>CM035843.1:199480843-201880843 GCA_020510985.1 Pholidichthys leucotaenia | reverse complement strand
TGCCAAGCAGAAATGAAAAAATAATTTATTCTGTCTGTATTGTCTATTGGAGTCTGTGTTTTTCCGGAAAAAAATGCAGACAATATTCCTATGCCTAACTCCTGCCTGCCTGTCTGTCTATATGCTGCGCGTCTTCACATGCTTTCAAGCTCTTTGACAAGATGTAGTAATGATTTTACCTCTAAAGATGTATGACATGATCAAACACTGGCTGTAGTGTTAGACTTGCTCGTTTGTTTGTGATTTTTATGGAGTCTCTTGTCACGTGCACTCCTGCAACAGGGTGCTTTTTGGGGCAGGCGGACGTTTTTCAACACAAACCCAGCACTTTTTACACGCAGTCAGGACAGAGATGTCCACTGGCAAGCTGGGGGACACGGAGGAAGGGACAGTGTTGGAAACCTCGCGGGTGAGTGATTTTTTTTAATCACACACTGTTTTTTGCTGAAGCGTCCCGTTAATACTTATTGTAAACACAGAAGTGAGCGTGATGTAGCGATGCAGTTGATTGGTTAGACTGAGCATTTCACCATCACTCAGCTGAAATTTGATTGGTGAAATTGGCGGAAGTTGACGAGGATTGGCCAAAATTGCGGAAAAGTTGCAGTGATTGGATAAAGTTGCAAGGTCGCGCAATAGTTGTGCTGATTGGCTGATTTCACGTGAATTGACGTGATCGCAACATCGCGAAATCCTGGAGGGACTGATTAAATAATTAAAGACAATTTTACGGTGGCCCAGAGAGGTCAGCAAAATGCAAAAACACACACAGCCCAACAGCAAATGCTGCAACACAAATACAAAAGCAGGCTAATGTTGGCATCAATGCTAACATTAGTTTGCTAACATTCTTATGTAGCTGTTTCATATGTTGGCATGTTTCATTGATGCTCATAGTAGCATACTAACTTATGAAACAGCTGCATAATAAGATAAGATAAGATAAGATAAGCCTTTATTAGTCCCACAACGGGGAAATTCCAGGATTGCAACAGCACAGGGATAGCAACACTCAGAGCAACAATCAGAAGGCAAGAAAAAAACAAGCAAGCAAGCAAATGTTAATACTGTTAACATTTATGCTAATGTTAGCATGCTTTTGCATTTGTGTTGCAGCAGTTGTCGTTGTGCTGTGGCTTTTGCATTTTGGTTACCTCTCCAGGCCACCGTACAGTTTGACCAAAATATGTCACAACCATTTTATTAAGACCTGTGGGAGCTGTCAACATGTGGGAAAAGTGCAGTAAATGGGACCTTTAACTTGAACTTCCTTACACTGTATATGTGTGAGTTTTGTCTGTCTGTATAAAATCGACTGACCTCCTCCCTCCCCCCCAGACCAGACTGAGGTGGACTGCAGCCCTGGCACGGAGAACTCGGAGCAGCACAACCTGCTGGAGCAGCTGCAGTCGCGCTACCGTCAGATGGAGGAGCGGATGACCTGCCCCATCTGCATCGACAACCAGATCAAGCTGGTCTTCCAGTGCGGCCACGCCTCCTGCATCGACTGCAGTGCCGCGCTGAAGACTTGCCCCATCTGCAGACAGACCATCCGCGAGCGCATCCAGCTGTTCGTTTGAGTCACTCACCGCAGAAGCATCCCGGAGGGAAGGAGGGGTAGAACATTCAGCTCGTGTGTTGCTTTACTGTTGAACCGCTGAGAGCTCACATGCTTGTAATGTTCTGAGCAGGCGGGAATATTCGGGTTCTGGTGTCCGAGTGTGATTGGAGTCGGATGAGCCAACACCATTGCTTGGATTTCTTAGATTGCTGATCTGGGGGGGTGGGGGGGGTCTGCTGCTTCAGAAGTGGACGTCTGTTACCCATCATCCTGTCTGACTTCTTTCTCAGTAAAAAAAAAAAAAAAAAGTTGCAAATTTACAAGAAAAAAGGTCACAAGTTTATTAGAAAAAGTACAAATTTATAAGGAAAAACATGCAAATTTACAAGAAGAACATCAACAAATTTACAAAAAAGTCAACAAATTTACAAGAAAAAAGTCAGCAAAGTTATTAGAAAAAAAATACAAATTTACAATAGAAAAGTCAATAAATTTACAGGAACAAAAGTAAAATTTACAATAAAAATGGTCACAAATTTATTACAAAAAATACAAGTTTACAAGAAAAAAGTCAACATATTTACAACAAAAAGGGCAACGAGTTTTTGAGCAAAAAGTCATTCATTTATGAGGAAAAAAAATCCCAAATTTACAAAAAAAAAAGTTGAAAATTTGGGAATTTATGGTTTAAAAGGTTACAAATTTACAAGAAAAAGTAAAAAAAAAAAATTACAAGCAAAAAAGTATCAAATTCATGAGAAAGACTATCCAAGTGTTTGAGGAAAAAAATTGCAAAATTACAAGGAAAAAGTTTCACATTTACGAGAAAGATGTTACGAATTGAATGACCAAAGGAGGATCTCGGGTTTGGGTGTCCGACGAGGCGACGCTGCTGCCTGGATCCAGCTGGTCACCGGGGAAACATCTACCCACCTCTTCTTCTGTGTTCTTCCAGCCTCCCGTTACTCACCTCTGCTGCTTCAGAAGTGGACGTCCGTTACCCGTCATCCTCGCCGGCCTCTCCCGTTTACACAGCCGCACAGTCACCCCCCCCCCACACACACACACACACCGCTCCCTGGGCGCCGTCCTGTGAATGGTGTGGGCTCTCCTCCGTATCGATCTCCTAATAATCAGTGTTAGTCTGTCAGAGGGAGCCGCTGTAAGTAAAGGCTCTCAGTATAATACTCCCCACCACGCCTGTATGCAGGGGATAAATCACAGTATACAGTATATGCATGACTGGATGCATATTGTAAAGCTGAAAATGACTGTGTTGTCGTCTTTTATTTTATTTCTCTCTGGTTATATTTGTGGTTTTTAAAGAATATTTATGTGTGAAAGGTGGTGTTACTTAGTAATGTCCTGACCTTTTCTGTTTGTGTTTGCTTGGCAAAAGAAAACCAGAAAAATTAGTTTTTATTCTACTGAAATTCACCCCAAGCCTATGTCCTCGACTCAGGGTACCAAATCGTTGAAGCACTTGGGAATTTCATAAATGTTCAGAGACGCGACCCAGAAACTGCACATGTCGTCACAGAGCGCCAGCGTGTCAGAGTTTAGGGCCGGACCCGCTTATTTGGTTGGATATTTTGAGGTTTGGATGTTGAAAATATATATTTTAGCTTCAGTTCATGTTTAGTCATTAGAGTTCAGCAGGGCTGTTTCTAACTGTTTGGGGGTCCTATGCACATTTGGGTTTGGGGGGGGGCTCTGTGTAATGGGGAAGAGTTCAGACCCTTTATAATGGGGGAAAAATGCTTTCCTTCAAATAAAAATTAAAAAAAACTTGGGTCATTAGAGCAACAGAAAAAAATTAAAATGCATGAATAAAAATGTAACCAGAATCCATATGGTCGATGCATATTTACAAGTAATATAAAAAAAAAAAGTTGCAAATTTACAATAATAAAGGCAACATGTTTTGAGCTAAAAAATCATGTATTTCTAAGAAAAAAGTTGCAAATTCTAACAAAAAATGTGTACATTTATGAGTTCAAAATTGACAATGAAAAGGTTGCAAATTTACAAGAAAAAAGGAAAACATTGAGAAAATTTAGAATGGGGGGGAAAATGAAAATTTATAATGAAAAAAGTTGGAAATTTAACAAGGAAAATGCAAATTCACGAGAAAAAAGTTGAAAATTTATGAGAAAACTAAGACATTTACGATTAAGAAGTTTTAAATTTAATAGAAAAAAGACACAAATTTACAAGAAATAAGTTGCAAATTTTCAGGAAAAAGTTGCAAATTTACAATAAAAAGTTGCAAATGTATGAGGAAAAAACCTGAAAATTAACATGAAAGTCACATACAGTGCATCTGGAAAGTATTCAGTGCTTCACTTTTTCTGCATTTTGTTATGTTACAACCTTATTCCAAAAGGGATTAAATTCATTTTTTTCCTGAAAATTCTACACAATACCCCATAATGACAACGTGAAAAAAGTTTTTTGAGATTTTTTTTGCAAATTTATTAAAAATAAAAAAACAATAAATCACATATACATAAGTATTCACAGCCTTTGCCATGAAGCTCAAAATTGAGGTCAGGCGCATCCTGTTTCCACTGATCATCCCTTGAGATGTTTCTTCAGCTTAATTGGAGTCCACCTGTGGTGAATTCAGTTTATTGGACATGATTTGGAAAGGCACACACCTGTCTATATCCACAGTTGATGGTGCATGTCAGGGCACAAACCAAGCCTGAAGTCAAAGGAATTGTCCGTAGACCTCTGAGACAGGATTGTCTCATGGCACAAATGTGGGAAAGGGTACAGAAAAATTTCTGCTGCTTTGAAGGTCCCAAGGAGCACAATAGCCTTCATCATTCGTAAATGGAAGACGTTCGGAACCACCAGGGGCCTCATGTACAGAGGGTTCTTGCAGACAAAACATGGCATACGTCCTGTTCCACGGAAAATTTCAGATGTATCAAGAATGAAATGACTCTGGAAATATGCGCAGCCCCACGCCAACTTCATGGCTGGCATACATACATTTCTACTGTTATTGGTCTGTTGGCGACACTAGGTGAAGTTGGGAGACTGATGATGTTAAAATTATTGTACACACCAGAGACACATGATGAACAAACATCCAAGTGTGCACAATTAGATGAGTGGATATAAAAGCAAGTGCAAAGAAGTGCAGAAAATGCCTCTAATAACAATGGCATAAGCATTATTAGAGGACATTGCAAATTGCATAGTGGGAAGAGAAAGGGAAGATTTTCTGGCTTAGGATGATGATTGGCTTGTCAGCCGGCTTAGGTTTCCACGGGCAGTCCTTGTGGAACTGTGCTCAGAGCTACGGCCACACTTGGAACGCAACATGGCAAGAAGCCGTGTGCTGCCCATCCCAGTGCAGGTGCTGACAACACTGGGGTTCCTGGCAACAGGGGCATTCCAGAGGGAGCTGGCAGACCGATCAGGAATTTCCCAGTCGACCCTGAGCCAAGCTATGCTAGCTGTGTGGGATGGCATTATCCGGCTGTCACCTAGTTACATCATATTCCATACAATGCAGTTGAACAGGCCAACATCAAAGTGCAATTTGGAGTGAGAGCCAGTTTTCCTCATGTAATCAAAGCTATTGACTGCACACACATTGCTATAAAATCACCTTCACAAGATGAATACGTGTATGTTAACTAGGGCTGCAACTAAAGATTATTTTAGTACTCGACTAATCTAACGACTAGTCGACTATTTTTTTCAACTAGTCAACTAGTTGTGTTTATTTTTTCATGTCCACCATCTCTGCTTCTTATTGGGGCTCTAGTCTAGTGCATATTTTACCTCAGCTGCTGTTTAATACCGCTTAATGTTCCATCTCTCGTGGGCAGGAGGCATTTAAATGCCATTTTGTCTCAGCTGGACACAATGTAACACAGTTTAACTAATATTCAGAATGAGGGCTACTATTAAAGATGAAAAAGCAATAGCGACTCCTGCAATTCAGTCATTTACTGCATTCAACATGTTAGCCATGACAGCTCAACCCTCAGCAACCAGAGAGCTTATTGTCAAACAGGTAAGCTAACATTAACAGCTCATACTAACAGTATTGTCATTTTTCTAAAACTTGAAACAGTTGGCCATTGGAAATAAGCGGCGCTAACTTTCTTTACTCGCTAAAACTTACCCAGCAGATGTTAATTTTGTGGCTCCCGGGTGCCATGCTCATGCATCGCTGTAGTGCTGCCGTGGTAAAGAGAGGTCTGCCTTGCAAGGTCTGCATTCTACTTGTTTTGGGGGGTTTTTTTGATCTTCTGTAAAATGTTCCCAAACAACAGAAAGTTTGGGTCTGCCTTTTTTTTTATCCTCTTCAACATTTGCCATACTCAGACTGAGCCGTATAATGTGCTCCTCTGCTTCTTCACTAGAAATTGTTCACTTATGCCAGACAACAGAGGCGCTACTGCCCTCAGCAGGTTCGGTCATGCAGTGCAGTTCCAGTTGTGCATTGCAGTTAGAGCTGAAGTACATTACTGCGGCATGCATATAAACTTTATAATTAAACGATTTGTCGATAATAAAAAAATATCTGTCGACAAATTTTTATTGTTGACGTTATCGATGTCAGCTTATTGTTTCATTTACATTTCATTAACATTTCCACTCTATCAATGTACAAATTATATGTGATGTGCAAACACGACTAATCAACATTGTTGTAAGGTGGCCTGGTTCAACGCACGATTCGTTCATTCTAATGAACACCATTGTTGGGAACAAACTACAAGCTAGCACTGTATGGATGGGTGGCTTCTTGGTGAGTAAATTAATGTAATTCTCCTAATGATAACCCACCTCATGTGCAACGTGCCTGTGGGCCCCCAAATATCACCCTGTCTTCAAGGCTTCATTACAAGTCAGTGGGTTGAGTAAGTGACTTCCTTTTTTTGCTGATTAAACTACAGTTTCACAGCATTCTACCAAGCCCCCAATTGCCTCTGTGTGTACAATAGTTATGTCAATAAACACGTGTAAAGTTTAAAATGCAACAGTGTCACCCGTCCCCGGTGCACTTCATTCATTTACAATAGTGTGTTTAATCCATGATAGATAACTATAAAGGATGAGATTTGCATTTTGAACATAAAATATGTACTTGTCGAGTCAAATATGATCTGCTTTCAGTTGACGGGTGACCATGGCTACCCACTAAAATAGGTTCATATTTTCTTCTTTTTCATTACTGTTTTCCTTTATTCAATGAGCTGATCCACCCGGCTGGTCACAAATCACAGCAATCAGCTGATGCTTCTGAGGACGACTGCAGACATCAGTCAAAACATGTCAGTGTTAAGTAAACATCTTCTCATCCCTGTCTGAACAAAGGAAAATGGTAAACTAATCTTATAGAGCTGTGAGCAGGCTATTGAATTACCTGTAAAATAAGCACATTAGATTTATACAAATAAGTGTTTATTTACCTTGAGGGAAATCTGACTCTCCCACATGTTGTGCCACCGCCCCTGTGAGGTGTCACCCACAAGACTGGCGACTCTCTGCTCAAACGGACTGAGTTCAGCCTCTCCTTGCCCCCCCCCCCCCTATTTTGGCCACACTTTGGCAATGGGCAGCCATCCTCCACTTCACTTCCTCCTTTATGTCTGACCATTTCTTTTTTATTTATGTGGGTGTGTCCTGCTCCAATCCCACAGCATTGACAGCTGCATACACATAATGTTCTATTCACTCCTCTTGCGTCCGGTGCGAATGCCAGAGGACAGCGTGGCAAACAAAATGTTTTTACACGCCTCTATTCAGGAGCGCCTTCAACTCACAATGCATGAAATTCCTCTTCTTTTCACGTGTAGCCATGATTTTTGATTGTGGATACAGGATAATCAAACATGCAGGGCTTATATATATCTATTTGCATCTAATTGCGTATTTAAATGGAGGCGTGCCGAGGGAGGACTCTGGTGTTTCCTCACGTGTGTTCAGTTGCAAGTAGATTGGAATGTACAAAGGAAATGTGCTTGGATTCCTGCGTATGCACCGTTTCATACATCTGGATTTTATTTTTTTTTATTTTTTTTTGCTTTTGGCATTTTCTTGATTTAAATGTATGTCATCTTTCAGTAGGAAATCCATGCAAGTCTTTGTACATGAGGCCCCAGGACTCTTCCTAGAGCTCGCCAGCCGTCTAAATTGAGTGATCGGGGAAGAAGGGCCTTAGTCAGGGAGGTGACCAAGAACCTGATGATAACTCTGTCAGAGCTCCAGCATTCCTCTGTGGAGAGAGGAGAACCTTCCAGAAGGACAGCCATCTCTGGAGCAATCCACCAATCAAGACTATATGGTAGAGTGGCCAGACAGAAGCCACTCCTTAGTAAAAGGCACGTGGCAGCCCATCTGGAGTTTGCCAAAAGGCAGCACTTGAAAGACTCTCGGACCATGAGAAACAAAATTCTCTGGTCTGATGAGACAAAGATTGAACTCTCTGGCGTGAATGCCAGGCATCATGTTTGGAGGAAACCAGGCACTGCTTATCCCCAATCCAATACCATCCCTACAGTGAAGCATGGTGGTGGCAGCATCATGCTGTGGGGATGTTTCTTAGCAGCAGGAACTGGGATACTAGTCAGGATAGAGGGAAAGATGAATGCAGCAATGTACAGAGACATCCTGGATGAAAACCTGCTCCAGAGCGCTCTTGACCTCAGACTGGGGTGACGGTTTATCTTTCAGCAGGACAATGACCCTAAGCACACAGCCAAGATATCAAAGGAGTGGCTTCAGGACAACTCTGTGAATGTCCTTGAGTGGCCCAGCCAGAGCCCAGACTTGAATCCAACTGAACATCTCGAGAGATCTGAAAATGGCTGTGCACTGACGCTTCCCATCCAACCTGATGGAGCTTGAGAGGTGCTGCAAAGAGAAATGGGTGAAACTGCCCAAAGATAGGTGTGCCAAGCTTGTGGCATCATATTCAAAAAGACTTGAGGCTGTAATTGCTGCCAAAGGTGCATCAACAAAGTATTGAGCAAAGGCTGTGACTATTGATATTATTAATTTGCAAAAATCTAAAACTTTTTTCACGTCGTCATTATGGGGTATTGTGTGTAGAATTTTGATGAAAAAATGAATTTAATCCATTTTGGAATAAGGCTGTAACACAACAAAATGGGGAAAAAAATGAAGTGCCGTGAATACTTTCTGGATGCACTGTATTCAAGAGAAAAATTTGCAACTTCAAGAGAAAAAAAAGTTGAACATAACTTTAATACTCCCACCGAAAAGTGTTGAGCGAACTTGTATCTTGGAGGTGACTTTGTGGCTGAATGGGCCCACTGCTTTATGACGAGAAACTTTTACTTGTATAATACCTTTGCGTTAATTTTACAACAGTGTCTATTTTAGCCATGGAGATTAATTGGTCCATATGGAAATGAAATTGCATATAATTCCAAATAGAACCAAGCTGTGAAGATGGACACAAATTTAGGATGATAATGCCTTTTTTTTTTTTTAAGGTGCTGTCTTTGTTTTTCTGACCCTGCCTGATAGGCCAGATTTCACCTGTAATTGTGCACAAATGAAGATCCAAACCTCAAATTTCCATTGGGGTCCGTTCTAATAATTTTAGTTTAATATCAGTGAACAGAATCATGTCGGCTAATAAAACACAGAAGAAACATTTTATTTTCTGAACTGAAAAGCAAAAACTTCATTGGTGACGTGAATGTCTGCAGAGGGAGAATCTGCATCAAAACTGAACGCTTCCCCCAAAATAATGTCAGTTAAAGTCTAAAAATGATCCCAGAAGAACCACTGAACTTTATTCTGTTTAGGTCATGTGTTTGTGTCCAAGGCCATTTCTAGATTTTTGGGGGCTGTATGCAAATTTGTGTTTGGATTTTCACAGTAGATTTACAATGAAAAAAGTTCTGATTTACAAGAAAATAGTCAGATTTACAATGGAAAAATTTGTACCAAATTTGGGAGAACAGTTGCAAATTTACAAAAGAAAAACTGCCAAAAATTTACAATTTAAAAAGTCACAAATGTGCCATAAAAGTCACAAGAAAAAAGTCACAAATTTATAATTAGAATTTTCTAATCTACAAGAAAAAAAGTAACAAATTCACGAGAAAGTCATAAATTTATAATTAACAGTCACAAATTCACATGAAAGTCACAAACTCATAAGAAAAAAGTTGCATATGTACCAGAAAAAAAGTTTTCAAGTTCCTGAGAGGGAAAAAAAAAAAGTTGCAAATTAGGATAAAAAGTCACTTAATTCACACTAAAAAGGTAAATTTACATGAAAAAAGTGGCAAAGTTGATGGAAAAAAGTCAAATTCCTCCAGAAAAAATTTAAATTTATAATAGAGTTGAAAATTAACATGAGTCACAAATTCACAAAAAAACTGCAAATTTACATGAAAAGTCACAAATTCATAAGTCATAAATTTGTAATAAAGATGTGCAAATTTATGAGAAAAAAGTTTCCAAATTTACATGAAAGGTTAGAAGAATTCAAAATGTTAATGAAAAAGTTGCAAATTTACAAAACAAATGCTAATTTGCTAATTGGGCTGCACGGTGGAGCAGTGGTTAGCACTGCGGCAGCACAGTTTACCCTTGGCCGGGGGATCGTGGGTTCGATCCCAGCCCCCGACCAACAGTGATCTGTGTGGAGTTTGCATGTTCTCCCCGTGTATGCGTGGGTTTACCCCGGGATTTCTCCGGTTTCCTCCCACATGCCAAAAACATGCAAATTAGGTTAATTGGAGACTCTAAAGTGGCCCGAGGTGTGAATGTGTGTGTGAATGGTTAAGGGATAGCGCCGTATCGTGGCTGCTTCATCCATCCAGGTGGTGGATGACTCTCAATTTCCCCTCTGGGGATCAATAAAGTATACTAAATCTAAAAAAAAAAAATATCTAATTTATGAGCAGACGTAAGAAAATTCTCCCCCAAAAATGTTGAGCTTGGGGGGCCCCCTAGTGGCTGAGGGGGCCCACTGCATTTGTATCCTCTGCTTAATCGGCAGGAACAGCCCTGACCGTGTTTGGAAAAAGACCGTCTCCGTCCTGTGAAATGACCACGTTCTCCTTTTGTACATCATCTTCAGCTTTTTTCACTGACCCACCATGTGTAAGACGTAGAATCAGAAGGGCAAAACCATGATTCTTTTTGTCTCTTTTCAGAAAATGAAACTCTCCATCCCTCGTCTGATTGTACGCCATCCTCTCGCTGACATTTCCGTGTGTTTTCTCGAAGGGCTTACGCGTATATAAATATATAAAAAGTTAATCCTTATTTAATTTTTATTTTCTATAATAATAAAGAGTTTGGATTCATTAGATCCCAAATGTTTTGGGAAAGCCAATGTTTCAGATGTACATTTGAATGTTTTTTTCATGGGGGGAAACCTGTCTCACTCTGCCTTTTTTTTACGTGTAAAAGATTTAAAAAGGTGAAAGAGAAGGACAAATCGAGGTTCAACTCTGCGTGGGAGGAACTTTTTCATCAGTGCCAAATCGCATGAGGATGTGCATGGGCATGCACGCCCGCCACTAAGCTCCGCTCCCCTCGCTCTGATCCGAGGGTTGACGTATCCCAGCAGTGTGACGTAGACTAAAAGCTGAAATCTATTTTGCTGAGTTTAGGATGTGAGATGAAACCACAGCACACTCTGTTAGCTGCTCTGAACCTCCCGTTTCTAAACTCGAATCGTCACTATGGTTTTGGAGCTTTTTACAAGTAAATATATTTATATTTTGTGAGACCTAATCCAATCAAGGGACAAGTTTCTTTAAGAGATTTTAATCTTGAAGCATTTTAACGATTGTCCGTTGGTGTTCACATGGGTTTACAGGCAAAAGGCAATAATGTTTTACAACAATGGGGAAGGTGTTTGAGACATTTTTTCCCCTCCCCCGCTGAGGTGGCCGTGAGGGCAGAATCAGTTTGTGTGTAAAAGTGTTAAAGCTGAAATGTGACTGTTGGTTTTTGTACAGCTCTTGGAGTTCTGATGTTGGCCTTACTGTCATTCCTCTTCTGTTCTGGTGTTTTTTTCAGTTGTATTCTGTACAAAAATATTTTGCAATAAATATGAAACTGTTTTCTAAGGACTCGTAGAGTTCCTCGACTCATTCATTCCTTCATTTATTTCTCAGTGTGGTTCACATGTTTGAATTGATTTTACTGGGTGTGAATGCAACAATTGTGTGGCAAAATTTAAAGGTTCCATTTACTCCTCTTTTCCCACATGTTGACAGCTCCCACAGATCCTAAATGTTGGTGACATATTTTGGTCAACTTGCCTTTGCAGCGTCATTGTGAATAATCTATTGCAGCCTCACTCAGAACGGTTCATCTCAGTCCATGTCTCTTTAAATGCCTACAGTAAAAGTGTCTTCAGACTAAAGACGAACGTGAGAATTTTTTGCACGCTGCGATTACCTGTTAACTCAATGTAAACACACGAATAGACATTAATTCACTATCCAGATGGGTGGAGTTGCCTTTATAACTTATGCAGCTGTGTTCTAACTGCTGAGGACATCCTCAAAAGACTGTCATGTTTAGGTTTAATTATCAGGCGGGGCTCTCACCTGGAGAAATTGTCCCTGCCTCCAAAACTTCACCTGGATGACAGTTGTTTTCACTGCTATCCTGCTAGACCTTGTTAGCACATCTGTGGCAAAAGTCTGTCGATGGATTAGTCCAATTCAGCTGCAGAGCTCCCAGTCCATCTGTCTGCAGGTTGGTGGCAGTCTCAAAACTAGTTGTAACAAAGCTAGTTTTCAAACTAGCTTACTCATTGGTTTTGATACTAATTCTGGTGATGGCAGAATCTTAAGGCTGATTACTAGCTAGCACTACCAAATCCCTTGGATGAGTCAGTATCTGAATCCACATGTTTTCCCCATGTTTACATTAACTTTACATGTATTTGCATTGCGCTTTGGTGTTTGGTCTGAATGCAGCCTAAGAGCCACAGTTATAGTATCTCACAAAAGTCAGTACACCCCTCACATTTTTAATATTTTGTTATATCTTTTCATAGGACAACTCTGAAAATATGACACTTTGATACAATGCAGTCAGTGTACAGCTTGTATAACTGTAAATTTGCTGTCCCCTCAAAATAACTCAACACACAGCCATTAATGTCTAAACCGCTGGCAACAAAAGTGAGTACACCCCTAAGTGAAAATGTCCAAATTGTGCCCAATTAGGCATTTTCCCTCCCTGGTGTCATGTGACTCATTAGTCTTACAAGGTGTCAGGTGTGAATGAGAAACAGGTGTGTTAAATGTGGTGTTATCGCTCTCACACTCTCATACTGGTCACTGGAAGTTCAACTTGACACCTCATGGCAAAGAACTCTTGAGGATCTGAAAAAAATTGTTACTCTACATAAAGATGGCCTAGGCTGTAAGAAGATTGCCAACACCCTGAAAATGAGCTGCAGCATGGTGGCCAAGACCATACAGCGGTTTAACAGGACAGGTTCCACTCAGAACAGGCCTCGCCATGGTCGACCAAAGATGTTGAGTGCATGTGCTCAGCATCATATCCAGAGGTTGTCTTTTGAAAATAGACGTATGAGTGCTGCTAGCATTGCTGCAGCGGTTGAAAGGGTGGGAGGGTGGGGGTGGGGGGTCAGCCTGTCAGTGTTTAGACCATACGCCGCACACTGCATCAAATTGGTCTGCATGGCTGTCATCCCAGTAGGAAGCCCCTTTTAAAGATGATGCACAAGAAAGCCCACAAACAGTTTGCAGAAGACAAGCAGACTGAGGACATGGATTGCTGGAACCACGTCATGTGGACTGATGAGACCAAAATAAACTTATTTGGTTCAGATGGTGTCAAGTGTGTGTGGCAGCAACCAGGTGAGGAGTACAAAGACAAGCGTGTCTTGCCTACAGTCAATCATGGTGGTGGGAGTGTCACGGTTTGGGCAGTGGCATTTTCTCCCAGGAGCCAAGTGAAGCCAAGCTTCCCCTGTTTTTCACCCTCTGACCGTCATTTTTATTTAGTATGTATTACATACAGTATATCACATATATATATTTATTAGAAATGGCATCTGATAATATGGAAAAACAGTCAACTATCAAAATGCGTATTTATGGTATTTTAACGGTTTTGATTGTCACCGACTTGCCAGTGAGTGGTCGGTAATGCACCTGTAAACTGGTTGCCAACCACCAATCAAATCTAAATGAAGAAGAAAGTCCCTTTGCATTTCCCAGAGTATCTTAGAATGGAGGAAACCACGCCTCTGTTACATGTACTGAAATATATGGCGAGATGTGGTATTGCACTACAAGGGGAGGATTTGAGAGCCAGCAAGGACGAAGTTGCTTAGTTTTGTAAAAAAATAAATAAATATGAAAATTAACCAATCAAATGAGGCCATAGGCACACCACCCCAAGGGTGAGATTAGTCAGTTCTGTGGAAAAGCCAGCCAGCGTAAGTTTGCTGAGCCCACATCAGACCAATCAAATCATCAAGGAGTCATTAACGTCAGTGTTGGTGGGAGCCCATTGGTTGTTGTTAGCAACATTAGCAAGTACCATTATGGAGGGCCAGGATTTGGAGTTTTTAATAAAAAAAAAATTATTTTATGAGGTCCACAAACTGCTCTAGCTTATACTCACTATACCAGTGATCAGCACATCAGCTGAGGGATCCTTTTTCTGTTGTGATAGAATATTTAGTTAGGTAATATAATACACAATGTGCTTGCAAGTGGAAAAGTACTTATGCAGCTTACATGCTCACATAACTGGGTTATTAGTCGCACACACACACCCTCAACTGCTCTGCAACGAAGTAACTGCTTTTGCTTCCATATACTGTAGATAAAATGTTATTGTGTTATGGGGGTTGCGCAAGATGAAGATACACAGACAAGGACAGTGAAGTGGAAAACATCTGCTGGGTGAAGATAACGTTGAAAGCTGGTTAAAACCAGCTGTAACAGAGACTAAGCATTGTAGGAGGATACTGGGAACGCCCAGTGTCCAGAAGAGTATATGTGTCCTTGAATCTGTTGTTCTGGGTCTTTTTCCAGATTGCGCTGAGAAGACCCACAGCTGTGTATTGTTCTGTGCATACTTCAATAAAGTTAAGCTGAGAAATAGACCATCTTCTCTGATTTGTTCACTGTCCATATTTTGAACACAGAGAATTAATAAATTCTTTTACAGTCATGGTGACCCTGACATGATATGGTCTAGTGGACGATCAGGCTGGACATCAGACATCTGGTCAAAAGTTTTTGGCTGGGTCTTACAGACAATCCAGGCGCCCTCATAAAACAAGGTAAGCAGTGGACCTTCTTAAGAAAATCACTGTAGGATTGTCTGTAATACTCAGAGTAAGTCTTTTGTCCTTTTTTGGATATTTTAACATTTTAATGTTTTAGATGTAGTTTTATACTTTTTGATAAGATTGAAAGAACATGCAGAGAGTATCATGTAGCATGATCTTGAGTTCCAATTTATAAAATCATTCTTTGCTGAAGAAAAATTGTTTCAACTGCTAAGTCTGGTCCTGAACTGCTTCTATCATCCAAGGACCAGAGCTGTAACACTATCCATCAGCCATAAAATGGAAGTTAATTCCTTCTTCAAGACTTAGTTATCCTCCCTTTTCTGCTCTTTGGCAAAGGAATGTTTCTAATTGACAGATTTATGGGTGACATAATCCAGACGTGTGGGAATCGAGATTCTCCAGAAAACAACCACACAGTTTCACAGTGCCATCTGGTGGATGAATCAGGAATATTTATTTTTTCTCTTTGCAGTGGATTTTATGCATTATGGACAAATAAACTAATTCATATTCTTTCTCTCAAGACAGCATCCGCTACTGAAGACATGGTGGAACTCTGGGAATGGACAGTTGGGTTTCAAATGCTTTAAATGATATAAGATAAGATAAGATAAGCCTTTATTAGTCCCACAATGGGGAAATTCCAGGATTGCAACAGCACAGGGATAGCAACACTTAGAGCAATAATTAAGAAGATACGGAAGATATAAATAAGAGCAGTGGATATACATACATACACATAAATATATAAATATATATACAAAGTGCTGCGCATTGTAGCAAGATGGAATAAATGGCATAACCGTCTACTTATTTATCCTACATGGTATGAATATGTACCCATACATATTGTCACCCTCTGTAGCGACCGATATTGTCCTAGCTGTATATACTGGAGGGGACCATTGTGTAAGTCTATTGCGTCTTTTGCATTCAATACTATTAGGTCGTCACGTTTTTTTTGCTATCTCTGCGAGCAGCCCTGCTTAGGTTATACAGTCTGACAGCCGTAGGTAGGAAGGACCTGCAAAACCTCTCGGTTGCGCACCTAGGATGATGTAGTCTGCTGCTAAATGAGCTCCTCAGTGCGTTCAGTATGTCCTGCATAGGGTGGGACTCGGACTCCAGCAGAGATGACAGTTTAGCCACCATCCTTCTCTCTCCTATCTCCTCCACTGGGTCAGGGCGCTGCCCCAGGACAGAGCTAGCTTTCTTGATCAGTTTGTTCAGTCTCTTCCTATCGGCTGCTGTAATGCCACTGCCCCAGCAGACCACTCCAAAAGTGATGGCTGATGCCACCACCGTGTCATAGAAAGTCTTCAGCAGCGCCCCTTGTACACCAAAAGACCTGAGTCTCCTCAGTAGGAACAGCCTGCGCTGCCCCTTCTTGTAGAGTGCGTCGGTATTGTGTGACCAGTCTAGTTTATTGTTCAGATGAACACCCAGGTACTTGTAGGATGTCATCATCTCAATGTCTGTTCCCTGTATGTTTACTGGTGCTGTGAGGGGTTGTCCTTGCCTGCGGCAGTCCACCACCAGCTCCTTAGTTTTCCTTGCGTTGATCTGGAGGCAGTTTCGATGGCACCAGTCCACGAAGTCCTGGATAAGTCCTCTGTACTCAGCTTCATCTCCGTTAGAGATGAGGCCGACGATCGCAGAGTCGTCAGAGAACTTCTGTAGATGGCAGTGTGTTGTGTTGTGTGAGAAGTCCACAGTATAAAGGGTGAACAGGAAGGGAGCCAAAACCGTTCCCTGGGGGGTCCCTGTGCTACCAATGATCGTATCGGACACACAGTCCCGGGTTCTCACAAACTGTGGCCGGTTAGTGAGGTAGTCCAGGATCCATGATGACATGTGCTGGTCCACCCCTGCGCACAGCAACTTGTCCTTCAGGATCATCGGTTGGATGGTGTTAAAAGCACTGGAGAAGTCAAAGAACATGATCCTCACCGGATTCCCGGGCTTCTCCAGGTGGGACAGAGAACGGTGAAGGAGGAAGATCACTGCATCCTCCACCCCAATGCCATGCTGGTAGGTGAACTGGAGTGGATCCATCGCTGGTCCCACCAGGGGGCAGAGGTGAGCAAGGAGCAGTCTCTCCAGGGTCTTCATCATGTGGGACGTCAGGGCCACTGGTCTGTAGCTGTTCAGGTCTTTGGGGCGGGAAGTCTTTGGTACAGGTACCACACAAGATGTTTTCCACAACTGTGGTACCCTCCCCAGCTTCAGGCTCAGGTTGAAGATGAGCTCCACAATCCCACACAGCTGATCTGCACAGGACTTGAGGAGCTTTGCGCTGATGCCGTCTGGTCCCGACGCCTTCCTTGCCTTGATCTTCCTCAGCTCCGTCCTCACCTGGGTCTTAGTGAGGGTCATGTTGGGGGGCTATGTGTTGGTAGTGGGGGGGTGTTGGTGGAGTGGGGTGTGGGCAGCAGGACTCGATGTCTTTTGAGGCAGCAGTGGTTGTTGTGCAGTCGGGGGGGAGGGCGGTTGGTCAAACCTATTAAAAAACAGGTTCAGATTGTTCGCCCACTCCCTGCCCCCCGTGGCCTGGGAGGAGGTATTCTGGAGCCCAGAGATGGTTTTAAGGTTTCTCAAGACCCCACCGATGTTGCTCTGTTGCAGCTTGTCCTCCATCTTCTTCCTGAAGCTGTCCTTGCCTTCTCTGATCTTCCTCCTCAGCTCCCTCTGTACGGACTTCAGCATCTCCCTGTCCCCCGACCTGAAGATCCTCTTCTTCTCTCTCAGAAGTGTTTTT
The DNA here is from genome assembly GCA_020510985.1 of Pholidichthys leucotaenia. Taxonomy (NCBI): domain Eukaryota; kingdom Metazoa; phylum Chordata; class Actinopteri; order Cichliformes; family Pholidichthyidae; genus Pholidichthys; species Pholidichthys leucotaenia. The sequence continues at coordinate 201,863,206 of CM035843.1, read as the reverse complement.
ATCTCAGGGTTGATCCAGGGTTTGTTGTTCGAGCAACACCGTATGGTCTTGGTGGGTACGGTGTTGTCCACACAGAAGATGATGTAGTCCGTGATGGTGTGAGTGAGGCCATCGATGTCCTCACCATGTGGATCGCAGAGCTGCTCCCAGGCAGTGGTTTCAAAGCAGTCCTTTAGATTGTCCATTGCCTCCTCAGACCATAACTTCACTGTGCGCATGACCGGAGGTTGTCTGTGCACTAGGGGTTTGTACACTGGCAGGAGATGAACCAAGCTGTGATCCGATCTCCCGAGTGGGGGGAGTTGTGATGAGGTGTACGCCTCCTTAGTGTTTGCGTAGAATAAGTCCAGTGTTTTATTGTCTCTAGTGTGGCATGTGACATACTGGGTGAACGTGGGTAGAATGGGAGACAGTGAAATATGGTTGAAATCGCCTGAGATGAGGAGAAGAGCATCTGGGTGTTCTGTCTGCAGCCTGCCAGTTACTGAGTGGATGACGTCACTCACTGTCCCAGCATTCGCCGTCGGATTTGCATAAATAACAATGCAGATCACATGTGAATATTCCCTCGGGAGGTAGGTAGGCCGCATGCTAACAGCGAGCAACTCAATGTCTTTGTTGCAGTGTTGTTGTTTCACCGTGATATGTCCCGGTCTGCACCAGTTGTTATTGACGTACATCATCACTCCACCGCCCCTTGCCTTTCCACTGTCTGGTGTTCGGTCTGCCCGTATTGCGTGGAAACCCTCCAGTTCAATGTTAGCATCTGCTGCTAGTTCTGTTAGCCACGTCTCTGTGAATAACATCAGACTACACTCCCGGTATATGCTATCGTAGCGGGAGATAGCCGCTAGCTCATCTGTTTTTCCGAGTATCGATCCTACATTCCCCATAATGACAGATGGGAGGGCGGGTCTGTACCTTATATTCCTTGCCCGCCGTCTTACTCCAGCATGACACCCACATCGTTTTCGTCTTAATTCTCCCGGTATGTTGAGTTTTTTCGTTAGCATCATGGGCCGGTTGAGTGCTAACAGCTGGTCCCTGTTATACTGCCTCCTGCCAGAAACAATGGCTCCGTCCGCTGACTCAGGAGACATTTGGGCGATCTACGTGTTCGGATGGAATAAAGGTGATGCTGGATCATAAAGCTTGGCAAGAGAGCCAGATAGTAATAGAAATAGGCAGAAATTGATCCGCTGTTGCAAAAGGCAGCCTACTCGTGTGGCGCCGGAAGTTGTTTGATTTGATATGATTTGATATGTGTTGCTATATTTTCAGGAAGAAATTAATTTTTGCATGCTTACTATAAATTAATTACAGTTACAATGTAGATGCATTTTATGCACTCGTAATTATTGAGTAGAATACCTTAGTCACTAAAGTTGAAGGAATTTATGCTTTATACAGCACACATACTTTAAGGAGGGTCTCACTCTTCATATCAAATGTCTCTAGCTCTGCTCTGTGGGGGACCCCCTCCTCTTTCTTTAAGAGACCATAGCTGCACTTAACCTCTTGCACTCCGTTGTACCGTGGGCGGGCAAGTCTTTACGTCCCAGAGGACGCATGATGGAGCTGCGGAAGCTGAACTTCCGTTCTTCCACTGCAGACACAGCCGTGAACAGATTAGATCATCTGATTGACCTCTCATTCGACTAATAAGAGCCTTGAATTGGGTTTCTGAAACCTTGAAGAACCAATGACTGAAAACCTAGCAAGAAGGACCCGCCTACCAACGCTGTGAATGCAGTGAGCCAATTGAAGCAGAGAAGTTCGCCAGCTGTTTTTTTTAAGGCTGGGTGAAGACTGACTGCTGCAGCAGATCAAAAAAGGCCCCGCAGGAAGAACCGTCACAGACCCAGCAGCACGGAGACCACCCACAAATGCAACTTGTGTGACAGCGACTGCCATTCGCGCATCGGCATGTTCGGCCACAGGCAGTGCTTATTTTGTTTTTGTTCCAGCAGAGTAGACGTTATGATTTTCTTCCATGGTCATCATAGACCAACGGAGGCCGACGACAAAGGCTGAGTGACACACACGCGTTCGCCAGTCTTTTTTTAATTACTACTGTTATTTGTTTTGAAAAATCGTTCGCCAAAAACCGCAGTCATGGAAGCACAAAACCGCAATAATGGAATTATGTTTTGATCGGGTCGCGAGACCAGAACCATGAGCGGACCAGCGTCGCGTTCGTCTGACAATGAGGAAGAGAAGTTCGCCAGGACACTGCTGTGAAGAGGTAAGGTGTTATAAGCTAAACTAGAAAAGCACTCGGAGAGCGCAAACCTCCGCCAAGCGCCACAGTTCCCCCCCATACAGTATTTGTGTGTACGTTTTTAGATTCCTTGACCATGAAAACATATGACTAGCAATTGGATTCACAATGATAGGATTAGTGGTTCAGTAGTTATTGACGAAAATGGCATTTTCCGTAATGGCGGTTTAGCACCACAGTTCCCCCCATACAGTGTTTGTGTGTACGTTTTCAGATTCCTTGACCATGAAAACATATGACCAGCAATTGGATTCAGAATGATAGGATTAGTGGTTCAGTAGTTATTGACGAAAATAGCATTTTCCGTAATGGCGGTTTAGCGCCACAGTTCCCCCCATACAGTGTTTGTGTGTACGTTTTCAGATTCCTTGACCATGAAAACATATGGCTAGCAATTGGATTCACAATGATAGGATTAGTGGTTCAGTAGTTATTGACGAAAATGGCATTTTCCGTAATGGCGGTTTAGCGCCACAGTTCCCCCCATACAGTGTTTGTGTGTACGTTTTCAGATTCCTTGACCATGAAAACATATGACTAGCAATTGGATTCACAATGATAGGATTAGTGGTTCAGTAGTTATTGACGAAAATGGCATTTTCCGTAATGGCGGTTTAGCGCCACAGTTCCCCCCATACAGTGTTTGTGTGTATGTTTTCAGATTCCTTGACCGTGAAAACATATGACCGGCAATTGGATTGACAATGATAGGATTAGTGGTTTATGTAGCCCATGTATTTTGGCCCACATATGCATAAGCATAAAGGGGATTATGGAGATTGCATGTGTGGATTGACTTCACGTCCTGAATGGAACAATGTCTGGACCACCTGCGGTTAACAACAAGAGGACGGAGGTACGAGGTACGATAAGGGACTGAAAGGACTGCCCGACCTCCTGGGAGACAGGTGGAGGACTGAGAGACCGGAGGGGGAGTTAATGTCAGTAGGGGGTTTTGACAGGGATATGTGATTCTCCCTTTGTGTGAAATGTATAAATGTGAAGGTCCGATGCAGCTCACTCTCTTGTGTTCTTGAGAGAAAGCTGGGGATGAAGTGCATGAATAAAACCTGTATTAAGAACCAATTCAGCTTCGTTATTTCACACTCCCCACATTGGTGACCAGTGACGTGTGAGAATGCCTGGAAATGCTCTCCACGATCAGGACTCATTGGAGTCTGCCCTAGCGAGCGCCATCGCCGTCAAACTGCCGGAATTCTGGCAGGACAACCCAGACTCGTGGTTCCTCCAGGCGGAGGCACAGTTCACGCTTGCAGGCATAACGGCGGATGACACTAAGTTCTACCACGTCATCGCTAGACTCGACAACCGCACAGCTCGATGCGTGCGGAGCTTGGTACAGCAGCCACCCGCCGAAGACAAATACGGCAGATTGAAGTCTGCCCTCACCAAGTGTTTCACGCCCTCAGCCGAAGAGAGGGCTAGGAGGCTCCTGGCTATGCTCAACCAAGGAGGACACAGGCCAGTCGCCCTGATGGAAGACATGCTGCAGTTGAGGGGGTCAGACAACGATGATTTCCTCTTTAAGTACATCTTCCTGACTAATCTCCCGATGCATATGAGAGGAACGCTGTCCAGCATGCGTTGTGACACCCAGCAGGATTTCCGTGAGCTGGCCCAAGAGACGCAGAGGCTCCTCAGCTCCTGCGGCGAGCAGACGACCGCGGCGACGACCCGAGGCAGCGACGAGCCGGAGACAGCCGAGCCAAGCCCACCAAGAATGGCAGCGGTGCGGCCCCGACGCGGCGGAGGTGATGGCCCAGCGGCAGAGGCGCGGCCCCGACGCAGCGGAGGAGAGGATCTCTGTTTTTATCATCGGCGGTTCGCAGAGAGGGCGCACAGGTGTGTGCCGCCGTGCAACTTCAAGAAGTCGGGAAATGGCAGGACCGAGAATCGTTAGCAGCTTCGGCTCTTGGCGAAAGAAATAAGCTGCTCTACATCACAGATACGAGCTCCGGGCGGCAGTTCCTTATAGACACCGGAGCCCAAGTGAGTTTCATCACCCCAACCTATGCTGACCGAGTGGCTGGCCCCCGTGGAAACGGGGCAACGGCGGCGAACGGCTCGAGCATCAACACCTACGGGGAAAGGACTTTGTCTCTGTCCTTGCATGGCCGCACTTATGAATGGATTTTTGTCATAGCGGCGGTGAGTTTCAACATGTTAGGTGCTGATTTTCTGTGCTCACACGGTTTGTTAGTTGATCTTGCCAATAGGCGGCTGGTAAATGCACTCTCTTTTTATTCTATTCCCTGTGCAGCTCGAGTGTCCCCGCCACCAGTGCAGACCAACGTCGCCACAGCAGGCGGTAAGTTTAACACAATCCTCACCCAGTTTCCAGCACTCACGGTTCCCACATTTTTGGCAACAGTTGCGAAACACGGGGTGGAGCATTTTATCACTACAACTGGCCCCCCCGTCTTCGCGAAAGCTCGGCGCCTGGATGCTGCTAAACTCTCCATGGCGCGCGAGGAGTTCGCCAGCCTAGAGAGGCTGGGCATTATTCGCCGTTCGAAAAGCCCATGGGCTTCGCCGCTGCATATGGTCCCGAAAGCCGACGGCTCCTGGAGACCTTGCGGCGATTACCACAGGCTAAACAACGCCACGGCACATGATCGCTACCCCATCCCACACATACAGGATTTTTCAGTGCATTTAGCGGGGGCGCGCATTTTTTCTAAAATAGACCTGGTTCGCGGCTACCGTCAGGTTCCAGTCCGGCCGGAGGACATTCCTAAAACAGCGGTTATAACCCCTTTTGGACTTTTTGAGTTTTTGCGCATGCCGTTTGGCCTTAACTAGAAGTCCCAGAAGTTGGCCCTCTTGTGGCCTCTTGATGGTCCCCCTATGGGTTTTCTAGGTAAAAAGGCCAAATGGACCCTCTCTGGGACTTCTAGTGTTTTAAAGGCGCTGCACAAACATTCCAACGCATGATGGATGCCGTGTTATGTGATCTTCCATTCGTGTTTGTTTACCTCGACGACATTTTGGTCGCCAGTACTTCAGAGGAAGAACACGAAAAACACCTCACTGCAGTTTTTCGGAAGTTGGGAGAGCACGGCTTAATAATTAATCCAGCCAAGTGCCAGTTTGGCGTTGCGCAGATCGATTTTTTGGGCCACCGCGTGTCCCCAGAAGGGGCAGTTCCGCTGCCACAAACGGTCAAATCATTGCAGGAATTTTTAGGAATGGTAAATTTTTATAACCGTTTCCTACCCCACGCAGCGCAGCTCATGCAGCCATTATACGCCGCGCTCAGAAAGCAAAAACCCTCCAATACAATCGAGTGGTCCCCGGAGCGGGAGCGCGCGTTCACGGAGGTAAAAAAAGCCTTGGCTGAAGCCGCGCTTCTAGCTCATCCGGACCCATCGGCCCGCCGACGCATCAGATTTGGCCATAGGGGCAGTTATAGAGCAGCACGTTGCCAGTGTTTGGCAGCCGCTAGCATTCTTCAGCAAATCCTTGAGCGAAGCTGAGCGGAAATATAGCACGTTTGACAGGGAGCTGTTAGCGCTCCATTTGACCATCCGCCATTTCCAGTTCTGGCTGGAAGGCCGGCGTTTCACCGCTTTTGTTGACCATAAGCTGCTCACTTTCGTGATGTCCAAAATTTCAGATCCGTGGTCGGGCCGGCAGCAGAGGCAGCTGGCTGCAATTTCGGAATTTACCACTGATATTCAGCACGTAGCGGGTAAACTCAACATAGTAGCAGACTGCCTCTCTCGCGCGGCCACAGCACCGGCGCGCGCAGGGGCAGATTATACTACGGCAGCCGCGAAGCAAAATAGCAGTGTGGAAGCGCACGTGGCCCCAGTTCACGTGGGGATAGATTACGCAGCCATGGCAGCGGAGCAGGGCAGAGATGCGGACGTGCGCGCGCTCCAGTCTGGACCAACAGGGTTAAGGCTGAAGAGCAGGTGTTTGCAAACTGGTATGCCCCCCCTAATCTGCGATGTGTCAGCCGGGCGGCCACGCCCGGTAGTTCCGGCCGCGTGGCGCCGCGGCGTTTTTGACTCGGTCCACTCCCTGGCATACCCAGGGGTGCGTGCTTCGGTGAAAATGGTAGCGGAGAAGTCTGTTTGGCCGAGCCTGCGCAAGCACGTGAAAGAGTGGGCAAGGACCTGCATGGCTTGTCAGCGGGCCAAAATTCATAAGCACACAAGAGCCCTTTTAGAACCGTTCCACATTCCGGCCAAAAGATTCGATCACGTGCACGTCGACCTCGTGGGCTCCCTACCGTCATCGCAGGGGTTCACACATCTTTTGACAATGGTGGACCAAACCACACGCTGGCCGGAAGTGGTCCCACTGGCATCGACCACGGCCGCAGAGGTGGCTCGCGTTTTTTTGACGGCCTGGGTAGCGCGTTTCGGGGTCCCGTCGGATATTACATCCGACAGAGGGCCTCAATTTGTCTCTGAGCTGTGGTCAGCGATGGCCAGCAGCTTAGGAGCGAAAATTCACCGCACTACCGCTTATCACCCTCAGGCTAATGGTTTATGCGAACATTTTCATACGTCTTTGAAGGCAGCCCTCAGAGCGTCGCTTACGGATGCAGATTGGGTAAACAAACTACCATGGGTTTTATTAGGGTTGCATTCAGTGCCTAAGGAGGATTTAAATGCCTCCCCAGCGGAGTTAGTTTTTGCACAACCTCTCAGGCTGCCCGGTGAGTTTCTACCAGAGCATCCGGAACCGGGACGCCTCCCGGCTCTTGGACCACCGATCGGCACGGGAGCGGACATGCTCCCGGGCCCCGTTCATCACACTTTTCCACGCGTTTTTGTTCCCAAAGCTTTGAAAAATGCTGAGTTCGTTTTTGTCAGGCACGAGGCTCTAAGACCAACCCTCCGACCGCCATATGATGGGCCATATAGGGTGCTGGAGACAGGTGATAAGCATTTTGTGCTAGATTTGGGAGACAGAAAAGAGACAGTCAGTATTGACAGACTAAAGCCTGCCTTTGTTTTGAACGACGAGTCTGTACGGGTAGCGAGGGCACCTCGACATGGCAGATCCCCCAGGGAACGCGTCCCGGAGCCCCCGCAGGGATCAAATAACCACTCTCTTCCGCAGTCAGCAGATTCTTTGCAGGATGGCGCCACAGGGACGCTGAGACCTGCCTACAGCAGATTCGGAAGATGGTTGAAGCCCAGACGGCGTACAGACTGACTGTTTGATGTGATCATGTGGTATAGACTATGCTATTGATGTTATCACTGATTTTTGATGTGGTCATGTGGTATAGACTGTGCTGTTGATATTAACATGTTCTCTGAATTTTAATATATTGTCCATTCGTCGACGTTTGGGGGGGGTTGTAGCCCATGTATTTTGGCCCACATATGCATAAGCATAAAGGGGATGTGAAAGGACTTCCCGACCTCCTAGGAGACAGGTGGAGGACTGAGAGACTGGAGGGGGAGTTAATGTCAATAGGGGGTTTTGATAGGGATATGTGATTCTCCCTTTGTGTGAAATGTATAAATGTGAAGGTCCGATGCAGCTCACTCTCTTGTGTTCTTGAGAGAAGGCTGGGGATGAAGTGCATGAATAAAACCTGAATTAAGAACCAATTCAGGTACCACTTCAGGTACCACTTCCTTGTGGTAACGTATCGTCACTTCCTGTTTTGCTGTCTGCCTGTGTGGTTTGCTCTCCAGCTCTCTAGCCACTAGCTATGGCTACTAGCTCTCTTTCCTCTCCTCTGGTGTGCTCTCTCTGTCAGATGTTTAGCTACACCTCTGCCTCTTTTAGTGATAACGGTAAATGTAATAAATGTTGTCTTTTTGAGGCGCTCGAGGCGAGGTTGTCTGATTTGGAATCCCGGCTCCGCTGCATTGAAACACCGTCTGCGCCAGTTAATCTCGACGGACGCCCCTTAGCTGCAGCGGAGCTAGCTAGCTTAGGTCCCACTGTCACCGGTTCCCCGGCTCTCCTCTGCAGCGAGGAGACTGGGTGGGTGACGGTGAGAAGGAAGCCTAGTCGCAAAGCCCCGGTTCACCACCAACCTGTTCACGTTTCTAATCGTTTTTCCCCGCTCAGCGACACACCCGCTGAGGAAAAAACTCTGATCATTGGCGACTCTGTAGTCAGAAACGTGAACCTAGAGACTCCAGCGGCCATAGTCACATGCATTCCTGGGGCCAGAGCAGGCGACATCGAGTCAAATTTGAAAATGCTGGCTAAAAGTAACTGTAAATATTCCACAATTGTTATTCACGCCGGCATTAATGACATCCGTCTCCGGCAGTCGGAAGTCACGAAACTTAATATAGAATCGGTGTGTGACTTTGCAAAAACGATGTCAGCCACTGTAGTATTCTCTGGGCCCCTCCCCAATCTGACCAGTGATGACATGTTTAGTCGCTCGTCATCCTTGAACCGCTGGCTGTCTGTGTGGTGTCCTAAAAATGACGTGGGCTACATTGACAATTGGAGCTCTTTTTGGGGAAAACCTGGTCTTATGAGACGAGACAGCATTCATCCCACTTTGGATGGTGCTTCTCATTTATCTAACAATCTGGCATCTTTTTTATCCAAATTTCCAAAACCATGACTACTCAGAGTTGGGACCAGGAAGCAGAGTCGTAGTCTTACACGCCTCTCTGCAGCTCCTCTTCATCCGCCACCCCTCAACTTAGCCCCTGTCTTCCCCATCAGAGAATCGTTGTCTGCTCCCTCCAAAGTAAATAAAAATATAATGTATAAGCATCCCAAAGTGATAAAGCAAAATATTGGTAAAACTCAAATTAAACATAAAGCCTCTAAATTGAATGATTTGGCCTCTGTTCCTCCTCATAATTTAAAAATTAAATGTGGTTTATTAAATATTAGGTCTCTAACTCCCAAGTCTCTGTTAGTCCATGATCTGTTAATTGATCATCAGATTGATTTAATTTCCCTTACAGAGACTTGGTTAGGACAAGAGGATTATGTTGGTTTAAATGAATCAACTCCCTCTGGTTATTTAAACTGTCAAAATCCCAGAAGTTCTGGTCGTGGAGGAGGAGTAGCAGCAATTTACCATTCCAAATTACTAGTTAATGTAAAGCAAAAAACATGTTATAATTCCTTTGAGGGCCTGGTCCTCAGTATTGGGCACTTTAGCAATTCCAGGTTAAACCCAATTTTATTTGCCATAGTTTATCGTCCCCCATCAACCTATTCAGAATTTTTATCCGAATTTCCTGATTTCTTAGCTGATTTAGTGCTGAAATCTGATAGAATAATTATAGTAGGGGACTTTAATATACATGTGGATGTAGATAGTGACTGCCTTAATGTGGCTTTTAATTCAATATTAGACTCGATTGGGTTTTCTCAGAAAGTAGGTAATTCTACTCATTACCTCCACCATACATTGGACCTTGTTCTGACATATGGCATAGAAATAGAAAATCTGGTAGTGTCTCCTCATAACCCTGTACTGTCAGACCATTGTCTGTTAACCTTTGATTTTACTATTTCTGACTATTTGGCTCCTAAAGAAAAATATTATCACAGTAGATGCCTCTCAGATGATGCTGTTTCCAAATTTATGCAGATTGTTTCCTCTATGCCATGTGTCAACACAACGGAAATAAGCTATAGACAGCTTGCTCCTTCTGTAATTGATAACATGGTGGATAGTGTTTCAGCTTCTCTACATCAGGCTCTAGACTTGGTGGCCCCCTTAAAAAAGAAAAAGTCTAATCAGAGATTTTTAACTCCTTGGTTCAACACAGAAACTCGTAGCTTAAAACAGAAGACTCGTCAATTAGAAAGAAAATGGCGCTCTACTAATTTAGATGAAATCTATTTAGCTTGGAGAAATCATCTTTTAATTTATAAAAAATCTCTTAGAAAAGCTAGAACGAGTTATTACTCTGCATTAATAGAAGAGAACAAGAATAATCCCAGGTTTCTTTTCAGTACTGTAGCCAGGTTGACAAAGAGTCAGGACTCTGTCAATCCTAGCATCCCCTTAGAGCTTACTAGTCAGGACTTTATGAACTTTTTCAATAATAAAATTTCATCCATCAGAGATAAAATCAATCAGATTCTTCCCACAGTTAACTTAAATACTGTAACTACTACAACTCCTTCTATTGATGTCTGTCTTGATGAGTTTACTCCAATCGACCTTTGTGAGTTAGACAAAATAGTTTCCTCATCCAAACCTTCAACTTGTCTTTTAGACCCTATTCCTACCAGGTTATTTAAAGAAGTCTTCCCACTTATTGGTAGCTTTATTCTTCATATAATCAATTCTTCATTAACTTTAGGCCATGTACCGCAGGCTTTTAAAACGGCTGTAATTAAACCCTTACTCAAAAAGCCAACGCTAGATCCAGGAGCTTTAGCTAACTATAGACCAATCTCTAATCTCCCTTTCATTTCAAAAATCTTAGAAAGAGTTGTTGCTATGCAATTATTTGACCACCTGCAGGGAATTGGTTTATTTGAGGAGTTTCAATCTGGGTTTAGAATCCATCATAACACTGAAACAGCCTTGGTGAAGGTCACTAACGACCTCCTCATTGCATCTGATAATGGACTAGTTTCTGTACTTGTCCTTTTAGATCTTAGTGCAGCTTTTGATACTATTGATCATAATATTCTACTTGATAGATTAGAACACTATGTTGGACTTAATGGAACTTCGTTGCAGTGGTTTAGATCTTATTTATCTGATAGGTTCCAGTTTGTTCATGTAAATGATGAGTTTTCTCTCAGCTCAAAGCTTAGTCATGGAGTTCCACAGGGATCTGTGCTTGGCCCTACTCTTTTTAGTTTATATATGCTTCCGTTAGGCAACATTATTAGAAAGCACTGTATACATTTTCACTGTTATGCAGATGACACACAATTATACCTGTCAATGAAGCCAGATGATACTAATCAATTAGCCAAGTTAGAAGCCTGTCTTAAGGAAATCAAAGTTTGGATGACTTGTAATTTCCTGCTATTAAATTCAGATAAAACTGAAGTCATTCTTGTTGGTCCAAAAAACCTTAGGAATTCCTTTCCAAATCAAACTTTCAGTTTGGATGCAGTTACTCTTTCTCTTAATAGCTCTGTGAGGAACCTTGGAGTTATTTTTGATCAGGATTTGTCCTTCAATTCACATATTAAATTTGTTTCTAAGACTGCCTTCTATCATTTGCGTAATATTGCCAAGATTAGGAGCATCTTGTCTCAGAGTGATGCTGAGAAGCTGATCCACGCTTTTGTTAGCTCGAGATTAGATTATTGTAATTCTTTATTATCAGGTTGTCCTAAAACATCTTTAAAAAGTCTTCAGCTGATCCAAAATGCTGCAGCAAGAGTTTTAACAGGTACTAGAAAGAGAGATCATATCTCTCCGGTTCTGGCCTCCCTTCATTGGCTTCCCATAGAGTTTAGAATTAAGTTTAAAATCCTTCTTCTTACTTACAAAGCTCTAAACAATCAGGCTCCTTTTTATTTAAAAGATCTGATACTACCGTATCATCCTAACAGAGCACTACGCTCCCAAAATGCAGGTTTACTTGTAATACCTAGAATCTCCAAAAGTACAATGGGAGGCAGAGCCTTCAGTTATCAAGCTCCTCTCCTGTGGAATCAGCTGCCAATCTGGATTCGGGAGTCAGACTCGATCTCTGCTTTTAAGAATAGGGCTAAAACCTACCTTTTTGATATAGCCTACAATTAGGGAGGGATCATGTGTTTTCTGAACCCTTCCTTAGTTATGCTGCTAATAGGTTTAGTCAGCCGGGGGACCTCCAGTAATGCACTGGGCCTCACTCCTTTCCTCACTCTCTATGAAATATTTTTTTTTTGCTGGTCATTAACATTTGTTTGTTCTCTCCCATAGATTGAGTCCCCATCGTGCTGTTTGCTCTCTACATGTCTGTTCTTTTCTTCTTCTCTATCCCCTCACCCCCCAGCCAGTCGCAGCAGATGACTGCCCCTCCCTGAGCCTGGTTCTGCTGGAGGTTTCTTCCTGTTAAAAGGGAGTTTTTCCTCTCCACCGTCGCCAAGTGCTTGCTCACAGGGGATCGCCTGATTGCTGGGGTCTTTCTGCAACTGTGGGGGTCCTCCCTACAGTTGATAGTGCTATGAGATGACTGTTGTTGTGAAATGGCGCTATATAAATAAAGTTGAATTGAATTGAATTGAATTCAGCTTCGTTATTTCACGCTCCCCACAGTTTAGTAGTTATTCACGAAAATGGAATTTTGCGTAATGGCGGTTTTCTTGTGGACGGTGATCCGGATCAGCACCAAAATCTAATCATCTGTAGGATACCCCATTTCTGACAATCTGTGAAAATTTCATGAAAATCTGTCCATAACTTTTTGAGTTATCTTGCTAACAAACAGACAGACAAACAAACAAACCAACGCCGATGATCACATAACCTCCCCCTTTGGTGGAGGTAATTATTCTTTATCCCTGAAAATTGTAATCCAAATTGACTTTTGACCGATCAGTAAATTACAACTGTGCGGCGCACAAAGTCTGAAGTTCGTGCGCCGCGGTACACGGGTCGTTCACCGCGTCCAGACCGTGAACGCCGCCCCCCCCCCCCACTATTCTTCTGTAGCAAGGGGGGGGGGGCGCAGTAACTGCGCCGCTGTCACCACATCGCCACATGAGGCTAATCCGTCATGTAGCGATGGCCGATGTCCATCCTCTGTAGCGGGGGGGAGGGGACAACCCCCCCCAACACACACACACACACAGACACAGCCCTGAGTGTCACCTTTCATTAGAGCCCAAAATGAAGCTTCTACATTGAATCATTCAAAAGTTAGACGTTTTTCCAAACTGTGCCATTTGGCACAATTTGGCACAGTTCCAAAACGCCTGGGAACTACCTGAGGAAAAAGCTGTGTAATATATTCATTTTTTGTGGTATTGTTACAAAATTTGGACCTCAGCTGGATAACACTTGGTTCTACATTTCTGTTGCATTTTCCAGCCCGGATCTGAAGCTGTGTGTTATTTGCAAGCATCTGTATCCAAAAAAACACCCAGGCCAAATTTATTTTCTTCAAGTTCACTATGTTTAGATGACTGTAACTCAGTGGCCGGAGCACTTAGAGAGCTTATGACTGTTTTGCCAAAAAATTCAAAGTGTTTTCTTTTAAATGAGACCAACCCCATGAAGATGCTGCAAAGGGTTGAAGAACAGCTTTGGATTTAATTTGGGCACATTATTTTTTGGCGTTTTTAGGGAAATTGACCGGAGTGCAAGGGGTTAACTGACCAACAGAACTCCAGGCTGTACTGCATTTCCCTTTTTAGGTCGAATTTATGACTTTTGTTGAACGAAGCTCAAATGTAATTGGTTCAGCTCAGGTTTCATGAAGTTTAGAACCATCCTGCCACACCTGAGAAAACTTGCTTTTTTTTACCCTTTGTTTCAGAGTTTCGGGCGTTGATCAAGCTGCAAGGAGCAGACACCTCTGCTCTTCCTTTTTTTCCCCTCTCTTCCAAGAAGGCCCAGAATCTTCCAGGCTCTGTGAAAATCCTGTTTATTTTCTTTAAAATTCAATTTCCCTTATTTTAATCTTTTCTTTAAATTACCGTGCAAGAAGATTTTGTTTGTTTGATTTGTTGTTTGTTTGATTTGTTGTTTCTAAGCTTAAACAAACGCATTTAAACCACCAACATCAGAAGAAATGGGTTTGTGATGTTTTTTTTTCCCTCAGTTTGAATTTCTGATGGATCTTTGCACAATAAACCAATTCCTTCTTCAGTGCATCAGAGGAGACCTCGCCCAGCTTGCTGAAGAACAGCCTTTGTGATCTCGGGAGTAGGCCATAACTATAGTAAGGAGCCTGTCTGCCAGTCTCCCAACAGAACCCACGCTGGTCCATTTGAAACAGAATCCAGTGGACCCACCTGCTACCTACTGGGATGCAATGAGTCTGCTTGGCTGACGGTCTGCTGTTTGTTTAAAACTTAATTCTTCAGAATATTCCTGGTATAAATTCTTTTGACTTAAAATCATGCAAACCCCCATCAGAATTTCAAAATGCATTTTGTCCTTTGAGTAATTTATGTTCTTTTTTCACAGTAACACAAATTTTCCCTTTTTTCAATGTTAATCATTTTCTTCATAAAATTGCATCCACTTTTCTTAACCAATGCTATTTTATGGTTTTCCAGTTTACAGTATCCTGACAACAGCACTTTATTTGATTCCACAACTGCTTGATTCATAAGTAACTCAGTAACAGTCTATAATGCCCATAATACATGTTGAATTCTCTGTTTTAAAGACATCTAAATGTGTTAACCTATTCTGACATTTCTTATTAAACTATTGAAAGGCATATGGGAGTTATTGCTTGATTTCATGTTCATCTTCTTGATTATCAGGAGACAAGAACTCACAAGGGTTTGTTTTGAGACTAATTCATAATTGGTACAAATGAAGAATTGTTAATAAAATTATCCATTATCTGGACTGGTGCCCTTAATGAGGATCTGAGTGTAATGAAAATAAATCTTCATTCCTACTCACATTCATATTTACATTAATACTTGTACCAACATTAAAATACCTATATAAACCCATAAATCCGCTACATATAATGGTGCTGCCCATGTGAGGCTCTGCTACAGTCTTGAAATGGATATGAAATTATGATTTTACAAGCTGTGTTGGTATAGTCAAATGTGATCTTTTGCACGGTAAAACTTTGTTTTTCTCTGTATCTAACTGGCCGCTCAGCCATTGTTTAACCCCCTTATCTGGCTGAGCCTGGCAGTGTCTGTCTGTGAGAGAGCACAAGGGGGAGGAAGTGATTCACCTCCCCTTACTTGCCCCACTCAGCCAGGTCTGTGTGAAGAAGCAGCAAGGGGGAGGGGTAATAAACCCCCCACTCACTGCTACACTGCACAGACTGTGTGTGTGTGTTTTAAAGCATGCTATAAGTTCAGAAAAAGCATTATCATATGCTGAATTAATTAAAATTAGGCCTGGAAAGATGGAAAGCAAAGAAATCTGATCCATTTCTTTCATTAATTTATCCCTACGGGATAAAACTAAATTCACCAGTTTGTTTTTGCCTCTCCTCATGTGTAATGGTAAATCCCAGTTTACATCACGCTAGATACGCAGCTTGATAAAGTTACTGAGAGTAAACTGTTTTGAGGTACTAGCACTTAGTTGTACCCTGAGCAAAGTTGTAAGATTATTCTCGCATGAATAAACCAAAAAGTAGGAGATTAAACTCTCCAGCTTTGGAAAAAACAACTACAAGGTGTGGTTAACGGTCGAAACCGCATCCGAGTGCACAGGCCACATGAGCATTCACATTCATGCGTGACCTAAACGACTACGTGCAAGAGAACTGCGTATGCACAGATTAAGCAGTGCAGACACCATTTTGAAAGCCCCTAGGGCGAATCACCCTGGACGCTATTTTGAGTTGAGACTGATAGACTGCCTCTGGGTGATGTCACTGTTTCCTCCTCCAAGAGTGCAGAAGGAACTGCCTCCATCTTGTGGTCAACCATAAGAACTGCATTCCTTAAGAAAATTGCTAAAAACTTTTAATCTGTTAAGCCGATCTACAACACAGGTCAACACCAAATTTATTGTCTAAGGTTTTTTTTAGCTGATTTAGGACGATTTTGATGTGCTGAATCCAAAAATCACATTGGTTTTGCTCAATCATGTCAACCTTTTGAACTATGGCCACGTTTTTTACATTTTTGTTTACATGTACGGGTATTTTCGCTTTATATGATGCAAAATTATTTTTTATTTCTTGAAATTTTCTGAATTTTGAACAATGATGATGTAACATTCAATTTACATGTACTTACCTTTATCAATGTCTACCATTCAATTTACAGTACAACTGTACAACTGCTGTTCAACTGCTTACAACTTATCATAAAAACCTGACCTGATCAAGAGAAACGGATGTCATTTTCAGATTCAGCGGTGCAAAATTGTCTTAAATCAGTTGAAAAAACACAGACAACTTACAAAAAAATTATTTTTGTTATGTTGTGTAATCAAATCAAGCGTTCAAATTAACTTTAAAGCAACCCATATTCGGATCCAACTCACCACCAGGTGGTGATCAGTTGACAGCTCTGCACCTCTCTTTACCCGGGTGTCCAAGACATACAATCGCAGGTCTGATGACATGATAACAAAATCGATCATCGACCTGCGACCTAGGGTGTCCTGGTGCCAGGTGCACATATGGACACCCTTATGCTTGAACATGGTGTTCGTTATGGACAAACTGTGGTTAGCACAGAAGTCCAATAACTGAACACCACTCGGGTTCAGATCAGGCAGGCCGTTCCTCCCAATCACCCCCCTCCAGGTTTCACTGGGGGGAGGAAGCCATTCAGACCTGGTAGACCCAAACGTATAGTGAGGGTGTGCTGGGAACATCTGGCTGAGGCCCCTGTCCAGGAGGTCTTCAACTCCCACCTCCGGAAGAACTTCAACCACATTCCGAGGGAGTCTGGAGACATGGAGTCTGAATGGGCCATGTTCTCCACCTCTGTTGTTGAAGCAGCGGCCCAAAGCTGCGGCCGCAAGGTGGTCAGTGCATCTCGTGGTGGCAACCCCCGAACCAAGTGGTGGACACCAGTGGTGAGGGGGGCCATTAAGCTGAAGAAGAAGTCCTATCAGGCTTGGTTGGCTTGTGGGACTCCCGAAGCAGCTGAGGTGTACCGGCAGGCCAAGCGGAGTGCAGCTCAGGTGGTTGCTGAAGCAAAAACCTGGGTATGGGAGGAGTTCGGTGAGGCCATGGAACAAGACTTTCGGTCGGCCTCGAAGAGATTCTGGCAAACTGTCTGGCGGCTCAGGAGGGGAAAGTAGCTTCCTGTCCACACTGTGTATGGTGCAGATGGGGCACTGTTGACTTCGACTGGGGATATCGTCGGGCGGTGGAAGGAATACTTCGAGGATCTCCTCAATCCCACTGATACGCCTTCCACAGAGGAAGCAGGATTTGGGGATGATGGGGATGACTCGCCTATCACAGGGGCTGAGGTCGCCAAGGTGGTTAAAAATCACCTTGGTGGCCGGGCCCCGGGGGTGGACGAGATTCGCCCTGAGTACCTCAAGGCCCTGGATGTTGTAGGGCTGTCATGGTTAACACGCCTCTGCAACATTGCGTGGAGGTTGGGGGCAGTGCCTTTGGCATGGCAAACCGGGGTGGTGGTTCCTCTTTTCAAAAAAGGGGACCGGAGGGTGTGCTCCAACTTTAGAGGGATCACACTCCTCAGCCTCCCTGGGAAGGTCTATGCCAAGGTACTGGAGAGGAGAGTCCAGCCGTTGATCGAACCTCGGATTCAGGAGGAGCAATGTGGTTTTCGTCCTGGCCGTGGCACATCGGACCAGCTCTTAACCCTCTCGAGAATTCTCGAGGGTTTGTGGGAGTTTGCCCAACCAGTTTACATGTGTTTTGTGGACTTGGAGAAGGCATTTGACCATGTCCCTCGTGATTTTTTGTGGGGGGTGCTTCGGGAGTATGGGGTATCGGGCTTGTTGTTACGAGCTATTCGGTCTCTGTACGACCGTTGTGAGAGTTTGGTTCATATTGCCAACACTCGGTCGGAGTCATTCCCAGTGAGAGTTGGACTCCACCAGGGCTGCCCTTTGTCACCGATCCTGTTCATAATTTTTATGGATAGGATTTCTAGGTGCAGCCAGGGAATGGAGGGTGTCATGCTTGGTGACCACAGGATCTCATCTCTGTTGTTTGCAGATGATGTTGTCCTGTTGGCTTCATCCAGCAATGACCTACAGGTCTTACGGGACGGTTTGCCACTGAGTGTGAAGTGGCTGGGATGAGAATCAGCAGCTCCAAGTCCGAGTCCATGGTCCTCAGCTGGAAAAAGGTGGATTGTCCTCTCTGGGTTGGGGACAGACTCCTGCCCCAAGTGGAGGAGTTTAAGTATCTTTGGGTCTTGTTCACGAGTGAGGGGAAAATGGAGCGAGAGCTTGACAGACGGATCAGAGCAGCATCTGCAGTGATGCGGACGTTGTACCGGTCTGTTGTGGTGAAGAGGAAGCTTAGTTCTAAAGCAAAACTGTCAGTTTACCAGTCAATCTACGTTCCTACTCTCACCTATGGTCACGAGCATTGGGTAATGACCGAAAGAACAAGATCGCGGATACAAGCGGCTGAAATGAGCTTTCTCCGTAGGATTGCCGGACTCACCCTCAGAGATAGGGTGAGGAGCTCAGTCATCCGGGAGAGGCTCAGAGTAGAACCGCTGCTCCTCCACATTGAAAGGAGTCAGTTGAGGTGGTATGGGCATCTGATTAGGATGCCTCCTGGACGCCTCCCACTTGAGGTGTTTCGGGCATGTCCCACTGGGAGGAGACCCCGGAGCAGACCCAGGACTCGGTGGAGAGATTATGTCTCCCAGCTGGTCTGGGAATGCCTTGGCATCCTCTCTGAAGAGCTGGAGCAGGTGGCTGGGGAGAGGGAAGTCTGGGCTTCTCTGCTTGAACTGCTGCCTCCGCGACCCGGACCTCCAGGAAAGCGGTAGAAGATGGATGGATGGATGGAGTTTTCATTATTTTATTGTGGGATTTGGGTCCCAAATTTGGGGAGGTTTTCAACTGTGTGTACGGTTTTGGACTTTTCAAAAGGGGGGGGGGGTGATGTGTGCCTTTGGGAGGGTTTGAACCCTGGGGCTTGCCGTAGCCATCTGAGGGGGATGACGTCAGGCGGGCTATGGCTGTTGTATACTGTATATTCACCCATGTCTGTAATAAAGTTCAGTTGGATGCTTGGCACAAGACAACTCACGTCTCGCTTATTTCAATATATAATGCTCTACATTCCCTCCAGGATTTCGTGAGATGTTTTTATAATTGTTGTGGCCCAAAAAGCCTGAATTCGTGGGAGCTTTTTTAAAAAGTTGTGATAAAAGTTGTGATGTTTTGAGAGGTTTTTTTGCACTAAAAGTTGTGGGAAGAATTATAAATTTTAAAGCAGATGCTTGTTTTTTTTTTCCTTTTTACTGCAGTGATATTCTATATAACAACACAAGTAAAGCACACGATTGTCAAACATTTCCTATTACACTGATTTGTAAATTAAGCAGAAACTTCTGCTATACAGAAAAACTCTTTTGTGCAACAGCCGATACAGATTTTAACACAATATTCCTCCTTGCTCACCTCTGCCCCCTGGTGGGACCAGCGATGGATCCACTCCAGTTCAGGATGCAGTGATCTTCCTCCTTCACCGTTCTCTGTCCCACCTGGAGAAGCCCAGGAATGCGGTGAGGATCATGTTCTTTGACTTCTCCAGTGCTTTCAACCGATGATCCTGAAGGACAAGCTGCTGTGCGCAGGGGTGGACCAGCACCTGTCATCATGGATCCTGGACTACCTCACTAACCGGCCACAGTTTGTGAGAACCCGGGACTGTGTGTCCGACACGATCATCGGTAGCACGGGGGCCCCCCAGGGAACGGTTTTGACTCCCTTCCTGTTCACCCTTTAGAGAAGGATGGTGGCTAAATTGTCATCTCTGCTGGAGTCCGAGTCCCACCCTATGCAGGACATACTAAACGCACTGAGGAGCTCATTTAGCAGCAGACTACATCATCCTAGGTGCGCAACCGAGAGGTTTTGCAGGTCCTTCCTACCTACGGCTGTCAGACTGTATAACCTAAGCAGGGCTGCTCGTGGAGATAGCAAAAAAACGTGACGACCTAATAGTATTGAATGCAAAAGACGCAATAGACTTACACAATGGTCCCCTCCAGTATACAACTAGGACAATATCGGTCGCTACGGAGGGTGACAATATGTATGGGTACATATTCATACTATGTAGGATAACTATATATATTATATACAGTATATATAATATATATATATATATTATAATATTCCACCGCAGAACCACATTTGGACAAACAGCTTTCTCTATAAAGGGCAGTCACATCTGGAACACAATGCCAAATGTAATTAAAATAATAACGGACTTTAAAACATTCACTAAAAAGGTTAAAAACTGGCTGAAAAATAAACAAGAATGTACTCATGTATGAATTGATTGTCTGCAAAGTGAGAGTGAATGAAGGGAAGGAATGAATGTGTTTGTTTATAATGAGTGACGAAGGGAGGGAGGCCTGAAATAGGCAAATGTGAATCAGGTTGTTATATTTGTGTATTTATAATATTTATAATTGTGTATTTATAATCTTTTTGCATTGATGTATGTGGTTATTGTGTATTTTCTTTTTCTTTTTTTACTTGATTCTCTTTTCTAAAGCCCATCCAGGGACAAGAGTTGCAAATTAGCTAATAGCTATACACTCTATGTGCAACACATCAGATTGATTGTCATTGATTAATTGTCTGTTTATTGCACTGTCCCTGTCAAATAAACTAATCTATCTATCTATCTAAGTAGACGGTTATGCTGTTTATTCCATCTAGCTACAATGCTCCGCACTGTGTGTATATATATTTATATGTACATATGTATATTCGCTGCTCTTGTTTTTCTTGTCTTCTTGATTGTTGCTCTGAGTGTTGCTATCCCTGTGCTGTTGCAATCCTGGAATTTCCCCATTGTGGGACTAATAAAGGCTTATCTTATCTTATAATATCCATTACAACAGCTAAATTGCATTGGATGCATGTTAAAGAGTAGAGATTTGGAAATTATTTGCGCACCTTCATTTGAAAACTCCCTACGGTCTCCAACCACTCGGTGCCGAGCGGAGAGGAAAAAAGAAATAATTTAATTTATTCTGTTAGTCTGCATTGTCTGTTGGAGTCTGTTTTTCTGAAAAAAAAAAAATTACAGACAATATTCTGTCTCTTTCCGTGTAACTCCGACCTGTCTGTCTGCTGCGTGTCTTCACACACACACATCTTTCAGTTAAGGGGGTTATCTTGAGTCCAGAACAGAGATTCACAGGTTTAAAGATCATTGACAAGATGTAGTAATAATTTTACCTCTAAAGATGTATGAAATGATCAAACCCTGGCTGTAGTGTTAGATTTGCTTGTTTGTTTGTGGGTCTATGGATTCTAGTCACGTGTGCTCCCGCAACAGGGTGCTTTTTGGGGCAGACGGCCATTTGTCAACTCAAACCCAGCACTTCGTACAGGCGGTAAGGACGGAGACGTCCACCGGCAGGCTGGGGGAGACTAACTAACTAACTAACTAACCTGCACTTATATAGCGCTTTTCTAGTCACAAACACCACTCAAAGCGCTTTCACTAGTACTAACCCTCTATTCTAAGGGCCTATAGGAAACAGATATCTAGGGACAATTTAGAACAGCCAATTAACCTAACATGCATGTCTTTGGATTGTGGGAGGAAACCGGAGCCCCCGGAGTAAACCCACGCAGCACAGGGAGAACATGCAAACTCCACACAGAAAGGTTCCAACCCCTGCCAACCTGGGGATTCGAACCAGGAACCTTCTAGCTGTAAGGCACAGTGCTAACCACTACACCACCGTGCTGCCCCAGAGACGGTGTTGCTCCCCAGAGACGGTGTTGCAAACCTCGTGGGTGAGTGTTTTGTTTTTTTTTTAAATCGCACACTGTTTTTTGCTGAAGTGTTCCGTTAATACTAAAGCCTGCTTCATGCTGCATTTCCCCTCTAGTTCGCCTTGGTCCGCGTACACTTTGGACAAGCCCGACATGCACGCGGCACTGAACATACTCACTTTTTTCATCTACCCAGGCCAAGCGGTTGATACATGTGCACAACCATCATTTGTAGTTTCACTCCTGCCCGATAGGTAGTGCCAAGGTTTTTCAGGCGCCAGGATTTTCACCAATGAAGAAATGGCGGACTTCTTCACAAAGTTTCTCTTCAAATATAGAATCCATTTCTGCTGTTTTGACTTCCCAGTTTTCAATCCTTTTCCATGAAGATGCTGCTGCCGCTGTGAAAGAAAGTATGTATGTATCATTCATATATGTTTTTATTCTTGTTTTCTTCTTCCTCGTTGTGTTCTTCATCTACTGATGAATGCTGTGTCAATATCGCCACCTCGTGAATGGGACGTTCAGTCTTGCGCATGCGCTTTTCAATGCGTTCAGGTCGCGGGCAGGCAGCGCGATCACAAAATTTGGGCTGCACGCGATCGTCCACGGTCGAGCACTCCAGACACTGGCGGAGTGGAGACGATGACGTAAATTTCGTCACATGAGGTTTCCGGTTACACATACGCAGACAGCGGAGGTGTAGCATGAAGCAGGCTTTACTGTAAACACGGAAGTGAACGCGGTGCAGCGCGATGCATTTGACTGGTTAGACTGCGCGTTTCAGAGACAAATTTGATTGCTAAAATTGGCAGAAGTTGACGGGGATTGGCCAAAATTGCGAGAAAGTTGTGGTGATTGGACAAAGTTGCAAGGTCACACAATAGTTGCGCAGATTGGCTGATTTTATGTGAATTGACGCAATCACAACATTGTGAAATCCTGGAGGGACTGACTCTGCATTAAATGTAACTGCATTTTTGTTTTGCTCTCATAACTCTGTGTTTGACTGTAGTGTCTGCTGCTTCTTCTTCTTCTTTTAGATTTGATTGGCGGTTGGCAACCAGCTTACAGGTGCATTACTGCCATGTACTTTGTCTGTTCATCACTCTACTGCCACCAACTATTCTAAAACTAAATGTGCCCACCACATACTTGTTCTTCCTTTAGATTTGATTGGCGGTTGGCAACAAGCTTACAGGTGCATTACCACCACGTACTAAACTCTATATCATCACTCTATCTGGTCAGGAGCTGTAGTCCTTCTGTCATCATTGCCAGGTGTCATATCGATTAAAGACCTTGGAACAAGCCACATTATTGTGAGTTTGTCAGCATGTACAGTAGTTCCCCTTTAGCAACAGTAGATGGCATACATGTCTTAAAGAATATGTCATATATATCCAAAGAATATTAAAGATTTTGTGGACAGACAAGTCAGCCGTTTATTCATGAAAACTCACACCTCACTACATACTTATCTACACCTCACATTCCTCAAACCATAAAGTGACTGTAACCTTTTTGAGTTCTGGACATCAGTCGATCCCCAGGCAAAATAGTCATACATCACCTTCAGCTGGCTCTTCTGAGCTGTTAATTCTGGACCTGTTAATTAACACTAATTTTGGACATGTAAACAGGCCTGACCCCTATTCATAAACACTGATACTGCTGAAAGTTACTCCTAGTGATCAGAATCAGAGTCAGAAATACTTTATTAATCCCAAAGGAAATGTAAATTTTTGAAAATTATTGGAGTTATAACGTTTAGTAATTTTTTAAAGAAATGGTTGGTTTAAATCACTATTAAAGAATATAATAACTACAATGAGCATGTTCTAGCACAATTATAAGTAAATATGATATAATATTTCATTGTATTTAGAGACACATCTTTAGATAATATGAATGAATGAATAAATAAATAATCAACAAACAACTTCAGCTCCAGGTATATTTTATTCTAACCACTGAGTTTACTGCTGGCGTCAAAGGGAAACTTCACGCTGAAAAAGGTTCTTTTAGTCTTTTTTTTTAAACAAATACAATACAACCAAACATACACAAAAAAAGGTCTCTTGTGAACAGGGCACAAACATTGAGAAAATTACTAAATACAGTAGAGGGCTAAATTGACCAGTAAAATATGAAAGGTGATGTTTTGGAGGTAATAGATCAGGCGAGATGCGACGAGCTGTAAGGGTACAAGGTTTTATTTCCTCCAACATATTGAAATGCTCTTTGTAGCTCAGTGAGCTACTGCACTGCTGAAGCATGTATAGCAAGCTCTTTTATACACGTTATACAGACAGAGAGAATGCATGGCACATTAGCATAGTGATATACATATCTGTCAATATATATCACTAGCGTGACCAACTGGCACCCAGATGTCCTCTCCCTCATCCAGGGATGTATACACAACAGTCCATTGTTCTGATTGCCCCCCTGGGGCTCTCTGTCCATATGTAAATTGTCCTCCGTTTCCTCCAGCCCTGCTGAGTGTGAAATAGTGTCAGTCTGCAGTGTGCTGGGTCACCACACGGCTCCCCCAAAACACTCAGAAGGGGCTGTGACCCCCACCCCCCCATCGTTTGGGCTCCAGCTCTGGTAGAACTGTCCTGCTGTAGAGGAGTGTCGGAGGGCATGTCAGTCTGTGGGGGGGATGGGGGAGGGGTGGAAAAGACAGTGTGCTCCGCTTTGAGTTCCAGCACATTGAACGGCCGTGGATCGTGGGTGCACGGGGCCGGTGCGCGTCGTGCGTAATGGGACAAACCAGCAGTCGACCAGCTTTAGGGAGTGAGGTGCGGGAAGAGCACTGTGGAGGAGGAGGGGGAACAAGTGAGTGCAAGCCCGGGACGTCGAAGGTGTCTGGGCCGCGTAAAAATTGCATGTGGATCCGCGATAGTGAGGGACTTTCCCGGTAAACCTGGTGGTGATCCGCAGCGACTGTGAAAAAAATTAAGTCTCTAACTCCTCTTGCGGCTAAGTCCTGACAGGATGTGGGGAAGGCGAACGGCCAAATTCCCCGAGGATGCGTAGCGGCTGTGAAAAAAAAAACTGAAGCTGCGTGAGGGACTTGGCGGTTTGGCTTTAGGTGTGGAAGCAGCCCTAAAGTCATCGGGGAAAGCAATCGGTTAAATTCCCGTTGTGCGCTGTGGCTGAGAAACCCATACAAAGTCCCGTGTGTGAGCTCCATGTCTGCTTCAGGTACGTAAGCAGCCCTAAAGGTTCCGTGGATGGCAGTCGGTCATGTTTCTCGGGCATGTGCAGCGGCGGAGGATGATGTATAAGTCTGGAGCCGGTTTGTCCCTGGTGCGTGGCGCGCACCTGGCGCAGTGACCACATAGCTAGAAATTGCACTGTCCTCGTAATCCTGTGGTGTGCGCGCGGGGCTTCTGTGTGCAGAAAGTCCGCTGTCAGGAGGTGAGTCAGAGTCGGGGAGCTCGGTGGAAATCAACGCAATCGGCATCGATGATCTTCCCCATTCAGGCTGCTTCCTTCGTTCGCTCGTGTCGCCGTTCATGATGCGTGTTGGTCCAAGCACTGCCCGCTCCGGGGAGCGTGAAGACGTTGCAGTGAGAGGGAGCAGACGGTCATTCTCTCTCGTCATGTCACCAGTGTGGAGGGAAAATCTCTTTAATCTCTACTTTTAATCTATCCGAAATAAAGATTCATTCATTCATTCATTCAAAAGATCAGGCGACGGGCGCACCATGACACGTGCTGGGGATTCCCATCCGGGTGATCTCCAGGGTGTTCACCTCGTGTTCCATTCTTCGTCAAGGGTCACCAGTGTTGAGGAATAATCAAGCGAGGTACGACGAGCTGGAAGGTTGCAGAGTTTTATTTCCTCCATCAAAATGAGACACACTTGTAGCGTTGTGCTGTGCTCTGTTGTCCAGAGTTTTTGAGGCATGTCACACAAGCTCTTTTATCAGTTATACAGGAAGAGAGAATGCATGGCACATTAGCATAACAGTCAATACACATGATTAGCATGACATTGGTTGGCTCTTTGTCCGTCTGAGCATTGTCCTCTGTATGCAAATTGTGTTCCGGACCTTTTGAGTGTGAGGATGAATGTCCCTGTAGATTGTGGTGGGTCACCACAACCTGCTGTATTTAAGAGGTGAGACGAACTAGCATTGTTTAACTTTCTTCATTTAAGATAAGATTAGTGCATGCCTGTAGAAAACGGGTACGGGCCCAAATGTAGGCTGTGTTTGAAAGTGGAATGCAAAGAGGTGCAGCCTATACTGTATGTAGGCAATCACATATTAAACTTTGTCAAATGGAAAAGGGACTGAACACTAAGATTTATTTGATTGTGTGACTATTACTTACACACATGGACAAAATTGTTGGTACCCCTCTGTTAATGAAAGAAAAACCCACAATGGTCACAGAAATAACTTGAATCTGACTCGATCAAATCAAAATAAAGCTCTCACTCGACCTATCTATTCATCCTTGGAAAAAATGTTGATGAAAGATAGTAAAAGAAAGGGTATTATTTCAGAGTTTTATAACTCATTGACACTATTTTCAAGTGAAAATTCATTGAAAAGATTAAACTACTGGAAAGAAGATCTGCAAACTGAAATTTCAGAGGAACAATGGGAATTGGCTTGTACAGAAGCTCAAACCAAATCAATAAATGTACGCCTTAAATTGATACATTTCAAATGGTTAATGCGGATGTATGTTACACCGGAGGAGTTAAATAGATATAACAAAAATATACCAGATACGTGCACAAAATGTATGGAAAGTAAAGGAACTCTATTTCATTATGTATGGGAATGTAGATTAATAAGAATGTTTTGGGAAGAGGTGAGGGTAACAATTGAAAAAATAATCTCAAAACAAATCATATTGAATCCTAAACTGTTTTTGTTGGGTCTGTACCCAGAAAAGCATAATTTTAATAAAAGTGAAAGAACATTCATAGACCTCAGTTTGCTTAATGCCAAAAAATGTATTGCACTATTATGGAAAAAGACTCATAGACCAGATGTGACTCAGTGGTTAAGACAGATGTTAACAAACCTTCCATTAGAAAGAATAACATATATACTGAAATCAAAGGAAATTGTGTTTGAGAATATATGGAGACCTTTTATTGATTATGTAAAAAATTTAAACATAACTCTTGAAGAAGAAGGTGAATGATATGTGTGGACCTTGTAAATTCCAAACTGGTGAACATAATATGTATACTTATGTGTTGGATTGTCTAGACTAAACAGAGGAGCATTGTTGAAGATTTGATTTTGTTGGTGGTTGTTGGTGTTTTTTAGTGCATTTTTTTTTTTGTAGTACTTTAGTGTTAGTGTTTGATTGTTTGTATCATGTTTGTTTAAAAAAAAAAAAGGTTCAATAAAGATATTGTGGAAAAAAAAAAAACTTGAATCTGACAAAAGTGGTAATAAATAAAAATTCTATGAAAATTAACCAATGAAAATCAGACAATGCTTTTTGAGTTGTGGTTCAACAGAATTACTTTAAAAAACAAAGTCATGAAACGGGCCTGGACAAAAATGATGGTACCCCTAGAAAAGATTAAAAATAATGTGACCATAGGGACATGTTCAACCAAGATGTGTCCTCTAATTAACATCACAGGTGTCTACAAACTTGTAATCAGTCAAACTTGTAATCAGTCAGTCGGCCTATTTAAAGGGTGACAAGTGGTCACTGTGCTGTTTGGTGACATGGTGTGTACCACACTAAACACGGACCAGAGGAAGCAAAGGAGAGAGTTGTCTCAGGAGATTAGAAAGAACATTATAGACAAGCATGTTAAAGGTAAAGGCTATAAGACCATCTCCAAGCAGCTTGATGTTCCTGTGACTACAGTTGCACATATTATTCAGAAATTTAAGATTCATGGGACTGTAGCCAACCTCCCTGGACGTGGCGGCAGGAGGAAACTTGATGAAAAATGGAAGAGACAGATAATATGAATGGTAACAAAAGAGCCCAGAACAACCTCTAAACACATTCATGGTGAACTCCAAGGTCAAGGTACATCAGTGTCAGATAGCACCATCCGTCGTTGTTTGAGCCAAAGTGGACTTCATGGGAGACGACCAAGGAGGACACCACTGTTGAAAACAAATCATAAACTAGAAAAGCACTCGGAGAGCGCAGACCTCCGCCAAGTACCTCAGTTCCCCCTAATATTGGGATTTTCCCCAAATATAATAGTCCAACATTCATTTGATCTATATTTTCTGATTCCTTGACCATCAAAACATACCTTTAGCAGTTGGATTCACATTGATATCTTTATTAGTTCAGTAGTTATTGACAAAAATCACTTTTTCGGTAATGGCGGTTTTCTTCTGGATATAGCTCCATAGCTTTTGAAGATGCAACAAATCCACTGGCACACTACTGATTCCTCAGTGTCTTGGCTATATTTTGGTGTTTGTTGTATGTTTATATCTTAATTTGTTACCTTACAGTGATGAAAATTCCAAAGATCCCCTATTATTTCCTGTTCTGGATCACAGTATCCAGATTTTTTGCAGGATCCGAATCAGTCTTTGATATTTCCTAGAACCTATTGGGACCTTATCCTGTATTTTTTTGGCGAGCGTCCTGACCATTTATTGTGGAATTATATACACATATGCTAAAAATGGCCCTATCTCGCAATGATAAAGAATCCTTTAAAAAATTCCTGGATCCAGACAGTGATCCAGTTCACTCCCAAAATGTAATAATTTCTTCCTTGTCTCATTTTGGACTTGTCCTGAAAATTTCGTCAAAATCCGTTGATAACTTTTTGAATTATATTGGTATCAGACAGACAAACAAACAAACCCCGGTAAAAACATAACCTCCTTGGCGGAGGTAAAAAGCCAGACTGGAATTTGCCAAACTGCATGTTGACAAGCCACAAAGCTTATGGGAGAATGTCCTATGGATAGATGAGAAAAAACTGGAACTTTTTTGGCAAGGCACATCAGCTCTATGTTCACAGATGCAAAAATGAAGCATACCAAGAAAATAACACTGTCCCTACTGTGAAACATGGAGGAGGTTCTGTTATGCTCTGGGGCTGCATCTAGCACAGGGTGTCTTGAATCTGTGCAGGGTACAATGAAATCTCAAGACTATCAAGGTATTCTAGAGAGAAATGTGCTGCCCAGTGTCAGACAGCTTGGTCTCAGTCGCAGGTCATGGGTCTTGCAACAGGATAATGACCCAAAACACACAGCTAAAAACACCCAAGAATGGCTAAGAGCAAAACATTGGACTATTCTAAAGTGGCCTTCTGTGAGCCCTGATCTAAATCCTATTGAACATCTGTGGAAGGAGCTGAAACATGACGTCTGGAAAAGGCACCCTTCAAACCTGAGACAACTGGAGCAGTTTGCTCATGAGGAGTGGGCCAAAATACCTGCTGAGAGGTGCAGAAGTCTCATTGACAGTTACAGAAATCGTTTGATTGCAGTGATTGCCTCAAAAGGTTGTGCAACAAAATATTAAGTTAAGGGTACCATCATTTTTGTCCAGGCCTGTTTCATGAGTTTGTTTTTTAAAATAATTCTGCTGAACCACAATTCAAAAGCATTGTCAGATTTTCATTGGTTAATTTTCATAGAATTTTTATTTATTACCACTTTTGTCAGATTCAAGTTATTTCTGTGACCATTGTGGGGGTTTTTTTTCATTAACAGAGGGGTACCAACAATTTTTTCCACGTGTGTATAGAATTCTTGAAAATGAATGGAATATGCAATATTGGCGACTGTTTAAAAACCAATGTTTATTTGTTTGTCAAACTTATTTGCGTGATCTTTTATGACTTAGATTCTTGTAGTTTGGAGAATGGGAGTCAATTCCCCCACGATTTTGCGGGATGTTTTTATAATTTTTGTGGCCCAAAAAGCCTGAATTTGTGGGAGGGTTTTTGTTTTGTTTTTTTTATTTGAAAAGTTGCTATTAAAAGTTGTGATTTTTTTGAGTTTTTTTTTTTTTTGCACTAAAAGTTGTGGGAAGAATTACACATTTTAAAGCAGATTTTTTTTCCCAGCTTACTACAGTGATATTCTATATAATAATACAAGAAGGGCAGCTCGGTGGCGCAGTGGTTTGCACAGTGGCAGCACAGTATCAGTGTAACAGGATCAATTCCATCCCTGACCGTCGTGGGTTCGATCCCGCCCCCTGACCATCGGTGGCCCTTCTGTGTGGAGTTTGCAGGTTCTCCCTGAGTCTGCGTGGATTTACCCAGGGTACTCCGGTTTCCTCCCACATGCCAAAAACATGCAAGCTAGGTTAACTGGAGATTCTAAAGTGGCCTTAGGTGTGACTGGCGAAGGGATGGCGCCGTACCGTGGATGCCCTGAAATTCCCCTCTGGGGATCAATAAAATACACAAAATAAAAAAGGAATAGCACAGAATTGTCAAATTTCCTATTACAGTGATTTGTAAATTAAGCAGAAATAAGCCGTGAGCAGCTCCCTCAAAATGTGGCTAGAAAATGATTTTCGTGGCACCCAACTGGGAACTACGGGATCATTGATTTCTATGTAAAAAAAAACCCTGCTGAATCCGAAAATCGATGTTCCCACTGTCAAAGGTGTGGATATCTATGTCAAATTTGCATAAATCCAAGATGGCTGCCACGACTAACCAAGGGAATGAATGGCCTAACATTTCAACCAGTCTACCTAGAAACACGTTTGAGGCCTCTTTTTCGGATAATGTTGAGCCGAGGAATCGATTTCTGAGGTCGACTGTGTGACTGAGGGTCAAAGGACCACGCTAATTTGCATAAATCCAAGATGGCTGCCATGGATGGACTAACTTTTTAGCCATTCTACCTAGAATCACGTTGGAGACGTCCTTTTCGGCTAATGTTAACCCGAGGAATCGATTTCCGAGGTCATTAGTGTGACTGAGGGTCAAAGAACCCCGCTAATTTGCATAAATCCAAGATGGCCACCATGGGTGGGAATGGACTATATTTTGAACCACTTTACCTATAATCACGTTTGAGACGTCTTCTTCGGATAATGTTGACCTGAGGAATCGATTTCTGAGGTCAGATATGTGATTGAGGGCTCCACTAATTTTCATAAATTCAAGATGGCTGCCATGAATGGCCTAACTTTTTTATCAGTACAACTAGAATCACGTTTGAGACATCATTTTCCGATAATGTTATGCCCAGGAATCGATTTCTGAGGTCACTTGTGTGATTGAGGGTCAAAGAACTCCACTCATTTAAATAAATCCAAGATGGCCGTCATAGGCATGGATAGCCTAACTTCTTAACCACTCTACCTAGAATCACGTTTGATACATCTTTTCCAAATAACGTTGACCCGAGAAATCGATTCCTGGTCAGTTATGTGATTGAGTGTCAAAGAACTCTGCTAATTTACATAAATCCAACATGTATAGCTGTCATATCCTGATACAACCTGTATTCAACCTCCACCTTATTCATCACCAGAATCATCTCCCTCATTTTCTTCCTCCTCTGCTTCCACAGATCTTTCAGATTCTGTAAGAACACGATTCACGCAATCGATGCAGGCGCATAGATCAGTGCAGCTGAGATCCGATGCCTTGCATGTACATCTGCTGGCCTCGCACCTACTCCGCTTGCATGAACAGTGCACATAGTTCAAGATCTCTTCAGGCGCCAGACCAGTTGCCATCCAGTCTACAGCCAGTTCTTCCTGCAACAAAATCCAGCCATGGCCCACTGGACTGGGGGCAGATATTGTTTGCTGAACGGCACGGCGATGGATGGCTGCTTGATAATTTGACCTCTCCACATGTTTTCGAAGAGCATCCTGGTTGGGTGGTAATGCATCATCGCAGGAGGCATTGATGCAGAACAGACGGTAGCGAGCCTCATTCACATCATTTGTATTTTGACCGTACAGATCACATACAAACTTTTCGAGTGAAGACTGAAGAGAAGGAGCCACATCAAAGTCTCTCCCAAGCTGTGTGAATACCTCCTGGTATTCAGTGTTTTTCAGGACAAGGTCCAGTGGACGGCGTTTCCCTTTTCCATGAAAGGCACTTGTGGAGTCGCATCCTGTAAAGACATGTAACCCTATCAATGACCGACAGACAGTGTCACCAAGTGACTCCCGCACATTTTGTAGAGCAAGAATCCTTCTTCTTTTTTTGGTACCAGTCAGAAAGTAAATGTCTGATCCAATGTCTGCCATCAGAGACAGAAGGATGATGGCCACATCAGTATCCGAACTTTTGACTGCAATGTTCGCATAGGTGTTACTGGCATGACAGCAGTGGAGCGCAGTCCTGGTATCAGCTTCCTCATGGTCGCAGGTCAACTCTGGTACTGACATCACTGATGTAGCAGAGATCAGATGACAGGATTCGCCATGTGCCATGTAGAGGCCAATGCCTTCCAGTTCTACTGACATAGTAGACCAAGCACGGAAGAAGAACTCGATCAACTCCTCGTTATTCTTTCCATGATTGAGGAAACTGTTCCACTGAATTGGGAGTTCCTGTTCCTCAGACAAAATTCTGCGCAACTGGCTTCCCACTGCTGCCCTTCTTGCATGTTCTCCTCCCTTGATGCTGACGGGGGGATATCTGTCACCAATGAAGTCGACACGGCTACACTTCAGCATTTTTGCCAGGCACACGATATAAGATAAGATAAGCCTTTATTAGTCCCACAATGGGGAAATTCCAGGATTGCAACAGCACAGGGATAGCAACACTCAGAGCAACAATCAGAAGGCAAGAAAAAAAAGGCAAGAGCAGCTAATATACATATGTACATATTACTATAAATATATATATAAACACACAGACATAGTGCAGAGCATTGTAGCTGGATGGAATAAATATATGAGTATATAAACACACAGTGCGGATATGACGAAGAACATACTCTGCAAGTTGTCTGAATGTGGCTGGGAGTGGCCTTGATAGGCCGTGTACAACACCCATGCCATCAATGACCAGTGCTGATTTGGCTGGGATGTGGTCCACCGTGATAGATGGGCATTTGGACTCAATGTACTGTAGCAGCATGGCTTTGTTTGTTTTTGCCAGTGATCCATCAGGTGAAGCCAATGAGGAAGGTACAACACTTAAGGGATACGACAAGACCTCTTTCATGTCTACTGATCGACTCCTGTTAATGATCACCAACCGGGCAAACAACTTCCGGTCACTCTTCAAGATAACCTCCTTTCCTGTTTTCGTTGTGGTCTTTGTTTTGCAGGGATTTGAAAATGTTTTGAACTTTGACTCTTTGATTGGTTCGTGAAATCCAGTTGTGTGGTTTATCAATCTAGCTGTCAGAAATTCAGCTGCTGCAGATTCTCCAACATCTCTTGCTCCAAGCAAGTCAGTCCTTACTTCTGTAGTAGCCACAACCCCGTTACTGATGTTCAGCAACTCGTCGCCTTCATGGGAGAATGGATTTAACATTTCATTTATGCAATCCATGATGGCCTGGACACCTTCCTCATCCTTTGCACGCCTTGTGTGGTCGAGGTCTTTCCTCGTCCTGCCATCTTGCCTACAACCAGCCATAACTTCACACTGTCTTGTAATGCCCGCTCGTTCGCTTTGTGATAGCACCCATCAATTCACAGCATTCCTCCCAAGTGTCAATCCTGTGAATCCTCCCATGGTTTTGCAGTCCCGGTTGCAGGTCTGTTCAATCACCTGGTCACATGCCGTTCCTGAGAATCCATAACGATCCTGCTGTTGGACAGTCCATTTGCCAGAAACAAACTGGTCAAAAATGGCAGGATGTGTGTGCGACAGGCTCATCATCTCAATCCAGTATGCTGACAGATAGCGAGAGTAATGTGTCTTATCATAGGCGAAGAACCACGGCAACATGGAACGAACAGCAGCAAGGTGGAGATCCCAATTGGATTCCCTTGTAGCTGGAATGAACCACAGAAGCAACTCCACCATGTCAAGATACGAAGACCACAAGGCAAACGTTGGGCTCTTCTGAGACTGGTTGCGTCGGAATTCCTCATACAGTGCTACAACGTCACTGAGTTCTGGGCCTAAACATAAGTCTCGAAAGAGCTGAGATGGGTAGGCCTGACTCATATGGTTGATGAAAGTTTGCAACTTGTCACTCATCTCGGGAGACAATGTTTCGGTGAAGCACGTGAAGAGTAGGCGATGCAGGGCCTCAAACATCAACTTGTGAGCGCGCACTGATCTGTTGTAATGTTTTCCCTCCATTACACGATGGATTGAACCTGCTGCCACAACTCCCGATTCTACCAGAATATCCATGAGGCCTGCGTCGCGGAAGCGCTTCCCCAGAACAGACAGGAATGACATGCAGGTGTGAAACGCACCCAATCTCACAACAATACGATCACGATAGGTATCGTTCTTCCAACATATTTCTTGGGCCTTGGCATAAATTGCCTGATCAAAGACAAGTGTCACGGTATTCAGATCCAGCTTGTCAGCCATCTGTAAGCTTCAGCTCAAGATAGTGTTGACGGTATCCAGCTCTGTTGGAGAGGCCTCTATGGTCGGTAAGTAGGCCATGTGAGACAGATGAAGTTCGTCACGGTCATGTAGTTGTGTGTTGAATCCTGTCCATCCAGGCAATTTATGTTCTCCTCCATCCACGAACTTGACAAAGACATAAGCCATATCTGAAAGGTGAGCTGATCGATGGAACTTGGCATACATCTTCTCGTCAATCTGTTCAGCAGAAATCACCCTCTTGGTGGGACCAGTCCTCTTAATTGGATGATAGTGGACAAGGGTTGATGGAGGTACATCCAGGGTTCGCTCGCTCTTCTTTATTGTTGGCCGTTGACTGTACTCAATGTTTGAAGGAAGGTCACCACTTGACTCTTGTATAAGGATGCCATTTGTATGGTGAGTGGTTCCATGTCCTGAGGTTGTCTCCTCACCAAAATCTATATTATCCCAAACAAGGATTATAGGCACTGACTTCTGGATTCCTGCTGGGATGGAAATTTCTCCCTGTACGAGCTGCAGCTGAGCAAGGGCCATATCAAATCATAAGATACTGTGGTAGGATGCACAGTGTCCCAAACTGCTGAGCAGCTGCAACACTTGTGAAGATCTTGTGAGGTGCCTCATGGTCAGACCCAGACACAATGACTTCGGGGTCTGCTTCAGGCCGTTGGACTGCAAATAAATGACGTCTTGTAGTATTGACAACATTTTCAAGTGGAATGCATCAGACATCTCCACGTAGTCAGCCAGTGTTGCGTCATCAGAGGCACCGATGATCCAGGCAAGCATATTGAAAAGGGCAACTGGGATGAGTTCCTTTGCCTTTTCAATGGTGAAATCTTTTGATGTGGGTGGCCAAGGTCCTTGCATACCTTGGCAAGATGAAAGTTCCCTGCAAATCATCAGAGCTGAGGTGTAAAGGGAATACAGAGACGCGTCTGTGCTTGTAGGTGGAGCTGGTAGTGCAACGTCACTACAGGCGCTTGATGTTTCTGTGTCTGTTGTTGACATTGACAGTTGTTCAGCAACATCACCAGTGGCAATATTCTCAACAAATACTATCTCACTTGCTGATTTCTTTGACGGTGAGTGGAATTTCAGTTGAGGGAATCTTTGCTTAAGCCGCTCCTTTAATCTGCTGGACCTGTGGAACAAAGAAAAATTAGCTTTAACAGAGAAATCTTGGCTTCCATTTCATGTAGACACCGCCAATATGCAAAGTTCTTCAGGTAATTTTGATTTGTCACTAAATACAGTGGGGTAAAAAAGTATTTAGTCAGCCACCAATTGTGCAAGTTCTCCCACTTAAAAGATGAGAGAGGTCTCCAATTTTCATCATAGGTATACCTCAACTATGAGAGACAAAATGAGAAAAAAAAAATCCAGAAAATCACATTGTCTGATTTTTAAAGAATTTATTTGCAAATTATGGTGGAAAATAAGTATTTGGTCAATAACAAAAGTTCATCTCAATACTTTGTTATATACCCTTTGTTGGCAATGACAGAGGTCAAACGTTTTCTGTAAGTCTGCACAAGGTTTTCACACACTGTTGTTGGTATTTTGGCCCATTCCTCCATGCAGATCTCCTCTAGAGCAGTGATGTTTTGGGGCTGTTGTTGGGCAACACGGACTTTCAGCTCCCTCCAAAGATTTTCTATGGGGTTGAGATCTGGAGACTGGCTAGGCCACTCCAGGACCTTGAAATGCTTTTTACGAAGCCACTCCTTCGTTGCCCGGGTGGTGTGTTTGGGATCATTGTCATGCTGAAAGACCCAGCCACGTTTCATCTTCAATGCCCTTGCTGATGGAAGGAGGTTTTCACTCAAAATCTCACGATACATGGCCCCATTCATTCTTTCCTTTACACGGATCAGTCGTCCTGGTCCCTTTGCAGAAAAACAGCCCCAAAGCATGATGTTTCTACCCCCATGCTTCACAGTAGGTATGGTGTTCTTTCTCCTCCAAACACGACAAGTTGAGTTTTTACCAAAAAGTTCTATTTTGGTTTCATCTGACCATATGACATTCTCCCAGTCCTCTTCTGGATCATCCAAATGCTCTCTAGCAAACTTCAGGTGGGCCTGGACATGTACTGGCTTAAGCAGGGGGGCACGTCTGGCACTGCAGGATTTGAGTCCCTAATGGCGTAGTGTGTTACTGATGGTAGCCTTTGTTACTTTGGCCCCAGCTCTCTGCAGGTCATCCACTAGGTCCCTCGTGTGGTTCTGGGATTTTTGCTCACTGTTCTCGTGATCATTTTGACCCCACGGGGTGAGATCTTGCGTGGAGCCCCAGATCGAGGGAGATTATCAGTGGTCTTGTATGTCCTCCATTTTCTAATAATTGCTCCCACAGTTGATTTCTTCACACCAAGCTGCTTACCTATTGCAGATTCAGTCTTCCCAGCCTGGTGCAGGTCTACAATTTTGTTTCTGGTGTCCTTTGACAGCTCTTTGGTCTTGGCCATAGTGGAGTTTGGAGTCTGACTGTTTGAGGTTGTGGACAGGTGTCTTTTATACTGATAACGAGTTCAAACAGGTGCCACTAATACAGTAACGAGTGGAGGACAGAGGAGCCTCTTAAAGAAGAAGTTACAGGTCTGTGAGAGCCAGAAATCTTGCTTGTTTGTAGGTGACCAAACACTTATTTTCCACCATAATTTGCAAATAAATTCTTTAAAAATCAGACAATGTGATTTTCTGGATTTTTTTTTCTCATTTTGTCTCCCATAGTTGAGGTATACCTATAATGAAAACTGGAGACCTCTTTCATCTTTTAAGTGGGAGAACTTGCACAATTGGTGGCTGACTAAATACTTTTTTGCCCCACTGTATATGATTATTGCCAGTTTTTGTCATTTCAGTCTTCTTTATTGGTAAGAATCTCAAGATTTTTTTAAACATCTTTGGTTGAAATTGTATATATGTAAGCCATGGAAATCTGTCCCGTACCTGTAGCTTGATGCATCAAGTCTTTCATGCTTTTTGGCCATTGACACAAAAATGTCCAACAGCCTGTTCAGTCTTAGGATTTCTTGGTTTTGGATGATGCGCTGCTTAACCACCTCCTCACAAAATAGGTCAAAGGTTTTCTGGAAACCAAGTCTCTCACTGCTCGATGATCTGGAAATAAAATAAAAAATAATGCTATCTGGAGTAAAACTACACAATATTATATAAAAATATAAAACTAGTGTTTCAGTGAGTTTGATTTAGCAGAGACCTGTGACATTTTCCCTTTTGACATTTTGACAACCATGACTTTACTCATTTGTAAGAATTTGTATAGCCCCAAAGGATCTCTGAATTCATATATTTGAAAATAAAAAGGAATAAATTACAACCTGGAGGATTCAGACTGACTCTGTAGAAATCCTGTATACTGACGATAGCAGCTGCCATGGTATTTGACCTCAATGGCAGCACAATCACGGTCTCTTATGTGTCTGAGAATGGTTTCATCTGCTTTCTCAGTAGCTGCTTGTCTTAAAAGACCTGTGTGCAAATAAATCAAAAGACATTAAATTAATAGTAAAACTCAGTCAACCTCCCTGTTCTATTCCATCACTAATGGCTCACAAGTATTTCAGTGTCAAAGATATGAGAAATAACATACCAGTAATATAATATGTGTTAAGATTAAATAGACATTATTTTTCTTTAAACTTTCACCACTCCAAATTGTAAGATCTACCAATTTTCTTACCAGCATCACATGTCTCAGCTTGCATCACTTTTACAGTGACACGATTTGTCCGTGGCCCTTCTCTGAGCGTTTCCTTCTTGCAGATGATGCAGATGTTTGGCAACACATTGCTTGACCTTGCAGATGCTTGGCTGATGGTTGCTGCAGCATGGTGAGATCGCAGTCGCTTTTTAGGAGATGGTGTTGGGGGACTAAGTTCTGGTCCGCTTTGCTCCTGAGGCTCAGGAATGTGGGCTTCAGCCAGTAGTTTTTTACGAGCTTCAGCACGTTCCACTCTTGTTTTGTCCGTAAAACGGCTATAGCACACACGATGGTAGCCAAATGTTGGATCAAGGTTGTTTAGATCTGAAAACATATTATATGGACCATAGGGTATTATAACATTAGGCCTACCTTGTACCCATATAGATATAAAACATATATAGATTGCAGATAATTTTCACATTAACAGTGAGCTTATAATAGAGACCTTGTGCAACCTAGTCACTGCTCAATGTAAACTTGCAAAATGGCAAGCACAGACCGTGTGCCCATATTTATTGAGAGCATAAAGTATACAGGCGACTGCTGCTGCCATGAGTTTAACCTTTCTTGGGTGACACATCACAAACATCTGGGCTTTCCTCAACAGGCCATTTTCCATCCTCCTAAGGCTTGACAGTATGGGTGTGACTATGTGCAAACTATATAAATGTATGCCCAAACTTGTTCCTCCCTCACCTACTAGTACACTGCACCCCTTGGGCTTGGGCTGAGAAGTACATCCAACCCTCAGACTCAGAGTTAAGCTCATTGGGCTTGCTACCCTTTTCCCATTTGAGCTACTTTGTGGTAGTGGTATATTTTGACTATAATTCAGGCCCAGGGTGGGTTCTGGGGATAGATGCATCATCAGAGTGAGTCGATCTGCATCATCTAGATCTATACTAGGACTATGTTACCTGGCATCCAGAGTCCCTTGGTTATTAGCCTCCACACCCTCAGATCGGCCTACTCGGAGTCTTAGACCAGGACTAGGTCACCCTGTGAGCGGTTGACAAAGGTTTTAGACATCTAGGGTTCCATTTTAGTTCATATTTAGAGTTACAAATGATCGGAGCCAAACGACTCCAGGGCACACGCAGTACAACCATAAACAATGGCTGCCACTCACCTTTTTCGAACAAGTCGCGACGTTGTTCTGCTACTTTCTGTTGGGGTCCGTCAAGTACAAACCATTTTTGGGCACACTCACGTACTTTTGCCCACGATGCTTCAGTAAAACGAGTGATACTGCCTGAAAACTTATCGGAAATGTGAATAACACAGGAGAGGCTTTCAGCGCACGCTACCCCTGTGGGCGCTGCCATTTTGTTGTCACATGACCAAAGGGACGACGCTGATTGGTTAAAACGTCCCGGACTGGGCCATGTTTAAGGTAGCCAGACAATTGTTACCGACTGACTTCAATCGCATTTTTCATACAGCTATCCACACCTTTGGAAGTGGGAACATCGATATTTTGTCTTACAATAATGTAATCTTAATTTAGAAACACTAAAATTTTACTTCCCCGTTGGGTGCCACGAAACTGAACGAAAAGTGGCAGCTGCTCACGGCCTAAAACTTCTGCTATACAGAAAAACTCTTCTGGGCAACAGCAAATACAGACTTCAACACAATATCCATTACAACAGCTAAATTGCACTGAATGCATGTTAAAGACATTCCACATACCAAAAGCCAGTTTAGAAAGCTTGGGATCAGTTCGCCAAGGTCTCCGCCTTTGACCGCCACCTAATCCACATAGCACCGGACCCCCATGATCCCTCCTGCAGGTGGTGAGCCCACTGGAGGGCGGACTCTTGTAACTCCTTCGGGCTGAGCCCGGCTGGGTCCCGTGGGTGGAAACCCGGCCACCAGACGCTAGCCATCGAGCCCCTCCCCCAGGCCTGGCTCCAGGGTGGGGCCCCGGTAACCCCATACCGGGCGGGGTACACTAAATCCTTGATATAGAATTTATCATGAGAGTCTGTTGGATCGTTCTTAGTCTGGCCCTTCACCCAGGACCAGTTTGTCTTGGGTGACCCTATCAGAGGCAAATTGCCCCGGACAACATACTGTAGCTCCTGGGATCACTGGGGCACGCAAACCCCCCCCACCACCACCACGATAAGGTGACGATCCATGATCGCGGATACAAGCGGCTGAAATGAGCTTTCTCCATAGGATTGCTGGACTCATCCTCAGAGACAGGGTGAGGAGCTCAGTCATCCGGGAGAGGCTCAGAGTAGAACCGCTGCTCCTCCACACTGAAAGGAGTCAGTTGAGGTGGTATCAGGTTCAGGTTACTTTATTTGTACCTGTAGGTAGATTTGTTTTGCAGTCAGGTGACATCCATATTTACAAACCACAGTTACATTCAACATGAACACAAACACAGGCACACATGAAGTTGACTATAAACATGATAAAAGTACTCAGTGCTCCATCAATCAGGACATAATAATAATAATAAATAATGCATCAGATTTATATAGCGCTTTATCATAGACACTCGAAAGATGCTTTACAAGTAGATACATTATTCATTCACTCCAGACAGACAATGGTAGTGGCAAGCTACTACTGTAGCCACAGCTGCCCTGGGGCAGGCTGACAGAAACGTGGCTGCCAATCCACGCCAATGGCCTCTCCGGCCACCACCGAACATTTATACATTTATACACATTCATACCCAGTGTTATGGGCACTGGAGGGAATGTGGGTGAAGTGTCTTGCCCAGGGACACAACGACAGGATATCTAGGGAGAGTGGGATTCGAACCGCCAACCATTGGGTAATTAGACGACCTGCTCTACCTCCTGAGCCATTTTGCCCCATGAGACAAAAGAGATAAGAGAAAAAACAAAGAGATAAGAGAGAAAGGTCATATTAAAAAGTTAAAGACTAGTCAAAGAGGTTAAAAACTCAAAAGTCTAAAACCCAATAAAAGATTTAGAACCCAAATAAAAAAACCTACAAAAATAAGTAAATATAAAATAAAATTAATAAATAGGTAATTAAATTATACACAATATATTGTTACAACTTGTTCAACTCTTTGACAGCAGCAGGAACAAAGCTGTTTTTGTAGCGCTGGGTTTTACTTTTTGGGACAGCAAACCTCCGTCTGGAGGGAAGAAGCTGAAAGTTGCAGTGCAAAGGGTGGGAGTCATCATTTAAAATGGAGGTAGCAATCCTCTTTTCCTGTCTGGTGTACAGGGATGTCAGGCTCAGCTGTGACTCACCAAGCAAACGACTGGACCATCTAACTACCTGATCCAAGGATTTCCTCTGTTTCAGTTTTATCTGACCAAACCATGACACTAAAGAAAAGGATAAAACAGATTCAATAAAAGCCCGATAAAACATTATCATTATGGTTCGGTCAATTTGGAAGCGTGCAAGTTTCCTTAAACAATGCAAATGTTGCTGACCCTTTTTGCACACCCTTTCACAGTTCTCTTCAAAGTTTAAATTACTATCAATAATCGTCCCAAGATATTTGTAGGATTGTACACATTCAGTGGTCTGGCCTTTTAGCACAGTGACTTTGTGCCTGGGAGTTTTCCTCCTAAAGTCAATAATCATATCTTTATTAGTTTTTGTCGTATTCAGCTGCAGGTAGGAATCCTCACACCAGTGAACAAAATCATCAACTACTGGGCCGTGGCCACTCTCACCATCCTGGAGGAGACTGACAACAACTGAATCATCAGCATACTTTATAATGTGTCTGTTGTCATGTCTGCTCCGACACATGTTTGTGTACAGGATGAAGAGTAGTGGTGACAACACACACCCCTGAGGAGAGCCAGTAGAAGAGCACTTTAGGTCAGACAATGTACCATTGACCCTTACTCTCTGTGTCCTGTTGGTTAAAAAATCCAGAATCCAACCCACCAGATTATTACTCAAATCAAATTGTTGCAGGAGCCTTTCAACTAAGATATGAGGTTAGATTGTATTAAAGGCGGAAGAAAAGTCCGCAAATAAAAGCCTGGCGTGTGTCCCATTAAAATCCAGATGTTTAAAAAGCATGTTAAACAGAGTGACAGTGGCATCCCCCACTCCTCTGTGAGGCCTATAGGCAAACTGCAGAGGATCCAATGCATGTTCAGTCTGCTTTAGGACCTCACATCTGACCAGTTTTTCAAAAATTTTCATTAAAATTGAAGTCAAAGCAACTGGTCTAAAGTCGTTTACCATTTTAGGACAGCTGGATTTTGGAACGGGAACAACCACGGCATCTTTCCAGATCTTAGGCACATGTTGTGTCTGTAAGGACTTATTGAAAATGTTGTGAAATACAGGACTCAATTCATGTGCACAGGACTTTACCAAGCGCCCACATATATTATCAGGGCCCTGACTTTTGTTCACTTTTACAGCACAGAACGCCCTTTTAATATCCTGCACCTCAATATTAAAGTGCTGATTGTCTTTGAGTTTCTGTTTCAAATGTTGGGTTTCTGTGCTAAAATCAAAGGACTCAAAATGACCATAAAAACAATTAAGAGCATTAGCCAGCTCTGTGTCTGAATTAAAACCATCTAAAAACACACGATTACTGCGCTCTGTGCTCTGAAGGCCTGCAATAGTTTTCATACTGGCCCAGGCTGAACCAAGCTTCTTTGTTGCCATCTTGCTTTCCAACTCTGATTTATAATATATATAATTTATAATATATAATTTATAATATAATTTATATATATCACGGATCGCCCCGGGGGTCTCCCGGGTCGGCGGACGGAGCCACGGTTTGCAGCGGGAGACGTTGCAGCGGGGAGGAGCTAGTGCTAGCTAGCACTTGGCTGCCGCCCGGTGCTAATGGGAAACTCGACATACCGGGAGCTGTAGCGAAAACGAAGCGGGTGCCGGGCTGGAGTTTAGGCGGCGTGAGGGAAATATGAGACAGAATAATAGAGAGCGATGGCAAGAGCCAAGCAGACCGCCCGTAAAATCTACTGGAGGAGGAAGCCCCCCAGGAGACAGCTAGCCACAGGGCTGCTCGGAGAGGCGCTCTGGCCACCGGCAGAGTGAAGAGGCCTCGCCGTCACAGGTCCGTGGCTCTGAGAGAGATCCGTCGCTACCAGAAATCCACGGAGCTGCTCATCCGTAAGCTGCCCGTCCAGTGCCTGGTGAGGGAGATCGCTCAGGACTTCAAGACCGTCCTGCGTTTCCTGAGTTTCGCCGTCATGGCTCTGCAGGAGACCAGTGAGACCCACCTGGTGGTCTCTTCTTCGCTAAGGGGGTCACCATCATGCCCAAAGACTTCCAGCTGGCCCGCTGCATCCGCGGAGAGAGAGCTTAGACTTTCTGCTGCACATCCACCAGCCATAATGCTCTGCACTGTGTGTCTATATATATACATTTATAGTAATATGGACATATGTTTACTAGATGTTGTTTTTTCTTGCCTTCTGATTGTTGCTCTGAGTGTTGCTATCCCTGTGCTGTTGCAATCCTGGAATTTCCCCATTGTGGGACTAATAAAGGCTTATCTTATCTTATCTTATCTTAATTCTGTTTTGCTCTTAAAATTTCGGCCTTCAGCTCTTTTGTGGCAACCTGCAGCTCAGAAACAACACCCTGTTTAAAGGCAAGTGCTTTCCTCTGTAAGCAAGATTTAACTGATTTTGTAACCCATGGCTTGTTGTTGGGATATATTTTGACAGGTTTACGTGGAACGATCATATCTTTGCAGAAAGCCATGTGTGAGCATGTGACGTCCACCAAAGAGTCCAAATCATCCCCACAGGCCAGTTTGAACACCTCTCAGTCTGTACAGTTAAAGCATTTCTGGAGGCAGTGCACTGAATCCTCTGTCCACACATTTATGTCTCTGGTCTTCGCCTTGCCTCTTCTGAGAGCAGATTTATATGTGGGCAGCAAATGTACACAGTTGTGATCTGAGGATCCTAAAGGAGGAAGGTGAAGTGATTTATAGGCCCTCTCTATGGAGCCATAGCACAGATCCAATGTCTTTTTTCGCCTGGTTGGGCAGGAGACATACTGATAAAAGTTTTTAAGTGTCTTCTTTAAAGAAACATGGTTAAAATCCCCAAGAATAAAATTTGGAGCCTCTGGGGAAATCGACTGCAACCGCTGTAACACATCAAAGACGGTGCTGGAGGCGGAGTCAGCATCCGCTCTCGGGTGAATGTACACAGTCGTTATAAAATGTTGGGGGAACTCGTGGGACAGATAAAAGGGGCGTAGTGACATGGACAGAAGCTCCACATCAGGTGTACAGATGCGCTCTCTGACCGTGACAGATGAACAGTACTGTTTATTACTAAATAAACATACGCCGCCCCCCTGACGTTTCCCCGTTACCTCTTCCTGCTGATCCAAGCGAAGTGGGGCTCCAAAGCCGTCAATACTCAGGTCCGCATCCCGGTTATGCGTCGTAAGCCACGTCTCCGTCTAAGCCATGACACAGCAGTTCTTGAAATCCTTCTGATATCGTACATTCCCTTGAATTTCATCCACTTTATTTCTCAGGGATTGTAAGTTACCCATAGTAATGGAAGGAAGAGGAATGCGGTTAAGCTGACGCCTCCTCAGGTTTAATCTTACGCCTCCACACTTTCTGCGTTTCCTCCTCTTGTCTCTCTTTTCATCGCTGTGTCCATGAAAATCTCTTAAAATAAAGTCCGGCAGTTGTGGCACAGACTCAAACACAGATGCTGCATTATCCATGTTTAAATGCAGTAACATGTCTCTGGAATACTGTATTCTTCCCGGCATGATCGTGATCGTGCTTACCTCCAAGACAAAGAGCTGGTAGGAAAGAAACGACAGTGCAAACACAAGAAGGAAATCCATACTAATGGATGGATGGGCATCTGATTAGGATGCCCCCTGGACGCCTCCCACTTGAGGTGTTCCGGGCACGTC
Organism: Pholidichthys leucotaenia; assembly: GCA_020510985.1. Lineage (NCBI taxonomy): Eukaryota > Metazoa > Chordata > Actinopteri > Cichliformes > Pholidichthyidae > Pholidichthys > Pholidichthys leucotaenia. Next base: position 201,818,284 of record CM035843.1, on the reverse strand, counting down.
CCACTGGGAGGAGACCCCGGGGCAGACCCAGGACTCGGTGGAGAGACTATGTCTCCCAGCTGGTCTGGGAACGCCTTGGTATCCTCTCTGAAGAGCTGGAGCAGGTGGCGGGGGAGAGGGAAGTCTGGGCTTCTCTGCTTGAACTGCTGCCTCCGCGACCCGGACCTCCGGAAAAGTGGTAGAAGATGGATGGATGGATGGATGGCATGTTAAAGAGTGTAGTGTAGCCACACATGTGACTTACTTAATGCCTTACATAATGCCTCACATCTTAGATAAGAACAAGGTGCAGAGTTTCCTTGGAGATAACAGGAAGCTGTGAAAGTGTAATCTTTTGTATGCAAGAGACTGCTTGGAGGATCCTTTGGGGCCAAAGACTGTGAGGGGGAGGCTAAGGGATTAAAGAGGAAATGCAATGTTACCTTTGATGTGAATGAATATGACTTGTGAGCTGTGGGGAGACCTGGGTATATAAGGGACAAGTTTTTTCTGAGATGTTCTCTTTTCTACTATGCTCATGAGAGAGAATGTGTAATAAACTGCTTGAGACCAATTTGCCTCATCATTTACACATTCTACACACGTGACTTACTTAATGCCTCACATAATGCCTCACATCTTAGATAAGAACAAGGTGCAGAGTTTCCTTGGAGATAACAGGAAGCTGTGAAAGTGTAATCTTTTGTATGCAAGAGACTGCTTGGAGGATCCTTTGGGGCCAAAGACTGTGAGGGGGAGGCTAAGGGATTAAAGAGGAAATGCAATGTTACCTTTGATGTGAATGAATATGACTTGTGAGCTGTGGGGAGACCTGGGTATATAAGGGACGAGTTTTTTCTGAGATGTTCTCTTTTCTACTATGGTCATGTTACTATGCTCATGCTACTATGCTCATGTTATCCATGGATCGCCACCTTGTCGCGGTGGAGAACCTTGTGTGTTCAAATGATCCGGAGAGCGATGCCGTCGGGGGCTTTTTGGCTCCTGGTAGGGTCACCCATGGCAGTAAGGTCGAGGGGGAGGTCCCAGACCAAGAGCAATCCAAAGAAAGAAAGAAAGACCTCAACGGCGGGAGTGGCGGAGGATGACACCATGAGTCACAATGGCACTGAAGGCGGATGAAGGCTGCAACAGAGAGTGGTCTCCAGTCATTTTGGATTCTATGCCACTGGATTCAGGCCCCTCTCTGCCAAGGACCGTGTGGTGGCTGCAGGCGCATCAGTCTCCCCACGATAAAAGACGTCACGCGCAGGCGTCCTCCCGAAAGGAGCCCATCCACTTTACATCTTGGATAAGATAAAGTCCTGTGGCGATCAGGAAGTGGTAACGGGGACAGGACAGTGAAGTCTGGGAGTTCTTAGCCGCGACCTGGCACACAGGCGATGGGTGCTTGATTCAGTCGTTAAGCTCTTGGACTGAGGCAGAAAGAGCTTCTCGGCAGCTGCACTCATGACTGAGCAGCCCTATTCAGGATCCACTCTGCTCACCCCAGTAGGGGAGGGGGTTAGAAAAGGTACCCCAAACATAGCCTGCCTCACAAAATCCTGTCTGGAATACCGCATCCAGAGGGATCACCACCACGCGGTCAGAAACATACAAAACTACATATTGGAGCCTGGAATGTGCGAACCCTTATGGACAACCAAGCCAGTGATCGACCCGAAAGGCAAACTGCCATCATCTCCAGAGAGCTAAGGAAGTTCCGGATCGACATCGCAGCACTCTCCGAGACCCGACTGGCTGATGAAGGGCAGCTGAAGGAGGAAAAAGGCGGGTATACTTTCTTTTGGAAGGGAAAGCCTGCAAATGAGCCACGAATCCATGGTGTGGGATTTGCTATTAAGAACTGCCTCATCAACCACCTCCATGAACTCCCTGTGGGCATCAATGAGCGCCTAATGACCATTCGTCTGATGCTTGCCTGCAGTCAAATGGCCACCGTTATTAGTGCCTACGCTCCAACGCTTGATGCACAGGATGAAGTAAAGGAGGCCTTCTATGCTGACCTGGACAAAATACTATCTGAAGTCCCAAAGGAGGATAAGTTAATCCTGCTTGGAGACTTTAATGCCAGAGTGGGACGAAACCATCATCTATGGAGCGGCACGCTGGGGAGAGAAGGGGTTGGAAACACAAACTCCAATGGCATACTACTGCTAACCAAGTGCTCAGAGCACAACCTGGTTATCACCAACACACTTTTTCGTCAGAAAACCAAGTTCAAAACGTCATGGATGCATCCCCGCTCCAAATTATGGCATCTCATTGACTACATCATAGTCCGCTCCAAAGACCGCCGCGATGTCCTTAACACCAGAGCAATGACCAGTGCAGATGACTGCTGGACTGACCACCGCCTCATTCGCTCCACTATGTCTATCCGCTTAATGCGGAAAAGAAGGTTGCAGAAAGGACAGAGCCGGCCAAAGCTTAACATCGTGCTGCTGGACGACATTATCTACCAACAACAGCTGCAGGATACTCTTAGGGCAGCTTTGCCCAAACAGTACCCAGAGGATACTGAAAAACACTGGAGCACACTTTCCACTGCCATCGTGGACTCCTGCAAAAGCATCCTCGGTCATAAAAAGCGGAGACATCAAGACTGGTTTGACGAGAATGACAGTGAGATCCAACAGCTCATCGACATCAAGCGGCAAACTTTTATCACCTGGCAAAACAACATTCACTGCAAGGTTAAAAGAGCAGCCCATGCCAAAGCGAAGGCAGCCGTACAAACACTTGTTAGGAAATTGAAGAACCAGTGGTGGACAAAGAAGGCCCTGGAGATCCAGCAGCTTGTTGACTCTGGAGACACGAGAGGATTCTTTGATGCCACAAGAGCGGTATATGGCCCCAGCCACCGCTGCCTAACCCCCCTTCGCTCCAAAGATGGGCTCTCGCTTCTGAAGGACAAGGAGGCAATTGCAGACAGGTGGAAAGAGCATTATAAGGACCTCTTAAACAGGGACACCACTCCTGAGATGGAGGCCCTTGATCAACTCCCTCAACAGCCTATAGAGGAAAGCATGGGAAAACCACCTAGCTTGGATGAGGTACAGGACGCCATCAGGAATATGAGAAACAACAAGGCTGCTGGACCTGACGGCATCCCAGCAGAAGTCCTGAAGAAAGGCGGTCCTGATCTTCTGAAGCACATCCATGCCCTGCTCCTGAAAATATGGGAAGTAGAGGAAATCCCTGCACAGCTCAGGGATGCCTTGATTGTCTCCATCTTTAAAAAGGGGGACAGGGCAATTTGTGGGAATTACCGTGGCATTTCTCTCCTGTCCACCATAGGGAAAGCCTTTGCCCGGGTCTTGGCCAATAGACTCACCCCCCTGTCAGAGAGCATTCTTCCCGAGTCCCAGAGTGGTTTTTGCCCAAACAGAGGCACCACAGACATGATTTTCATTGCTCGCCAATTGCAAGAAAAATGCCGGGAACAAAATCTAGCATTATACATGGCCTTCATAGACCTTACCAAAGCCTTTGACTCAGTAAACCGTCAGGCCCTTTGGCTGGTTCTGGCAAAGATTGGCTGCCCAGAAAAATACATCCAGGTACTGAGACTGCTGCATGACAATATGTCTGCCACAGTACTCAGTGGCAGTGGAGACGAAACAGAACCCTTCAGGGTTGACACAGGAGTCAAACAGGGATGTGTCATCGCTCCAACATTATTCTCCATCTATATTCACTTCCGCCCTCCAGAGAGAGCAGTCGCTTTTTTCTTTGCTCCTGTTCCCTGTCTCTCCCTCCCTAACTGACTGGATCCCAGCTTGCTATTGTCTGTCTGCGTGGTTCTCTACTGTGATTCATCCTAACGAAATTATGGATTTTATAAGCTGGGCTTTGAACGCAATCAACACTGTCTTCTCAACGAGGAAATCGGGTCCGGGGGAGCCCATCTGTCCTGCAGGTATCGCTGCTGCGGGTTACATTAAAGATACATACAATTGGAAACTTATGTGTCTGTGCGATCTTTCAATTGAAGATATAGAAGATATATATCTATTTGGAGCTACGGTCTCAGGACTTCTACTGATCGGCTTTGGGATAGTCCTGGTGTATCGCAAATTAAAGAAGATGGACAGAGCTTATCAAAAAGCTGACCCTGCGAAGCTCTCTCATCAATTCGACCAGCTGGGGAGGACTCTGATAGCGGCTAATGGAGAACTGTACAGGAAGATTGAAAACATCACGGTGGCGCTAAGAGCTCTCCAGGATATGATTTCAAAGCCTGGCAACGATGGAACTGGAGCACTGAATCCATAAGAGAATGGAAAGTTTTTCTCTGAAGTCAGTGCTATTCGACCTGTTTTCGGCGCCCTCAGAACTCAGTCCTGATGAATAACAGTATAAATGTTGATTTTCCCCTTCATAAACATTTGGCGTACAGTATCTGAACTCTCAAGGACAGCCATGTGTCTGACTCAGAGAAATTCCATCTGCCGTGCTCAAGGACATGTGCCTCTGACTTTCAGACACTAGTCATAACATCTGCTGAGAGAGAGATCTCTGCTGTTCTCCAGTAACTGATAACTGCCACCCTTGCATCCAACACACACACGACTGACACATTTATACTGATGAAAGACACACATTCACTGTTCTCTCTACTGTTGCTGTTTGTTAAGTGTGATTCATTGTCTGCTAATTGTGCATTGAGGGTTTTTTTTCTGGGTGATCATAATTTGGTTCACTTGAGCTTATTTGAGCTTACGAGCGTTATTTTGATTAACTATGTTTTTTTCTCTCTACCTATTGTTTTGTTCCTTGACCCTTGCCCTCTATTCCCCTCCTGTTGACAGGCGCCTCCATGGCTCGCCGCGTCATTGGGAAGCGCCTATCAGGCGCGCCCAATGTCAAGTCAAATTCCTCGTATGTTTACTTGTAAATGTGCTTGGCAATAAACTTTATTCTGATTCTGATATTGCTGCTATTCTCCATCTCACGAACCAACATCTGCCCCCGGGAGTCAAAATCACGTACAGAATCAACGGTCAGCTTCTCAACATCAACCGATTTAGAGCTAAAGGTCAAACCACCACCATATCCATTATGGAGCTGCAGTATGCTGACGACAACGCTCTCATAGCCCTCTCAGAAGAGGACCTTCAGTGCATCTTGTCTGCCTTTGCCAAAGCATACAAACAGCTCGGTTTGGCCGTCAATATAAAAAAGACACAAATACTCCACCAGCCATCACCAAACTGCAGTACACTTGCCATACCCCCAAACATCTACATTGATAACATCCGACTGGAAAATGTGGACCACTTCTTATATCTTGGCAGCCTCCTCTCATCAAAAGCCGTCATCGATGATGAAATACACCACCGCCTCAGCAGTGCCAGTGGGGCTTTCTCAAGGCTAAGGAGGAGAGTCTTTGAGAACCGCGATCTCCAAGTGAAAACCAAAATCCTGGTTTATAAAGCGGTGGTGCTCCCCACTGTCCTGTATGGATCAGAAGCCTGGACTACATACAGCAGGCACTTAAAGGCACATGAGGCACACCATCAGAGATGCCTCCGAAAAATCCTCAGGATTAGTTGGGAGGATAGACACACCAACACCAGCGTCTTGGAGGAGGCTAACCTTCCCACCATCACTGCCACCATTGCCCAAAACCAGCTCAGATGGACTGGTCATGTTATCCGAATGCCTGACTCTCGCCTCCCGAAACAAGTCCTGTACTCCCAGCTAGCTGAAGGGAAGCGGGCTCCAGGAGGCCAGAAGAAGAGATTTAAGGACAACATAAAAACAAACCTAAAGAAGTGCCACATAGACCTAAAAGCTTGGGAAAATATGGCAACCGACAGGGCGACCTGGATAAACATTGTCCGTGAGGGTGCCGCACAGTACAACGCTGACCTCCATCATGCTGCACAAGACAAATGCAGACTCCGGAAGGAGAGAGCAAACAACAATCAGGACCAACCCAAACTCACCACCATTACATTCCCCTGCCCACATTGCAGCAGAATAATCGGGTCCAGAATTGGCCTCTATGCCCACCTGAAGACCCACAAGGACCAAGAGGGAGGACAGTCATACTCGACTACGAGTGACCGCCGATGATGATGATGACTATGCTCATGAGAGAGAATGTGTAATAAACTGCTTGAGACCAATTTGCCTCATCATTTACACATTCTACAGTAGATTTTGAAATTATTGGCAGCACCTTCATTTGAAAACTCCCTATGGTCCCCAGCCACTCGGTACCGAGTGGAGAGGAAAAAATAAATAATTTATTCTGTTGCTCTGTATTGTCTATTGAAGTCTGTGTTTTTCTGGAAAAAACAATTACAGACAATATTCTCTCTCTTTCCGTGCCTAACTCCTACCTGTCTGTCTGCTGCATGTCGGTCTTGACACACACTTGTGTCTTCAGACACACATCTTTAGCCCCTTTTCCACTAGTACCTATGTAGCCCTACTCACTTTGATACAGCTTTACTCAATTCAGTTCGCTTTTGTTTCCATTACACCAGAGGACCACCTGAGGTGGGTGGGATTTTTTTTACAGCAAAGCGGCGCAACACTCCCGTGACATAAAACACGCGACACAAGCAAAACACAAGATGGTGGATTACGAAACAACTGCTCGGTCTCTGGCTTTTTGTCAGAGTAAAGGCAAAAAAGGAGAGCCTGAGAAGGCCTACACACGGCGAGACGACACAATCTGAAAAAGTACTGGCGTGTTTAGGAAGCCATAGAGCAGCATAAAGAAGAAGACATGAGGATACGAACGAGATCACATATGAAGGTAAGCTAATGATTGCTAATTTTAGTTAGCTTTAAGTCCGCCGTACTATATTGTAATGGCACCAAGTTATTGCTATTCAGTACTAAAATATGCATGCTGTGTGTGTGCTTCAGATGGCTCTGTTGTGGCAAAATTACAGCTTCAAACCATCAGTCTTGGCGTTCAACACAGGCTCTCAGTGGTGGGATGTCACCCCAGCTTCACAAATGCTCAGTGGTTACAGAACTTCAGAATGTCTGTAGAAATGTTGAGCTTCCTGTGCCACAAATTGCTCTGATCTGTGTGAAAATCATGGAGAGACTGTTGAGACGTCATGGGATACACCTGCTGCAGCCGGTGATGTCGTGGCCAAAAGTGATCAGCTGCCAAAACTTGATTGCCAGGTGCCATATTGTAGTTATGGGGTTTTATTAGTTGTAAACTATATATTTCAACAGGTAAACAGCACTGAGTTAGGCATAAAAATATATATTTTTTTTCCACAATATCTTTATTGAACCTTTTTTTTTTTAAACAAACATGATACAAACAATCAAGCACTAACACTAAAGTACTACAAAAAAAAAAAAAAAATGCACTAAAAAACACCAACAACCACCAACAAAATCAAATCTTCAACAATGCTCCTCTGTTTAGTCTAGACAATCCAACACATAAGTATACATATTATGTTCACCAATTTGGAATTTACAAGGTCCACACATATCATTCACCTTCTTCTTCAAGAGTTATGTTTAAATTTTTTACATAATCAATAAAAGGTCTCCATATATTCTCAAACACAATTTCTTTTGATTTCAGTATATATGTTATTCTTTCTAATGGAAGGTTTGTTAACATCTGTCTTAACCACTGAGTCACATCTGGTCTATGAGTCTTTTTCCATAATAGTGCAGTACATTTTTTGGCATTAAGCAAACTGAGGTCTATGAATGTTCTTTCACTTTTATTAAAATTATGCTTTTCTGGGTACAGACCCAACAAAAACAGTTTAGGATTCAATATGATTTGTTTTGAGATTATTTTTTCAATTGTTACCCTCACCTCTTCCCAAAACATTCTTATTAATCTACATTCCCATACACAATGAAATAGAGTTCCTTTACTTTCCATACATTTTGTGCACGTATCTGGTATATTTTTGTTATATCTATTTAACTCCTCCGGTGTAACATACATCCGCATTAACCATTTGAAATGTATCAATTTAAGGCGTACATTTATTGATTTGGTTTGAGCTTCTGTACAAGCCAATTCCCATTGTTCCTCTGAAATTTCAGTTTGCAGATCTTCTTTCCAGTAGTTTAATCTTTTCAGTGAATTTTCACTTGAAAATAGTGTCAATGAGTTATAAAACTCTGAAATAATACCCTTTCTTTTACTATCTTTCATCAACATTTTTTCCAAGGATGAATAGATAGGTCGAGTGAGAGCTTTATTTTGATTTGATCGAATAAAGTTTCTAAGTTGAAGATATTTAAAAAAATGTGTTCTATTGAGATTAAATTTGATCCTCAACTCTTCAAAAGACATTATGTTTTCTGCACATGGCAAATATAAATCCTGAATCTTTTGTATCCCTTTTAAATTCCATACTTTAAATACAGCGTCCGCTCTCCCTGGTTTAAAATATTGATTACCCCATATTGGACTAAATTGTGACAATAACTGTGGTTCTTTTAAATAGTTTTTAGCTTCACACCATATTTTGATCATATGCTTTACAAATGGATTTTTAACTTGTTTTTGTAATTTTTTTGCCGAATCTGAGTATATGAATATGGGAAGAGGTAAAGGTAAATTGTATGATTCCATTTCAGTCCAGTGAGGGAGATCATTTGATGAAAAATAATATGTCATAGACCTCAGTTGTGCCGACCAATAATACAACATAAAATTTGGACATTTCAGACCTCCACGATCAAATGGTAAATATAATAAAGACAGACGTAATCTAGCCCTCCTGTTGTTCCATATAAATTCCACTAACTTTTTTTTAATTCTTGAGAATAAATCTAAAGGTGGTGGTAAGGGAATGTATTGAAATAAATAAAGTATTTTAGGTAAGATATTACTTTTAAGTATATTAATTCTCCCGATCATCGACATTGGTAGTGACATCCATCTCTGAAGTAACTCATCAATATCTGTCATTAAGGCTTCATAATTGACACTGGCAACTGATTCTAGCTTAGGCACAATTTGGATTCCTAAATATTTGAACTGATTTACAACATTGAATTGATTTACCTCAGGGGCTGGGTAATTTCTCTGGGTCTCATTTAGCATTAATATTGAAGATTTAGTTTTATTTATTTTATATCCTGATATTTCCCCGAAATTCTTTATTAAATTCAACAAGGTCGGAATTGATTTTTTAAGATTCGACATAAACAAAATTATGTCATCGGCATACAGGGAGATTTTATGTTCTGTTGGTCCAACTTTAATTCCATATATTTGTGACTGTAGACGTATCGCCATCGCTAAAGGTTCAATTGCCATAGTAAACAGTAAAGGTGAAAGTTGACAGCCTTGTCGACATCCTCTATTGATTTTTATTGATTTTGAAATATTGTTATTTGTTAGAATTTCTGCAGTAGCATTATTATATATTATCTGAACCCATTTTATGAAATTATTTCCAAGTCCAAACCTTTGTAAGACTTCAAAAAGAAAGGGCCATTCAACTCTATCAAAGGCTTTTTCGGCATCCAGTGATAAGAGAGCTGTATCCGATGTTTCTTTATTAGAATAAATAATATTAAATAGTCTTCTTACATTATGGAAGCCTTGTCTTCCCTTTATAAAGCCATTCTGATCTCGATTAATAATATTTGGTAAAATTTCTTGTATTCGTCTTGCTAAAATTTTACAGATTATCTTAAGGTCGGCATTTAATAGGCTTATTGGTCTCATATTTTCACATTTATTAGAGGGCTTACCTGGTTTTGGCAACAGTATAATTAAGGCATTATTCATATATGATGGTAAATTACTATTTTGAAATGCTTCTAAAACCATTTCCAAAAAAGGTTTTGTTAATTTATTCTTAAATTTTTTATAAAGGTCAACTGGAAGACCATCTGGTCCTGCACTTTTTCCTGATTTCATCTGATCAATGGCTAGTCCAATTTCTTCTTGACTAATTTTAGACTCCAGTATCTCCCTATTTTCATTTGGAATACACGGTATAAATAGTTCATTCAAAAACCCATGTAGTTTTGTTAAGTCAGATTCATTTTTGGTATCATATAATTTTTCATAGTAATCTCTAAAGGCTCTATTAATTTCTGAAGGATCTATAACTACCTGTCTGTTACTTATAATACTGGTAATTGGTGTTTTAGATTCTAATTGTTTAATCTGCCATGCCAATAACTTTCCTGATTTTTCACCTTGTTCATAAAAAGATTGTTTCAATCTTAGAAGACTCGAGGCAGCTCTATTCGCTGATTTTTTGTCATATTCAGCTCTCAAAATCAGTAATTCGTTCTCCAACCTTGGATCTCTTCCTGCATATACTCTTTCTTGAAGAATTTTTATTTTATGTTCCAATTGGACTCTCTCCTCTCGAGTCTTCTTAGATTTTGAACCTGTATAACTAATAATATGTCCCCTAATAAAAGCTTTGAAAGCCTCCCACTTTACACATGCTGATGTTTGTGTAGTATTGATATCAAAGAACTCATCTATCTGTTTTTCTATATACTTAACAAATTCCTCATCCTGAAGCCATTTATGCTGAAATTGCCATCTACCTGGTTCCTTTGTCAATTTCTTATCTACATACATTAGACAGCAGGGTGCATGATCAGAGATCACGATGTTATCATAAAAACAGTTTTGAATCTTGGACCTTAATTCTGTGGAGATCAAAAAATAATCTATACGTGAGAATGTCTTGTAGGTATTGGAATAACAAGAGTATGCTTTAACTTGTGGTTTCATTTCTCTCCATATATCTATCAATTTCAATTCTTTCATAAAATGATTAATGGTCATCCTACATCCATTGTGCGTACAGTCCAGTCCTGTTGATCTATCTATACTGGGATTCAATGTACAACTAAAATCCCCTGCTATTATATGTTGCCCTGTAAGTGATGATAAGATAAGAAATAAATTGGCAAAGAACTTTTGATCATCTATATTGGGACCATATAAGTTCACCAAATTTATGTTTTCTAATAGCAAAGATCCTTGAATGATTACATATCTTCCAAATTTGTCTCCAATTACATTTTTCACTTGAAATGGGACTGATTTATGTATGAGAGTCATAACTCCCCTGGCTCGGGATGAAAATGATGAGGTGAAAACATTTCCTTGCCATCTACTCCTAATTCTTTTTACATCTTGCTCTATTAGATGAGTTTCTTGTAAAAACACAATTTTTGAACCCATGTCTTTTATTTTATTCATAACTTGTTTAAGTTTTTTTAAATTTTGTAGACCTCTGCAATTCCATGAAGTTAAATTAAGATTAACGCTTTGATTTATAATCAATAGGGAGTTTGGGATTACCTTGCAGTGTAAACATGCTCAAACAGAAAAGCAAAAAAATGAGTGGTTGAACATTCACCCTACAAACTACACACAAACAAATTCCCCCTTCCCACATTTGTGGCAATCCCCCCAAAAGCAAAAGAAAAATTCCGTCTCCCGATATAGCCATCGACCGTTCCACACCCACGAGGAACAGCCAAAGCCACTCCTTCTTCATCCTCCCAATCACCCTAACTCTACTGCTTTTAATAACGTAACATTAACTCTCTTCTGTAATTTTCCAATTTAACTCCAAATTTTTTTTTAGCAATTTTGTACTTTTTTTTTTTAATATGTAATACATTCTATATTTTGTAATCTTGTTATATGCTTCTAATCAGTTAAATGCTCAAATATTCTACCCTATATTCTGTTCATGCTTAGCTCCCACCAGTCTCTTCCTGGATCTTCTTGATGAGCTCCTGCGCCTCCTCGGGGGTCTTGAAGATGCGTGTTCTGCCCTCATATGTGACCAGAAGTCTTGCAGGGTGAATCACTCCATGACGAATCTCAAGGTTGCGCAGTTCTTTGCGGATGGGGTCAAACTGCTTCCTTAATTGTTGGATTCCTGAGGCCAGATCTGGGTAGAACCGCACCTGCTGATCTTGGTATTTAATTTCTCCTTTGGCCCGCACCGCGTTGGGAGATCGTCATCCTGTCTCTGTAGCTGAGAAACTTCATAATTAGCGTCCTCGGTGCTGCCTTGTTACCTCTCGGTGGGCCAATTCGGTGGGAGCTTTCCAAGACAACTGATGATTTTAGCTCCGCGTTGTTCAGCGCCTCCGGGATCCACCCCTCCAAAAAGGAGCATGAATCACGACCTTCGGCTCCCTCCGGTAAACCCACCAGCCTCAGGTTGTTCCTTCTGGACCGAGATTCCAAGTCCAGAACGTTATTTTCCAGATCTTTATTTTTTTTTTCCAAAGTGCGCACCTTTATTTGAAGTCCGCTAATTTCATCCTCCGCACTTGAAACACGAAGCTCCGCCTGCGTCACTCGCTCCACGCAGTCACCCAACTCCTTTCTCATTGCATCCAACGCTGCCATAATCCCATCAAGTTTAGCGGAAAAGTCTGCTCTCATTGAGCTAATGGCAGCCAGCACTGCACCTGTGCCGCCATCGTCAGCAGCAGCAGTTACCGCACCACCGCTAGTTTCATCCGCCATATCCGCAGCTTTTTCTACTGCGCCACAAACTTTAAAGTCCGTTAATTTGGACTGCTTCGGCGATTCAATTTTTCCCCCTCCTGATTTCCCAGCCTTAGTCTTCACCGGCATATCCTCACCCAAACGCTGGGAAAAGTTCTGTTCCAAATGAGAGAGTTATTTGCCGAATTTTTATTTCCAGGGGCAGAGCAGAGTGATACGTGTCCTTCTAGGCGGCCGCCATAACCGGAAGTCATAAAAATATATATTTAACAATTATGATGCATTTGTAAGCCAAAACATACTTGATCTAGGATTAAAAGCAATTAAATTAAAGCAGTCACAAGGTCACATGGAGAAATACATGGATTTACTGGGTATATACATGTAGATACTGTATAAATATATATTCTCTGCATCAACAATGTACTATACATGTATTCATTTAGTATTGCACTGGGAATTTTGACAATAAACCTTTGTACTTTTTGCAGATCTGTCTCCACTTTTGTTTTATGTGTGAAAGTTGTTTAAGAACCATCCAGCAGTTTGAGAAATCACTTGTGGTTTCGTGTAAGTCTGTCAACAGAATTATGAACCATACAGGTTAGGGTTTAATGGGATTTAACATGTGCCCTGGAGGGCCAAGACCCTGCAGGTTCTCTCTTCTACCCAGTCTCTTCAGCAGGTGTTTTCACTGATCAGCAGTCAGTGGAAGAAATTTAGTGGACTCTACTGTTGAAGACACTGGTTGGAGGTAAAGCCTGCAGGGTCTTGGCCCTCCACAGCACACAATTGGACACCCCTGCCCTAACCCAGTATTAGGAAATACAGATGCTAATATGGTCGAGAAATCCTCCATATACTGGTACTATCACTAAAGTGTGCAGTGTCTTCTGCACTGGCACATCCAACAACACAGTCTTCAGTAAATAAAATAATTGTTTTTGGTTACTTTTTCTTAAAAATGAGCCATTATTTTCAACATCACTGATAAATGGTTTGTACTGTTGACTATTTTCCCACTGGTGTCTTAACAGACAAAATACAAAATCATGATGGAAACACATAAGTCACTAAATTGTTTATTACAATCAGAAGCAAAATCCAGATTATTTACAATGTGCAAAATTCAAACTAAAAACAAAAACAAACTTAGAATGGGTCACACACGGCGGCCACGCTGCCTCACTGAGAAGCAACTGGATGTGCCTCTAATGCTGGTCCCGGTTCAGCAGATCTACAACCTGCATCTCTGCAAATAGTGATGCAAGGTCCGGTTTGGGGTGGATCGTTCTCTTGCCGAGACGAAAAGGGTGGTGGTTAATTATTGCAAGTTTAAAACACTCATTCATTCATTCATCTTCTTCAGCAGGAAATACACTTGTTGCTAAAAGCCAGTGGTGGAATGTGACAAAGTGCTTCGTTGTTGTATTTAACCACAATTTTCATGTAGCTATGTTTCAGTATATTTTACAAGGGCTGGGTTATGTTTAAAATTATTTTTACTGTGGCCTCAGCAATCAGAATGAGTTAATACATTCAGTTGAATGGAATCTAGTCCTTTAACTAAGGGTGTGCATCCCCGAGTATGGAGTTGCTCAGTCAAAATATGTAATTTTTATCAATAAAGTTTAGCCACCGCTCTGTCACCACTGTGTCTCTTCTTGCCCCTGGCTTCAAGTGTGGGCGGTGTTTTGTACTTGGATTGGTAAAATATATAAGGATGCACAACAATGGGTCTCAAATATGTGTAATGTGTCCTGTTATAGTACTGCATGAGTTTATTGATGATAGACTATAAACTGAATTATAATGGTGACTGAACAACTTCCATTTCCCAAAGTGCAAGATACACTATTATGAATATAGAGTGCATCCAGAAAGTCTTCACAGCCTTTGCCATGAAGCTCAAAATTGAGCTCAGGTGCATCCTTTTTCCACTGATGATCCTTGAGATGTTTCTACAGCTTAAGTGAAGTCCACCTGTGATAAATTCAGTTGACTGGACAGGATTTGGTAAGGCACACACCTGTCTATTTCAGGTCCCACAGCTGACAGTGCATGTCAGAGCACAAGCCAAGTATGAAGTCAAAGGAATTGTCTGTAGACCTCCGAGACAGGATTGTCTCGAGGCACAAATCTGGGAAAGGGTACAGAAAAATTTCTGCTGCTTTGAAGGTTCCAATGAGCAAAGTGGCCTCCGTCATCTGTAAACGGAAGAAATTCAGAACCACCAGACTCTTCCCAGACTCCCCCCCCCTCCTCCCCCCCTTCCCTACTTCATTTAAGGCACCCCCCCCTCCCCCCCTCCCCTTATCATCAGTGAGCAGGATGTGCTCAAACAGTTCTCCAGACTGAACCCGCGCAAGGCCCCCGGCCCAGACGGCGTGTCTCCCTCCACCCTGAGACTCTGTGCGAAACAGCTGGCTCCTGTATTCACAGACATTTTTAACACCTCCCTTAAGTTATGCCACGTGCCGTCCTGCCTCAAATCCTCCACCATCATCCCTGTCCCCAAGAAGCCACGGATCACTGGACTTAATGACTACAGACCTGTAGCGCTCACCTCTGTAGTCATGAAGTCCTTTGAGCGCCTGGTCCTGTCCCACCTCAAGTCCATCACCACCCCTCTCCTGGACCCGCTGCAGTTTGCCTACCGAGCCAACAGGTCTGTAGACGATGCAGTCAACCTGGCCCTCCACTCCATCCTGCAGCACCTGGACTCCCCGGGAACCTACGCCAGGATCCTGTTTGTGGACTTCAGCTCCGCATTCAACACCATCCACCCCGCTCTGCTCCGGGACAAGCTGTCCCTGCTCAACGTGCCTGACTCCCTCTGCAGGTGGATCATCGACTTCCTGACGGACCGGAGGCAGCATGTGCGGCTGGGAAAGACTGTCTCAGACTATACTAGCATCAGCACCGGATCACCCCAGGGCTGTGTACTTTCCCCCCTACTCTTCTCCCTTTACACCAACTCCTGCACCTCCAGCCACCAGTCTGTCAAGTTGATCAAGTTTGCGGACGACACCACCCTCATCGGGCTCATCTCCAACGGCGACGAGTCCGCCTACAGGAGAGAGGTGGCCCAGCTGGCGTCCTGGTGCAGCAATAACAACCTGCAGCTGAACGCTCTGAAGACAGTGGAGATGATTGTAGACTTCAGGAAAATCACTACTCCTCTGCCCCCCCTCACCCTCTCAGGCTCTCCCATCACCACTGCTGATTCCTTCCGCTTCCTAGGCACTACCATCACCAGGGACCTCAAATGGGAGCTGACCATCAGCTCACTCATCAAAAAAGCCCAGCAGAGGATGTTCTTCCTGCGGCAGCTGAGGAAGCTCAAGCTACCCACCAAGATGTTAGTGCAGTTCTACACAGCCATCATCGAGTCCATCCTCACCACCTCCATAACCGTGTGGTACGCAGGAGCCACTGCCAGGGACAGACTAAGGCTGCAGCGCGTCGTGCGCACTGCTGAGAAGGTGATCGGCTGCAAGCTCCCATCTCTCCAGGATCTGTACATCTCCAGGACCCGGAGGCGTGCTGGCCGGATCATAGCCGATCCCTCACACCCTGGTCACGTACTGTTTGCCCCCCTCCCCTCTGGTAGAAGACTTCGGTCCATCCAGACTAAAACCTCCCGTCACATGAACAGCTTCTTCCCCTCTGCCATTAGACTGCTGAACACTAAGTGACTTATTGACTCTCGTGCACCATGTACAGCAGCTCAACCAGACTCATGTCAATCATCACTGTTTTCTTCCTGCATTACCGACTGCACTATATAGTTCTCCACAGTATCTGCTGCTGGCTAATATATATTTTAACTGTTGACCAGTATCACTTAATCTTATCCTACACTTTATTACATGTATAGTTTATTTCTCTTATCTTATCATGTTTAATGTTGCAGCATTGTACCGAGACAAATTCCTAGTTTGTGTACTACATGAACAATGGCAATAAACCTGATTCTGATTCTGATTCTGATTCTAGACCTGGCCGGCCATCTAAACTGAGAGATCAGGGGAGAAGGGCCTTAGTCAGAGAGGTGACCAAGAACCTGATGGTCACACTGTCAGAGCTCAAGCATTTTTCCTCTGTGGGTAGAGGGGAACCTTCCAGTAGGACAACCACCTCTGCAGCAATTCACCAATTAGGCCTGTATGGTAGAGTGGCCAGATGGAAGCCACTCCTGAGTACAAGGCACATGGCAGCCTGCTTGGTGTTTGCCAAAAGGCAACTGAAGGACTCTCAGACCATGAGAAACAAAATTCTCTGGTCTGGTGAGACAAAGATTGAACTCTTTGGCGTGAATGGCAGACGTCATGTTTGGAGGAAACCAGGCATCGCTCATAACCACGCCAATGGTGGTGGCAGCATCATGCTGTGGGGATGTTTTTCAGCGGCAGGAACTGGGAGACTAGTCAGGATTGAAGGAAAGATGAATGCAGCAATGTACAGAGACATCCTGGATGAAAACCTGCTCCAGAGTGCTCTTGACGTCAGACTGGGACGACAGTTCATCTTTCAGCAGGACAACAACCCCAAGCACACAGCCAAGATATCAAAGGAGTGGCTTCAGGACAACTCCGTGAATGTCCTTGAGTGGCCCAGCAAGAGCCCAGGTTTGAATCTAACTGAACATTTCTGGAGAGATCTGTAAATGGCTGTGCACCGACGCCTCCCATCCAACCTGATGAAGCTTGAGATGTGCTGCAAAGCGGAATGGGCAAAAGTGCCCAAAGATAGGTGTGCCATGCTTGTGGCATCACATTCAAACAGACTTGAGGCTGTAATTGCTGCCAAAGGTGCATCAACAAAGTATTGCGCAAAGGCTGTGAATACTGATGTATGTGTGATTTCTCAGTTTTTTTATTTTTAATAAATTTGCAAAAATCTCAAAAAGACTTTTTTCACATCGTCATTATGGGGTATTGTGTGTAGAATTTTGAGGAAAAAAATGAATTTAATCCCTTTTGGAATAAGGCTGTAACATAACAAAATGTGGACAAAGTGAAGCACTGTGAATACTTTCTGGATGCACTGTAACTCATTAAGGATCACACAAGTGATCTGACAAAAAAAATAAACAAGTGGTTCTTAAACAGTGGCTAATATTGGATGTCCCATTCATTTTCAATTTATCTGAAATTAATATTAACACAATCAAATAAATCTCAGTTCCATCCCTTTCATATTAAGTGGAAATTGTGCTACTTTAGTTTTGGCACCTTATCTATACTTTAACTTAAAAAGCAAAGGATGTGAGTACTTTGTCCACCACTTCTAAAAAAAATAACAGGATGTGCAGCTTACCAGTCATAACACATTGCTGTGTCGTGCTAAATGTTGCCAGTGTCAAAGCAGATGCTGATCATACTCTAGAACGAAAATACACACAACTTAAGTACATGCACAGCACGGAAGTGCAACATGTAAAAAACCACCTTTTTAACCAGGATTAACACTAGCTTATTTCATCAGATGTTGTCGACACAAACGCAAAATACAAGCAGAGCACGTAGTTAGCATTGATGGCTAACTAGCTAGCTCATTGTCTGCATACAGGAGACAACGTTATTGTTTGTTCAAAGTAAGCTTTCCACCGCTGGGATAAATAACATAAAAGATGCACAATATCACATCATATATCACAGCACTCATCATCCTCTATATCAGGGGTTCCCAAACTTTTCAGCCCACGACCCCCAAAATAACGGTGACAGAGACTGGTGACCCCCACTATCCCCGGAGGTGACTGAAACATAAAAAAAACGTACACACAGGGCTCACGCTCTAATAAGCGTTAACAAACACGGGCATAACAACACAAAAGAACAGAACAGCTTGACAACCATGATATGATTTTACATATAACAATTTACTAACGATTAAAGCAGAATACATTAAAGTAATTTCCATGTAATTTAGGAGTGAACACTTGCTGTCGTGCAAACTTAATTTTGACACAATGCTTTCATTTCCATGTTAGCAGAACAATCAGTCAAAGTAATAGCCATAAACTGTAGCATTGCGTAAACATGTGAACACTGTTACGGTGCAAATGTATATTTTAGCAAACTGTTTCAGGGTTAATCTCACCTAATGAGACGGATGGGCAATATGCGTGGAGCACAACAAGTCAATTCTGGGTTTAATTTTGGAGATGGCCACTCGGAGATCATCCTCCACATTTAGCGATCTGTATTTATTTTTAATCAATCAATCAATCAATCAATCAAAGACTTTATTCCAGACTCAAGGTCCAACAAGAGAAAAATAAACAAGTAAAAAAAAAACAAAAAAAAAACAAGACAGTTGAAACAATCAAAAAGTTACAAGAAACACTAAGACATAACTGCTTAAAGAAGTACAAAGACAGTACAGACTTTAAAAAGACTTAAAAAGACTACTGTACCAGTGCCTTCTTAACTGTGACTGACAGCGAATAGAACTGAGCTTAATGCTAGACATGACTTGAATGATTTCATTTCTAGATACATCAAGCCGACAGATGAATTTATACATAAAATTCCTTATTACTGCATGCAGAGTATTTACACGTGATGAGACAAATAACTCTGAAGCACTGCACCATCGAGGCTTTTTAAGTAAAATTCTTAATGCATCATTGTAGGCAACCTGTAATTTCTGCATACTTAGTTTCCTATAATTTATCCATAAATGAGCAGTGTATAAAGGTGTACAATAGGTTTTAAAAAGAACCAGTTTCACCTCATCTGAACAAAAACCAAATCTGCGTGCAAGAATATTTGCTTGCATGTAGATTTTGCAGCGTTGTCTGAAAATATCATCATCATCAGTCATTCTATCATTAATAACATGTCCCAGATATTTAATTTTATCCCTGACAATTAATTCCCTGCCTGCCAATTCAAAGACAGGGAATTTCATTAACAAATCTTCTTTAGTGCGGCAGATCAGCACACAACTCTTATTTGTATTATATTTTATGTCATTTTCCTCTCCATAAGCACTACACACTCTTAATAACTCCTGAAGACCAGCACTACTTGGACTGAGAATAACTAGATCATCAGTATACATAAAATGATTCACTAACTTATTCCCTATTAAACACCCAGTTTTACAGGCATTCAGTTGCTTTGATAACTCATCCATGTAAAGATTAAATAGAATAGGGGACAATATACTGCCCTGTCTGACACCACTGCTCACACCAAATGGTGATGAGTGACTCTTCCCCCATTTCACCAGCATCTTCTGTTGTGCGTACCAGTAAATCAGGATACGTACTAAGTACTTGGGCACCCCCCTGTCAATCATTTTCCTAAACAGTATCCTGTGATTAACACGATCAAACGCCTTGGAGGCGTCAATAAAGCACAGAAAAACTGAAGAATTTTGATTTCTGTATTTATTTATAATTTCTTTTAAGGCATATATGCACAGATCTGTTCCATGATGGGGTTTGAATCCAAATTGATGATCAGTAGATTTGATGAATACATTTAATTTTTCAAACATGATTTTTTCCAGTACTTTAGATATTATATTGGCTAAAGCTATGGGTCTGTAATTATCCAGGCTACACAGCTTGCCAGCTTTATCTTTAATGACTGGTACCAACACAACAGACAATAATGATTCTGGTAACATCCCATGAATCATGAAGCTGGTGAAACAGATTGCAAGAAGAGGAGCAATTCTTGAGCTAGCGTATTTAAGATGCTCAGCAGAAATACAGTCTAAACCACTCGCTTTGTTATCTGATAGCTCTCTAATGGCTTTGATCACTGCATGAGTGTCAATCAGGAGCGAATCATCCCTTTCTACTTTCCCTACCTTGTAAGTTTCATCCTTAGTTGAATTAAATAATGAGTAAAAGTGTTGCCGCCAAAGATCTACAATATTTTCTGTACCTGAAATGCCTTCCAAAGTACAGGCCAAAGGCGTTTTTATATTTAATATAATATAATATTATAATATTATATTATATTATATATATATATATAATATTATATAATATATATATTATAATTATATTATAATAATAATATTTAATATATGTCGGTGCCGAGAAAGTCTTTTCGCACAGGTATGTAGAGCCAAATGGCATCAGTACGTCCATCGCAGCCCTGGATAGCTGTGGATATTCTCTCTTGACTGAAATCCAGAACTCAGCAAGCATTTTTGAATGAAAAGCTGTCTTTAAGGTGCGGTCACTTGACAGCTCAATCAGTGCGTCCTCCATGTCGGATGGCAGATGACTTGCAGCCGTTACAGTGAATGGTGATCTTATCCAGTCATATTTTTCCAGAGTTGTTTCCTTGGGGAAAAACTTGTTAAAGTGTTCCAGGAGGGCTTGAAGGTGGGTAGTGATGGACTTCTTCACAGTGTTAACACTCAGATTATTTTCCTCCACGAACTCCTCCAGCTCAGGAAACATATCAATCCTGCCCATCTCAACTCTCACAGTCCAGCGGTGCACTTTCCTTTCGAATGTGCAGATTTTATCATTCAGCGACATGATGCTTGTGTTTTCACCTTGCAATGACATGTTAAGTCCGTTCAGTCTGTCAAATATGCAGGATAAATACGCTAACCTTGTTAACCAGTCAGGGTCAGTCAGGTGGTCAGCAAGCTGGGACTCGTTCTCCATCAGAAATAAGCACACCTCATCCCGTAGTTCATGCAGGCGGCTGAGGACATTTACTCGCGAAAGTCACCTGACCTCTGTGTGGAACAGCAGGCCCTGATGCGCCGATCCCAGTTCATTGCAGAGAGTAGCGAACAGCCTGGTGTTGAGTGGGTGTGATTTTATGTTGGTGACAATTTTTATGGCAGTCCCAAGAACACTCTTAAGATCTGGGTCGAATGTTTTACTCGCAAGAGCTTCTCTGTGAATAATACAGTGTGTAAAGTTTGTGGGGTGCCATTTGTAAGACTCTTACTTTTAATCCTTTCTTTTTCCCCAGCATTGCTGCAGCACCATCTGTACACACACCGATGCACTCATCCCAAGACAGTCCCTCTTCTTTTAGTTTGTTGTCAAGTTTTGTGAAAATGTCCTCAGCATTTCCTCGTTAAGTTTTCCATCAAAACTGTATCTGATGAAAACAAGCAGCTGGGCTGAGTTTGATATATTTGTGGATTCATCTAACTGCAAAGCATATTTCCCTTTCTTCACTCTGTCAATCACTTGACACCTTATGTCCTGGGCCATGTCCGTGATGCGCCGGGATATGGTCCCATCAGACAGTGGTACTGCTTCCAGCTCCCACACCTGTTTATCCCCATGCATTGTCTGACTCATAGCGAAAGCAGCAGGTTTTATTAGAGTTTCTCTGATTGTGTATGGCTTTTTTGCCTTTGCAATTAAATGTGCCACCTCATATGATGCCTTTTGAGCTTTGGTTGCGGATGTTGTTTGCGCTTACGGTGCTCTCCTCCTCCTTCTCCTCCCCCCACACCAGATGTCGGCCTTTCTGCCGGCATGTCTCCGCTCTCCTCTTCTGCCATCTCTGCTGGCCTTGCTGCGTTGTCTTTTGGTCGGTATTCACCAACGTTTCATTTTTAAAAATAATATCCTGGGCTTTAAGCATAGTGTTGTGGAGGATAAAAACAGACGAGACACGAGCTGACGATGCAGAGGTTTATTTCTCCTCCAACACAGAACAGGCTAACTCTTGAGTGCCAAAGCGATCTGCTTTACATATTTTCTCCCCGCCTCTGGCTCTCAGGTTAAACACATTTAAGGCCCTTTTCCACTCAGCTCCCACTCAGCCCTACATGCCTCTACACGGCTTTATATGGCCCAGCTCGCTTTTGTTTCCATTACAGCAGAGTACCGCTTGGGGTGGGTGGGATTTGGGGTGTGGTGCCAACAAAGTGGTGCCACACTCCCCGTGGTGTCAAACACATGACACAAGCAAAACACAACATGGTGGCTTACGAGCCGACTGCTTGATGTCTGGCTTTTTGTCAGAGTAAAGGCAAGAAATGACAGCCAGACAAGGCTACAGGCAGCGAGACGAAACACTTTGGAAAAGTACTGGAGCGTTTAGGAAGCCATAGAGCCGAAGATGTGAGGATATGAACTAGATCACATATGAAGGTAAGCTAATGATTGCTAATGCTAGTTTGCGTTAAGTCCACCGTACACTTAAAAACTTTTATCAGTATGTCTCCTGCCCAACCAGGTGAAAAAAGACATTGGACCTGTGCTATGGATCCATAGAGAGGGCCTATAAATCACTCCCTCTTCCTCCTGTAGGATCCTCAGATCACAACTGTGGACATTTGCTGCCCACATATAAATCTGCACTCAGAAGAGGCAAGGTGGAGACGAGAGACACTGATGTGTGGACAGAAGATTCAGTGCACAGCCTCCAGGAATGCTTTGACTGTACAGACTGGGAGATGTTCACACTGGCCTGCGGGGATGATTTGGACTCTTTGGTGGACGTCACATGCTCATACATGGCTTTCTGTAAAAATAAGATTGTTCCACATAAACGTGTCAAAATATATCCCAACAAGCCATGGGTTACAAAATCAGTTAAATCCTGCTTACAGAGGAAAGCACTTGCCTTTAAACAGGGGTCTGTTTCTGAGCTACAGGTTGCCACAGAAGAGCTGAAATCCGAAATTTTAAGAGCAAAACAGAATTATAAATCAGAATTGGAAAGCAAGGTGGCAACAAAGAAACTTGGTTCAGCCTGGGCCAGTATGAAAACTATTGCAGGCCTTCAGAGCACAGAGCGCAGTAATCGTGTGTTTTTAGATGGTTTTAATTCAGACACAGAGCTGGCTAATGCTCTTAATTGTTTTTATGGTCGTTTTGACTCCTTTGATTTTAGCACTGAAACCCAAGATTTGAAACAGAAACTCAAAGACAATCAGCACTTTAATATTGAGGTGCAGGATGTTAAAAGGGAGTTCTGCGCTGTAAAAGTGAACAAAAGTCAGGGCCCTGATAATATATGTGGGTGCTTGGTAAAGTCCTGTGCACATGAACTGAGTCCTATATTTCATTACATTTTCAATAAGTCCTTCCAGACACAACATGTGCCCAGTATCTGGAAAGAAGCCGTGGTTGTTCCCGTTCCAAAATCCAGCTGTCCTAAAACGGTAAACGACTTTAGACCAGTTACTCTGACTTCAATTTTAATGAAAATTTTTTGAAAAACTGGTCAGATGTGAGGTCCTAAAGCAGACTGAGCATGCATTGGATCCTCTGCAGTTTGCCTATTGGCCTCACAGAGGAGTGGAGGATGCCACTGTCACTCTGTTTAACATGCTTTTTAAACATCTGGATTTTAATGGGACACACGCCAGGCTTTTATTTGTGGACTTTTCCTCCGCCTTTAATACAATCCAACCTCATATCTTAGTTGAAAGGCTCCTGCAACAATTTGATTTGAGCAATAATCTGGTGGGTTGGATTCTGGATTTCTTAACCAACAGGACACAGAGAGTAAGGGTCAATGGTACATTGTCTGACCTAAAGTGCTCTTCTACTGGCTCTCCTCAGGGGTGTGTGTTGTCACCACTACTCTTCATCCTGTACACAAACATGTGTCGGAGCAGACATGACAACAGACACATCATAAAGTATGCTGATGATTCAGTTATTGTCAGTCTCCTCCAGGATGGTGAGAGTGGCCACGGCCCAGTAGTTGATGATTTTGTTCACTGGTGTGAGGATTCCTGCCTGCAGCTGAATATGGCAAAAACTAAAGACATAATTATTGACTTTAGGAGGAAAACTCCCAGGCACAAAGTCACCGTACTAAAAGGCCAGACCACCGAATGTGTACAATCCTACAAATATCTTGGGACGATTATTGATAGTAATTTAAACTTTGAAGAGAACTGTGAAAGGGTGTGCAAAAACGGTCAGCAACATTTGCATTGCTTGAGAAAACTTGCACGCTTCCAAATTGACCGAACCATAATGACAATGTTTTATCGAGCTTTTATTGAATCTGTTTTATCCTTTTCTTTAGTGTCATGGTTTGGTCAGATAAAACTGAAACAGAGTCAAATCCTTGGATCAGGTAGTTAGATGGTCCAGTCATTTTCTTGGTGAGTCACAGCTGAGCCTGACATCCCTGTACACCAGACAAGTACAGAGGATTGCTACCTCCATTTTAAATGATGACTCCCACCCTTTGCACTGCAACTTTCAGCTTCTTCCCTCAAGATGGAGGTTTGCTGTCCCAAAAAGTAAAACCCAGCGCTACAAAAACAGCTTTGTTCCTGCTGCTGTCAAAGAGTTGAACAAGCTGTAACAATGTATTGCACATAATTTAGGTACCTATTTATTAACTCCATTTTATATTTACTTATTTTTGTAGGATGTTACTTGGGTTCTAAATATTTTATTGAGTTTTAGACCTTTGAGTTTTTAACCTCTTTGACTAGTTTTTAACTTTTAATATGGCTCTTCTCTCTTACCTCTGGTTTTTCTCTCATCTCTTTGTCTTTTTATACCCTGATTGATGGAGCCTTGAGAATTTTTATCATGTTTATAGTCAATTTCATGTGTGCCTGTGTTTGTGTCTATGTTGAATGTAATTTGTGGCTTGTAAATATGGATGTCACCAGACCGCAAAACAAATCTACCTACGGGTACAAATAAAGTAACCTGAACCTGAACCTATATTGTAATGTCTGCATGTTATCGCTATTAGGTACTAAAATATGTATGCTGTGTGTGTGTTTCAGATGGCTCTCTTGTGGCACAATTACCACTTCAAACTGTTGGTCTGGGCGTTCAACACAGCCTCTCACTGATGTCACCCCAGCTTCACAAACACAGTGGCTACAGCAGCACTGAGTCTGTGGTGATGTCATGACAAAAACTGTTCAGCTGCCAAAACTTGATCGCCAGGTTGTAGTTATGGGGTTATATTTGCCATAAAATATATATATTTCAACAGGTAAACAGCACTGAGTTAGGTATAATAAGATATATTTAACAATTATAATGCATTTTAGGCCAAAACAAACTTGATCTAGGATTGATGCAAAGTCATCATCACTGTCTACAGTGTTATAAACTCTCCACGTGCTTCTGCCATTGCACATGGAGGAGGAGAAGGATGGATGGATTCAAATGCGGGAGTTCACCACACACATTTATTGACAACCAGTGTAAACAGGAACAGACGAACAAGTGAATTATGTACAACAGGGGTGAGCTCGGGAGAACTGGGAAGACAACGGGAAGCTCTATTAACTCGGGGGAACGCAAACTGGGCATAGCCTAAGCGTAGCAGTCATGCTGCGGGGAAAAACGCCGCCAGAAGCATAGCAGGATTACTGCAACGGGGGAAACGCTTCTGACCCAGCGTAGCAGCTGACCGCACCGAGAAACGCTAACAATTTACTCATGAGAAGGAGCAGTCCCAAAAAGTCCAGTTTTCTCGGTGAGCATACACAAAAATCCTTCCAGATGTGACAATCACACCGTGGAGACCAGGAATGACTCGTTCAATTACCCAGCGGCGTTTGTCTAGTGATGAGCTGCTTAAATCCAAACGCCGCTGGTCACACAAATTGGGAACACCTGGGTGAGGCGCGGGAAAGCTAGATACCGGGGCTGGGACAGCTGGTGGAATATGGAGAGCGAGGGGGGGCGTGGTAGAGCCGACAGAGTGTCAGCAGCGTGGGAAAAAGATCACCAAGGCTAACAGCTGCCGGTCAGGCAGTGGCTAAGGTGATGGGATGAATACAAAAAATGCACATAAACAGTAAAGCCAAAACCCACAGAGAGATCAGGGCTGAGCCGAGGAAAACCAAGCCGGACACCCGGGGTAACATCACGAAGGCACCCCCCCCCCCCAACAGTTGCAACAACAACAAATAACATGAATCTGGGTGGGTGGAAGGGGGTACAGGAAGGAGGGAACACAATGCCCCGCCCAGGGCCTGCAATTAACCCCCCCCTCAAGTCCATGGGCGTGGAGGCTCAGGAGGCCACCCAGAGTCCCAGGCCCAGCAGAAGGTCCAGTGGACGAAGTCCGGCAGCCTGCTGGAAAACATGAGCCACCTCACCCGGAAAGTCAATTCTTCTGGTGGCCGGCCAGCATAGTTGATCCACCAGGGCCAAAGGGGTGAAGTAGGAGGTGGCCTGCCCACTGGAAAGCTCACTGGTGTACAACAGGACCGGGGAAAGGGGACCTCCACGGCGTAGGGCAGGGATAAGGGAACCACGGCATCTTCAGGATGGTCTGTAACTGCACCTGCGGTGGACCCCGACCGGGCCAGCTCCACTGCATCCGCGGTGGACCCTGATCGGGCCGGCTCCATTGCACCCACGATGGCCTCCGACCAGGCCGGCTCTGCTGCACCCACGATGGCCCCCAACCGGGCCAGCTCCGCTGCACCCACGATGGCCTCCGACCGGGACTCAGCTGCACCTGCGGTGGACCCCGATTGGGTCAAAGCTGCACCCACGGTGAGAGGACCAACCCGCAGAGACCCCAAGCTGAGGAGGCGATCGATGGGGAGAGCCCTGATGACCTTGGCAGGAGGGGCTGAAGCAGCAACGTCCTCCCTCTGCAGGGCCAGACCCTCGGCGACCTCTGGCGCTGACTTTGCAGCACCTGCGGTGGGTCCCAATTGGGCCAGAGCTGCACCCACGATGGTCCCGGTCTGGGACGTGGCTGCACCCACGATGGGCTCCGGCTGGAGCACTGTTGCACCAGCGGTGACCCCCATCGGGGGCCTCATTGCTCCTGCGGAGTCCTCCCCAGTGAGGAAGGTGGTGCTTCGAATGCCACCTGGCACTGGATCCTGATCCTCGGCAGCTTCTGGCAAAGTCAGCTGCTCTCCAGTGACCCTGGCTGGTTGCTCTGACCCTGGAGGGAGAGAAAAAGAGACCGGGTCAGGGTCGCCGGCAGTGGCAGAGCCTGGTGAGGCGGCCCCAAGAGCTACTACGAGCTGCCCCGGGTCCTCCTCACCATGAGTCGGGCAGTGTGACATAGACAAATGAGTAATTGACATAATGGAGCACACTTGCCTTAACTCGGGCTCCACCGCCGTCCAGGACTCCGGCGATTTGGGGTGCGTAGCCTCCATCGTTGTGCTTGGTGTTGTGCCCCCGCCGACCTCCTCTGGGACCACCAACCTCTCGTCGTCATCGGTTGGCCACCCTGGTGATGGCAGCTCCTCTCCGGCAACCCTAGTGAGGGGCTTGACAGGCCTGGGAGAGGAGGAAAGGTTATGGTTGCTGGCAGCAGCAGAGCCCAGCGAGGGGCATCCAGGTGTGGCCAGGAGCCGCACCTGACTCTCCTCCCCAAGAGCCAGACAAGATCTTTCAATCATTGATAAATGAACTACAGGAGAGATTACTTTCCTGTGCTCGAGCTCCACCGCCGTCCAGGACTTCGATGCTGTCGACGGTGATGGTCCGGATCCCGTCGGCTGGGGGTCAGGTCCAGGGGGTGGCTCTGCTGCGGCGGTCCCTGCAGTAGGCATGATGGTGGTAGCAGTCCTGGTCCTCAGACGCTCCTGTTCGACCCGGCCGTTGACTACGATGAGCAGATTAGCCCACTCCTCGTCTCAAGGTGAATCTGTGGGCTGAGCAGGCGTAGGAGGTGGAACCCTCACAGCCGGGGAAGTGCGTCCTCAGACCTCCCTCTCGCAGAGCTCCTCCTCAACCCGGCGGTTGACAAAGGCGAGCAGACTCGCCTACTCCTCATCCGCCGGTCGGATATTCGGGAGACGCCTCTGTGCGGGCTCCTGGGCAGGATCATCCAGGGCCTCAACCTCCTCCATCGTCAGGTGGGCCGGTTCTAGGACCGGCAGGCCCTCAGAAATTAAAGGAGGAGACACAGAGAGGGTAAGAACAGAGTTTTTGGCTGCAGCCGGTAGGGGGAGCCCAGCGGACTGCTGTAACTGGGCCCTTTTCCCGGGAGACAGACAAAGTTTTTCAGTGTCATGAGTAGAAAGAAAAAACGCTTGCCTGTCATCCTGGCCTTTGATGTTAACTGCTGCAGCAGGCAAGCCGTCATCCCTCTCTGTGTCCACGGTGATTTGGTCCTCTTCAACGGGTGGAGAAGGAGCCATCTCCGTGGCAACGGAGGTGGGCGTTCCCAGGATGACCTCAGCGGACCTCACAGCTGCCGGAGGGATGATGGTGGCTGACGGAGGAGAGGGCCTTTCCAGGCACTTTGACGTGGGATGACGCTGCCGTGGTGGAGCTGGAGACGCACGGGCTGATGCTGGCACTTCAGGCTGAGCTGGAGAGGAAGCAGATGACTGACGCGGGGAGCAACTCCGCTTCAGCTCAGCGGGGAGTGTCCTCGCAGATAATCCGGGGAATAAGTGCTCGAGTGCGCAAACCGTGGAGAGCAGCTCCGCATATTGTGGGCACCTCCAGAGACCGGGATGCACTTCTAAGATGCTCGCAGCCCCGAGCAAACACTCCCATTTCTTCTTGGGACCACGGGACGCGAGAGCCTCCTCCACAAAGTCCTGGATAAAACCTGCTGCCCACTCCTCTTCCAGCGTGGGGACGCCAGCTGCCGTTCCTCCCTTGCGGCGACGAGGTCGACTAGCCCAGGGCATCATGCGCTCCACAACAGGTGGGTGAAAAAGACAGTTCGTTAAAGAAAAAGTGATGTGTGGGTGAACCCGCTAAATCCTTTTTACTGGCTGGGTCATTCTGTCATAAACTCTCCTTGCGCTTCTGCCATTACGCACAGAGGAGGAGAAGGATGGATGGATTCAAATGCAGGAGTTCACCACACACACATTTATTGACAACCAGTGTAAACAGGATTGATGACAGCTGCGTTTGATGTTGACACCTACGTCTGACACTCACTCGCGTCAGACTACTTTTTTCTCCGTTTTTGTTTGTTTTTATTGATTGTTTTTATCGATTTTATTTATTTATTTATTTTTATCCCTATTTGTTGTTATCAGTTTTTATTTACTGTTATCTTGGTATTGGCCTCGCCTAAAAGTCCGTCCGGACGCACGAGTAGCTGTTTTTGGCTAGCTGCGGGCTACCCATCTCAGCGCCTGGAACGCCATGGCTCCTTCTCCGTCATGTTCCCGCTGTTCAACGCTCCTCGATAAGGTCTCTGAGCTGGAAACGAGGCTCTCCAATCTTTACAAGATTCGGGAGGCCGAAGACCTTATCGACACCATCATTCTCGGGCGATCATCGGCCCCGGCCACCGCCTCGCAGCTGGTGGAAACTGCTACTTATTTGGGTGAGCTCAGCGCGTCTCCACCTACCTCCACACCTGCTCCAGCCTCTGCAGCCATCCATGACCTCAGCAATAAACACTGGTTTCGTCTTGGGGCTAAACCAAAAGCTTTGCTTGGTCCCTCTCATCCTCCATCTGCGCCCTGGACCTTGGTTCGACCAGCTAATGGCCATCGTCGATCGACTGGAACGGGCCGCGCCTCTTCTCTTCCGGTGTCCTTGGAAAACAGATTTGATATCCTTTCCCTGGAGGACTTTCCCCACCTGAACGCTGGCCATCCGCCCGTGGATGCCCCTCATCTTCCCTCCCCTCCTTCAGCGGCGGCTCATGTCCGCAAACCCCGGATTAAGACGACCCAGGGTGTGTCAAACTACACACCTGCTCCAGACAGAAGAAAAGAGTGCATCTCCCGGCCTTCGCAACAACAACATCATCCTCTTCAGAATTTCTCTCCACATCAGAATCCACCGACAAAACCCCCCCAGACGACGCTGGTAATTGGTGACTCGATCGTGAGGAACGTCAGAAGCAGGTACTGTGTGACTCGATTTTTTTCCCGGGGCTAGAGTCTCTGACATTGAGGCTGTTATCCCTGACCTGCTGAATGAATTCCCTCACATACAAACTGTCGTTGTGCATGTGGGATGCAATAACATCCCAGATGAAGCATCTGAGATTTTAAAAAGTGACTTCAGGAGCCTTCTGTCCACTCTTATGAACTGTGGCAGACGTGCGCTCATCTCTGGGCCTTTGGCACCTTTCAGACGAGGCTGTAATTGTTTTAGCAGAACTCTCAGCCTTAATTCTTGGCTGCGTTTTACTTGTCCTACTTTTTACATTGGTTTTGTTGACAATTTTAACTTATTTTGGAACCGCCCATCACTCATGAGGCCTGATGGCATCCACCCAAATAGGCTTGGTGCACGTGTTTTAACAGACAATCTTCTCTATTTTATTTGGTGTTTTTTGGTATAGTGACTGAAATTTGGTGTGTTTACTCACTCTGAAGTTTCTGGGTTTGCCAATCTGCCCTCTTTTGGTCCTGTTCCCACATATTGTATCGATCCCGTTAACTCGGGTGGTCTTTACTGTTTGGATCAGCCTTTCATTTATAATCCTTCAGAGATTGAGTCTGTCTCCCGTTGCCCTAAATATTGTAACCCAGGACTATTACAACACAACCTGAAAAACACTCGCACTCCTGCAGCTCCTCCTCATCCACCACCCTTCAACTTTGCCCCTCTCTCTTCCCTTAGAGAACCTTTTTCTGCTCCCTCTAAAGTTAATAAAAAAGTTAAAAAAAAAATAGAATGCATAAACTTCCCAGATTGATTTAAACAAAATGTTGGGAAAATTCTAATCCAACCTCAAGTCTCTAAAATTAATAATTTGGCCTCTCTTCCCCCCCCCCCCCCCAAAGTTTAAAAATTAAATGTGGCTTATTAAACATTAGGTCTCTATCCTCTAAGTCCCTTCTGGTCCATGATCTATTAATCGATCACCAGATCGATCTACTATCCCTCACAGAGACCTGGCTCGGGCTTGATGATTATGGTGGTCTGAATGAATCAACTCCCTCTGGGTATTTAAACTGTCATAACCCCAGAGGTTCTGGTCGTGGTGGTGGAGTGGCGGCAATTTTCCATCCTAAATTGCTGGTTAATGTTAAGAAGAAATTATGTTTTAATTCCTTTGAAGGTTTGGTCCTCAGTGTGGGGCCTGTTGGCAATCTTGGCTTGATCCCAATTCTCTTTGCCATAGTTTATCGTCCTCCCACAGCCTATTCAGAGTTTCTATCGGAATTTGCTGAATTTTTAGCTGATTTGGTGCTGAAAGCCGATAGAATAATTATTGTAGGGGACTTTAACCTGTTGCACTCCTGTGTACCGTGGACGGGCACGTCTCTGCGTCCTAGAGCGCACGAGGGTGCTCTCGTGTGCTTTAGGACGCACGAGGGCACTGCGCCAAGAGCGCACTGAAAAAAAAAGCTGCATTTCCGTTCTTCCACTACAGACACAGCCGCGAACAGATCAGATATGATTGACCTCTCATTCGACTAATAAGAGCCTTGAATTGGGTTTCTGAAACCTTGAAGAACCAATGACTGAAAACCTAGCAAGAAAGACCCGCCTACCAACGCTGCGAATGCAGCGAGCCAATTGAAGCACAGAAGTTCGAAAGCTGTTTTGTGTAAGGCTGGGTGAAGACAGACTGACTGCTGCAGATGAAAAAAGGACCCGCAGGAAGAACCTGCCACAGACCCAGCAGCACGGAGACCACCCACAAGTGCGACCTGTGT
This sequence comes from Pholidichthys leucotaenia, assembly GCA_020510985.1. Taxonomy (NCBI): domain Eukaryota; kingdom Metazoa; phylum Chordata; class Actinopteri; order Cichliformes; family Pholidichthyidae; genus Pholidichthys; species Pholidichthys leucotaenia. Next base: position 201,786,294 of record CM035843.1, on the reverse strand, counting down.
GACAGAGACTGCCATTCATGCATCGACCTGTTCAGCCACAGGTGGTGCTTTTTTTTTTTTATTCCAGCAGAATAGACGTTTAGGATTCTCTTCCATGGTCATCATAGACCGACGGAGGCCGACGACGAAGGTCGTAAATCATTCGCCAAATCCGCAATCATGGAAGCGCAAAACCGCAATAATGGAATTATGTTTTGACCGGGTCGCGAGACCAGAACCACGAGTCCGTAACAAGGGACCAGCGTCGCGTTCGTCTGACAATGAGGAAGAGAAGTTCGTCAGGACACTGCTGCTGTGAAGAGGTAAGTGTTATAAGCTAAATTATTCTTTATCCCTAAAAATTGTAATCAAAAATGACTTTTGACCGATTGGTAAATTACAACTGTGCGGCGCACGAAGTCCGAAGTCTGTGCGCCGCGGTACACGGTTCGTGCGCCGCGTCCGGACCGTGAACGCAGCGAGGGGGGGGGGGCCGCAGTGACTGCGCCGCGGTCGCCACATCGCTACATGACGGAATAGTCATGTGGCGATGGCCGATGTCCGTCCTCTGTAGCGAGGGGGGGGGGGAAACAAACCCCCCCCACACACACACACACAGCCCTGAGTGTCACCTTTCATTAGAGCCCAAGATGAAGCTTCTATATTGAATCATTCAAAAGTTACAGACGTTTTTCCAAACTGTGCCATTTGGCACAATTTGGCACAGTTCAAAAACGCCTGGGAACTACCTGAGGAAAAAGCTGTGTAATATATTCATTTTTTGTGGTATTGTTACAAAATTTTGACCTCAGCTGGATAACACTTGGTTCTACATTTCTGTTGCATTTTCCAGCCCGGATCTGAAGCTGTGTGTTATTTGCAAGCATTTGTATCCAAAAAAATACCCAGGCCAAATTTATTTTCTTCAAGTTCAGTACGTTTAGATGACTGTAACTCAGTGGCCGGAGCACTTAGAGAGATTATGACTGTTTTGCCAAAAAATTCAAAGTGTTTTCTTTTAAATGAGATCAACCCCATGAAGATGCTGCAAAGGGTTGAAGAACAGCTTTCGATTTACTTTGGGCACGTTATTTTTTGGCATTTTTAGGGAAATTGACCGGAGTGCAAGGGGTTAATATACATGTTGATGTTGAGAGTGACTGTCTTAATAAGGCTTTCAATTCAATTTTTTGACTCAATGGGGTTTTCCCAAAAAGTAAAAAATTCTACCCATTATTTCCACCATACATTGGACCTTGTTTTGACATATGGTATAGATATTGAAAATCTGGTTGTGTCTCCTCATAATCCTGTACTGTCTGACCATTGTCTGTTAATTTTTGATTTCATTATCTCTGATCACTTATTTCCTAAAGAAAAATACTACTACAGCAGATGTCTTTCTGATGACGTTGTTGCTAAATTTTCGCAGATTGTCTCCTCTATGCCATGGGTCAGCACAACAGAAACACCTGAAATAAGTGATGGAGAGTCTGCTCCATTCATGATTGATAGCATGGTTGATGGTGTTACTGCCTCTCTGCATCAGACTCTAGATTTGGTAGCCTTTTTAAAAAAGAAAAAGTCTAACCAGAGATTTCTTACTCCTTGGTTTAACTCAGAAACTCGTGGCTTGAAACAGAAGGCTCGCCAATTGGAAAGAAAATGGCGTTCAACTAATTCAGATGAATTCTACTTGGCGGGGAGAAATCATCTCTTAATCTACAAAAAATCTCTTAGAAAAGCTAGATCAAGCTATTATTCTGCATTAATAGAAGCAAACAAGAATAACCCCAGGTTTCTCTTAAACACTGTAGCCAGGCTTACAAAGAGCCATGACTCGGTCAATCCTCACATCCCCCCTGAGCTTTCTAGTCAGGACTTTCTGAACTATTTCAATCTTAAAATTTTATCTATTAGAAATGAAATTAGTCAGATTCTTCCTACCATAAACTCTAGTACATTAACTACTGCAGCTCCCTCAATTGATATCTGCTTGTATAGATTTACTCCAGTCGACCTCTTGGAGTTGGATAGGGTAGTTTCCTCTTCTAAGCCTTCTTCTTGCCTTCTGGACCCTATTCCTTCCAGGTTATTTAAAATTATTTTGCCAATTATTAGTAGCCGTATTCTTCTTATCATTAATTCTTCTTTAACTCTGGGTTATGTTCCACTGGCTTTTAAAACTGCTGTAATTAAACCTTTACTTAAAAAAACGATGCTCAATCCTGAAGTTTTGGCCAATTATCGACCAATCTCCAATTTGCCTTTCATTTCAAAAATCTTGGAAAGAGTTGTTGCTGTGCAATTATCTGACCATTTGCAGGGAGTTAGTTTGTTTGAGGTGTTTCAATCTGGGCTCAGAGCTCATCACAGCACTGAAACTGCCTTAGTGAAGGTCTCTAATGACCTCCTGACTGCAACTGATAATGGACTTGTCTCTGTTCTTGTTCTTTTAGATCTCAGTGCAGCCTTTGACACTATCGATCATGCCATTCTACTTGATAGATTGGAACACTTTGCTGGACTCAGTGGAACTCTGTTGCAGTGGTTTAGATCTTATTTGTCTGATAGATTTCAGTTTGTCCATGTCAATGATGGATTTTCTTCCAGCTCTAAGCTCACTCACGGAGTTCCACAGGGATCTGTGTTGGGCCCTACTCTTTTTAGTCTATATATGCTCCCGCTGGGCAATATCATCAGAAAGCACTGTATACATTTTCATTGTTACGCTGATGACACACAACTATACCTGTCAATGAAGCCCGATGATTGTGATCAGTTGGCCAAGCTAGATGCCTGTCTTAAGGACATCAAAGCTTGGATGACTTGTAATTTTTTACTATTGAACTCTGATAAGGCTGAAGGCATTGTTGTTGGCCCAAAACATCTTAGAAATTCCTTTTCAGATTATGCCCTTAATTTAGATGCTGCCATTCTCACTCTGAACAGTTGTGTGAGGAACCTTGGAGTGATTTTTGACCAGGATTTGTCCTTTAATTCACATATTAAAACTGTTTCTAGGACCGCCTTATATCATCTGCACAATATTGCTAAGATCAGGAGCATCTTGTCTCTGAGTGATGCTGAGAAACTGATTCACGCCTTTGTCAGTTCGCGATTAGATTATTGTAATTCGCTATTATCTGGTTGTCCTAGAGTATCTTTAAAAAGTCTTCAATTGATTCAAAATGCTGCTGCTAGAGTTTTAACTGGTTCTAGAAAAAGAGATCATATTTCCCCGGTTCTGTCCTCCCTCCATTGGCTTCCCATTGAATTCAGAATCAAGTTTAAAATCCTTCTTCTTACTTTCAAAGCTCTTAACAATCTGGCCCCCCAATATATAAAAGATCTGATATTACCTTACCATCCTAACAGAGCATTACGCTCCCAAAATGCTGGCTTACTTGTGGTGCCCAGAATCTCCAAAAGTACGGTGGGAGGCAGAGCCTTCTGCTACCAAGCCCCTTCTCTCTGGAACCAGTTACCACTCTGGGTCCGGGAGTCAGACTCGGTCTCTGTCTTTAAAAACAGGGTAAAATCCTTCCTTTTTAATATAGCTTTTGTTTAAGGAGGGTATTTGTGTCTTTTAACCCCACTCTTGTTCTATTGTTATCTGATCCATACTGCTGGTTGACCTCCATTATTGTACTTGGCATCTTACTGCTATGTTCTTTATGTCTGTCCTTCCATCCTCCCTATCCCCTCATCCCCAGCCAGTCGCAGCTGACGACTGCCCCTCCCTGAGCTTGGTTCTGCTAGAGGTTTCTTCCTTCCAAATGGGAGTTTTTCCTCTCCACTGTCGCCTAGTGCTTGCTCATAGCTGATCGTCTGATTGCTGGGTCTTTCTGTGACTGTGTGATTTTATTTTTTTTTATCTGCACTGTGGCGCCACGAGACGGCTTTTGTTGTGATGTGGCGCATTATAAATAAAGCTGAATTGAATTGAACAGACAAACATGTGAATTATATACAATAGGGGTGAGCTCGGGAGAACAGGGATGACAACAGGAAGCTCTACTAACTCGGGGGAACGCAAACTGGGCACAGCCTAAGCGTAGCAGTCATGCTGCGGGGAGAAACGCCACCAGAAGGGTAGCAGGATTACTGCAATGGGAGAAACGCTTCTGGCCCAGCGTAGCAGCTGACCGCACCGAGAAATGCTAACAATTTACTCACGAGAAGGAGCAGTCCCAAAAAGTCCAGTTTTCTCAGCGAGCATACACAAAAGTCCTTCCAGACGTGACGATCACACCATGGAGAGCAGGAGTGACTCGTTCAATTACCCAGCGGCGTTTGTCTAGCGATGAGTTGCTTAAATCCAAACGCTGCTGGTCACACAAATTGGGAACACCTGGGCGAGGTGTGGGAAAGCTAGTTACCGGGGATGGGACAGCTGGTGGAATATGGAGAGCGAGGAAGGTGTGGTAGGGCCGACAGACTGTCAGCAGCGTGGGAAAAAGATCACCGAGGCTGACTAACAGCTGCCGGTCAGGCAGTGGCTAAGCTGATGGGATGAATACACAAAATGCACATAAACAGTAAAGCCAAAACCCACAGAGAGATCAGGGCTGAGGCGGGGAAAACCAAGCCGGCTCGGCTCATGACATACAGATTGTTTTCCAATATGCATCACTCCTGAGTCTTCAAACAAATCTTCACTGTCATTGGTTGGCATCACTGGGACTTCGAGCACAACATTGTGGTATTCAATGTCATCATCTGTGATAAAGTAATGGACTGTATTTCCATTCCCTGATGTATCTGGTGTAGAATGGAGAATTGGACCAAAGAATTTTTCATCATCTGGATGTTTGTAGTAGACTGGACTCTGGACCTCGATTTCATCTGGTGTAGCATCTTGAACTGGGTTCTGGGACGCTATGTCATCAGTGACCAAGTGTTGCAGTGGACTCAAGTGTTCTTTAGCTTGTGGTGCTGGGCTTTGTCCTGGGCTTGTTAGAGCTGTGGTTGTATTGGTAGAATGGTTGTGTTGATCAGACAGTCTGATACTGTTCAGACTCTGTTATTAAAAGGACAAAATATGTGTGTTTATTTGTTTTTTTCAATACAGTTACACAGTTGCATCTAAAATGGCTAAGAATCAGAACTTTTTGCCCACCAGTTCAGTAAAATAAACTCTAAATCAATTAAACCAGTATTTTATAATCTTTGGTGTTATTTTAGAGTATTTCCTGTTGCTCGAAATGGTGATCAGGATGATTTCATGAGCTTTTTTCTATCTCACTAGAGTGCATGGACTTGAAACCAGAGAAACTTCTGCTTCATAATGACTCAAAGCAGTCAAGAAAACAAAACAAACAAAAAAAACCCCCACAGGATTGGGGCTTCTAAACAGTTCTAGGACTATCCACCTTATTCTTGAGAGCGCTGCTGTAGAAACTATTAGGGGGGCTACTTCTGGTTTCGGCTGAAGTCGTGTTAAATCAGTCAGCAAGAGTGGAGTAGTGGGGCCTTTAAAATAGTGTTTTTAAGTGTTTTAAATTCATTTTAATGTATAGTCCACATAGCTGTTTTGCAGTCAAGTGGCAGCTAACTTCAGCACTTGTAGTTTTTGTATTTTTGAATGTTTTTGCATAGTTCTGGTACTTGCTGCTGTTCGTGGTGTGAGACTCCTAAACCTCAGCTAAATCTGTGCTGGCTTCAACAGCAATGCATAGATCATGCACTGAAAACTAAAGGACTGTTGGTGTGATCAGTGTACAGACACAGGACAGATACAACAGCAGCAGGTATGTTTTCACTTGTATGAATGTCACAGATCTGACATTTATATACGTCACCAGATGCAAGGCTGCATGAAGTAGAATGATAAATAAAAAAATAGTAACACTTTGCTTCCTAAGGATTAACGATTCAAGAAAGATATCAAATTGGTGTTTGGGTTTTTTTTGCATTCGTTGCACTGCCTTGGAGCAATATGGACTTGATATTAGGAGCTTCAGCAAGCATTAATTTTTAAATTATCACAATATATAGATCAATAACATTTTGAACAATTGTCAGAAAATGTCTGTACGTGTTAAGTTAAATAAGCATTCATGGCATGACAGCAGCATGAGCATGTTAATTTCAACATTAAAACAGCCAAGCACAGTGTTGTGGCTCTGACTAGATGGTGATGGTGGTGCAGTGGTTAGCACTGCGGCAGCACAGCAACTCACCCTTGACCAGGGGATCCCGGGTTCGATCCCAGCCCCTGACCAAGTGATCTGTATGGAGTTTGCATGTTCTCCCCATGTCTGTGTGGGTTTACTCTGGGATTTCTCAGATTTCCTCCCACAGGCCAAAAAAAAAAAAGCTGCAAGTTAGGTTAATTGGAGAGTCTAAAGTGGCCCTAGGTATGAATGGTGAAGGGCTGGGCACCACACCATGGCTGCCTCATCCATCCATGTGGATGCCCTGTAATTTCCCCATTGTGGGACTAATAAAGGATTCTAAATAAATAAAAAGTTGCACCCATAATTCAAGCAAGGCATCATGGGGGCTAGGAATAAGGTGGATACAACAATTGAAACATGTGGGGGTGGGGGTGGGGGGAGGCTAGCGATGGCAGTTCCCAGATACTTCCAATTCTATCAGTCCAAAGAAGCCCAGGAGACCAATGTGACTGCCCCACTGCTGAAACATGTTTTCATTTGAAAAAAAAAAAAATGAACAGTTCTGTCCATATAAATCAAATTTTACACAAAGTGTGCAAAAACTAAGGGGTATGAATGTTTTCTGACAAAACTGTATTGAAATTATTTTGAAATAGAAGTACCCTTGATTACTATTAAAGTGGAGTTTTTAAAGTGTGAAATATTTAATTCATAACTAATGTTAAAATGTCCTTCTGAATCTGTGAATCTCAAGCTGACAGAAAAAATATTTTTCAAAAATTGAGAAAAATCAACAAATCTTTAAATTCAAAAAGCAGCTGTAAGTCAAAGTAATTAGCTCCAAAAGCATGACCTGCCCATCCATCTCACTGTCCTCTGAAGAATCCCAGACAGAATGCACACAGTCCTCCGTGCAAAGGTAAACCCTCAACATTTTAAATTTGGACTGCTTATACAGTTCAACAATTGTAGATTCCATCGATATAGTCTGGTTTTTGAAATCACACATGCCAAAAGTCAAATCAGTGGCAGACCCCTTTGGTGCCCTGCCCTTAGGAAAAAACAAATCCTTTGCAGTTTCCATGATCTGTTCGACTGTTGTGTTTTTGTCCAGTGACAGATGCCTTGTTCCTCCTCCATTCTTGGACCTGACCTGATGAAAGTCGTGATTTTGAAAATGCAGCCACCCCACCTGAGTTCTACAAGGGCTCTTTGTAGCACTGTTGTTCTCTTGTCTAGCCAGACTTTTGCACAGTGGAGGAAAGACATACTTCTCCAAGAGCTCCAGACCTTTTCATTTGTTTTGTGGTAATCTTTTGGCACAGTCGGTCTAAAATATTTTGGTCAGTATTTTCTTTCCTTTGTCTACAAAAGGACAGAACAGCCAAGCGGTCTCCATATGAAGAGATAGACTTTGCCCTTTCTGTCATTATACAAAAGACACCTCTGTAGCGGTTTGATTCAACCCCCACAACACACAGACAGAACACAGAGACAGTCAGCTCGCACTCCTGGGTTTTTTCCGCTGCATGCTGCGTTTACAGCCGTGAGGTTAAATTGTCATCCATGCATTGTGTTCATGCATCCTGTCTGTACCTCTGATATGCAAATGCCCAGATTAACTGCTGTAAATGTCTTTGATCTATTGTTTGAGTTGAGTATATAAGCTGCACTGTGCTGTAAATCTGCCTCTCACTCTCACACCTCTGCTGCAGGACACAGACTTTGTGTCCTCCTCTCCTTCTCTGAGAACCGTGGGCTCGCTCTCGGCGCGCTTGCATGGCGCCGGGAGCGGAGCTTGTGACAGCGGTATGATAATAAAACTCTACTTAAAACCTCCAACATCGCTGCTTTATTTTATCATCCGCCGTACTGGTGACCCGACGCTGAAACGAACACACTGCCAGCGAACGCAACACCTGGCGGTGATTCTCCGACGACAAGCGAACGCAACAGCTCCCTTCTGCTTCAGGGAGATTTCGACGCAGAGTTTCCAGGTGAAACTCTCCGGAGACCACCCACGACCGGGAAAGCCGCAGCAAACTTCATGGTGAGATCTGCACGCCTAGATTGGCACATCCACGCTGGACCAGCCGCGCTCGCAGCTCCTCCACATCGAGAGCGCATGTACCTCGTCCTTTCTCCGCGACGGCGACTCCCACGGCCGACGGAGCACACGTGGACCTGAACGCACCATGACCGAGCGAGTGACAGAGCGTCTACTTCCCTTCACCGCTCCACCACACTGAACAGGGATGATTAAGCTCCCTGACCCTGGTTCTCCTCTCCAGCTGGCCCACCCATCACGGAACCCCGGCGCACGGGACACATACGGCTTTTCTGACCGCCTTCCTTCTGCTGCACACTGGCCCTTCAGGCTTGCTCGTTCACCTGAGGCACGCAGCTTGCTCACTGGATTTTATGGTCTTAGCCACGGCACACAAGGGGAATTCAGCTGTCTGCGGTTCCCGAGGCTTTAGGGTTACGCCTGAACCTAAAGTCAACACGCCAGTCCCTCTGCTCTCATTACAGCCGCCACGCAGCCTCGTCTTTTCTTCATGGCCGCTATTAATCCTTGCAGGACTTAATCGCGGGAGGAGCCAGTGACAAATTTTTCTTCTTCTGATCTCTGCATGTTCAGACGGGACATCGCGGAGCAGCAAACACTTTTGGCGCGACTCGAACGATTTTCCCGCGCCCGGTCAGCATGTACTACCCCCCCCCCCCTCCTGCACAGAGCTTTTCCCTGCTCGCTGCCCAGACTGCAACATCGAGGTCACGGTCCCCTACCGTTCCCTCTGGGGGTGGGGGGGAGCAGTGTAGCGGTTTGATTCAACCCCCACAAAACACAGACAGAACACAGAGACAGTCAGCTCGCACTCCTGGGTTTTTTCCGCTGCATGCTGCGTTTACAGCCGTGAGGTTAAATTGTCATCCATGCGTTGTGTTCATGCATCCTGTCTGTACCTCTGATATGCAAATGCCCAGATTAACTGCTGTGAATGTCTTTGATCTATTGTTTGAGTTGAGTATATAAGCTGCACTGTGCTGTAAATCTGCCTCTCACTCTCACACATCAACCTCTGCTGCAGGACACAGACTTTGTGTCCTCCTCTCCTTCTCTGAGAACCGTGGGCTCGCTCACGGCGCGCTTGCACGGCGCCGGGAGCGGAGCTTGTGACGGCGGTATGATAATAAAACTCTACTTAAAACCTCCAACATCGCTGCCTTATTTTATCATCCGCCGCACCTCTGTCAATCTGCAAACAGAAATTAAAATGCCAAACTACTTGAACTGCTTTTAACAGAGTGAATATGGGTAAAGCTAGTATTCTGCAAGCATATTCTATGTAGGCTGAATCAGTTACAAATGTGGGAGGGGATATTCAAGAATGCTTGAATAATGACCTTATCCCTTTTCATCCTGTTTATATCCTCTTCTGCCACATGTCTTGACTGCAGGAAGTCCTCTAGATCCTTCTCCATTTCTTCAGTAAAAATAGTTGTTAGTTTAGAATGTGATAGCTTATCCACACAATCATTACTTTTTGTACTATTGTGATATAATGTACACAAGATTAAAGAGATATTTACAGTAACACTCCTAAGGTACTGAGTACACACAATCATAAAAACGACATTGTTCATGTGGAAAACAAGTAAAAAAGGACTAAGTGACGGCAATAGTTGATGTCTGTACAGCCACAATCTTTTGAGAACTTTTGTGGGAAAAAACAACTTTGAACTTTTCAAGCTGTCCTCATCTTTGAGAATGTTAATGATCTTTTTTTTTTTTTTTTTAAACGCAGATCAATGTTCTTATGTGATTAAATATCAGTGCAGGGAGAGTGGACCCTAAACCTCTCGAGAAATTTATTATAAAAGCAAAGTTTTGGTGTATGTGTGGCGGCATGAAATAATAAGTGGCGAACTGAGAGTTTTTAAGGGAGTTTATTAATCATACCACCGTCACGAGAACTCTCTCCGGTGCCGTGCATGCGCGCCAGAGCGAGCCCGGAGGCTCTCCAGCAGATAGGCAATGAGTGCAGTCAGATGAGCAGTGGTCAGAGAGAGAGAGAGAGAGAGAGAGAGAGAGAGAGAGAGAGTTACAGAGCAATGCAGTTTTTATACCCCACTACAGACAATACATGAAAGGCATGTTATCATCAAAGAAACTGCAGGCATGGGACATTTGCATTTGAGTACAGAGCAGGAAGTCATACATAACAGCGGAATACTGGCGCCTGAACTAGACAAAGCGAGGCTGCCTATTGATCTCAATACACACATCTCATTGCTCTGCTAATTGCCCCAGCTGAGTGCTCTGCTTGTCCGTGGCTGTTGTGGGGGTTACCCATACACTCCCCCCCCAGAGGGCTCAGCGGGAAGCTGAGGCCTCGATAGTCCGGCTTTGGGAGCGAGCTGCGGGGGAAACTCGCTGCAGGCGGCGGTGGAGGGAGGGGGGTGGGGGTAGCAAGTGCCGGCCCGGGACGGCGAAATTGTCTGGGCCGCGCAAAAATTGCTTGTGGATCCGCGATGTTGAGGGGCTGTCCCGTTGAACGTGCGGAGGTCCACAGCAGCTGTAAGAAGAAAAATTAGTCTCCGACTCCTCTCGCGGCCATGAAGAAAAAAAGGAGCTGCAGCAGTGTGGGACTTGGTGTGTTGACTTTAGGTGCGCGCGCAGTCCTAAAGTCCTCGGGGACAGCTGACGGCTGAATTCCCTTGTGCGCTGTGGCTGAGACCATTACAAAATCCTGTGAGCGAGCTGCGTGCGTGCTTCAGGTGTGTGAGCAGCCCTGAAGGTTCTGTGTGCAGCGGCGAAGGATGATGGCGGTCTGTGTGGAGCCGGCATTGTCCCGTGCGTGGTGCGCTGTCCTCATAACCCCCCGGTGTCCGTGCGGGGTTCGGTGCATGGCAGGTCCACTGTAGAGGCGAGTCAGGGTCAGGAGCTTGCTGGAGATCAGCGTCGTCGGCGCCGATGGCCATCCCTGTTGAGCTGTTGCTGTAGTTCGGTCATGGTGCGTTCAGGTCCAGGCGCTGCGTTCTCCGTCGGCCCTGGAGGTTGCCGTCGTGGAGAGAGGACGAGGTGCGTGCGCTCCCGTGTGGAGGAGCTGTGAGAGCGGCCGGTCCCAGCGTGGATGTGCAGATCTCAGGCGTGCAGATCTCACCATGAAGCTTTCTGCAGCTTTCCCGGTCGTGGGTGATCTCTGGAGAGTTTCGCCTGGTGGTGGCTCTGCGTCGAGGTCTCCCCTGTAGCAGACGGGAGGGCAGATCATTTGCGTCAGGCTGCTGCGTTCGCTTGTCGTCGGAGAGTCACCGCCGGGGCTACGTCGTTCGTCGTCAGCGTGTTCTGTCTCGGGGTCACCAATGTGGCGGCATGAAATAATAAGCGGCGAACTGAGAGTTTTTAATGGAGTTTATTAATCATACCGCCATCACGAGAACTCTCTCCGGTGCCGTGCATGCGCGCCAGAGCGAGCCCGGAGGCTCTCCAGCAGATAGGCAATGAGTGCAGTCAGATGAGCAGTGGTCAGAGAGAGAGAGAGAGAGTTGCAGAGCAATGCAGTTTTTATACCCCACTACAGACGATACATGAAAGGCATGTTATCATCAAAGAAACTGCAGGAAGGCATGGGACATTTGCATTTGAGTACAGAGCAGGAAGTCATACATAACAGTGGAATACTGGCGCCTGAACTAGACAAAGCGAGGCTGCCTATTGATCTCAATGCACACATCTCATTGCTCTGCTAATTGCCCCAGCTGAGCGCTCTGCTTGTCCGTGGCTGTTGTGGGGGTTACCCATATATGCATCATAATGTATTGCATACAATTGCAAACGTCATATAATTATGTTTATTACGTAACTAATTAATTACACTGATACATTAATTACAGTACAGGTAAAATTCATGGTTGATCAAAGACAATAAATTACAGATAAAATGAATACAATCAAATGCAAGATGTTGTGTCCATAACTCTTATAAAGATGAGCAGGCTGGAGGTGCAATGAACGTAGCTTTAACAATATAAATATGTACAATAACTTACGACACTCCGCACGGGCCAGAGGGTCCATGGCAAAAGAGACATGGCCTTCTCCAGCTGTGCCCTATTACTGCAACTATTTCACACATAACAAAATGCTCTGATAAAATGAGGCTATGCTATTCATTACACTGGTCAACACCAAATTTATTGTCTAAGTGTTTTTAGCTGATTTAGGACAGTTTTGATGTGCTGAATCCAAAAATCACATTGGTTTTGCTCAATCAGGTCAACTTTTTGAACTATGGCCACATGTTTTTTACGTTTTTGTTTACATGTACGGGTATTTTCGCTTTATATGATGCAAAATTCTTTATTTCTTGAAATTCTCTGAATTTTGAACAATGATGATGTAACATTCAATTTACATGTACTTACCTTTATCAATGTCTACTATTCAATTTACAGTACAGCTGTACAACTGCTTATAACAACATAAAAACCTGACCTGATCGAGAGAAACAGATGTCATTTTCGGATTCATTGGTGCAAAATTGTCTTAAATCAGTTGAAAAAACACAGACAACTTACAAAAAAAAATTATTTTTGTTATGTTGTGTTATTAGAACTTGTGCTTGATGAAGATAAAGGCTCCGTTATTGCTGCAACAGTAAAGTTGGTACCACCACAGTACAATCTTGTAACCTGTCCAACATGCAGTTCCCTTGTTTTGTATCTTAAAGTAAATGTTCTCTGTCACCGCTGAAGTATTTTACTCAAACACAGCAGCATGGTGCTAAAACTTGTCAACAGTAAATCAGCTCCATGAGAGCTAGCTTACCAGCTTGTCAGCTAAGGCATGCTATTTTTATGGCTCATTGTATAATGAAAATGACAGATGCTGACAATCATTCGCTTATTGTTAATATGGTACATTTACCTAAAATGGAGTGATAACCCGCACGTCAGATCTCCAGTTCCTGACAGAATGAAATGACGTCCGGGCTAGAGTAGGTAGCGTGACTGTTCAATGGGATGTTGCTGTGCAGCATTCTGCGAGGGCATGCAAAAGTATTGCGAGGGAACGCAAAAGTAACCACCCACCTCTGCTCTCAGAAGACGCTGGCACAACAGCCTCTACAAGAACTCTTTTTAAAGTCTGTTATGCTGTTTTTATTGCTGTTGTGTTGTTTATCGTTTCCCTGATACCCCTACCCCTCCTTATTTTATATGGACCCGCTTGTGTGTCTGAAATAAAGATTAATTTTTGCATACAGATTTCTTGAAAATGAATGGGACATGCAATATTAGCGACTGTTTAAAAACCCTTGTTTGTTTGTCAGACTTATTTGTGTGATCTTTTATGACTTGGAATCTTGCAGTTTGGGGAATGGGAGTTGTTTGGTCACCGTTACAATTGTTTTAGTTTAAATGTGTAGTTTTTATAGTGTATCGTCAATAAACTTATGCAGCATTTTAACAGGACACGTACAAATATTTGGGATCCACTGTAGTGCATCCTTTTATACTGTAGCAATATTTTGTTATTTAAAGGTTTTTAAAACCGTAATCACTTGAATTAACTACAAAACAAGCAGCATTATTACGCACAGCAGAAGGACCCCTGTGACTGCAACCGGTGCATCAGTGCCGCCCATTTAACTTTATTTTTTCCATTTTTTACAGTAAGAACAACATAACACTGCTGTGAAATAAATCAACAGAATGGTATACAGATCTGAGTTACATACAAGAGGACCGGGAACAATAGCAACTGCTAGTACAGTGATGCAAGTTGTCAGGGTTAAAACCAAAATTGTAATGTATTGTGGTGTCTGGCCAAATGAGCTCAAGACAAACAAATATATACTGTATAAAGAGGTCCTTTATTCTGAATGGAAAAAACTGAGTTCTTTAAAATAGACAATTCTTAAAAGGGAAACTGTTCACAAATTGAGTGCATTAACAACTATAGTGGCCTGTCTTCCTGTTTAGAACAGAACACAAAAGCCACATTAACAAGAAAAACAACAGTTATACTTATTAAACAGTGAAATATACACATGATACTGTTTTTGTGCATTGCTAGGGCCCACTCACAAATGCACACCTCAACTCCCAACAGTTCTAAAACAAAAGAAAATACATCATTTCATTTCAAGTCAGTGGTAACAATAAAACATGAAATAAAAATGGTAAATGGTAAATGGTGTTCACTTATAAATAAAAAAAAAAAACCCAATTAAAATACACCATAAATACCATTAACCCATGGCCCTCATCCTTTGAGCCTACAAGGTCACCTGGCCTTCCACCACCCCAACAAGCCTAAAAACATTACACAAACACTTTTACTTCTTTAATAAATACGATGCTAGGCAAACTACAGTATATCAACTCTTTAAAAACACATTCACATACAAATACATTTCATAACATTTTACCTCAAATCACTGGCTTGTTCCAAACCTCGGGTGTGGCCTTCTGCTTGAGCTGTCTGAGCAGAACAAAAGAACTTCCTGGGGACTTCCGGAAGATGGCGATCCGGACCAGTTCGCTCTTCTAAACCCGCATTCTCCAGCCCCGAAACTTAGACAATAACTCATATTCAGACTGAAAACATTTTCAGAGCTGACAGCTTCAAAGCAAGTAAGTTCAATTGGTGATTTTGAACGCAAGTTTCTGTCACAGGAAACTAATCAAATCCGACTAATATGTCCGGCGGGAAAACGAACGCTAAGCTAACAACAGCTACTACTGACCATGACTACACCCTGATGGAAACCTCTGTTAGTAGCGGTCCTGGTAAGAGAAAAAGTTCTCCCGTCACTCCAACTAAGTCCTCTGCTCCGCCACTTTCCAAGATGAAAACCGCCCAAGAGCAATCTTACGACAACTTGGTAGATGCTATCACAAAACTAACCACCAAAGTTGATGATTTTGGAGCGCAGTTAAGGGAGACCGCCACAATGGTAGCCAGCATCACCCGTCTTGTTGAAATTAATACTGCTGACATCAAAAATTGCCAGACCAAACTACAGAGCTTTGAGAGAGACATCCCCAAGCTTATACAAGAAAACGAAGAGCTAAAGGAAAGGATTACTGAGCTGGAGAGGTACAAGAGGCGCTGGAACCTTAAAATACACGGGATCAAAGAAAAGGATAACGAAATGATCCGTGAGGAGGTAATCCACATTCTGTCAGAAATTGCACCGCAGTGGGCAACGACCATGGGCACTATTGTTGATAATGTCCACCGCCTGGGAAAACGTGAAAATGGGAGAAACCGCCAGGTTATTCTTCAGTTTGTCATGAGATACCACTGTGAAGAAATTTGGAGGCTGACCAAAAACTCCAAATTCTGCAGAGTAGCCGGGATCCGATTCAAGCAAGATTTCTGTAAAGCCGACAGGGATGCCCGCGCAGCAGCATGGCCACAGATGGAGCAAGCCCGTGCAGCTGGGAAAAACGTCTGGTACAAAGGCCATGTGGGATACATCGATGGTAGAAGAGTCAGCATCTAAGGGTCTGGTTCACAACTATGGCTGAACAAGCACTTTGACTCTTTAATGTTCTGTACATGTTGCTAAGCTACTTCAATGTTTACTTTATAGGGAGTCATTTCATAGTCCCCTTTTGAAGTACGCTGTGTTCCTGGCAGCTGGCATTTGGATATGTTTACATGCTACTTTTACTCAGGTTCCTGAATCCTTTTTTTTTTTTTTGAAGGGTAGATTTATAAGGCAGCTCCTTTTCAATGCCATTTTGATAATTTGCATTACATATTTTCGATAATTTTATAGATTTGGTTTTTGGATTCTGTCATAACAAGCGTGCAGCTTGGGGGAAAAGGAGGAAGGGAAAGGGGAAAGAAAAGGGAAAAAAGGAAAAGAAGGAGAAGGAAAAAAGAGGAAGAAAAAGGAAAAAAGGGAAGGGAAAAAAAAGGGGAAAAAAGTTATGAGTTAAAACATATATTTAGCAATTTAATCAGGGGCTTTCTTCAAGTGTACTTGGTCCAAAGTAACAACCTAAACCGTTTATCTACTTGTTATTTTTATTTTATTATTATTTTAATTTTTTCCTTATTCTTTTTCATCCTTTATGTCTTTTATTACAACCTTTTCTTTTGCATCACTTAATGCTAGGGGTTTACGAGACTCTATAAAAAGAAAGGCTACATTTCTATTCCTTAAAAATGAAAAAGCACATTGTTATCTTATTCAGGAGACTCACAGCAACAATACAGATGAAAAAATGTGGACAAATCAATGGGGAGAAAAAATATACTATAGTCATGGCACAAATAGATCAGCAGGGGTCGCCATACTCCTAAATAACTTTCCTGGGAAAGTAGTTGCAACCAAAAGAGATGACACAGGACACTGGATTATTTGCGTTTTTGAAATACACAAACAATTCTTGATTCTTGTTAACATTTATGGATTTATTAACCGCAGTCAGAACAAACAATTAATTACAGACGTGACTAACATATTGAAGGAATTATCCCAAATATATATCAATCCTGTTTTTGTGTTGGGTGGCGACTACAATATGGTTATGGATGAATGGCTTGATAGGCAACCTTCAAGATTTCCTAATCATCAGTATAATACCACTTTACTAGACTTCTGTAACACATTTCAGCTTAGTGACATATGGCGTGCGTTAAATCCAGATACTCAAACCTTTACTTGGTTTAAACCTGATGGCACCATTAAATCGCGATTAGACTACTGGCTTATTTCTGAATTCCAACCTAATATAGACATAAATACCTCAATTTCTGCAGCTCCGCTTACAGATCATTGTATGATCAAGTTAACCATAACTCCCACTAGTGCAGTCAGAAGAAATAAAGGCTACTGGAAATTTAATTCAAATCTTCTAAAACATGACCCTTTCTGTCAGGATGTTAAAAGGACAATCGACAGTATAACTAAAGATACATTATTGTCAACTTACAGGGAGAAATGGGAATTTCTTAAATTTAAAATCCGTCAGATTTCCATTTCATACAGCAAAGTCATAAGCCGAGCCAATAAACAAAAAGAAATGGATATTGTAAAAGAGATCCATTTAATATGCAACAAACATTCCTTATGTGAAGAGGACAAACAAAAACTGATTTTATTGCACTCTTCCCTAGATAACATCTATATTAATAAAGCCAAAGGAGCATATATTAGGTCAAGAGCGAAATGGATAGAGGAGGGAGAGAGAAGCTCAGCATACTTCTGTAGGCTTGAGAAAAGAAGACAAGAACGAAATGCCATTAAGTCTCTTATAATTGATGGTAAAGAATGTACTGATTCTGTGAGGATCTCTAAAGAAATATTTAAATTTTACAGTGAATTATACTCCTCCTCTTACTCGCATACTAATGCAGAGGGTTTCTTTGAATCCATTTCAGGACGGATACCGAAAATTGATGAATATTTTAGAAAATCATGTGACGCAGAGATCCACATGGAGGAAGTTGAGAAAGCTTTAAAATCCTTAGCTCTAGACAAATCACCTGGCTCAGACGGCTTGACAGCCAATTTTTACAGGCACTTCTGGATTAACCTAAAAGACTTATTTTTTAATATGTTAAAGGAAATCCGTGCTACATCAGTTTTACCAAATACTATGAAACAAGGAGTCATCACATTAATTCCCAAACCTGGCAAGGACCCAAAATTGATTGATAATCTCAGACCAATTACTTTACTTAATAATGATTACAAAATTTTAACACATATTTATGCCAACAGACTCAAAACTGGCATCACTGATCTTATCTCAGAGACACAATCAGGTTTTATTAAAGGGCGCTCAATACACAACAATATACGCCTGGTATTGGACTTACTTGACTATAGGGACCTAATTGACGAGGGGTTTATTTTATTTTTGGATTTTTTTAAAGCTTTTGATATGATTGAACACAAATTTATGTTTAGGACCTTAGAGCTTTTTGGTTTTGGGGAGCACTTTTTAGACTTTATAAAACTAATTTACACGGATACCAACAGCTCAGTTCTATTACCACATGGTACCTCCCCTAGATTTTCAATAGGCAAAGGAATAAAACAAGGCTGCCCGATTTCGCCTCTGTTGTTCATTGCAGCAGCTGAAATGCTCTCAATTTTTATAAAAAACTCTGACTTTGATAAATTAACAGTATTTGGAAAACAACTAACAATCAGCCAACTGGCTGACGACACAGCCATATTCATGCACAACTCTGATCAAGTCCCTAAAATTCTTAATTATATAGATGTTTTCTCTAAAGCCTCTGGACTTAAACTGAATCTAGGTAAATGTGAATTATTACCTATTCATGATTGCAGTCTATCAGCCATTCATACCATTCCCGTCAAACAAACAGTGAAATATTTGGGCATGCATATCACTAAAGATGTTGATCAATTAGTCAAGTTCAATATATGGAATTGCTTGGAGAAATCAAAAACTTATCTCAACTCCTGGTCTCAAAGAGATATTTCCATCATAGGAAGAACATTTCTGACAAAAATGGAATGCATCTCCCGATTTATTTATCCAGCCCATTCATTACCAATGCCCAAAGATGCCGTTAAAGCCATCAACCAAACCATTTTCAATTATATCTGGAAAGGGAAAACACATTATATTAAAAAAGGTACCATGATTCAAGAATATGAGGAAGGTGGTGTTAAAGCAATAGACTTTGAATGCATTAATGGCACCATCAAAATTAACTGGCTGAGACAATTTATTAAACAACCCAAACATTTCTGGTTTCATATTCCCAATGAAATTTTTGCTAAATTTGGGGGCATTGAATTCCTGCTCAGATGTGACTATGACCTAAAAAAGCTCCCCTATAAACTCTCCTCATTTCATCAACAGGTCTTACTATATTGGAGATTGATTTATAAACATAATTTTAGCCCTCATATGACCCCTCTGTGGAATTGTAGATATGTACTATATAAACACAAATCAATATTCCTACAAAACTGGCAAAATAAGGGCATTTGGTCTGTACTACACTTATTAGACGGCACAGGGAATGTTTTAACTTTTGAGAACTTCTGTGCTAAATATAACATAAATGATAAACGAGAATATAACCAAGTAATGGAGGCAATACCTCAGACAGTTATACTAATGGCCTCAACTTTAAATAGATTTGGCTCTTGCCCAAACCTCCCTTTGCTTTTGGTGAATGGTTTCCGCCTAGATGACTCAAAATTAAACAATTTAACGATTAGGAAAATATTTAATAAAGAAATCTTCCCAGCAACAGTTTCTAGAGCTGCTATTCTTAATTTTTTCTCCAAAAAAGAAGCTCAAATTCTAAGATCTAAATTCTTTAAATTTCCTATTTCACCGAAAGCAAAAGAGATCCACTATAAAGTTTTAAATGGAATTTATCCTTCTGCTGAGTTTCTAAGTAAACGCTTTGGCTTTGAGAACAATAACTGTTCCTTTTGTAATGAACATATAGAAAGTACAGATCACATTTTCTTTTACTGTATGTACACCATTGCGTTTTGGGATGATTTTCATCACTGGTTATCTAAACATGTACCAACCCCTGTTTTTAACTGTCAGAATATTTTGTATGGCTTTATTATTAAGAACTCATTGCATGATATGTCTATTAACACCCTCGTAATCTTGGGAAAATTTTATGTACACAAAAATAGATTTTTAAAATGCAAGCCAAATTTTAATGTATTTCATAAAGAACTCTGCCTTTTTTTCTCATCACTGAAACACATGAAGAAGCGGAATGCTGTGAAACTCCACTGTTTGGTCGATGATCGGAAACTCATGGAAAACCCCTAGAACTCTGGACACTCTGGACTGAAAAGAACCCCCCGTTTCTCTTTTTGTCTACTTTTATTATGCTTTTAGTTACTTTATCTTATTATTATTTACTATTCTTATTACTTTATCTTATCCTTCTTACCTCTTGTAAGACTGTTAAAAAAGTTAAAATTTAAAAAAAAAACAAAAAAAAAACAAAAGAACTTCCTGTTTCCTGTCAGGTGTTTATATGTAGCCAGGTGGAAGAATGGGGTGGGGCGTTGTTTCTCCTCTCCACTAGGGGGCGATGGCATTTTGTAAGCCTCTTTCCTAGTTTTAGTAGGCAGCAGCTGAGGGGCGGGGGAGAGAGACTACAAATACCTGACAGGAAACAGTAAGTTCTTTTTTTCTGCTCAGTCAGCTCAAGCAGAAGGCCACACCGAAGGTTTGGAACAAACTAGATTAAAGAAGTAAAAGTGTTTGTGTAATGTTTTAGGCTTGCTGGGGTGTTGGAAGGCCAGGTGACCTTGTAGGCCCAAAGGGTGAGGGCCATGAGTTTTCTTCATCATTAATGTTTTTTATGGTGCATTTTAATTGGGTTATTTCATGTTTTATTGTTACCACTGACTTAAAATGAAATGATGTATTTTCTTTTGTTTTAGAACTGTTGGGAGTTGAGGTGTGCATTTGTGAGTGGGCCCTAGCAATGCACAAAGACAGTATCGTGTATATTTCACTGTTTAATAAGTATAACTGTTGTTTTTCATGTTAATGTGGCTGTTGTGTTCTGTTCTAAACTGGAAGACAGGCCACTGTAGCTGTTAATGCACTCCATTTGTGGACAGTTTTTTTTTTTCCACAATATTTTTTATTGAACCTTTTTTTTTTTTTTTTTACACACATGGCACGGACAGTCAAACACTAACACTAAAGTAATTTAAAAATTAAAACAAAAACAAACAAAAAAAATAACGACAACAAAAAAAAATACTAAAAACAACAACAACCATTAACAAAAGCAAATCAACAACAATGCTCCTCTGTTTAGTCTTGGTAATCTATTACATAAGTATACATAATATACATTCACCAGTTTGGAATTTGCAAGGTCCACACATATCATTCACCTTCTTCTTCAGAAGTTATGTTTAATTTCTTTACATAATCAATGAAAGGTCTCCATATATTCTCAAACTAACTATTATGACTGGCGCCTAGCGGCTGCCCCGGCCTTGGGTGCGCTCTGCAGAGCGTGCCCAAATGCCAAGTCACGTTTCGTTACCTTGTATTCATACATGTGTAATGACAATAAAGTTGAATCTCATCTCAAACACATTTTCCTTTGATTTCAGTATATATGTTATTCTTTCTAGTGGAAGGTTTGTTAACATTTGTCTTAACCACTGAGTCACATCTGGTCTATGAGTCTTTTTCCACAGTAGTGCAATACATTTTTTGGCATTAAGCAAACTGAGGTCTATGAATGCTCTTTCACTCTTATTAAAGTTATGTTTTTCTGGATACAGACCCAACAAAAACAGTTTAGGGTTCAATGTGAATTGTTTTGAAATTATTTTTTCAATTGTTACCCTCACCTCTTCCCAAAACATTCTGATTTTTCTACATTCCCATAAACAGTGAAATAGGGTTCCTTTACTTTCCATACATTTTGTGCATGTATCTGGTATGTTTTTGTTATATCTATTTAACTCCACTGGTGTAACATACATCCGCATTAACCATTTAAAATGTATCAGTTTAAGACGTACATTTATTGATTTGGTTTGAGCTTCTGCACAAGCCAATTCCCATTGTTCCTCTGAAATTTCAATTTGCAGGCCTTCTTTCCAATAATTCAGTCTTTTCTGTGAGTTTTCACTTGAGAATAGTGTCAATGAGTTATAAAACTCTGAAATAATACCCTTTCTCTTACTGTGGTGATGTGAAAATGACGAGGCAGAGTTCTCTCTCAAGTCAGCTTTATTCACAACACCATCATCTCAAAGCAGAGAAAGAGACCCACACAGTAAACTCTCGTCCTTAAATATCAGGACTCTTACATTTCACAGGTCACATGTCTCACAAACCACCTTGCATTATAAAGAAAGTCACAATGCATTTTCTCTCCATGATATCACTTCCACTGTCTCCAATGCATCCCCTCTTTAATCCCTTAATTAAACCCCCCACAGTCTCAAGCCTTGCATACCAAAGCTATGATTCTTGCAGCTTCCTGTAATCACTAAGGGAGCTGCCCTGCCTTTGTTCTGACCTAAAATGTGAGTCACAAAACAGGTCCCGTATGTGTGTCCACCACACAAAGCACCCCCAGCATTTTAGAATAAACAGAACAACAAGAGAATAACCACATGCATGCCGTGATAATATCAATACACATCAGTTCACATGCCGTATAGGCTTCAGCCTCCTGCCGTATCTGCTGTAGCTGGGATTCAACGTCTCTGCGGCGTTATCCTGGGGGTTTGCTGTCTGGGGGTGGAAACCTTTTGTCAGCACCTGTGGGTGTTCGGGGGAAACATTACTCTGTGAAGCCCCCCGCGGTGGTCTACCTCGCCGCGGGGTCCTCACCAACAGCACCTGCTCATCTGCCACCACAAAAGCGGGTTTGAGTCTGTTTATGCCAATTTTCTCTTTCCTACCCCCCAAATCTACCAAAAACTGCTTATCCCCTGTTTCTAGCACTCTGAATGGTCCGTCATAAGGCGGTCGCAGCGGGGTTCGATGCGCATCGTGTCTAACAAAAACAAACTCTGCGTTCTTCAAAATTTTAGGCACAAAAACACGCGGAAAACTGTGGTGCGCGAGGCCGGGCAGCGTGCTTGATTCTATGTTGTTCTGCAACAGCTGAGACGGGGAGGCGTCTGGTGCAGGGTTATCTGGGAGAAACTCCCCAGGCAGCCGGAGTGGCTGCGCAAACATGAGCTCCGCTGGGGAGGCTTCTAAGTCCTCTTTAGGCGCAGAATGCAATCCCAATAACACCCACGGTAACTTGTCAACCCAATTTGCATCTGTCAGTGACGCCCTGAGAGCCTCTTTCAGTGACCTATGAAAACGTTCGCATAACCCGTTAGCCTGCGGATTGTACGCGGTTGTGCGGTGAATTGTGACACCTAGGCTGCGGGCCATTGTTGACCAAAGCTCGGACACAAATTGAGGGCCTCTGTCAGACGTAATGTCCGACGGAACGCCAAAACGCGCCACCCAAGCTGTTAAAAACGCGCACGCCACCTCCTCGGCTGTGGTTGATGCCAGCGGGACCACTTCAGGCCAGCGTGTGGTGCGGTCCACCATTGTCAGAAGGTGTGTGCACCCTTGTGACAGCGGGAGGGAGCCCACGAGGTCCACATGAACGTGATCGAACCTCTTGGCCGGAATGTGAAACGGCTCCAAAGGAGCCCTCGTGTGCCTGTGTACTTTGGCTCGTTGACACGCCATGCAGGCTGCTGCCCACTCCTTAACTTGTTTGCGGAGGCTTGGCCACACAAATATCTCTCCTACCATTTTGACCGACGCGCGCATTCCAGGGTGCGCCAAGGAATGAACCGAGTCAAAAACGTGGCGGTGCCACGCGGCCGGTACTACTGGACGCAGCC
Organism: Pholidichthys leucotaenia; assembly: GCA_020510985.1. Classification (NCBI taxonomy): domain Eukaryota; kingdom Metazoa; phylum Chordata; class Actinopteri; order Cichliformes; family Pholidichthyidae; genus Pholidichthys; species Pholidichthys leucotaenia. The sequence continues at coordinate 201,762,806 of CM035843.1, read as the reverse complement.
GTCCCATGGAGATATCGCAGATTGGGGGGGCATACCATCTTGCAGCATCCTGCTTTCCAGCCTTTACCCTGTTGGTCCAGACTGAAGCGCGCGCACATCCGCGTCACCAACCTGCTCTGCGGCCATGGCTGCATAATCTACCCCTACGCTGACTGGGGCCGCCACGGTGCGCGAGAGGCAATCTGCCACTACATTGAGTTTGCCCGCCACATGCTGAATATCAGTGGTAAACTCTGATATCGCGGCCAGCTGTCTCTGCTGCCGGCCTGACCACGGTTCAGAAACCTTGGCCATCGCGAATGTTAGAGGTTTGTGGTCAACGAACGCGGTGAAAGAGTGTCCTTCTAGCCAGAACTGAAAGTGGCGGATGGCCAAATGGAGAGCCAGCAGCTCCCTGTCGAACGCGCTGTATTTACGCTCGCTATCGCGCAAGGTCCTGCTGAAAAATGCGAGGGGCTGCCAAACCCCGGCTACATGTTGTTCCACGACCGCCCCTATGGCCACCTCTGATGCGTCAGTGGTGAGCGCTATACAGGCTGTTGGGTCTGGGTGTGCCAACAACGCAGCCTTTGCCAAGGCTGCTTTCACCTCCGAGAACGCTTGGTCCTGCTTCGGGGGCCACTCAATCTTATCCGCGGGTTTCTTTTTTTTGAGCGCGGCGTACAGCAGCTGCATGAGTTGTGCCGCGCAGGGGAGAAAACGGTTATAAAAATTCACCATTCCCAAAAACTCCTGCAACGCCCTGACCGTCTGCGGCCGGGGAAAATCTGCTACCGCGCACACTTTGTCAGGAAGTGGAACTGCTCCTTCGGGGGAGACACGATGTCCCAAAAAATCGATCTGCGCCACCCCGAACTGACACTTCGCCGGGTTGATTATTAACCCGTGATCTCCCAACCTTCGGAAAACTGTGGCCAGGTGTTTTTCGTGTTCGTCTTCGGACACGCTGGCTACTAAAATATCATCCAAGTAAATGAACACGAAAGGGAGATCGCGAAGCACCGCGTCCATCATGCGTTGGAACGTCTGAGCAGCCCCTTTAAGTCCGAATGGCATGCGTAAATACTCGAATAGGCCAGACGGAGTTATTACCGCTGTTTTGGGTACGTCCTCAGCGTGCACTGGGACTTGGTGGTAACAGCGGACCAAGTCTATTTTAGAAAAAACGCGCGCCACCTCCTCGGCTGTGGTTGATGCCAGCAGGACCACTTCAGGCCAGCGCGTGGTGCAGTCCACCATTGTCAGAAGGTGTGTGCACCCTTGTGACAGTGGGAGGGGGCCCACGAGGTCCACATGAACGTGATCGAACCTCTTGGCCGGAATGTGAAACGGCTCCAAAGGAGCCCTCGTGTGCCTGTGTACTTTGGCTCGTTGACACGCCGTGCAGGCTGCTGCCCACTCCTTAACTTGTTTGCGGAGGCTCGGCCACACAAATTTCTCTCCTACCATTTTGACCGACGCGCGCACTCCAGGGTTATCTGGGAGAAACTCCCCAGGCAACCGGAGTGGCTGCGCAAACACGAGCTCCGCTGGGGAGGCTTCTAAGTCCTCTTTAGGTGCAGAACGCAATTCCAATAACACCCACAGTAACTTGTCAACCCAATTTGCATCCGTCAGTGACGCCCTGAGAGCCGCTTTCAATGACCTATGAAAACGTTCGCATAACCCGTTAGCCTGCGGATTGTACGCGGTTGTGCGGTGAATTGTGACACCTAGGCTGCGGGCCATTGTCGACCAAAGCTCGGACACAAATTGAGGGCCTCTGTCAGATGTAATGTCCGACGGAACGCTGAAACGCGCCACCCAAGCTGTTAAAAACGCGTCCATCATGCGTTGGAACGTCTGAGCAGCCCCTTTAAGTCTGAATGGCATGCATAAAAACTCGAATAGGCCAAACGGAGTTATTACCACTGTTTTGGGTATGTCCTCAGCGCGCACTGGGACTTGGTGGTAACCGCGGACCAAGTCTATTTTAGAAAAAACGCGCGCCCCCGCCAAATGAACGGAAAAATCTTGGGTATGTGGGATTGGGTAGCGGTCGTGCGCTGTAGCGTTGTTTAACCGGCGGAAATCCCCGCAAGGTCGCCATGCTCCATCAGCTTTCGGGACCATGTGTAGCGGGGAAGCCCAAGGACTGTTTGAACGTCGGATAATGCCCAACGTCTCCAGGTTGGCAAACTCCTCGCGTGCTATGGCCAGTTTAACTGCGTCCAAGCGCCGAGCTTTTGCAAAAACGGGCGGTCTGGTAGTGGTAATAAAATGCTCCACCCCGTGTTTAGTGACTGTTGCCGAAAATGTGGGAACCGTGAGTGCTGGGAACTGAGTGAGCAGTGTGTGGAACTTACCGCTTGCAGCTGTGATGTTGGCTTGTGCTGTTGGCGGGGTCACTCGCACTGTACAGGAGATAGAATTAAAAGAAAGTGCATTAACCAGGCGCCTGTTAGCGAGATCAACCACCAAACCACGTGAGCACAAAAAATCAGCCCCCAACATATTGAAATTTACTGCTGCTACAACAAAAGTCCACTCAAATGCACGGCCGTGTAGAGACAGAAGCAGAGTCTTCTCACCAAAGGTCTTAATCTCCGAGCCATTCGCTGCCGTCACCCGGGGACCTCCGGAACCAGCTAGTCTGTCCGCGTAGGAAGGTGTGATGAAACTCAACTGAGAGCCTGTGTCGACGAGGAACTGCCTCCCGGATCGTGTGTCCGACAAGTAGAGCAGCTTGTTCTCTTCCCCGAGGGCCGCGGCTGCTACCGACCCCCGGTCTTGGCGTTTCCCGAATGCCTGAACTGGCACGGTGGTACACATTTGCGTGCCCTCTCTGCGAAATGGCGATGATAGAAACAAAGGACGTCCGATCCGCGTTCCCTGGCTCCTGCTGCCGCCGTCGTCGGTGAGTCTGGCACTGCTGCCTCTGGCCCCCTGTCGTCTCCGGTCGTCGCGCCGAGTTCCGCTGCCGCAGCCGTGGCTGCGCACCGCTTTGTGGTGTTGACAATCCGCTGCGCCTCTCGGCCCAGCGCGCGGTAGTCCCGTTGGACCAACAGTGGCAAACTGGCCAGGGTCGCTCTTGCTGCTGACGGTAGAGTCCTGAGGAAAAGGTGGGTGAAAATGAAGTGATCGTTGTCAGAGTCTTTCAACCTCAACAACTTCTCGATCAGGTTCGCGGGCATGTCATTTTCCAACTCCGTCAGCGCCAGGAGCCTCTCTGCTCGCTCCTCCGCCGAGGGGGTGAATTGCTGGATGAGTGCAGCCTTCAGCGTGCCGTATTTGTCGCTCTCCGGCAGCTGGTCGATCAGGCTCTCCACATGCTGGACCGTGTTGTTGTCCAGCTTTGCGACTACGTGGTAGAATTTTGTGGTGTCTACTGATATCCCCCGGAGGTTGAACTGCGCCTCAACCGCGTTGAACCAGGAGCGCGGATTGTTCTGCCAGAAGTCCGGCAGCTGGACTGTGGCGGCATTCGCTTGGCTGGGGGCTCCTGACGAGGCTGGCCCGGGGGAATTCTCCTCTTGCATGATACGTCTCGGGTCACCAGTGTGGTGATGTGAAAATGACGAGGCAGAGTTCTCTCTCAAGTCAGCTTTATTCACAACACCATCATCTCAAAGCAGAGAAAGAGATTCACACAGTAAACTCTTGTCCTTAAATATCAGGACTCTTACACTTCACAGGTCACATGTCTCACAAACCACCTTGCATTATAAATAAAGTCACAATGCATATTCTCTCCATGATATCACTTCCACTGTCTCCAATGCATCCCCTCTTTAATCCCTTAATTAAACCCCCCACAGTCTCAAGCCTTGCATACCAAAGCTATGATTCTTGCAGCTTCCTGTAATCACTAAGGGAGCTGCCCTGCCTTTGTACTGACCTAAAATGTGAGTCACAAAACAGGTCCCGTATGTGTGTCCACCACATTACTATCTTTATTCAAAATTTTTTCCAAGGATGAATAAGTAGGTCGGGTGAGAACATTATTTTGATTTGATCGAATAAAATTTCTAAGCTGAAGATATTTAAAAAAATGTGTTCTATTAAGATAGAATTTAATCCTCAGTTCTTCAAAAGACATTATGTTATCTGAACGTGACAAAAATAAATCTTGAATCTATTGAATCCCTTTTAAATTCCATACTTTAAATACAGCATCCGCTCTCCCTGGTGTAAAATATTAATTACCCCATATTGGGCTAAATTGTGACAGTGAGTGTGGTTCTTTTAAATATTTTTTGGTTTCACACCATATTTTGATCATGTGCTTTACAGTTGGATTTTTAACTTGTTTCTGTAATTTTTTAGCCGAGTCTGAGTATATGAATAAGGGAAGAGGTAAAGGTAAATTGTATGATTCCATTTCAGTCCAGTGAGGAGGATCATTTGATGAAAAATATGTCATAGACCTCAGTTGTGCTGACCAGTAATACAACATAAAGTTTGGACATTTCAGACCTCCACAATCAAATGGTAAATATAGTAAGGACAGACGTAATCTAGCCTTCCTATTGTTCCGTATAAATTCCACTAACTTTTTTTAATTCTTGAGAATAGATCTGAAGGTGGTGGTAAAGGAATGTTTTGAAATAAAGTATTTTTGGTAAGATATTACTTTTAAGTATATTAATTCTCCCGATCATCGACATTGGTAGTGACATCCATCTCTGAAGTAACTCATTAATATCTGTCATTAAGGCTTCATAGTTGGCACTGGCGACTGATTCTAGCTTAGGCAAAATTTGAATTCCTAAATATTTAAACTGATTTACAACATTGATTTGATTTACCTCAGGAGCTGGGTGATTTCTCTGGGTCTCATTTAACATTAATATTGAAGATTTTGTTTTATTTATTTTATATCCTGATATTTCCCCAAAGTTCTTTATTAAATTTAACAAGGTCGGAATTGATTTTTTAAAATTCAACATAAACAAAATTATGTCATAGGCATACAGGGAGATTTTATGTTCTGTTGGTCCTACTTTAATTCCATATATTTGTGGATGTAAACGTACTGCCATCGCTAAAGGTTCAGTTGCCATAGTAAACAATAAAGGTGAAAGTGGACAGCCTTGTCGACATCCTCTGTTGATTTTTATTGATTTTGAGATATTGCTGTTTGTTAGGATTTCTGCTGTAGCATTATTGTATATTATCTGGACCCATTTTATGAAATTATTTCCAAGTCCAAACCTTTGTAGGACTTCAAAAAGATAGGGTCAAATGGCCCTATCAAAGGCCTTTTCGGCATCCAATGATAGGAGAGCTGTATCCGGTGCTTCTTTATTGGAATAAATAATATTAAATAGTCTTCTTACATTATGGAAGCCTTGTCTTCCCATTATAAAGCCATTCTGATCTCGGTTAATAATATTTGGTAATATTTCTTGTAGTCGTTTTGCTAAAATTTTACAGATTATCTTAAGATCAGCATTTAATAGGCTTATTGGTCTCATGTTTTCACATTTATTAGGGGGTTTACCTGGTTTTGGCAACAGTATAATTAAGGCATTATTCATGTATGGTGGTAAATTACCATTTTGAGCTTCTAAAACCATTTCCAAAAGTGGTTTTATTAATTTATTCTTAAATTTTTTATAGAGGTCAACTGGAAGACCATCTGGTCCTGCTCTTTTTCCTGATTTCATATTATCAATGGCTTGCCCAACTTCTTCTTGACTAATTTTAGACTCCAGTATCTCCCTGTTTTCATTTGGAATACATGGTATAGATAATCCACCCAAAAACCCATTTAGTTTTGTTAAGTCAGTTTCATTTTTTGTATCATATAGTTTTCCATAATAATCTCTAAAGGCACTATTAATTTCTAAATGATCTATAACTACCTGTCCGTTACTTATAATACTGGTATTTGGTGTTTTAGATTCTAATTGTTTAATCTGCCATGCCAATAATTTTCCTGATTTTTCACCTTGTTCATAAAAAGTTTGCTTCAATCTTAGAAGACTCGAGGCAGCTCTATTCGCTGATTTTTTATCATATTCAGCTCTCAGAATCAGTAATCCATTCTCTAACTGTGGGTTACTTCCTGCATACACCTTTTCTTGAAGAATTTTTATTTTACGTTCCAATTAGACTCCCTCCTCTCGAGTCTTCTTAGATTTTGAACCTGTATAACTAATAATATGCCCCCTAATAAAAGCTTTGAAAGCCTCCCACTTTATATACATGCCGTTGTTTGTGTAGTATTAATATCAAAGAACTCATCTATCTGTTTTTCTATGTACTTAACAAATTCCTCATCCTGAAGCCATTTATGCTGAAAATGCCACCTACCTGGATCCTTTGTCAATTTCTTATCTACATATATTAGACAGCAGGGTGCATGATCAGAGATCACAATGTTATCATAGAAACAGTTTTGAATCTTGGACCTTAATTCTGTAGAGATCAAAAAGTAGTCAATACGTGAGAATGTCTTATAGGTATTAGAATAACAAGAATAAGCTTTGACTTGTGGTTTCATTTCTCTCCATATATCTAGCAATCTCAATTCTTTCATAAAATGATTAATGGTCATCCTGCATCCATTGTGCGTACAGTCCAGTCCTGCTGACCTATCTATACTGGGATTCAATGTACAATTAAAATCCCCTGCTATTATATGTTGCCCTGTAAGTGATGATAAAATAAGGAATAAATTGACAAAGAAATTTTGATCATCAATATTGGGGCCATATAAGTTCACCAGATTTATATTTTCTAATAACAAAGATCCTTGGATGATTAGATATCTTCCAAATTTGTCTCCAATTACATTTTTCACTTGAAATGGGACTGTTTTATGTATGAGAATCATAACTCTCCTAGCTCGGGATGAAAATGATGAGGTGAACATGTTACCTTGCCATCTTTTCCTAATTCTTTTTACATCCTCCTCTATTAGATGAGTTTCTTGTAAAAATACAATTTTTGAATCTATATCCTTTATTTTATTCATAACTTGTTTAAGTTTTTTTAGATTTTGTAGACCTCTGCAATTCCATGAAGTTAAATTAAGATTAACGCTTTGATCTATGATCAATAAGGAGTTTGAGATTACCTTGCAATATGAACATGCTCATACAGAGAAGCAAAAACATGGATGATGGAACATTCATCCTACAAACCAAACAAAAACAAAAACAAATTCCCTTTCCCCACATTCGTGGTAATCCCCCCAAAATCAAAAAAATTCCGTCTCTCGTTATAGCTAGTGACTGTTCCACACCTGCGAGGATCAGTCAAACCACTCTCTCTTTCTCCTCTCAATCACCCTGACTCTGCTACTATTTTTAATGACATTAACTCTCTTCTGTAGTTTTTTCAACATAACTTCAAAGTTTTATAGCAACTTTGTACATCGTAGCTTTTTTTTTTAATACAGTCTATATTTTGTAGACATGTTTAGATTAGATTCGATTAGATTCAACTTTATTGTCATTACACATGTATGAATACAAGGTAATGAAACACAGTTTAGCATCCAATCAGAAGTGCAAAGGACAGCAGTGCAGTATATACGGTAATTAACAGTATGTGCAGTTTAAGCAAATATAAGATAAGATAAGATAAGATAAGCCTTTATTAGTCCCACAACGGGGAAATTCCAGGATTGCAACAGCACAGGGATAGCAACACTCAGAGCAACAATCAGAAGGCAAGAAAAAAAAAAAAAAAAAAAAAAAAAAAAAAAACAAGCAAGCAAGAGCAGCTAATATACATATGTACATATTACTATAAAATATATATATATACACACACACACACACACACAGACACACAGTGCAGAGCATTGTAGCTGGATGGAATAAATATATGAATATATGAACACACAGTGCAGAGCATTGTAGCTAGATGGAATAAATATGTAAATATATAAACACCCACAGTACGGAGCATTGCAGCTAGGTGGAATAAATATGCCAGTATATAAACACACACAGTGCGGAGCAATGTAGCTAGATGGAATAATATGTAGATATATAAAAACACAGTGCGGAGCATTGTAGCTAGATGGAATAAATATATAGATATATAAATATAAACACACCCAGTGCAGAGCATTGTAGCTAGATGGAATAAATATGTAAATATATAAACACACACAGTGCAGAGCATTGTTGCTAGGTGGGATGAAACAGCATAACCGTCTATTTAGTTATCCTACATGGTATGATTATGTGCCCATACATATTCTCACCCTCCATAGCGACCGGTATGTTCCTAGTTGTATGCCGGAGAAGACCATTGTGTAAGTCTATTGCATCTTTTGCATTCAGAAAAAACTATTAGTTTGTTACGTCTTTTTGCTATCTCTGCGAGCAGCCCTGCTTAGGTTGTACAGTCTGACAGCCGTTGGTAGGAAGGACCTACGAAACCTCTCGGTTGTGCACCTGGGATGATGTAGTCTGCTGCTAAATGAGCTCCTCAGTGCATCCAGTATGTCCTGCATAGGGTGGAACTCGAACTCCAGCAGAGATGACAGTTTAGCCACCGTCCTTCTCTCTCCTATCTCCTCCATCGGATCAAGGCGTTGCCCCAGGACAGAGCTAGCTTTCTTAATCAGTTTGTTCAGTCTCTTCCTATCGGCTGCAGTAATGCCACTGCCCCAGCAGACCACTCCAAAAGTGATGGCTGATGCCACCACCGTGTCATAGAATGACTTCAGCAGCGCCCCTTGTACACCAAAAGACCTGAGTCTCCTCAGCAGGAACAGCCTGCGCTGTCCCTTCTTGTAGAGTGCGTCAGTATTGTGTGACCAGTCTAGTTTATTGTTCAGATGAATACCCAGGTACTTGTAGGATGTCACCATCTCGATGTCTGTTCCCTGTATATTTACTGGTGCTGTGAGGGGCTGCCCATGCCTGCGGCAGTCCACCACCAGCTCCTTAGTTTTCCTCGCGTTGATCTGGAGGCAGTTCCGATGGCACCAGTCCACAAAGTCCTGGATAAGCCCTCTGTACTCAGCTTCATCTCCGCTGGAGATGAGACCAACGATCGCAGAGTCATCAGAGAACTTCTGTAGATGGCAATGTGTTGTGTTGTGTGAGAAGTCCGCAGTATAAAGAGTGAACAGGAAGGGAGCCAGCACCGTTCCCTGGGGGGCCCCCGTGCTACTGATGATCGTGTCGGAAACACAGTCCCGGGTTCTCACAAACTGAGGCCGGTTCGTGAGGTAGTCCAGGATCCATGATGACAGGTGCTGGTCCACCCCTGCGCGCAGCAGCTTGTCCTTCAGGATCATCGGTTGGATGGTGTTGAAAGCACTGGAGAAGTCAAAGAACATGATCCTCACCATATTCCCGGGCTTCTCCAGGTGGGACAGAGAACGGTGAAGGAGGAAGATCACCGCATCCTCCACCCCAATGCCATGCTGGTAGGCGAACTGGAGTGGATCCATCGCTGGTTCCACCAGGGGGCGGAGATGAGCAAGGAGCAGTCTCTCCAGGGTCTTCATCAAGTGGGACGTCAAGGCCACCGGTCTGAAGCTGTTCAGGTCTTTGGGGTGGGAAGTTTTTGGTACAGGTACCACACAAGATGTTTTCCACAGCTGTGGTACCCTCCCCGGTTTCAGGCTCATGTTGAAGATATACGTCACAATCCCACACAGCTGGTCTGCACAGGACTTGAGGAGCTTTGCGCTGATGCCGTCCGGTCCCGACGCCTTCCTCGCCTTGATCTTCCTCAGCTCCGTCCTCGCCTGGGTCTTGGTCAGGGTCAGGATGGGGGGCTGTGTGTTGGGAGTGGGGGGGGGGGGGTGTCGGTGGAGTGGGGAGTGGGCAGCAGGACTTGATTTCTTAGTGGCAGCAGTGGTTGTTGTGCAGACAGGGGGGAGGGCGGTTGGTCAAATCTATTGAAAAACAGATTCAGGTTGTTCGCCCACTCCCTGCCCCCCGTGGCCTGGGGGGAGGTATTCTGGAGCCCCGAGATGGTTTTGAGGTTTCTCCAGACCCCGCTGATGTCACTCTGTTGCAGCTTGTCCTCCATCTTCTTCCTGAAGCTGTCCTTGCCTTCTCTGATCTTTCTCCTCAGCTCCCTCTGTACGGACTTCAGCATCTCTCTGTTCCCCGACCTGAAGATCCTCTTCTTCTCTCTCAGAAGTGTTTTTATCTCAGGGTTGATCCAGGGTTTGTTGTTTGAGTGACGCCGTATGGTCTTGGTGGGAACGGATTTGTCCACACAGAAGCTGAGGTAGCCCGTGAAGGTGTGAATGAGGCCATCGATGTCCTCACCATGTGGATCGCAGAGCTGCTTCCAGGCAGTGGCTTCAAAACAGTCCTTTAGAGTGTCCATTGTCTCCTCAGACCATAACTCCACAGTGTGCATGGCCGGAGGTTGTCTGTGCACTAGGGGTTTGTACACCGGTCGGAGATGAACCAAGTTGTGATCCGATCTCCCAAGTGGGGGGAGTTGTGATGAGGTGTACGCCTCCTTAGTGTTTGCGTATATATATGCAAATATATGCAGCAGTGCAGAAAGTTAAGAGTACTGTTATGTGCAAATAATGTACAATAAGTTAGATGGGCAGTTATGTACAGGTGAGGATGGTAAGAGATGATGGTAAGAGAGTCAGCGGGGAACTAAGTTCAATAACGTGACAGCTGTTGGAAAGAAACTGTTCCTAAACCTGCTGGTTCTAGTCCGAAGGCTTCTGAAACGCCTTCTGGAGGGGAGAAGCTGGAACAGTCCATGAGCAGGATGGTTGGAGTCCCTAAGAATGCTGCGTGCCCGGCGCAGACATCTTTTCCTGTAGACGTCCTCTATAACTGGAAGTGGAGTCCCTGTGATGCGTTGGGCGGTTTTCACCACCTGCTGCAGCGCCTTACGGTCAGCGACAGAGCAGCTCCTATACCAGACTGTGACACAGTTGGTCAGGGTGCTTGCTATCACGCAGCGGTAGAAGTTGCCCAGGATGTCAGTTGACAGATGGTTCTTCTTCAGTGTCCTCAAGAAGAAGAGGCGCTGATGGGCCTTCTTGATCAGGCTGGTGGTGTTAACTGACCAGGACAGGTCCTCCGAGATGTGGGTCCCCAGGAATTTGAAGCTGGGGACACGTTCAACAGCTATGCCATTGATATGGATGGGGTCATGTGTCTCTTCCCTCTCCTTCCTGTAGTCCACTATGAGCTCCTTGGTTTTGCTGGTGTTGAGGAGCAGGTTATTGTCAGCGCACCAAGTAGCCAAATGCTCAACCTCTGCCCTGTAATCTGACTCATCATTGTCCCTGATGAGTCCAATCACCGTGGTATCATCTGCGAACTTTATGATGGAATTGGATCCATACATAGGCCTGCAATCATGGGTGAAGAGGGAGTAGAGGAATGGGCTGAGCACACAGCCCTGTGGTACACCAGTGTTGAGTGTGATGACGGAAGAACGGTTGGCGCCTGACCTAACATGCTGGGGTCTGTTGGTCAGAAAATCCATGATCCAGTTGCAGGTGGAGGTACTGATTCCCAGGTCCCCAAGTTTAGTGATCAACTTGGAGGGGATAACTGTGTTGAATGCTGAGCTGAAGTCAACAAACAGCATTCTTGCGTAGGTGTTCATGTCATCCAGGTGTGAGAGTACATAGTGCAGCGCTGTAGAAACCGCGGTCCAGTGTAGGGGGCAGGCATTTTTTGAGCTGTGCCAAGACCAGTCGCTCAAAGCACTTCATGACTATGGGCGTCAGTGCCACAGGGCGATAGTCATTTAGGCACGATGGTGTTGAATGTTTCGGCACTGGCACTATAGAAGTGGTCTTGAAGCACGCTGGTACCACGGCCTGGGCCAGGGACAGGTTGAAGATGTCTGTGAAGACCCCTGCCAGCTGCTCAGCGCATGCCCTCAGCACACGCCCAGGAATGCCGTCAGGGCCAGCAGCCTTACGTACGTTGACATGACTCAGTGCGTTACGGACGTCGGTGTGGGTGAGTGTGAGGTGGTGGAGGTCGTCAGAGGGTGGGAAATTGATGTTCTTTTCGTTATTGTCCTTGTCAAAACGAGCATAGAAGTCATTTAGCTCATTGAGAAAGGGCACAGTCATGGCTATAGGTATGGAGTTGGTGGGCTTATAATCAGAGATAGCTTGAATGCCCTGCCACATGCGTCTGGGGTCAGAGTCCCCAAAATGTTCCTCCACCTTCAGCTTGTAGCTGTGCTTGGCCTTCTTGATGCCCCTCTTCAGATCTGCCCTGGATGAACTGTAGGCCTGTGCATCACCAGATCTAAAGGCATTGTTACTTGCCTTTAGCAGAAGCTGCACTTCTCTGTTCATCCACGGCTTCTGATTTGGGTACGTGGTGATCTGTCTTTCCGTGGTGACACTGTCAATAGTGGTGTTGATATGGTCCAGGACTGAGTGGGTGTAAGAGTCGATGTTTATGTGGGAGCCACAGGTAGCCTGAGATGTTATATGTTTCAGATCAATCAGATGCCTGTACAAATGCTTAAAAGTTCTACCTTTGTCATGTTCATGCTTAACTCCCACCAGTCTCCTCCTGGATCTGCTTAATGAGCTCCTGCGCCTCTTGAGGGGTCTTAAAGATGTGGGTTCTTCCCTTATATGTGACCAGCAGTCTTGCCGGGTGAATCACTCCGTAACGAATCCCGAGGTTGCGCAGCTCTTTGCGGGCGGGGTCAAACTGTTTCCTTAATTGTTGGATTCCTGTGGCCAAATCTGGGTAGAACCGCACCTGTTGATCCTGGTATTTAATTTCCCCTTTAGCTCGCACCGCGTTGGTGACTGTCATCTTGTCTCTGTAGTTGAGTAACTTCATAATCAGCGTCCTCGGTGGTGTCTTATTATCTCTCGGTGGGCCGATTCGGTGAGCGCTCTCTAAGACGACCGATGACTGCAGAGCCACGTTGTTCAGCGCTTCTGGAATCCACTTTTCCAAAAAGGAACATGTGTCCCGTCCTTCCGCTCCCTCCGGGAGGCCCACCAGCCTCAAATTATTCCGTCGCGAACGGGACTCCAAATCCAGGATGTTATCTTCCAGACGTTTCCATTTTAATTCCAATGTTTGCACCTTTAATTGTAGGCTGGTGACGTCATCTTCAGCGCTTGAAATTCGGAGCTCCGCTTGCGATACTCGTTCCATACAGTCGCTTATTTCCTTTCTCATTCCTTCTATCGCTGCTATAATCCCATCAAATTTAGACGAAAACTCTGCTCTCATAGAGTTGATGGCAGTGAGCACTGCGTTTGTCCCCTCCCCAGCCCGCTCCGCCGCTGGCTCCATCCTCCGCCATAGTCTCTGGAGTTTTTCGTGCTTCGCCTCGAGCGTGGAAGTCTGTTAGCTTGGGTTGTTTTGTCGAATTGCTTTTTCCGCCACCTGATTTCCCAGCCTTGGTCTTTACCATATCCGCGCCTAAGCGCTGGGATGGGTTTTTGTTCCAATTAAGAGAGTTTAAGCAAACTTTTTATTTTTAGGAGCAGAGCAGTGTGAAACACGTCTTCCTGCGTGGCCGCCATAACCGGAAGTCCCATTTGTGAACAATTTTACTTTAAGATTTATTTTAAAGAACTCATTTTTTTGTCATTCAGAACAAAGAACCCCTTTATACTGTATATTTTGTGTTTTGTTTTGAGCTCATTTCGCCAGACACCACATATAGTCTTCTCCTCCCCCCCTTCAGCTGCTGCCTACTAAAACCAGGAAAGAGGCTCACAAAATGCTACCCCCCCCCCATTCTTCCATCTGGCTACAGTATACATAAAGAGGGAGGAAATAAAAACGAAAAGAGTGATAACCTAATGGTGAGGTCATCCCCTTAACATTAGGTATATATTCCATTTTTCCCAGTATGTCTCACATTTTTCTCTTTTCGCTCTCAGCCTGAAGGGCAATTGCTCCATGCACTGGATGTCTTTAATTATGGCTACCCATTGCTCAATAGAAGGGGGTTCTTTGCAAAACCATCGCCTTATGGCCTTTTTGCTTTCTACCATAAAGGTTTTTAAGAGATATCTATCACTTTTAGAAAAGTTTACATGTATCTTGCCCAGGTTGAAGAAAGGTTGAAGAATGGAGCAACCCCAGAATATGAGTGGTCTGCCACGCCCTAGTCGCACCCTCTCTAACAATTGGTTTGTGCACCAGTCTGTTTAGATTTTTGTTTTGGGGTTACGAAAAATCGAACACGATTTTTTCATGAATTGTCTCTCCATATATTTGAAGCTGTGGTTGTAATTTGTGTATTAATTATATTTTCCCGTCCTCTGAGGTAATTACAATTCCCAGTTCTTTTTCCCATTTTACCTTTACATTTGCTGTTCGAATCCCCAGGCTGGCAGGGGTTGGAACCTTTCTGTATGGAGTTTGCATTTTCTCCCTGTGCTGCGTGGGTTTACTCCGGGGGCTCCAGTTTCCTCCCACAATCCAAAGACATACATGTTAGGTTAATTGGTTGTTCTAAATTGTCCCTAGATATCTGTTTCCTATAGGCCCTTAGAATAGAGGGTTAGTACTAGTGAAAGCACTTTGAGTGGTCTTTGTGACTAGAAAAGCGCTATATAAGTGCAGGTTAGTTAGTATTCAAAATGTTCACTCAATCCCCATATAGATGGTCACTACCAATATATCCCATAATGCAATGCGCAGTGAGAGGAGAGCTTCACATCACAACATAAACTACCTTAAGGTATTTATATTTATTCATTCAGCAAAAACGATTTGATTTAATACATATTTACTACAAATTACATGCAGGTATTCATTTTTTACCACCGTTAGTCTGTTACGTTTTACTGTCTCGCCATGTTGACATCATTGACCTCGCCACGAAAACAAGCCGAATAGTGTCCGATAGCTGTTAATTTTATTGTTATATTGAGTTTACTATATAGTCCACAACTATATAGTCCACTCCATCTAAATTCAAGATGTAGCAAGAGGGGAGGGAGTGAGTGAGTGAACATTCCGAACACAGCTATAGTTTGTTGTCTGGCCTCTGATTTATATTATGTTTCTGTATAACTCTCCAATTATTTTACTGTACATTTTTGAATTATATGCTTGAATGAACATTTGCGTGATTTGATATACACTACTGTTCAAAAGTTTGGGGTCACTTAGAAATTTCCTTATTTTTGAAAGAAAAGCACTGTTTTTTTTCAATGAAGATAACTTTAAACTAATCAGAAATACACTCTAATATCTAATATACATTGCTAATGTGGTAAATGACTATTCTAGCTGCAAATGTCTGGTTTTTGGTGCAATATCTACATAGGTGTATAGAGGCCCATTTCCAGCAACTATCACTCCAGTGTTCTAATGGTACAATGTGTTTGCCCATTGTGTCAGAAGGCTAATGGATGATTAGAAAACCCTTGTGCAATCATGTTAGCACAGCTGAAAACAGTTTAGCTGGTTAGAGAAGCTATAAAACTGACCTTCCTTTGAGCGGGTTGAGTATCTGGAAAAAAATATTTCAAATACAAATCATTATTTCTAACCTTGTCAATGTCTTGACTATATTTTCTATTTATTTTACAACTCATGGTGGTAAATAAGTGTGACTTTTCATGGAAAACACAAAATAATTGTCTGGGTGACCCCAAACTTTTGAACAGTAGTGTATCTGTAATTAACCCCTTTACACTTGTCAAAATAATGTCTTGGGCTGTGTTCGGAATGTTCACTCACTTACTCCCTCCCTACTCGCTACATAGTGAATTTAGATAGAGTGGACTATATAGTAAACTCAATATGACATTAAAATTTACAGATTTTGGACACTACTTGGCTTGTTTTTGTGGCATGGATAATGATGTAATTGCGAGACAGTAAAACATAACAGATTAACGGTGGTAAAAAATGAATACTGTTAGGATAAAAATCAGTAAAGCCATCTAATTCTACTCTTCAAAGATCTTCTATGTGTGTAGATGGTTTACCCAGGTTCGTTTTCAAGGAAGAGATTAGTTTACTTGGAACACGTACGTATTTATTGAAGCAAGTTGAATATAGTAGTTACAGCGCTGGGTCAAACATTCTCTCCCTGACAGCAACAGGTTGTGTCAGTTCATGAAGTCTGACTGACTGTGCTGGCCCTGACCCAGAATATTTATACAGAAATGAACAAAGGAGAAAGCATGCATTATCTAAATGACAGTCCAGGTGCCTGGTCCACGGGAGGGTCTGTTCCTGGCGCTGAGTGTATCCACATGAAGGCCATTTCACCTCCCAGGTCAGCGTAGGCTAAGCTCAGCCATCCCTTATCACAAGTGTGTTTCCTCCTCATAAATGCCAGGCGTTTATTACCCTCTGTGCTGAGACAGAGGTCCACTTCTTTTTGCAGGTAATGAGCCACACATTTGCCAATATATATTCCATTATGGTATATTGGTTATATTACCTAGACATAAGCAGAGTACAAATATTTTGAGTCACACAAATAACTGTTATATGGTTATATTGATCACTTTATCCCATCAATTTCCCCCTTTTGGTCTCATCCATAATGAGACCAATAACTCAAACCCTTTAGGCACTCAAA
The DNA here is from genome assembly GCA_020510985.1 of Pholidichthys leucotaenia. Lineage (NCBI taxonomy): Eukaryota > Metazoa > Chordata > Actinopteri > Cichliformes > Pholidichthyidae > Pholidichthys > Pholidichthys leucotaenia. The sequence continues at coordinate 201,746,315 of CM035843.1, read as the reverse complement.
GGCATGTCACAGTCCTCCTCCTCATAATCTTTGTCTGATTCCATTTCAATTGCAATTGATCCATCAGGTTTTAATAATGGCATCTCATATGGAGGAGGTTGTTTGCTTTCCAATGCAGCGGTGATGACCCTAATGCAAAAAGATCTGATAGAAGATACACAACAGCATCCACAAAAAGCAAAAATTGCAATAACACCTACAATGGATATAATTATAGAGACAATCACATTTTTCCATTTTCCAAACACTTTCTCCAGACCTCCATCCAGGGGATTATTTATGCCAGAGACCATTCACCATACAATCACACAATTATGCAATTACACAGTTCACTAATTACTGGTTATGTGATGATTATGATACTTATTAGCAAACAGATAAAAACCTTTAAGCAATTAATGCCTACAAAACACTCTTATTGTATAAAAAGTCACTGGTTACTGTCCTTTAAGTCCTTTTAACCTCACTGCGTGTGAAGTTCTTTCCACCAATTGAAATGGTCCTATCCACCTTGGTTCTGACCACTTCCTCTTAATGCACTCCAGGAGGACCCACTCTATTGTGATTGGTTCCGTGGGTTTCAAATCACCTCCTGGCTTCTTCTTTTCCTGTACCTGTTGTGAGAAAGCTGACACAAGAGCTCTTAGTTGGTCATAGAATGGTTTATAGCCCATCTTGGGCTCTTCTTCCTCACACAACTGCAATCCAGCTCCCGGTCCCGGGAACTGACAACCTGTTAAAAGTTCATAGGAAGTAAAACCTGTTAAGCTGGTAACAGAACTTCTAACCGTCAATAGGGCAATAGGCAACGCATCCAACCAGTTCATTCCTGTCTGGCTACAGATCTTAGCAAGCTTCACCTTAATGTTTTGGTTCATCCTCTCAACCTTACCCTGAGATTGAGGGTGATAACCTGTTCCAAATGGGACTTCCGGTTATGGCGGCCACGTGGGAAGACGTGTTTCACACTGCTCTGCTTGTAAAACTAAAAATTCTACTAAAACTCTCTCAATTGGAACAAAAACCCATCCCAGCGTTTTGGTGTGGATATGGTAAAGACCAAGGTTGGAAAATTAGGTGGAGGAAAAGGCAACTTGACAAAACAATCCAAGCTAATGGACTTCCACGCTCAAGGCGAGGCAGGGAAAACTCCAGAGACAATGGCGAAGGATGGAGCCAGCGGCGGAGCAGGAACTGCTGGGGAGGGGACAAGCGTAGTGCTCGCTGCCATCACCTCCATGAGAACAGAGTTTTCGTCTAAATTTGATGGGATTATAGCAGCGATAGAAGGTATGAGGAAAGAAAAAACGACTGTTTGGAACGAGTGTTGCAGGCGGAGCTCCGAATATCAAGCGCTGAGGATGACGTCACCAGCCTGCAAATTAAACTTCAAACACTGGAATTAAAATGTAAACGTCTGGAAGATAATGTTCTAGACTTGGAATCCCGCTTGTGATGGAATAATTTGAGGCTGGTGGGCCTCCCGGAGGGAGCGGAGGGACGGGACTCATGTTCCTTTTTGGAAAAGTGGATTCCAGAAGCGCTGAACAACGCGGACCTGCAGTCATCGATCGTTTTAGAGAGCGCTCACCGAATCGGCCCACCGAGAGATAATAAGACACCACCGAGGACGCTGATTATGAAGTTCCTCAACTACAGAGACAAGATGACGGTCACCAATGCTGCAGGAGCTAAAGGGGAAATTAAATACCAGGATCAACAGGTGCGGTTCTACCCAGACTTCGCCACAGGAATACAACAATTAAGGAGGCAGTTCGACCCTGCCCGCAAAGAGCTGCGCAACCTCGGGATTCGTCACGGAGTGATTCATCCGGCAAGACTGCTGGTCACATATAAGGGGAGAACCCACACCTTCAAGACCCCTCAAGAGGCGCAGGAGCTCATCAAGCAGATCCAAAAGGAAACTGGTGGGAGCTAAGCATGAACATGACAAAGGTAGAACATTTAAGCTTATGTACAGACATCTGATTGTTCTGAAACATATAAGTCTACAAAATACAGACTGTATTTAAAAAAAAAAGCTATGATGTACAAAGTTGCTATAAAACTTTGAAGTTATGCTGAAAAAACTACAGAAGAGAGTTAATGTTATAAGAATAGAAGTAGAGTCAGGGTGATTGAGAGGAGAAAGAGAGTGGTTTGACTGATCCTCGCAGGTGTTGAACAGTCACTAGCTATAACGGGAGACAGAAGTTTTTTGATTTTGGGGGGATTACCACGAATGTGGGGAAAGGGAATTTGTTTTTGTTTAATTTGTAGGATGAATGCTCTATCATCCATGTTTTTGCTTCTCTGTAAGAGTATATTCATATTGCAAGGTAATCTCAAACTCTTTACTGATCATAGATCAAAGCGTTAATTTAACTTCATGGAATTGCAGAGGTCTACAAAATCTTAAAAAACTTAAACAAGTTATAAATAAAATAAAAGACATAGATTCAAAAATTGTATTTTTACAAGGAACTCATCTAATAGAGGAGGATGTAAAAAGAATTAGGAGAAGATGGCAAGGTAACGTGTTCACCTCATCATTTTCATCCCGAGCTAGGGGAGTTATGACTCTCATACACAAAACAGTCCCATTTCAAGTGAAAAATGTAATTGGAGACAAATTTGGAAGATATCTTATCATCCAAGGATCTTTGTTATTGTCATAGCCCGAGTGTCGGTTCTGTCCACACTCGGGTCTTGTATCATATTTCCCTGGCTTTGGCAGCAGAGGATTCCTTCTAGCTCCTCGGGCTCTTATTGTGAAGGCGCCCAGGGGAGCTCCCTGCTGTCAAAGTCAGCTGCTGCGCTGCTGTCATTGCGAGCAGCTGCGCCGCATTGGGGTCATTAGCTGCCAGAGATATAAGCTGGTGCTGTATGTCTCCCGATGCGGCAGTCTCTGTTTATCCCTGTTATGCTCTGTTAATTCCTGTTGTATCCTTGCTGATCTCCGTGATCCACTGTTAGCCGACTCGGGCATCTCCTGTTATCCCATCGGTTAACGGTCCTGTTTGTAAGGTATGTTCTGTATGACTACACCTTGTCCATTAACTCGTCTGGCGCATCGGGCGCTCCCCGGCTCAGACGTCACCCTTCCTTTGTGTGTTATCCTTGCCAACCTGCACTATTAATAAAACATCACTGCAAAACTCACTGGTGACTGTGGCGTCTTGTGATGGTCCGTGAGGGCCATCGTGACAGTAGACTGCCGCCAAACGCCCGGAGAGGAGGTGTAGTACGAGACGCCATTCACCGTGCAGTTTTGCAGTATTGGACTGTTTGTTCCTACCTGTCTGGGTGCCGTGTTGAAGCATGCCGTCGTGGAGGTCCCGTACTCGGAGGCAGGATGATGTCCTCACTGACGCCCTCAAGTGCGTGGACGACATCCTAATCACCGCCTCCCTCCTCAATTTCAACAGCGACGTGCCCCGGTATCTGGACCTAGCCGAGGACATCTTGAATCATCTTCCCCGCTTCGCGAATCATCCAGAGGTAAGCGTGAGGAAAGATGACGTCGCTGCACAGCGCGAGATACTCCGTGGGCTGGAGGGAAATCCCGGCAGGAGGCCGAAGAGGAGGAGACGTCGCCCCTCGCTTCGGGATCCCGCTCCTGCCTCTGTTCCGGCCTGGGAGTTCGCACCATCCGGAGGTCTTTCCCCACCAGGCATGTCGTCACTTGGGATTCCCCCAGAGAAGCTGCAGCTGACAGCAGTCAAGATCTGGGACCGGGTGACTGCTGCTCGCTCCGCTGTGCATCCAACAGCAATTATGAAGCATGTGGCGGCGGCGGTTAGACTGGTGGAGAGGAGTCCAGAGTTGTGTGAGTTTCCGGAGTTTGCCGACTTTCTTGCTGCTGTTTCTGCTCAGGAACGGCGGTTTCCGGATCTCACCTTCGCCTCTCCCCCTGCAAGAAACCGTCGTCACACCGGCACACAACCTCGGTTAGAACCCCGTCTGGATCCAGTTCTGGGTCGCCGCAAGGGCTCCGTTTCGGCGAGTCCCATCCCGGAACCATCTGGAGTGGCCTCACCTCGTCTTCCCAGAGGGCCCTCTGTCGCCATCCAGCGGGGAAAGGGAGGAACGACGTCCCCCACAGCGGGAACCATCTCAACCTCAGGAGAAAGGCAAGTGCATGATAATTTCTCTCTTCTCGATATTGTTTTGCCTTGTCTGACTCCTGGGGTTAGAGTTCGGGGTATGCAACCCCCCGAGCTCCCTCCACCTGCTGTGGATGAAAGAATTAACCCTGCTTCCTCTGTGTCTCCCTCCGCTGAGCGATCCTCGACGCCAGGCCAACGTCGCTGGATGAGGAGGGGGCCTGCGGTTCTGGAGAGCCTGGTTCCGGTTCCGCAGCTACGCCGTGGGCAGAGGAGGAGAGTGGACTGCAGCGTGGAGCCTTCGCCGATGAGGAAGCGTCCCCGGGGTTCCACGGAAGAACGGTCCAGTCCAGCGGGTCGAGGTTCTCCTGCCACCACGCCGTGCGGGCCATCGGCGTGGACATCGGTGCCGGAGGACTCTCAAGCTGCGCACACCATCACGCCAGCTGCGGAGCCCGACGCAGCTGAGTGGGAGCCTGAGGACGACCTCCTGACATCTGAGCCCGGATCTTCGCAGTCCTGGACGGCGTCAGAACCCGAGTTCAGGCAAGTGCTCTGTTTTGTCTTTCTTTTTCACCTCTTAGAGCATTTTTGCCTGTCTCAAGGGGAGGTGAGCCGGGTGCAGCCGCCCGCTGCGTCCAAGCTTATCTCGCCGGGTTCCGGCGCTGCCGGTGGTCCTGATCTCGGGTTTTCTCTCTCTCTTGAGCCTTCTCCCAGGGTCGCCGGCGAGGGGCTGCTCTCGCCTGCTGCGCCAGAGGTTCCGGTTTTCGGGGTTGGAGATCGAGTCTGGTGCGACGCCGACCCAGTCGGGGTCCGTCGCGGGTTTGGTTCCAGAGGCCCAATCAGGGTCCACCATGGGTCCGGTTCCGGAGGCCCAATCGGGGTCCGACGTGGGTGCAGTACGTCACCCTCATCACCATCGTCATCCTCCTCGTCTCCCTGAGGAGAGCTACCCATCTTCACCTGGCGCCGTTGGGATTCCGATTGCTTCGCCCGGTTCTCCCTCGTCTCTCCCCTTTTCAGCGGGACCGCCGGCTACTTTGACCCAACGGTTCTGGTGGGCTAGTGATGCGGGTCGGCCGCCCGAAAGACTGTCACGCCAATTTGGGTCTCTGGGTCGGCCTCCAGACATTTTGGACTCCCTGTGTGGCGACCTGGTCCGGCCGCCTGAAACTCTCTGCTTCCGAGCATGGGACCGGGTTAGGCCGCCCGAACTGTCCTCTTTTCCCCTCCCGGTTCTGTGGCCTCTTGATGCTGGACGACCCCCCCCAAACTTTTTGCCCCCATCCCTCAGGGTCAGGACTGCACCCTCCCCGGGGTTCTGATTATGTCTGTGAGACTGTTGGGGTGTGCGGGGGGGGGGGGATTGATTTGTTTGTGTGGTTCACTTCTTTGTTTCTGTGTTTGGTGGTTCTTTTCCCTCCACCTAATGTCAATTTGTTTTTGCCAATATATGTACTGCCCTTTTGATTCTGTTCTTGTCACCCACGTTCAAGGGAGTATGGTTTTTTGTTCCTGTCTCTACTGCCTTGTTAGTCCTGTTATTTGCTTGTCCTTTTTTTTGTCTCTCTCCCTCCTGCCAGCGCCCCATCCACCCACCCTAGGGGGGGTGGGGGGTGGGGGCTTGGATGTTACTCGGGCCGCTCAGAGCTCGGCCTCGAGGGGGAGGTACTGTCATAGCTCGAGTGTCGGTTCTGTCCACACTCGGGTCTTGTATCATATTTCCCTGGCTTTGGCAGCAGAGGATTCCTTCTAGCTCCTCGGGCTCTTATTGTGAAGGCGCCCAGGGGAGCTCCCTGCTGTCAAAGTCAGCTGCTGCGCCGCTGTCATTGCGAGCAGCTGCGCCGCATTGGGGTCATTAGCTGCCAGAGATATAAGCTGGTGCTGTATGCCTCCCGATGCGGCAGTCTCTGTTCATCCCTGTTATGCTCTGTTAATTCCTGTTGTATCCTTGCTGATCTCCGTGATCCACTGTTAGCCGACTCGGGCATCTCCTGTTATCCCATCGGTTAATGGTCCTGTTTGTAAGGTATGTTCTGTATGACTACACCTTGTCCATTATCTCGTCTGACGCATCGGGCACTCCCCGGCTCAGACGTCACCCTTCCTTTGTGTGTTATCTTATCCTTGCCAACCTGCACTATTAATAAAACATCACTGCAAAACTCATTGGTGACTGTGGCGTCTTGTGATGGTCCGTGAGGGCCATTGTGACAGTTATTAGAAAATATAAATCTGGTGAACTTATACGGCCCCAATATTGATGATCAAAACTTCTTTGTTAATTTATTCCTTATTTTATCATCACTTACAGGGCAACATATAATAGCAGGGGATTTTAATTGTACATTGAATCCCAGTATAGATGGATCAACAGGACTGGACTGTACGCACAATGGATGTAGGATGACCATTAATCATTTTATGAAAGAATTGAGATTGCTAGATATATGGAGAGAAATGAAACCACAAGTCAAAGCCTATTCTTGTTATTCTAATACCTATAAGACATTTTCACGTATTGACTACTTTTTGATCTCTACAGAATTAAGGTCCAAGATTCAAAACTGTTTCTATTGTGATCTCTGATCATGCACCCTGCTGTCTAATATATGTAGATAAGAAATTGACAAAGGATCCAGGTAAGTGGCATTTTCAGCATAAATGGCTTCAGGATGAGGAATTTGTTAAGTACATAGAAAAACAGATAGATGAGTTCTTTGATATTAATACTACACAAACAACGGCATGTATAAAGTGGGAGGCTTTCAAAGCTTTTATTAGGGGGCATATTATTAGTTATACAGGTTCAAAATCTAAGAAGACCCGAGAGGAGAGAGTCCAATTGGAACGTAAAATAAAAATTCTTCAAGAAAAAGTGTATGGAGGAAGTAACCCACAGTTAGAAAACGAATTACTGATTCTGAGAGCAGAATATGACAAAAAATCAGCGAATAGAGCTGACTCGAGTCTTCTAAGATTGAAGCAAATTTTTTATGAACAAAGTGAAAAATCAGGAAAATTATTGGCATGGCAGATTAAACAATTAGAATTTAAAACACCAATTACCAGTATTATAAGTAACGGACAGGTAGTTATAGATCCTTTAGAAATTAATAGTGCCTTTAGAGATTATTATGAAAAACTATGTGATACAAAAAATGAAACTGACTTAACAAAACTAAATGGGTTTTTGGGTGGATTATCTATACCGTGTATTCCAAATGAAAACAGGGAGATACTGGAGTCTAAAATTAGTCAAGAAGAAGTTGGGCAAGCCATTGATAATATGAAATCAGGAAAAAGAGCAGGACCAGATGGTCTTCCAGTTGACCTCTATAAAAAATTTAAGAGTAAATTAATAAAACCACTTTTGGAAATGGTTTTTAGAAGTATTTCAAATGTTAATTTACCACCATACATGAATAATGCCTTAATTATACTGTTGCCAAAACCAGGTAAACCCCCTAATAAATGTGAAAACATGAGACCAATAAGCCTATTAAATGCTGATCTTAAAATAATCTGTAAAATTTTAGCAAAACGACTACAAGAAATATTACCAAATATTATTAACCGAGATCAGAATGGCTTTATAATGGGAAGACAAGGCTTCCATAATGTAAGAAAACTATTTAATATTATTTATTCCAATAAAGAAGCACCGGATACAGCTCTCTTATCATTGGACGCCGAAAAGGCCTTTGATAGGGTCGAATGGCCCTATCTTTTTGAAGTCCTACAAAGGTTTGGACTTGGAAATAATTTCATAAAATGGGTCCAGATAATATACAATAATGCTACAGCAGAAATCCTAACAAACAGCAATATCTCAAAATCAATAAAAATCAACAGAGGATGTCGACAAGGCTGTCCACTTTCACCTTTACTGTTTACTATGGCAATTGAACCTTTAGTGATGGCAGTACGTTTACATCCATAAATTTATGGAATTAAAGTAGGACCAACAGAACATAAAATCTCCCTGTATGCCGATGACATAATTTTGTTTATGTCGAATTTTACAAAATCAATTCCGACCTTGTTAAATTTAATAAAGAACTTTGGGGAAATATCAGGATATAAAATAAATAAAACAAAATCTTCAATATTAATGCTAAATGAGACCCAGAGAAATCATCCAGCTCCTGAGGTAAATCAAATCAATGTTGTAAATCAGTTTAAATATTTAGGAATTCAAATTTTGCCTAAGCTAGAATCAGTCACCAGTGCCAACTATGAAGCCTTAATGACAGATATTAATGAGTCACTTCAGAGATGGATGTCACTACCAATGTCGATGATCGGGAGAATTAATATACTTAAAAGTAGTATCTTACCAAAAATACTTTATTTATTTCAAAACATTCCTTTACCACCACCTTCAGATCTATTCTCAAGAATTAAAAAAAAAAGTTAGTGGAATTTATATGGAACAATAGGAAGGCTAGATTACGTTTGTCCTTACAATATTTACCATTTGATCGTGGAGGTCTGAAATGTCCAAACTTTATGTTGTATTACTGGTCAGCACAACTGAGGTCTATGACATATTATTTTTCATCAAATGATCTTCCTCAATGGACTGAAATGGAATCATGCAATTTACCTCTTCCCTTATTCATATACTCAGACTCGGCTAAAAAACTACAGAAACAAGTTAAAAATCCAACCGTAAAGCACATGATCAAAATATGTTGTGAAACCAAAAAATATTTAAAAGAACTACACTTACTGTCACAATTTAGCCCAATATGGGGTAATCAATATTTTACACCAGGGAGAGCGGATGCTGTATTTAAAGTATGGAATTTAAAAGGGATTCAAAAGATTCAAGACTTATATTTGTCACGTTCAGATAACATAATGTCTTTTGAAGAACTGAGGATTAAATTCAATCTTAATAGAACACCTTTTTTTTAAAAAAATATCTTCAGCTTAGAAATTTTATTCGATCAAATCAAAAATAATGCTCTCACTCGACCTACTTATTCATCTTTGGAAAAAATTTTGACGAAAGATAGTAAGAGAAAGGGTATTATTTCAGAGTTTTATAACTCACTGACACTATTCTCAAGTGAAAACTCACAGAAAAGACTGAATTATTGGAAAGAAGACCTGCAAATTGAAATTTCAGAGGAACAATGGGAAATGGTTTGTGCAGGAGCTCAAACCAAATCAATAAATGTACGTCTTAAACATACATTTTAAATGGTTAATGTGGATGTATGTTACACCAGTGGAATTAAATAGATATAACAAAAACATACCAGATACATGCACAAAATGTATGGAAAGTAAAGGAACCCTATTTCACTGTTTATGGGAATGTAGAAAAATCAGAATGTTTTGGGAAGAGGTGAGGGTAACAACTGAAAAAATAATATCAAAACAATTCACATTGAACCCTAAACTGTTTTTGTTGGGTCTGTATCCAGAAAAACATAACTTTAATAAGAGTGAAAGAGCATTCATAGACCTTGGTTTGCTTAATGCCAAAAAATGTATTGCACTACTGTGGAAAAAGACTCATAGACCAGATGTGACTCAGTGGTTAAGACAAGTGTTAACAAACCTTCCACTAGAAAGAATAACATATATACTGAAATTAAAGGAAAATGTGTTTGAGAATATATGGAGACCTTTCATTGATTATGTAAAGAAATTAAACATAACTTCTGAAGAAGAAGGTGAATATGTGTGGACCTTGCAAATTCCAAACTGGTGAATGTATATTATGCATTCTTATGTAATAGATTACCTAGACTAAACAGAGGAGCATTGTTGTTGATTTGCTTTTATTAATGGTTGTTGTTGTTTTTAGTACATTTTTTTTTGTTGTTGTTAGTGTTTTTTTTAATTTTTAAATTACTTTAGTGTTAGTGTCTGACTGTTTGTGCCATGTTTGTAAAAAAAAAAAGGTTAAATAAAAAATATTGTGGAAAAAAAACCTGTTCCAAATGAATGTTTTAGACCTAACATCTTTTCCACTTTTTGTAGGTCTTGATTTTTGAAATGTGTTCCATTATTCCACCCCAAAGACCTGAACAGCTTCAGACCGGTGGCCTTGACGTCCCACTTGATGAAGACCCTGGAGAGACTGCTCCTTGCTCATCTCCGCCCCCTGGTGGAACCAGCGATGGATCCACTCCATTTTGCCTACCAGCATGGCATTGGGGTGGAGGATGCGGTGATCTTCCTCCTTCACCGTTCTCTGTCCCACCTGGAGAAGCCCGGGAATATGGTGAGGATCATGTTCTTTGACTTCTCCAGTGCTTTCAACACCATCCAACCGATGATCCTGAAGGACAAGCTGCTGCGCGCAGGGGTGGACCAGCACCTGTCATCATGGATCCTGGACTACCTCACGAACCGGCCTCAGTTTGTGAGAACCCGGGACTGTGTTTCCGACACGATCATCAGTAGCACGGGGGCCCCCCAGGGAACGGTGCTGGCTCCCTTCCTGTTTACTCTTTATACTGCGGACTTCTCACACAACACAACACATTGCCATCTACAGAAGTTCTCTGATGACTCTGCGATCGTTGGTCTCATCTCCAGCGGAGATGAAGCTGAGTACAGAGGGCTTATCCAGGACTTTGTGGACTGGTGCCATCGGAACTGCCTCCAGATCAACGCGAGGAAAACTAAGGAGCTGGTGGTGGACTGCCGCAGGCATGGGCAGCCCCTCACAGCACCAGTAAATATACAGGGAACAGACATCGAGATGGTGACATCCTACAAGTACCTGGGTATTCATCTGAACAATAAACTAGACTGGTCACACAATACTGACGCACTCTACAAGAAGGGACAGCGCAGGCTGTTCCTGCTGAGGAGACTCAGGTCTTTTGGTGTACAAGGGGCGCTGCTGAAGTCATTCTATGACACGGTGGTGGCATCAGCCATCACTTTTGGAGTGGTCTGCTGGGGCAGTGGCATTACTGCAGCCGATAGGAAGAGACTGAACAAACTGATTAAGAAAGCTAGCTCTGTCCTGGGGCAACGCCTTGATCCGATGGAGGAGATAGGAGAGAGAAGGACGGTGGCTAAACTGTCATCTCTGCTGGAGTCCGAGTTCCACCCTATGCAGGACATACTGGATGCACTGAGGAGCTCATTTAGCAGCAGACTACATCATCCCAGGTGCACAACCGAGAGGTTTCGTAGGTCCTTCCTACCAACGGCTGTCAGACTGTACAACCTAAGCAGGGCTGCTCGCAGAGATAGCAAAAAGACGTAACAAACTAATAGTTTTTTCTGAATGCAAAAGATGCAATAGACTTACACAATGGTCCTCTCCGGCATACAACTAGGAACATACCGGTCGCTATGGAGGGTGAGAATATGTATGGGCACATAATCATACCATGTAGGATAACTAAATAGACGGTTATGCTGTTTCATCCCACCTAGCAACAATGCTCTGCACTGTGTGTGTTTATACTGTATATTTACATATTTATTCCATCTAGCTACAATGCTCTGCACTGGGTGTGTTTATATTTATATATCTATATATTTATTCCATCTAGCTACAATGCTCAGCACTGGGTGTGTTTATATTTATATATCTATATATTTTTTCCATCTAGCTACAATGCTCCGCACTGTGTTTTTATATATCTACATATTATTCCATCTAGCTACATTGCTCCGCATTGTGTGTGTTTATATACTTGCATATTTATTCCACCTAGCTGCAATGCTCCGTACTGTGGGTGTTTATATATTTACATATTTATTCCATCTAGCTACAATGCTCTGCACTGTGTGTTCATATATTCATATATTTATTCCATCCAGCTACAATGCTCTGCACTGTGTGTCTCTGTGTGTGTGTGTGTGTGTATATATATATTTTATAGTAATATGTACATATGTATATTAGCTGCTCTTGCTTGCTTGTTTTTTTCTTGCCTTCTGATTGTTGCTCTGAGTGTTGCTATCCCTGTGCTGTTGCAATCCTGGAATTTCCCCGTTGTGGGACTAATAAAGGCTTATCTTATCTTATCTTATCTTATCTTATCTTATCTTATCTTATCTGATCTAATTCTCTTAGGAAACCCATAAGTAGGGATGTATTGATTTATCAAAAATTTTATCACTGTTTTACTGTCTTCTTTCTTTGCATGATAAGCTTCAGACCATCCTGTAAATGTGTCCACTACCACTAGGAGATATCTGTAACAGTGCAACTTTTTACTAAATTTCAAATCATATCTGGGAGGAATGGATGCCACCAGTGACTCAAATGTCTGTTCATTTGTTTAGCTCCTACATGTGCTAACCCATGGGCTTCATGTATCAAAAAAATCCTCAAATCCATTGTGCTAATTCTGTATGAATGGTTCCAATAACATAAGCTGAATCTGTATAAATAGTAACCTTTTTTCCTGCTGACCACTCCAATGCCTTGATCATAGCTGTCAATTCGGCCAACTGAGCTGATTGTCTGTCCTGCAATGTCCCATTTAGCACTTCCTCAAATCCATCTGCTTTTTGTCTCACAACTGCATACCCTGCCTTCAATCCTTCTGTGGGGTGACGAAAACAACATCCATCTGTAAACAAAACTTCATCTGGGTCAGTCAGTGGTGTCACAGATAAATCTATTCTCACTTTCACATCTTTTCTGACCCTTTTTTCACATTCATGCGGTTCCCCATTCAACATCTGATCTGCCATGTTTATTCCTTCATGTATGAATGTGATGTATGGTGCTGATAGGATTTTCTCCATTCTTGTCTGTCTGATTGAGGTCATAGTGAATGCTGCAGAATTTACATATGACATCACGCTATGTGTCGTTAGGACAGTCAACGGATGTCCCATCACCACATGAGCTGTTTTTTGCAAAATTTTTGCCACTCCTGCAGCATGGCGTGTGCATGCTGGTTGCCTTTTTTCCATTGGGTCTAATATTATGCTGACGTAGAGGAGTATCTTTCTCTCTCCCCCTTTTTTCTGAAACAGAACATCATTTACTGTGTGTTCTGCTTCAGAAACATCCAAGTAGAAACGCCTGTTATAATCAGGTATTGCCAAATCAGCTGCATGTGAGAGTTCATTTTTCAAAGCAATGAATGCTTCCTCAGCTTCCTGTGTCCACAGTAGCTGTGCAGCAAGATTTCTCATGCCTTGTTCATTAACCAGTGCACGCAATGGTTTTGTCCTTTCACTGTATTGTGGTATGTAATGTCTACTGAACCCTGTTAGACCCAAAAATGATAACATTTGTTTTACAGTGCATGGTTTGGGGTGATGAAGGAACCTGTGGGTGTGATAACACGGCCCAAAAAGGACACATAGCGCCTCGCACACTGTAGCTTTTGCCTTGACACTTTAAATCCACATTCAAACAATCTCAACAACACGCTCTTTGTAGCTTCCAGACAACTGTCAGGATTTGGTGTGGCTATCAAAATATCATCGACGTACTGTATCAGAATTACGCCTGGTGGAAGAGGACAACCTTGCAGTTGTTCCTTCAAAACCTGATTGAAAATACCTGGTGACAAAATGAACCCCTGTGGTAGCCGGGTGTAGCGCAGCTGTGTGCCCTTGTAGGTGAATGAGAAGAAATCCCTGCACTCCTCTGCTAAAGGAAGACAGAAAAATTCATTAGCCAAGTCAATACATGTAAACCATGAATATTGTGATGTGAGAGCAGATAAAGCAGTGTATGGGTTTGGCATGGGTACTGTGGGGGTGGAAATCCATGAATTCACACGCCTCAAATCATGGGCCATTCGGTATTTACCGGTGTTGTGCTTTTCAACTAGGAGAATAGGGGTGTTCCAGGCAGAGTGAGAATTTTCTAATACCCCTGCCTGAAGCAGCCCATCAATGGTGTCAGTGATGCCCTCCTCTGCTGCAGGCTTGTGAGCATACTGACGTTGCCAAACAAGTTCACCTGCTAGGACCTGAAACGAAATGGGAGAAACATTAACACATTTACCAACATCTGTGGGTCCTTGTGACCATAAATTTGGTGGCAGTGAATCTAACATGTCTGCTGCTGATTCATGATCACTGCGCTCCCTGCCATGCTCTCTCTCAATCTGTCGGTGTTCAAACAAAAGCTCATCAGTTGTATCAATTTGGATGTGATAGGCCTGATATTTTGCAGAATATTCAACTTTTGGGATCTGTGTCATCTGCCAATCAGTGGCTTCAGCCAATGTTTTAACCATAGGCCCTAACTCTTTTGCCTGATGATTAGCATGTATGAGCAAGGTGATGTGTGGAGCTGATTCCTCTGACATTTCATACCACTGTAATTGCTCTGCACTTAATACAGCATCTCCGGTGACACCCTCCTGTCCGACATACAAAAACCGAGATTTGATGGTCCAAGTTTGACCATCCAGTTGGGAGAAAAATCTATCATGATAAACATCATCCGAATTTCTGTCATAATACAGAGTGACATGTAGGGGATCAATGGGAGGTGTGTAGGGTGCAAGAAGAGCAATCCACGGCTTCCAGGCCATGAACACTGGCAACACGCCAGTCTGTGAGGGCGAGTCAGGCGATAACAGGCCCCAGTAAATGTCAGCCCAGGTATTTGGTGCTTGTGGTGTCACATCAGGTTTCAACAGCATTTGTCCATGTACAGACAGTCCTTGCACTGAACAGTTCACAGCAACACCATTAGGAAATAAGATGACTCCATCGGCCGAGCACAGCACCGATGCCCCCAGTTTAATCAGCAGGTCTCTCCCCATCAAGTTTGTGGGAGAGTTTTTTGAGCAGGCATAGCGTTGTTTCACAGTTTGACCAGCAACACAAGTATCCAAAGGCTTTGTCACAGGCAGTCTTTCAGGAACCCCAGAGAAACCAATGACCTCCACAGCTTTAGCCGATAAGAGTGTAGGCTCAATGTCACAGTTCAAAGTGGAATAGGTTGCCCCCGTATCAACCAGAAAAAGCAGGCCACAGTCCATAACCTTTAGTGTGACCATGGGATCTGCCATTCGCATGTCACTTTTTCTCTGTGGGCCCCGTCATTGTTCCTCATATTGTGTGAGGTACACTTCCCCCGCAGTTTTTTTTTTATTACTTATTTTGTACCCGTAGGTAGATTTGTTTTGCAGTCTGGTGACAAACCACCAGCTGCCGGTCACTGCATGCGCAAGCGCCCCTTAACTCCCTAACCTGCATGTTTTTGGCATGTGGGAGGAAACCGGAGAAATCCCGGAGTAAACCCACGCAAACACGGGGAGAACATGCAAACTCGACACAGATCACTGTTGGCCGGGGGCAGGGATCGAACCCACAATCTCACGGTCCCCGCGATCCCCCGGCCGAGGGTAAAACTGTGCTGCCACAGTGCTAACCACTGCGCCACCGTTGAAGTGTATGCTGGATATTGGCCAGCAGGTGGAGCTGCCGCTGCATAGGGTGCTTGATGTCCTGCACTTGCTGGTGCCACTGGTGGTGGGTAAGGATTGGTCGGGCAATCCTTCCTCCAATGACCATTTTGACCACAGCCATGACATGCATTCAGGCCCATGACCTTTCAACCCTGAAAGCTTCTCACACCCCGCCTTCCACGAGACACCCCCCGATAATAATTGAAACCACGTGGTACACCCTGATAATATGGTGTTTGGGGTGTCCAACCAGTGGGTGCCGGGTACACAGGGGCAGGTAAAGCTGCCGTTCCCGGTGAGGGCGTTGGCCCGGAGGGTATTTCTGGAGCCTGCTGTACCAACTGCTTAGCTGGTTTGTTTATCTTTTTAACCTCAGCTATTTCTTGTTTTGCCTTTTGTAACTGCAATTTTAACAGTTGCAGTTCTTGATTATCTCTATCAACCTTTTCTTTTTTCTGCTTTTTCCTGCTCTTTACGCATATGATGTGTGAAGTCCCTTTCCCACAATTCCACAGTGCTACTGGGAATATCAGGGTTACTGTCCATAGCCTCTCTCACTGCCTGAGGCACTCCTTTTAACATTGCCTGCCTGAATACGTCCCTTTGAAAATCAGATGTATTAGGATGAGAGCCAGCAGCCGCTGTCCACTCCATTTTACATCTACTGATAAATGCCATAGGAGACTCATTTTCCTTAATTGAAAAAGTTAAAGCTCTTAAAGCTCCTGGTGGAATTGAAAATTTTTGTCTCATTGCTGTGCCTAAGGCTGATGCTACAGGGGTGAAAGGTGCTGAATCTGAAATTGTTTGGGTTCCTGCCAATTGTTCAATTTGAGAGACCTCCACAACACTTAATTGTTGCCCAAGCAAAGCTCTGAAATCTCCCATTGCCACGGTAACTCCTTGAGTTAACTGATCAAATTTTGTCATCCACTGACCTCCACCCTCACAGGGCAGGGGCATTTTTTCTGAAATGCCATTTATGTCTGTCCATGAGAATGGCTGATATGTTCTGCCTCAGCTTTTCATTACCAGTGGTGCCTGTGTGTGAATGCGGTGCTCTTTGGCCTGTTGTGTGTTTCTTTGTGCAGCTGAATTAAGATGGCGGCCTGTATAAGGATCACATTCATCACCATCCCAAACCCTGTGACACAAATCTCTATTTCTGAAACTGTAAGGCCTGCCTCGCATGTGCTTCTCCTGATCTCCTAATTCTCTCCTGTCCTCATCTGTCATTCTGACCTCTCCTATCAGATGGTATGATCTATTTTCCTGCAGTGGTCTGCCTTCACGTTTTTGTGCATTATTTATTTTTGTAAGAGCTGCAGTCATAGCGGCAGCACGGTGGAGCAGTGGTTAGCACAGGGGCAGCACAGCAAGAAGGTCATGGGATCGATTCCACCCTTGACCATCGTGGGTTCGATACCACCCCCAGACCATCGGTGACCCTTCTGTGTGGAGTTTGCATGCTCTCCCCGTGTCTGCGTGGGCTTACTCCGGGCACTCCGGTTTCCTCCCACATGCCAAAAACATGCAAGTTAGGTTAATTGGCATCAAAACTGGAGATTCTAAATTGTCCTTAGGTATGGATGTGAGAGTGAATGGTTGTCTGTCTCTCTGTGTTGGTCCTGCGATGGACTGGTGATCTGTCCAGGGTGTACCCTGCCTCTCGCCCAAAGATGCTGGGATAGGCTCCAGCCCCCCCGCGACCTGAAAGGATTAAGCGGTAGAAGATGGATGGATGGATGCAGTCATAGCATCTGAACTTTCTCTCCTCTGCCTGCTTTTAAAATCATCTTGACCATAAGGGGTAGATGAACCAAATACTGTAGGGGAAAGGAGATATATTTCCTCACTGTCTGCATGTTCACTCCACTGACCACAGTCATCTTTGGGACCCCTGTAGCTTATCTCTTGATAGACTGTACCTTCATCATCTGCTGCACCTGATTCCACACTACCTGTATTAGACCATAAACTATGTTGAAAATCCTGTGTTTGTCTCTGCAAATTAGTTATACCAGCTTCAACATTCTGCAACCGTTCTCCCACATTCTTTTCCAGCCTTAATCTTTCAAGCTCTTCCTGCAACTTTTCCATCTCATGTCTGTCTGCCTGCATTTCCTGTTTTTGACTTTCCAGCAAACCTTTCAACTGTTCAAACTGTTCCTGCGATGTCACCTCCTCAATTTCCACCAATCCTTCTTTAAGTTTAATCAAAGGCATCTGATTAACACAATATGGTGGTGGGGGCAATTCCCCCTTTAAATCTCCCAAATTAGGGTAGAGGAACAGCACCTCTCCCTTTTGTTTATCCAGCTGCTTATCAACCATTAAATCTTTATTCTTTTCCACCTCACTCTCACACCCCACTTGGCCAACCGCTGCTGAATCATGCATCAAACCACTGTTTGCTTCCATTTTCATCATATGCTGATTCTGCTCCTTATCAGACACCTGTGCCTTGATCAATTTCACACCATCCATTGCAGCAGAGCATGTAACCAAATTATGAATCAGCCTGCGCTCACGTTCACAGTCCTCAATCTGATGCTTATGCTTTCTTTTCACCAAAAATCCTGTCACAGCCATATCTTTCATGACTTGTATGCCATCCAACCTTTTTTGTTCCAAGTCCACCAGCAACTGAGTCAAACTGTCCTCCTTATTTGAATTTAGAATGGCTTCTTCCACCAATTTCTGATACAATTTACCACATTCTATTTTAACCTCACTTCTGTCTTTGGGTGATATACCACTGAGCATTTGAGTCACTGTTGAATCCCACTGTTTTTTCATATTTTCTTTACATAACTCAACATTGTTTACATAATCTCCTGGATGAAGTAACTCCCGGCTGCCTGCTTGACGGGAGTCACTCAGCCCCACCTTTTGCATTCTTGAAAACCTCTCTCTGCAAATTCACACTTCTATTTTTTCTACAGGCCAAATCTGCCTCTCCCCCGCCCCTGAGGCAAAAAGAGAGAAAGAGAGAACTATCCCTCGCCCGCCCCCTTTGGGAGGGCGAGAGATAGAGAGAGAGAGAGACGCTCCTTCAGCAGCCCCTCCTTTCACATTCCACAACTCTGTGCTGTTCACGCTTCTTTTTTTCTTTTTTTACAGAGCAAGCCTGTCGCTCGCCTCTTCCCTTGTTAAGGGGAGAGAGAGAGAGAGCTGCCGTTCACCCTCCCCTTGCTGATGAGAGAGAGAACCGCTGCTCGCCCCTCTGTTGCCTCTTTTTTTTTTTTACTTTTTAATCAGAGTGTTACCTTCACACTCACAGCTTTACCAATATAAAACAAATAGCAAATGCAGCAGAGATTAAATAGTATTCTGTGGTGCACTAAGCCACAGGGTCTCTCACCTCGTTTATGATTAACGTCTTAATGAAAGGCCTTCAACCTGTGCCAGACTGTTCGGGGGCGCCGCTTCCCCGGGGCGTTACCCCAAATTCTGGCCTTCCCGTCGGTCTGCGAAGGATTCTCTCCTTGGCGCTGACGTTTACAGGTACTAATCCGAGGGTGTCAATATAGGGTCCAGGTTTTATAGCCTTCGTCAAGGTTAAAGGAGTCCAACCCAGTTCCTGTCCTCACAAGTCACGGACCAATTCGCTTAGTCCGTGAACCTGTAGTCAGGCCGGATGACCATGAATAAATACGTAGCGATATCATCCGGGCCGGGGGGCCTTTCACCTCCCCGGTCTTGGCCGTTAACGTCCCAAGCGATCACAGTCTAATCAATCAATATAAAATCAATGTCAAATCGTGATTGGTTGGTCAAAATCGGGTCCTGCACCCGAGCCGGGGGCCTTTCACCACTCTCTTGGTCTTACGGTCTTTTTAAGCAAGCAAGCAAGCATTCATCAAAAAACATTTACTATATTCAACTGCTTTAAACTAGGACACACACCAAACCGCTTGACAACACAGACTTTGGTTATAGCCAATAGCAGAACTTTGATATAACAGGCGTCTGCTTACCTCGTTTTCAGGCCGGCCTAGTGTTGTCAGTCGGTGATGCAGGTCCGTTGTGCAGGCAATCAAAGATCCAAATCAGATGATAATCTCCCCCTTTCACCGGACGAGCCCCCAAATTGTTAGGATAAAAATCAGTAAAACCATCTAATTCTACTCTTCAAAGATCTTCTATGTGTGCAGATGGTTTACCCAGGTTCGTTTTCAAGGAAGAGATTAGTTTACTTGGAACACGTATTTATTGAAGCAAGTTGAATATAGTAGTTACAGCGCTGGGTCAAACATTCTCTCCCTGACAGCAACAGGTTGTGTCAGTTCATGAAGTCTGACTGACTGTGCTGGCCCTGACTCAGAATATTTATACAGAAATGAACAAAGGAGAAAGCATGCATTATCTAAATGACAGTCCAGGTGCCTGGTCCACGGGAGGGTCTGTTCCTGGCGCTGAGTGTATCCACATGAAGGCCATTTCACCTCCCAGGTCAGCGTAGGCTAAGCTCAGCCATCCCTTATCACAAGTGTGTTTCCTCCTCATAAATGCCAGGCGTTTATTATCCTCTGTGCTGAGACAGAGGTCCACTTCTTTTTGCAGGTAATGAGCCACACATTTGCCAATATATATTCCATTATGGTATATTGGTTATATTACCTAGACATAAGCAGAGTACAAATATTTTGAGTCACACAAATAACTGTTATATGGTTATATTGATTATCCCATCAATTTCTGCATATAATCTGTAGTAAATATGTATT
Organism: Pholidichthys leucotaenia; assembly: GCA_020510985.1. Classification (NCBI taxonomy): domain Eukaryota; kingdom Metazoa; phylum Chordata; class Actinopteri; order Cichliformes; family Pholidichthyidae; genus Pholidichthys; species Pholidichthys leucotaenia. The sequence continues at coordinate 201,726,101 of CM035843.1, read as the reverse complement.
AAAACACATTGTTTTTGCTAAATTAATAAATATAAATACCTTAAGGTAGTTTATGTTGTGATGTGAAGCTCTACTCTCCCTGCTCTGTTGGCTGTGCATTGCATTATGGGACATATTGGCTAATGTAGTGGCCATCTGTTGTACACTACTTTTTGAAATGCATTGTGGGATATTTTGAGTGTACTATATAGTGAATGAAATTTTCAGTTAAGACTTCGAACAGCACTACAAAATGGCTGATTCAATATATGGGGAGCGAGTGAACATGTCGAACACAGCATTATTTGGCGATACCTGTAAAAATCTTGGCAAGTGAGTCCATATTTTTCTGGCAGAGTTTTGAAGTCCATTAGTTGGTGGTTATCAGCCAGCAGGCACAGGGCAGTAACTCCTTGTCTCCCCCATTGTATGAACCCTTTGTCACTTTCAGCCTTGAGATCAGACTTAGTAAACCCATCCCTCCTTTTTGTCTTGGCAGTTGCAAGGTTTTATACTTCATTCTAGGGGCTTTACCATTCCAAATGAATCTAGAAATGACCTTGTCCCAGTCTCTGAACTGACTATCCAGGAGATAAACAGGCACAGACTGAAACAAGTCAAGCAGTCTGGGCACGATATTAGTTTTTAATCACCATTATTCTGTTACCAAGATCTATTCAATTCAACTTTATTTATATAGCGCCATTTCACAACAACAGTCATCTCATAGCACTTTCAACTGTAGGGGAAACCCCCACAATTGCAGAAAGACCCCAGCAATCACGTGATCCCCTGTGAGCAAACGCTTGGCGATGGTGGAGAGGAAAAACTCCCTTTTAACAGGAAGAAACCTCCAGCAGACCCAGGCTCAGGGAGGGGCAGTCATCTGCTGCGACTAGCTGGGAGGTGAGGGGACAGAGAAGATGAAAAGAACAGACATGCAGAGAGCAAACAGCATGATGGGAACTCAATCTATGGGAGAGAACAAACAGATGTTAATGACCAGCAAAAAAAAAAATATTTAATTGAGAGTGAAGAAAGGAGTGAAGCCCAGTGAATTATTGGAGGTCCCCCAGCTGTCTAAACCTATTAGCAGCATAACTAAGGGAGGGTTCAGAGACACATGATTCCTCCCTAATTGTAGGCTATATCAAAAAGGAAGGTTTTAACTCTATTCTTAAAAACAGTACCACTGTACCCAGCACCGGTTAACAGGCGCTATTTTCGTGCCTGATCGAGGGCAGGGTACAACCGTGCTGAGTCGTGCCGAGATGTGACGTCAACAGACTGGTCACCGCTGATTGGTCAGTGCATAACGTCATGAAAGCGTCCGTCTTCAGTGGAATTTACACGACCGCCATTTGCAATATTTCACGGACTAACTCAGTCACGGAGTAAATACGATATTAATACAGACAGCATTGTAGGTTTTGCGGAAATCTACACCGTGGTCCAACGAAGAGGTGCGGAGTTTTCTCTGCTTGGTGGCAGATCCACAGTGAGAGGAGTGATCCGGACCGATACAGATGCAGCCCAGCAGAGAACCGGACTATGGACAAGCTGAAGACAAACGTGAGAGAACCATCGATGGTGAGTGATTTGTAATAATGTGCATCTGTTCGCTTATTTATCCTGTTGGTGGTAAGCTCACTTTTTTTGAGCCATGCAGCGCCGTCCTGTGCTGGCTAAAGAGTGTAATAGCTAGTTGCTAGCTAGTAGCCAACTGCTGATTCACGCTTGTTTTGTCCTAAGTATTCGCTTGTGAGAGCAAAACGATGAAATAGGTTAATCCTGGTTAAAGTCCTGATTTGTGTACGCATTGCACTTTGGTGCTGCGCATTAAATTGTGTGCAATTTAATGCTAGAATGTGTTTCCACATGCCAGGGTTTAGCCTCCCTCAGTGTTTATATTGTGGATACAGGTCAAGTGGATCACAGGAGCCGAAATCTCGACATATTAAAAGTGCTCTTTCAAACCAGTGATTTATAAAATCATTCATATAATTTTCTAAAGCGTCAGAATAGATCCACACACCTAGTCTGTGGATTTTCCATAAAAGGTGTTGGAACAGTGTTGTTGTGCTGTTCCACCATAAATCCCTGGATTGAAAATGTACTTGTACATGTACAGAGTGGATCCTGCGGTGCTTGTCAGGGAAACAAAGCATTTTTGTCACATCCCACCACTGACTTTCACAAGTGTATTTCCGTAACACAGGTACATCTCCAAAAATTAGAATGTCACGAAAAAATTCAATATTTTTTGTCACTCATTTCAGAAAGAGAAATCCATATATTATATAGATTCATTACACCGACAGTGATATTTCAAGCGTTTATTTATTTTAATTTGGATGATGATGGCTTACAGCCCCTGAAAACCCCAAATTCAATTTGGCAAAAAATTAGAATATTACATAAAATTAACTTTAAAAAATAGTTTTTAAATATAAATGTTGGCCGCTGAGGTGTTGGTTAACATGGGCTGTAGCCATAATCATCAATATTAAAATAAACACTTTCAATATATCACTGTCCCTGTAATGAATCTATATATAAGATAAGATAAGATAAGATAAGCCTTTATTAGTCCCACAGCGGGGAAATTCCAGGATTGCAACAGCACAGGGATAGCAACACTCAGAGCAACAATCAGAAGGCAAGAAAAAAAAAACAAGCAAGCAAGAGCAGCTAATATACATATGTACATATTACTATAAAATATATACGTATATACACACACACAGACACACAGTGCAGAGCATTGTAGCTGGATGGAATAAATATATGAATATGTAAACACACAGTGCGGAGCAATGTAGCTAGATGGAATAATATGTAGATATATAAACACAGTGCGGAGCATTGTAGCTAGATGGAATAAATATATAGATATATAAACATAAACACACCCAGTGCGGAGCATTGTAGCTAGATGGAATAAATATGTAAATATATAAACACACACAGTGCAGAGCGTTGTTGCTAGATGGGATGAAACAGCACAACCGTCTACTTAGTTATCCTACATGGTATGATTATGTGCCCATACATATTCTCACTCTCCATAGCGACCGGTATTTTCCTAGTTGTATGCCGGAGGGGGACCATTGTGTAAGTCTATTGCATCTTTTGCATTCAAAAAACTATTAGTTTGTTACGTCTTTTTGCTATCTCTGCGAGCAGCCCTGCTTAGGTTGTACAGTCTGACAGCCGTTGGTAGGAAGGACCTGCGAAACCTCTCGGTTGTGCACCTGGGATGATGTAGTCTGCTGCTAAATGAGCTCCTCAGTGCATTCAGTATGTCCTGCATAGGGTGGAACTCGGACTCTAGCAGAGATGACAGTTTAGCCACCGTCCTTCTCTCTCCTATCTCCTCCACCGGATCAAGGCGCTGCCCCAGGACAGAGCTAGCTTTCTTGATCAGTTTGTTCAGTCTCTTCCTATCGGCTGCAGTAATGCCACTGCCCCAGCAGACCACTCCAAAAGTGATGGCTGATGCCACCACCGTGTCATAGAATGTCTTCAGCAGCGCGCCTTGTACACCAAAAGACCTGAGTCTCCTCAGCAGGAACAGCCTGCGCTGTCCCTTCTTGTAGAGTGCATCAGTATTGTGTGACCAGTCTAGTTTATTGTTCAGATGAACACCCAGGTACTTACAGGCTGTCACCATCTCGATGTCTGTTCCCTGTATATTTACTGGTGCTGTGAGGGGTTGTCCTTGCCTGCGGCAGTCCACCACCAGCTCCATAGTTTTTCTCGCGTTGATCTGGAGGCAGTTCCGATGGCACCAGTCCACGAAGTCCTGGATAAGCCCTCTGTACTCAGCTTCATCTCCATTGGAGATGAGGCCAACGATCGCAGAGTCATCAGAGAACTTCTGTAGATGGCAGTGTGTTGTGTTGTGTGAGAAGTCCGCAGTATAAAGAGTGAACAGGAAGGGAGCCAGCACCGTTCCCTGGGGGGCCCCCGTGCTACTGATGATCGTGTCGGACACACAGTCCCAGGTTCTCACAAACTGAGGCCGGTTCGTGAGGTAGTCCAGGATCCATGATGACAGCTGCTGGTCCACCCCTGCACGCAGCAGCTTGTCCTTCAGGATCATCGGTTGGATGGTGTTGAAAGCACTGGAGAAGTCAAAGAACATGATCCTCACCATATTCCCGGGCTTCTCCAGGTGGGACAGAGAACGGTGAAGGAGGAAGATCACCGCATCCTCCACCCCAATGCCATGCTGGTAGGCGAACTGGAGTGGATCCATCGCTGGTTCCACCAGGGGGCGGAGGTGAGCAAGGAGCAGTCTCTCCAGGGTCTTCATCAAGTGGGACGTCAAGGCCACCGGTCTGTAGCTGTTCAGGTCTTTGGGGTGAATATGGGTTTCACTTTCTGAAATGAGTGACAAAAATATTGAACTTTTTCATGATATTCTAATTTTTGAGATGTGCCTGTATATGTGTTGACCTTGCTTGAACCTAGCCACCATCCATTTCTGTCGTTCGTCTAGGCAAGAGGAAAGCAGCCACCCCACAACGGACCTCGCCACTGTGGAAAGTACTGAAATCCTTTGCTTTTATAGGTAAAGTGTCAAAACCAAAGTAGCACAATTTCCACTTAATATAAAAGGGACTGAACTGAGATTTATTTGATTGTGTGAATATTAATTACAGAATAATTGAAAATGACTGGCACATCAACTGTAAAATAAACCGCTTGTAAATGTATTTATTTTATTTTTTTTTTCAGATCACTTGTGTGATCCTTTGTGAGTTATGTTCATAACTGTATGTTTTGGCGAATGTGAGTTGTTCAGTCGTCAATATAATTTACTTTATATGTGTAGTTTATAGTCTATCATCAATAAACTCATGCAGTAACAGGACACATTACAAATATTTGAGACCTGTAGAAGAGCTTGGAATAACGAGGCAATGTGATATATAAACCAAAGTTTATTATCAGCTCCTCTAACAAGTCTCATCCTAGCGCAGCAGCAGAAGAAGGAAAAAGAGGCCGGTGCAGCGGATGATAAAATAAGGCAGCGTTGTTGGAGGTTTTAAGTAGAGTTTTATTATCATACCGCCGTCACAAGCTCCGCTCCCGGCGCCGTGCAAGCGCGCCGAGAGCGAGCCCACGGCTCTCAGAGAAGAAGGACACAATGTCTGTGTCCAGCAGCTGTCCAGCAGCTGGACAGCTGTCCGCTGTCCAGCTGTTAGTTAGTTGTTAGTGCAGTTCTACACGGCCATCATCGAGTCCATCCTCACCTCCTCCATAACTGTGTGGTACGCAGGAGCCACTGCCAGGGACAGACTAAGGCTGCAGCGCGTCGTGCGCACTGCTGAGAAGGTGATAGGCTGCAAGCTCCCATCTCTCCAGGACCTGTACATCTCCAGGACCCGGAGGCGTGCTGGCCGGATCATAGCCGATCCTTCACATCCTGGTCACGTGCTGTTTGCCCCCCTCCCCTCAGGTAGAAGGCTTCGGTCCATTCGGACTAAAACCTCCCGGCACATGAACAGCTTCTTCCCCTCTGCCATCAGACTGCTGAACACTAAGTGACTTTTGACTCTCGTGCACTATGTACAGCATCTCAACCAGACTCATGTCAATCATCACTGTTTTTCTGTTGCATTATTGACTGCACTATGTGGTACTTCACATTATCTGCTACATGCTAATTTTTTAAAACTGCCTTGACTAGTACTACTCATTATTACTAGTATTATTATTATTATTACTTATTATTACTTATTTTTCTACACTTATTGCACGTTTCTAGTCCTTTAGTTTTTTAGTTTATCCCTTTTTCTCATTATGTTTTTAATGTTGCAGCATGGCACCGAGACAAATTCCTAGTTTGTGTATCACATGAACAATGGCAATAAATCTGATTCTGATTCTGATTCTGATTCTGATTCTGTCCGCTGTCCCGTTGGACAGCTGCTGGACAGCTGTCCAACGGGGTCCATTTGACCGCGTTGGAAGCTTTTTGTTTTCTGAGCGCGTCATATAGGGGCTGCATGAGCTGAGCTGCGTGGGGGAGGAAACGGTTGTAAAAATTAACCATTCCTAAAAATTCTTGCAGCGATTTGACCGTTTTTGGCCGTGGGAAACTTTTTATCGCGTGAACTTTGTCTGGAAGTGGGACTGCCCCTTTCAGAGAAACTCTGTGTCCTAAAAAATCAATTTGTGACACGCCGAATTTGCATTTGGCTGGATTGATTATTAACCCGTGCTCTTCTAGCCTCTGAAAAACCATAGTGAGATGCTGCTCGTGTTCTTCCTCAGACGGGCTGGCTACCAGCATATCGTCGAGGTAGACGAACACAAAAGGGAGGTCACGTAATACTGCGTCCATCATCCGCTGAAAGGTTTGAGCCGCGCCTTTGAGGCCGAAAGGCATCCGCAAAAATTCAAAAAGGCCGAAAGGGGTTATTACAGCTGTTTTAGGAATATCCTGTGCTTGAACTGGGACTTGATGATAACCGCGGACCAGGTCTATTTTTGAAAAAATGCGCGCACCCACCAGATGCAGTGAAAAATCTTGGATGTGAGGAATTGAGTAGCGGTCATGCGCTGTCGCATTGTTTAATCTGCGGTAATCGCCGCACGGTCTCCAAGAACCGTCGGATTTCGGAACCATGTGAAGTGGTGAGGCCCAGGAGCTTTTCGAGCGTCTAATAATGCCTAATTTTTCAAGGGTGGTAAACTCGTCCCGAGCTATGGCGAGCTTGGCTGCGTCTAAGCGCCGAGCTTTGGCAAATACGGGTGGGCCCGTTGTGGGAATAAAATGTTCAACACCGTGTTTAGCCACTGTGGCTGAGAATTTGGGAATTGTGAGTGCTGGAAATTGGGTGAGGAGTTGATCAAACTTACCTCCTGCTGTGGTGACGCTGGCCTGCACAGGTGGTAGAGAAAGCCGGGCTGAGCAGGGAATAGAAGCAAAGGACAGTGCATTAACCAAGCGCCTGCTCACTAGATCAACTAATAACCCATGTGCACACAAAAAATCTGCGCCCAACAAGTTAAAACTCACCGCCGCTACAACAAATGTCCATCTGTAGTTGCGGCCGTGGATGCAGAGGTGTAGGCTCTTTTCGCCAAAAGTGTCGATGGTGGAGCCGTTGGCTGCCACCGCTCCATTGCCCCGGGGGCCCATGGCCCGGTCTGCTTGGGAGGGCATGACAAAACTTAGTTGAGCTCCCGTGTCGATAAGGAACCGCTTGCCGGTGTGTCCGTCCGTCACATATAAAAGCTTGTTTATTTCGCCGAGAACCGCCGCTGTTAACGGCTCTCGGCTTTGGCGTTTTCTGGAAATTGTGAATTTGCAGGGGGGAACGCATTTGTAAGCCTTCTCGGCGAAGCGGTGGTGGTAATAACAAACGTCGCTCCGTCTGTTGCGTCCTGGCCGTGTCGCTGTCACCGCGGGCTGGCTCTGCTCAGTGATTTGTGGCTCCTCATGGCTCCGGGCATCTGCGGATGCTGCTGTGGGTGTCTGCTCCTTGCAGGCGTTGACGAGCCGTTGAGCTTCGTGAGCTAGAGTGCGGAAGTCTTGCTGGGTGCTGCATCGCATGTTGGCCAGCGTCCCTCTCATGTGTGGCGGCAGCGTACTGAGGAATATGAAATGGAAGAGGAAGTTGTCATTGTCCTCTTCTTTAAGTTGCAGCAAGTCCTCCATGAGGGCCTTGGGTCTGCATCCTCTGTGGCCATAAACCGCCAGGATCCTCTCGGCTCTCTCCTCGGCTGAGGGGACGTAATTTGCCACAATGGTCGCTTTCAGTTCTTCATATTTGTCCTGGGCCGGCGGCCGCCGGATTATACTCCGCGCACATCTCGAAGTGGCGGCGTTGAGTTTGGCGACGATGTGATAGAATTTTGTATCGTCAGTCGTGATGCCCGCAAGTGCAAACTGGGCTTCAGCTTGCTGAAACCACGATGCAGGGTCTTCCTGCCAGAAGTCCGGCAGGTTGACGGTGACGGCGTTTGTGTGGACCGTCACTGATGTGTCCGCAGGGTGAGAGTGCCTTGCTTCGGCTCTCACAGTGGCGCTGGTGCTCGGTTGAGCCCTCTCTATCACTTCTGCCGTGGGGGAACGTCGTCCATCTGTTCCCCTGTCTGCATGGGCGCCGGCGTCTGCCTGGGTCGCCACAGATGAGTCGATCGCGGGGGAATGCCTCTGGTCCATCCTCGCGTCAGGGTCACCAGTGTAGAAGAGCTTGGAATAATGAGGCGATGTGATATATAAACCAAAGTTTATTATCAGCTCCTCTAACAAGTCTCATCCTAGTGCAGCAGCAGAAGAAGGAAAAAGAGGCCGGAACACTTTCGGCTCTATGAACTTATACTTGCACATAACAAAAGACATGCATATCAAAAGCTGACATCCCTCATTATCTTAATCTCCCCCATTGTCTTGGTACTCCTCCTCATGGCCCTGGGGGGTGAGGGCAGCTCCTCCGGTCTCCACCGCCGTGTCTGGGAACGTCTTTGTTCTTCACTGGTGGTTGAGAGTCTTTGTCCTTTCTGAGGTGTGAAGTCGCCTTACATATGTAATCACCAAACATTCCCACATGCTTCAACATATGTAGGTTATGGAATATATGATTAATATAGCCCACAGACCCATTGTAGTGCTTCCTTTTATATTTTAGCAATACAAGTACAAAACACCGCCCACACTTGAAGCCAGGGCAACAAGAGACACTTTTACAGACAAGACAAACTTTTATTGATAATAGGCTGTGAGCAGCTGCCACTTTTCGTTCAGTTTCGTGGCACCCAACGGGGAACTAAAATTTTAGTGTTTCTAAATTAAGATTACATTATTGTAAGACAAAATATCAATGTTCCCATTTCCAAAGGTGTGGATAGCTGTATGAAAAATGCGATTGAAGTCAGTCAGTAATAATTGTCTGGCTACCTTAAACATGGCCCAGTCCGGGACGTTTTAACCAATCAGCGTCGTCCCTTTGGTCATGTGACAACAAAATGGCAGCGCCCACAGGGGTAGCATGCGCTGAAAGCCTCTCCTGTGTTATTCACATTTCCGATAAGTTTTCCGGCAGTATCACTCGTTTTACTGAAGCATCGTGGGCAAAAGTACGTGAGTGTGCCCAAAAATGGCTTGTACTTGACGGACCCCAACAGAAAGTAGCAGAACATCGTCGCGACTTGTTCGAGAAAGGTGAGTGGCAGCCATTGTTTATGGTTGTACTGCGTGTGCCCTGGAGTCGTTTGGCTCCGATCATTTGTAACTCTAAATATGAACTAAAATGGAACCCTAGATGTCTAAAACCTTTGTCAACCGCTCACAGGGTGACCTAGTCCTGGTCTAAGACTCCGAGTAGGCCGATCTGGGGGTGTGGAGGCTAATAACCAAGGGACTCTGGGTGCCAGGTAACATAGTCCTAGTATAGATCTAGATGATGCAGATTGACTCACTCTGATGATGCATCTATCCCCAGAACCCACCCTGGGCCTGAATTATAGTCAAAATATACCACTACCACAAAGTAGCTCAAATGGGAAAAGGGTAGCAATCCCAATGAGCTTAACTCTGAGTCTGAGGGTTGGATGTACTTCTCAGCCCAAGCCCAAGGGGTGCAGTGTACTAGTAGGTGAGGGAGGAACAAGTTTGGGCATACATTTATATAGTTTGCACATAGTCACACCCATACTATCAAGCCTTAGGCGGATGGAAAATGGCCTGTTAAGGAAAGCCCATATGTTTGTGATGTGTCACCCAAGAAAGGTTAAACTCATGGCAGCAGCAGCCGCCTGTATACTTTATGCTCTCAATAAATATGGGCACACGGTCTGTGCTTGCCATTTTGCAAGTTTACATTGAGCAGTGACTAGGTTGCACAAGGTCTCTATTATAAGCTCACTGTTAATGTGAAAATTATCTGCATGTAGAAGAGCTGGGAATGATGAGGCGGTTTTGTATTAAAAACAGAGTCTTTAATGAACAACTCTTCTATCTTGTCTCATCTGGTGCAGAGCTTGGCAGAAGGCAAAAGAGAGAGATTTCTGCCCAGCTCGCTGGTTAAATACAGGCACACATCAAAGACATGCAAAACACAAGCCGACATCCCCCGTATCTTAATCCCCCCATTGTCCTGTTAACTCCTCCCTTCGTCTTGGGAGGTGATGGGAAAACCACTCCTCGCCTTAGGGGGTGAAGGTGTCAAGTCTGTCGCCGCCGCGTCCTGTGACGTCATTGGTCTTCACACGGCGGTGAGATTCCTTTGTCCTTTCGGAGGTGTGAAGTTCCTTTGCATATGTTGCCCCAAACATTTCCACATGCTCTAACATATGCAGGTATGGAATATATGAGTAATATATACCACAGGCCCCCCAAACAACTAGGAAAGGACACAGAAAGATTCACAGTCTAGGGTAATTACTAAGACATACTACGTGTTACAGCTGTTGCCACAGAAGAAACTTTCAAGCAGCCATGCTCCTAAGAGAGTTCAGTGAAAACATAACAGCATAGTATAATCATAAGTCAGTCCCAAACTGTTGCAGCACAATTAGCGAAAAATTGCAGAGTGGTGTAATCAGTCCCTGTGCAGTCTGGGTTTTAATCTTCTCCCAAAGCTGCTGTAGGTTGGTTTAGGCGTCCTGCTGGGACCTTGTTGTGAGGAATCTGCAGTGTGGGAAGGAGAGAGATTATTTGTTCCCTGCCTGGGGGCTGAGACTTTTTCCTTGGGGGGTCTGCCTCGCCGAGGTGCTCACGCCAACTGTGCAGGTTCGTCTCTCAACAAGAAGGCAGGTTTGAGTCTGTCAATGCTGACCGTTTCATTTCTATCCCCATAATCAAGCACAAAGTGTTTGTCACCATTTTCCAGCACTCTGAACGGGCCATCGTATACTGGGCGTAACATTGGTTTTAGGGCTTCATGCTTAACAAAAACAAACTCGGCGTTTTTTAAAGTTTGAGGAACAAAAACTCGTGGAAAGGAGTGATGAGCTGGACCGTGGAGAGAGTCCGGTCCGCTACTGCCTAAAAACCTTGGGACTGGGAGGTGCCCTGGTTCCGGGTTTTCTGGTAAAAATTCACCTGGTAGTCTGATAGGCTGAGCAAAGACTAATTCTGCAGGGGAAGCGTCTAAATCCTCTTTAGGTGCCGCACGCAACCCCAATAAAACCCAGGGAAGTTTATTTACCCAATTTGTGTCCGTTAATGAGGCTCTGAGGGCGGCCTTTAAGGACCTGTGAAAACGCTCGCATAACCCATTAGCCTGAGGGTGATAAGCGGTGGTACGGTGAATTGTTGCCCCTAAACTGTTGGACATGGCTGACCAGAGCTCTGAGACAAATTGAGGCCCCCTATCTGACGTGATGTCTGATGGGACGCCGAAACGTGCCTCCCAATTTGTTAGAAAAACGCGAGCGACTTCCTCCGCTGTAGTTGCCGCTAGAGGGACTGCCTCTGGCCAGCGCGTGGTGCGGTCTATCATTGTTAGCAGGTGTGTGAAACCCTGGGAGGAAGGCAGTGACCCCACGAGGTCGACATGAATGTGGTCGAACCTTCTAGCAGGGATGGGAAAAGGCTCCAGAGGGGTTTTTGTGTGTCTGTGTACTTTGGCGCGTTGACAAGGAATGCAAGTTTTTGCCCATTCTTTTACGTTTTTGCGCAGGCCTGGCCACACAAACTTTTCGGCAACCATTTTGACCGAGGCGCGCACACCTGGGTGCGCGAGGGAGTGAATTGCGTCGAAAATACGGCGGTGCCAAGCAGCTGGTACTAACGGGCGAGGTCGGCCGGTTGAAACATCGCATATTAGGGGGGGCACGCCGTCGCGCAACCCTTTTTTCTCCAGCCTAAACCCTGTTGGTCCAGACAGGCGCGCGCGCACGTCCGCATCACTGCCTTGTTCTTCCGCCATGGCTGCATAATCTATCCCTTCATGGATAGGTGCTGCATATGTGTTTGCGTTAGAGAAAAGCTCGGCTGCTGAGGCAGTGTAATCTGTCTCCTCGTGCTCTGGTGGTGCCACAGCGCGAGAGAGACAGTCCGCTACTACGTTAAGTTTGCCCGCTACGTGTCGAATGTCTGTGGTGAACTCTGAAATCGCAGCTAGCTGTCTTTGTTGTCTGCCCGACCAAGGTTCTGAAATTTTAGCCATAGCAAAAGTGAGCGGTTTATGGTCCACAAAAGCCGTGAAACTCCGCCCTTCTAACCAAAACTGGAAGTGGCGGATGGACAAATGGAGCGCCAGCAGCTCCCTGTCAAAAGTGCTGTATTTGCGTTCCGTCGGGTTTAGCGATTTGCTAAAGAATGCTAAAGGTTGCCAGACCCCCTTGACAAGTTGTTCTACAACTGCCCCTATGGCCAAGTCTGAAGCATCTGTGGTTAGAGCAATGCGGGCCGAGGGATCTGGGTGGACTAACATTGTGGCGTTAGCTAGGGCGTTTTTAACTTCCGCAAAAGCGCGTTCGCGTTCCGGGGTCCATTCGACCGCGTTGGAAGCTTTCATCTATATATGTTTTATATCTATATGGGTACAAGGTAGACTTAATGTTATAATACCCTATGGTCCATATAATGTGTTTTCAGATCTAAACAACCTTGATCCAACATTTGGCTACCATCGTGTGTGCTATAGCCATTTTACGGACAAAACAAGAGTGGAGCGTGCTGAAGCTCGTAAAAAACGACTGGCCGAAGCCCACATTCCTGAGCCTCAGGAGCAAAGCGGACCAGAACTTAGTCCCCCAACACCATCTCCTAAAAAGCGACTGCGATCTCACCATGCTGCAGCAACCATCAGCCAAGCATCTGCAAGGTCAAGCAATGTGTTGCCAAACATCTGCATCATCTGCAAGAAGGAAACGCTCAGAGAAGGGCCACGGACAAATTGTGTCACTGTAAAACTGATGCAAGCTGAGACATGTGATGCTGGTAAGAAAATTGGTAGATCTTACAATTTGGAGTGGTGAAAGTTTAAAGAAAAATAATGTCTATTTAATCTTAACACATATTATATTACTGGTATGTTATTTCTCATATCTTTGATACTGAAATACTTGTGAGCCATTAGTGATGGAATAGAACAGGGAGGTTGACTGAGTTTTACTATTAATTTAATGTCTTTTGATTTATTTGCACACAGGTCTTTTAAGACAAGCAGCTACTGAGAAAGCAGATGAAACCATTCTCAGACACATAAGAGACCGTGATTGTGCTGCCATTGAGGTCAAATACCATGGCAGCTGCTATCGTCAGTATACAAGATTTCTACAGAGTCAGTCTGAATCCTCCAGGTTGTAATTTATTCCTTTTTATTTTCAAATATATGAATTCAGAGATCCTTTGGGGCTATACAAATTCTTACAAATGAGTAAAGTCATGGTTGTCAAAATGTCAAAAGGGAAAATGTCACAGGTCTCTGCTAAATCAAACTCACTGAAACACTAGTTTTATATTTTTATATAATATTGTGTAGTTTTACTCCAGATAGCATTATTTTTTATTTTATTTCCAGATCATCGAGCAGTGAGAGACTTGGTTTCCAGAAAACCTTTGACCTATTTTGTGAGGAGGTGGTTAAGCAGCGCATCATCCAAAACCAAGAAATCCTAAGACTGAACAGGCTGTTGGACATTTTTGTGTCAATGGCCAAAAAGCATGAAAGACTTGATGCATCAAGCTACAGGTACGGGACAGATTTCCATGGCTTACATATATACAATTTCAACCAAAGATGTTTAAAAAAATCTTGAGATTCTTACCAATAAAGAAGACTGAAATGACAAAAACTGGCAATAATCATATACAGTGGGGCAAAAAAGTATTTAGTCAGCCACCAATTGTGCAAGTTCTCCCACTTAAAAGATGAAAGAGGTCTCCAATTTTCATTATAGGTATACCTCAACTATGGGAGACAAAATGAGAAAAAAAAATCCAGAAAATCACATTGTCTGATTTTTAAAGAATTTATTTGCAAATTATGGTGGAAAATAAGTGTTTGGTCACCTACAAACAAGCAAGATTTCTGGCTCTCACAGACCTGTAACTTCTTCTTTTAGAGGCTCCTCTGTCCTCCACTCGTTACTGTATTAGTGGCACCTGTTTGAACTCGTTATCAGTATAAAAGACACCTGTCCACAACCTCAAACAGTCAGACTCCAAACTCCACTATGGCCAAGACCAAAGAGCTGTCAAAGGACACCAGAAACAAAATTGTAGACCTGCACCAGGCTGGGAAGACTGAATCTGCAATAGGTAAGCAGCTTGGTGTGAAGAAATCAACTGTGGGAGCAATTATTAGAAAATGGAGGACATACAAGACCACTGATAATCTCCCTCGATCTGGGGCTCCACACAAGATCTCACCCCGTGGGGTCAAAATGATCAGGAGAACAGTGAGCAAAAATCCCAGAACCACACGAGGGACCTAGTGGATGACCTGCAGAGAGCTGGGACCAAAGTAACAAAGGCTACCATCAGTAACACACTACGCCATTAGGGACTCAAATCCTGCAGTGCCAGACGTGCCCCCCTGCTTAAGCCAGTACATGTCCAGGCCCACCTGAAGTTTGCTAGAGAGCATTTGGATGATCCAGAAGAGGACTGGGAGAATGTCATATGGTCAGATGAAACCAAAATAGAAGTTTTTGGTAAAAACTCAACTTGTCGTGTTTGGAGGAGAAAGAACACCATACCTACTGTGAAGCATGGGGGTGGAAACATCATGCTTTGGGGCTGTTTTTCTGCAAAGGGACCAGGACGACTGATCCGTGTAAAGGAAAGAATGAATGGGGCCATGTATCGTGAGATTTTGAGTGAAAACCTCCTTCCATCAGCAAGGGCATTGAAGATGAAACGTGGCTGGGTCTTTCAGCATGACAATGATCCCAAACACACCACCCGGGCAACGAAGGAGTGGCTTCGTAAGAAGCATTTCAAGGTCCTGGAGTGGCCTAGCCAGTCTCCAGATCTCAACCCCATAGAAAATCTTTGGAGGGAGTTGAAAGTCCGTGTTGCCCAACAACAGCCCCAAAACATCACTGCTCTAGAGGAGATCTGCATGGAGGAATGGGCCAAAATACCAACAACAGTGTGTGAAAACCTTGTGAAGACTTACAGAAAACGTTTGACCTCTGTCATTGCCAACAAAGGGTATATAACAAAGTATTGAGATGAACTTTTGTTATTGACCAAATACTTATTTTCCACCATAATTTGCAAATAAATTCTTTAAAAATCAGACAGTGTGATTTTCTGGATTTTTTTTTTTCTCATTTTGTCTCTCATAGTTGAGGTATACCTATGATGAAAATTGGAGACCTCTCTCATCTTTTAAGTGGGAGAACTTGCACAATTGGTGGCTGACTAAATACTTTTTTACCCCACTGTATTTAGTGACAAATCAAAATTACCTGAAGAACTTTGCATATTGGCGGTGTCTACATGAAATGGAAGCCAAGATTTCTCTGTTAAAGCTAATTTTTCTTTGTTCCACAGGTCCAGCAGATTAAAGGAGCGGCTTAAGCAAAGATTCCCTCAACTGAAATTCCATTCACCGTCAAAGAAATCAGCAAGTGAGATAGTATTTGTTGAGAATATTGCCACTGGTGATGTTGCTGAACAACTGTCAATGTCAACAACAGACACAGAAACATCAAGCGCCTGTAGTGACGTTGCACTACCAGCTCCACCTACAAGCACAGACGCGTCTCTGTATTCCCTTTACACCTCAGCTCTGATGATTTGCAGGGAACTTTCATCTTGCCAAGGTATGCAAGGACCTTGGCCACCCACATCAAAAGATTTCACCATTGAAAAGGCAAAGGAACTCATCCCAGTTGCCCTTTTCAGTATGCTTGCCTGGATCATCGGTGCCTCTGATGACGCAACACTGGCTGACTACGTGGAGATGTCTGATGCATTCCACTTGAAAATGTTGTCAATACTACAAGATGTCATTTATTTGCAGTCCAACGGCCTGAAGCAGACCCCGAAGTCATTGTGTCTGGGTCTGACCACGAGGCACCTCACAAGATCTTCACAAGTGTTGCAGCTGCTCAGCAGTTTGGGACACTGTGCATCCTACCACAGTATCTTATGATTTGATATGGCCCTTGCTCAGCTGCAGCTCGTACAGGGAGAAATTTCCATCCCAGCAGGAATCCAGAAGTCAGTGCCTATAATCCTTGTTTGGGATAATATAGATTTTGGTGAGGAGACATCCTCAGGACATGGAACCACTCACCATACAAATGGCATCCTTATACAAGAGTCAAGTGGTGACCTTCCTTCAAACATTGAGTACAGTCAACGGCCAACAATAAAGAAGAGCGAGCGAACCCTGGATGTACCTCCATCAACCCTTGTCCACTATCATCCAATTAAGAGGACTGGTCCCACCAAGAGGGTGATTTCTGCTGAACAGATTGACGAGAAGATGTATGCCAAGTTCCATCGATCAGCTCACCTTTCAGATATGGCTTATGTCTTTGTCAAGTTCGTGGATGGAGGAGAACATAAATTGCCTGGATGGACAGGATTCAACACACAACTACATGACCGTGACGAACTTCATCTGTCTCACATGGCCTACTTACCGACCATAGAGGCCTCTCCAACAGAGCTGGATACCGTCAACACTATCTTGAGCCGAAGCTTACAGATGGCTGACAAGCTGGATCTGAATACCGTGACACTTGTCTTTGATCAGGCAATTTATGCCAAGGCCCAAGAAATATGTTGGAAGAACGATACCTATCGTGATCGTATTGTTGTGAGATTGGGTGCGTTTCACACCTGCATGTCATTCCTGTCTGTTCTGGGGAAGCGCTTCCGCGACGCAGGCCTCATGGATATTCTGGTAGAATCGGGAGTTGTGGCAGCAGGTTCAATCCATCGTGTAATGGAGGGAAAACATTACAACAGATCAGTGCGCGCTCACAAGTTGATGTTTGAGGCCCTGCATCGCCTACTCTTCACGTGCTTCACCGAAACATTGTCTCCCGAGATGAGTGACAAGTTGCAAACTTTCATCAACCATATGAGTCAGGCCTACCCATCTCAGCTCTTTCGAGACTTATGTTTAGGCCCAGAACTCAGTGACGTTGTAGCACTGTATGAGGAATTCCGACGCAACCAGTCTCAGAAGAGCCCAACGTTTGCCTTGTGGTCTTCGTATCTTGACATGGTGGAGTTGCTTCTGTGGTTCATTCCAGCTACAAGGGAATCCAATTGGGATCTCCACCTTGCTGCTGTTCGTTCCATGTTGCCGTGGTTCTTCGCCTATGATAAGACACATTACTCTCGCTATCTGTCAGCATACTGGATTGAGATGATGAGCCTGTCGCACACACATCCTGCCATTTTTGACCAGTTTGTTTCTGGCAAATGGACTGTCCAACAGCAGGATCGCTATGGATTCTCAGGAACGGCATGTGACCAGGTGATTGAACAGACCTGCAACCGGGACTGCAAAACCATGGGAGGATTCACAGGATTGACACTTGGGAGGAATGCTGTGAATTGATGGGTGCTATCACAAAGCGAACGAGCGGGCATTACAAGACAGTGTGAAGTTATGGCTGGTTGTAGGCAAGATGGCAGGACGAGGAAAGACCTCGACCACACAAGGCGTGCAAAGGATGAGGAAGGTGTCCAGGCCATCATGGATTGCATAAATTTAATGTTAAATCCATTCTCCCATGAAGGCGACGAGTTGCTGAACATCAGTAACGGGGTTGTGGCTACTACAGAAGTAAGGACTGACTTGCTTGGAGCAAGAGATGTTGGAGAATCTGCAGCAGCTGAATTTCTGACAGCTAGATTGATAAACCACACAACTGGATTTCACGAACCAATCAAACAGTCAAAGCTCAAAACATTTTCAAATCCCTGCAAAACAAAGACAACAACGAAAACAGGAAAGGAGGTTATCTTGAAGAGTGACCGGAAGTTGTTTGCCCGGTTGGTGATCATTAACAGGAGTCGATCAGTAGACATGAAAGAGGTCTTGTCGTATCCCTTAAGTGTTGTACCTTCCTCATTGGCTTCACCTGATGGATCACTGGCAAAAACAAACAAAGCCATGCTGCTACAGTACATTGAGTCCAAATGCCCATCTATCACGGTGGACCACATCCCAGCCAAATCAGCACTGGTCATTGATGGCATGGGTGTTGTACACGGCCTATCAAGGCCACTCCCAGCCACATTCAGACAACTTGCAGAGTATGTTCTTCGTCATATCCGCACTGTGTGTTTATATACTCATATATTTATTCCATCCAGCTACAATGCTCTGCACTGTGTCTGTGTGTATATATACTGTATATATTTATAGTAATATGTACATATGTATATTAGCTGCTCTTGCCTTTTTTTTTCTTGCCTTCTGATTGTTGCTCTGAGTGTTGCTATCCCTGTGCTGTTGCAATCCTGGAATTTCCCCATTGTGGGACTAATAAGATAAGATAAGATAAGATAAGCCTTTATTAGTCCCACAACGGGGAAATTCCAGGATTGCAACAGCACAGGGATAGCAACACTCAGAGCAACAATCAGAAGGCAAGAAAAAAAAACAAGCAAGCAAGAGCAGCTAATAAACATATGTACGTATTACTACAAAATATATATATATACACACACACACAGACACACAGTGCAGAGCATTGTAGCTGGATGGAATAAATATATGAATATATGAACACACAGTGCAGAGCATTGTAGCTAGATGGAATAAATATGTAAATATACAAACACCCACAGTACGGAGCATTGCAGCTAGGTGGAATAAATATGCAAGTATATAAACACACACAGTGCGGAGCAATGTAGCTAGACGGAACAACATGTAGATATATAAATATATAAACACCCACAGTACGGAGCATTGCAGCCAGACGGAACAAATATGCAAATATATAAACACACACAGTGCAGAGCATTGCCGCTAGATGGAATGAAACAGCATAACCGTCTACCCAGCCATCCTGCATGGTATGATTATGTGCCCATACACACTCTCACCCTCCATAGCGACCGGCATGCTCCTAGTTGTATGCCGGAGAGGACCACCGTGTAAGTCTATTGCATCTTCCGCATCCAAAAAACTATTAGTTTGTTACGTCTTCTCTGCTATCTCTGCGAGCAGCCCTGCTTAGGTTGTACAGTCTGACAGCCGTTGGTAGGAAGGACCTACGAAACCTCTCGGTTGTGCACCTGGGATGATGTAGTCTGCTGCTAAATGAGCTCCTCAGTGCATTCAGTATGTCCTGCATAGGGTGGAACTCGGACTCCAGCAGAGATGACAGTTTAGCCACCGTCCTTCTCTCTCCTATCTCCTCCATCGGATCAAGGCGCTGCCCCAGGACAGAGCTAGCTTTCTTAATCAGTTTGTTCAGTCTCTTCCTATCGGCTGCAGTAATGCCACTGCCCCAGCAGACCACTCCAAAAGTGATGGCTGATGCCACCACCGTGTCATAGAATGACTTCAGCAGCGCCCCTTGTACACCAAAAGACCTGAGTCTCCTCAGCAGGAACAGCCTGCGCTGTCCCTTCTTGTAGAGTGCATCAGTATTGTGTGACCAGTCTAGTTTATTGTTCAGATGAATACCCAGGTACTTATAGGATGTCACCATCTCGATGTCTGTTCCCTGTATATTTACTGGTACTGTGAGGGGCTGCCCATGCCTGCGGCAGTCCACCACCAGCTCCTTAGTTTTCCTCGCGTTGATCTGGAGGCAGTTCCGATGGCACCAGTCCACGAAGTCCTGGATAAGCCCTCTGTACTCAGCTTCATCTCCATTGGAGATGAGGCCAACGATCGCAGAGTCATCAGAGAACTTCTGTAGATGGCAGTGTGTTGTGTTGTGTGAGAAGTCCGCAGTATAAAGAGTGAACAGGAAGGGAGCCAGCACCGTTCCCTGGGGGGCCCCCGTGCTACTGATGATCGTGTCGGACACACAGTCCCGGGTTCTCACAAACTGAGGCCGGTTCGTGAGGTAGTCCAGGATCCATGATGACAGGTGCTGGTCCACCCCTGCGCGCAGCAGCTTGTCCTTCAGGATCATCGGTTGGATGGTGTTGAAAGCACTGGAGAAGTCAAAGAACATGATCCTCACCATATTCCCGGGCTTCTCCAGGTGGGACAGAGAACGGTGAAGGAGGAAGATCACCGCATCCTCCACCCCAATGCCATGCTGGTAGGCGAACTGGAGTGGATCCATCGCTGGTTCCACCAGGGGGCGGAGGTGAGCAAGGAGCAGTCTCTCCAGGGTCTTCATCAAGTGGGACGTCAAGGCCACCGGTCTGTAGCTGTTCAGGTCTTTGGGGTGGGAAGTTTTTGGTACAGGTACCACACAAGATGTTTTCCACAGCTGTGGTACCCTCCCCAGTTTCAGGCTCATGTTGAAGATATACGTCACAATCCCACACAGCTGGTCTGCACAGGACTTGAGGAGCTTTGCGCTGATGCCGTCCGGTCCCGGCGCCTTCCTCGCCTTGATCTTCCTCAGCTCCGTCCTCACCTGGGTCCTGGTCAGGGTCAGGATGGGGGGCTGTGTGTTGGGAGTGGGGGGGTGTTGGTAGAGTGGGGAGTGGGCAGCAGGACTTGATTTCTTTAGAGGCAGCAGTGGTTGTTGTGCAGTCAGGGGGGAGGGCGGTTGGTCAAATCTATTGAAAAACAGATTCAGGTTGTTCGCCCACTCCCTGCCCCCTGTGGCCTGGGGGGAGGTATTCTGGAGCCCCGAGATGGTTTTGAGGTTTCTCCAGACCCCGCTGATGTCGCTCTGTTGCAGCTTGTCCTCCATCTTCTTCCTTAATAAAGGCTTATCTTATCTTATATCGTGTGCCTGGCAAAAATGCTGAAGTGTAGCCGTGTCGACTTCATTGGTGACAGATATCCCCCCGTCAGCATCAAGGGAGGAGAACATGCAAGAAGGGCAGCAGTGGGAAGCCAGTTGCGCAGAATTTTGTCTGAGGAACAGGAACTCCCAATTCAGTGGAACAGTTTCCTCAATCATGGAAAGAATAACGAGGAGTTGATCGAGTTCTTCTTCCGTGCTTGGTCTACTATGTCAGTAGAACTGGAAGGCATTGACCTCTACATGGCACATGGCGAATCCTGTCATCTGATCTCTGCTACATCAGTGATGTCAGTACCAGAGTTGACCTGCGGCCATGAGGAAGCTGATACCAGGATTGCGCTCCACTGCTGTCATGCCAGTAACACCTATGCGAACATTGCAGTCAAAAGTTCGGATACTGATGTGGCCATCATCCTTCTGTCTCTGATGGCAGACATTGGATCAGACATTTACTTTCTGACTGGTACCAAAAAAAGAAGAAGGATTCTTGCTCTACAAAATGTGCGAGAGTCACTTGGTGACACTGTCTGTCGGTCATTGATAGGGTTACATGTCTTTACAGGATGCGACTCCACAAGTGCCTTTCATGGAAAAGGGAAACGCCGTCCACTGGACCTTGTCCTGAAAAACACTGAATACCAGGAGGTATTCACACAGCTTGGGAGAGACTTTGATGTGGCTCCTTCTCTTCAGTCTTCACTCGAAAAGTTTGTATGTGATCTGTACGGTCAAAATACAAATGATGTGAATGAGGCTCGCTACCGTCTGTTCTGCATCAATGCCTCCTGCGATGATGCATTACCACCCAACCAGAATGCTCTTCAAAAACATGTGGAGAGGTCAAATTATCAAGCAGCCATCCATCGCCGTGCCGTTCAGCAAACAATATCTGCCCCCAGTCCAGTGGGCCATGGCTGGATTTTGTTGCAGGAAGAACTGGCTGTAGACTGGATGGCAACTGGTCTGGCGCCTGAAGAGATCTTGAACTATGTGCACTGTTCATGCAAGCGGAGTAGGTGCGAGGCCAGCAGATGTACATGCAAGGCATCGGATCTCAGCTGCACTGATCTATGCGCCTGCATCGATTGCGTGAATCGTGTTCTTACAGAATCTGAAAGATCTGTGGAAGCAGAGGAGGAAGAAAATGAGGGAGATGATTCTGGTGATGAATAAGGTGGAGGTTGAATACAGGTTGTATCAGGATATGACAGCTATACATGTTGGATTTATGTAAATTAGCAGAGTTCTTTGACACTCAATCACATAACTGACCAGGAATCGATTTCTCGGGTCAACGTTATTTGGAAAAGATGTATCAAACGTGATTCTAGGTAGAGTGGTTAAGAAGTTAGGCTATCCATGCCTATGACGGCCATCTTGGATTTATTTAAATGAGTGGAGTTCTTTGACCCTCAATCACACAAGTGACCTCAGAAATCGATTCCTGGGCATAACATTATCGGAAAATGATGTCTCAAACGTGATTCTAGTTGTACTGATAAAAAAGTTAGGCCATTCATGGCAGCCATCTTGGATTTATGAAAATTAGTGGAGCCCTCAATCACATATCTGACCTCAGAAATCGATTCCTCAGGTCAACATTATCCGAAGAAGACGTCTCAAACGTGATTATAGGTAAAGTGGTTCAAAATATAGTCCATCCCCACCCATGGTGGCCATCTTGGATTTATGCAAATTAGCGGGGTTCTTTGACCCTCAGTCACACTAATGACCTCGGAAATTGATTCCTCGGGTTAACATTAGCCGAAAAGGACGTCTCCAACGTGATTCTAGGTAGAATGGCTAAAAAGTTAGTCCATCCATGGCAGCCATCTTGGATTTATGCAAATTAGCGTGGTTCTTTGACCCTCAGTCACACAGTCGACCTCAGAAATCGATTCCTCGGCTCAACATTATCCGAAAAAGAGGCCTCAAACGTGTTTCTAGGTAGACTGGTTGAAATGTTAGGGCATTCATTCCCTTGGTTAGTCGTGGCAGCCATCTAGGATTTATGCAAATTTGACATAGATATCCACACCTTTGACAGTGGGAACATCGATTTTTGGATTCAGCAGGTTTTTTTTACATAGAAATCAAAGCTCCCGTAGTTCCCAGTTGGGTGCCACGAAAATCATTTTCTAGCCACATTTTGAGGGAGCTGCTCACGGCCTATTTCTGCTTAATTTACAAATCACTGTAATAGGAAATTTGACAATTCTGTGCTATTCCTTTTTTATTTATTTTTATTTTGTGTATTTTATTGATCCCCAGAGGGGAATTTCAGGGCATCCACGGTACGGCGCCATCCCTTCGCCAATCACACCTAAGGCCACTTTAGAATCTCCAGTTAACCTAGCTTGCATGTTTTTGGCATGTGGGAGGAAACCGGAGTACCCTGGGTAAACCCACGCAGACTCAGGGAGAACCTGCAAACTCCACACAGAAGGGCCACCGATGGTCAGGGGGCGGGATCGAACCCACGACGGTCAGGGATGGAATTGATCCTGTGACACTGATACTGTGCTGCCACTGTGCAAACCACTGCGCCACCGAGCTGCCCTTCTTGTATTATTATATAGAATATCACTGTAGTAAGCTGGGAAAAAAAATCTGCTTTAAAATGTGTAATTCTTCCCACAACTTTTAGTGCAAAAAAAAAAAAAAAACTCAAAAAAATCACAACTTTTAATAGCAACTTTTCAAATAAAAAAAACAAAACAAAAACCCTCCCACAAATTCAGGCTTTTTGGGCCACAAAAATTATAAAAACATCCCGCAAAATCGTGGGGGGATTGACTCCCATTCTCCAAACTACAAGAATCTAAGTCATAAAAGATCACGCAAATAAGTTTGACAAACAAATAAACATTGGTTTTTAAACAGTCGCCAATATTGCATATTCCATTCATTTTCAAGAATTCTATACACACGTGGAAAAAATTGTTGGTACCCCTCTGTTAATGAAAAAAAAAACCCACAATGGTCACAGAAATAACTTGAATCTGACAAAAGTGGTAATAAATAAAAATTCTATGAAAATTAACCAATGAAAATATGACAATGCTTTTGAATTGTGGTTCAGCAGAATTATTTTAAAAAACAAACTCATGAAACAGGCCTGGACAAAAATGATGGTACCCTTAACTTAATATTTTGTTGCACAACCTTTTGAGGCAATCACTGCAATCAAACGATTTCTGTCAATGAGACTTCTGCACCTCTCAGCAGGTATTTTGGCCCACTCCTCATGAGCAAACTGCTCCAGTTGTTTCAGGTTTGAAGGGTGCCTTTTCCAGACATCATGTTTCAGCTCCTTCCACAGATGTTCAATAGGATTTAGATCAGGGCTCACAGAAGGCCACTTTAGAATAGTCCAATGTTTTGCTCTTAGCCATTCTTGGGTGTTTTTAGCTGTGTGTTTTGGGTCATTATCCTGTTGCAAGACCCATGACCTGCGACTGAGACCAAGCTGTCTGACACTGGGCAGCACATTTCTCTCTAGAATACCTTGATAGTCTTGAGATTTCATTGTACCCTGCACAGATTCAAGACACCCTGTGCTAGATGCAGCCCCAGAGCATAACAGAACCTCCTCCATGTTTCACAGTAGGGACAGTGTTATTTTCTTGGTATGCTTCATTTTTGCATCTGTGAACATAGAGCTGATGTGCCTTGCCAAAAAAGTTCCAGTTTTGTCTCATCTATCCATAGGACATTCTCCCATAAGCTTTGTGGCTTGTCAACATGCAGTTTGGCAAATTCCAGTCTGGCTTTTTACCTCCGCCAAGGAGGTTATGTTTTTACTGGGGTTTGTTTGTTTGTCTGTCTGATACCAATATAATTCAAAAAGTTATCAACGGATTTTGACGAAATTTTCAGGACAAGTCCAAAATGAGACAAGGAAGAAATTATTACATTTTGGGAGTGAACTGGATCACTGTCTGGATCCAGGAATTTTTTAAAGGATTCTTTATCATTGCGAGATAGGGCCATTTTTAGCATATGTGTATATAATTCCACAATAAATGGTCAGGACGCTCGCCAAAAAAATACAGGATAAGGTCCCAATAGGTTCTAGGAAATATCAAAGACTGATTCGGATCCTGCAAAAAATCTGGATACTGTGATCCAGAACAGGAAATAATAGGGGATCTTTGGAATTTTCATCACTGTAAGGTAACAAATTAAGATATAAACATACAACAAACACCAAAATATAGCCAAGACACTGAGGAATCAGTAGTGTGCCAGTGGATTTGTTGCATCTTCAAAAGCTATGGAGCTATATCCAGAAGAAAACCGCCATTACCGAAAAAGTGATTTTTGTCAATAACTACTGAACTAATAAAGATATCAATGTGAATCCAACTGCTAAAGGTATGTTTTGATGGTCAAGGAATCAGAAAATATAGATCAAATGAATGTTGGACTATTATATTTGGGGAAAATCCCAATATTAGGGGGAACTGAGGTACTTGGCGGAGGTCTGCGCTCTCCGAGTGCTTTTCTAGTTTATGATTTGTTTTCAACAGTGGTGTCCTCCTTGGTCGTCTCCCATGAAGTCCACTTTGGCTCAAACAACGACGGATGGTGCTATCTGACACTGATGTACCTTGACCTTGGAGTTCACCATGAATGTGTTTAGAGGTTGTTCTGGGCTCTTTTGTTACCATTCATATTATCTGTCTCTTCCATTTTTCATCAAGTTTCCTCCTGCCGCCACGTCCAGGGAGGTTGGCTACAGTCCCATGAATCTTAAATTTCTGAATAATATGTGCAACTGTAGTCACAGGAACATCAAGCTGCTTGGAGATGGTCTTATAGCCTTTACCTTTAACATGCTTGTCTATAATGTTCTTTCTAATCTCCTGAGACAACTCTCTCCTTTGCTTCCTCTGGTCCGTGTTTAGTGTGGTACACACCATGTCACCAAACAGCACAGTGACTACTTGTCACCCTTTAAATAGGCCGACTGACTGATTACAAGTTTGACTGATTACAAGTTTGTAGACACCTGTGATGTTAATTAGAGGACACATCTTGGTTGAACATGTCCCTATGGTCACATTATTTTTAATCTTTTCTAGGGGTACCATCATTTTTGTCCAGGCCCGTTTCATGACTTTGTTTTTTAAAGTAATTCTGTTGAACCACAACTCAAAAAGCATTGTCTGATTTTCATTGGTTAATTTTCATAGAATTTTTATTTATTACCACTTTTGTCAGATTCAAGTTATTTCTGTGACCATTGTGGGTTTTTCTTTCATTAACAGAGGGGTACCAACAATTTTGTCCATGTGTGTAAGTAATAGTCACACAATCAAATAAATCTTAGTGTTCAGTCCCTTTTCCATTTGACAAAGTTTAATATGTGATTGCCTACATACAGTATAGGCTGCACGTCTTTGCATTCCACTTTCAAACACAGCCTACATTTGGGCCCGTACCCGTTTTCTACAGGCATGCACTAATCTTATCTTAAATGAAGAAAGTTAAACAATGCTAGTTCGTCTCACCTCTTAAATACAGCAGGTTGTGGTGACCCACCACAATCTACAGGGACATTCATCCTCACACTCAAAAGGTCCGGAACACAATTTGCATACAGAGGACAATGCTCAGACGGACAAAGAGCCAACCAATGTCATGCTAATCATGTGTATTGACTGTTATGCTAATGTGCCATGCATTCTCTCTTCCTGTATAACTGATAAAAGAGCTTGTGTGACATGCCTCAAAAACTCTGGACAACAGAGCACAGCACAACGCTACAAGTGTGTCTCATTTTGATGGAGGAAATAAGTAATAAGTACTTTATCGGTGACTTTGAAAATAATGGCTCATTTTTAAGAAAAAAAGTAACCAAAACAATTATTTTATTAACTGAAGACTGTATTGTTGGATGTGCCACCGCAGAAGACCCTGCATACTTTAGTGACAGTACCAGTATATGGAGGAATTCTGGGTCATATTAGCATCTGCTCTTCATCATAATGGGTTTGGGAGGGGGTGTCTAATCATGTGCCATGGAGGGCCAAGACCCTGCAGGCTTTACCTCCAACCAGTGTCTTCAACAGCAGATTCCACTGAACTTCTTCCACTGACTGCAGATCAGTGAAAACACCTGCTGAAGAGACTGGGTAGAAGAGAACCTGCAGGGTCTTGGCCCCCCATGACACATGATTGGAAGCCCCCGGGTTAGGATTTAATGGGATTTATCATTTTAACACAAACTGCTTTATGGTTCATAATTCTGTTGACAGACTTACACCAAACCAAAAGTGGACATTCAAGCTATCTCTGATTATAAGCCCACCAACTCCATACCTATAGCCATGACTGTGTCCTTTCTTAATGAGCTAAATGACTTCTATGCTCGTTTTGACAAGGACAATAACGAAAAGAATATCAATTTCCCATCCTCTGATGACCTCCACCACCTCACACTCACCCACACCGACGTCCGTAACGCACTGAGTCATATCAACGTACGTAAGACTGCTGGCCCTGACGGCATTCCTGGGCGTGTGCTGAAGGCATGCGCTGAGCAGCTGGCAGGGGTCTTCACGGACATCTTCAACCTGTCCCTGGCCCAGGCGGTGGTACCAGTGTGCTTCAAGGCCACTTCTATAGTACCAGTGCCGAAACATTCAACACCATCGTGCCTAAATGACTATCGCCCTGTGGCACTGACCCCCATAGTCATGAAGTGCTTTGAGTGACTGGTCTTGGCACAGCTCAAAAAATGCCTGCCCCCTACACTGGACCTTCACCAGTTTGCCTACTGGAGCAACAGGAGTACAGAGGATGTGGTTTCTACAGCGCTGCACTGTGTACTCTCACATCTGGATGACAAGAACACCTACGCAAGAATGCTGTTTGTTGACTTCAGCTCAGCATTCAACACAGTTATCCCCTCCAAGTTAATCACTAAACTTGGGGACCTGGGAATCAGTACCTCCACCTGCAACTGGATCATGGATTTTCTGACCAACAGACCCCAGCATGTTAGGTCAGGCCCCAACTGTTTTTCCATCATCACACTCAACACTGGTGTACCACAGGGCTGTGTGCTCAGCCCATTCCTCTACTCCCTCTTCACCCATGACTGCAGGCCTATGTATGGATCCAATTCCATCATAAAGTTCGCAGATGACACCACGGTGATTGGACTCATCAGGGACAACGATGAGTCAGATTACAGGGCAGAGGTTGAGCACTTGGCTACTTGGTGCGCTGACAATAACCTACTCCTTAACACCAGCAAAACCAAGGAGCTCATAGTGGACTACAGGAAGGAGAGGGGAGAGACACATGACCCCATCCATATCAATGGCATAGCTGTTGAACGTGTCCCCAGCTTCAAATTCCTGGGGACCCACATCTCGGAGGACCTGTCCTGGTCAGTTAACACCACCAGCCTGATCAAGAAGGCCCATCAGCGCCTCTTCTTCTTGAGGACACTGAAGAAGAACCATCTGTCAACTGACATCCTGGGCAACTTCTACCGCTGCGTGATAGCAAGCACCCTGACCAACTGTGTCACAGTCTGGTATGGGAGCTGCTCTGTCGCTGACCGTAAGGCGCTGCAGCGGGTGGTGAAAACCGCCCAACGCATCACAGGGACTCCACTTCCAGTTATAGAGGACGTCTACAGGAAAAGATGTCTGCGCCGGGCACGCAGCATTCTTAGGGACTCCAACCATCCTGCTCATGGACTGTTCCAGCTTCTCCCCTCCAGAAGGCGTTTCAGAAGCCTTCCGACTAGAACCAGCAGGTTTAGGAACAGTTTCTTTCCAACAGCTGTCATGTTATTGAGCTTAGTTCCCCGCTGACTCTCTTACCATCATCTCTTACCATCCTCACCTGTACATAACTGTCCACCTAACTTATTGTACATTATTTTCACATAACAGTACTGTTAACTTTCTGCACTGCTGCATATATTTGCATATATTTGCTTAAATTGCACATACTGTCAATTACTGTATATACTGCACTGCTGTCCTTTGCACTTCTGATTGGATGCTAAACTGTGTTTCGTTACCTTGTATTCATACATGTGTAATGACAATAAAGTTGAATCTAATCTAATCTAATCTAAAAAAAAATTCTCAAACTGCTGGATTGTTCTTAGACAGCTTTTCCAATCTTTTAGTATTTAATTTGTGCCACATGGTGGTAACCTTCACATATAAAAAAAGAGACATCTGCAAAAACTTCACAGGTTTATTGTCAGTGCAATACTACATGAATGCATGTATAGTACATTGTTGATGCAGAGAATATATATTTCTACAGTACATGTATCTAGTAAATCAAGCATTTTCCATGTAACCTTGTGACTGCATTATTTTAATTGCTTTTAATCCTAGATCAAGTTTGTTTTGGCCTAAAATGCATCATAACTGTCAAATATATCTTATTATACCTAACTCAGTACTGTTTACTTTTTGAATATATATTTTGTGGCTAATATAGTTATTAACCTGGCGATGAAGTTGTGTCAGCTGATCATTTTTTGCTATGACACCACCTCAGTCTCAGTGCTGCTGGAGCAGGTACGTCCCATGATGTCTCAACAGTCTCTCCATGATTTTCACGCAGATCAGAGCAATTTGTTGCACAGGAAATAAACATTTCTACAGACATTCTTAAGCTCTATAACGACTGATCGTTTGTGAAGCTGTGTTGACATCAGTGACAGGCTGTGTTGAACACCCAGACCGACCGTTTGAAGTGGTAAATTTCCCACAACAGAGCCATCTGAAACACACACAGCATACATATTTTAGTACCTAACAGCAATAACTTGCAGACATTACAGTGTAGTACGACGTACTTATAGCAAACTAGCATTAGCAACCATTAGCTTACCGTCATATATGACCTAGTTTGTATCCTCACATCTTCGGCTCTCCCAGAAGCTGCAGAACTATTCCAGAGTGTTTCGACTCACTGCCTGTATCCTTTTCTGGCGGTCCTTTTTGGCATTTACGGTGAAAAAAGCCACAGACCGAGGAGTCGCCTTGTACAGCTGCCATTGCTTGGGTCGCGTGTTTTACGTCATGGGAGTGTGGCGCCGCCTTGCTGTAAAAAAAAATCCCGCCCACCCCAGCTTAACCCCGCTTTACCCGGCTGCTATGGAGACACAACCAAGGCCGAATCATGTCGTAGCGAATCGAGGCGTGGCGAGGCGAGCTGGGCTAGTGGAAAAGGGCTTATAGTGTTCTAATCTATCAAGTAGAATATTATGATCGATCGAAGTACAGAAACAAGCAAGTCCATTATCAGATGCGATAAGGAGGTCGCATCTAGAGGGAGAAGAGTCCATCTATTAAGGTCCTATTTTAGGCTGCGTGTCCACCAAATGTGTTTTTTGTCACCCGACCGCCCTGAGTATTTTTTTTCAGTGTTTGTGCACAGCGCTCTGGGCAAAAAAGTCTGTGCCCTGTATCCCAGCAACAGCTTGCCACTTTCAGCTCAGCACTTCTGCTTTTCCTATTGTCAGACTTTCTACAGATTTTTTAATATCATTCTCTAAATAACAATGGACAGGAAACATTTTCTAGCAGCTCTGGATGTAAAATATGATGACACGGAAAGCAGGAGTCTGAGTAAAGACTAGTACCAGCGTCCTATGTCCCGCCCACGCAGCAGTTCTGATTGGCTGCTCATTGACAAGCTCAGCTGCAGTCTCTGAAAAGTTTAACTTTTTTCAGCTCTGAGTGCCCTGAGCGCCACGACAAAAAAACAGCCACTGCCAAGAGCGTTTCAGCGCCAAGGGCGCTCAGTGCTGTAAACGCTGGACTACATAGCGAATGAATGGAAAATAGCTGCCCAGAGCGGAAAAAGCGCGTTTGGTGGACACACAGCTTTATCTGTGTATTAATATGTGTATAATTTTGTGAGTACAGGTGAGAGTAGGGCTGTGCTATGTCTTAATAACGGGAGACCTGAGCCATGTTAAGCCGAGCAATGAACTGACCTTTATTGGGATTCACACTCAGTATACATACTGGCCGTAGCCCGCCTGACGTCACCACGTCGACTGCCTGGCATCACCTACAGCAAGCCCTAAAGGTCAGATCCCTATACAACACCCCCCCACCACCACTTTACAAAATGTGAACGCACCATAAAGAACACATATATACAAAATGGACCCCCTCCCCCTTTAAATTTAGCCAGAAAAACCCCTTAAAACACATGCAATATAGACATTTTTGGTTTTGTTTTGTTTTACATTGCCTTCAGTCTTTTTGTTTTGTTTTTGTTTTTTTGCAACACACAGAACAACAAGGCTAGCCAGCTAAATGGGCGCCTGGGGAGACTGCCAGCATACCCTCCTGTATTGGGGCGGATTATTCTGTTGCCCAAACCCAACACGCTTCAGCTCAAGCTACTTAACTACAAAGTAATTAAGGTATTTGGGCCTCTGACGCATCCTAGCCGAGCACCTCACCAGAGGAGGACCTGCTCCAGGCTTCGTCGGCTGCACCTGAGAATCCCCAACACCCGCATCAGATAAGTCCCAACCCTTATCAGTCCGCTCTGCTGCAGCTTCCAGGCCCTGTGCAGGCAACGACTTCCTGAGTTGGCTGGAATGCCACCGTGACCCGTCCAAGAGCTCAAACGTGTCCCGGCCCCACTGCCCTCTCGATCTGTAGGGGCCCCATCCAGAAAGGCTGCACTTTATGCGTGCAGTTGGGATGCTTAATCCAGACCTGGTCAGACACATCAAGTCCATGGGCCTTTGCTCTGTGCTTCCTGTTGAAACATCATTTCATCTTCTGCTGTTGGATGACGACCTGGTCTCATGGAGGGTCTGTGTTCCCCAAAGGGGAGGTTATGGGGGGGCCTCAGTCTGTCCAGGGGCAGGTGGAATTCGCGCCCCAGCATGAATTTTGCCAGGGAGCACCCTGTTGTGGTGTGGGCCGTTGCCCTGGAGTAAAGGAGTGTGCTCTTGAGGGCTTCAGGGAACATGAAGCCGTCTGCCAAATGGGCTCTCAGACCATTTTTCAGAGTCTTGTTGAAACGCTTCACGCCCCCATTGGCTTGGGGGTGGTAGAACGTGGTTTTGATGTGTTCCAAGCCCCTAACACCCTAAAACTCCTCAACCCCCCCCAGAGGTGAACTGTGGGCCATTGTCTGTAGTGATGGCATCTAGGATCCCCCATCTGGCGAACAGTGATGAGAGGAAACCCATAACCACATCCGTCCTGACTGAATTAGTGAGTAACACCTCCGGCCATTTGGAGAACAAATCATAGACCACTAGCAAAAAATGGCTGTTTGGGGGTGCCGTATGTAGTTCACCGCAAATGTCCAATTGGTTGTGCTTCCAAGGGCCCTCTGGGTACGGTAATGGTCGAAAGGTGGTGGTTGGGGGGGGTGGCCCGCCAGTCTTTCTGCTCTCCAAGCATGGAACACAGTTCTTTACCATAGTTTCAATGTTGTTATCGATTCCAGGCCACCAAACTGAATCCCTGCAACACTGCTTCACCCTGACCACACCCAGGTGACCCTCATGGAGCACTGTCAGAACTCGTGATCTCAGAGACACCACGATCAATGTGCAGTGTCCCCTTGCCACACACACCCCGTTCCAGCAACTTGGTTCGTCTCTGAACCGGTGAAAAGGCGCCAGATCACCCTGTACTTTTGTGGGCCAACCCTCCCTGATGACCAAGCATAGTTGTGACAACGTGGGGTCCCGTTCCGACTCTGCCTGGAGCTCCTGGAGGTACACCATATCCCGGAGGGGTCTGTGCAGTGCGTTGACCAGCTCCGCCTCCATGGGGTCATCGTCGTCATCCGGCTGTGTAGTGTTGGCCGTGGCATGGGACAGGAGATCCACCACTACGTTCTCTTTTCCAGGGGTGAACTGGGTAGTAAAGTTGTAGGCCCTCAGCCACTCAGTCCACCTGTGGATCCCTAGAGGCCTGTGTCCCAAGCCTATCATTTCCAGCAGTGTCATTAGCACCCGATGGTCCATTCGCAGGGTGAAATGGCGTCCATACAGGTAGATGTGCCACCGTTCACATGCCCAGACACAAGCAAGCGCCTCCCTCTCATCCATGACATATTTCTGTTCAGCCGCTGAAAGAGACCTCAACGCGAACACCACTGGGTGCTCGGTACCGTCTTGCACTTGAAACATAACTGCCCCACCACCGAACCAGACGCGCCACAAGTCACAAAAGTCAGCCATTTTGGATCAAAGTGGGCCAACACTGGAGGGGAGGGGAGTTGGGACTTCAGCCTGGCGACTGCTGCTGAGCAGGCCGGGGTCCACTGCCACAGCACGTCCTGCTTCAGAAGGGCCTGGAGGGGTTTGATAGTCTCTGAATAATGGGGAATAAAACGTCTGTAGAAGGTCGCCATGCCCAGGAACAAGGAGATTTGTGTGGGTGTCGTGGGGTCGGGGAGGTGCAGGACTGCCTCCACGTTCGACTGCAGGGGGCTCAGGCCGTCGACCGCCATCCAGAATCCCACAAACTCAATGGAATCTGCGCAAAAATGCTCTTTTCCCCATTCAGCGTGACTCCATGATCCAGCAGCACCTTCATCACTCATCTCAAATGACTGTCATGTTCTTCCCGCTACACGCCGTGGACCACGATGTTGTCCAGGTACACGACTACACCCCTGAGGCCGGCCAGAATTGTGGACATAATCTTTTGAAAGCAGCTAGGTGCTGAGCTCAGACCAAATGGCATGCGGGTGTACCTGAAAACGCCCCTGTGGGTCACAAACGCCATGAGGTCCCTACTGGCTGGGAGAAGTGGCACTTGCAGATAACCCTGGTGGTGATCTAGCTTCGTGAACACCCTTGAGCCGTTGAACGTTGCGGTGAGTTCCTCCATCGTGGGGAGCAGGTATTTGTCCCGGGATAATGACTTTATTAACCATCCTGAGGTCAATACACAGCCGGATGCCACCCGTCTTTTTCTTGGCCACCACGATGTCCAAAATCCATGGGAAGGCATCCACTTTCTTGATAATGCAGGCTTAAGCAATGTATTTAGTTCCGCTGTGACGTCGTCCCGCAGAGCGAGGGGAAGCCGCCGTAATGGTTGGATCTTGGGCATCACGCTTGGGTTGATGAGCGGGCGGTGGTTGAATGCTTTAATGCATCCTAGGCCCACGAACAACGCCGGCCAGCAGACATGCCATTTGCCATTTGACACCGTCAGCACCGTTGAGCTTGCTGGGTCCATGATGGAGAATCCTAATTAGCCCAGCAGATCAATTACCAGCAAGTCGGCCCCCTGGCACGAAACCTGGAAGGTAAATGTGGGAATAATCCTTCACCCACATTTTACAGAGAAGCTGACTGTGCCCGCCATGTCACTTTTAGCATGACCGTACCCAAACATTTTCACCGCCCCTGCTTTGATGGTTTTGCCCAGGAAAAGTCTTTTCAATGTGGTCATGCTCAGTATGGCTTTACCAGCCCCGAGTCCACCATAAGCGGTACATCGACCCCGTCTAGCTGCAAGACGTACCACTTTTACGGCCCCATCCTTTTGCCCACCACACACACCGGCGTTGTGCTTTCGGGCTTTGCAGCTGATGGTTTAATACCAGTGGTGCAGACCCTGGCCCAGTGATTA
Organism: Pholidichthys leucotaenia; assembly: GCA_020510985.1. NCBI lineage: Eukaryota > Metazoa > Chordata > Actinopteri > Cichliformes > Pholidichthyidae > Pholidichthys > Pholidichthys leucotaenia. The sequence continues at coordinate 201,691,665 of CM035843.1, read as the reverse complement.
GAACGGCCACAGTTATGGCACTTTTTCCCTCTGGCGAGGCAAGCGGACGTGACCGCCCAATGATGGGGATAGCCACAGCCGCCACACAGACCCCGAGCTTCCGATCCTGCCCGTGCCACGGTCTGCCGCCTTTTGGGGGTCCGCCCTGAAGGATTTGCTGCGCTGCTAGCAGCCTGATGTGGAGGGGAAGCATGGGTGGCTAGGTTCTCTTTAGCTAGCACTTGTAGACCTAGCTGGGTAGCGGATTCAACCTGGCTGGTCAATTCAAACACTTTCTTCAGCGTGAAGACGTCCGTAGTTAGCGTTATTCAATTCAACTTTATTTACATAGCGCCATTTCACAACAACAGTCATCTCATAGCACTTTCAACTGTAGGGGAAACCCCCAGAATTGCAGAAAAACCCCAGCAATCAGGCGATCCCCTGTGAGCAAGCGCTTGGCGACGGTGGAGAGGAAAAAACTCCCTTTTAACAGAAAGAAACCTCCAGCAGAACCAGGCTTAGGGAGGAGCAGTCATCTGCTGCGACTGGCTGGAGGGTGAGGGGATAGATAAGATGAAAAGAACAGACATGTAGAGAGCAAACAGCACGATGGGGACTCAATCTATGGGAGAGAACAAACAGATGTTAATGACCAGCAAAAAAAATATTTCATTGAGACTGAAGAAAGGAGCGAAGCCCACTGCAGTTAGTGGAGGTCCCCCGGCTGTCTAAACCTAATAGCAGCATAACTAAGGGAGGGTTCAGAAACACATGATCCCTCCCTAATTATAGGCTGTATCAAAAAGGAAGGTTTTAACCCTATTCTTAAAAAACAAGAGATCGAGTCTGACTTTAGGGCGCATGCGCACGCAGCGACCGGCAGCTGGTGAAAAAGTACGTCGTCTGTGTGTCTGTTTTTATGTACTTTTATATGTTTTTACGAAATCCTCTGTGTCGTTTCTGCCCTGGAGTGTTTGTGGACTGTATGGCGAAGCGCTCCCTGGTTCCTACAACATGGACTTCCTCCCCTCTCTTGCACTGCTGCTACTTTTCCTCCGGCTCTTTGTCTATGAGGTAAACGCGTTCGGCACCATGGCGGGCAGAATACTTTATTCCAGGGACATGTTGCTGCATTTAAACACGGTTGATGCAGTGGCTGTGATTGAGCCTAAGCCGCAACTGCCAGACTTTATTTTGAGAGACGGACATAGCGGTGAAAAGAAAGACGGCAGAAGGAAGCGCGGAAGGCGTGGAGGTGTGAAATTGCGCCTGAGGAGATGTCAGTTTGGTAACATTCCTCTTCCTTCGATGATTTTTGGGAACGTGCAGTCTCTGAGAAACAAGGTGGAAGAAATTCAAGGGAATGTACGCTACCAGAAGGACTTTAAGAACTGCTGTGTCATGGCTTTCACGGAATCTTGGCTTACTGCGCATGACTGAGACGCAGACCTGTGGATTGATGGCTTTGGAGCCCCGCTGCGCTCGGATCGGCAGGAAGAGGTAACGGGGAAACGTCAGAGGGGTGGCATATGTTTATACATTAATAAGCAGTACTGCACATCTGTCACGGTCAGAGAGCGCATCTGTACACCCGATGTGGAGCTGCTGTCTGTGTCACTACGCCCCTTTTATTTGCCTCGCGAGTTCCCCCAACTTTTCATCACAATTGTGTACATTCATCCGAGGGCAGATGCTGACTCCGCCTGCAGCACTATCTTTGATGTGATCCAGCAGCTGCAATCAATTTCTCCAGAGGCGCCAAACTTCATTCTTGGGGATTTCAACCATTTTTCTTTAAAGAAGACACTTAAAAACTTTTATCAGTATGTCTCCTGCCCAACCAGGCGAAAAAAGACATTGGACCTGTGCTGTGGATCCATAGAAAGGGCCTATAAATCACTCCCCCTTCCTCCTTTAGGATCCTCAGATCACAACTGTGTACATTTGCTGCCCACATATAAAACTGCTCTCAGAAGAGGCAAGGTGGAGACGAGAGACACTGAGGTGTGGACAGAAGATTCAGTGCACAGTCTCCAGGAATGCTTTGACTGTACAGACTGGGAGATGTTCACACTGTCCTGCAGGGATGATTTGGACTCTTTGGTGGACGTCACATGCTCATACATGGCTTTCTGTAAAAATAAGATTGTTCCACATAAACGTGTCAAAATATATCCCAACAACAAAACATGGGTTACAAAATCAGTTAAATCCTGCTTACAGAGGAAGCACTTGCCTTTAAACAGGGGTCTGTTTCTGAGCTACAGGTTGCCACAAAGGAGCTGAAGGCCGAAATTTTAAGAGCAAAACAGAATTATAAATCAGAGTTGGAAAGCAAGATGGCAGCAAAGAAACTTGGTTCAGCCTGGGCCAGTATGAAAACTATTGCAGGCCTTCAGAGCACAGAGCGCAGTAATCGTGTGTTTTTAGATGGTTTTAATTCAGACACAGAGCTGGCTAATGCTCTTAATTGTTTTTATGGTCGTTTTGACTCCTTTGATTTTAGCACTGAAACCCAAGATTTGAAACAGAAACTCAAAGACAATCAGCACTTTAATATTGAGGTGCAGGATGTTAAAAGGGAGTTCTGCGCTGTAAAAGTGAACAAAAGTCAGGGCCCTGATAATATATGTGGGCGCTTGGTAAAGTCCTGTGCACATGAACTGAGTCCTATATTTCATTACATTTTCAACAAGTCCTAACAGACACAACATGTGCCTAAGATCTGGAAAGAAGCTGTGGTTGTTCCAGTTCCAAAATCCAGCTGTCCTAAAACGGTAAACGACTTTAGACCAGTTGCTTTGACTTCAATTTTAATGAAAATTTTTGAAAAATTGGTCAGATGTGAGGTCCTAAAGCAGACTGAGCATGCATTGGAACCTCTGCAGTTTGCCTATAGGCCTCACAGAGGAGTGGAGGATGCCACTGTCACTCTGTTTAACATGCTTTTAAAACATCTGGATTTTAATGGGACACACGCCAGACTTTTATTTGTGGACTTTTCCTCCGCCTTCAATACAATCCAATCTCATATCTTAGTTGAAAGGCTCCTGCAGCAATTTGATTTGAGCAATAATCTGGTGGGTTGGATTCTGGATTTCTTAACCAACAGGACGCAGAGAGTAAGGGTCAATGGTACATTGTCAGACCTAAAGTGCTCTTCTACTGGCTCTCCTCAGGGGTGTGTGTTGTCACCACTACTCTTCATCCTGTACACAAACATGTGTCGGAGCAGACATGACAACAGACACATTATAAAGTACAGGGATGGCAATTTTCCGCCGATCTGCGGATTTCCGCCGATTTATTTTCAAATTGATCATTTCTGTGAATCGTCTAAATCCGTTGAGAAAATTTTAGGGGGGTTAAGGACCTTATTGTTACCGATTTTAGCGAAAATCAACATGATTACATAAGCGCTCGGCGCTTCCCTGGAAGTCGTCTCCCGCGATAACCCGGATGTGTTGTGTTCAAGCTACTGCTGTATTGTAAACAGCCCTGCGATTGGATAGTTGCAAACGATTGGACCAATCAAATGGCTCGTTGTATGCTTTTTCAAAAATTCATGGCGGTGTGTTCTCAGGGATGTGATTTTCTGCTAATTCGCCGAATTCCGCTTTATTTTATCTTCCAGGAAGATAAAGTACGTTAAGTACGTTAGCGGCTTGTGGTCCACGAACGCAGTGAAGATGCGTCCTTTCAGGCAGGACTGGAAGTGGCGTATGGCCAGGTGGAGAACCATTAACTCTCTGTTACTGGCGACGTACAACGGCTGTATGAGCTGGGCTGCGTGGGGGAGGAAACGGTAATAAAAGTTAACCATCCCCTTTTATGATTCCAAACAGTTTGAAATTGACAGCGCACAGTGGACATTTACTCATAACTTTTGAATATTTCTAAGACTTGGCTACATCAGTGATTGTGCAAAATGAACTGCTCAAGTCTCAATGGAGATTGAAACTGGTGATCTGAAATGAATGCTGAAATTATAAAAAGGAATGGTATGTTGGAATTTTATTTCTATTATGGAATAGATAAAATTAACTGATTTTGATTTGATCAAGTGTTAAAGCATGTGATGGATAATGCTTGTTGGTGTAGAAGAGCTTGGAATAACAAGGCGATGTGATTTATAAACCAAAGTTTATTATCAGCTTCGCTCCTCTAACAAGTCTCATCTCAGTGCAGAAGCAGAATAAGAGAGCGAACACATTCAGCTCTACATACTTATACCTACACATAACAAAAGACATGCATATCAAAGCGGACATCCCGCATTAGTTTAATCCCCCCTCCTTTGTCTTCGTACTCCTCCACCTGACCCTGGGTGGTCAGGGCAATCGATCTGGTCTCCACCGCAGCGCCTCGGATGCTCTTTGATCTTCGCTGGCGGTTGAGACCTCTTGTCCTGTTCTGAGGTGTGAAGTTGTTGTACATATGTAATCACCAAACATTCTCACATGCTTATACATATGTAGGTTATGGGATATATGATTAATATAAACCACAGCCCCCCCCCAAACGACTAAGAAAAGGACAATAATAAAAAAATTCACAGTTTAAGATAATTACTATGACATACTAACTGCTAAACCTCTTGACAAGGAAGAAACTTTCCAGCAGCTATGCTCTTGTAGAGAATTCAGTGGTAATCATAACAGCGTAGTAATATCACAAGTCAGTCTTAAACTGTCACAGCACAATTAGTGAACAACTTTTGAGTAGTTTGCATCAGTCCCTGTGCCGTCTGGGTTTTAATCTTCTCCCGAATCTGCTGTGGGTCCGCTTGGGCGTCCTGGTGGGACCTTCCTGTAAGGAATCTGCAGCTTGGGGAGGAGAGTGATTATTTGTTCCCTGCAGGGGGGCTGAGTCTTTTCTCTTGGGGGGTCTACCCTGCCGATGTGCTCTCGCCAACCGTGCAGGTTCGTCTCTCAACAAGAAGGCAGGTTTAAGTCTGTCAATGCTGACTGTTTCTTTTCTGTCCCCTAAATCAAGCACAAAATGCTTATCACCAGGTTCCAGCACTCTGAATGGTCCATCGTATGGTGGACGGAGGGTTGGTTTTAAAGCTTCATGCCTAACAAAAACGAATTCGGCGTTTTTTAAAGCTTGGGGGACAAAAACCCGTGGAAAAGAGTGATGTGCCGGTCCGGGGAGAGTGTCAGGTCCGTTGCTGCCTAAAAGCCTCAGGGCTGGAAGATGCCCCGGCTCTGGGTTCTCTGGTAAAAATTCACCTGGGAGTCTGAGAGGTTGTGCAAAAACTAATTCTGCTGGGGAGGCGTCTAGATCCTCTTTAGGCACAGCACACAACCCCAATAAAACCCAGGGAAGTTTATTCACCCAATTTGTATCCGTTAGTGAGGCTCTGAGGGCGGCCTTTAAAGATCTGTGAAAGCGCTCGCATAACCCATTAGCCTGAGGGTGATAAGCGGTGGTGCGGTGAATTGTCGCCCCTAAGCTGCTGGCCATGGCTGACCAAAGCTCCGAGACAAATTGAGTCCCCCTATTGGACGTGATGTCCGATGGGACGCCGAAACGTGCCACCCAGTTTGTCAAAAAAACGCGAGCGACTTCCTCCGTTGTGGTTGACGCCAGAGGAACCGCTTCAGGCCAGCGCGTAGTACGGTCTATCATTGTTAACAGGTGTGTGAAACCTTGAGAGGAAGGTAGTGGTCCCACGAGGTCGACATGAACGTGGTCGAACCTTCTAGCTGGGATTCGAAAAGGCTCTAGAGGGGCTTTTGTGTGTTTGTGTATTTTGGCGCGCTGACAAGACATGCAAGTTTTTGCCCATTCTTTTACGTTTTTGCGCAGGCCAGGCCACACAAACTTTTCGGCGACCATTTTAACCGAGGCGCGCACACCCGGGTGCGCGAGGGAGTGAATTGAGTCGAAAATACGGCGGCGCCATGCAGCTGGGACTACCGGGCGAGGTCGGCCGGTTGAGATGTCGCATATTAGGGGGGGTACACCGTCGCGTAAACCCCTTTCCTCCAGCCTTAACCCTGTTGGTCCAGACAGGAGTGCGTGCACGTCTGCGTCACTACTTTGCTCCTCCGCCATGGCTGTGTAATCTATCCCTACGTGGATTGGGGCCGCGTATGTGTCCGCGTTGGCGAAGAGTTCTACGGCTGAGGTAGTATAATCTGTCTCCTTGCGCTCTGGCGATGTCACAGCGCGAGAGAGGCAGTCTGCTACCACGTTAAGTTTGCCTGCCACATGTCGAATGTCTGTGGTGAACTCTGAAATTGCAGCTAGCTGTCTTTGTTGCCTGCCTGACCATGGTTCTGAAATTTTAGCCATCGCAAAGGTGAGCGGTTTGTGGTCTACAAAAGCCGTGAAACACCGCCCCTCTAACCAGAACTGGAAGTGGCAGATGGATAAATGAAGCGCTAGCAGCTCCCTGTCAAAAGTGCTGTATTTACACTCAGTTTGGTTTAACGATTTGCTGAAAAATGCCAAAGGTTGCCAGGTTCTGCCAACGTGTTGTGCTACAACTGCCCCTATGGCCAGGTCTGAAGCGTCTGTGGTTAGCGCAATGCAGGCCGAGGGATCAGGGTGAACCAACAATGTGGCGTTAGCTAGGGCACTTTTTACTTCCGCGAAGGCGCGTTCGCGCTCCGGGGTCCATTCGACCGCGTTGGAAGGCTTTTGTTTTCTGAGCGCGTCATATAGGGGCTGCATGAGTTGAGCTGCACGGGGGAGGAAACGGTTGTAAAAATTAACCATTCCCAAAAATTCTTGCAGCGATTTGACCGTTTGTGGCCGTGGAAAATTTTTTACTGCGCGAACTTTGTCTGGCAGTGGGACTGCCCCCTCTGGTGAAACTCTGTGTCCCAAAAAATCAATTTGTGACACGCCGAATTTGCATTTGGCTGGACTGATTATTAACCCGTGCTCTTCTAGTCTCTGAAAAACCATAGTGAGGTGTTGTTCGTGTTCTTCCTCCGACGAGCTGGCTACCAGCATATCGTCGAGGTAGACGAACACGAAAGGGAGATCGCGTAATACCGCATCCATCATCCGCTGAAAGGTTTGAGCAGCGCCTTTGAGGCCAAACGGCATCCGCAAAAATTCAAAAAGACTGAAAGGGGTTATTACAGCCATTTTAGGAATGTCTTCCGTTCGAACGGGGACTTGGTGATAGCCGCGGACCAGGTCTATTTTAGAAAAAATGCGCGCACCCGCCAGATGTAGTGAGAAATCTTGGATGAGAGGAATTGGGTAGCGATCATGCGCTGTCGCATTGTTTAATCTGTGGTAATCGCAGCACGGTCTCCAAGAACCGTCGGTTTTCGGGACCATGTGGAGTGGCGATGCCCAGGGGCTTTTCGAGCGTCTAATAATGCCTAATTTTTCCAGGGTGGTAAACTCGTCCCGTGCTATGGCGAGCTTGGTCGCGTCTAATCGCCGAGCTTTGGCGAACACGGGTGGACCTGTTGTGGGAATGAAGTGTTCAACCCCGTGTGTCGCTACTGTTGCTGAAAATTTTGGAACTGTGAGTGCTGGAAACTGGGTGAGGAGTTGGTCAAACTTACCTCCTGCTGTTGTGACGCCGGCCTGCACTGGTGGTGGAGAGACTCGAGCTGAGCAGGGAATAGAATAAAATGACATTAACCAAGCGCCTATTTGCTAGATCAACTAACAACCCATGTGCACACAAAAAATCAGCACCCAACATGTTAAAGCTCACCGCCGCTACAATAAATGTACATCTATAGTTGCGGCCGTGAATGCAAAGAGGCAGGCTCCTTTCACCGTAAGTGTCGATGATGGAGCCGTTGGCTGCCATCGCCCCATTTCCCCGGGGACCCATGGCCCGATCTGCGTGGGAAGGGGTGATAAAGCTCAGTTGAGCTCCGGTGTCGATCAGGAACTGTCTCCCGGTGTGTCCGTCAGTCACATAAAGAAGTTTATTTTTTTCGCCGAGAACCGCAGCCGTTAACGGTTCTCGGTTTTGGCGTTTTCCTGAACTTTTGAACTTGCAGGGGGGAACGCATTTGTACGCCCCCTCGGCGAAACGGTGGTGGTAATAGCAGATGTCGTTCCGCCTGCTGCATCTTGGTCGTGTTGCCGCCATGGTGGGTGGGCTCTGCTCGGTTGTCTGTGGTTCTCCGTTGCTCTGGGCATCTGCGGATGCTGCTGTGGCCACCTGTTCCCTGCAGGCGTTGGTGAGTCGCTGCACTTCTCGGGCCAGCACGCGGAAGTCCTGCTGGGTGCTGCACCGCATGTTGATCAGCGTCCCTCTCGTGTGGCGGCAGAGTGCTGAGGAAGATGTGTTGGAAGAGGAAGTTGTCGTCGTCCTCCTCCTTGAGCTGCAGCATGTCCTCCATGAGGGCCTTGGGTCTGCATCCTCTGTGGCCGTAGATCTCCAGGATCCTCTCTGCTCTCTCCTCGGCTGAGGGGACGAAGTTCTCGACGATGGTCGCCTTCAGCTCTCTGTATTTGTCATGGGCGGGCGGCTGTTGGATTATGCTCCGCGCGCATCTTGACGTAGCAGCGTCGAGTTTGGCGACGATGTGATAAAATTTCGTCTCATCCGCCGTTATGCCCGCCAGTGCAAACTGAGCCTCAGCTTGCTGGAACCACGAGCTCGGGTCTTCTTGCCAGAATTCTGGCAGCTTGACGGTGACGGCACTTGTGTGGGCCGTCCTTGATGTGTCCGCCGGGTGAGAGCGCCTTTCTTCTGCTCTCACGGCGGGGCTGGGGATGGTGCTCGGTTGAGCCCTCTCTTCTGCCGGGGGGGAACGTCTTCCATCCATTCCCCTGTCTGCATGGGCACCGGCGCTTGCCTGGGTCGCCTCCGATGAGTCAATCGCGGGAGAACGTCTCTGTTCCATCCTCACGTCTGGTCACCAGTGTAGAAGAGCTTGGAATAACGAGGCGATGTGATTTATAAACCAAAGTTTATTATCAGCTTCGCTCCTCTAACAAGTCTCATCTCAGTGCAGAAGCAGAATAAGAGAGCGAACACATTCAGCTCTACATACTTATACCTACACATAACAAAAGACATGCATATCAAAGCTGACATCCCGCATTAGTTTAATCCCCCCTCCTTTGTCTTCGTACTCCTCCACCTGACCCTGGGTGGTCAGGGCGATCGATCTGGTCTCCACTGCAGCGCCTCGGATGCTCTTTGATCTTCGCTGGCGGTTGAGACCTCTTGTCCTGTTCTGAGGTGTGAAGTCGTTGTACATATGTAATCACCAAACATTCTCACATGCTTATACATACGTAGGTTATGGGATATATGATTAATATAAACCACAGTTGGAATATTTACCTCCGCCAAGGAGGTTATGTTTTCATCAGCGTTGGTTTGTCTGTCTGTCTGTTTGTTTGTTTGTTTGTTTGTTAGCAAGCTAACTCAAAAAGTTATGGATGGATTTTCATGAAATTTTCAGAGATTGTCAGAAATGGGGTATCCTACAGATGATTAGATTTTGGTGGTGATCCGGATCACCGTCTGGATCCAGGAATTTTTTTACTTATTGGGATTTCCAAAACGGGAATCACAGTAATTTGCATAATACAGGACAAGTTTTCAACAGCTTCTACAAAACATTTAAGACCTAAGGAAATGGAATAAATCTGGATAATGATGCAAAAAAATTAAAAAATAGGGAACCTTTGAAATTTTTAAAAGAACAAATGAAGCTATAAACACGCAACAAGCATCACAGTATAGCTAATATATGCCACTTGCGAATGGCATTTTTTTCATGGCCAAGGAATCTATAAAGTTACACAGAATAAATGGAGGATTAATATTTATGATGTTAAACACTGTATGGGGGGGACTGTGGCGCTTGGCGGAGGTCTGCGCTCTCCGAGTGCTTTTCTAGTTTAGGAACGCTATCTTCTTGGAACATAAGTCAATATTATACAGTAATAAGTTGCATTCAGTTGTTTGTTTTATGTCATTTAACCACAGTTTTGGTACTTAAAAATCATAAAAACTCAGGACTATGTCCCCCAGACCCCCTGCTGAATTTTCAGATAATTTCCCCAACCCCAAATCACATCCCTGATTCGTGTTGGAATTCTGAGCTTTCGGTATTGTTTTCAGCGGAATTATGAGATTTTTATCGAAGGATCAGGAGTCATCAGTGCTAGAAATAGACAAAAGTGTCAAAAATAAGTTCCGATGGAATTGGCTTGAGAGAAAAGTTCAGGTTCAGGTTACTTTATTTGTACCCGTAGGTAGATTTGTTTTGCAGTCCAGTGTAAATAGTGTAATAAACTCTTATAGAACTGTTAAATATGTTGGACTAAAGACAGTGAGACAACAATGAAGAAAAAGTAAGTTAACTTTTCATTAAATTTAATGATTTATCTAAGTCTAGTATTTCATTTTTTTAAATCATTTTTTTCAGTCTAAATTACTTCTGTTTTACTGAAAACCTCCCAGCTTCAGGGGGGCTGCGCCCCCCCCAGCCCCCCCGTAAGTCAATCGACCAAATTAGATTTCAGCTGAAATCAGAATTTCCTGTTGCCATCCCTGTAAAGTATGCTGATGACTCAGTTATTGTCAGTCTCCTCCAGGATGGTGAGAGTGGCTACAGCCCAGTAGTTGATGATTTTGTTCACTGGTGTGAGGATTCCTACCTGCAGCTGAATACGACAAAAACTAAAGACATGATTATTGACTTTAGGAGGAAAAATCCCAGGCACAAAGTCACCGTACTAAAAGGCCAGACCACTGAATGTGTACAATCCTACAAATATCTTGGGAAGATTATTGATAGTAATTTAAACTTTGAAGAGAACTGTGAAAGGGTGTGCAAAAAGGGTCAGCAACATTTGCATTGCTCGAGAAAACTTGCACGCTTCCAAGTTGACCAAACCATAATGACAATGTTTTATCGGGCTTTTATTGAATCTGTTTTATCCTTTTCTTTAGTGTCATGGTTTGGTCAGATAAAACTGAAACAGAGGAAATCCTTGGATCAGGTAGTTAGATGGTCCAGTCGTTTGCTTGGTGAGCCACAGCTGAGCCTGACATCCCTGTACACCAGACAAGTACAGAGGATGGCTACCTCCATTTTAAATGATGACTCCCACCCTTTGCACTGCCACTTTCAGCTTCTTCCCTCAAGACAGAGGTTTGCTGTCCCAAAAAGTAGAACCCAGCGCTACAAAAACAGCTTTGTCCCTGCTGCTGTCAAAGAGTTGAACAAGCTGTAAAAATATATTGCACATAATTTAGGTACCTATTTATTAACTCCATTTTATATTTACTTATTTTTGTAGGATGTCACTTGGGTTCTAAATATTTTATTGGGTTTTAGACCTTTGAGTTTTTAACCTCTTTGACTAGTTTTTAACTTTTAATATGACCCTTCTCTCTTACCTCTGGTTTTTCTCCCATCTCTTTGTCATTTTATACCCTGATTGATGGAGCCTTGAGTATTTTTATCATGTTTATAGTCAGCTTCATATGTGCCTGTGTTTGTGTCTATGTTGAATGTAATTTGTGGCTTGTATATATGGATGTCACCAGACTGCAAAACAAATCTACCTACAGGTACAAATAAAGTAACCTGAACCTGACTCCCGAATCCAGATTGGCAGCTGGTTCCACAAGAGAGGAGCTTGATAACTGAAGGCTCTGCCCCCCATTGTACTTTTGGAGATTCTAGGTATTACAAGTAATCCAGCATTTTGGGAGCGTAGTGCTCTGTTAGAATAATAAGGTAATATCAGTTCTTTTAAATAAAAAGGGGCCTGATTGTTTAGAGCTTTGAAAGTGAGAAGAAGGATTTTAAACTTAATTCTAAACTCTATGGGAAGCCAATGAAGAGAGGCCAGAACCGGAGAGATATGATCTCTCTTTCTAGTACCTGTTAAAACTCTTGCGGCAGCATTTTGGATCAAATGAAGACTTTTTAAAGATGTTTTAGGACAACCTGATAATAAAGAGTTACAATAATCTAATCTAGAGCTAACAAAAGTGTGGATCAGTTTCTCAGCATCACTCTGAGACAAGATGCTCCTAATCTTGGCAATATTACGCAAATGATAGAAGCCAGTCTTAGAAACAAATTTAATATGTGAATTGAAAAACAGATCTTGATCAAAAATAACTCCCAAGATTCCTTACAGAGCTATTAAGAGAAAGAGTAACTGCATCCAAACTAAAAGTTTGATTTGGAAAGGTATTTCTAAGGTTTTTTGGACCAACTAGAATGACTTCAGTCTTATCTGAATTTAATAGCAGGAAATTATAAGTCATCCAAGCTTTGATTTCCTTAAGACAGGCTTCTAACTTGGCTAATTGATTACTATCATCTGGCTTCATTGACATGTATAATTGTGTGTCATCTGCATAACAATGAAAATGTATACAGTGCTTTCTAATAATGCTGCCTAACGGAAGCATATATAAACTAAAAAGAGTAGGGCCTAGCACAGATCCCTGTGGAACTCCATGACTGAGCATTGAGTTGAAAGAAAACTCACTATTGACATGAACAAACTGGAACCTATCAGATAAATGATATCTAAACCACTGCAACAAAGTTCCATTAAGTCCAACATAGTGTTCTAATCTATCAAGTAGAATATTATGATCGATAGTATCAAAAGTTGCACTAAGGTCTAAAAGGACAAGCACAGAAACAAGTCCATTATCAGATGCGATCAGGAGGTCATTAGTGACCTTCACTAAGGCTGTTTCAGTACTATTGTGGAGAATGTGGAAGGACGAGGCTGAGTTTATTTCACAAGTCAGGTTTATTCACATTCTCCAACATCATCAAAAACAGAAAAGAGAAAGAATCCCCCAACATCTGTCCCTTTTATACCCCAGGACATCAAAGCACACAGTCACATTGTATTTTAATCCCAAATCACAATGCGTCTTCTTCCAGGTCTTCTCACCTCCACCTAAAATCACTGGTGGTCAGGAAATCCCTCAAGGTCATCTCTTTGCATACAAAAGGTTGCATTTCACATCCTCCTGTTATCTCCTAGGAGGTTCAGTCCTTTTGTTCCTCTGAGACGTGAAGCATACAATAAGCATACAGTAATATACATGTGAAGCATATGAAACCCACATATGTGTCCCACATGACCCCCCCCCCAAACGTCTAAGATGGAATAACGTAATAACAGTTTGCATGTCATAATAAAATCACTACACATGAGTCCACATGCTGCTTGGGCCTCAGTCTTCTCCCGTATTTGCTGTAAGCAGGCTTTACCACCTCCGCGGCGCCCTCCTGCTGGGGAGCTGCTGTCTGAGGATGAGAACTGTTAGTCAATCTCTGTGGGTGTTCTGGGGAATGCTCTCTGGGGGGTCTGCCGCGCCGAGGAGCCTTAGCCAACTGCACAACTTCGTCAGCCACCACAAAAGTGGGTTTGAGCCTGTTTATGCCAATCATTTCTTTTCTGCCCCCCAAATCTAGCAAAAAATGCTTATCCCCTGTTTCCAGCACTCTATATGGTCCATCATAAGGTGGTCGTAACGGTGGGCGATGGGCAACATGTTTGACAAAAACAAACTCCGCATTTTTTAAAGACTTAGGCACAAAAACGCGCGGAAAACTGTGGTGAACGGGGCCAGGTAGTGCGCTCGAGTCCGTGCTACTCTGTAACCGCTGAGCTGGGGAGCACTCTGGCACAGGATTATCTGGGAGAAATTCCCCGGGCAGCCGAAGTGGCTGTGCGAAAACCAGCTCAGCTGGGGAGGCTTCTAAATCCTCTTTAGGTGCAGCACGCAACCCCAATAAAACCTATGGTAGCCTGTCCACCCAAGTTGCATCCGTAAGCAACACTCTGAGGGCCGCCTTCAATGACCTGTGAAAACGTTTGCATAACCCGTTAGCCTGTGGGTTGTACGCGGTCGTGCGGTGGATCTTTGCCCCCAGGCTGCGGGCCATCGCTGACCAAAGTTCAGAAACAAATTGAGGGCCTCTGTCGGACGTAATGTCCGACGGGACTCCAAAACGCGCTACCCATGCCGTTAAAAACGCGCGCGCCACCTCCTCGGCTGTGGTTGACGACAGTGGGACCACTTCCGGTCAGCGCGTGGTGCGGTCAACCATTGTCAGAAGATGTGTGCACCCCAGTGAGGGCGGGAGGGGGCCTACGAGGTCCACGTGAACATGATCAAACCTCCTATCCGGAATGTGAAATGGCTCCAAGGGAGCTCTCGTGTGTCTATGTACCTTGGCTTGTTGACAAGCCATGCAGGCTGCCGCCTACTCTCTAACTTGTTTGCGCAGGCTTGGCCATACAAATTTCTCTCCCACCATTTTGACCGACGCACGCACTCCTGGGTGCGCCAGAGAATGGATCGAATCAAAAACGCGGCGGCGCCACGCGGCCGGTACCACAGGACGCAGTCGCCCAGTGGAGACATCGCAGATTAGGGGGGGCATACCGTCTTGCAGCACCCTGTTCTCCAGCCTTAACCCTGTTGGTCCAGACTGGAGCGCGCGCACATCCGCGTCGCTAACCTGATCCGCGGCCATGGCTGCATAATCTATCCCTACACGGACTGGGGCTACGCGCACTTCTGCGTCGCTAACCCGATCCGCGGCCATGGCTGCAAAATCTACCCCTACACGGGCTGGAGCCGCCACGGCGCGCGAGAGGCAGTCTGCCACTACATTAAGTTTACCCGCCACATGCTGGATATCGGTAGTAAACTCCGAGATCGCGGCCAGCTGTCTCTGCTGCCGGCCCGACCAAGGTTCTGAAATCTTGGCCATCGCGAAAGTCAGCGGCTTGTGGTCAATGAACGCGGTGAAACGGCGTCCCTCCAGCCAGAACTGGAAGTGGCGAATGGCCAAGTGGAGAGCTAACGACTCCCTGTCGAATGCGCTGTATTTTCGTTCACTATCGTGCAAGTTCCTGCTGAAAAAAGCGAGCGGTTGCCAGGTTCCGGCTACATACTGTTCCATGACCGCCCCTATGGCCACATCTGACGCGTCAGTAGTGAGCACCATGCGGGCCGTTGGGACTGGATGTGCTAACAACGCAGCGTTTGCCAGGGCTGTTTTGACTTCAGAGAATGCGCGCTCTCGCTCCGGAGACCATTCGATTTTATTTGTGGGTTTTTGTTTTTTTAGTGCAGCATACAATGGTTGCATGAGCTGCGCTGCGCGGGGGACGAAACGGTTATAAAAATTCACCATTCCCAAAAACTCCTGTAATGCTTTGACCGTTTGTGGCTGGGGAAAATTTGTTACTGCGTGCACTTTGTCAGGCAGAGGAACCGCTCCTTCTGGAGAGACGCGATGCCCCAAAAAATCAATCTGCGTCACCCCGAACTGACACTTCGCTGGGTTGATTATTAACCTGTGCTCTGCCAACCTCCGGAAAACTGCCGTGAGGTGGTTTTCGTGTTCGTCTTCGGACGCGCTGGCTACCAATATGTCGTCCAGGTAGACGAACACGAAGGGGAGATCGCGCAACACCGCGTCCATCATGTGTTGGAACGTCTGCACCGCGCCTTTAAGCCCAAACGGCATGCGCAAAAACTCGAATAGCCCGAACGGAGTTATTACCACTGTTTTGGGTATGTCCTCAGCGCGCACTGGGACCTGGTGGTAACCGCGTACCAAGTCTATCTTAGAAAAAATGCGCGCCCCCGCCAAATGAACTGAAAAATCTTGGATGTACGGGATCGGGTAGCGGTCGTGCGCTGTAGCGTTGTTCAACCTGTGGAAATCACCGCAAGGTCGCCACGAGCCATCAGCTTTCGGGACCATGTGAAGCGGTGAAGCCCATGGGCTTTTCGAACGCCTGATGATGCCCAACTTTTCCAGGTTGGCGAACTCCTCGCGCGCTATGGTCAGTTTAGCTGAATCCAAGCGCCGAGCTTTTGCAAAAACGGGCGGTCCGGTGGTAGTAATAA
Source organism: Pholidichthys leucotaenia (assembly GCA_020510985.1). Taxonomy (NCBI): domain Eukaryota; kingdom Metazoa; phylum Chordata; class Actinopteri; order Cichliformes; family Pholidichthyidae; genus Pholidichthys; species Pholidichthys leucotaenia. The sequence continues at coordinate 201,675,815 of CM035843.1, read as the reverse complement.
AATGTTCCACCCCGTGTTTAGCCACGGTCGCCGAAAATGTTGGGACCGTGAGTGCTGGGAACTGAGTGAGGAGTGTGTGGAACTTACCACTTGCAGCTGTGACATTGGCTTGTGCTGTTGGCGGGGCCACTCGAGCTGTACAGGGAATAGAATAAAAAGAGAGTGCATTAACCAGGCGTCTGTTAGCCAGATCAACCAACAAACCATGTGAGCACAAAAAATCAGCCCCTAACATATTGAAATTGACTGCAGCTATGACGAAAGTCCACTTGAATGTACGGCCGTGTAGGGACAGAAGCAACGTCCTCTCACCGAAGGTCTTAATCGCCGAGCCGTTCGCTGCTGACACCCCGGGACCACTGGAAGGCGCCAGCCGATCAGCGGAGGAAGGTGTGATGAAACTCAGCTGGGAGCCTGTGTCCACGAGGAAATGCCTCCCCAAGCACGCATCTCTCAAGTAGAGCAGCTTGTTCTCCTCTCCGAGGGCTGCAGCTGCTACCGACCCCCGGTCTTGGCGTTTTCCCGAGCACTTGAAATGGCACGGTGGTATACATTTGCGTGCCCTCTCTGCGAAGCGGTGATGGTAGAAACAAAGGACGTCGTCTGCTCCGTGTTTCCTGGCCCCTGCTGCCGCCGTCGTCGGTGAGTCTGGTACTGCAGCCTCTGGCCCCCTGCCATCTCCGGATGTTGCGCCGAGCTCCGCTGCCGCGGCCGTGGCCGCACACCGTTTATTGGCGTTGACGAGTCGCTGTGCCTCCTGGCCCAGCTCGCGGTAGTCTCGTCGGGCCAACAGTGGTGAACTGGCCAGGGTCACTCTCACTGCTGACGGTAGGATCCTGAGGAAAAGGTGGGTGAAGATGAAGTGGTCATCGTCAGAGTCTTTCAACCTCAACAGCTTCTCCATCAGGTCCGCAGGCCTGTCGCTTTCAAATTCAGTCAGCGCCAGGAGCCCCTCTGCTCGCTCCTCCACCGAGGGGGTGAAGTAACGGATGAGTGCAGCCTTCAACGCGCTGTACTTGTCGCTGTCCGGTGACTGGTTGATCAGGCTCTCCACCCGCTGGGCTGTGTGGTTGTCCAGCTTTGCAACCACATGGTAGAACTTTGTGTCATCTACCGAAATCCTCCGGAGGTTGAACTGCGCCTCGACCGCGTTAAACCAGGAGCGCGGATTGTTCTGCCAGAAGTCTGGTAGCTGAACTGTGGCTGCGTTCGTTTGGCTGGCTCCCGACGAGTCTGGCTCGGGAGAATTTCTTCCAACCATGATACGTCTTAGGGTCACCAGTGTGGAGAATATGGAAGGACGAGGCTGAGTTTATTTCACAAGTCAGGTTTATTCACATTCTCCAACATCATCAAAAACAGAAAAGAGAAAGAATCCCCCAACGTCTGTCCCTTTTATACCCCAGGACATCAAAGCACACAGTCACATTGTCTTTTAATCCCAAATTACAATGCGTCTTCTTCCAGGTCTTCTCACCTCCACCTAAAATCACTGGTGGTCAGGAAATCCCTCAGGGTCATCTCTTTGCATACAAAAGGCCGCATTTCACATCCTCCTGTTATCTCCTAGGAGGTTCAGTCCTTTTGTTCCTCTGAGACGTGAAGCATACAATAAGCATACAGTAATATACATGTGAAGCATATGAAACTCACATATGTGTCCTACAATATGATGGATTCTAAACCCAGATTGAAACTCTTCAAAGAGACCATTTCCCTGCAAGTGGTCAAATAATTGCGTAGCAACAACTCTTTCCAAGATTTTTGAAATGAAAGGCAGATTAGAGATTGGCCCATAGTTAGCTAAAACTCCTGGATCCAGCATTGGCTTTTTGAGTAAGGGTTTAATTACAGCAGTTTTGAAAGCCTGCGGTACATGGCCTGAAGTTAATGTGTGGCGAGTGCAAATAAAGGAACCAGACTTGCACAGCAGACGAACTTTATTTCTCTCTCCCACTTCATTCTTACACAGAAAAAGAATCTCTCAATACACAAGCGTCTCTCCTTTTATATCAGTCCATTCCTTCCCCCTGCTGCCTGAAATCTTGCATCACAATACATTCACACATCCACCCCTTACTGTCCCGCAGCTACTCTTTCCTGCTGCATTACCATAACTTCTCCCATGACAATACGTACTGTCCTCCTCCATTTAATCCCCCACGCTCTACCGGCAAAGGGACTATTCCCCTCCCCTCTGCTTCCAGTCTGAGATGAATATCCCAGCGTGGGTTCCCTACAAATGAAGAATTATTTGAAGAATAAAGCTACCAATAAATGGGAAGACTTCTTTAAATAACCTGGTAGGAATAGGGTCTAAAAGACAAGTTGAAGGCTTGGATGAGGAAACTATTTTGTCTAACTCGAAAAGGTCAATTGGAGTAAACTGATCCAAACAAATGTCAATTGAAGGAGTTGTAGTAGTTACTGTATTTAAGTTAACAGTGGGAAGAAGCTGACTGATTTTATCTCTGATAGATGAAATTTTATTATTGAAAAAGTTCATAAAGGCCTGACTAGTAAGCTCTAAGGGAATGCTAGGATTGACAGAGTCCTGACTCTTTGTCAGCCTGGCTACAGTGCTGAAAAGAAACCTGGGATTATTCTTGTTCTCTTCTATTAATGCAGAATAATAACTTGTTCTAGCTTTTCTAAGAGATTTTTTTTATAAATTAAAAGATGATTTCTCCAAGCTAACTAGATTTCATCTAAATGACTGGAGCACCATTTTCTTTCTAATTGATGAGTCTTCTGTTTTAAGCTACGAGTTTCTGTGTTGAACCAAGGAGTTAGAAATCTCTGATTAGACTTTCTTTTTTAAAGGAGTCACCATGTCTAGAGTCTGATGCAGAGAAGCTAACACTATCTACCATGCTATCAATTACAAAAGGAGCAAGCTGTTTATAGCTTATTTCTGTTGTGTTGACACATGGCATAGAGGAAACAATCTGCATAAATTTGGTAACAGCATCATCTGAGAGGCATCTACTGTAGTAATATTTTTCTTAGGAGCCAAATAGTCAGAAATAGTAAAATGAAAGGTTAACAGACAATGGTCTGACAGTACAGGGTTATGAGGAGACACTACCAGATTTTCTATTTCTATGCCATATGTCAGAACAAAGTCCAACGCATGGTGGAGATAATGGGTAGAATTTCCTACTTTCTTTAAAAACCCCATCGAGTCTAATATTGAATTAAATGCCAAATTAATGCAATCACTATCTACATCTACATGTATATTAAAGTCCCCTACTATAATTATTCTATCTGATTTCAGCACTAAATCAGCTAAGAATTAGGCAAATTTGGATAAAAACTCTGAGTAGGTTGATGGAGGATGATAAACTATGGCAAATAAAATTGGGTTTAGACTAAAATTGCTAAAATGCCCAATACTGAGGACCAGGCCCTCGAAGGAATTATAACGTGTTTTTTGCTTTACATTAACTAGTAATTTGGAATGGTAAATTGTCGCTACTCCTCCACGACCAGAACCTCTGGGATTTTGACAGTTTAAATAACCAGAAGGAGTTGATTCATTCAAACCAACATAATCCTCTTGCCCTAACCAAGTCTCTGTAAGGGATATTAAATCAATCTGATGATCAATTAACAGATCATGGACTAGCAGAGACTTGGGAGTTTGAGACCTAATATTTAACAAACCACATTTAATTTTTAAATTATGAGGAGGTACAGAGGCCAAGTCATTAAGTTTAGAGGCTTCATGTTTAATTTGAGTTTTACCAATTTTTTGTTTAATCGGTAAAACTCAAATTAAACATGAAGCCTCTAAATTTAATGATTTGGCCTCTGCTCCTTGTTATCTTTTCTTTAAGACAGTCATTGCTCACACCATGTGCTAGCTTGTCACGGACTAGCTACTCCTCAATAGGCCCGAAGGCGCACTCGCTTGCTAGTGCTACGGAGTTACATTAAGAAACGCTGGGTGGACTCACCAGCTTGTTGTCGGCGGTCGAAGAATTTATATCTTGACTCTGTGATGCTGGACTGGTCCATACAGAAATTGTCCATTATGTCAAGACACTCCTTCAATGAGCCTTTGCCACCCAGCGCGCGGAATACTCACTGGCCTTCCTCACCGAGGCAATGAATGAGCAGGCTCTTCCGTCTCTCTTCGTCGGCGCCACCCAGGCCAGCTGCGGCGATGTAATCCTCGAACACCTCCTGCCAGTGGCACCATGGTGTAGTTGGCACACCTGGAGACTGTAAGAACAGAGGTGGCAGTTTTATGCATGCTCCCATGGTTAAATCTAACATCGCCAAAATGTTATGTCCTAATAATGGGAGACCTGAGCCAAGCAACGAACTGACCTTTATTAAGATTCACACTCAGTATACATACTGGCTGTAGCCCGCCTGATGTCACCACATCGACTGCCTGGCTTCGACTACAACAAGCCCCAAAGGTCAAATCTCTATACAGCAGGCTGTGCGATATGGCGATATATATCAGGTGACGATATAAAAACGTCTGTCGTTTCATAGAATATGCTACCATTTATTTTGTTATCTAAGGTGCACATACTCCCATTTATTCTGTAAAGCTCCTCACCAGTACTTGTCAGCACCCCGTCTCTCCTCTGCAGTGCGCACAGCGGAACAGGTGTGTCGTAGGTGGCTAGGCTTCAGTCTGGTGGTTGCTAATGCTAATTCCAAACTACCAGTTCAGATAGCTGCTACTCCTGTTTGCCAGGGATGTGGGACTTTTTTCCATCGTGCTGCATCAGAGAGGATCGTTCGCTAACCTTGTTTTAATAGGAGGTAAGTAACATTAACGCCACATCTAAATATGAAATGCTAAATGACAATGCTAAGTTGTGTTAAGTTGTGAAAACCGTAGCAGGCCATCGGGATTTTTTTTGGCTTAAATTACTGCTGAGTTTCTTAGTTTTGTCTGAAAAAAACTTATTAAAGCTGCAAAAGTGTATGATGGTGGCACGTACATGCAAAATAAATAAATACATTAAAACAGGTCGGAGGAGCAAGTTGGCTCTTAATGTAATTTAATTTCTAATCATTTTAATTAGTCAAGAATAAAGTTAAAGTCATCACATGTATTTTTTTACATTACCTTTTGTGTTTTTGATTTTCAGATCATGACCAATCTGAAATATTTTTACGAAGAAGCAAATGGGTTAAATCAGGCTAGAATGGCAGTCTAGAGGTCGACACTTAAATTTTCACTGATTTAAACTAACAGCCAATTTATATCTGTAGATGACAGCCATGGGTAATTTTCTCATTTTCAGACATTTTTGATGTTATTGGGAAGAAAGGAATAGGCGAGGCAACGAGCTGGACGACACGACTTTATTCTTTCTCCAACATCATGTATAGCAAACGGCTTAGCAAGAGGATCTCCCTCGGGTCTCTGTGCATCCCTCTTTTACATCTTTATTTCCATGCGTAGAGACCCGGACCTTCCGACCATAGTACATTGTTGTATGAACAAAGAGACATGTGGCACATTAACATAACACGGCAGCTTTTACTCTCCCTGGGGGACATACTGTAGACTCAACAGTCCCGTCTGATGCCCCCGGAGACACTTCCTCCTTCAGTCCATTATTCTTCCCTTCCCCCTGCCTTCTCTGGGTGGAGAGAACCCCCACCATGCCCCCACACAGCCCCCCCCCCCGAACACCCAGAAGGGGCACTAACCCCCCCGTCCTTTGGGCTTGAGCTGGCGCCCATAGTGGCTGTGGCGGGGGGGTCACTGGTCCAGTTGATCCGCCCTGCTGGTGAGGTGTACCAGAGGTGGGCACGTCAGTCTGTGGAGGGGGGAGAGGAGGAAAACACATTATCTTCATGAGTGTGGGTCCCTGCCAAGGGATCACCACTTTGCAGAGCCCCCAACAGTGGGTGTCCGCACCGGGGAGCTTGGACCGATACCATGACAGTCCATCGTATGATGGAGTACGAGAGACCCCCCACCATGCCCCCACATTATCTGTTTTTTGGGGGGCTTTTTTGCTTTTCTCCTCTGGCTCAGGAAATATTTAACTTATTGATGTTTATTTTGTATTCATATATGATTTAGAAGAAAAACCTGAAATTTATGAGAATCAAGTCTCAAATGCACATTACAAAACTATTTGATAACATTGCAAAATTATGAGGGAAAACGGTACATGTAATAAAAGTTTTAAAAAAAGATGGTCCTTTTTATATGATTATATAAACTAGAATTTATTGAGTCATGTGTCATCAATATCAGTCAACATGCTTTCTGATCTGAATGACCCTTTTCCTTTGGCAGCCTACAGAATCAGGGGCAGAACATTTGTTACTCTTAGACATTATATTTTGTGCTGATTGGATGCTGAAGATTTTGACGTCAAGTGTCATGAAGTAATTTAACTGATTTTCTTTAATTGTATTTTTTGTTAAAGCTGAAAATAACTGTGTTCAGACAACTCAGATAATGACAGTAAACCTGAGTGAAGTTAACTCAAAATCATTAGTTAGGTTAACAAAAAAATATAAATTCAGACAACTCATACAATAGCAGTAAACTTGAGTAAGGCAAACTCAAAATCATTAGTTAGGTTAACAAACAAATATAAATTCAGACAACTCATACAATAGCAGTAAACTTGAGTAAGGCAAACTCAAAATCATTAGTTAGGTTAACAAAAAAATATAAATTCAGACAACTCATACAATAGCAGTAAACTTGAGTAAGGCAAACTCAAAATCATTAGGTTAACAAAAAAATATAAATTCAGACAACTCATACAATAGCAGTAAACTTGAGTAAGGCAAACTCAAAATCATTAGTTAGGTTAACAAAAAAATATAAATTCAGACAACTCATACAATAGCAGTAAACTTGAATAAGGCAAACTCAAAATCATTAGTTAGGTTGACTATAAAATGTTAATTTTGACTACTTAATCTTGTGAGTGATGTTTAATTAAGCAGTACTTGCAAAAATGAGTTATCTTTACTAGTTTAAGCATTCACATTACTAGCAAAATATTAGGAAACCGATTGCCTTGATATGTTCAAGTAAGCTGAACTTAAAGTAATAAGCTATTGAAACAAAGAAAGACAACAGTTTGAATGGAAAACAAAGTTTATTAATATAACTTAGTTCAGAACACATACCTTACATACAGGGGTTCTTAAAGTGCAGTCTCCTGGGCCAATGGTGGCCCTCTGTGACGTTTTTGGCGACCCACTGAGTAAAGGTGACATGCAATGCATACATTATATTTGTTCTGCAATTCAGTTTTTTAATTAACAGTTAAAACAACCTTTTTTCGCTTGTGACCCCATTATATGTCACAAGTCGCATGTGACACTTTTTAGAGAAAAAGTCTGTGCAAAAGTTGCTTTTTTTTTTTTTATTACAAAGGGGAAAAAAGGCCAAATCATGCCATGAGGCAAAAACTGCAGGAAAGATGCCAAAAAGTTGCAAAATCATGTAAAACAAAATTTTTATATTACATAGAAAGCATGTAATATAAAAAACTAACTTCTTCAGAAAAAAGTGACACATGACTTTTTTTTCTTGGGCGGCCTTCAATCTAATATTGAGTCCCTAAAACAGCCCTCAGTCGTCAAAAACTTGAGAATCCCTGCTTAAATATCTCTGTTGACTATGGTGTGAACTATAGATAAACTCAATAGTCAATTGCAGGGCCTAACATTTATCTTAACATCAATAAAGTGAACAGCAGATAACTGTTTCCAATCCACCTATTACATGACTGCAAAATCAAATCACTATTTCAACTGAATGTGCAACTGTAATTCTTATGTTTGAGACAGTTCCCTCTAAAAACTGCTCAGAGCTTTCTGATTTAAATTCTTAGTGGATGAGTTTAGAATTGCACTAGAGATTGACTTTCAACAGATATGAAGTCAGAGATAACTGGCTAAAGAATCTGATGCTGGTAATCAATATCACCACAATCATGTCAGCATCAACACAAAAGGAAAAACAAAAGCTAAAAGGAAAGTAGGTATTCATGTTTCTCCACATGAACGTAAAACCATTCAGTAGATTGAAAGGGCGATGAGGCTGCCTCCCACAAAAAAGGATCAAACAAGAAAAAAAAAAATCACTTTTCCAATAAGGGTAAAGGTATCAATGTGACCCAAGATGTCACGTCAAATTCACATCGTGATTACATCCACTCATTGCATCAAAAGATTTTTGAGTGACTGTGACTGTATCTTTGGTTTTAGGAATTTATGTCCAAGTGAGAGAAGCACCCTTTGAATGAAGTCAAAGGTATATTTCAGTTGTTGTGGGTACTCTAAATTCAGGGCATAAGTAAGTCCAAAGAGCAAGCACATGGCATGTGGAAGATTTTCAAGGTCATCCATCACAATTCTTCCTTCCAAAATGATTGCGGTACCTGAAGACTGAAGGTGCAGTGAGTCAAGGGAGATCTGTCCGTCCTCAGGAACAACGGTCAGGATTCCTATGGGGATGTGAGACATGCCTGGGTCATCACAGTCCTGACAACAATAGCAGCAATACAGCCACAATTACATATTAGATGTCACCTTGAATTTCTATGGCAGAAAACACAAGACAGCCACTAAAAGTATAAGCTATATTCAGATATTAGATATTCAAGTTAATACTGCACATGCATAAATGATTAACAGATTGTTTAATTCATTCATGAGGATAGGTCATCAGTGCATCAAGTAGGAAGTACAGTAGCACTGATTCAGGCTGAGTGGAGAAAAGCAACATAAACTAAAGCTATCAAAGTAACATAAGGAGCAGAATCAAATAGAGTGGACATCCTGTGGTGTGGAATAAAAACTCAGTAATAAAGATGACTTACAAAGCATGTCTTGAAGAAATCTGTGTTCTCATCTCCAAGGATGACAGGAAGGCAACGGAGGACTGCTGTTTGCTTTGCAGTAACATCTGTACTCTGAAAAATCACATCAAACACACATCACTCCTGTGGTAAAGGACAATCAATTAATAGCTCTGCATACACAATGGGGTTGCATTTTTTGTTCCCACACAACAATTAATTACTTTGTATCTGAGAAACTTACCTCTGGTGGGACTTGTTGCAGATATTTCTGAAGTTTCTGGCCAACACTTCCCCCCTTAGTCTTGAAAATTTCAAAGAAGCGAGGAGTGTATTTGTCAACTTCTTTGAAGAATTCTGTATTCAAGTTTTTGCTTGACAAGCGACAGAACTCTGCCAGAATCTAAAGGAAAAGTATGACAAGTTATTATTCAAGTTGTAGTTATATTGCACTTACATTAAAGAATAACAAAAAACTAGGGATCTGTATCTAATCTTTGGAGGCCAGTGCAATACTGTTTTTGCCCATGTGATTAAGTGTTTTGTTGCTTTTTGATGAGACACTTCAGAACTCGGATTTACAATAATCAATTTCTAAATTCATGAAGTCACCCTCCACTGAAAAATGTTTTTTCTTATTGATCTGATTCTGATCCTGTTGAAGTTGAATGTTTGGGCTTCACTGTGCAGAGTTTGACAATGAAAGGCAGTTTACACATTCATCTGCAGAAAATATTGGGATTTCAATGACAAGGAGTAGCTATAATTTTAAGGAGTTTATCAAAATAATTGACTTTTTTTCTGTTTTGTGGGAAAAACTGACAAATTATTATTCAAAGTAGAGATTTTATATACATCTTAAAACACGTTTGGAGAGAATCTTTAAAATCTTAGGACTACATTTCACTAGCAGGAAGCTGAAGCTAATTCTGTAAGTTAATCAAAGATATGACAAATAATGAATTACATGAGAACTAAAAAACCCAATGCATAAAAGATAGGGAGAGTTTTAAATTACCTGACTCTCTGTAAAGAGTGCTGGCCACCTTTCCATTGTGTCTTTCACTGGAGGCTCCAAGTTCACCAGCTCTTGTCTTCTCAAGGCAAAAGTAGAGTCCATGATTTTGGTTATCAGAGCAGCAGTTGGACGACGTTTCTTCATCTCCTCTACAAGTTCCTTTCATTTGGACTCCATACTGATCTCATCTTCACCATCAGGGAAATTGGGTAGAAAATTGATTTCAAACCGTTTGGGTCTTTTGATGCTTCTCTGAGGAACTTGGCCTTTTCTTTTTCCTTGATTTACGGCCACATCTGTACATCCAGCTCGACACATTTTGTTGCGATAGTCACCCATTTTGAACTTGATGCTATTTTTCCAGCCATTACATCCATTGACAGAGCCTGGTTCAATGAGGCATGGATGTTTTTGAATCAGTGCAGTTGCAACATCATTGAATTCTTTATCGCAGGGATATGCCTTGAAGCTGTAAATTGCCTCAGCAAGTTTTTCAAGTATCTCATGCTTCATGGCCCTGGGTACTTGTAGATATGTCTTGTCTCTCATATACAGAAGATTCCCTTGGCGTAATCTGTACTCGATGTCCACGGGAAAATAAGGAATTTCAAAGGTGTCTGGCCATGGAGACCGAGATGACCGACCTTCAGTGGAGGAAATAGAGAAGATCTCTGTGTCGTCTGTGCTGGCTGTGCTTGTTGTGGGGGTTGGAACCAGAGCAATTATCTTTAGGGTGGGTTTGTCAGGCAGGTCTGTAATGTCAGTGAGGTTGACGAGGGCATTGTTAAAATCAGGATCCTCATACTGGAGGGAGAATTTGTACTGAAGATCCAGCTTCTCCTCAAGCTGTTCAACAAGTGAGTCAAGTGTCTGTGGTTTCCCAGAGAGTGTAATTTTCCTGATGTCATTGTCATGGACAATTATCCTTAGTGTAGTCCTCATCTCCATTGTTGGTTGTGATTCTACAGAGGATTTAAAAAATACAATTAAAGAAAATCAGTTAAATTACTTCATGACACTTGACGTCAAAATCTTCAGCATCCAATCAGCACAAAATATAATGTCTAAGAGTAACAAATGTTCTGCCCCTGATTCTGTAGGCTGCCAAAGGAAAAGGGTCATTCAGATCAGAAAGCATGTTGACTGATATTGATGACACATGACTGCATAGCTCATAAGAATGCAGATGCTCATTATACCATGATGTCATATGTTTGCACAGAAACAAAACATCACTGTTAATGACAAGGATGTTGTGAATTTGCCTAAACTCAGGTAAGCATGAACAAGCACCAACAGACACAATCATATCCGGACTGTATTTGATGCCATCAACGCTCACAGATGATGCTACAAGGACAGTGTTCTGAGATGCATACCTCTGCTTCAACAAGTTCTGAATATTCTCATGTAAAGATGAAACCAAAGAAAGTGTCACCTTATCCATTTGGATGAATGGTTTGAAAAATGAGGAGGAGTCAACATGGTATGCCATCATTCTCTGATGCCGGACAGCCAGAGTTTGTGGGACATTTTTGAAGTTTTTTGTGTTGTGAATGACTTGTTTGAAGAATTTATGCTTTCCCTCAAAGCGCATTGTCCACATATCTCTGAGCGGCCCATACATCCTCATCAACTGTGGATAATGTTCCACAAAGTGGTGCTTTGGGCGCAATGTGAAGTGAGGAAATACTGTTAAAAGTAAACCTCTGTGCTCTGAGATCTTGGCATCAAGGAAGTCAAGAGAATCTTCTGTCAGTCTGAATGATGCTGACAGTTCTAAGATGTCCTTCAAAAGCATTAAAATTTCCCATGTTGGATCATTCTCTGGGACATCAAAACCAATCATGAGTGGAAGAAGTCTTGTGAGTGCCCAGTTTTCGTGGCCGTTACCGCCAGTCGTACATCTAGAGGCAAACGTGGCTGGTATAATCTGAGGCTTATCAGTCCTGTCAGTGAATTTGTAAGGAAAATGTTTGATGACTTTGTTCAAGGACTCAAGGGTGATATACTTCTTGGAGATCAAGTCATTAATGCACAAAGACATCTCAACAGGGATGATACCTTCCAAGAGGTCATGCATTATGTCAGGTGGAAATCCAGTGACAGTGTGGAAATGTTCCAAATTGTCGCTTAAAACACAAGGACCTCTCACACCATACTCTTTCACCAGATTTGGATTCTCTAAAACTTCAGAAACTTGCCTGTCATGATCCTGGCTAGTTCTGCACTCAAATGCTCCTGATCGGACCTCTCTCTGCTGGATGTCACTCCTCTTTACCATGCAAAATCGACATGGGTGCTCCACTGTGAAACTCTCCTGAAAACCAGCAAAAGAATGAGCACCTAAGTTATTAGCTGACACAGAGCACAGTTCCTTTCACACACTCGCCTAACTGCTCAACATAGACACCATGTTTTTCAAGAGTGACCAGGTCTTGAAGAAGTGGGTTAAGGACAGCTGCATAGCCATGCTGTTTGATTGTATTTGCTCTGCATAATATTGCTAGCTGAATAGAGTGGAGACAGGAGCGATGTTTTGAGGGAAGATTGGCAAGAACCCAATAAATACCACACAGTTTGTGTTTCTTTTTGGAAGTGCCAAGAGGATTGGCTATCTCAAACTCATCAATGTAAAGGCCAAGCACAATCCTTAAGGTCTCAGTCTTAAAAAAATCATTCCTGCGATAGTGAGTGCCATCTCTGTAAGTGCTGAATCCATCAACAGTGCACTCGTGTGAGAATTTTATCTAGAACATCAGCTCTGTTTAATAGTTTTTGTAACATTTTCAGAATTGGCACATAAGAGAGTGATTTTAAGTCTTTTTCAAGCTTGTACTCAACTGGCATGACCATAGGAAATTCCCTCTGAAAATATGAGGCTCTTTTACTGGCTGTCGAGAGTGACTGGCCAGCTTCAGTCATTTTCAAGAACAAGTAATTCTCTTTGACAGCATTCACAATCTTTCTCACAACTGAATCGTCACTGACACCATGTTCATTGAGAATTTGCTGGATGGCATGATGCAAAAGGGGCTCTGAGAGAAGAACAAGCTCATTTAGTTGTTGAATTAGCTCCTGTACTGCCATGTCAGATAAATGCAAAACTGCCTGCAGTTTAAGAAAGAGTGAGGCTAAATTATGCTCAAGTTGATGCTGTAAGTGATCCAAATTTTTGATTTGAGCTTCTTCCTCATTTTTGTCTTGGTCTGTAGGATCACTAGAAAAATCCTCAACTTCTTGTACATCTTGTGCCACGTCTGGATCAGAATCGCGAGGTGTGCTGTGCAAGGCAATGTCAGGCTTCAACCGCTTCTGACTGGGAAGTCGATGCTGTTTGCATTTGTGAGCATTGAATGTTGAGTAAACATTGCTCTCAAAAATGCAGTTTTCATATGGACACTTAACAGTTTCCTTATTTTTGAGATGTTGGCGCAAATGGTGATGTTGGCGCAAATGCTGTTGGCGTGGATTGGCAGCCACATTTCCGTCACTCTGAGTCTGTGATCGCGCGCTGTAACGCATGCCTGATAAAGCTGACATATGTATTAATCACGCTGTGATAATAGCACAATATCGCTCAAAGTGCGCGCATGAGACATGTCTGTGATCGCACGCTGTAACGCATGCCTGATAAAGCTGACATATGTATTAATCACGCTGTGATAATAGCACAATATCGCTCAAAGCGCACGAGCGTGCGCTTTGCGCACCAGTGTTGCGGATGAAATAAGGGAACCCAGTGTTGAGGCACGGAATAAGTGCAGGCAGGACATGTGAACTGAAGTTTAAAAGGGTGTTTATTTCATCCTCCAGCACGAAGCTCACTCCAGCGCTGTGGAGCGAGCCCTTTTTTTTTTTTTATTACTTATTTGTACCCATAGGTAGATTTGTTTTGCAGTCTGGTGACAAGCCACCAGCTGCCAGTCGCTGTGTGCGCAAGCGCCCTTAACTCCCTAACCTGCATGTTTTTGACGTGTGGGAGGAAACTGGAGAAATCCCGGAGTAAACCCACGCAAACACGGGGAGAACATGCAAACTCCACACAGATCACTGTTGGCCGGGGGCAGGGATCGAACCCACGATCTCCGCGATCCCCCGGCCGAAGGTAAACTGCTGCCCACTGCGCACTGTGGTTAGTTAATAAAAAAAAAAAAAAGGGCTCGCTCCACAGTGCTGGAGTATGAAATAAACACCCTTTTAAACTTCAGCTCGCGTGTCCTGCCTGCAATTATTCCGTGCCTCCACACTGGGTTCCCTTATTCCATCCGTCACACTGGTGCGCAAAGCACACGCTCGTGCGCTTTGAGCGATATTGTGTTATTATCACAGCGTACAGCGCGTGATCACATACACTCAAAGTGAGGGAAATGTGGCTGCCAATCCATGCCAGCAGCAGCAGCAATCCAGCCACCACCGAGCATTTAAACATTTTTACACATTCATACCCAGTGTTATGGGCACTGGAGGCAATGCGGGTGAAGTGTCTTGCCCAGGGACACAACGGCAGGATATCTGGGGAGAGCGTGATGCGAACCGCCAACCATCGGGTTATCAGACGACCTGCTCTACCTGCTGAGCCGCTGCCGCCCCACTTTTTCCTCCACTTTCCCTCTTTAGGAAAGCTATGGAGGCTCACCCCACTCTCTTTATTTCCCTTTGATTGGAAATTACATCCAAAAGCCGCGCAATGTGGCATTTTCACTGACAAATGGCAGTAGTTAGGAGCTTCGCTTCTTGGCTTGTATAAGACAGAAAAAACGGCTGCAACCTTTCTACGTCACTACCCAGAATGCACTGCGACGTACACAATAATGGCGATTTACATCGTAATAAAGTTTTTGAAAAATATATAAAACTGGGAATTATTTTCAAAAAAGTTATATTATAGTTATGTTAGTAACATAAAAATAAAGCATATACTGTATATCCTTAACAGAAACACGGTGAAAAGTAACTAAACTATTGAGATGTTGTCTAAGTGACACGCGGTTGGTGGGACTACTTTTTCTTCCGCCTGGGTAAGTGCGTCATGCATTTTTTTAGATTTAAAAGACATATTAGGTGTAGTCGCAAAAAATATCGGTATCGGTATCGCCGATACCAGCCTGAATTTTACTCAGTATCGGATCGGAAAGGAAATCAGTGGTATCGAACATCACTACAAAGCAGGTCGTTAGTAGGCAACTGCGCATGTGTTATTGAGCGTGAGATGCCGAATGCTACCGAACGCTGCCGAGTTTCTCCGGGTTTTGCAGACGCTTCTTGTTCACTCATACTTTCTAAGTATGGGCGCAGTCGGGCATCCGGCCTACTTCCGATTAGCAACCCACACGGCAACGCCGTACTAGGTGAAAACAATTCAGTGGCGACCTAGTCCCAGGCAGCTGCCGTGACCCAGTCAAGCTTGTCCAGCCCGTCGTAGTGCATTATATTCAGCTCATCACGTCCTATATCAGGTAATTGAGTGATATTGTGTTAGTTTAATAAGTTGCCACTTGATGGGTCACGTTTTGAAAATGCTAGCCGCCGACACAAGCCTCTCTGTATTGTAAACAGAGACGGACATTTCGTCTATGGAAATGCATGACTGATTCCCTTTTCACTCAACAATACAGACCTCTCTATGTGCAGTCAGCCTGACTAATTTAACTGTAGACTGTAGTAAATAGTGCAACAAAGGGGCTGGCCATTAATGAAAGAGGTGACAAATACGGTTTTGCCGTATTTTAATACGGGGAAAATGCAATTTTAGCAAATACGGGCGTATTGCCATTTCTGTACGCCAAAAAGAAAAATATACGGGAAAAGAGAACACCACCGTGTGACCCCCACAGCGAGCTGGCAGAGCGCTCAGCGTGAGCAATTACTGATCGTTATAGAAGCGCCTCGCACCTTCTGCGGCTCTGGAACAGAGAGGAATCCCGGCGCCAGTAATGCTGCGCCTGATATGTGTGACTAATGCAAATGTATATGCTTTCCTGCTGTCTACTGTGATGCTAATGTGCCATGCATGCATTAGCCGGGTATATAAGTTGACTGTCTGCATGAAGCACCCTTTTAAACTTCACTCGTGTCCGCCTACACTTATTTCGATCCAACACAAGCGCACCTAAGCAGTGTTTAGCATCAGTGAACATTTTCTTGTTTAATTATTTCTTTTAAGAATTACTCCTGTGCTGCCCTGATATTTAATGGATTGGTCATATTACCCATAGGGGCCTTTCCTTAAAAACATTCAAAACATGTAAGAGGGTTAATCATGTTAATATGGGTCGAAGCAAATATGCTTGCCAGGGGTGTCGATCAAGTAGCTGTACACGTCCGGCCACTGCACAGCTGGCCACCTGGTCGGGTCATTAACCCATTTTCCGGCTGGTAGCTTGTATGGGCAATCTGTCAGTCCACTTGCTGTCAGCTTCTCCTGGTAACGTAGCCTGGCTGACTCATCAAGCTTTTCTACGTAGTCACATGCCATGAGAAAAAGTAAAAAAACTGCACTCGACAATGCTTGGTAACGGGTTGTTTTCACCGAGTTAAGATGGCGGCGATGTGTTACTAACCGGAAGTGACGTAGCCCCGACTGCGCCCATTGGTAACTTGCAGCTGACAAGTTTGTTTACTTGCCTCAGTAGAAAGTTGTCTTTACTAAGTTTAAGTGAGTAGACTCAACAGAGAAGGCTCAAATTAGTTAAGATCACTTTTTCTTTTAAGTAAGGTTTACAATTACATTTTACAGTGTACTCCATGACTGCCTAGCACTCCTTTCCATTTCTCGGTGTCCGAACCAACTCTGGCATTAAAATCTCCAACGAGTATCAGCGTGTCATCAGTCGGTGCACGCCTGATAGTCTCACGTAAATCACTGTAGAACTCTTCCTTTACCTCCTCTGTGTTGGTCATTGTTGGGGCATATACACTGATGAGTGTGGCAAACATATTGCGCTGTAGTGGGAGTCTCATAGTCATTATCCTGTCGTTGATTGGCACCGTTTCCTCATCAAGCATTGCTGCTATCTCCTTTCTAACTGCAAAGCCCACTCCTGCTTCTCTCCTTTCTTGAGTTGATCTCCCACTCCAAAAGAAGATGTACCCATGGTCTTCCAAGCTGTCATATCCAGCCAATCTTGTTTCACTAAGTGCAGCTATGTCTACATTGTACCTGTTCATTTCCAGGGTCACAAGCGCGGTCTGTCTTTCTGGGCGCTGTGATGTTGTTCTGTCCAACAGAGTGCGTACATTCCATTCTGCTACACACAAGGTTGCTGTTTTCCTCTTCTTTTGTCTTCCTGCTCCTAGCTTACTTTTCGCTGTGTGTCAGAGTGTGAACAGATCAGCGCGGACCTTGTAAGCCCGGGCGGCGTCCGAGCCGGTATGAGTTGCTTTCTGATTGACCATTTCTTGAAAGTGCTTGCAAAGTATTTGAGTACTGCTAGCTTTAGCTGAACTAGCAGCACATTCTTGGCAGATAAAGGTATTATCAGTGGCAAGGACAAGCCAAGACAAACTGACTCCAGTATCTGTTGCAGTGACTGACCAGATGATAGGTTTGTTTATCTCTGCTCTTTGTGTAGTGCATGTCACAATGCACCGACTGGCACAGTCCACCACAGACCTTGCGACAGATGTGTTTATCTGCCAGGATGTCCAGTCTCACCCTGTGTAACTGGGAGTGGTCCACCACAGACCTGTGGCAGATATTGTTTTTAGTTCTGCCAGGATGCCCTATTTCACCCTCCACGCCCTCGGAAGGGCGGGGATGCTGGCTGAGTCGCCGACGGCCCGACCCATGAGACAGGTAGTACCGGTTTTCATGGTTATCTGGTAGCAAGAAAGCCAATGCCTGACCTGACACACACACACACACAAAAAGGGGATGTAAGTTTCAGTTAAAAGCTGCCAATTTCTGACCAAGAAAAGTGGAATTTTATGGGTAAAAAGCTGCAACTTTAGCAAAAAGACAAAAAAAGGTGTAAATTTCCAACTGTTTACAACCTAAAAATGCTGCAGATCTAAGATTTGAGCAAAATGCTGCAAGTTTAAGCTTTTTTTTTAACTGCAAATTCAAGAGTAAGAAAAGTTCTAAATTCATGAGGAAAAAGCTGCAAAATTATGAATAACAAAAAGCTGTAAATTTTCAAGTAAGAAGCTGCACATTTCTGAGTATAATGGCTCTAACTGCAGGAAAATCCTGCAAATTTATGAGAAAAATCCTCACATTTACAAAAGAATGTTTCTAATTTACATGAAAAAGGATGTAATAAATTGGTGTGTGTTGGCCATTTTTTTAAGACAGCCGTGAGGAGGAACTCAACGGTGGTGTTCGGAGGTGTTAAATTCTGCAAATCTTCATTAATCAGCAGGGAAAAGAAGAAGAAGAGGAATAGGTGATCCCCAGCAGCAGAAATAATCCAGTTAACCCAGGAAGAGTAAACACATGACACCCAACAGATCACCCCCCCCCCCATGACATCAGTGGGAACAGCTGGGCCAAAATTCACACCTCTGTCGATTTACATGTTTCCTTCTGAGGACAATTCAAACAGAGCTGCTGCTGAGATGGAAACCAAAGGGTTAAAGGGTGACGTGGCTTTATTAGCAGCACTGACCCCCCACCCCCACCCCAACTGACCTGCTGGACAGGAACTAACAACTCCTCAGGCCTGTTAACACAATTTTAACAACAAAAGGACATGCAAAAGAATAAAGATTCCCTTTGATTTAACAGGGTAACAGCGTGAATTTTCTGGTCTGTGAATGGACAAAGCTGCCATGAGTGTTTCACGGAGTCACTTATTGAATTATAGTGGTTAGTCTAGGTCACAATTTCAGGAAACAAACTTCAGGGGAAACTTAAACCCATGGCACGTTGTTGTAAATTTTGATGATTTTTTTTTTCTTTTTTCCCCCGCTTCTCTTCCAGTCCTTATAGCCACTTTCTGATTGCTTTGTGTTTTTAAAACATCATTTTAAGAATAATGTTAACTGACTTAAAGTACATTTCTAACTACACTATATCATACAATATGCCATTTGACATACAATTTCATTTGATTGCATTTAGATCTTAATTCAAACAAGCAGAGTATTTGCAACCAACTTAATTAAGACTTGAACAAAAACAATCAATCTGAATACAACTGGGAGCGTTTAAGAATAAAAATCTTTGGATTCCTTAATGAAGTTCTGCCTGCAGATCACCTGCACTCAAACATTCCAATTACCACTCATGACACGGACCAGATTCCATACAAAAAGTTAAAAATTTTACTTTGGCTTCATCTTTAAGGGGTTGCTGTTCCAGTTAAAAGTCTCAAGTGTTGGAGAGTCCAGCTTTGTATAAAACGGCCAAGTCAGTATACCACAAAAGGCTCAAAGTCACTAAGATAATTCAGAGGTTAAACCGGCTGTTAATGTAATTTAAGCCCTTCATGGCGTCGACAACGTGGAACCGGCATTTCACTTTGAAACGGATGGCTCGAGTTATTGCAAACGAGCAAGTTTAAAACACATAACACGAAAGTTAAGAGTATTGCAAGAAGGAAAATAGTTTAATATAAAACACAGCTGTCTTACCTTGAAATGTCCTTTACAAATGAAGATATTCAAATTGAAGTACGGAGGAGAAACATAAAAACTGTCCAAAATATCCAGTAGATTCTCCAGAGGTGTTACAATATATATGTATATATTGTGAAGGAATGAAAGGATGAGACATGAGAAGCCCAAATTGTGCACCAGGAGTGCGCCAGAGGAAAAGTGGAAAAACACAGATCGTACTGCTTATGCAAAGGGCTGCAAACTAACAAAAAAGTTACATGAAAATGGCACAAAATCAAAAAAAAAAAAAAAAAAGACCCGTTTAAGTACAGAAGGTCTGAAATCATGTGAAAATGTTAGAAATGTTACAGAGTCAGAGCCGGGGGCTGAACTACTATTTACACGGTAAAAGCGCCGAAATCAGGAGCAAATATACACAAACTCGCTGCTCCTTTCGCCTCCGTTCTTGAAGCAAGTAAAAATAAAAACACTCCAAAAATCTCACAGTCACAGCTAAAACTACTATTTACTATTCTGAACTATTATTTACACGGTAAAAATGCCAAAATCAAATCAAAAATAGACAAACACACTCACATGTTGAAGGTCTGTCCATCTCAGAGATGGACCAGGACGACTGATCCGTGTAAAGGAAAGAATGAATAGGGCCATGTATCGTGAGATTTTGAGTGAAAACCTCCTTCCATCAGCAAGGGCATTGAAGATGAAACGTGGCTGGGTCTTTCAGCATGACAGTGATCCCAAACACACTGCCCGGGCAATGAAGGAGTGGCTTCGTAAGAAGCATTTCAAGGTCCTGGAGTGGCGTGGCCAGTCTCCAGATCTCAACCCATAGAAAATCTTTGGAGGGAGTTGAAAGTCCGTGTTGCCCAGCGACAGCCCCAAAACATCACTGCTCTAGAGGAGATCTGCATGGAGGAATGGGCCAAAATACCAGAACAGTGTGTGAAAACCTTGTGAAGACTTACAGAAAACGTTTGACCTCTGTCATTGCCAACAAAGGGTATATAACAAAGTATTGAGATGAACTTTTGTTATTGACCAAATACTTATTTTACTAAGGAGTTTACCAATTAATTCATTAAAAATCCTTCAGTGTGATTTTCTGGATTTTTTTTTTTCTCATTTTGTCTCTCATAGTTGAGGTATACCTATGATGGAAAATTGGAGACCTCTCTCATCTTTTAAGTGGGAGAACTTGCACAATTGGTGGCTGACTAAATACTTTTTTGCCCCACTGTATGTATACCTCCCCGGACGACGGAGAGGACATCCGTGCGCCAGCTGGTCAGGCTAATGATATGTACTGACTGATATATATATATCACTATGCTAATGTGCCATGCATTCTCTCTGTCTGTATAACATGTATAAAAGAGCTTGTTATACATGCCTCAGCAACGCAAAAACTCTCCTACCAGACACACGGCCCCAGCAGGTAGCGCTGGGGTCCACTGGCTGTATTTATGTTAGAGGGTCAATAAAGAACCTGTGTCGACCTACACTCGTGCCTCGCCTCCACATCCTTCCCTTACACCCTCTACAATATGCTCAATGATGTTGAGGGTCCTCTTTATATTGTCTTGAGTCTGTCTACACTGAATAAACTCCGACTGGTCCTCATCAAAATGGGCAAAACTTCTTCCATTCTTTTTGCTGAAATAGCAGTTCAGCAGTTCTGCTTGAACTGCTGCCTCCGCGACCCAGACCTCCGGAAGAGCGGTAGAAGATGGATGGATGGATGGATTTCATAATCCTGGTTTAATACACTAATTGGTCTATACGCCCCACATTCTCTAGTGTATTTACCCTCTTTTGGAATTACCGAGATGAATGCCTCCCTCCAAGATGGGGCAAGAACTCCATTCTGCAGTGTATAGTTAAAGCTTTTTTGCAATCAAATCAAATCAAATCAACCTTTATTGACATGTTGCTGTACATACAACTGTAGTGCAGGCAAAATGAAATTACGTTTCTCTAGGCATCCATATATGTAATAGGGCATAATTTAAAACACACTCACTCACCCCCCACCCCAACACAGCCATTCGCACATCCCTAAGACACATTTAGTTATTACTTACTGTAATTAATTAATTATTTACTGTAATTAACTTACTACAGTTGCAGTTTAAAGTGATAATAACTACCTATGTATAAAATACCAATTAAAGTGGCTGAGTGAGTCAAAGTGGCTACTTGAAACTAACTAGGAACTATAATATACACAAATATACATAATGTCCATAAGGTGCAGTAGAATGTATGAAAGATTCCGGCTCAACTGTTCAGTATTCTAACAGCTTGTGGAAGGAAGCTGTTAATCAGTCTGGTGGTTCTGCCTCTGATGCTCCGGAATCGTTTGCCAGATGGCAGCAGTTCAAAGTGTACATGCAGAGGGTAAGAGTGGTCCTTGACAATGTTCAGTGCCCTGCTCCTACACCGGCTCTGGAAAAGTTCTTGGACAGAGGGGAGGGAAACTCCAATTACCCTCTCAGCTCCCTTGACTATCTCTGCAGGGCTTTTTTGTCTGACATACTGCAACTGGAGTACCATGTTGCAATGCAGTACATCAGAACACTCTCCACCACACCTCTGTAGAAGGTCCTGAGGATGCAGATGGGGAGAGAGTCCTGTTTGAGTTTCCTCAAGAAGTGCAGTCTCTGCTGGGCCCGCTTCCTGATCCCTGAGGAATTCTTGCTCCAGGTCAGGTCCTGCGAGATCTGCACTCCGAGGAACTTGATGTTCTCCACTCTCTCCACCAAACGGCCGCTGATGCTGAGAGGGACGTGTTCAGGCCGTGACCACCGGAAGCCGACAGTCATCTCCTTTGTTTTGTCCACGTTGAGCACCAGATTGTTCTCCCTGCACCAGCCCTCCAGGTCTCTAACGTCTTCCCTGTACATAGATTCCTCATCCCTCTGAATAAGTCCCACCACTGTAGTGTCGTCCGCAAACTTAATAATCTGGTTCTCCTCATGTCTGGACACACAGTCATGTGTTAGAAGTGTAAACAACATTGGACTGAGTACACAGCCTTGAGGGGATCCAGTGCTCAGCATGATGGAGTTGGAGATGTTGTTTCCAACACGGACAGACTGAGGTCTCTCAGTCAGGAAGTCCAGGATCCAGAGACATGTGGTGGTGTTCAGACCAAGAGGGAGTAATTTCTCCATCAGTCTCTGGGGAATAATGGTGTTGAATGCTGTACTGAAATCAATGTACAGGAGTCTGGCGTAGGTGTCTTTCTGCTCCAGGTGGGTGATAACAGAGTGCAGGGTGGTGACTATGGCATCCTCTGTGGAGCGATTTGAATGATACACAAACTGGAGCGGGTCAAGTGATGCAGGGAGGCAGGCTGTGATGTGTGGTTTGACAAGCCGGTCAAAACACTTCATCACAATTGATGTCAGTGCGACAGGACAATAGTCATTCAGACAAGACACAACTGGTTTCTTTGCCACCGGTACTATGGTAGAGGTCTTAAAGCATCTGGGAACGATGGCCTGACTCAGGGAGATGTTATAAATGTCAGTCAGGACATCCGCCAACTCGCTCGCACAGACTCGGAGCACACGTCCTGGGATGTTGTCCGGACCTGCAGCTTTACGTGGGTTGACCCTGATTAGGGTCCTCCGTGTGTCCGCTGCATTGATGGTGATAGCTGGCCCAACAGATGGTGGAGATGGGCCAGCCCTCCCTCTGATTGTCAGGTTTGATGCTTCAAAACGAGCAAAGAAGTTGTTGAGCCTGTCTGGAAGCGAAGCGTCATCATCATCAACCCCCTGCCTGGACTTATAATCCATCAGCGCCCGAACTCCCTGCCACATCCGTTTGGTGTTCCCTGTGTCACGGAGGTGTCCCTGGATTTTCTCTGCATAGGCGCGTTTCGCCATCTTAATTCCCTTTGAGAGCGCAGACCTAGCTGAGCGGAGGGCAATCCTGTCCTCCGCTCTGAAGGCTGCATCTCTGGCTGTGAGCAGCGAGCGCACCTCTGCAGTCATTCAGGGTTTATAGTTGCTCCGTGCAGTGAAGGTCTTCATTATAGTGACATCCTCTGTGCACTTCGCGATGTAGCTGGTGACCGTTTCAGCGTACTCCTCGACATCTGTCCTGTCTCCCTGGGAGGCTGCTATTTTAAAAATCTCCCAGTCTGTATGCAGAAAACAGTCCTGAAGTGCTGAGGCTGCACCCTCTGGCCAAGTCCTGATTTGTTTCTCTACTGGCCTGCTGCGCTTCAGTAAGGATTTGTAGGCAGGCATCAGCATCACGGATAGGTGGTCAGAATGGCCGAGGTGGGGGTGAGGTGTTGCCTTGTATGCATCTGGGAAGTTTGTGTACACCAAGTCCAACATATTCTCTCCTCTGGTCTTAAAGTCCACAAATTGTTTGAACTTGGGGAACACAGTCTTTAAACTGGTGTGATTAAAATCCCCTGCAACCACCACAAAACTGTCCACGTGTGAAGTTTGGAATTCACTAATAGCATCGTACAGCTCTCCGAGTGCCTCGTTAGCATTAGCTCTAGCATTAGCGCTAGGAGCTACGTAAACAGCAACTACGAACACGTTGATGAATTCCCTCGGCAGATAGAATGGCCGGCAATTCACGATAAAGAACTCCACCAACGGAGAGCAGTGTTTGGTTGCTAACGTGGTGTTAACACACCAGTTCTTGTTAATATAGATACAGTACATAGGCCCCCCCTCAGCTCTTACCAGAGCTAGCAGCATCCCTGTCCGCCCGGAACGATGTCATCCCTTCCAGCTGAATGGCCGCGTCAGGGATGTTGTCCTGGAGCCATGTCTCCGTGAACGCAAGCACACAGCAGTCCCTCCACTCTCTACGGGTTTCTCTCAGCAGACGCAGCTCGTCCAGCTTGTTGTCGAGTGAGCGGACATTGGAAAGTAGGAGCGACGGTACTGCTGGTCTGGAGGGGTTAGCCTTTAGCCTAGTATGAATTCCGGCTCTCTTTCCTCTCCTTTGTTTGCGTTTGCGCCGCTTACGCTTCCTCCTCTCCCGGGTAGCTGCCAGCGAAACCCCCGATAGTATTCCATGCCTACGTAGAATGTCCAAATCACACCCGAGCGCCGCAATTCTTGCAGCGTATGTTACCTTGATGCTTAATAAGGTCTCTCAGTTGTAAGTTTTACAGAATGTACGTCTGGTATGATTAAAACACTCAGAACTCTCACACTCACTGATGCCTAGAGGGGCCGCAGCGTCCATGCGCGCCGCCATCTTCAACCAATATCGGTGACAACAGATCCTTAAATGCTTTATACCATTCTCCTGGAAATCCGTCTGTCCCTGGAGATTTAGAAGATTTCAAGGAGGAAATAGCCCTATTGATTTCATCAACTGATATCCCTTTTATTAATTTATCATTATGTTGTTCCCCAAGAGAGGGTAGGTTCAACTGGCTTGGAAACTCTTAAGCTTTACAGGCATCAAATGGTGCAGGTTTTGTATACAAAGCTTGATAAATTGTTTTCGAATGCTTGTTGTATTCCATTCAATTCACATGTAATCTCTTTAGAGACAGGATCTTTAATTTTATAGACAGTATTTTTTAATTGTTGTTTCAGTCGTCAAGCTAACATCTTGGAGGTGTTAGAACCTCCCTGGTAATAAGTCTGTTTTGTAAACCTGAGATTTTTTCCACCTCATCATAATAAATCTTATAAATTTCTTGTTTAAGTGGACACATTTGCTGGAGTAGATGAGGATCTTTACTTGTTATATGTTGTTGCTCAAGGGCTGAAAGTTGTTTTTGTAATTCTAGAAGTTTTGGGGTTTTTACTTTTTTAAGAATGAAGTTTTGGATATGATTTTTCCTCTCACGACAGCCTTGGCTGCATCCCACAGTATCACCGGGTTTATATTCCCATTATCATTGCCCTTTAAGTACTGTATGTTATTAGCTCATTTTTTATTTTTTTCTCTAAATCTGGAATTGTTTAGCATACTAATGTTCAGTCTCCACATAGTCATCTTATGCCTGCTATCTAGATGTAGTTTTAGGTAGATAGTGGAGTGATCCAATTGATCTCTCTGACTTATTTCACATTCCTTCAGCCGCTGTCTTTCAGAGTTATGCATAAATTAAGTAATCTGTCCTTGAATAAGCATTATGTCTGCTTGAGAAAAATGTATACTGTCTGTCCTGGTTATGAAAATCTCTCCAAACATCTATCAGGCCTAAATCTTCAATTCTTCTTTTGAACCATTTTTCAATAATCGTAGTTTTCCTTTTTTGGTTACAAACATTATTATTATTATTATTAATCTTTATTTCAGACAGACAAGCAGGTCCATATAAAATAAGAAGGATTAGGGGCATCAGGGAAACAATAAAAACAACATAACAGTCTTTAAAAAGAGTTCATGTAGAGACTGTTGTGCCAATGTCTTCTGAGAGCAGAGCTGTATCTAAGGCTGCTCTTCCTAGGGCTTATAAGGGTCTGTATGATTCTGTTTTCCGAGTCATCCAAACGACACATAAAATTGTACATAAGTTTCCTCAGTAGTGCTGAACACGTAGGACTACCACACCACAAACAGCTGACTGGCCCTATGCTATCTGGGCACCTTAAGCAGCAACCTAAATGCTTCATTGCAGGCCACAATCAGCCTTCTCATACTACAGTCCTGTAGCTGCTTCACAGATGTGCAGTGTTTAGAGGAGTACAGTAAGCTCTGAACAGTGAAGATTTAACATTTACAGAGCACATACTAAACTTTCTCAACAACATGTTGGTTTGGGCATACAATTTACAGCACTGCCTGTAGATACCTATGCCATCTCTCAAATCATCTGTGATGATGTGACTTTTGATATTTTACTTCCTTGCATCTCGCAAGAGAAATATCACACAATTTAAAGGCAGAAAAAATTAGTTCCCTGTCCTCTCTGCATCTCACAATCATGACATTACTCTTTTTAGTATTAAATTTGATATTGTGATCACTGCCATATTGTGAACATACTCTTAATAATTGTTGCAACCCAGCACTATAAGGACTCATTATTTCGAGGTCATCTGCATACATGAGATGATTGATGGCAGAGCCACCCACAACGCAGCCTGTATTACATCCATTCAATTGTCTCGGCAAATCATCCATGTATACATTAAACAGAATAGGGGACAAGATTCCACCTTGGCGTACACCATTTGTCACGAACTGGGGCATGGGTGGGGGCCGTGTCCAGTCTCCAGTTTGAGTTTAGTCTCTTTCTGTTTGTTTATTTCTTGGTTTATTGTTGTCTGTTGTAAATTTGGGTCACTGTATTATTTCATAGTTCAACTTACTTTCTCATTTATGTTCATCACAGTCTGTCATTTAATTTTTCCGTATTATCTTGTATTTTTGATCCCGGCCTTTCTCTCTCTGCCAGGGGCTGCAGCTGTCAGTGTGGACTTCCAGGGTTTGCTCTGTTCGGGGCAGTGCACCTGTCAGCTGTCAGCCCTGATTCCTCTCCGCTTATGTAACTCACAGCTGATCCTTATTGTTATCATCATCACTGTCATGGATCTGGGTTTGGAGGGCAAACCCAGTTCTGACTCATTATTATGTTTTGCCCTAGTTTTCCTCTGACAGCTCGGGCACGCCCCCTCCTCCTGCCTAGTGTGATCAGCTGCACTGTCACGAGTGTTCACACACACATGCACACGTTCCATTCATTCCCATTCACACGCCCTCTCACACACCGGATGCCAATCAGTCCTGCCCACGCTTCTCGCACCGGCAATCTCTTTCCTCATTAGCTTCAGGAGTATTTGTTTGCCGCATCGGAGGAGAGAGATTGTTGGGGCATTTGCCTCCATACGAGGCAGCTAGTTCTCCCCGTATGACGTATCACTCCCTTCACATACTCAGCCCATCATCTCCAGGTGATCAATCCCTGGGCGTTCGCGGCTGCCTCAGCTTCCTATTCTTTTCCACCAGACTGCTCTGTTCACCTCGGATTGCTCCAGCCCTGTAAGTGCCATTTTGTTTCTCCTTTCTTTTCGTGCTGTTTGCAGCCCTGCAGCGCGAGGCTTATCGCCTTTCCTTTTGTGCTAAACGGTCCTGCAGCACTAGGCTCCTTTGACCAGGCTGTAGAGCATCCTGTAGGCACCCTGTATGTTTGGTGGCCTCATCCTGCCATTACACCTCTCTGTATTTTTGTGTGCTTAAACTGAACTGATACTTGGTGATAATTGGACTTGTTATTCCCTTTGTGTTGTTAATAAAAGTGCACCATCCACTCTCGCTTTTGGGTTTTCATTCTCTCTCCCGTACGCCGAGCCATGACGCACGGAGGTTTGTGACAATCACTGCCTTATTTAAGCCTTGTTTCGCTGTTTTGTAATCGCTGGGTTATTTCCTACCATTTTGCCGTCCTCAGATGCGCTGCCTGGCTCTGAGTGTATTTGTGCTTTGCTGTCAAGGAGAGTGGAGAGCTCCGTCCAGGTTAGTTCCTCCCTTTTTATTTCCAGCCGTGAGCCATGCTGCCTTCGGGAGTGGTCCGGCTGGATTCTGCCCCTTGGCCTGGCGGTCCCAGGCTTCTGTCCCCCTGTGACGTTGAGCCCCGCTCTCCTCCAGCGTTTTGTGTTTATTCATTATTTGTATGTGTGGTGTTTTTGTACGTTTGTCTTTCTGTTATTAAACTTGCAAAACCTCACTACCTGCGTTTAGCATCCTCAGTTCGCTGCAGTTCGCTGCTGAGTTCATGATGCTGTTGCTCACATGAAAGGAAGTTGATAGAATGTTCCCCCATTTCACACACATTGTCTGATTGGCATACCAGAAAATCAAGATTCTAATTAAATACTGAGGGACACCTCTAAGGAATAATTTTATAAATACTTTTCATGATTAATTCTATCAGATGCTTTGGATGTATCGATAAAACTCAAGAAGACAGAGGAATTAATTCTTCTATACTTTGCCACTAATTCCTTTTGAGCAAATATACACATACCAGTGCCATGCTTTCTTTAAAAACCAAATTGAATGTCAGAGGAAAAAACAAATATCTCCAACCATGTGAGCAAAATTCTTTCCAGCACTTTTAATAAAATACTAGCTAGAGCAATAGGCCTATAATTCTCAACACTGTTCAGCTTTACAGCTTTGTCCTGAGTAACAGGAACTAGTACCACAGACACAATGGAGTTTTGGAGGACACCATGAACTTAAAAACCAGTGAAACACATGGAGAGCAGTGGACAGAGCCGATTGCTTGCATTTTTGAGGTGTTCTGCTACAACAAGATCCAGTCCACAAGCCTCCCTGTCCTCAAGCATCAAAATTGCATCACATACCTCCATGGGCTGAACCACCATGCCCTCAGAGCAGCCTGCACTGTCCACAGATAGTACATTACCCCTGACACAGTTGAAGAGTTCAGAATAATGATCACGCCACATCTCAGCTATTTTCTCAGGGCCACTTAGACCCTCTATGTTAGATGACAAAGAGGATTTAGCATTATTCATGACTTTAACTTCTCTCCAAAAATCATAAGAATTCTTACTCTGCAGGCTTCTGGCAAGTGACTCAGCCCCCATTTTGTTGTAATTTCTTTTTAATAAAACAAAGAGCATATTTAAATCTTGCATTTGTTTGTTTTTTTAAAAAAGTTTATCAAAAGCAAAGTTAATTTGTATAGCACTTTTCACAGATATATATCATAAAGTGCTTCACAGCAAATTAAAATTTACAAATACACAGAAATTGAAATCAATAGAAATAAGATAAAATATTCATGTAAACAGGAATAAAAAGAGAAAACAGTGAAGGAATAAAAGCTGTTCAATGAGAGCTAAAAGCCTAAAAGCAATGATCCCTGTCTAGGCTGACCTACTTCAGACCAGAGGATACAGCCATGGACAAAATTGTTGGTACCCCTTTGTTAATAAAAGACAAACCCACAATGGTCATAGAAATAACTTGAATCTGACAAAAGTGGTAATCAATAAAAATTCTATGAAAATTAACCAATGAAAATCGGACAATGCTTTTGAATTGTGGTTCAACAGAATTATTTTAAAAAACAAACTCATGAAGCAGGCCTGGACAAAAATGATGGTACCCTTAACTTAATATTTTGTTGCACAATGTTTTGAGGCAATCTGTCACAACTCGCTCCCGCCTGTCATCCGCTTCAGCCGTGCGCACACCTGTGCTTCATTAGGCTGCCTCTACTTAACCTGCTCTGCCCACAGCCTCGGCCTGGAGCCGTCAGCTCATCTCCATGCTCAAGCTCGGCGTTTGCCTACTCCTCTCAGCCAACACCGCAACTCGTCATCCTCACGTAAGGTTTTCACTTACCTGCTCGCCAAAGATCCTCCCCTGTGCACAGGTGGATCCTCCCGGCGGCGGAAGTATCCCTTCATCGCCTCTCCTCGCAGTCTCTCTCCGTCGAGCGCAGCAGGGCACTGTCTCCCAGGCGGGAGCATCTCTTGCCAACGCCAGCCACCAAGACGTCTGCAAGTAAGCCACATTACAACTTTCACCACTCCGCTGTGATAATTGCTCATCCACTGTCCTCTGCTCTGTCCTCAGGGTTGCCTGGCTGTATGGTGCTCTGTTCTGCCCTCGGTGCTTTCCAGTCCCCAAGAAAACATTTACATTCCTCACTCACGCAAACATACACCTGTTGTTGAATAAAACTCTTAAATGTCACCCGAGCCTGTGTGCGTGTTTCCTGGGCCCGATATCATGTCAGTACGGCTCCAGCACAGCGGCCCAGCAAACAGCGGGTACGTACGCCGACTCTCCAACCTCGAGGCTCGGGTGGACTTAATTATTCATCAATGGCAGGTCATCCTAAATCAGCTAACCACCATAACTAACCGGTTGGATCGCCTCGATCCTCCGCAGGCGCTCCCTCTGTCCCAGCTCGGCGGGTCAGTTCCTCCTGCTCCTCAAGCCAGCTCCTCTGCCCCGGGTCCGCCGACCTGTCTCACTCCTATTCCCACTCCCGCGCGCTTTAGCGGAAAGCTCGGCAGAGCGCGCGGGTTTATTCTACAGTGTGAGACGGTGTTCCAGCGCATGCCCGGAGACTTCCCGTCAGACCAAAGCCGAATTGGGTACGTTTCAAATCTTCTGGAAGGGCGAGCGTTAGCCTGGGCTTATGCCGTTATGGCGTAAACCCAGGCTAACCCTTAGCCTTCGCCAGGGTAGCCGCTTAGCGGCTGACTACGCTGTCAACTTCTGGGTGGCGGCGGAAGAGGTTGGTTGGTGTGATGCCGCCCTTTGCAGCCTATTCATCCGAAGTCTAAATTCTGAATTGCGGGATGAACTGGCCAGCCGGGACCACCCGGATCGGCTGTCAGAATTAATTTCTTTGGCCATTAGTTTGGATAACAGGCTGAGGGGGCGGGCCGCCGAGCGGAAATCATTCAGCCGCTCACACGGAGCTCCTATCCGCGCTCCTCAGTCTCGCCCCCTGGCGTTGCCTCCTCCGGAGGTTGCTGACGATCCCGATGCCATGATCATCTGGCGGGCTAGACTTTCTTTAGCGGAGAAACAGCGCCGCCGGGAGCTGGGTCTCTGCATGTATTGCGGAGACGACCAGCATCCCTTGGAAGCCTGCCCGGTGAAGCCAAAAAGGGGAAGTCCGTGAGTCACTGTAGGGGGCCTCGCAGACGTAACCCAGTCAGATCCCCTCTCAAAATGTCAGGTTCCAATTAGACTCTGCCACAACTCCATTGGTCACGCATCTCACGCACTGGTGGACTCGGGGGCCGAACAAAGTTTTATTTCTAAGAGTCTGGCAACCCGCCTGGGCATCCAATGCCAAGCCTTGCCCACTCCTCTTCATCTCGTCGCTCTCACCAGTTTTCCCCTGGAGAAGGTCACTCATATAACCAAGCCCATCTCCGTCATTATCTCCGGCAATCATCGTGAGGACCTTAGCTTTAATGTCCTTCCCACCTCTGCGGCGCCCATCATCTTAGGCTACCCATGGCTACGCCTCCACAACCCTGTGTTTGATTGGCAGACCAGTTGCATCCTATCTTGGAGCACCTTTTGTTTGGGAACCTGTCTCCAGTCTGTGGCCTGTGCCCCGTCTGTGCCCCCCCCCCGCCCTTGACCCCGCCCCGCTGGACCTCTCTGCAGTTCCACCAGAGTTTCACGACCTGGGTCTTGTGTTCAGCAAGTCTAAGGCATTATCCCTCCCACCCCATCGCCCTTATGACTGTGCCATCGATCTCCTGCAGGGGCGCCTCTCCCATCTGGCCGCCTTTACAGCCTGTCTGCCCCGGAATGGGAGGCCATGGACACCTATATTCGGGAATCCCTCAGTGCCGGAATCATCCGCCCCTCTTCATCCCCCCTGAGTGCTGGGTTCTTTGTTGTGGCAAAGAAGGACGGGCCCTTAAGGCCATGTATTGACTTTAGAGCCCTTAATGACATCACTGTGAAGGATCTTTATACTCTGCTACTAATGGACTCAGCCTTCAATTCCCTCCAGGGGGTGTCCTGGTTCTCCAAGTTGGACCTCCGCAGCGCTTATCACCTCGTCCGGATCCGGGAGGGTGACGAGTGGAAGACAGCCTTCCGAACGCCCAGCGGCCACTTTGAATACCTTGTCATGCCGTTTGGGCTCACCAACGCTCCTGCCGTCTTCCAACGCTTGATCAATGATGTCCTTCGTGATTTCCTGGGTGTCTTCGTTTTCGTCTACCTGGATGATATTTTGATCTTCTCCCGATCCCGGGAGGAGCATCTTGTCCATGTGAGGCGGGTCCTTCAACGCCTTTTGGAGAATAAGCTGTACGTCAAGGCTGAAAAGTGTGAATTTTTCACTAATACTACCTCCTTCCTGGGCTTTATTGTCTGGCACAATCAGCTCCTCCCCGACCCGGCCAAGGTTAAAGCAGTGGTCGAGTGGCCTACCCCCTCCTCGAGGAAGCAGGTTGAGCAATTCTTGGGGTTTGCTAATTTTTACCGCCGCTTTGTTCCTGGGTACAGCTCCATCACCCCCCCTCTGACCCGCCTCACCTCGCCTAAGGTGCACTTTCAGTGGACAATGGAAGCGGAGACGGCCTTCGAGACCCTTAAAAGGGAATTCGCATCGTCCCGGGTCCTCTCTCTTGTGGATCCAGCACGGCAGTGTTTTGTCGAAGTGGATGCGTCTGACACTGGGGTCGGGGCGGTTTTGTCTCAGCGCTCCCCGACGGATGGGGCGCTGCGCCCCTGCGCTTTCTACTCCAAGCGTCTCTCCTCGGCCGAGCGTAATTATGACATTGGCGACAGAGAGCTCCTGGCCGTGAAGCTCGCGCTGCAGGAGTGATGTCACTGATTGGAAGGGGCAGCTCAGCCTTTCGTGGTCTGGACCGACCATAAGAACTTGGAATACATCAGGACGGCCAAGCGCCTGAATGCCCGCCAGGCGCGCTGGTCGCTGTTCTTTGCTAGGTTCAGGTTCACTATTACTTACCACCCGGCATCCAAGAATAAGAAGTCAGACGCGTTGTCCAGACTGTTCGCCCCAGAAGCACTGGAAGAGGGGGTCCATACCATTGTTCCTGCTTCATGCGTCGTGGGGGCTGTTTCCTGGTCCGTCAGAGACAGGGTCCTGAAGGCACTGGAATCCGAACCTGACCCTGGCGGCGGGCCAGCGGGGAAATTGTTTGTGCCCTCATCGGTCCGAGGTGACGTCATTCACTGGGCTCATACCTCAAAGCTCGCTTGCCATCCTGGTGTCTCCCTGTCGGTGGATCTCCTCCAGTGGTCTTTTTGGTGGCCCGGGCTCCGGGAAGACGTCTCCAACTACGTGCGCGCCTGCCCTCAGTGTGCCATGAATAAGTCGTCTAATTCTCCCCCTGCGGGTCTTCTCCACCCCTTGCCAGTCCCCGGTAGGCCCTGGTCACACATTGCCTTGGACTTTGTTACCGGCCTGCCTGTCTCCAACTCATATAATACCATCTTGACCATTGAATCAGAATCAGAATCAGAATCAGAAAAGATTTATTGCCAAGTACATTAACAGATCACTGATAACATACGAGAGAATTTGACTTGACACAGAAAATGAACCTGCATTTCCAGTGACGCGGCAGCATCAGAGACGCGCCTGCCAACAGGATAGTGGGTACAAGCATAAGAATAAGAATAATACGAGGAACAATAGGAAGGAGCAAAAAAATCATTGATTCAAAATACTGGTTACATAATTAATCAATATTAAGATTTCAAGGAAAAAAAAAGCTCTCGATGCACATTCGCTACACAGGATTCACAAGACACAAGAGAGCAGTGTGTGTATCTTTATTCAGTTCATGGATCAATGTGTGTGCGGTGTTGAGCAGTGTTGATGATAATAAGAGAGACAACAAGGACACTTGGCAGGAGATGTTTTGTCTGGCTGCCGCCGAGTCCTTATCTTGGCAGTGTCCAGATGGCTGTCCAAGGCCTTATGCCCGATGATTTTGAAAACACAGACTGCAGACAGCCAGGAGGAATTTTCATGGGGAAATTGAGCCAAATCGGACTGATCACAGAGAAGGCTTTTTATTTCTTCTGTAGATTCAGTACTTAATCCTTCATTGCGGGGCTTTAAATCCATCGTGGAAAGACCTAAGCGAGACCATGATGTAATCCACCTTCCGAGACAGTTCTCCATTTGTCGCTATCAGGGTCTTCTCCAATTTTTCAATTTGACAGATGCACCTCGCCTGGCCAGCATTTTGATAGGTTGTATCCATCTTCAGCAATTTGCGGTACACCAGGACAATCCCAGTTCCAATCAGAAAGATCCCGATCACCATTACCACGAAGACATACAAATCTTCAATATCTTCGATAGAGAGATTAGTGAGACACAAGATTTTCCAATTACTTGTGTCACGTAAATAGCCCGCTGGAGCCGTACCTGCGGGGCAGACAGCTTCCCCCGGAGCACTTTTCCTTGTTGAAAAAATAGTGTCAATTGTGTTCAAAGCCCAGCTTATTAACTCCATAATTTCTTTCTTTCGACGGTCGCAGTTAGACGCAGACAGACAACAGCAAGCTGGGATCCAGTAGTTGGGGGGGAAGGAAAAAAAAGTCAGAGCAGGAGAGGAGGAAAAAGCGTCTACTCTCTTGGGTGGGCGGAAGTGAAGGGTGGACCGGTGGACCGGTTCTCCAAGGCGGCCCACTTTGTGCCTCTCCCTGGGCTTCCCTCGGCGCACGAGACGGCCGATCTTTTGGTGCAGCATGTGGTCAGGCTGCATGGCATCCCAGCTGACATCGTCTCTGATAGGGGGCCACAATTCGTGTCCAAAGTCTGGAGGAGCTTCTGTAACAGTCTGGGAGCCACGGTTAGCCTGTCTTCGGGACATCGTCCACAATCAAATGGGCAGTGCAAGCGCACCAACCAGGAGCTGGAGGCTGCTCTGCGCTGTGTCGCCTCCTCCAGTCCCTCTTCCTGGAGCATTCATCTTCCCTGGGTGGAGTATGCCCACAACTCCACTTTGTCTTCAGCCATTGGGATGTCCCCCTTTCGGGCGTCCCTAGGTTACGATCCCCCGCTGTTCCCTGAGGAAGAGGGTGAGGTGGCAGTCCCCTCCATCCAGGTCCACCTGAGACGGTGTCGACGGCTATGGACTAAGACGCGCCAGGCCCTGATACACGCGGCGTCGCGCAACTCCAAATCTGCCAATCGCCGCAGGAGGCCCGCGCCACACTACCAGGTGGGTCAACAGGTATGGTTGTCAGCCCAGAATATTAACCTGAAGGGGGAAAAGAAGAAGCTGGCTCAACGCTTCGTCGGACCTTATTCTGTTACGAAGGTGGTTAACCCGGTGGCTGTGCATTTGGCGCTTCCCCCCCCCTTCCGTGTTCATCCCACTTTTCACGTCTCTCAGGTCAAACCTGTGGTGTCTAATCCTCTCTGTCCTCCTCCCAAGATGCCGCCTCCCCCTAGAATGATCAACGGACACCCGGCGTGGAGCGTCGATCATTCAGGGTTGCAGTATTTGGTGGACTGGGAGGGTTATGGCCCGGAGCACAGATGCTGCGCCCCTCCTTCGTGCTGGACAAGCAACTCATTGAGGAGTTCCACCGGGTGCACCCTGACAAGCCAGCGCCAGGAGGCGCTGCTCGGGGGGGGGGGGGTACTGTCACAACTCGCTCCCGCCTGTCATCCGCTCCAGCCGTGTGCACACCTGTGCTTCATTAGGCTGCCTCTACTTAACCTGCTCTGCCCGCAGCCTCGGCCTGGAGCCGTCAGCTCATCTCCATGCTCAAGCTCGGCGTTTGCCTACTCCTCTCGGCCAACGCCGCAACTCGTCATCCTCACGTAAGGTTATCACTTACCTGCTCTCCAAAGATCTTCCCCTGTGCACAGGTGGATCCTCCCAGCGGCGGAAGTATCCCTTCATTGCCTCTCCTCGCAGTCTCTCTCCGTCGAGCGCAGCAGGGCACTGTCTCCCAGGCGGGAGCATCTCTTGCCAACGCTAGCCACCAAGACGTCTGCAAGTAAGCCACATTACAACTTTCATTACTCCGCTGTGATAATTGCTCATCCACTGTCCTCTGCTCTGTCCTCAGGGTTGCCTGGCTGTACGGTGTTCTGTTCTGCCCTCGGTGCTTTCCAGTCCCCAAGAAAACATTTACATTCCTCACTCACGCAAACATACACCTGTTGTTGAATAAAACTCTTAAATCTCACCCGAGCCTGTGTGCGTGTTTCCTGGGCCAGATATCATGTCACAATCACTGCAATCAAACGATTTCTGTAACTGTCAATGAGACTTCTGCACCTCTCAGCAGGTATTTTGGCCCACTCCTCATGAGCTAACTGCTCCAGTTGTCTCAGGTTTGAAGGGTGCCTTCTCCAGACGGCATGCTTCAGCTCCTTCCACGGATGTTCAATAGGATTTAGATCAGGGCTCATAGGAGGCCACTTTAGAATAGTCCAATGTTTCGCTCTTAGCCATTCTTGGGTGTTTTTAGCTGTGTGTTTTGGGTCATTATCCTGTTGCAAGACCCATGACCTGCGACTGAGACCAAGCTGTCTGACACTGGGCAGCATATTTCTCTCCAGAATACCTTGATAGTCTTGAGATTTCATTGTACCCTGCACAAATTCAAGACACCCTGTGCCAGATGCAGCAAAGCAGCCCGAGAACATAACAGAACCTCCTCCATGTTTCACAATAGGGACAGTGTTCTTTTCTTGATATGCTTCATTTTTGCGTCTGTGAACATAGAGCTGATGTGCCTTGCCAAAAAGTTCCAGTTTTGTCTCGTCTGTCCATAGGATATTCTCCCAGAAGCTTTGTGGCTTGTCAACATGCAGTTTGGCAAATTCCAGTCTGGCTTTTTTATGATTTGTTTTCAACAGTGGTGTCCTCCTTTGTCGTCTCCCATGAAGTCCACTTTGGCTCAAACAACGACGGATGGTGCGATCTGACACTAATGTACCTTGACCTTGGAGTTCACCATGAATGTGTTTAGAGGCTGTTCTGGGCTCTTGTTACCATTCGTATTATCCGTCTCCTCCTGCGGCCACATCCAGGGAGGTTGGCTACAGTCCCGTGGATCTTAAATTTCTGAATAATATGTGCAACTGTAGTCACAGGAACATCAAGCTGCTTGGAGATGGTCTTATAGCCTTTACCTTTAACATGCTTGTCTATAATTTTCTTTCTAAGCTCCTGAGACAACTCTCTCCTTTGCTTCCTCTGGTCCATGTTTAGTGTGGTACACACCATGTCACTAAACAGCACAGTGACTACTTGTCACCCTTTAAATAGGCCGACTGACTGATTACAAGTTTGTAGACACCTGTGATGTTAATGAGAGGACACATCTTGGTTGAACATGTCCCTATGGTCACATTATTTTCAATCTTTTCTAGGGGTACCATCATTTTTGTCCAGGCCTGTTTCATGAGTTTGTTTTTAAAGTAATTCGGTTGAACCACAATTCAAAAGCATTGTCTGATTTTCAATGGTTAATTTTCATAGAATTTTTATTTATTACCACTTTTGTCAGATTCAAGTTATTTCTGTGACCACTGTGGGTTTTTCTTTCATTAACAG
This sequence comes from Pholidichthys leucotaenia, assembly GCA_020510985.1. NCBI lineage: Eukaryota > Metazoa > Chordata > Actinopteri > Cichliformes > Pholidichthyidae > Pholidichthys > Pholidichthys leucotaenia. The sequence continues at coordinate 201,638,391 of CM035843.1, read as the reverse complement.
AGGGGTACCAACAATTTTGTACACGTGTGTAAAAGCATCTCTAGCTGCAGCGTGTTGTTCTGATACAAACTCATTCAATCCAGGTTTGATGTTAAGCCCCCTGTTTGGATTTCTACAAAATGGTCTGCTACAGCTGATGAGAACTTTAACAACCACATCATGCATGTCACAGAGTTCACTAGCATGCTGTGGATTTTTACAATTCATATCAGAACACATCAGAGCACTCCTGGGAAGATGGATCCTGCCTGCTAAGCAAGTTGTCAGTTACAGTGGCATATTCATTTAACTCTTCCAGTGTTAGATTAGACCAGTCCAGCTTCCCTGAACAAGCAGCACCACCATCAGCAGAGACAGCAGGTATATCCTCAACATTTAGACATGCCAAATGGTATGTGATCAGAAGTAGCCATGCCATAATAGATGCACATGTTGCTTAGTGGTGCATGGGCATCTGCTGTACAGATACAATGATCTAGCCAGGAGGTGGTGTGCCAGGCTTCACTAACATAGGTGAAGCTTGTATCAGGCAGCAGCATTTTGCTGGACACAGTAAGACTGCTGTCATCACAGAATTGCAGAAGATGTTTGGCAAATACAGAATTGGTATCAGACAGATCTGCATTAAAATCTCCAAGAACAGACACAAGTTGAACCATTATCCTGTTAGAAAAATACCCGATTCTTTGATTGAAAGATCCAAGAACAAGCCGGAGATTTCTTCAATTTAAAGATGGAACATTTATTTGGAGGTCACAAGTAAAGCAAGCAGCCCTGGGTGCAGCGTGATGAAGCTCCCTCTGGAGCGTCGCCACACTGACCACGACTTCCAGGTGCAACTTACATTCATCTTCTCGGGTTGGATGGACTAACCCCCGTACAGTAGGATGGGCTTGTACGGACCGTCTGATTGCCAGTTTAACTCTGACGTGAACAGGCCATCCGCTATTCACGTTACTGATCTCCTAAAATGTACTATCAAAAGTGAGAATGTTGGTTTGGGTGTGTAACTATTGTGATAGACCTGACTATAAAAAGAGAGAGAGAGAGAGAGAGAGAGAGAGAGAGAGAGAGAGAGAGAGAGAGAGAGCTCTGTAGCTCTGCCTAATTCCAGTTTACCAGAGTTTAGCACCACATATTTGTTCATAAGCATGCAAACAGAATATGTATGGAATCTATGTAGAGCATAATGGGAGATTACCTACAGAATTATTATTTTGGCACTAACTTTCCATTAACCCTTTCACTCCCCCCTTTGACATGATTTTATCATGTCAACCATGCATGGTGTGAGAGACGCTAGTGATTAACAGATGGTGAATAAGGCAGGTCCCTGCATTGTGTGTCAACCCAAGAGGCTTGCACCATTGGTTCTGCTACCCTTGCCTCCCCCCTTGTGGACACCTTAGCGTGGTGCAGCGATGTCTAAGAGATGAACTGTCACCAAGTCCTGCACCCCCGCCGAGGTCTCCTCCTACTCATAGTTCTTTGTCCGGTGGAGTGGACCATGTGGGGGTCATAGGGTCGAATAGAGTCAATCCACGAAGCCCACAAAACCTTTGTCCACTGGTTGACCCTTGCCAGGGCTCACATCATTCGGCTGCAGTCATCACACGGTTGCGACAGAGGTTTGACCTTCCTCTGTGTCTACTTCCTGTATCCGCAGCTGTGGAGTACAGTCCCACCTCGCTTACACACACTGGTACCGTTCGAAACAACTGTGTGCCCATACTCTCAGAGGCACACGTCATCCCATGAGGTCTATAGGGCAGTCTGGTGGGTGCAGTAGAGGATAGATAACATCCAGTCCAGCCAGTGAACAGTTCAGTGATGCTGTCCCAGGGATGCCACCCCCGTCGCTGGACAGAGGTAGAGATGCTGGTGTTGGTAAGGCTCAAGCTCCTGGCTCCACCCCGGATGCTGGAGGTGCAGTGGATGCGCTCGGGTACCAGTCCATTCTTCTTCTAGGGACTGAAGTCGTACAGTCACTTGCCTTACAACTTTTTCTGCGTCGCAGGCACACGTCGTGATGGTCTGGTGCCCTCCAGCATGCATCTTCCCTGTACCCTACACCTTTAATTGAGTGCCGATACAAAGGGCTCGGCCGGGGCAGGACCAATAATGGCCTGAGGGGTTGCCATCACAATGTATGGAGCCTGTACTGTTTTATCCTTTTTCACTACATCTGTAGTTATCTATGTGCTGTTGTAAGTTATCTCCCAGTAGCCTTGAGTGTGTGATTGTTGACTATATGAAAACTGCAAGCAGTGGTTGAGTTGTGATGAGTGTGTTATGATGAATGAGCTGGATGATGAGACCTATGTGTTGTGCTGTGAGTAGGTGGCAGACAAAATTGTTCAGTCAGGAGACGTCCTTATCCATACTTGCTGTATTCAGGCTTATAGAGCTTCTAACTTTCACAATTATCCTAACTACCTAACCGTAATTAGCATGATGGAGATAAACACGCAAGAGTACTATAAGTCTCACACCCGTACCTATGTGTGGTGAGCTATGTATGATTTATGTATTATCAGTGGCACACTGTGTTTACAAATAATCTGTGATGGCAGAATGGTCTTCCTCGTCATCATCCTCTGTCTTGGGGTCCTCAGCTCTTCCTCTCGACCCAGCAATTGGTCTAAGACTTGCTGATGACTCCCACTGTGGAAAATTGCATTTGTTAACGCCCTTCTGGGCTTCTGAATATATGGCCTATAGTGTCGTACTCTGCTCCTTTTATTAGATCTACATCTGGTTATCCTTTTACCATAACCAATTTGGAATTTGCTTCAAATTTTCCCCATCCCCTCATTTGTTAATGTTAAGATTGGTCGTGTAGGAGATTTCTGGGCGTCAATGTCTACAGCCCTCGGTGCTGTGGCCACCCAGCTAAGAGACAATGCGTATGTTTTTAATTTGGGAGAATATTCTATGTTGAGGTCAGGTATTGGTTTTCCATGGATGGCTCTATTCCACAGTAGAGGTGTCAAAATGTCCAACATTTTCCAATCCATGTGTTTGGATCTAACCAGCGGGATGTGTGGAACCCCCCATAGGTTGAAATGTCTCTTATCCTCTTCAGTTAGGACAATGGATGCTTCCACACATTTCCTTGTTTACCAGTCCAAATTTTATGACCAATCTGGAGGATGGATTTGCAAATAATGGTTGTTAATAATTTGGATCAGATCTGTTCCATTGCCTATAGTACATGGGGTACAATGCTACCTTTACAGATGTTGATAGGTGTTCTACTGGTAGCTTGTCATTTGCAGAATTTGATTGTTACTTTTCTGATCTTGAAAGGTCCTGTATATCATTACCCGGAGTTCCTACTTTACATGCAATAATTTAACTTTTGCTAATTTTCTGTATATGTGTAGAAGTGAGTCCACTTATCTGTTCTAGTCTTTAAGTATGCAGTCCAGTTTTTCCGTGGTGGATGTGGGTGCATCCCTCCCGCCAGCAGCGGCCATTGTGGGGCCGCTGCTGGCGGCCCCACAATGGCCCCATTGTGTGCCTCATTGTGTGCCTCCCCCTCCTCCTTTTGGCCTCCTTTTATAAGAGAAACAGATTCATGGGGAACCTCAGGCTCCGCATGTGTCAGCCATTCCATAAATAAGTGCGTGTTTTTCCTTCAAATTTTATTTTCCCCTTCTTATTTAGATTTCCAACCTTGAGTCAAGAAAGGAACTGCTTCAAATCCTTTATGTAATTTTTGCTAATTAATACAAGATGGAATAATAAGATTAACTCTCCACCAAGAGTTCTGTTTGGTGACATCCTATGCATACCCTCTATTGGGGAGGAACATAACTGGGGTGTTAGATTGACTTTAAATGACTGAGTATACAGTAAAGCTATAATCTTTGCTGTGAGTGTTTGCTCATTACTTAATGTTAATATTCACAACTAAAAGAAATGCACTGAAAGAATGGATTCCTATTGCCTCATTTCTGCTTTAAGTACTTGGACACATTTAAGATGGCTGCCTGTGTTTGTGCATTCTTCCTGACACTCTTCAGGATTGAGCAAAATTTAATTTATTTAGTATTATTTTTCTTTTAAAGCTACATTTGCAAGTCTTACACGGATTCCCCCCCCCCACCCCTTTGGTTACACATACTCTGCTTTCATTTCTTTTTCCATTTCCATCTCAACATCAGAAATATTTTCTACACTTGCTACATCCACCGTTCTTCTTCCCCTATGTACTTTTTCCATCAGAAACACTCGATTTTTACCATCCACTATCCATCTGTGTACAAGACTTCACCTTTCCCTGGACTAGCTGATGAAGCTGCACATCTCACATCTATAATCTCTTTCAGTATTAAAGACTTCGTTTCATTCATCTGGTCTCTGTTCTCCTCAGCCTCCATCAACAATCTGTTACCACCTGCTTGTCTTCTTCATGATTCACTGTCCCGTCGTTCATACTACTGACCTTTCGATTTGTTTTGGTATTAAATAATGCCTCTGGGTTTGAACATCTGCCTTTCAAGAAATGTATAAAAATAACACGTCTGCTGATTGTTCTGAAAACTAAAGTATAACAGAGTCATCTGTATCTTGGTGTGGTGGAGTCTTCTGTCTTTTTCTTCTGAACAGATAGCCTCCAGATGAGCTAACACCATGCCTACAAAACTATACCCTTTAGATAAGGCCGGTGCGCACACAGCTATACTGTGTGTATGTATATGCTTCATTCTTGAGTCTACTCGGCCGAGTGTTTGCTGCTTTTACCTCAAACTATCTTCTTGTTTCTCTAGTCATGTTTGTTTTAATTAATCTTCTTCTATAATGCTTTTTACTCATCACTGGATGATCAAAATCCATCACCCTTGTTAAGCTGCCATCCCCATACAAAGTGTAAGGAACTGTGTAAAGAATGTGACTTTCATGCAAACTTACAGCTTTTCTCTAAATTGTCATTTTTCTCTTAACAAGTTTTGGATTTTTTCTTTGTAAATTTGCAAGTTTTTTTTCAGAAATTTGTGACTCTTTCCAAAATATTTTTGTAAATTTGCAACTTTTCCTCAAATGTGCAATTTTCTCTGAAACTTGCACAGTTTTACCTTTATACCTTTTTGCATAAATTTTCAACCTTTGTCTTAAGTTGTGATTGTAAATCAGCATTTTTATCATATTTTGCACCTCCATCTTACAAACTTGTGTTCAATCGACCCTCACACACTCATACCCCATGTCGAGTTAAAAAATGCCTACTGCAAATCTCTTACTTTAACAATGTGATTAGATTTCAACAATTTGTAAAGCATAAGCAATACTTTTCTCTAGCTTCACAGAGTGATTCACAGAGTGATTGGATCATCACTTCCTTGTGGTAACGTATCGTCACTTCCTGTTTTGCTGTCTGCCTGTGTGGTTTGCTTTGTGGTTTGCTCTCTAGCCACTAGCTATGGCTACTAGCTCTCTTTCCTCTTCTCCTCTGGTGTGCTCTCTCTGTCAGATGTTTAGCTACACCTCTGCCTCTTTTAGCGATAACGGTAAATGTAATAAATGTTGTCTTTTTGAGGCGCTCGAGGCGAGGTTGTCTGATTTGGAATCCCGGCTCCGCTGCATTGAAACACCGTCTGCGCCAGTTAATCTTGACGGACGCCCATTAGCTGCAGTGGAGCTAGCTAGCTTAGGTCCCACTGTCAGCGGTCCCTCGGCTCTCCTCAGCAGCGAGGAGACTGGGTGGGTGACGGTGAGAAGGAAGCCTAGTCGCAAAGCCCCGGTACACCACCAACCTGTTCACGTTTCTAATCGTTTTTCCCCGCTCAGCGACACACCCGCTGAGGAAAAAACTCTGATCATTGGCGACTCTGTAGTCAGAAACGTGAACCTAGAGACTCCAGCGGCCATAGTCCAATGCATTCCTGGGGCCAGAGCAGGCGACATCGAGTCAAATTTGAAAATGCTGGCTAAAAGTAACTGTAAATATTCCACAATTGTTATTCACGCCTGCATTAATGACATCCCTCTCCGGCAGTCGGAAGTCACGAAACTTAATATAGAATCGGTGTGTGACTTTGCAAATACGATGTCTGCCACTGTAGTATTCTCTGGGCCCCTCCCCAATCTGACCAGTGATGACATGTTTAGCCGCTCGTCATCCTTGAACCGCTGGCTGTCTGTGTGGTGTCCTAAAAATGACGTGGGCTACATTGACAATTGGAGCTCTTTTTGGGGAAAACCTGGTCTTATGAGACGAGACAGCATTCATCCCACTTTGGATGGTGCTTCTCATTTATCTAACAATCTGGCATCTTTTTTATCCAAATTTCCAAAACCATGACTACTCAGAGTTGGGACCAGGAAGCAGAGTTGCAGTCTTACACGCCTCTCTGCAGCTCTTCTTCATCCGCCACCCCTCAGCTTAGCCCCTGTCTTCCCCATCAGAGAATCGTTGTCTGCTCCCTCCAAAGTGAATAAAAATATAATGTATAAGCATCCCAAAGTGATAAAGCAAAATATTGGTAAAACTTAAATTAAACATAAAGCCTCTAAATTGAATGATTTGGCCTCTGTTCCTCCTCATAATTTAAAAATTAAATGTGGTTTATTAAATATTAGGTCTCTAACTCCCAAGTCTCTGCTAGTCCATGATTTGTTAATTGATCATCAGATTGATTTAATTTCCCTTACAGAGACTTGGTTAGGACAAGAGGATTATGTTGGTTTAAATGAATCAACTCCCTCTGGTTATTTAAACTGTCAAAATCCCAGAAGTTCTGGTCGTGGAGGAGGAGTAGCAACAATTTACCATTCCAAATTACTAGTTAATGTAAAGCAAAAAACATGTTGTAATTCCTTTGAGGGCCTGGTCCTCAGTATTGGGCACTTTAGCAATTTTAGGTTAAACCCAATTTTATTTGCCATAGTTTATCGTCCCCCATCAACCTACTCAGAATTTTTATCCGAATTTGCTGATTTCTTAGCTGATTTAGTGCTGAAATCTGATAGAATAATTATAGTAGGGGACTTTAATATACATATGGATGTAGATAGTGACTGCCTTAATGTGGCATTCAATTCAATATTAGATTCGATTGGGTTTTCTCAGAAAGTAGGAAATTCTACTCATTACCTCCACCATACATTGGACCTTGTTTTGACATATGGCATAGAAATAGAAAATCTTGTAGTGTCTCCTCATAACCCTGTACTGTCAGACCATTGTCTGTTAACCTTTGATTTTACTATTTCTGACTATTTGGCTCCTAAAGAAAAATATTATTACAGTAGATGCCTCTCAGATGATGCTGTTTCCAAATTTATGCAGATTGTTTCCTCTATGCCATGTGTCAACACAACGGAAATAAGCTATAGACAGCTTGCTCCTTCTGTAATTGATAACATGGTGGATAGTGTTTCAGCTTCTCTGCATCAGACTCTAGACTTGGTGGCCCCCTTAAAAAAGAAAAAGTCTAATCAGAGATTTCTAACTCCTTGGTTCAACACAGAAACTCGTACCTTAAAACAGAAGACTCGTCAATTAGAAAGAAAATGGCGCTCTACTAATTTAGATGAATTCTATTTAGCTTGGAGAAATCATCTTTTAATTTATAAAAAATCTCTTAGAAAAGCTAGAACGAGTTATTACTCCGCATTAATAGAAGAGAACAAGAATAATCCCAGGTTTCTTTTCAGTACTGTAGCCAGGTTGACAAAGAGTCAGGACTCTGTCAATCCTAGCATTCCCTTAGAGCTTACTAGTCAGGACTTTATGAACTTTTTCAATAATAAAATTTCATCCATCAGAGATAAAATCAATCAGATTCTTCCCACAGTTAACTTAAATACTGTAACTACTACAACTTGAAGAGTTTCAATCTGGGTTTAGAATCCATCATAGTACTGAAACAGCCTTAGCGAAGGTCACTAACGACCTCCTCATTGCATCTGATAATGGACTAGTTTCTGTACTTGTCCTTTTAGACCTTAGTGCAGCTTTTGATACTATCGATCATAATATTCTACTTGATAGATTAGAACACTATGTTGGACTTAATGGAACTTCGTTGCAATGGTTTAGATCTTATTTATCTGATAGGTTCCAGTTTGTTCATGTAAATAATGAATTTTCTTTCAACTCAAAGATTAGTCATGGAGTTCCACAGGGATCTGTGCTAGGCCCTACTCTTTTTAGTTTATATATGCTTCCGTTAGGCAACATTATTAGAAAGCACTGTATACATTTTCATTGTTATGCAGATGACACACAATTATACCTGTCAATGAAGCCAGATGATAGTAATCAATTAGCCAAGTTAGAAGCCTGTCTTAAGGAAATCAAAGCTTGGATGACTTGTAATTTCCTGCTATTAAATTCAGATAAGACTGAAGTCATTCTTGTTGGTCCAAAAAACCTTAGAAATTCCTTTCCAAATCAAACTTTCAGTTTGGATGCGGTTACTCTTTCTCTTAATAGCTCTGTGAGGAACCTTGGAGTTATTTTTGATCAGGATTTGTCCTTCAATTCACATATTAAATTTGCTTCTAAGACTGCCTTCTATCATTTGCGTAATATTGCCAAGATTAGGAGCATCTTGTCTCAGAGTGATGCTGAGAAACTGATCCACGCTTTTGTTAGCTCGAGATTAGATTATTGTAATTCTTTATTATCAGGCTGTCCTAAAACATCTTTAAAAAGTCTTCAGCTGATCCAAAATGCTGCAGCAAGAGTTTTAACAGGTACTAGAAAGAGAGATCATATCTCTCCGGTTCTGGCCTCCCTTCATTGGCTTCCCATAGAGTTTAGAATTAAGTTTAAAATCCTTCTTCTTACTTACAAAGCTCTAAACAATCAGGCTCCTTTTTATTTAAAAGATCTGATACTACCGTATTATCCTAACAGAGCACTACGCTCCCAAAATGCAGGATTACTTGTAATACCTAGAATCTCCAAAAGTACAATGGGAGGCAGAGCCTTCAGTTATCAAGCTCCTCTCCTGTGGAATCAGCTGCCAATCTGGATTCGGGAGTCAGACTCGATCTCTGTTTTTAAGAATAGGGCTAAAACCTACCTTTTTGATATAGCCTACAATTAGGGAGGGATCATGTGTTTCTGAACCCTCCCTTAGTTATGCTGCTAATAGGTTTAGTCAGCCGGGGGACCTCCAGTAATGCACTGGGCCTCACTCCTTTCCTCACTCTCTATGAAATATTTTTTTTTTTGCTGGTCATTAACATCTGTTTGTTCTCTCCCATAGATTGAGTCCCCATCGTGCTGTTTGCTCTCTACATGTCTGTTCTTTTCTTCTTCTCTATCCCCTCACCCCCCAGCCAGTCGCAGCAGATGACTGCCCCTCCCTGAGCCTGGTTCTGCTGGAGGTTTCTTCCTGTTAAAAGGGAGTTTTTCCTCTCCACTGTTGCCAAGTGCTTGCTCACAGGGGATCGCCTGATTGCTGGGGTCTTTCTGCAACTGTGGGGGTTCCCCCCTACAGTTGATAGTGCTATGAGATGACTGTTGTTGTGAAATGGCGCTATATAAATAAAGTTGAATTGAATTGAATTGAATTGAGCTTTTCTTGAGCTCTTGGCTGCACTGCCCTCACGTTTGGTTAATTAGTTGTTCCAAATTGTCCCCAGACCTCTTTCTCCTATAGGCCCTTAGAACAGAGGGCCAGCACCAGTGGTGGTCTTTGAGACTAGAAAATGCGTCAATAAGTTTGGTTCATATCCATAAAGTTTTGGGAAATGTGTAAAAAATACAGATAGGAGGGTCTGGGAATCTCCTAATATGTATTGACCCTCGAGTATAAAGGAGCCCTAAACCTGCATCCTTTCTCTTGGCCAGCAGGTGGCTAGTTTTCTTGTAGCAAAAGGTCAGACTGCCTGATATTCTGTGGAAAAATGACCTTTCAAGCCTCAAGTATTTTGCAGATTTTGGTCTTAATTGCAAGCCTTCTTTTTATTAGATGTTTCTTGGGCGGAACATGGGTGGGCAATCTAAGCTGCGGCTTCAGCCATCACCCTTTTCAGATAACTTATGTTGAATTGTACAATCAGGGGAGTTTAATGTTTAATTCGACCTTGTTGGATTTTTCCTTGATATATTGTTTTGTTCCTTTTTTTAATCTAATCTGTCTAAAAAATAAAGATTTATTCATATTTATACGCTCTTTCTGTAGCTACTCAATAGTTTGTATACATGGTAGCATTTTAGATGAGAAAGCACACCGACCTCTCAGCTATAAAGTTGAGAACATTGTAATCAATGATCTTAGTTTTACTGTTAGATTCACTCCCTGTTTGTTAAAGAGGATGCCAACTCACAAAATGCCTAACTTCAGACTTCAAGACAGTAAACCTTAATGACTTAGTAACTTTTCTGTCCGTTCCTGTCCCACTCTCCCCCTTTGAAACAGAACGGCTTAATATCAAAGCCGTTCTTTTTCAACATCCTGTAGGGGAGGATACACATTGTGTTGCTAATTGGGGGACCCCCCAGGTTCCCTTGTGGGTGTTTGAGCTCAGTGGCCAAATTGCTGACATAGGAAGTATTAGTCCCATGGGGGCCTCTGACTCTATTATTAAAACTCTGACCTCCTGTGGCCCTGCAGCTGATACTGATAGGGCAAATTAGGTGGGGCATGGGTTTGGCCTTTTTGAAGATTGGTCATGTATTGGGTTTGCTCAGTATGTGGTCTTGGCATGTCTCTGATATGGAAAGCAACAATACTGTACTTACATGTGCTCAATTGTTCCTCTTTGACCATTCTTTTGATGTCCCTTTGTACTGTTGTTGCGGAGGGAGGAGGGGGTTGCTGATGGCGTGAAGGAGGAGGAGGGTGGACACCTCCAGGAGGCCCGAAGAGGGTCTCACAAGGTCACTGGGGGAGGGATGGGGTCCACAGACAACACGTCGTCTCAAATAGGGAATTTACTGCCCTCCCATCGAGTTTCCTAATTATCGACTGGTAGACAGCAAGCTAACACATGTGGTGCAGGTCTCAATGATGACAAGATGCTTCCTTTTATCTCGTTTATTGATGCTACACCACAAGGAACTCAACGTGATGTACACTCGTCTTCTTCTGGTCTTACATCCGTTTACATTCGTTCCTACATCCGTGTAAAACTGCAACAAAGTAGACATATACACACCGTCAATGATATGGTCACCGTGTCTAGCTTAGCACATGTTAGCATTAGCTCTAACTTAGCTTGGTAACAATGTTGGCAACGGACTAGACAGTCGCTTAAAATACACCAATGCAACCGTGCAGTTCTCATTGTAGCTGTTAACACTGTGAAACCATGTAGGATACATGGGTTTTTTTTCTTTCTTTTTTTTTTTTTTTTCCGGTTCCGGTTCCGCCAGACCGGCGGCGCCACACAAGTTGGCTGCCGTTTGCAACTGCCTTTTTCTTATCTTCCTTCTTCTTTCTACACCTTTCACTCTATATATATCACGGACACACAGATCGCCCCAAAGGTCTCCCGATCAGCAGACGGAGCCACTGTTTGCAACGGGGGACGATACAGCAGGGAAGAGCTAGCTAGCTGGCTAGCTAGCTCCAACCGCCACCCGGTGCTAACGGAGAAGCTTGACATGCCGAGGAACTGTGGTGAAAACGACGTGGGTGCCGGGCTGGAGTTTAGGCGTGCAAGAAATATAAGACAGAATAATAAAGAGCGATGGCAAGAACCAAGCAGACCGCCCGTAAATCTACTGGAGGAAAAAGCCCCCCAGGAAGCAGCTAGCCACCAAGGCTGCTCGGAAAAGCGCTCCGACCACCGGCGGAGTGAAGAAGCCTCACCGTTACAGGCCCGGTACCGTGGCTCTGAGAGAGATCCGTCGCTACCAGAAATCCACAGAGCTGCTCATCCGTAGGCTGCCCTTCCAGCGCCTGGTGAGGGAGATCGCTCAGGACTTCAAGACCGACCTGCGCTTCCAGAGCTCCGCCGTCATGGCTCTGCAGGAGGCCAGCGAGGCCTACCTGGTGGGTCTCTTCGTGGACACCAACCTGTGCGCCATCCACGCCAAGAGGGTCACCACCATCATGCCCAAAGACATCCAGCTGGCCCGCCGCACCCGCGGAGGGAGAGAGAGCTTAGACTTTCTGCTGCACATTCACCAACCACAATGCTCCGCACTGTGTGTCTCTATATATATATATATATATATGTATATATATATATATTTATAGTAATATGTACATATGTAGCTGTTCTTGTTTTTTTCTTGCCTTCTGATTGTTGCTCTGAGTGTTGCTATCCCTGTGCTGTTGCAATCCTGGAATTTCCCCATTGTGGGACTAATAAAGGCTTATCTTATCTTATCTTATCTTATACTCACGGACTAATGATGTCCAAGGCGCTGATAATTAAACAACATTCACAGCGTTCGTACATTGGGTGAAGCTCTGACCGGTCTCCTGTTATATCATTACTGCGCATGTGCAACACTTTGTGTATCAGTTCAAAACGATGCTTCCACTATACCACTAGAGGGAACCAAACTCACTTACATGAAATGCTGTAATGGGAACTGCTCAACTTTAATTCATAAAGGCAGAATACTCCCCGTCTGGTGCAATAACATTGTACCACTATTTAGCCTTACAACATTTCAAACAACAGTGCATAACAATGTTAACCATATCATTATCTATTCCCCATCTGCCATCAGTAAAACCATTTCTGTAATTGGTCTCAGAAACACGTTAACAGTCCCATCTCTTATTATCTTCACCTCCGCTTTTCATACTTTATCGTCCTTTCCGTGAAATGTCTTCACAATCCGCCCCATGGGCCAGTCATTTCTGTGTGTTTGCCCATCCTTGAGCAAAACAACATCTCCAACATTGATGTTCGGTTTCTCATCAGTCCATCTTCTTCGGCTCTGAAGAGTCACGAGATACTCTTGTCTCCATTGTTTCCAAAAACTATCCGCAAGAGCCTGCACTTGTTTCCACTGACATGCATGAAGTTCTGGTGCAGCGAAAGTTCCCGATGGTGCTGTCAAGGGGTTGGTTTTTTGGGTCAGTAGCATTGCTGGGGTTAGGATGGTTGGATTGTCAGGAGTGAGGCCAGCACGAGTGGTCTTGCATTCATCACTGCCATAACCTCTGCCATTAAGGTGCTCAGTACCTCATGCGTGAGCCGTAGTTTGTTCTTGAGAAGTAGTGCATCTAAAATCCGCCTGGCAACTCCAATGAGTCTTTCCCAGGATCCACCCATGTGTGATGCATGAGGTGGGTTAAAAAACCATTTGCAACCCTTTTCTTGTAGGTAACTCGTTAATGCTGCGTCACTGTGCTCAATTCTCAGTTCCTTACATGCCCTGATAAAGTTTGTGCCCCTATCAGATCGCAGAAGCTGTGCGGGTCCCCGAATGGATAAGAATCTTCTCAGAGCATTTATGAAACTGGACGCTGACATTGATTCAATCAGTTCGATGTGCACAGCTCTTGTTGACATGCATGTGAAAAGTACAGCCCATCTGTTGCTGTCTGCGCTTCCTCCTCTTGTGCGTCATGTTGTCACTGACCACGGACCAAATACGTCGAGACCAACGCTGGTGAACGGTGGCATTGGTGAGAGCCTGTCACTTGGTAAATCTGACATCTTTTGGATTTGCAATGTCTTTCTCAGTTTCCTGCAGGTCACGCACTTGTGAATGGCAGAAGACACAAGACGTTTGCCGCCTATGATCCAAAACCCAGATGCTCTAAGGGCTCCCTCTGTCATGTGTCGGCCTTGATGCGCTGCCTTTTTGCGGTAGTATCTGATTAAAAGAACAGCGATGTGGTGTGAACGAGGGATAATGAGAGGGTGTTTTTCCTCTTTTGCCAGGTTTGCTGGTGCCAAGCGTCCTCCGACTCTAAGCAGACCATCCTCGTCAATGATTGGGTTTAATTTTCTCAGCCAACTCTGTTTCGGCAGTGGGTGTTTTGTTTCAATGCACTTGAACTCCTCCTTAAAGACTTCATGTTGCACTGTAGATATTATTGGGCATTTTGCTCATGAAAGTTTGTTGATAGTGCACGCGCTGTTATAACGTTTCCACCCACTGTTTTTGGTTTGCCTGGACTTGCTCTTGTATGAAGCTGCGACACGAATGAGTGATCCAACTGTACGGCACAGTTTCATCCAGTGTGAGAACCTTTCAAAGCGGTGTGACCCCAAATGTCCAACAGACACCTTAGTAATGAATGTTTTTACATCAGGCCTGATTTCTGCCTCTTCTTCTGGACTTATGAATGAGAAGGGGTCAGATTGCTGTGGTTCTGCATTGGGTTGAGTTAAGAACAGAGGTCCTTGGAACCAGTTTGTGAGCTTGAGTGCATCTGCCGCGATGTATCTTGTGGCAGTGTCCGCTGGGTTGTCGCTGGTTGCTATGTAATACCACTGTGATGGAAGTGTTGACTTTCTGATGCGGGTTACACGGTTTGCCACATATGTGTAGAACCTTTTTGTGTTGTTGTGTATGTATCCGAGAACAATCTTACGGTCTGTATAAAACCTGACAGCATCCATTGCAGTGTCTATCTCATCTCTGATCAGCTCGTACATCTCAACAGCTAGAACAGCTGCGCATAACTCCAATTGAGGGATGGTGTGTGCAGGGCGTGGTGCTATTTTAGATTTACCTATAATGAACCCTGAGTGGCACTGACCTTCACTGTTTGTGGTTCTCAGGTATGCTACTGCTCCGATTGCCAAGGTTGATGCATCTGAGAAAATGCATAACTCTCTTTTTCGAACAGAAGGCTGTGGCAATGGCAGGTAGCACCTTGGTATCTGTAGGTCTTCTAGGTCTTTCAGGGAATCTTTCCATTTGTTCCATTCCTCTTCTCTCTCAGCGGGAAGTGGTTCATCCCAGTCGCCATGTTCTGTTGACAGTTCACGCAGGAGGTTCTTCCCCTGCATCGTGATAGGAGCCACAAACCCCAGAGGATCATACAGGCTGTTGACCGTTGCTAAGACTCCCCTTCATGTGTAGGGCTTCCTGTCGATGGACACCTGAAACATAAAACTGTCAGTTTCAAGATTCCAAAGCACCCCTAACTGCACTGTAGTGGGAGCTTGTCACTTTTGAGATCTAAGTCTTTTAAGTCCTTTGCTCTTTCATTCGCTGGAAAGGCTTCCATGACCCTGTAGTCATTAGATGCTATTTTGTGTAATTTGAGATTGGATTGTGCTAACATCTTTTGTACGTTTGTCAGGATGTCAACAGCTTCTTCTGGTGTGGCTGTGGAGGCTAATCCATCATCTACATAGAAATGTCTCATTATGAACTGTGTTGTGTCATGTCCATGCTCTTTCTCACCTTCAGCTGCAGCACGTCTCATGCAGTAAATAGCCACGGCTGGAGAAGGGCTATTGCCGAACACATGCACTTTCATTCTGTAGTCTCTTACTTCTTTGTCCATGATGTCAATAAAAACTTGATCTTCTATTGACAGCACTGGTTTATCGTCGTCTTTTGTTTTGTCAAAGACTGTGCTTCCTAAGTGGTCTGTGTCTCGCTGACACTGCAAGGCATAGGGTAGTATGCTGTTGGGGCGTGAGGTAGAGCAACCTGAAACCTCTTTGACAAGAAATGTGTTTGGGCATGGGCTAAGGAATGATGCACAACCATTGTAGAGCACATGTGTCTTTAGCACGTTAACAGTCGAAGGCTTGTGTGTCGTCCCCAAACACGTTTCTCCCACAATGACCCATCCCAAGTCCAAGCGCTGTGCATAGGGAGTACTGTGGGGCCCATTTATTTGTTCTCTCACCTTGTGTACCTGTAGGATGTCTCTTCCCAGCAGTAGGAGGATGGGAGCATGTTCATCTACAGGTGGAATCTTGTCTGCGACTTTTCTCAGGTGTGGATGCACAAGTGTGGCCTTTGGAGATGGAATCTCCCTCCTGTCATTGGGGATCATGTCACACTCGATCAAGTTTGGAAGCTGGAGCTGTACTTTTCCATCCATTGGTTCTATCATGAAGTTTGAAGCTCTCTGCCCCCAAACCGTAGTAGCTCCTGAACACGTTTTCAGTGTGTAAGGGTCGGAAGGTGCTCTAATGTTGAACAGCTGGAAAAACTCTGATTTTGCGAGTGATCCGTTGCTTTGTTCATCGAGCACTGCATACATTTTCTGAGCTTCCTCTCTGTGTCCTGCAGGATAAACTAACACAGGGCTAATTTTTGAGCAGGATCGTGGGTTTTCTGCATTACCGCAAACTTCTGTGCATCTAGACGTGACTAGTGTGCCTTCATAATCATGGGACTCCCCGCCATGATCCGTCTCAGCTTCCTGAGGTTCCATGGGAGGAGGAGAGGGGCCGGGATGTAGTGCTGCTACATGTCTATTACTACCGCAGTCAGAGCACTGGATTGACTGTTTACAGTCTTTTGCTAGATGCTGAGTGGACCCACAACACTTAAAGCAGATGAGATTCTCTCTCAAGAACAGTTTGCGTTCTTCTATTGGTTTTGCTCTAAACGTTTTACATTTCTTTAATGGGTGTGGCTTTCTGTGTATGGGACATTGTTTATCTGGGCTTTCTGTTCTTTTATGTGCGTGGTTACCTTTAGCTGCGGGTGAAGCTGGTGGGATGACCGTTTTGTGGACACTGATGAGGTGCTTACTGGCGAACTTGGGGGCCTTTTCAACTCTGGTGTTCATGTGGGCCGGTGGAGAGAAACTGAAACTTGGGTCGTTTCTTATTTTGGCCTGTTGTCTGACGTAACTGGAAAAAAAGCTGAAAGGAGGAAAAGCGACTTTGTGTGTTTCTTTGTATTTGGCACCTGCTGCAATCCACTTCTCCTGTAGGCTGTAGGGCAGTTTCTCTACAATAGGATTCACTCCACGGGCTGCATCCAGGTATGCGAGCCCAGGTAGGTATCCGCCATCCTTTGCACATTCGATTTCCTGTAGAACGTCACCAAGTTCTCTCAGCTTGAGTGCATCTTTGTTGCTGATTTTGGGAAAATGATCAAGCTTTTTTAACAGTGCATTTTCTATTGCTTCGGGTGACCCATAACACTCTTCTGGCCTTTCCCAGACTAAGTTGAGGGCTGCTTTTGGGTTGAAGACATGTGCAGAGCAGATCCTCTTTGCTTGTTCTGCTGATTCTGTGCCAAGCCATTTTATCATCAAATCCAATTGCTCGTGGTGTGAGAGGCTGAGGTCTTGTATGACGTTCTGGAAAGATGCCTTCCATGCCCAATAATTCTCTGGGAGGTCATCAAACTGTAGTTTGATGACCTCCCAGCACTCCCGTGCTCAACATTTCCCGGCATGTGAGGTATTTGGTCAGATCCTGAATGCCTTGTGCTTCCGCGTAATGTGTTGCGGGGGCATAATAGGGTCGTAACATTGGGGGATTAATTGTCTCTGCAGCTCCATGCTCCTCCTTCATGTTGACGCTGACCCTACTCTTACCATCTACAGCATTAGATGAGATGAATGGTACATTTGTGGCCATTTCAAACTGTTTACACTGGATCTTAGAGGGGGTGACTGGATCAGTTTTAAGTGGAATTTCCTCAAGGCGCACATCAAAGTGTTTCTGTACATACTCAGATGTGCATTGTGCTGAGCCAACTGGCAAGTCCATTAATGCTTGACTGAATTCACTTCTTGCACATTGCTCTGCTTCTTCATAGGCCGCAGCTTCAGCTTCTGCAGCTGCAACAGCAACAGCCTTCTGATGGTTCAGAATGTGCATATGTGCTTCAAGATTAGCTTTCTGCGTGATGAGGGCTGCTTCTTTCTCTGAATAAGCTAATTTAGTTCATGCAGCATCTGCTTTAGCTCTAGCTTTTATGGCTGAGGAGGTAGCTGAAGAAGCCTTGCTTGACTTGGAGCTACGTGAATATAACGAGCTACCTTGTACAGCTGTAGCCAAGGGAGTTGTGTGTTCCGTCTCCATAACTTCACTTCTGAGTTGGGGAGTTGGCTGGTACTGCTCTCCTGCCCTGAGGCTCATTTGCTGCTTGTTGTTTGTTTATTGGGCCCACCGCGCTGTAGTCCTTTTACTTTACTGCCCTCCCATCGAGTTTCCTAATTATCGACTGGTAGACAGCAAGCTAACACGTGTGGTGCAGGTCTCAATGATGACAAGATGCTTCCTTTTATTTCGTTTATTGATGCTACACCACAAGGAACTCAACGTGATGTACACTCGTCTTTTTCTGGTCTTACATCCGTTTACATTTGTTCCTACATCCGTGTAAAACTGCAACAAAGTAGACATATACACGCCATCAATGATATGGTCACTGTGTCTAGCTTAGCACATGTTAGCATTAGCTCTAACTTAGCTTGGTAACAATGTTGGCCACGGACTAGACAGTCGCTTAAAATACACCAATGCAACTGTGCAGTTCTCATTGTAGCTGTTAACACTGTCAAACCATGTAGGATACTCATGGACTAATGATGTCCAAGGCGCCGATATTTAAACAACATTCACAGCGTTCGTACATTGGGTGAAGCTCTGACCGGTCTCCTGTTATATCATTACTGCGCATGTGCAACACTTTGTGTATCAGTTCAAAACGATGCTTCCACTACACCACTAGAGGGAACCAAACTCACTTACATGAAATGCTGTAATGGAAACTGCTCAACTTTAATTCATAAAGGCAGAATAGGGAAACAGGTTGTTAAACAGCGTGTTTTTGTCCTTTTCCGTTTTATGGTGTTTATTATTTTGCATTTGTTCTCACCATTGCAGCATAAGTCTCTTATTCTTACGTTACGTTTTTTCTTTCCTTCCTCCAATCGTTTCTCCATATTTTGTCTTGTGTCCTGCACAACACTTTAACATTTCATCAATTTTCAATTTCTCAAAAAACAAATTTCCCTTTCCATTTTCTGCCCACTCTCACTTCCATAAGGTTCATTTCCACAACAAAAACTCCTATATGTTTATATTCATTCATTTTAGTTTAGTTTATTTATTCATTTATTTTTGTATTCATTTATTTATTTACTCCAATTTACAATTTTCCGTTTTTATTCATTTAAATGACCTCACCTTGATATATTGTCCACCTAGGATTTCCTACAGTTTTATTGAGGAATAAATCTCCTTATTCTCCAGTTTTATTGTATAAGTAGAAATAGTTATTATTCTTTTACCTCCCTCTGCCTAATTTAAAGTTGAGCCTTTTCTCTCTCGCAGAATGGGCATGCTTTTTTGCCTCACTACAATCAAACCCACATAGGTGGGCGCGGGAGGACTTTATCTTTCCATGCACGACTTAAAGCTTTCCTTTCAGCCAGAGAGATAAGGTTCCAAATTTATTATTAAGATTTAAGTTCTTATTGGCAGTAATTTTGTGAAATAGTGCACTTCCTATATTTGGCCACACGATGGAGGCACTGTGCCGCAGCTTGAAGGTGGTTCAAGATGGTGTTCTCATGCATATACGCAGTGAATACAACATGGCCGCCTCTGCCACGTGCAGCTGAACGCGCAAGATGGCCCCAGAGCCTATTGTGTACAAACCAACCACTCTTTTTTTTTTTTTTTTAAGAAAATGGAGCGTTACCTCCTTAACTTCGGCTGTAAACATGACAGAATAACCTTATAACTTTAATTTAACGCTTGTGGCAACCTGGGGAGTGCATAATGGTTTACCACCTTAGACAGGAACAAAGGACGTGAAGTTAACCTTTTGTGTGTGAGAAGTTTCTAGATCAGGGGTCACCAACGCGGTGCCCGCGGGCACCATGTCGCCCGCAAGGACCACATGAGTCGCCCGCAGGCCTGATCTAAAAATAGCACAACTCGCAAGTGAGCTGCATCTAAGATGTAATTTTTTCTGCCGTTATTTTTTAAAATCACACTTGCATTTATATAGATTTTAAAATGACAATGTCTTGGACTTCCGGTCTGGACGCCATGGCGACTGCAGCTTAACACTGAAGTTCTCAGACCCAATCTAGGATAACACCTTGAAAATCAAACTTAACGGATTTTTGGAGGAGTGAAAATCAAAAGACAAAATCATCATGTCTAAAGGAAAACAGAAGAAACTGAAATTCTCCAGGCCAGGACACGTATCGGCCGGAGAATCCGAACTGGAAGATCTCCGTTCAGAAGACGAGGAACTGGTGATAGCTAACAAAAGGGTTAGCCTGAAATCACTATTTGAGGAGCTACGACGATTTCGCCGAGATGTTACGGCCGAATTTCGGGAATTCAGAGAAGAATTGAAAAGGACAAACAGCAGAGTGGACCAGGCCGAGAACCGAATCTTGGAAACAGAGGATCGAATAAAAGTGCTCGAAGATTCTGTGCTAGACCTACGCAAAAGACAAGCAGCTATAGAGGCTAAGCTAACCGACCAAGAAGGAAAACAAAGAAGAGACAACATAAGAATTCATGGTCTGATAGAAGGAACCGAAAATGGTTTTAACTCAATGGCAGAATGCGTGGAATCCTTACTAAGAGAGAAATTGGATATTCCACAAACCACCGACTTGAAGATAGAAAAGGCACATCTTTCATTAGCCGCTAGGCCGGCGGCGGAAGCGCCCCCACGTTCGGTGTTGGTAAGATTTTCCAATTTCAAAATAAAACAAGAGGTTGTAAGACTGGCCTGGCAGAAAAAAGGATTTATGCACCAGGAGAGAAAAGTCTACGTGGAACACGATTACGCCCCGGAGGTCCTTAAAAAGCGCAGGGAATACAATGACGCGAAAAAGGTGTTAAGAGAGAAGAAATTGCGCTTTCAGACACCATTTCCTGCGAAGTTAAGGGTCTTCTACGGCGATGAAACGTGTCTCTATAATTCGGCGGAAGAAGCAACAGCTGACATGGCGAAAAGAGGCCTCCCGGTAACGGTATTTAAACCCCCAGCAGACCCGAGTGAGAAGATCAAAGCGCAAACATGGACAACACAAAGACCTTCAAAATCCACGGACCAGCAGCGGGAAACCCAGCACCAGAGCGTCGCGGATAAACTATCCG
Organism: Pholidichthys leucotaenia; assembly: GCA_020510985.1. NCBI lineage: Eukaryota > Metazoa > Chordata > Actinopteri > Cichliformes > Pholidichthyidae > Pholidichthys > Pholidichthys leucotaenia. The sequence goes on along the minus strand of CM035843.1, from coordinate 201,617,451 downwards.
TTTTCAGGTTGGAATAGCGACCTTTTTTTTTTTTTTTTTTTTTCTCTTGAATCAATCCGCACATCCATCCCCCCTCATACAAGGTAACAAACATTAAAGGAGATGCATATTCAGCATGTGGTAAAACATTTCATGGAACAATCATATTATTTGAAACAAATAAGTCTTTGTAATAAAAAAAAAAAAACTTGTTAAAATAGAAATGTGACAATAATCCACATGTTCTCCTCATACTAACAAATACTGTTTTTGCGTGAATGTTTGATGTGATGGGGGTGGGAGGGTGCACACAATTTCACAGGGTTTAGGCATAAAAGGAAAAAAAAAAAAAAATCATTACAAGTTTGGATTGGGTTCTGAAACTCACGTTAAAAGCATGGGACTACTTTCAGTGGTAAGAGAGGGCCCTCAACACGTAACAGAGTTTGAGGAATTTCCCTCAGAGCCTTCACTCCATCAAGGCTCTTACAGGGTCTTTAAAAAGACCTCAGCTCAGGAAGTTCTTATGACAGCTTTTTGTTTTAAAGTTTTTTACACTATGTTCTTAATGTTTTTCTTGTTTTTAATGTTCTTTCAGTTTCTGAGTAGCACAAAAGAGGGCCACCACACAGTTATACTAAACAAAACAACACAATGGAGAAATAGGGTGTAAACAAAATAATTTCATATAATGTAAAAGGAATCCTGAATCCAGTTAAAAGATCCAAGATTCTAGGCAAAATGAAAAAAGACAAAGCAGGAATAATACTTTTACAAGAAACCCACCTAACAGACGTGGAACACAATAAACTCAGTAGACAAGGGTTTAAAATGATCTCTTCATCTTCATATAAATCAGGGAGGAGGAGGGGAGTAGCGACATTGATATCAACCAAAATTACATTTGAAAAAAAATCAGAACACAAAGATAAAGAAGGGAGATACAGTTTGGTAACTGGGCGGCTAGAGGGAGAAGATATCACCCTGCTGAATGTGTATGCTCCCCCAGGGGCTAACTGGAAATTTTATAAAAATGTATTCGACCTAATGATAACTAAAGCTCAAGGTTTAGTGATATGTGGTGGGGACTTCAATCTTAGACTGAATCCATACTGGGATGCTTCTGGTAATTCCCCACATCAAAATAACACCCAAAACAGGAAGACTCGGATGCTACTAAAAGAATTGGGAATCTGTGACGTGTGGAGGGAACTCAACCCCAGTGTAAAAGACTATACATTTTACTCAACTCCACATTCATCTTACTCAAGGATTGACTATTTTTTTATGTTTAATAGAGACATTGGAAGAGTAAAAACATGTAAAATAGGACTGATGGATCTCTCCGACCACAGTCCGATCTACATGGACTTAAATATCCAAAAATACACAAATAATACATTTTCTTGGAGGTTAAATTCAAATGTCCTGAAAGGACCATTGAAAGATGAATTGGAATCAGATATTCTCAGATATTTGGAAGATAACGATAATGGAGAAGTATCCCCTTTAATACTGTGGGATGCATGTAAAGCTGTAATAAGAGGAAAGATTATTGCAAAACTGGCAACCCAAAAGAAACTAAGACAAGAAAAACTATCCACATTAGAGTCAGAACTTAGGAACCTAGAAAAAGAACACAAAGGCAACACTCATTCTACTGACTCGCTCAAGATTAAGGAAATTAAAAACCAAATAAATGAGATCTACACAATAGAAATCCAGAAGAAACTTACATTTCTGAAACAAAAATACTATGAAGCAGGCAGTAAATCGGCAAAATTGCTAGCCTATAAATTGAGGAAACATCAAACAGAAAGAGCAATCTACAAAATCAGAGACCCAGTATCAAAGGAAATAAAATTCAGAATTCAGGATATTCTTAAAAACTTCGAGAATTACTATAAGAACTTATACTCCCACAAAAAACATAAAAACGCATCCGAGGCATTCCTAAACACATTAAACCTTCCCCAACTTACGGAGTCACAAAATAAAACACTACTGTCAGAAATACATCCTAAAGAATTGGAAAAAGCAATTATGAAACTTAAAGCTAACAAATCCCCAGGAGCTGATGGCTATACAGCAGAGTGGTACAAAACCTTTAAACAGCAACTATCTCCTCTCCTCCTGAAAACATTTAATTATGTCCTCCACACAGGGGAAATCCCCCCCTCCTGGAGAGAAGGGGTCATTGCAGTTATACCTAAACCTGAAAAGGATAAACTAGAGTGCTCCAACTACAGACCAATCAGTGTACTAAATCAGGACTATAAGCTTTTTACCATTATCCTTGCCAAAAGGTTAGAAAATATACTGACAGACCTAATTCATTTAGACCAAACAGGTTTTATAAGACAAAGACAGACACAAGACAACATTCGACGCACTTTACACATAATTCATCATATAAAAAAATATAACTTAAATGCAGTCATATTGGGATTAGATGCTGAAAAAGCATTCGATTCGGTTGACTGGTCTTTTCTATATAGAATCTTATCCAGTTTCAATTTTCATAACAACTTCATTAGAACTATACAGGCATTATATAAAAAACCAACAGCTAAAATAAGGATTAACGGTAATTTATCATCATCTTTTGAACTGGAAAGAGGATGTCGTCAGGGCTGCCCCCTGTCTCCACTGCTCTTTGCAATCTTCATAGAACCTCTGAGCCAATGGATAAGACAAAACCAAAAAATTCAAGGTATTACACTTGGTCAGAAGGAACATAAAATAGCACTCTTTGCTGATGACATTTTAATATACCTAGGGCAGCCGGACACTTCTTTACCAGAACTAACCTCAGTTTTTTCAGAGTATGTAGATTTATCGGGGTACAAATTAAATATGCATAAAACCCAAGTTTTAACATTCAACTATGACCCAAATCATTATTCACTAAGCAAACTCAAAACTAACTGGGAGTCGGAATCTATGAAATATCTGGGGGTCAATATCCCGAAACAACTCAACAAAATTATATCACTAAACTATGATCCACTGGTGACAAAAATAAAATCTGACCTAGCAAGATGGAATATGATACCATTCTTGGGTACTGCACAAAGAATTGAAGCAGTCAAAATGAATATACTTCCACGTCTTCTATACCTTTTCCAAACAATACCGGTAGAACCTCCCAAAAAAACATGGCAGGAGCTGGACAGAAGGATCTCAAGATTCATATGGCAGGGCAAGAGACCTAGAATCAGATATAGAACCCTACAGCTAAACAAAGACAAAGGTGGGCTCGCGCTGCCAAATATCAGGGACTACTTTAAAGCCGCACAAATTAAAACTTTAGTAGAGATATGTAACCCAGTCTACACTGCACAATGGAAGGAGATCGAATGCCAAATAACAAGTGACATCCCCCTACAGGCGATAATAGGGAACAATGTCTTACCTAAGCTTTTGAATAACACTAACCCGTGGATAGAGACCCCGCTAAAAATTTGGTTTAAGATAGTCAGAGAAAATCAAACTAAAGAGCCCTATCGACTTCTGCAATGGATCGCCTATGATCAGGACTTTACTCCTAATAAAACAGACACCAGATTTAAAAAGTGGAAGGAGAAAGGGCTGATAAAATATTACGATTTTTTTAAAGGACAAATCTTAAGAAGTTTTGAAGATTTGAAAAAACAAGGCCTAATAAATCAAGACCTTTACAGGTTCTTCCAGCTTAGACACCACATAAACAATATACTTAAAAAGGAGGTTTTGGAAAGGGCCCAGTCAGGTGTTCTGAAGGTCTTCTTAATGGCATATAAAGGGATCCCAGGGATCAGATACATTTCTAAAATATACCAAGGTCTTCAAGACTTAAAAGGAGACAACACATCTTATATAAAAGAGAGATGGGAAAAAGAGGGGAATTTCACTTTACAACTGGAAATATGGGAAAAGCTAAATAAACAGCAATGGAAAAGTACCTCATCCCTGCAGTGGAGAGAATTTGGATGGAAAAACTTGGCAAGATTTTTCAGAACACCTGCACAAAACAAATTTACCCATAAGGGATTGAACTGTTGGCGCTTGTGTGGTGAAAAGACTGCAAATCATTTTCATGTGTTTTGGTCATGCCCAGTTATCCACCAATATTGGACCAAGGTACAGACAATATTGGGGAAAATATTCAAAATTACAGTTCCCTTTTCTTTTGTAACTTTGTATTTGGGTTTACTACCGGACTCACTGGAAAGACGAGGAGAAAAATACTTATTCAATGTTTTAATATTGGCAAGCAAAAAAGCTCTAACTAAAAAATGGATGTTGAAGGACTGTCCTACACCTGAAGATTGGACTAACGTGATCCAAGACATTTACTCGATGGAAAAGTTGACATTCGCACTGAGACAGGACATGGATGTGTTCATGAACTTTTGGCAACCCTGGACCGCATATGTGTCTTCCATTAGATCTAATCTTTGACAAATACCATTTCAATAATGGTTCCGCTCTCTGTTCCAACGCTACTCAGATGCTCTTTTACCTTTATTTACTTACTTTTTCTTTTTGTTTGTTTTTTACTGGTTTGTTTGTTTTTTTTTGTTATTTGTTTCTTGTTTTTTTTTCTCTTTAATTTCACTTTTTCTTTCACTTTAAAAAAAAAAAAAAGGGGGGTGTTGTAAGAATTAATCTTCCAATGTTGTCAGATATCTGAAAATAAGGGAACATGTGATGAAAATGTAAACACTGCATTGCTGTAACGACCTGTATACCCTTTACAAAAACTTAAATAAAAAAAAAAAAAAATGACAATGTCTTAAAAATAAAAAAAAATGAAAATATGTTTATTATACGTAAAGTTAAGGTGAATCTGACCTAGTTCAAAGGTCAGTATTGTGTGCATGACAAAACCTTCGCGCTTGTGGAGCGTAAGCTAGTGGGCAGTGGAGATGGTGAACCCAGTGCTGTTTCCTAGCCCCAAAACATGGCCAAAAAAAAGACAGAAAATTTATCATTTTCAAAGTGAGCGGGAGGAAGAGTTCTTTTTTACTACCGTGAAAGGAAGCTGCGTGTGTTTCATTTGCGCGGCGACGGCGAAGCGACACTTCACAACCCACTCTTTTTTTTTTTGGACTTATCTTGTACCTGTAGGTGGATTTGTTCTGCAGTCCGGTGACAAGCCACCAGCCGCTGCATGCGCAAGCGCCTCTTAACTCCCTAACCTGCATGTTTTTGCATGAAAAACCAGAACATGCAAACTCCACACAGATCACTGTTGGCCGGGGGTAGGGATCGAACCCACGATCCCCGCGATTCCCCCGGCCGAGGGTAAACTGCTGCTGCGGTGCTAACCACTGCTCCACCGTGCACATAAGCACTCTCAGCGCTGTTTAGCTTCTTCTCATGAAAGGACAGCGCTGGTTATTACTCAAGCATGATTCTTGGCAAGAACTGTATGGATATAATTCCAGTGAAGAAGAACACACAAAAGTGTGTTTATTAAATGTAACAGATTTTGAGCAGAATTGCAGCAGATTTGTTCAGTTAAAAATGTGATAAGATTTATTTAATATGAAAGTTGATTTTTCTTAAATGTTGCATAACTTTTTCAAACATGGTTCAACATAGTTCATGAATTAAAAGGGTTTAGTTTTTTATGATTAAAGGGACTGGTGAAAACTGGACATTTTTTTAATGAAATGTAGAAGTGATCATCTGAACAATTGCTGAGATTAATAAAAATAAAGTGTTGAATATTGACCTTGTCTGTTACCCACTCTAAGTTATTGATAATTATTTATATATATATATATATATATATATATATATATATATATATATATATATATATATATATACTGTATATACAGTATATATATAATTTGTTATTTTAGAGGAGTGTGTCAAGCTGGTGCCCTTCACATGACTCGATACCCATGAAGTAGCTCTTGGTTTCAAAAAGGTTGGTGACCCCTGTTCTAGATGCCCTAGTAAGATAACAGGGAGGTGTCAAGGATGAATGGACTGACTGCAGTCAGGGGAGATTATCTTTTGTGTGTGATGAATGGACTGACTGCAGTCGGGGGAGATTATCTTTTGTGTGTGAGAAGAGTCTAGAAGGATGTCATGTTATTTAAGGGAAGAGTTCCTACTTGTATGCCATTCTGTCTATGCTCTTCGTGTGAGTCGTGTAATAAACCGCTTGAACCAAATCAGCCTCATTTTTTACACGCTCCACACTGGTGACCCAAGATGAATCATGGAATACGACGGAAGATTCCCGGAGCCAACCTCGACTGGAACCCCCAGCTTCGCGTGCGCTGTAGCGATCAAACTACCTGATTTTTGGCAGCACAACCCGCGCTCCTGGTTCCACCTAACCGAGGCGCAGTTCGCCCTCCGAGGGATATCGGCGGATGATACGAAATTCTACTATGTGGTCGCAGCGCTCGATGCCAGCATGGCTTAGCACATCGAGAGCCTGCTCGATCAGCCACCAGCCGACGGCAAATATGACGCGCTGAAGGCTGCCCTCATCCAGCACTACACGCTCTCGGATGGTGAGGGAGCAGAGAGGCTTCTGACGCGGACCGAGTTGGGAGACGGTTCGGCCGTGGACATGATGGAGAAGATGCTGAGGTTAAAGGGCACGGACGACGACCACTTCATCTTCACCCACATTTTCCTCAGGAACCTTCCGACAGCGGCGAGAGCGGCCCTGGCCAATTCGTCGTTGCTGGCCAAACAGGACTATCGTGCGCTAGCCCAAGAGACAGACCGGATCATCGTCGCCACCAAGGCTTTCGTGACCATTGCGGCAGCGACGGAGCCCGGCACGCTGACACGAGGAGGCGAGGAGCTGCCGACAGCAGCAGCAGAACCACCGACGGCAGCAGCAGCGGGGGCCAAGGAACGTGGAGGTGACACGCTTTGCTTCTACCATCGCCGCTTTGCAGAGAGGGCACGCAAATGTATACCACCGTGCCAGTTCAAGCGCTCGGAAAACGCCAAGACTGGGGGTCGGTAGCAGCCGCGACCCTCGGGGAGGAGAACAAGCTGCTCTATTTGACGGACGCATGCTCGGGGAGGCATTTCCTCGTGGACACCGGCGCACAGAGGAATTTCATCCGGCCGACCTACGCTGACCGGCTGGCAGGAACCAGCGGCCCCGAGATGGCAGCAGCAAACGGCTCAGACATTAAGACCTTTGGTGAGAGGACTCTGCTCTTGTCTCTACACGGTCGTACATTTGAATGGACTTTTGTTGTAGCAGCATTGGATTACCATATACTGGGGGCTGATTTTCTATGTGCACATGGGTTGTTGGTAGATGTCGCTAACAGGCGCCTGGTTAATGCACTGTCTTTTGACTCTCTCCCCTATATAGCTCGAGTGACCCGGCCAACAGCACAAGCCAACGTCACAGCAGCATGCGGTAAGTTCCACACACTGCTTGCTCAGTTTCCAGCACTCACAGTCCCGACGTTTTCAGCAGCTATCGCTAAACATGGGGTGCATTTTATCACCACCACCGGGGCGCCCGTTTTTGCAAGACCTAGGCGCTTGGACGCAGCTAAACTGGCCATAGCGCGCGAGGAGTTCGCTAACCTAGAGAGGTTAGGCATCATCAGGCGCTCAAACAGCCCATGGGCTTCCCCGCTACACATGGTCCATAAAGCTGAAGGTTCGTGGCAACCTTGCGGCGATTTCCGCAGGTTAATCAATGCTACAGCGCATGACCGCTACCCAATTCCCCACATTCAGGATTTTTCTGCTCACCTCGCAGGAGCGCACATTTTTACTAAGATAGATTTGGTCCGTGGTTACCACCAAGTCCCAGTGCGCGCTGAGGACATACCCAAAACAGCGGTAATAACTCCGTTTGGTTTATTTGAGTTCTTGCATGCCGTTTGGGCTTAAAGGGGCAGCACAGACGTTCCAACGCATGATGGATGCAGTGCTGCACGATGTCCCTTTCATGTTCGTCTACCTGGACGATATCTTGGTGGCCAGCGCATCCGAAGACGAACACGAAACCCACCTCACGATGGTTTTCCGTAGGTTGGAAGAGCACGGTTTAATAATCAACCCAGCGAAATGTCAGTTCGGGGTGACGGGGATTGATTTTTTAGGGCACCGCGTCTCTCCCGAAGGAGCGGTTCCACTGCCTGACAAAGTGCGCGCAGTGACAGATTTTCCCCGACCACAAACGGTCAGGGTGCTACAAGAATTTTTGGGAATGGTGAACTTTTATAACCGTTTCCTTCCCCGCACAGCACAACTCATGCAGCCATTGTACGCTGCGCTCAAAAAACAGAAATCCGCGAATAAGGTCGAATGGACCCCGGAACGAGAGCAGGCGTTCTCGGAAGTTAAAGCAGCCCTGGCAAACGCCGCATTGTTGGCACATCCAGACCCAACGGCCCGCATAGCCCTCACCACTGACGCCTCAGATGTGGCCATAGGGGCTGTTGTGGAGCAGCGTGTCGCCGGGGCTTGGCAGCTGCTTGCCTTTTTCAGCAGAACCTTGCGCGACAATGAGCGTAAATACAGCGCGTTCGACAGAGAGTTGCTGGCTCTCCACCTGGCCATTCGCCATTTCCAGTTCTGGCTGGAAGGGCGCAATTTTACTGCATTCGTTGACCATAAGCCACTAACATTCGCGATGACCAAAGTTTCAGAACCTTGGTCAGGCCGGCAGCAGAGGCAGCTGGCCGCGATCTCAGAGTTTACTACTGATATTCAGCATGTGTCAGGCAAACTGAATGTAGTGGCAGACTGCCTCTCGCGCGACGTTGTGGCCCCGGTCTGTGTAGGGTTGGATTACTCAGCCATGGCCACGGAGCAGGCTAGTGACGCAGACGTGCGCGCGCTCCAGTCTGGACCAACAGGGTTAAGGCTGGAGAAGAGGACGCTGCTTAACGGCGTTCCCCCCATAATCTGCAACGTCTCCACGGGTCGCCCACGGCCTGTGGTTCCGGCCGCGTGGCGCCGCCACGTGTTGGAGTCGGTTCACTCTTTGGCACACCCAGGGGTGTGCGCGTTGGTCATAATGGTAGGAGAGAAATATGTGTGGCTGGGCCTTCGCAAACAAGTGAAAGAGTGGGCGGCAGCCTGCGGGGCGTGCCAACGAGCCAAGGTTCACAGACACACAAAGGCTCCTTTGGAGCTGTTTCGCATCCCGGCTAAGAGGTTTGACCATGTCCACGTGGACCTCGTAGGCCCCCTTCCACTATCACAGGGGTACACGCATCTCCTGACAATGGTGGACCGCACCACGCGCTGGCCAGAAGCGGTTCCGCTGGCGGCAACCACGGCCGAGGAGGTGGCGCGCGCATTTTTAACAGCATGGGTGGCACGTTTTGGAGTTCCGTCGGACATTACGTCCGACAGAGGCTCTCAATTTGTTTCTGAACTCTGGTCAACCATGGCCCGCAGCCTAGGTGTCTCAATTCACCGCACAACTGCGTACAACCCGCAGGCAAATGGGTTATGTGAACGTTTTCATATGGTCGTTAAAAGCGGCTCTGAGGGCTTCACTGACGGATGCAAATTAGGTAGACAGGCTACCATGGGTTTTATTGGGGTTACGTTCTGCGCCTAAAGAGGATCTGGAAGCTTCCCCAGCAGAACTCGTTTTTGCACAACCACTCCGGCTGCCTGGGGAGTTTCTGCCAGATAATCCTGCGCCGGGCAGCTCCCCGTCTCAGCTGCTCCAGCGTTGCATAGACTCAAGCACGCTGCCGGGCCCTGCCCACCACAGTTTTCCACGCGTTTTTATGCCTAAAGCTTTGAAAAATGCGGAGTTCGTGTTTGTCAGACACGACGCCCACCGCCCCCCACTGCGCCCACCTTATGATGGACCATTTAGAGTGCTGGAAACAGGGGATAAGCATTTTTTGCTAGATTTGGGGGGTAGGAGGGAAAAAATTGGCATAGACAGACTCAAACCTGCTTTTGTTGTGGCTGACGAGCAAGTGCTGTTGGCGAGGGCCCCTCGGCGTGGAAGACCCCCACGGGGCGCTTCCCAGAGAAAAGGTTCTCCAGAGCACCCACACGGACAGTCAAAAAGTCTTCACCCCCAGACATCAGCCCCCCAGCATGGCAGCGCCACGGAGGCAGCGAATCCTGGCTACAGCAGATACGGCAGCAGACTGAAGCCCAAGCAGCATGCGGACTGAGGTTGATTGTTCTACAGCATGTGGACTGATGTTAATGGTTCTATCACAGCATGTGGACTGTTACCCTTTTGTCCTATCTAAGTTGCTGGGGGGGGTGGAAACCTGAGGAGTGCATAATGGTTTACCACCTTAGACAGGAACAAAGGACGTGAAGTTAACCTTTTGTGTGTGAGAAGTTTCTAGATGCCCTAGTAAGATAACAGGGAGGTGTCAAGGATGAATGGACTGACTGCAGTCGGGGGAGATTATCTTTTGTGTGTGATGAATGGACTGACTGCAGTCGGGGGAGATTATCTTTTGTGTGTGAGAAGAGTCTAGAAGGATGTCATGTTATTTAAGGGAAGAGTTCCTACTTGTATGCCATTCTGTCTATGCTCTTCGTGTGAGTCGTGTAATAAACCGCTTGAACCAAATCAGCCTCATTTTTTTACACGCTCCACACGCTTCATTTTAATACTGTTACTTCAAATAATTCTCCTCTTAGTAATCCGTTTTACAATCTCACCTCCACACAGTAGTGGGGGTGCATTACCTCTCTCCTTTGTTCTGGCCACACGGTCTGGAGTGCGCCATTAGTTAAATCATACTATGTGAAAAGTTTAATAGATATTTCCAACTCCTGGTATTTCTCAAACCACACTTTTATCCCCTAAAGACACAGAATTAACAAAGACATCCGGCACCAGGCTAACCCTGGTTCCTTTAATTTGGGAGACGAACACAGCTGATCGCTGATCACCGCTGTTCACTAAGTCTCTTATTTCGGCACAGACTGCAACCGAAATTACTGTCCCCCAGGCTAATCTGGGTCCTTTAATTTGGGAGACGAACACGGTCGATCCCGCTGTTCCCTAAGTCTCTTATTCTGGCACAGACTGCAACCAAAATTACTGGCCCCCAGGCTAATCTGGGTCCTTTAATTTGGGAGACGAACACAGTCAATCGCTGATCACCGCTGTTCACTAAGTCTCATAATTATTTCGGAACAGACTGCTCCCAAATAATTAAGCGGTCAAATAACTGCAAGGCATTTGACCACGTCCCTCATGGTTTTTTGTGGGGGGTGCTTCGGGAGTATGGGATATCGGGCTTGTTACGAGCTATTTGGTCTCTGTACGACCGTTGTGAGAGTTTGGTTCGTATTGCCAACACTCGGTCGGACTCATTCCCAGTGAGAGTTGGACTCGGCCAGGCCTGCCCTTTGTCACCGATCCTGTTCATAATTTTTATGGACAGGATTTCTAGGCGCAGCCAGGGAATGAAGGGTGTCATGCTTGGTGACCACAGGATCTCATCTCTGTTGTTTGCAGATGATGTTGTCCTGTTGGCTTCATCCAACAATGACCTACAGCTCTTGCTGGGACGGTTTGCCGCTGAGTGTGAAGCGGCTGGGATGAGAATCAGCACCTCCAAGTCCGAATCCATGGTCCTCAGCCGGAAAAAGGTGGATTGTCCTCTCTGGGTTGGGGACAGGCTCCTGCCCCAAGTGGAGGAGTTTAAGTATCTTGGGGTCTTATTCATGAGTGAGGGGAAAATGGAGCGAGAGATTGACAGACGGATCGGAGCAGCATCTGCAGTGATGCGGACATTGTACCAGTCTGTTGTGGTGAAGAGGGAGCTTAGTTCTAAGGCAAAGCTGTCGATTTACCAGTCAATCTATGTTCCTACTCTCACCTATGGTCACGAGCTTTGGGTAATGACCAAAAGAACAAGATCGCGGCTACAAGCGGCTGAAATGAGCTTTCTCCGTAGGATTGCTGGACTCACCCTCAGAGACAGGGTGAGGGGCTCAGACATCCGGAAGAGGCTCAGAGTAGAACCGCTGCTCCTCCACATTGAAAGGAGTGAGTTGAGGTGGTATGGGCATCTGATTAGGATGCCTCCTGGACGCCTCCCACTTGAGGTGTTTCGGGCACGTCCCACTGGGAGGAGACCCCGGGGCAGACCCAGGACTCGGTGGAGAGACTATGTCTCCCAGCTGGTCTGGGAACGCCTTGGTATCCTCTCTGAAGAGCTGGAGCAGGTGGCTGGGGAGAGGGAAGTCTGGGCTTCTCCGCTTGAACTGCTGCCTCCGCGACCTGGACCTCCGGAAAAGTGGTAGAAGATGGATGGGTGCTCCGAAATACTTCACCTACGTGGCATCGTTCTTTAACAGCATCGGGCCAGTCACTTAACCCCCCCCCCCCCCCCCGACAACAGGCTAATCCTGGATATCAATTTGCAAGACAGGCACGGCCGTTGCCTCTTATGTCTTATTAAGATCTGGGTACAGACTGCATCCCAAAACCTCACTGATCTGTTTAACTTTTGTTAGACAGAGGACAGTTTCGGTGAGGCCTTGGCAGGTCCCCCAAGCACAAGCGGTGCCGTGACTAACTCTGATACACAGAGGACACTTTCACTGGGGGCTTCTTTCAGCCCTGAGTACAAGCGGTGCCGTGTGTCCAGCAGATTAAACGATCGTGGCCTTGCTCCACAGCGGCATCGGGTCAAACACTTTCAATAACTCCCCCGGCAACAGGTTGCTAAAACCTGGCTTATAATTTGGGAGACAAACCTGGGTGATTATTGGTCACCCTGGCTTTCTAAGTCTCGGTATTTTGGTTCAGAGTGACTCCAAAATGTTTTAAAATTTGACGGACCATACACCCGTGAATTGTATGTCCATGATCGCGATCTTTCTACCTCAGACTGAAAATAGAACATGTGCACTTCCCTTTTAACTTTTCAAACTATTTGACTATTTGTTTAGGCTTTACATGTGAATCCCAACCAAATGATAAAATTTTGAGATCAGATATACCCCTTAATCAGACAACTGTAAATTTAGAATGGCCAAATGCAGAAATTGGTGTAAAAAAAATAAGGTTTTCTGCTTACCTTTTTTTTTGTTCAGGCGCCACCGCTGTCTGCAAAAGGGTCCTTCCAATTTGTTGTGATCAGGCTCGCCTCTGAATAGTTTCAATCCGGGTCACCGGCACCAATTTGTTAGAAAAATACCCGATTCTTTGATTGAAAGATCCAAGAACAAGCCGGAGATTTCTTCAATTTAAAGACGGAACATTTATTTGGAGGTCACAAGTAAAGCAAGCAGGGCCGGGTGCAGCGTGACGCAGCTCCCTCTGGAGCGTCGCCACACTGACCACGACTTCTGGGTGCAACTTACATTCATCTTCTTGGGTTGGATGGACCAACCCCCGTACAATAGGATGGGCTTGTACGTGACCGTCTGATTGGCCAGTTTAGCTCTGACGTGAACAGGCCATCCGCTATTCATGTTACCGATCTCCTAAAATGTACTATCAAAAGTGTGTGTGAGAATGTTGGTTTGGGTGTGTAACTAATGTGATAGACCTGACTAGAGAGAGAGAGAGAGAGAGAGAGAGAGAGAGAGAGAGAGAGAGAGAGAGAGCTCTGTAGCTCTGCCTAATTCCAGTTTACCAGAGTTTAGCACCACATATTTGTTCATAAGCATGCAAACAGAATATGTATGGAATCTGTGTAGAGCATAATGGGAGATTACCTACAGAATTATTATTTTGGCACTAACTTTCCATTAACCCTTTCAATCCTCAATAAAGGAATTCACAAATGCTAATCTGTTCATAAATTCATCTTCAGACTGATAACACTTGTGGTGTATATATATATATATATATATATATATATATATATATATATATATATATATAATCTTAAACTTCTTTTCATTCAAATTGATTTCTAGCCCCAAAGCCCAGTCAACATTCAATCTCTCCACATTTACTATTGAGTCATATTTTGTGTTCCATAGAATAGCCACTCCACCGGGAATCCTGACATGGACTATTCTAGTACTGAGATCAATGGTGGATTCACCAGCACAATGGAAATCCTTATGTAAAGTGTTTAGTTTGTCCAAGTCCTGTTTGGCAAGCTAGGTTTCTTGAAGACACAAAATGTCGCACTCTTCCAAGAGTGTGTCAACAACTAGACATCTTGTTGTATCAAGGAGAATATTCAGCCATGTTCCTGACCTCAAGCTGAAGCGCACTTGGGTTCTGCAGCAGGACAATGATCCAAAACACACCAGCAAGTCCACCTCTGAATGGCTCAAGAAAAACAAAATGAAGACTTTGGAGTGGCCTAGTCAAAGTCTTGACCTGAATCCGATTGAGATGCTGTGGCATGACCTTAAAAAGGTGGTTCATGCTCGAAAACCCTCCATTGTGGCTGAATTACAACAATTCTGCAAAGATGAGTGCTCCAAAATTCCTCCACAGCGCTGTAAAAGACTCATTGCCAGTTATCACAAACGCTTGATTGCAGTCGTTGCTGCAAAGGGTGGCCCAACCAGTTATTCAGTTTAGGGGGCAATCACTTTTTCACACAGGGCCATGTAGGTTTGGATTTTTTTCCCCTTAAAGACAACTTTATTGTCATTCAATCCTTACAGCCAATCATGTACAGTAGAACAAAATTACGTTTCTCTTATCTACACTATTAATCACATCTAGAATCAGAAGGGTCGCCGCCATGCAAGGCACCACCACAAATTTCCCTCCTCCATTCTATTATTGTTGAGCACCAAGCTGGATGGCTCGAAGTTCCGCTTTTATATGGTCTTCGGCATGACCCAGCTGGGATTTGAACCGTGGCCTCCCAGGTGTGGGGCAGATGGTGTACCAACTGAGCCACCACTCCGTAATAATAAACACCTTCATTTAAAAACTGCTTTTTGTGTTTACTTGTGTTTTCTTTGTCTAATATTTAAATTTGTTTGATGATCTGAAACATTTAAGTGTGACAAACATACAAAAAAATGAGAAATCAGGAAGGGGGCAAACAGTTTTTCACACCACTGTATATGGCCACTTGAATAATCAGATAACTCCAGAAATCCAATCATAACCGGTTTATTTGCATCCATGTAACCATGGTCACTGTTGGACTCTTCCTTGTCTTGTGTTTGAGGACGGCATCAGTCCTCGGTCTGGGTTTGTCAGTTTTGTTTTTTTGTGAATTACTCCCTCTTACAATGGGCCTGTACATTGATTCAGTTTAATTTCCTCATTAATATTGTTTTACTTCAACTTAAAAAAAAAATCACAATTTATGTGCAGTCATATATGTTTGAGCCTGGAGATGGAAATGCTTTGTGGAAAAAAAGGTACTGCATAAAGTTTTCTGTTGTACTCTTTCATTAAAGTAATGCTGTTTCTGCTAACTTGTCTCAAACGTTTTTCCTCCTTTCTGTTTCTGCTGGGAACCCAAACATCTGGATCACGTTCTCAGCTTGATTTGTGCATCCATCATCATCATCATCATCATCATCATCATCATCATCATCACCATCGCAGTCTGTCAGGGGCGACAATGACTGTTTCATTTAGGTCTGATCAGATTTCTCCACGCAGCTCTGTCCTTCGCCTTGCGCTGCCAGAAACTCCTGACCTTTTTAACCCAGGCGACATCCGAGCCCGTATGAGTTGCTTTCTGACTGACCATTTCATGAAACTGCTTGCAAAGTATTTGAGTACCGCAAGCTTTTGCTGGACTAGTGGCACATTCATGGCAAATAGAGGTATTATCAGTGGCAAGGACAGGCCAAGACAAACTGACTCCAGTATCTGTTGCAGTGACTGACTAGATGATAGGTTTGTTTATCTCTGCTCTTTGTGTAGTGCATGTCATGATGCACTGACTGGTAAAAGTCCACCACAGACCTTGCAACAGATGTGCTTATCTGCCAGGATGTCCAGTCTCACCCCGTGTAACTCAGAGTGGCCCACCACAGACCTGTGACAGATATTGTTTTTTGTTCTACCAGGATGCCCAGTTTCACCCTCCATGCCCTTGGAAGGGTGGGGTTGCTGGTTGAGTCACCGACGGCCCGACCCATGAGACAGGTAGTACTGGTTTTCATGGTTAGCCGGTAGCAAGCAAACATAAGCTGCACAGAAAATCATGTTGAGAACCTGTCTGTGAACATTTTAGGATTTTATTGTTTTTGGCATCATAATACAATTTTATGTCAAGACGAAGATGGCAGTGTAAAACGCCTGCGTCATCAGCACACTGCTCTATGGGAGTGAGACGTGGACAACATACGCCCGGCAGGAAAAGAGACTGAACTCCTTCCACTTGCGCTGCATTCGCCACATCCTGAACATATCCTGGCAGGACAAAGTGCCCAACACAGAAGTTCTGTCCCGCGCCGGCCTTCCCTCCATGTTCATTCTACTCAGGCAGCGCAGGCTCCGTTGGCTAGGCCACGTTCACCGTATGGAGGATGGCAGAATCCCCAAAGACGTCCTCTACGGAGAACTGGCGACTAGCAGGAGAGACGTTGGCCACCCACAGCTGCGCTTTAGAGACGTCTGCAAGAGAGACATGAAGGCCCTGGAGATCAACACAGAGTGCTGGGAGGACCTTGCAACGGACCGCTCCAAATGGAGAGGCACCCTGACCAGACAGCTCAAGGCGGGTGAAGAGAGACTGACTGCTGCAACAGATGAAAAAAGGACCCGCAGGAAGAACCGCCACAGACCCAGCAGCACGGAGACCGCCCACAAGTGCGACCTGTGTGACAGGGACTGCCATTCGCGCATCAGCCTGTTCAGCCACAGGCGGTGCTGTTCCAGCAGAGTAGACGTTTAGGATTCTCTTCCATGGTCATCATAGACCGACGGAGGCCGATGATGATGGAATACAATTTATGAAGTCAAGCCCTTCTGATGTTGAAGGAAAATATTCACTTAGTCACTAGTTTTCAGAGTACAACGTAATTTTTATGTTGTGGAGAGTGCAAATAACGGAGGCAGACTCATGCAGCAGACTACTTTATTCACTCTCACATCAGTCATACACAGAAAAAGCATTCCTTCAATACACCAGGGTCTCTCCATTTATATCATCCGCCCCTCTCACATCTGCATGACATCTTGCGTCACAATACATTCAACCCTTCTCCCCCCACTGTCCCCAAAATACTTCTTCCTGCTACCTCACCATAATCTCTCTCATCTCAATACCTACTATCCTTCTCTGTTTACCCTCTGCATCCGGTCTGAGATGATTAACCCAGCCTCTACACCACCCCCCCAGACTCTCAGACCGAGTTTCAGTCCTCACGTTCTTTTGGCTTCAGTCTCCTCCCATATCTGCTGTAACGGGGGGTTTCCGCCCCCGCGGCACTGCCGTGCCGGTGGGGGGCTCCTGGGGGTGTGTCTGTCTGCGGGTGGGCAATGGCGAGGGGGGGGGGAACTTCGACTTGCCCGTGTGGCTGCTCTGATGAATCGTTTACCTGGGGAGTTCTCAGTGGAGGTCTTCCACACCGAGGGGCCCGAGCCAACATCACTTGCTCGTCCACCACCACAAAGGCGGGCTTAAGTCTGTCTATACATATTTTCTCCCTACAACCCCCCAAGTCTAACAAAAAATGTTTGTCCCCTGTTTTCAGCACTTTTATTTATTTATTTATTTAGCGAATGCAAAGTCCTCAAGCCAAGCAATTGCCTCCTGGTTTGCTGTATGGAGGGTGTGTAATCCTCCTTCCAGTCTTTGGAGCGGGCAAGCCTCTATGATGTGTTCTATTGTTTGCTCCTCTCCACATGCGCACAGTGGGCTAGGGCTACTGCCCCATCTGTGAAGGCTGGCCAAGCAGGGGCCATGTCCAGTCCTGAAGCGATTGAGTGTAGACCACTGTCTCCTTGGGAGGTTGGTGCCCGGGACCTGTTGGTTGGGGTTTATCACCAGCTGTTTGTTTGGGACCTCCTTGGTCTCCCATTCCTCTTGCCAAGCTGTCTGGATGGTGAAATCAGCTGGGGGAGTGGGTGGGGTGTAGATATCTGCATGGATTGGTAAGTGAGGAGAGTCTTTGGCTTTTTGAAGTATCTTTTGAGTTAGTGCTGCTCGCCGGATGTGTGTGGGGGGGGGCTATGTTTGACAGTACAGGAAGCCAGGGGAGTGGTGTTGAGCGGATTGTCCCAGTTATGGTTCTCATGGTTGTGTTGAGCTGGGTGTCTACGGGGTGTGTGTAGGATGACCTGGACTAGACAGGGGCACAATATTCTGCTACAGAGTATGAAAGGGCCAGTGCTGAGGTGCGCAGGGTGGAGACTGCCGCCCCCCCATTTTGCACCAGCGAGCTTGCAGAGTGGGTTGTTTCGTGCCTTCACCTTAGCAGCCGTCCCCTTTAAATGTTCCTTGAAGGATAGGTTCCTGTCAAGGGTCACTCCAAGGTAGGTTGGATTCGAGGCATGCTTAAGCTTGAGTCCGCTCAGGTGGATGTTTAGTTCTCTGGCAGCTTTTACATTGTGGAGATGGAATACACTGGAGACGGTTTTTGCTGGGCTTGGTTTTAGGTGCCAGGTTTTGCAGAACTGGTCCACTTTGGCAAGATCTTCCGTGAGCACCCGTTCCAGTGACTCAAAGTCTGGTGCTTGGAGTGCCAAACAGATGTCATCTGCATAGATGAATTTGCGGGATTTTGTAGTGGGCAGGTCATTTATGTAGAGGTTGAACAGGGTTGGAGCTAGAACTGAGCCTTGTGGGAGTCCGTTTTTCTGCGTTCTCCAGGTGCTTATGTTCTGACCGAGGTGGACTCTGAACCTTCGGTTGGTCAGCAGGGTTTTTATAATTGCTGTTGCCCAGGCAGGGATCGCCTTTGTAAGTTTCAGGAGGAGGCCTTTGTGCCAGACCGTATCATAGGCGGCTGTAAGATCGAGGAAACACAGCCCCTGTCTTCAGTCTGCTCTCAAAGCCATTTTCGATGAAGGTGGTTAGGGCCAATACTTGTTCTCCTGTGCTGCGGTCCTTGCGGAAACCTGCTTGATCCACACTTAGAATTTCCTCTATTCCTGGGGAAATACGTTGCAGTATTAGGCGCTTCATGATTTTATAAGGAACGCTGAGTAGGGAGATTGGGCGGTAGCTTGCTGGTAGTTTGTGGTCTTTGCCAGGTTTTGGTATGGCAATGACCTTTGCTGTCTGCCATTTCTTTGGGATTGAGTTTGTTTGTGTGATCCTTGTGTAGAGTTGTGTCAACCAGGTTAGGGCTCGGGGGCCAAGATTTTTCATGAATTCTGGGAAGATGTTGTCGTATCCTGCTGCCCTTTCACATTTCAGGCCCTGTAGGACCTTCTCCAGTTCAGCAGCCTCGAAGGGTTCAGGGTTCGTTTCCTCTACGGGCATTTTTTGGTGTTTTTTTTAGCTCAGTTGTAACTGCTCTTCTGGTGTCTTTGTCTTGGGGTACTTTGGCGATGGTCAGTAGGTGGGATGCAACCTGGTTGGGTGTGACAGATGCTCGGCTTTGGCTAGGGGGCTTCTGTGCAGCTCCTAGGCGATGGATGAGGCTCCAACATTTCCTGCTAGAGTGGATAAAGCTCCGGTCAGCAACTGTCTCCTCCCATTTCTTTCGCTGGGCTGTACTTAGCGATTCAATGAGATGGTCTGCTATCTCTGGGTCCCCTGATGTTTGATAGGATTGTAGGAGGGCAGCGCTTTCTCCGTCCAGGCATGGGACACAGAGGGGTCGGTAGCCTCGTGGGATTGCAGTGTGAGCAGCCTTGAAGATTGCGCTGCAGAAGCAGTTGTATGCTTCATCTATAGTGATGGTGTGGAGTGGGATGGTAACAGTACTCCGATCCAGGGTTTCACTGAATTTCTTCCAGTTGGCTTTGCGGAAGTTCCAGCACATCTTCCTTGGGCTGTTTATGACTGGAAGTTGTAGGCAAATGTGTACAAGCAGGGGCCGGTGTTGGCTGTGTGGAAAATCATCAAGAATGAGGATCTGTGTAGGATATGGCGTCCCATTCAAAGAGCTGACCCAGCACAGGTCAGGAGAATAGTCCTTCTTCCACCTAGCAGAGTGGAAGGTTCCTCTTTGTTTGGGGTCGTGTATCAGAGCGAGATCATTTCTAGATGCCCAGTCTGAAAGTACCTCCCCGTCACTATCCACTGCTGGGTACCCCCAGTCAGGGTGATGGCTGTTAAAGTCCCCCACATAGATGGCAGGGTGGGGTGGGGTGGGTAAGACCTGCAGATCCCAGTTGGCACTAGGGGGCTTGTACACATTGACAATATGGAAGCCACCAATGGTTATGGTGTCTGAGAAATGTGTTGTTGTCAGGTGGTTTACTTCAACTATGTCAGAACGCACATAGGTGGCACGTCCATGTTTGGCATGTGGAACATAGCACAGGAGGTCAAAGCCATTGATGGTGTAGCGGCCAGCTTCCTCTGTGCCAATATGAGTCTCTTGGAGGCAGATTACATCAATTGAGTGTTGGAAGGCGAGGACTTCAATAAGGCTTCGCTTGGCTGCAGATAGGCCTTCAACGTTTAGTTGTAGTATGCGAAGGGCAAGTCCTACCGCAAGGTGCTCTCGGGGCTGTTTGCTTTCGGCTTTGGGACTGTGACTAGGATTCTTCTTTGACTTGGCGCTGAGGCGTCGTCTCTTCGAATTTAGTCTGCTGGTAGGATCATTAGCTTCCCTGGGCAAGCCCGGGTACTGGCGGAGGGCGCGACGAGAACGCTGATCCACTCTGAACAGGCCATCGTAGGGTGGGCGCAATGGGGGGGCGGTGGGCATCGTGCCTGACAAACACGAATGCCACGTTCTTCAAAGTTTTTGGCACAAAAGCACCTGGAAAACAGTGGTGGGCCGGGCCAGGTAGCGTGCCTGTATCTGTGCTATGCTGCAAATGCTGAGACGGACAGTTGTCCGGCGCGGGATTATCTGGCAAAAATTCCCCGGGGAGCCGCAGTGGCTGGGAAAAAACAAGCTCTGCCGGGGGAGCCTCCAAATCCTCTTTTGGTGCAGAACGCAACCCCAATAAAACCCACGGCAACCGGTCTACCCAATTTGCATCCGTCAGCGAAGCCCTGAGCGCTGCTTTCAGTGACCTATGGAAACGCTCGCATAACCCATTGGCCTGCGGGTTGTATCGGTTGTGCGATGAATTGCAACACCCAGGCTACGGGCCATCGCGGACCAGAGGTCGGAAACAAACTGCGGGCCCCTATCAGACGTTATGTCCAATGGGATGCCAAAATGTGCCACCCATGTCGTCAAAAAAGCGCGCGCCACGTTCGTGGACGTGGTTGCCGCCAGCGGGACTGCTTCTGGCCAGCGTGTGGTGCGGTCCACCACTGTCAGAATGTGCGTGCACCCCTGCGATGGCGGGAGGGGGCCCACGAGGTCCACGTGAACATGGTCGAATCTCTTAGCCGGTGTATGAAACGGCTCCAAAGGAGCCTTCATGTGTCTGTGTACTTTGGCTCGTTGGCATGCTATGCAGGCTGCCGCCCACTTTTTCCACATGTTTGCACAGGCCTGGCCATACGAACTTCACTCCCACCATTTTGACTGACGCGTGCACTCCTGGGTGTGCCAGAGCGTGAATTGACTCAAACACTCGGTGGTGCCAAGCAACTGGGACCACCAGGCGAGGGCGTCCTGTGGAGACGTTGCAGATTAGGGGGGGCTGCCGTCTTGCAGTACTCTGCTCTCCAGCCTTAACCCTGTTGGTCCAGACTGGAGTGCGCACACGTCCGCGTCACCAATCTGCTCTGCGGCCATGGCTGTATAATCTATCCCCACGCAGACCGGGGCCACTACATGCGTGCGAGAGGCAGTCCGCCACCACATTCAGTTTACCTGACACGTGCTGAATATTGGTTGTAAACTCCGAGATCACGGCCAGCTGTCTCTGCTGCCGGCCCGACCATGGTTCTGAAACCTTGGCTATCACGAACGTTAGCAGCTTTTGGTCCATGAATGCAGTGAAGCTGCGCCCTTCCAGCCAGAACTGGAAGTGGCGTATGGCCAGATGGAGAGCCAGCAACTCTCTTGTCGAACGCGTTGTATTTACGCTCACTGTCGCGCAAAGCCCTGCTGAAAAAAGTGAGCGGCTGCCACGAACTGGCGACGCGCTGCTCCACGACGGCCCCTATGGCCACGTCCGAGGCGTCGGTAGTGAGCGCTATCCAGGCCGCCGGGTCCGGGTGTGCCAACAGTGTGGCGTTTGCCAGGGCTGTTTTAACCTCAGAGAACGCCTGCTCCCGCTCCGGAGTCCATTCGACTCTGTCCGCCGGTTTCCGTTTCTTGAGCGTGGCGTACAATGACTGCATGAGCTGAGCTGCGCGGGGGAGGAACCGGTTATAAAAGTTAACCATCCCCAAAAACTCTTGTAGCGCCCTGACCGTCTGAGGCCGGGGAAAATTCGCCACGGCATGCACCTTGTCGGGCAAAGGTATCGCTCCCTCCGGTGAGACGCGGTGCCCCAAAAAGTCAATCCCCGTCACGCCAAACTGGCATTCCGCCGGGTTGATTATTAACCTGTGCTCCTCCAACCTCTGGAAAACCGTCCTGAGGTGGGTTACGTGTTCGTCCTCGGATGCGCTGGCCACCAGGATATCATCCAGGGAGACAAACACAAACGGCAGATCGCGCAACACCGCATCCATCATGCGTTGGAATGTCTGTACCGCACCTTTTAATCCGAAGGGCATGCATAAAAACTCAAACAAGCCAAACGGAGTTATTACCACTGTTTTGGGTATGTCCTCCGCGCGCATTGGGACCTGGTGGTAACCACGGACCAGGTCTATTTTAGAAAAAATGCGCGCCCCGGCGAGGTGAACGGAAAAATCCTGAATATGGGGAATCGGGTAGCAGTCGTGCGCTGTGGCGTTATTCAACCTGCGGAAATCTCTGCACCGTCGCCACGATCCCTCGGCCTTAGGGACCATGTGTAGCGGGGATGCCCATGGGCTGTTTGAGCGCCTGATGATGCCCAACCTTTCCAAGTTGGCAAACTCCTCGCACGCTATGGCCAGTTTAGCTGCGTCCAGGCGTCGAGGTCGTGCGAAAATGTGTGGCCCAGTGGTGGTGATAAAGTGTTCCACCCCGTGTTTAGTGCTGGCCGCCGAAAACGTTGGACCGTGAGTGCTGCAAACTGAGTGAGCAGTGTGTGGAACTTACCGCCTGGAGCTGTGACGTTGGCTTGTTATTGGCCCGGCCCCTTGAGCTGTACAGGGGAGAGAATCAAAAGACATTGCATTAACCAGGCGCCTGTTAGCAACATCCACTAGCAACCCTAGCAACGACTAGCAAATCAGCTCCCAGGATTGGGAAACTCAATGCCGCTATGACAAAAGTCCACTCGTACATACGGCTGTGTAGGGATAAAGTCAGTGTTCTCTCACCAAAAGTCTTAATGTCCGAGCTGTTTACAGCTACCAGCTGGGGGCTGCTAGCTCCCGCTAGCCGGTCGGCGTAGGACGGAAGGATGGGGCTCTTTTGGGAGCCGGTGTCTATGAGGAACCGTCTCCCTGAGTGTGAGTCCATCACGTAGAGCAGCTTGTTCTCTTCACCGGCGGTTGCAGCTGCTACTGACTGCCAGCCTTGGCATTTCCCGAACGCTTGAATTGGCACGGTGGCACACATCTGTGTGCGTGCTCTCCAAAGCGGCAGTGGTAGAAGCAGAGCGTGTCTCTCTGGCGCTTCCTGGCCCCTGCTGCCGCTACCGTCGCCGGCTCCTCGCCTCCGCTGGTCGTCTCGCTGGGTTCTGACGCCGCCGCGTTCACTGTGAGGGCTCTGGTGGTGAGGATGATCCGATCTGCCTCCTGGGCTAGCGCCTGGTAGTCACGCGCGGCCAGCAACGGCGAATTGGCAAGGACCGCTCTTGCCTCTGTTGGGAGGTTCTGGAGGAAAAGGTGGGCAAACAGAAAATGCCCGTCGTCCGTGCCCATCTACGCCAACATCTTCTCCATCAGTTCGACCGCCGACCCATCTCCTAACTCGGAGCACCTCAGGAGCCTCTCTGCTCTCTCACAGTCCGAGAGTGTGTAGCTCCGGGTCAGCGCGACCTTGAGAGCCCCATATTTGTCGTGGGCTGGAGGCTGTTGGAGAAGGCTCGCTACTTGCTGAGACATGCGAGCATCCAGCGCTGCGACCACATAGTAATATCTGGTGTCGTCTGCCGTTATTCCCCAGAGGGTGAACTGAGCCTCGGTGTGGTGGAACCAAGACCGCGGGTCGTGCAGCCAAAAGTCTGGTAGTTTAACCGAAACAGCGCACGCGTTGCTGGGGGTTCCCGTCCGGGCCAAATCCGGGGTTCTTGCCTCGTGTTCCATAATTCGTCAAGGGTCACCAGTGTGGAGAGTGCAAATAACGGAGGCAGACTCATGCAGCAGACTACTTTATTCATTCTCACATCAGTCATACACAGAAAAAGCATTCCTTCAATACACCAGGGTCTCTCCATTTATATCATCCGCCCCTCTCACATCTGCATGACATCTCACATCACAATACATTCAACCCTTCTCCCCCCACTGTCCCCAAACTACTTCTTTCTGCTACCTCACCATAATCTCTCTCATCTCAATACCTATTGTCCTTCTCTGTTTACCCTCTGCATCCAGTCTGAGATGATTAACCCAGTGTCTACAATGTATGCAATTTTTTTGCTACATATTGTGGGACACATATGTATCACTTTAAGCTTCACATCTCAGAGTAGAACAAAGAACTGGGCCTCCTTGGAGATAACAGGAGGATGTGAAAATTTAGTCTTTGGTATGCAAGAGGCGGCCTTAGGGGATTTCCTGGTCTGCCAGAGACTATGAGGAGGATGTTATAGGATTTAAGGAAAGATGCATTGTTACTTGTGATTAAATGCAATGTGACTGTGAGCTTTGAAGGTCCTGGATATATAAAGGACGAATGTCTGTGTTTTTCCTCTTTCTGCTTTGCTGATGTTGGAAGATGTGAATAAACCTGACTCGTGAGATAAACTCTGCCTCGTCATTTTCACATTTCCACACTGGTGACCCTAAGACGTATCATGGATGAAAGAAATTCCCCCAGGCCAGCCGAGCCAGGAGCTCCCAGCTAAGCGTATGCCGCTACGGTCCAGTTACCGGACTTTTGGCAGGACAACCCGCGCTCCTGGTTCCACTTGGTCGAAGCACAGTTCACCCTCCGGGGGATAACGGTAGATGACACGAAGTTCTACCATGTGATTGCAAAGCTCGACAACCGCACGGCTCGGCATGTGGAGAGCCTATTGGAGCGGCCACCGGCCAACGACAAATACGACGGGTTGAAGGCTGCACTTATCCAGCGCTTCACTCTCTCAGTCGAGGAGAGAGCGGAGA
Source organism: Pholidichthys leucotaenia (assembly GCA_020510985.1). Lineage (NCBI taxonomy): Eukaryota > Metazoa > Chordata > Actinopteri > Cichliformes > Pholidichthyidae > Pholidichthys > Pholidichthys leucotaenia. The sequence goes on along the minus strand of CM035843.1, from coordinate 201,592,183 downwards.
GGCTCCTGGCTCTGAACGACTTGGGAGATGGCACGCCCATTGACCTGATGGAGAACATGCTGAGGTTGAGGGGCTCAGACGACGACGACGACTTCATCTTCACCCACATTTTCCTCAGGACCCTACCGTCCACCACGAGAGCGACCCTGGCCAGTTCGCCGTTGTTGGGCCAGCAGGACTTCCGCGCACTGGCCCAGGAGGCGCACCGGATTCTCAACGCCAGCAAACAGCGCGCGGCCACCGCGGCAGCGACGGAGTTCGGCACGACGGCCGGAGATTGCGGGGGGCCAGAGACGGCGGTAGCAGAACCACCGATGACGGCGGCGGCGGGGGCCAAGGATGGCGGAGGAGACACCCTCTGTTTCTATCATCGCCGCTTTGCAGAGAAGGCACGCAAATGTATACCACCGTGCCAGTTCAAGCGCTCAGGAAACGCCAAGACCGGGGGTCGGTAGCAGCTGCGGCCCTTGGGGAGGAGAACAAGCTGCTCTACTTGAAGGATGCGCGCTCGGGGAGGCATTTCCTCATGGACACAGGCTCCCAGTTGAGTTTCATCACACCTTCCTCCGCTGACTGGCTGGCGGTTTCCAGAGGTCCCGGGGTGTCAGCAGCGAACGGCTCGGAGATTAAGACCTTTGGTGAGAGGACTCTGCTTCTGTCCCTACACGGCCGTACATTTGAGTGGACTTTTGTCATAGCTGCAGTGAATTTCAATATGTTGGGGGCTGATTTTCTGTGCTCACATGGTTTGTTGGTTGATCTTGCTAACAGGCGCCTGGTTAATGCACTTTCTTTTTATTCTATTCCCTGTACAGCCTGAGAGGCCCCGCCAACAGCACAAGCCAACGTCACAGCTGCAAGCAGTAAGTTCCACACACTGCTCACTCAGTTCCCAGCACTCACGGTTCCCACATTTTCAGCAGCCGTGGCTAAACACAGGGTGGAACATTTTATTACTACCACCGGACCGCCTGTTTTTGCAAAAGCTCGGCGCTTGGATGCAGCTAAACTGACCATAGCGTGCAAGGAGTTCGCCAACCTGGAAAGGTTGGGCATCATCAGGCGTTCGAACAGCCCATGGGCTTCCCCGCTTCACATAGTCCCGAAAGCTGACGGCTCGTGGCGACCTTGCGGAGATTTCCGCAGGTTGAACAACGCTACAGTGCACGACCGCTACCCAATCCCGCATATCCAAGATTTTTCCGTTCATTTGGCGGGGGCGCGTGTTTTTTCTAAGATAGACTTGGTCCGCAGTTACCACCAAGTCCCAGTGCGCGCTGAGGACATACCCAAAACAGCGGTAATAACTCCGTTCGGTCTATTCGAGTTTTTGCGCATGCCATTTGGGCTTAAAGGCGCTGCACAGACGTTCCAACGCATGATGGACGCGGTGTTGCGCGATCTCCCCTTCGTATTCGTCTACCTGGACGACATCTTAGTAGCCAGCGCGTCCGAAGACGAACACGAAAACCACCTCACGGCAGTTTTCCGGAGGTTGGGAGAGCACGGTTTAATAATCAACCCAGCGAAGTGTCAGTTCGGGGTGACGCAGATTGATTTTTTGGGGCATCGCGTCTCTCCAGAAGGAGCGGTTCCACTGCCTGACAAAGTGCGCGCGGTAGCAAATTTTCCCCAGCCACAAACGGTCAAGGCGTTACAGGAGTTTTTGGGAATGGTGAATTTTTATAACCGTTTCCTCCCCCGCGCAGCGCAGGTCATGCAACCATTGTATGCCGCACTAAAAAAACAAAAACCCACAAATAAGATCGAATGGTCTCCGGAGCGAGAGCGAGCATTCTCGGAGGTCAAAACAGCCCTGGCAAACGCTGCGTTGTTAGCACATCCAGACCCAACGGCCCGCATAGCGCTCACTACTGACGCGGCAGATGTGGCCATCGGAGCGGTCGTGGAGCAGCAGGTTGCCGGGGCTTGGCAGCCGCTCGCTTTTTTCAGCAGGACTTTGCGCGATACCGAGCGAAAATACAGCGCGTTCGACAGGGAGTTGTTAGCGCTCCACTTGGCCATTCGTCACTTCCAGTTCTGGCTGGAAGGACGCCGTTTCACTGCGTTCGTCAACCACAAGCCGCTGACTTTCGCGATGGCCAAGGTTTCAGAACCGTGGTCAGGCCGGCAGCAGAGGCAGCTGGCTGCAATCTCCGAGTTTACTACCAATATTCAACACGTAGCGGGTAAACTAAATGTAGTGGCAGACTGTCTCTCGCGCGTCGTAACTACGCCAGTCCGCGTAGGGGTAGATTATGCAGCCATGGCCGCGGAGCAGGCTAGCGGCGCGGAGGTGCGCGTGGCCCCAGTCCGCGTGGGGATAGATTATGCAGCCATGGCCGCGGCTCAAGTTAGCGACGCGGACGTGTGCGCGCTCCAGTCTGGACCAACAGGGTTAAGGCTGGAGAACACGGTGCTGCAAGGGGGTATGCCCCCCCCTAATCTGCGATGTCTCCACGGGACGACTGCGTCCGGTGGTGCCGGCTGCGTGGCGCTGCCGCGTTTTTGACTCGATTCATTCTCTGGCGCACCCGGGGGTGCGCGCGTCGGTCAAAATGGTAGGAGAGAAATTCGTATGGCCGAGCCTGCGCAAGCAAGTTAAGGAGTGGGCAGCAACCTGCATGGCCTGCCAGCGAGCCAAAATACACAAACACACTAGAGCCCCCTTGGAGCCGTTTCACATCCCGGCTAAGAGGTTCGATCATGTGCATGTCGACCTCGTAGGCCCCCTCCCGCCATCACAGGGGTACACACACCTTCTGACAATGGTGGACCGCACCACGCGTTGGCCGGAAGTGGTCCCACTGGCATCAACCACAGCCGAAGAGGTGGCGCGCGCATTTTTAACGGCTTGAGTAGCGCGTTTTGGAGTTCCGTCAGACATTACGTCCGACAGAGGTCCTCAATTCGTTTCCGAGTTCTGGTCAGCGATGGCCCGCAGCCTGGGGGTAATGATCCACCGCACTACCGCTTATAACCCGCAGGCTAATGGTTTATGCGAATGTTTCCATAGGTCATTGAAAGCAGCCCTCAGAGCGTCCTTACGGATGCAAATTGGGTGGACAGGCTACCATGGGTTTTGTTGGGGTTGCGTTCTGCACCTAAAGAGGATTTAAAAGCCTCCCCAGCAGAATTAGTTTTTGCACAGCTACTCTGGCTGCCCGGGGAGTTTCTTCCAGATAATCCTGCGCCATAGTGCTCCCCTGCTCAGCGGTTGCGGAGCGACACAGGATCGAGTACGCTTCCTGGCCCCATTCATCACAGTTTTACGTGCGTTTTTGTGCCTAAGGCTTTAAAAAATGTGGAGTTTGTTTTTGTCAGACATGATGCACATCGCCCAACCTTGCGACCACCTTATGATGGACCGTTTAGAGTGCTGGAACCAGGAGATAAGCACTTTTTGCTAGATTTGGGGGGCAGAAAGGAAATGATTGGCATAAACAGGCTCAAACCCGCTTTTGTGACGGCTGACGAAGCTGTGCAGTTGGCGAGGGCTCCTCGGTGCGGCAGACCCCCTAGGGAGCATTCCCCAGAGCTCCCACAGGGATTGACTAACAGTTCTCACCCCCAGGTAGCAGATCCACAGCAGGATGGCGCCGCGGGAGAGGTAAAGCCCACTTACAGCAGGTTCGGAAGAAGATTGAAGCCCAAGCAGCATGCATGTGGACTGATGTTGTGATTTTATCATGATATGCAGACTGTGTTATATTGTTCCATCTTAGACGTTGGGGGGGGGGGGGTCATGTGGGACACATAAGGGGTTTCATAGACTTAATATGTATATTACTGTTGCTTCACGTCTCAGAATAAACAATAGGACGGACTCTCCGGGAGATAACAGGAGGACGTGAAATGTGACCTTTGTTATGCAAAGAAAGGACCTTGAGGGATTTCCTGACCACCAGTGACTTTAGGTGGGGGGGAGAAGACTTGGAAGAAGAAGTATTGTGTCTTGGGATTAAAAGACAATGTGACTCTGGACTTCCGGTCTGGACGCCATGGCGACTGCAGCTTAACACTGAAGCTCTCAGATCCAGTCCAAGATAACACCTTGAAAATCAAACTTAACGGATTTTTGGAGGAGTGAAAATCAAAAGACAAAATCATCATGTCTAAAGGAAAACAGAAGAAACTGAAATTCTCCAGGCCAGGACACGTATCGGCCGGAGAATCTGAACTGGAAGATCTCCGTTCAGAAGACGAGGAACTGGTGATAGCTAACAAAAAGGTTAGCCTGAAATCACTATTTGAAGAGCTACGACGATTTCGCCGAGAAGTTACGGCCGAATTTCGGGAATTCAGAGAAGAATTGAAAAGGACAAACAGCAGAGTGGACCAGGCCGAGAACCGAATCTTGGAAACAGAGGAACGAATAAAAGTGCTCGAAGATTCTGTGCTGGACCTACACAAAAGACAAGCGTCTATAGAGGCTAAGCTAGCCAACCAAGAAGGAAGACAAAGAAGAGACAACATAAGAATTCATGGTCTGATAGAAGGAGCCGAAAACGGTTTTAACTCAATGGCAGAATGCGTGGAATCCTTACTAAGAGAGAAATTGGATATTCCACAAACCACCGACTTGAAGATAGAAAAGGCACATCGTTCATTAGCCGCTAGGCCGGCGGCGGAAGCGCCCCCACGTTCGGTGTTGGTAAGATTTTCCAATTTCAAAATAAAACAAGAGGTTGTAAGACTGGCCTGGCAGAAAAAAGGATTTATGCACCAGGAGAGAAAAGTCTTCGTGGAACACGATTACGCCCCGGAGGTCCTTAAAAAGCGCAGGGAATACAATGACGCGAAAAAGGTGTTAAGAGAGAAGAAATTGCGCTTTCAGACTCCATTTCCTGCGAAGTTAAGGGTCTTCTACGGCGAAGAAACATGTCTCTATAATTCGGCGGAAGAAGCAACAGCTGACATGGCGAGAAGAGGGCTCCCGGTAACGGTATTTAAACCCGCAGCAGACCCGAGTGAGAAGATCAAAGCGCAAACATGGACAACACAAAGACCTTCAAAATCCACGGACCAGCAGCGGGAAACCCAGCGCTAGAGCGTCGCGGATAAACTGTCCGTTTTCAGGTTGGAATAGCGACCTTTTTTTTTTTTTTCTCTTGAATCAATCCGCACATCCAACCCCCCTCATACAAGGTAACAAACATTAAAGGAGATGCGTATTCAGCATGTGGTAAAACATTTCATGGAACAGTCATAATATTTGAAACAAATAAGTCTTTTTAATAAAAAAAAAAAAACAACAAAAAAAAACTTGTTAAAATAGAAATGTGACAATAATCCACATGTTCTCCTCATACTAACAAATACTGTTTTTGCGTGAATGTTTGATGTGATGGGGGTGGGAGGGTGCACACAATTTCACAGGGTTTAGGCATAAAAGGAAAAAAAAATCATTACAAGTTTGGATTGGGTTCTGAAACTCACGTTAAAAGCATGGGACAACTTACAGGGGTAAGAGAGGGCCCTCAACACGTAACAGAGTTTGAGGAATTTCCCTCAGGGCCTTCACTCCATCAAGGCTCTTCCAGGGTCTTTAAAAAGACCTCAGCTCAGGAAGTTCTTCTGACAGCTTTTTGTTTTAAAGTTTTATACACTATGTTCTTAATGTTTTTCTTGTTTTTAATGTTCTTTCAGTTTCTGAGTAGCACAAAAGACGGCCACCACACAGTTATACTAAACAAAACAACACAATGGAGAAACAGGGTGTAACCAAAATAATTTCATATAATGTAAAAGGAATCCTGAATCCAGTTAAAAGATCCAAGATTCTAGGCAAAATGACAAAAGACAAAGCAGGAATAATATTTTTACAAGAAACCCACCTAACAGACGTGGAACACAATAAACTCAGTAGACAAGGGTTTAAAATGATCTCTTCATCTTCATATAAGTCAGGGAGGAGGAGGGGAGTAGCGACATTGATATCAACCAAAATTACATTTGAAAAAAAATCAGAACACAAAGATAAAGAAGGGAGATGCAGTTTGGTAACTGGGCGGCTAGAGGGAGAAGATGTCACCCTGCTGAATGTGTATGCTCCCCCAGGGGCTAACTGGAAATTTTATAAAAATGTATTCGACCTAATGATAACTAAAGCTCAAGGTTTAGTGATATGTGGTGGGGACTTCAATCTTAGACTGAATCCATACTGGGATGCTTCTGGTAATTCTCCACATCAAAATAACACCCAAAACAGGAAGACTCGGATGCTACTAAAAGAAATGGGAATCTGTGACGTGTGGAGGGAACTCAACCCCAGTGTAAAAGACTACACATTTTACTCAACTCCACATTCATCTTACTCAAGGATTGACTATTTTTTTATGTTTAATAGAGACATTGGAAGAGTAAAAACATGTAAAATAGGACTGATGGATCTCTCTGACCACAGTCCGATCTACATGGACTTAAATATCCAAAAATACACAAATAATACATTTTCTTGGAGGTTAAATTCAAATGTCCTGAAAGGACCATTGAAAGATGAATTGGAATCAGATATTCTCAGATATTTGGAAGAAAACGATAATGGAGAAGTATCCCCTTTAATACTGTGGGATGCATGCAAAGCTGTAATAAGAGGAAAGATTATTGCAAAACTGGCAACCCAAAAGAAACTAAGACAAGAAAAACTATCCACATTAGAGTCATAACTTAGGAACCTAGAAAAAGAACACAAAGGCAACACTCATTCTACTGACTCGCTCAAGATTAAGGAAATTAAAAACCAAATAAATGAGATCTACACAATAGAAATCCAGAAGAAACTTACATTTTTGAAACAAAAGTACTATGAAGCAGGCAGTAAATCGACAAAATTGCTAGCCTATAAATTGAGGAAACATCAAACAGAAAGAGCAATCTACAAAATCAGAGACCCAGTATCAAAGGAAATAAAATTCAGAATTCAGGATATTCTTAAAAGCTTTGAGAATTACTATAAGAACTTATACTCCCACAAAAAACATAAAAACGCATCCGAGGCATTCCTAAACACATTAAACCTTCCCCAACTTACGGAGTCACAAAATAAAACACTACTGTCAGAAATACATCCTAAAGAATTGGAAAAAGCAATTATGAAACTTAAAGCTAACAAATCCCCAGGAGCTGATGGCTATACAGCAGAGTGGTACAAAACCTTTAAACAGCAACTATCTCCTCTCCTCCTGAAAACATTTAATTATGTCCTCCACACAGGGGAAATCCCCCCCTCCTGGAGAGAAGGGGTCATTGCAGTTATACCTAAACCTGAAAAGGATAAACTAGAGTGCTCCAACTACAGACCAATCAGTGTACTAAATCAGGACTATAAGCTTTTTACCATTATCCTTGCCAAAAGGTTAGAAAATATACTGACAGACCTAATTCATTTAGACCAAACAGGTTTTATAAGACAAAGACAGACACAAGACAACATTCGACGCACTTTACACATAATTCATCATATAAAAAAATATAACTTAAATGCAGTCATATTGGGATTAGATGCTGAAAAAGCATTTGATTCGGTTGACTGGTCTTTTCTATATAGAATCTTATCCAGTTTCAATTTTCATAACAACTTCATCAGAACTATACAGGCATTATATAAAAAACCAACAGCTAAAATAAGGATTAACGGTAATTTATCATCATCTTTTGAACTGGAAAGAGGATGTCGTCAGGGCTGCCCCCTGTCTCCACTGCTCTTTGCAATCTTCATAGAACCTCTGAGCCAATGGATAAGACAAAATCAAAAAATTCAAGGTATTACACTTGGTCAGAAGGAACATAAAATAGCACTCTTTGCTGATGACATTTTAATATACCTAGGGCAGCCGGACACTTCTTTACCAGAACTAACCTCAATTTTTTCAAAGTATGGAGATTTATCGGGGTACAAATTAAACATGCATAAAACCCAAATTTTAACATTCAACTATGACCCAAATCATTATTCACTAAGCAAACTCAAAACTAACTGGGAGTCGGAATCTATGAAATATCTGGGGGTCAATATCCCGAAACAACTCAACAAAATTATATCACTAAACTATGATCCACTGGTGACAAAAATAAAATCTGACCTAACAAGATGGAATATGATACCATTCTTGGGTACTGCACAAAGAATTGAAGCAGTCAAAATGAATATACTTCCACGTCTTCTATACCTTTTCCAAACAATACCGGTAGAACCTCCCAAAAAAACATGGCAGGAACTGGACAGAAGGATCTCTAGATTCATATGGCAGGGCAAGAGACCTAGAATCAGATATAGAACCCTACAGCTAAACAAAGACAAAGGTGGGCTCGCGCTGCCAAATATCAGGGACTACTTTAAAGCCGCACAAATTAAAACTTTAGTAGAGATATGTAACCCAGTCTACACTGCACAATGGAAGGAGATCGAATGCCAAATAACAAGTGACATCCCCCTACAGGCGATAATAGGGAACAATGCCTTACCTAAGCTTTTGAATAACACTAACCCGTGGATAGAGACCCCGCTAAAAATTTGGTTTAAGATAGTCAGAGAGAATCAAACTAAAGAGCCCTATCGACTTCTGCAATGGATTGCCTATGATCAAGACTTTACTCCTAATAAAACAGACTCCAGATTTAAAAAGTGGAGGGAGAAAGGGCTGATAAAATATTACGATTTTTTTAAAGGGCAAATCTTAAGAAGTTTTGAAGATTTGAAAAAACAAGGCCTAATAAATCAAGACCTTTACAGGTTCTTCCAGCTTAGACACCACATAAACAATATACTTAAAAAGGAGGATTTGGAAAGGGCCCAGTCAGGTGTTCTGAAGGTCTTCGTGGCTGCACGGTGGCGCAGTGGTTAGCACTGCGGCAGCACAGTTTACCCTTGGCCGGGGGATTGTGGGGATCGTGGGTTCGATCCCAGCCCCCGACCAACAGTGATCTGTGTGGAGTTTGCATGTTCTCCCCGTGTTGCGTGGGTTTACTCCGGGATTTCTCCGGTTTCCTCCCACATGCCAAAAACATGCATGTTAGGTTAATTGGCTGTTCTAAATTGTCCCTAGATATCTGTTTCCTATAGGCCCTTAGAATAGAGGGTTAGCATTAATGAAAGCGCTTTGAGTGGTCTTTGTGACTAGAAAAGCGCTATATAAGTGCAGGTTAGTTAGTTAGTTAGTTAGTTAGTCTTCTTAATGGCATATAAAGGGATCCCAGGGATCAGATACATTTCTAAAATATACCAAGGTCTTCAAGACTTAAAAGGAGACAACACATCTTATATAAAAGAGAGATGGGAAAAAGAGGGGAATTTCACTTTACAACTGGAAATATGGGAAAAGCTAAATAAACAGCAATGGAAAAGTACCTCATCCCTGCAGTGGAGAGAATTTGGATGGAAAAACTTGGTAAGATTTTTCAGAACACCTGCACAAAACAAATTTACCCATAAGGGGTTGAACTGTTGGCGCTTGTGTGGTGAAAAGACTGCAAATCATTTTCATGTGTTTTGGTCATGCCCAGTTATCCACCAATATTGGACCAATGTACAGACAATATTGGGGAAAATATTCAAAATAACAGTTCCCTTTTCTTTTGTAACTTTGTATTTGGGTTTACTACCGGACTCACTGGAAAGACGAGGAGAAAAATACTTATTCAATGTTTTAATATTGGCAAGCAAAAAAGCTCTAACTAAAAAATGGATGTTGAAGGACTGTCCTACACCTGAAGATTGGATTAACGTGATCCAAGACATTTACTCGATGGAAAAGTTGACATTCGCACTGAGACAGGACAAGGATGGGTTCATGAACTTTTGGCAACCCTGGATCGCATATGTGTCTTCCATTAGATCTAATCTTTGACAAATACCATTTCAATAATGGTTCTGCTCTTTGTTCCAACACTACTCAGATGCTCTTTTACCTTTATTTACTTACTTTTTCTTTTTGTTTGTTTTTTGCTGGTTTGTTTGTTTTTTGTTTTTTTTGTTTTTTTTGTTTTTTTGTTTTTTCTCTTTAATTTCACTTTTTCTTTCACTTTAAAAAAAAGGGGGTGTTGTAAGAATTAATCTTCCAATGTTGTCAGATATCAGAAAATAAGGGAACATGTGATGAAAATGTAAACAATGCACTGCTGTAACGACCTGTATACCCTTTACAAAAACTTAAATAAAAAAAAAAAAAAAGACAATGTGACTCTGTGCTTTGATGTCCTAGGTATAAGAGGGACAGACATGGGGGGGATGCTTCCTCTTTTTCTGTTTGGAGGATGTTGGAGACAAGTGAATAAATCTGATTTGAGAAATAAACTCAGCCTTGTAGAGGATGCGTTCAATGATGAGGCTGAGTTTTATTTCTCAGGTTCAGCTTTATTGACAGAACACATACTCTAGCATTCTCAAAGCAGGAAGAAGAGAGAGAACTATATCGCATCACCTTTTTATATCCTTCCAGCATCAGAACTCAAGTCACATGGTGCTTTAGCAAACATACAGTCACATGGTACTTAATCCCAGCCACAATGCAACCCTTTGAACTTTCACCATTGTCTCTTATTCATTGATGAACTGGAAATCTCTCTGGGGCATCTTCTCTGAGACAAAGGCAAAATCTCACACCTCCTCATCATCCTCTGCAGGTCCAGGCCTTTTGTCCTTCTAGACGTGAAGCCTCCAATAAACATGCAGTCATACCTTTGTGGAAAATATGAGCCCAACATATGTGCCACAGCCTCATCTTTTCACGCTCTCCACAAATTCAGATAATTCTGCCTACTCTTGCAAAATAATCCACTGTATTGAAAAGTTGATAATTCAGTAATCAGTCCACTGAAGCCAATTTAATATAAGGTAAGGCTGCACAGCTCTGCAGTTATATTTACACTGCAGCTTTCATCAGTGTGACTCAGCAATTCTCCTTCCCTCCAAAACAGACTGACAGTCTTTTAAAAGCTGCGCTTTCGATCATAATCCATTTAACTGTGTTCATTATAAGTTTAAACGATGTACCTACCGATAGATATTCTGAATATTTACCTAATATGGCTAAAAAATGCTGTTAATACCGCAGATTGTCACTGCTGCCATTCACACACCATTATAGAAAGGCCAGTGTTTGGAATAGTGATGTGCGGATCGATCCTGAAATATCGATACTTCCTATACCGGATCTTTATGCTCTAAAATCGATACTCAAATCAAATATCGATACTTTTGATACTTAAGTCATTTGAGGTAAGGTATAAGATAAGCCTTTATTAGTCCCACAATGGGGAAATTCCAGGATTGCAACAGCACAGGGATAGCAACACTAAGAGCAATAATCAGAAGGCAAGAAAAAACAAGAGCAGCGAGTATACATACATATATCCTTAACAGAAACACGGTGAAAAGTAACTAAACTATTGAGATGTTGTCTAAGTGACATGCGGTTGGTGGGACTACTTTTTCTTCCGCCTGGGTAAGTACGTCATGCGTTTTTTTAGATTTAAAAGACATATTAGGTGTAGTCGCAAAAAATATCGGTATCGCCGATACCAGCCTGAATTTTACTCAGTATCGGATCGGAAAGGAAATCAGTGGTATCGAACATCACTAGTTTGGAACTCGTTGGAGCTCCATGAACCACGTGGCCGGGCAGCGGCGAGATCAGAGCGTTGCAACTCTCTGGCCCAAGTCTCTCAACTTCCCGCGATCCTCAAGTCACGTTATGTGACTGACTTAACGCCCGAGCCTCGCTCGCTTCGATCACGTGACTGTGGGCATGCTGAAACAGCCCTCGATGCACTTCCGCTTTTGACCGGATCCGCTCCAATCAGTGTCGAGCGGGCGGTGTCAAGCGTAGTGTCACGACTTCGCTCCATTGAACCAGTGCCACACGCTGAAAGCTGGGATATGGTAGGATATTCATTGTTTTCGGGGTTTTGAAGGCTGCTTTTGACGGCCTCATGGGAAGGGACCCACGGTTGGGACAGCCTTGGACGCATCGCATCACATATTTGGCCTAGAAATGCGCACTTGGAGGATCTATGACTGTTAGCCTGAAAACCGGTATGTAGCCTTAAAACACATAAGTTTTGCTGACTGAAGAAGCGTCTTCAGCTCAGCACCTCAGAGAGTTTATCAGAGAGCGGCTAACTGTTGCTGTTGAAGAAATATTCAGTTTTGAGAAAATTATCAAACTAAACCAAAAACTATCTATGAATATGTATTAAAATAACCTGCTGTATTTAAGAGGCGAGACGAACTAGCATTGTTTAACTTTCTTCATTTAAGATATGATTAGTGCATGCCCGTAGAAAACGGGTAGCTCAGTTAGGCTTTATGGGCCCAAATGTAGGCTATGTTTGAAAGTGGAATACAAAGAGGTGCAGCCTATATGTAGGCAATCACATGTTAAACTTTGTCAAATGTAAAAGGGACTGAACACTAAGATTTATTTGATTGTGTGACTATTACTTACAGAATTCTTGAAAATGAATGGGATATTCGATATTAGCGACTGTTTAAAAACCCGTTTATTTGTCAGACTTTTTTGTGTGATCTTTTATGACTTAGATTCTTGTAGTTTGGAGAATGCAGGGATGGCAATTTTCTGGTGATCCGCGGATTTCTGCCGATTTATTTTCAAATTGATCATTTCTGTGAATCGTCTAAATCCGTTGAGAAAATTTTAGGGGGGGTAAGGTACCTTATTGTTACCGATTTTAGCGAAAATCAACACGATTACATAAGCGCTCGGCGCTTCCCCGGGTCAAGTCGTCTCCCGCGATAACCCGGATGTGTTGTGTTCAAGCTACTGCTGTATTGTAAACAGCCCTGCGATTGGATAGTTGCAAACGATTGGACCAATCAAATGGCTCGTTGTATGCTTTGTCAAAAATTCATGGCGGCGTGTTCTCAGGGATGTGATTTTCTGCTAATTCGCTGAATTCCGCTTTATTTTATCTTCCAGGAAGATAAAGTACATTAAGTACGTTAGCGGCTTGTGGTCCACGAACGTAGTGAAGGTGTGCCCTTTCAGGCAGAACTGGAAGTGGCGTATGGCCAGGTGGAGAGCCATTAACTCTCTGTTACTGGCGGCGTACAACGGCTGTATGAGCTGGGCTGCGCAGGGGAGGAAACGGTAATAAAAGTTAACCATCCCCAAAAACTCCCGCAGCGCCCTGACATTGATGTTGAGGAGAAAAAAATAGCAAAACAATTTAGTTAGATTACTTTTATGATTCCAAACAGTTTGAAATTGACAGTGCACAGTGGACATTGACTCATAACTTATATTTCTAAGACTTGGCTACATCAGTGATTGTGCAAAATGAACTGCTCAAGACTCAGTGGAGATTGAAACTGGTGATCTGAAATGAATGCTGAAATTATAAAAAGTAATGGTATGTTGGAATTTTATTTCTATTATGGAATAGATAAAATTAACTGATTTTGATTTGATCAAGTGTTAAAGCATGTGATGGATAATGCTTGTTGGAATATTTTAGGAATGCTATCTTCTTGGAACATAAGTCAATATTATACAGTAATAAGTGGCATTCAGCTGTTTGTTTTATGTAATTTAAGCACAGTTCTGGTACTTAAAAATCATAAAAACCCAGGAGCTTCGGGGGGCTTTGCCCCCCTTGTCCCCCAGACCCCCTGCTAAATTTTCAGATAATTTCTCCAACCACAAATCACATCCCTGGTTCGTGTTGGAATTCTGAGCTTTCGGTATTGTTTTCAGCGGAATTATGAGATTTTTGTCGAAGGATCAGGAGTCATCAGTGCTAGAAATAGACAGAAGTGTCAAAAATAAGTTCTGATGGAATTGTCTTGAGAGAAAAGTGATGGTAAAGGTGAAAATTGGCTCAAAGTTCGACGAGGTAACAGAAACACTCGGACAGTTTCTGAAGAAACCAGAAAAGGAGATGAAGTTCAAAGTTCAGAGACTGACACAGCTTGCTGCCAAAAGGAAGAAAGTTTCACATTAGAAGTGACTTGGTGACCAGTGTAAATAGTGTAATAAACTCTTATAGAACTGTTAAATATGTTGGACTAAAGACAGTGAGACAACACTGAAGAAAAAGTAAGTTAACTTTTCATTAAATTTAATGATTTATCTATGTCTAATATTTCATTTTTTTTAATCATTTTTTTTCAGTCTAAATTACTTTTGTTTTACTGAAAACCTCCCAGCTTCAGGGGGACTGTGCCCCCCCGGCCCCCCCATAAGTCAATCGACCAAATTAGATTTCAGCTGAAATCAGAATTTCCTGTTGCCATCCCTGGTCTTCCATTCACTTTGTATGGATTTGCGCCATCCATTCTTGTTTGGTGCGAACACACCGTTATGATTGTTGCTGCCCAAAAAAAACTAAATTTGTGGGAGGTTTTTTTTTAAACGTGATAAAAGTTGTGATGTTTTGAGTGTTGTTGTTTTTTTTTTTTTTTTTTTTTTTTTTTTTTTTAACTAAAAGTTGTGGGAAGAATTACAGATTTTAAAGCGGATGTTTTTTTGTAAAAAAATTTTTTAATACTTATTTTGTACCCGTAGGTAGATTTGTTTTGCAGTCTGGTGACAAACCACCAGCTGCCGGTCGCTGCGTGCACAAGCGCCCCTTAACTCCCTAACCTGCATGTTTTTTTTGTTTTTTTTTTTGGCATGTTGGAGGAAACCGGAGAAATCCCGGAGTAAACCCACGCAAACACGGGGAGAACATGCAGACTCCACACAGATCACTGTTGGCCTGGGGCAGGGATCGAACCCACGATCTCACGGTCCCCGTGATCCCCCGGCCGAGGGTAAAACTGTGCTGCCACAGTGCTAACCACTGCGCCACCGTGCAGCCCGTTTTCCCCAGCTTACTACAGTGACATTCTATATAATAATACAAGAAGGGCAGCTCGGTGAAGCAGTGGTTAGCACAGTGGCAGCACAGTAAGAAGGTCACAGGATCAATTCCACCCCTGACCATCGTGGGTTCAATCCCACCCCCAGACCAGTTTGAGAAATGACTTTTGGTTTGGTGTAAGTCTGTCAACAGAATTGTGAACCATAAAGCAGTTGGTGTTTAAATGTTAAATGCCATTAAACCCTAACCGCTGTGTCTCTTCTTGCCCTGGCTTCAAGTGTGCGTGGTGTTTTGTACTTGTATTGCTAAAATATAAAAGGATGCATGACACTGGGTCTCAAATATTTGTGATGTGTCCTGTTATAGTACTGCATGAGTTTATTGATGATCAACTATAAACTACACATATAAACTAAATTGTAATGGTTACTGAACAACTCCAATTTCCCCAAAGTGCAAGATACACTATTTTTTTTATTTAAGTTTTTGTAAAGGGGTATACATGTCATTACAGCATTGCATTGTTTACATTTTCATCACATATTCCCTTTTTTTTGTTTTTTGACAAGATTGAAAAAAAAATTATTACAACACCCTTTTTTAAGTGAAAGAAAAGAAAAATTAAAAAAAAAAACAAAAGAGAAGAAAAATAAAAGAACATCTGAGTAGCATTGGAACAAAGAGAGGTGCCATTATTGAAATGGTGTTTGTCAAAGATTAGATCTGATGGAAGACACACATGCGTTCCAGGGTTGCCAAAAGTTCAAGAACCCATCCGTGTCCTGTCTCAGTGCAAATGTCAACTTTTCCATCAAATAAATATCCTGAATCACGTTAATCCAATCTTCAGGTGCAGGACAGTCTTTCGACATCCATTTTTTTGTTAGTGCTTTTTTACTTGCCAATATTAAAACATTGAATAAGTATTTTTCTCCTCGTCTTTCCAATGATTCCGGTAGTAAACCCAAATACAGAGTTACAAAAGAAAAGGGAACTGTTACTTTGAATATTTTCCCCAATATTGTCTGTACATTAGTCCAATACTGGTGGATAACCGGGCATGACCAAAACACATGAAAATGATTTGCAGTCTTCTCACCACACAGGCACCAGCAATTCAACCCTTTACGAGTAAATTTGTTTTGTGCAGGTGTTCTGAAAAATCTTACCAAATTTTTCCATCCAAATTCTCTCCACTGCAGGGATGATGTACTTTTCCACTGTTGTTTGTTTAGTTTTTCCCATATGTCCAGTTGTAAAGTGAAATTCCCCTCTTTCCCATTTCTCTTTTATATATGATGTGTTGTCTCCTTTTAAATCTTGAAGACCGTGGTATATTTTAGAGATGCATCTGATCCCTGAGATCCCTTTATATGCCATTAACCACTTGCACTCCGGGCAATTTTCCTAAAAATGCCAAAAAATAACGTGCCCAAAGTAAATCGAAAGCTGTTATTCAACCCTTTGCAGCATCTTCATGGGGTTGGTCTCATTTAAAAGAAAACACTTTGAATTTTTTGGCAAAAAAAACATAATCTCTCTACGTGCTCCGGCCACTGAGTTACAGTCATCTAAACATACTGAACTTGAAGAAAAAAAAATTGGACACAGTGTTTTTTTGGATACAAATGCTTGTAAATAACACACAGCTGTCCGATCCGGCTGGAAAATGCAACAGAAATGTAGAACCAAGTGTTATCCAGCTGAGATCCAAATTTGGTAACAATACCACAAAAAATGAATATTTTACACAGCTTTGTTCTCAGGCTGTTCCCAGGCGTTTTGGAACTGTGCCAAATTGTGCCAAATGGCACAGTTTGGAAAAACATCTGTAACTTTTGAATAATTCAATGTAGAATCTTCATTTTAGGCTCTAATGAAAGGTCACACTCAGGGCTGTGTCTGTGTGTGTGTGTGGGCGGGGGTCCCCCCCCCCCCCGCTACCAAGGACCAAATTCGTCCCTCTACATGACGGATTACACTCCTTGCATGCTTTCACAGCGGCTCCCCCACCCCCCTCGCTACTGTGTGTGTGTGTGTGGGGGGGAAACCGTCAACGGACCGTGAACGCCCCCCCCCCCCCCTCGCTACAGAAGAGGGTCATCGCTACATGATGGAATAGACTGATATGCTTCCCCCCCCCCCCCCGCAGACCGGGGGGCGTTCAGACCGTGCCCCCCCCCGCTCCTCTTCTGCAGCGGGGGGGGGGGGCGTTCACGGTCCGAACAAGGCAAATGAACTGTTTATCGCGGCGCACGTACTTCGTGCGCAGTACAGTTGTAATTTACCGATCGGTCAAAAGTCATTTTTGGATTACAGTTTTCAGGGATAAATAATAATTTAGCTTATAACACCTCTTCAAAGCAGCAGAGTCGCGGCGAACATCTCTTCCCCCATTGTCAGACGAACGCGACGCTACTCCGATCGTGGATCCCAATCAACATAATTCCATTATTGCCGTTTTGGCGAATGATTTACGACTTTTGTCGTCAGCCTCCGTCTATTCTGCTGGAATGAGTGCAGGTCCCACTTGTGGGTGTTCTCCATGCTGCTGGGTGAGCCTGGGTCTGTAGTAGATTCGTACAGCGTCCTTTGTTTTCATCTGTTGCAACAGTAAATCTCTCTTCACCCAGCCAGAATTTCTGTGCTTCAATTGGCTCCTGCGTTCACAGTAGGCGGGTCCTCCTTCCTAGATTTTCATTCATTGGTTCTTCAAGGTTTCAGAAACCCAATTCAAGGCTCTTATTAGTCGAATGAGAGGTCAATCAGATGAACTAATCTGTTCGCGGCTGTCTCTGCAGTTTTTTTTTGAGTGGCGCTTGGACGCTACTACATCACCATCACCACCATCATGCGTCATGCGCACGAGGGCGCACGAGCGCGCTCTCGTGCGCCCTCGTGCGTCATAGGACGCAGAGACTTGCCCGCCCGCGGAACAACGGAGCGCAAGTGGTTAAGAAAACCTTCAGAACACCTGACTGGGCCCTTTCCAAATCCTCCTTTTTAAGTATTTTGTTTATGTGGTGTCTAAGCTTAAAGAACCTGTAAAGGTCTTGATTTATTAGACCTTGTTTTTTCAAATCTTCAAAACTTTTTAACGTTTGCCCTTTAAAAAAATCGTAATATTTTATCAGTCCGTTCTCTTTCCACTTTTTAAATCTAGTGTCTGTTTTATTAGGAGTAAAATCCTGATCGTAGGAAATCCATTGCAATAATCGATAGGGTTCTTTAGTTTGATTCTCTCTGACTATCTTAAACCAAATTTTTAGCGGGGTCTCTATCCACGGGTTAGTGTTATTCAGATGGTTAGGCAAGGCATTATTCCCTATTATCGCCTGTAGGGGAATGTCACTTGTTATTTGGCATTCTATGTCCTTCCATTGTGCAGTGTAGAATGGGCTACATATCTCCACTAAAATTTTAATTTGCGCGGCTTTAAAATAGTACCTGATATTTGGCAGCGCGAGCCCACCTTTGTCTTTGTTTAGCTGTAGGGTTCTATACCTGATTCTTGGTCTCTTGCCCTGCCATATGAATCTTGAGATCCTTCTGTCCAGTTCTTGCCATGTTCCCCTGGGAGGCTACACCGGTATTGTTTGGAAAAGGTATAGAAGACGTGGAAGTATATTCATTTTGACTGCTTCAATTCTTTGTGCAGTACCCAAGAATGATATTGTATTCCATCTTGCTAGATCAGATTTTATTTTTGCCATCAGTGGATCACAGTTTAGTGTTATAATTTTGTTGAGTTGTTTTGGGATATTGACCCCCAGATATTTCATAGATTCCATCTCCCAGTTAGTTTTGAATTTGCTTAGTAAATACTGATTTGGGTTATAGTTGAATGTTAAAATTTGGGTTTTATGCATGTTCAATTTGTACCCCGATAACTCTCCATACTCTGAAAAAACTGAGATTAGTTCTGGAAAAGAGGTGTCCGGCTTCCCCAGGTATATTAAAATGTCATCAGCAAAGAGTGTTATTTTATGTTCCTTCTGACCAAGTGTAATACCTTGAATTTTTTGATTCTGTCTTATCCATTGGCTCAGAGGTTCTATGAAGATTGCAAAGAGCAGTGGAGACAAGGGGCAGCCCTGACGACATCCTCTCTCCAGTTCAAAAGATGATGATAATTTACCGTTAATCCTTATTTTAGCTGTTGGTTTTTTTATATAATGCCTGGATAGTTCTAATGAAGTTGTTACGAAAATTGAAACTGGACAAGATTCTCTATAGGAAAGACCAGTCAACCAAATCAAATGCTTTTTCAGCATCTAATCCCAGTATGGCTGCATTTAAATTATATTTTTTTATATGATGAATTATGTGTAAAGTGCGTCTAATGTTATCTTGTGTCTGTCTTTGTCTTATAAAACCTGTTTGGTCTAAATGAATTAAGTCTGTCAATATATTTTCTAACCTTTTGGCAAAGATAGCGGTAAAAAGTTTATAGTCCTGATTTAACACACTAATTGGTCTGTAGTTGGAGCAGTCTAATTTATTCTTTTCAGGTTTAGGTATGACTGCAGTGACCCCTTCTCTCCAGGAGGGGGGGATTTCCCCTGTGTGGAGGACACAGTTAAATGTTTTCAGGAGGAGAGGAGATAGTTGCTGTTTAAAAGTTTTGTACCACTCTGCTGTATAACCATCTGCTCCTGGGGATTTGTTAGCTTTAAGTCTCATAGTTGCTTTTTCTAATTTTTTAGGTTGTAGTTCTGCCAGTAGTTTTTTATTTTGTGACTCAGTAAGTTGGGGAAGATTTAATGTATTTAGAAAGGCTTTGGATGTGTCTTTTTTGTGTTTTTTGTGGGAGTACAAGTTCTTGTAGTAATTCTCGAAGCTTTTATGAATTTCCTGAATTCTAATTTTTATTTCCTTTGATACTGGGTCTCTGATTTTGTAGATTGCTCTCTCCGTTTATTGTTTCCTCAATTTATAGGCTAGTAATTTTGCCGATTTGCTACCTGTTTCATAATATTTTTGTTTCAGAAATGTAAGTTTCTTCTGGATTATTGCTGTGTAGATCTCGTTTATTTGTTTTTTTATTTCCTTAATTTTGAGCGAGTCATTAGAATGAGTGTTGTCTTTGTGCTCTTTTTCTAGTTTCTTAAGTTCTGACTCTAATGTGTTTAGTTTTTCTTGTCTCAATTTCTTTTGGAGTGCCAGTTTTACAATAATCTTTCCCCTTATTACAGCTTTGCATGCGTCCCACAGTATTAAAGGGGACACTTCTCCATTATCATTTTCTTCCAAATATCTGATTCCAATTCATCTTTCAATGGTCCTTTCAGCACATTTGAATTTAACCTCCAAGAAAATGTATTATTTGTGTATTTTTGGATATTTAAGTCCATATAGATCGGACTGTGGTCAGAGAGACCCATCAGTCCTATTTTACATGTTTTTACTCTTCCAGTGTCTCTATTAAACATAAAAAAATAGTCAGTCCTTGAATATGATGAATGTGGTGCTGAGTAAAATGTATAATCTTTTACACTGGGGTTGAATTCCCTCCACACGTCACAGATTCCCATTTCATTTAGTAGCATACTAGTTTTTCTACTTTATTTTGATGTTGAGAATTACCTGATGCATCCCAGTATGGATTCAGTCTTAGATTGAAATCTCCACCACATATCACTAAACCTTGTGCTTTAGTTATCATTGGGTCAAATACATTTTCATAAAATTTCCAGTTAGCCTCTGGAGGTGCATATACATTCAGCAGGGTGATACTGTATCTTCTCCCTCTAGCTGACCAAATACCATGCTAAATCTCCCTTCTTTACCTTTGTGTTCTGATTTTTTTTTCAAATATAATTTTGGTTGAGATCAATGTCGCTACCCCCCTCCTCCCTGACTTACAGTATATGAAGATGAAGAGATCAGTTTAAACCCTTGTCTATTAAGTTTAGCGTGTTCCAAGTCTTTTAGGTGGGTCTCCTGTAAAAATATTATTCCTGCTTTGTCTTTTTTCATTTTGCCTAGATTCTTGGATCTTTTAACTGGATTTAGGATCCCTTTTACATTATATGAGATTATTTTGGTTGAACCCTGTTTCTCCATTGTATTGTCTTATTTAGTATAATAGTATAGTGGCCCTCTTTTATGCTACTCAAAAACTGAAAGAACATTGAGAACATAAAACACATTGAGAACATAGTATATAAAACTTTAAAACATAAAACTGTCAAAAGATCTCCCTGAACTGAGGTCTTTTTAGTGACCTTAAGCCGCTTTTCCACTAGCCCAGCTCGCCTCGCCTCGCTTCGATTCGCTACTACTCGGTTCGGCCTCGGTTGTCTTTTCATTGCAGCTGGGTAAAGCGGGGTAAAGCTGGGGTGGGCGGGATTTTTTTTTACAGCAAGGCGACGCCACACTCCCGTGACGTAAAACACACGACCCAAGCAAAACATAACACATGGCGGCTGTACAAGGCGACTCCTTGGTCTGTGGTTTTTTTCACCGTAAATGCCAAAAAGGACCGCCAGACAAGGGTACAGGCAGTGAGACGAAACACTCTGGAATAGTATTGCAGCTCCTTGGAGAGCCGAAGACGTGAGGATACAAACTAGGTCATATATCTTTGGACATGTATCTAATAAACACCGAAAATTGTGTTCGTCTACTTGTTTATTGGTGGAAAAAATGTGCAAAGCAGAGCTCTTCTCACCGGTTTCACGCTGCTTTAACATCTGGGCTGCACGGTGGCGCAGTGGTTTAGCACTGTGGCAGCACAGTTTTACCCTTGGCCGGGGGATCGCGGGGATCATGAGGTCGTGGGTTCGATCCCAGCCCCCGACCAACAGTGAGCTGTGTGGAGTTTGCATGTTCTCCCCGTGTTGCGTGGGTTTACTCCGGGATTTCTCCGGTTTCCTCCCGCATACCAAAAAAAAAAAAAACATGTAGGTTTAGGGCGCTCGCGCACGCAGCGACCAGCAGCCGGTGGCTTGTCACCAGACTGCAAACCAAGTCTACCTACGGGTACAATACAATACAATTTGCCGGTACAAATAAGTAACAAAAAAAAAAAAAAAAAAATATATGACGGTAAGCTAATGGTTGCTAATGCTAGTTTGCTATAAGTACGTCGTACTACACTGTAACCTCTGCAAGTTATTGCTGTTAGGTACTAAAATATGTATGCTGTGTGTGTGTTTCAGATGGCTCTGTTGTGGGAAAATTACCGCTTCAAACGGTCGGTCTGGGCGTTCAACACAGCCTGTCACTGATGTCAACACAGCCTGTCACTGATGTCACCTCAGCTTCACAAACGATCAGTGGTTGTAGAGCTTAAGAATGTTTGTAGAAACGTTTATTTCCTGTGCAACAAATTGCTCTGATCTGCGTGAAAATCATGGAGAGACTGTTGAGACATCATGGATGTAGCTGCTCCAGCAGCACTGAGTCTGAGGTGGTGTTATAGCAAAAAATGATCAGCTGACACAACTTGATCACCAGGTTAATAACTATATTAGCCACAAAATATATATTCAAAAAGTAAACAGTACTGAGTTAGATATAATAAGATATATTTGACAGTTATGATGCATTTTAGGCCAAAGCAAACTTGATCTAGGATTAAAAGCAATTAAAATAATGCAGTCACAAGGTTACATGGAAAATACTTGATTTACTAGATACATGTACTGTAGAATTATATATTCTCTGCATCAACAGTGTACTATACATGCATTCATGTAATATTGCACTGACAATAAACCTGTGAAGTTTTTGCAGATGTGTCTCTTTTTTATATGTGAAGGTTACCACCATGTGGCACAAATTAAATACTAACAGATTGGAAAAGCTGTCTAAGAACAATCCAGCAGTTTGAGAAATCACTTTTGGTGTAAGTCTGTCAACAGAATTATGAACCATAAAGCAGTTTGTGATAAAATGTTAAATCCCATTAAACCCTAACCCGGGGGCTTCCAATCATGTGTCATGGGGGGCCAAGACCCTGCAGGTTCTCTTCTACCCAGTCTCTTCAGTAGGTGTTTTCACTGATCAGCAGTCAGTGGAAGAAGTTCAGCTGAATCTGCTGTTGAAGACACTGGTTGGAGGTAAAGCCTGCAGGGTCTTGGCCCTCCATGGCACATGATTGGACACCCCTGCCCAAACCCATTATGATGAAGAGTAGATGCTAATATGACCCAGAATTCCTCCATATACTGGTACTGTCACTAAAGTATGCAGGGTCTTCTGCGGTGGCACATCCAACAATGCAGTCTTCAGTTAATAAAATAATTGTTTTGGTTACTTTTTTCTTAAAAATGAGCCATTATTTTCAAGGTCACCGATAAATGCTTTGTACTGTTGACTCTTTTCCCACCGGTGTCTTAACAGACAAAATAGAAAATCATGGTGCAAACACATAAGTCACTAAATTGTTTATTACAATCAGCAGCAAATTCCAGATTATTCAGAATGTGCAAAATTCAAACTGAAAAAAAAAAAAAAAAACTGGAATGAGTCACACATGCCAGCCATGCTGCCTCACTGAGAAGCAACTGGATCGGCCCCTCGTACTGGTCCTGGTTCAGCAGATCTTCAGCCTGCATCTCTGTAAATAGTGAGGCAAGGTCCGGTTTGGGTGGATCGTTTCCCTCTTGCCTAGACAAAAGACAGAAATGGGTGGTGGTTAATTAAAGCAAGTTTAAAACATATTTGGGAATTACACTTGTTGCTAAAAGCCAGTGGTGGAATGTGAATGAATGAATGAATCTTTATTTCGGATAGATTAAAAGTAAAGATTAAAAGAAAATAGAATAATACAACAAAGGGGAAAAAAATCTAACGAGGTCTATTTAAACAATAACTCTGATTATACAGTTCAACATAGGTTATCTGAAATGGGTGATGGCTGAAGCCGCAGCTTATATTGCCCACCATATTCCATCCAAGAATTCAAAAGAAAAACAAAACAGGATCGATTACAGTTTGAATATGACAATAAAGTACTTCGTTGTTGTATTTAACCACAATTTTCATGTAGCTGCGCTTCAGTAGAGTAGATTTTACAAGGGCTGGGTTACATTTAAAATCATCTGTTTTTACTGTGGCCTCAGCAATCAGAATGAATTAATACATTCACTTGAATGGAATCTAGTACTTTAACTGAAGGTGTGCATCACCTAGTATGGAGTCGCTCAGTCAAAATGGAGTTTTTATCAATAAAAGTTTGTCTTGTCTGTAAAAGTGTTTCTTGTTGCCCTGGCTTCAAGTGTGGGCGGTGTTTTGTACTTGCATTGCTAAAATATAAAAGGATGCACTACAATGGGTCTCAAATATTTGTAATGTGTCCTGTTACTGCATGAGTTTATTGATGATAGACTATAAACTACACATATAAAGTAAATTATATTGATGACTGAACAACTCACATTCCCCAAAAGATACAGTTATGAACATAACTCACAAAGGATCACAAGTGATCTGACAAAAAAAAAAAAAATACATTAACAAGCGGTTTATTTTACAGTTGATGTGCCAGTCATTTTCAGTTATTCTGTAATTAATATTCACACAATCAAATAAATCTCAGTTCAGTCCCTTTTATATTAAGTGGAAATTATGCTACTTTGGTTTTGACACTTTACCTATAAAAGCAAAGGATTTCAGTACGTTCCACAGTGGCGAGGTCCGTTGTGGGGTGCCTGCTTTTCCTTTCCTCTTGCCTAGACGAACGACAGAAATGGATGTTGGTTAGTTCAAGCAAGTTCAACACTTATACAGGCACATCTCAAAAATTAGAATATCATGAAAAAGTTCAATATTTTTGTCACTCATTTCAGAAAGTGAAACCCATATATAGATTCATTACACAGTCATATATTGCAAGTGTTTATTTTAATATTGATGATTATGGCTACAGCCCATATTAACCAACACCTGAGCGGCCAACATTAATATTTAAAAACTATTTTTTAAAGTTAATTTTATGTAATATTCTAATTTTTTGCCAAATTGAATTTGGGGTTTTCAGGGGCTGTAAGCCATAATCATCCAAATTAAAATAAATAAACGCTTGAAATATATCACTGTCTGTGTAATGAATCTATATAATATATGGATTTCTCTTTCTGAAATGAGTGACAAAAAATATTGAATTTTTCCATGACATTCTAATTTTTGGAGATGTACCTGTATTAGGGAAATACACTTGTGAAAGTCAGTGGTGGGATGTGACAAAAGTGCTTTGTTTCCCTGACCAGCACCGCAGGATCCACTCTGTACAGGTACAAGTACATTATCAATCCAGGGATTTATGGTGGAACAGCACAACAACACTGTTCCAACACCTTTTATGGAAAATCCACAGAATAGGTGTGTGGGTCTATTCTGACGCTTTAGAAAATTATATGAATGACTTTATAAATCACTGGTTTGAAAAAGCACTTTTAATATGTTGAGATTTTGGCTCCTGGGCTCAACTTCACCTACATCCACAATATAAACACTGAGGGAGGCTAAACCCTGGCATGTGGAAACACATTCTAGCATTAAATTGCACACAATTTAATGCGCAGCACCAAAGTGCAATATGTACACAAACCAGGACTTTAACCAGGATTAACATATTTCATCGTTTTGCTCTCACAAGTGAATACTTAGGACAAAACAAGCACGAATCAGCAGTTGGCTACTAGCTAGCTACTAGCTAACACTCGTTAGCCAGCACAGGACGGCGCTGTATGGCTCAAAAAAAGTGAGCTTACCACCAACAGGATAAATAAGCAAACAGATGCACAATATTACAAATCACCCACCATTGATGGTTCTCTCACGTTCGTCTTCAGCTTGTCCGTAGTCCGGTTCTCTGCTGGGCTGCATCTGTATCTGTGCGGGTCGCTCCTCTCACTGTGGATCTGCCACCAAGCAGAGAAAACTCTGCACCTCTTCGTTGGACCACGGTGTAGATTTCCGCAAAACCTACAACGCTGTCTGTATTAATATCATATTTACTCGGTGACCGAGTTAGTCCGTGAAATATTGCAAATGGCGGTCGTGTAAATTCCACTGAAGACGGACGCTTTCGTGACGTTACGCACTGACCAATCAGTGGCTCGCAGTCTGTTGACATCACATCTCGGCTCGACTCAGCACAGTTGTACCCTGGCCTCGAACAGGCACGAAAATAGCGCCTGTTAACCGGTGGTGGGTACAGTGGAAAAGGCTAGAAAGCGAGTTGAGTCGAAGTGAGTAAGGCCAAAGTGATACTCGTGGAAAAGGGCCTTTAGAGGAGCCTTGATGGTGTGTTGGCTCTGAGGGAAATTCCTCAAACTTTGTTACGTGTTGAGGGCCCTCTCTTACCCCTTTAAGTTGTCCCATGTTTTTAACGTGATTTTCAGATCCCAATCCGAACTTGTATAGATTTTTTTTTTTTTTATGCCTATACCCTATGAAATTATGCGCTACCTCCCACCACCATCACAGCAAACAATCACGGTAATACAGTATTTGTTAGTGTGGAGAGTTCATGTGGTTCTTTCACATTTCTATTTTAACCAGTTTTTTTTTTTAAGACTTATTTGTTTCTAATATTGTCACTGTTTCATGAAATGTTTTACCACCTCATATTTGTTGATTCTGCATCTCCTTTAATATTTGTTACCTTGTAGGAGGAGGGTTGGATGTGCATATTGTCTAAAAATATCGTTATTCCCTCCTGAAAGCGTCCAGTTTTTCCTTATAGCCCTGGTGCTGGGTTTCCTGCTGCTGGCCCGTGGATTTTGAGGGCCTCTGTGTGCACCACGTTTGAGCCTTGAGTCTTTCAATTGGGTCTGCTGTGGGTTTATACACCGGTACCGGGAACCCTCTTCTCGCCATATCCCTGGTTGCTTCTTCCGCCGAGTTGCAGAGACACGTCTCTTCCCCGTAAAAAACCCTCAGCTTCGCCGGGAATGGGGTTTGAAAGTGCAGTTTCTTCTCTCTTAGTACCTTTTTAGCGTCATTGTATTCCCAATGTTTTTTTAAGGACCTCCGGGGCGTAGTCATGTTCCACAAAAACTTTTCTTTCTTGGTTCATAAATCCTTTTTTCTGCCAAGCCAGTCTCAAAACCTCTTCTTTTGTTCTGAAGTTGGAAAACTTCACCACCACCGATCGCAAGGGGGCTGCCACCGATGGCCTTGGGGCTAATGAACGGTGCGCCCTTTCTATTTTCAAGTCGGTGGATTGGGGAATTTCCAACTTTTCTCTCAGTATGGTTTCCAGGCATGCAGCCATTGTGGTGAAACCATCCTCGACTCCTTCTTTCAGACCATGAATTCTTATGTTGTCCCTTCTTAGTCTTCCTTCCAGGTCGGTTAGCTTAGCCTGCAGTCTTGTCTGTCGTTTAAGTAATTCCAGCGTGGTTTCTTCCAGCCCTTTTATTCTTTCCTCTGCTTCCATGATTCGGTCCTCAGCCTGGTCCACTCTGTTGTTTGTCCTTTTTATTTCGTCTTTAAGTTCACGAAATTCGGCCCCACACTCTCAGCAAAATTCTCTTAATTCTTGAAGTATCGTTTTTAAGCTAGCCATGTTGCTAGACTCATTTTGCTCCTCCATTTCCGAGAGGTTATTGTCTTCAAGGTCAGTTTCTTCGGCTGATGCGTGTCTTGGCCTGGTAAATGTCGATCTCTTCTGTTTTCCTTTAGGCATAGTAACTTTCTTTTGAGCAGCGGTATAAAACATACAAAAATAAGTTAACATATATAATAAGATGTAGTAAAAGAGACTATTACAGTAAAGAACTAGAGAAAAACAAAGACAATATTAAAAATACTTGGACAATACTCAACAGTATCCTTGGAAATAAAAGCAGAAATACAAGCTACCCAACTAATATTCCAAAAAATAATAAAACGACTCAGAGTGTGAATATAGCTTCACCTGCAGATGAATTTAATAATTTTTTTGTTGACATTGGACCTAAACTGGCCCGAGAAATGCCCACTACGGTGCCTACAGGTGATACAATATGCAATAACACTGCTGTAAAAGACTCCATCTTCATAAAGAACACAGACGAAAGAGAGGTCATTGAAATTGTTAAATCGTTCAAAAGTAAAACATCTACGGACTGTGATGGTATTGACATGCTACTAGTCAAAACTGTTATCGAATGCATAGTAAAACCACTGACGTATATCTGTAACCTGTCTCTCCAATCAGGTATATTTCCCAATGCAATGAAAATAGCTAAAGTAATTCCGATATACAAGACGGGTGACAGAGGGGAACTCTCAAACTATAGACCAATTTCACTATTACCGCAATTTTCCAAGATACTTGAAAAAATATTCTATGAGAGAATTGACAACTTCATACTGAAGAATGATTTATTGTGTGAGCAGCAATATGGGTTCAGACACAAGAGGACAACTGCATATGCCCTAATGGAATTTACAGAAAAAATATCAACAGCCATAGAAAATAAAGAGTATTCAGTTGGAGTATTCCTAGATCTTAAAAAAGCATTTGATACAGTAGATCACAATTTATTAATAAAGAAACTACAAAATTGTGGTATTAGAGGGGTAGCACTGTCCTGGTTAAGTAGTTACTTAAAGAATAGATATCAGTATGTATGTGTTAGCAACAAAAACTCAGAGTTACTGAAGGTCACCTGTGGAGTCCCACAGGGTTCAGTTTTGGGACCATTATTATTCAATATGTATATAAACGATATATGTAAAGTTTCAGAAAAAATGGACTTAATATTGTTTGCCGATGACACTAATCTGCTATGCAGTGGAAACAATTTGGAACAACTTCTGGATACACTCGGAAAGGAATTAGGAAAGCTTAAACTGTGGTTTGATTCAAACAAATTAACGCTCAATTTAAGTAAGACAAAATTTATAGTCTTTAACAACCATCACAACAACCCAGTACCCAAACTCAGTGTAAATGGTGTAGAGATTGAAAGGGTATCTGAAACTAAATTCCTTGGAGTAATAATTGATAACAAACTGTGTTGGAAGTCACATATTAATTATATTAAAGGTAAAGTATCCAAATCAATTGCAATATTACACAGAGTGAAATATTTGCTGAATCAACCCACACTATACACCTTGTATCATTCATTAATACTCCCATACATGACATACTGTAATGAAGTATGGGGAAATACATATAAAACAAACATATATCCACTCTTTATGCTTCAAAAGAGAGCTATTAGAATAATAAACAGAGCAGCTTACAGGGAACCAACAAACCCACTTTTTCTTAAACAAAAAACTCTCAAGTTGAAAGTTCTGGTTGACTTTAAAACCGCAATAATAATGTTCAAAGTGAAGAATTTATCACTGCCCGCAAATATCCAAAAGTTGTTCCAAACAAGGGAGAAACGATATCACTTCAGAGGAACATGTATATTTCAAAAGCCTACAGTGAGAACAACCACCAAGCAACACTGTATTTCAGTGCAAGGAGTCAGATTATGGAACGATTTTGGACCTGAATTAAAATTATGTACAACGCTTGGACAATTTAAACAAAAACTAAAGGAAGAAATACTCCAAACATATTTACAAGACGACATGTAAACTCACATAAGGATTGACATATCCAGCCTGTGTTGTGTTGTAGCTTAGTTTTTTTTTTTCTTTTTTTTTTTTCTTTCTTTTTTCTCTGTGACATTTTGTCTTAGATTTGTTTTTGAATAGTAACCGCTTAACTTAGCCTAGCTTAGTTTTCTTTTTTCTCTGTCACATTTTGTCTTAGCTTTGTTTTAAATTGTAATCGCTCTTGTCTTGTTTTCTCTTTTTTCTCTTTTGAAATCTTGGATGGAATATGGGTGGGCAATATAAGCTGCGGCTTCAGCCATCACCCATTTCGGATAACTCACGTGGAATTGTATAGTAGGAGGAGTCTTTGTCTAATTTGACCTTGTTGTTATATTATACAGTTTCTTTTAACCTGTACTCTACTATCCGAAATAAATTAATTCATTCATTCATTCATTTTCACTCTTCCATAAAGCCGTTAAATCTGATTTTCATGGCATTTTCACGGATGGGATCTGGGAGCTTCAGCGTTAAGCGGCTACCACCATGGTGTCCAGACCGGAAGTCAAGATACACTATTTTGAATATACAGTGCATCCGGAAAGTATTCACAGCGTTTCACTTTTTCCACATATTGTTGTGTTACAACCTGATTCCGAAGGGATTAAATTCTTTTTTTTTCCTCAAAATTCTACACACAATACCCCATAATGACAATGTGGAAAGTTTTTGTTTTTTTTTAATTTTTGCAAATTTATTAAAAATAAAAAACTAAGAAATCACATGGACATAAGTATTCACAGCCTTTGCCATGAAGCTCAAAATTGAGCTCATGTGCATCCTGTTTCCACTGACCATCTGTTACGTCTCGTCCTGGGAACGGACCACCGCTGCCACCAAATGTAACAAAACAAATCTTCACACCGACACGACACTTCAACAATCCATCAATCGATGACCACAATGATTCTTAACGATAACCACCTGTTATATACTATCTGAGATAATCAAAGTCAATTAGCACATACCATATCCCCAGGTAAGACGATAACATTTTCATTTTCCACACATACCCACTAACATCTAAAAAGTCCATAAATAATTCCCCACCTATTTACAGAATAAATATACATCACACAGAATAAATAAGACACCATAGATAATTCAATAAATAATTTAAACCCCTATTTACAAAATCTAAATCACCCCTAAACTTACCATCACATGCTCCCTTCCTGCTGGTATCCTTTAAAAAGCCTTCAACCCCTAAAGAGTCTTTTGCCCGGACACCATCAGGGAGCATGCTGGCAAAGGTATGTGGATTAATGATCACCACTTGTTTTACCCAAATAATTAAACATAACAATTATCTCACAAAGGCATTCCAATTAGTCAAAAGCAGATCTTAAAGTAATATGTGCAAACTTAACAATAATTAACATTTACAAATATTACCCAAACAATATAATTAAACATACAATAAACCATAACAGTGGTGACACTCCGTCGTCACACCATCCTTGAGATGTTTCTACAGCTTAACTGTAGTCCATCTGTGATAAATTCAGTTGATTGGACAGGATTTGGAAAGGAACACACCTGTCTATATAAGGTCCCACAGTTGACAGTGCATGTCAAAGCACAAACCAAGCATGAAGTCAAAAGAATTGTCTGTAGACCTCCGAGACAGGATTGTCTCGAGGCAGAAATCTGTGGATGGGTACAGAAAAATTTCTGCTCCTTTGAAGGTTCCAATGAGCACAGTGGCCTCCATTATCCGTAAATGGAAGAAGTTCAGAACCATCAGCACTCTTCCGAGAGCTGGCCGGCTGTCTAAACTGAGCAATCGGGGGAGAAGGGCCTTAGTCAGAGAGGTGACCAAGAACCCAATGGTCACTCTGTCAGAGCTCCAGCATTCCTCTGTGGGGAGAGGAGAACCTTCCAGAAGGACAACCATCTCTGCAGCAATCCACCAATCAGGCCTGTATGGTAGAGTGGCCAGATGGAAGCCATTCCTTCATAAAAGGTACATGGCAGCCCGCTTGGTGTTTGTCGAAAGGCACCTGAAGGACTCTCAGAACATGAGAAACAAAATTCTCTGGTCTGATGAGACAAAGATTGAACTCTTTGGCGTGAATGCCAAGCGTCATGTTTGGAGGAAACCAGGCACCGCTCATAACCATGCCAATGGTGGTGGCAGCATCATGCTGTGGGGATGTTTTTCAGTTGTGTGGAGAATTTTGAGGGAAAAAAATGAATTTAATCCCTTTTGGAATAAGGCTGTAACATAACAAAATGTAGACAAAGTGAAGCACTGAATACTTTCCGGATGCACTGTAACTCATTAATAATCACACAAGTGATCTGACAAAAAAATAAACAATCGGTTCTTCAACAGTGGCTAATATTGGATGTCCCATTCATTTTCAATTATTCTGTAATTAATATTAACACAGTCAAATAAATCTCAGTTCAGTCCCTTTCATATTAAGTGGAAATTGTGCTACTTTAGTTTTGGCACTTTATCTGTACTTGTCCGCCACTACTAAAAAAAAATAACGGGATGTGCAACTTACCAGTCATAACACATTGCTGTGTAGTGCTAAACGTTGCCAGTGTCAAAGCAGATGCTGATCGGACTCTAGAACGAAAATACACACAATTTAAATACATGCACAGCACGGAAGTGCAACATGTAAAAAAACCATCTTTTTAACCAGGATTAACACTAGCTTATTTTGTCAGATGTTGTCGACACAAATGCAAAATACAAGCAGAGCACAGAGTTGGCATTGATGGCTAACTAGCTAGCTCATTGTCTGCATACAGGAGACAATGCTGTTGTTTGTTCAAAGTGAGCTTTCCACCGCTGGGATAAATAATGTAAAAGATGCATAATATCACAACACTCACCATCGTCTATATCCTCTATAACAGGGGTTCCCAAACTTTTCAGCCCACGACCCCCAAAATAATGGTGACAGAGACTGGTGAGCTCCATGATCCCTGAAGGTGACTGAAACATAAAAAAACGTATACACAGGACTCGCGCACTAGTAAGCGTAAACAAACACGGGCATAACATCACAAAAGAACAGAACAGCCTGACAACCATGATATGATTTTACATATAACAATTCACTAAACAGTTAAAGCAGAATACATTAAAGTAATTTCCATGTAATTTAGGAGTGAACATTGTTGCTGTCGTGCAAACTTAAGTTTGACACAATGCTTTCATTTCCATGTTAGCAGAGCAATCAGTCAAAGTAATAGCCGTAAACTGTAGCATTGCATACACATATGAACATTGTTACGGTGCAAATGTATATTTTGGCAAACTGTGTTTCAGCGTAGGGCACTGTGGCAGCACAGCAACTCACCCTTGGCCGGGGGATCCTGGGTTCGATCCCAGCCCCCGACCAACAGTGATCTGTGTGGAGTTTGCATGTTCTCCCCGTGTCAGCGTGGGTTTACTCCGGGTTTTCTCCGGTTTCCTCCCACATGCAAAAAACATGCAAGTTAGGTTAATTGGCATCAAAATGGGGATTCTAAATTGTCCTTAGGTATGCCTGTGAGAGTGAATGGTTGTCTGTTTCTCTGTGTTGGCCCTGTGATGGACTGGCGATCTATCCAGGGTGTACCCTGCCTCTTGCCCAAAGATGCTGGGATAGGCTCCAGCCCCCCCGCGACCTGAAACAGATTAAGTGGTAGAAGATGGATGGATGTATGTTTCAGCGTAAATCTCACCTGATGAGATGGGTGGGCAATATGTGTGGAGCACAACAAGTCAATTCTGGGTTTAATTTTGGAGATGGCCACTCTGAGATCATCCTCCATATTTAGACGCGATCTGTATTTATTTTTAATATATGTCAGTTCCGAGAAAGTCTTTTTGCACAGGTATGTAGAACCAAATGGCATCAGTACATCCATCGCGACAATGGATAGCTGTGGATATTCTCTCTCAACTGAAATCCAGAACTCAGTAAGCATTTTTGAATGAAAAGCTGCCTTTAAGGTGCGGTCACTTGACAGCTCAATCAGTGCGTCCTCCATGTCGGGTGGCAGATGACTTGCAGCAGTTACAGTGAATGGTGATCTTATCCAGTCATATTTTTCCGGAGTTGTTTCTTCAGGGAAAAACTTGTTAAAGTGTTCCAGCATGGCTTGAAGGTGGGTAGTGATGGACTTCTTCACAGTGTTAACACTCAGATTATTTTCCTCCATGAGCTCAGGAAACATATCAGTCCTGCCCATCTCAACTCTCACAGTCCAGTGATCCACTTTTCTTTCGAATGCGCGGATTTTATCATTCAGCAACATGATGCTTGTGTTTTCACCTTGCAATGACATGTTAAGTCCGTTCAGTCTGTGAAATATCCAGGATAGATATGCTAGCCTTGTTAACCAGTCAGGTGGTCAGCAAGCTGGGACTCGTTCTCCATCAGAAATAAGTGCACCTCATCCCGCAGTTCATAAAGGCGGCTGAGGACATTTCCTCGCGAAAGCCACCTGACCTCTGTGTGGAACAGCAGGCCCTGATGCGCCGATCCCAGTTCATTGCAAAGAGTAGCGAACAGCCTGGTGTTGAGTGGGCGTGATTTTATGTAGTTGACATTTTTTATGGCAGTCTCAAGAACACTCTTTAAGATCTGGGTCGAGCGTTTTACTCACAAGAGCTTCTCTGTGAATAATACAATGCGTAAAGTTTACGTGGGGTGCCACTTGTAGCCTGTTTTCCACTAGCCCAGCACACCTTGGTACGGCTCGATTCACTTCAGTACGGCTCGGAATGCTTCTGTCTCCATTATCACGGTGTTGTGCTTGTGCTGTGATGGTTTGTGTTAGGAGGTTTTAGAAGCGAGGCGGCGCCAGATTCCCAGCGAGGCGGGGCCACACTCCCGTGACGTTACGCACCCGACTGAGTCCTTATTTACACGAGACAAAAAATGGAGGATCCAAGGATTATTGCCTTGCTCGCTCTGTGGTTTTATCTCACAATTAATTTTATCTCATAATTAAGCTGCAACAACACAAGTCACTTTTGTTTTGAATTAACTGCCAAATGACCTAGAAATAATGAGCTGAAACTTGTTTTTATTTGTATTAAATAATGAGACGGTGGCACACTGGCCAACACCAAATTGTATTATTTTTTACATCCTAGGGCATTTTGGATGTACTGAATAAAAAAAATTCATGTTTTTCACCTTCAGGTCAACGTTTGGAACAACAGTATTATTATTTTCCGTTTAGATGATACTACACTCCTTCTAAAGTATTGTAATTCTCTGAATTTGGAATGCCGGTAGAACATTCAATTTACATATACTTGTACCTACTTTGACTTGGTGCTAATTTTTTATGATATTTCAATAAAAAGAACAGAAAGCTTACAAAAACATTTGTTTTTTGGTCTAGTTAAAAATTACATTACCTTTACAATGGTTGACCCCTGACAGGATGATCAGCATCATTTTTCATCAGACTAGGCAATGGAATTTCTATGTAATTATACTGTTTTATAATTCAGTGTTATAACAGACAAACCACACTTTCCACAACAATTCTATTTTATTATATACAAAATATTAAAATAAAAAAAAAACTTTGCAACACAACATGAAGGTTAATCGACATTTTATACACGCCGACCACTGAGTGCCTCTACACCAGCTTCCCAAACTGGGTCAGGAAGGCTCGGTTGAATGAAGCCGTCTCTGCCTGCTCTGGTTCAGGAAGGCTCGGTTGAATGAATCCGGGCGGGCTGGCACGGCGGACGCGTGGGATGATTCTACAAGGAAAATGCACACAATAAAATACAGCACGAAAGTGCAAGATATACAGAAAAGACAATAGTTTTTAACAAGAATACATAAGCTTATTTCAGCGTATTGTTCACATGAATAATTAAAATAAAAGCTTTAGTCCGCAGTGTGCTGCAATAAAGCACCGATCATCATCCACAAATGAACAGCTTTTTTATTGCATAAATAAACTGAGCGTCTTACCGAATATATTTGCGAAAAAACGCACAATAAAAAAAAATTAAAACTCACCGTTAAAGGACTCCGATGTCGAGACCTCCCGGTATATTTTTTCATTCCGGGCGGCTCCGTCTAACTCGCGCTGGATACGTTCGTCTGACAATGCAGTGAGCAGACACTGCACCTCCTTATTGGTCCATGGAACACCCTTATTACGCGAAGCCATTTTTGATAGAGAATAAATGAAAATAGCACAGCAATACACTGAAAATAAACCGCCAACAGTGGTTGCGTGCTGAGTAATGGCGGTCATGAAGATTCTTTTTTTTTTTTTTTTTCAAAAACTTTATTGAGAAGGTCGTGAAGATTCGGTAGAAGAGGAGGAGGAGAGGGGCGGTTACAACCTGACCAATCAGCGCCGGTTACGACCTGACCAATCAGCGGCGACTAGTCTGTTAACGTCACAACACGGCACAGCTCAGCACTGCTGTACCCTGCCCTGGAGCGGGGCTGAGAATCGCGGCTGTTAACCGTGTTGGGGCTTGTGGAAAAGCGTACAAAGCGTGCTGAGCCGTCCCGTGTTGCGCTAAAGCGTGCTAGTGGAAAAGGGCCTTTATTAATCCTTTTTCCCCAGCATTGTTGCAGCACCGTCTGTACACACATCGATGCACTCATCCCAAGACAGTCTCTCTTCTTTTAGTTTGTTGTCAAGTTTTGTGAAAATGTTCTCAGCATTTCCTCGTTAAGTTTTCCATCAAAACTGTATCTGATGAAAACAAGCAGCTGGGCTGAGTTTGATATATCTGTGGATTCATCTAACTGCGAAGCATATTTCCCTTTATTCTCTCTGTCAATCATTTGACACCTTATGTCCTGGGCCATATCCATGATGCGCCAGGATATGGTCCCGTCAAACAGCAGCACTGCTTCCAGCTCCCTCGCCTGTTTATCCTCATGCATTGTCTAACTCATAGTGATATCAGCAGGTTTTATTAGGGTTTCTCCGATTGTGTGTTTCTTGTTTGCCTTTGCAATTAAACATGCCACTTCATATGATGCCTTTTGAGCTTTGGTTGTGGATGTTGTTTGATAAGCTATGACTTTCTTTTGGCCTTGCAATTCTGTCTCCTTTTGGCGGAAGAAAATCTGCTGGTTTAGCGGCAAGAGATGGGTGCTTAGTTTTTTTTAGGGCTTTAAACCCTCGTGTGCAAGCACCTCGGTGCACACTACACATTGGGGATGTTGTACTTCATTGATAACGATACATGTGAATCCATACTGAATATATTGCTCTCGATACTTGCGACACTTGGAGGAAGGCTGGTCTGACTGCTGGCGCCCTTTACGCTTACAGTGCTGTCCTCCTCCTCCTCCCCCTGCACCAGACATCGGCCTTTCTGGCGGCATGTCTCCGCTTTCCTCTTCTGCCGTTTCTGCTGGCCTTGCTGCATTGTCTTTGGTCAGTATTAACCAACGTTTCATTTTTAAAAATAATATCCTGGGCTTTCAGCATAGTGTTGTGGAGGATGAAAACAGACGAGACATGAGCTGACAACACAGAGGTTTATTTCTCCTCCAACACAGAACAGACTAACTCTGAGTGCCAAAGCGATCTGCTTTATAAATTTTCTTCCCTCCTCTGGCACTCAGGTTAAACACATTTACATACCTGTTACCAAGTGTGAACACTCATCAACATACACAGATTAACACATTTGCGCCCCTGCGTCCTCAGGTGTGAGCCTGGCACAGCGGGAGCGAAAGGCACATCTTTATTTCCTACATACCCCCCGGTGCTCTGGCGCCCCTGGCTAGCACCCCCAACACCCCGAAGTACTGGGTGGAGTGTCATCTCCTTTGTGTCATCAGTGTGTTGATTTGAGCTGTTCAGATGAAATCTACTTGTGACCTTTACTGTAGGGCAGTTATAATGACATGTCACCTGGGTAATCACCTAAGGATTCTGAAAATCATCTTCACGACCCCCCACCCCACCTCCAGGCGTCTCGGGACCCCCCGGTGGGTCGCAGTTCCCACTTTGTGAGTGTCTGCTCTATATCATGGTTTTTCAACTTCCATGGTCGGGTCCTCGCGTTATTTGCTGGTCGGTGGCCATAAATTCATTTCTGGTGGTTCCATCTAGTTCCCTCTGGATTCTCTCATCAACCAAAGGCACAGAGAAGTCTGTTGGACCACGGTGTTGATTTCTGTGAAGCCATTCTGTCGTTCATACTGACGCTTGTTTGCTCACTTGCAGACGAATCATTTGCAAATGGCAGTTCGAGATTCTGTAGAATACATTGCTCTCACGATCCCCCTCATGGATCGTCACCTTATCGTGGTGGGGGGGTTTGCGTGCCCCAGTGATCCCAGGAGCTATGTTGTCCGGGGCAATTTGCCTCTGATAGGGTCTCCCAAGACAAACTGGTCCTGGGTGAAGGGCCAGACTAAGAATGATCCAACAGACTCTCATGATAAATTGTATATCAAGGATTCAGTGTACCCCGCCCGGTATGGGGTTACCGGGGCCCCACCCTGGAGCCAGGCCTGGGGGAGGGGCTTGAAGGCTAGCGTCTGGTGGCCGGGTTTCCACCCATGGGACCCGGCCGGGCTCAGCCCGAAGGAGTTACATGGGTCCGCCCTCCAGTGGGTTCACCACCTGCAGGAGGGATCATGGGGGTCCGGTGCTATGTGGATTTGGTGGCGGTCAAAGGCGGGGACCTTGGCGGACTGATCCCAAGCTTTCTAAACTGGCTTTTGGTACGTGGAATGTCACCTCTCTGGTGGGGAAGGAGCCTGACCTGGTGTACGAGGTTGAGCGATACCGGCTAGATATAGTCGGCCTCACCTCAACACACAGCTCCGGTTCCGGAACCAGTCTCCTGGAGAGGGGCTGGAGCTTGGCCTTTTCTGGAGTTGCCCCGGGCGAGAGGCGACGAGCAGGGGTGGGTATTCTTGTATCGCCCCACCTTGCTGCCTCTATATTGGAGTTTTCCCCGGTGGACGAAAGGGTTGCTTCCCTGTGCCTTCGGGTTGGGAAACGGGTCCTGACCATCATTTGTGCCTATGCACCAAATGATGTTTCAGAGTACCCACCCTTTTTGGAGTCTGTGACTGGGGTGCTGGAG
This sequence comes from Pholidichthys leucotaenia, assembly GCA_020510985.1. NCBI lineage: Eukaryota > Metazoa > Chordata > Actinopteri > Cichliformes > Pholidichthyidae > Pholidichthys > Pholidichthys leucotaenia. The sequence goes on along the minus strand of CM035843.1, from coordinate 201,553,743 downwards.
GGTGCTCCTCCTGGAGACTCCATTGTCCTACTGGGGGACTTCAATGCGCACGTGGGCAACGACAGTGAAACCTGGAGGGGGGTGATTGGGAGGAACGGCCTGCCCGATCTGAACCCGAGTGGTGTTCAGTTATTGGACTTCTGTGCTAACCACAGTCTGTCCATAACGAACACCATGTTCAAGCATAAGGGTGTCCATATGTGCACCTGGCACCAGGACACCCTAGGTCGCAGGTCGATGATCGATTTTGTTATCGTATCATCAGACCTGCGACCGTATGTCTTGGACACCCGAGTAAAGAGAGGTGCAGAGCTGTCAACTGATCACCACCTGGTGGTGAGTTGGATCCGATGGCAGGGGAGGAAGCCATTCAGACCTGGTAGACCCAAACGTATAGTGAGGGTGTGCTGGGAGCGTCTGGCTGAGGCCCCTGTCCAGGAGGTCTTCAACTCCCACCTCCGGAAGAACTTCAACCACATTCCGAGGGAGTCTGGAGACATGGAGTCTGAATGGGCCATGTTCTCCACCTCTGTTGTTGAAGCGGCGGCCCAGAGCTGCGGCCGCAAGGTGGTCGGTGCATCTCGTGGTGGCAACCCCCGAACCAAGTGGTGGACACCAGTGGTGAGGGGGGCCATTAAGCTGAAGAAGGAGTCCTATCAAGCTTGGTTGGCTTGTGGGACTCCCGAAGCAGCTGAGGTGTACCGGCAGGCCAAGCGGAGTGCAGCTCGGGTGGTTGCTGAAGCAAAAACCCGGGTATGGGAGGAGTTCGGTGAGGCCATGGAACAAGACTTTCGGTCGGCTTCAAAGAGATTCTGGCAAACTGTTCGGCGGCTCAGGAGGGGAAAGCAGCTCCCCGTCCACACTGTGTATGGTGCGGATGGGACACTGTTGACTTCAACTGGGGATATCGTCGGGCGGTGGAAGGAATACTTTGAGGATCTCCTCAATCCCACTGATACGCCTTCCACAGAGGAAGCAGGGTTTGGGGACGAGGGGGATGACTCGCCTATCACAGGGGCTGAGGTCGCCAAGGTGGTTAAAAATCTCCTTGGTGGCCGGGCCCCGGGGGTGGACGAGATTCGCCCCGAGTACCTCAAGGCCCTGGATGTTGTTGGGTTGTCATGGTTACCACGCCTCTGCAACATTGCGTGGAGGTCGGGGGCAGTGCCTTTGGCATGGCAAACCGGGGTGGTGGTTCCTCTCTTCAAAAAAGGGGACCGGAGGGTGTGCTCCAACTTTAGAGGGATCACACTCCTCAGCCTCCCTGGGAAGGTCTATGCCAAGGTACTGGAGAGGAGAGTCCGGCCGTTGGTCGAACCTCGGATTCAAGAGGAGCAATGTGGTTTTCGTCCTGGCCGTGGCACATCGGACCAGCTCTTTACCCTCTCGAGAATTCTTGAGGGTTCGTGGGAGTTTGCCCAACCAGTTTACATGTGTTTTGTGGACTTGGAGAAGGCATTTGACCGCGTCCCTCGTGGATTTTTGTGGGGGGTGCTTCGGGAGTATGGGGTATCGGGCTTGTTGTTACGAGCTATTCGGTCTCTGTACGACCGTTGTGAGAGTTTAGTTCGTATTGCCAACACTCGGTCGGAGTCATTCCCAGTGAGAGTTGGACTCCGCCAGGGCTGCCCTTTGTCACCGATCCTGTTCATAATTTTTATGGACCGGATTTCTAGGCGCAGCCAGGGAATGGAGGGTGTCATGCTTGGTGACCACAGGATCTCATCTCTGTTGTTTGCAGATGATGTTGTCCTGTTGGCTTCATCCAGCAATGACCTACAGCTCTTGCTGGGACAGTTTGCCGCTGAGTGTGAAGCGGCTGGGATGAGAATCAGCACCTCCAAGTCCGAGTCCATGGTCCTCAGCCGGAAAAAGGTGGATTGTCCTCTCCGGGTTGGGGACAGGCTCCTGCCCCAAGTGGAGGAGTTTAAGTATCTTGGGGTCTTGTTCACGAGTGAGGGGAAAATGGAGCGAGAGATCGACAGACGGATTGGAGCAGCATCTGCTGTGATGCGGACGTTCTACCGGTCTGTTGTGGTGAAGAGGGAGCTTAGTTCTAAGGCAAAGCTGTCGATTTACCAGTCAATCTACATTCCTACTCTCACCTATGGTCACGAGCTTTGGGTAATGACCGAAAGAACGAGATCGTGGATACAAGCGGCTGAAATGAGCTTTCTCCGTAGGATTGCTGGACTCACCCTCAGAGATAGGGTGAGGAGCTCAGTCATCCGGGAGAGGCTCAGAGTAGAACCGCTGCTCCTCCACATTGAAAGGAGTGAGTTGAGGTGGTATGGGCATCTGATTAGGATGCCTCCTGGACGCCTCCCACTTGAGGTGTTTCAGGCACGTCCCACTGGGAGGAGACCCCGGGGCAGACCCAGGACTCGGTGGAGAGACTATGTCTCCCAGCTGGTCTGGGAACGCCTTGGTATCCTCTCTGAAGAGCTGGAGCAGGTGGCTGGGGAGAGGGAAGTCTGGGCTTCTCTGCTTGAACTGCTGCCTCTGCGACCCGGACCTCCGGAAAAGCGGTAGAAGATGGATGGATGGATGGACATTGCTCTCATGACGTTACGCCCTGAACAATCAGTGGTCTGCAGTCTTTTGACGTCACATTTTCAACTCGACACCTTACGGTCGGAACCACCCTGGAGCGGCCACGAAATTCATCCCAAAATTTTGCATCAGTTCCTCATGGAAAATCCTACAAAGTGTGGAGCGTCAAAGTGAATAGGGCTAAGCTGGTACTAGTGGAGAAGGGGCTTTAGATTTATGTACGGCTGGGGTGTGTTGGTCCATCCAGACCGGAGATTCACAGCTGTAAAGCTCATTGACCAGATGTAGTAATGATTTTACCTCTAAAGGAGGTAAATCATTACTGAGCCATTACGGAACCATTACGGAGCCACTGTTTACAGCAGGAGAGGGTACAGCAGGGAACAGCTGCTTGCACTTAATCGCCACTCGGTGCTGATGGAAAAACTCGACGTACCGAGAGAAATAAGGCGAAAACGATGTGGTTGTCGGGCTGGTGTTAGACGGCGGACAAGGAGTGTAAGGTACAGACCCACCTTCCCATCCGTTATTATGGGGAATGTACGCTCTATATTGGGAAAGGTAGATGAGCTAGCGGCTATCTGCCGTTACGATAGCACATACCGGGAGTGCTCTCTCCTTTTGTTTTCTGAGACGTGGCTAACTGAACTAGCAGCAGATGCTAACATTGAGCTGGAGGGTTTCCACATGATACGGGCAGACCGAACACCAGACAGTGGCAAAGAAAGGGGCGGTGGAGTGATAATGTATGTTAACAACAACTGGTGCAGACCGGGACATATCACTGTTAAACAACGTCACTGCAGCAAAGACATTGAGTTGCTAGCTGTTAGCATGCGGCCTATATATCTCCCGAGAGAACACTCACATGTGATCTGCATTGTTGTTTATGCAAATCTGACGGCGAACGCTGGGACAGCGCGTGACGTCATCCATTCAGTAACCAGCAGGCTGCAGATAGAACACCCAGATGCTCTTCTCCTCATCTCAGGCGATTTCAACCATGTTTCACTATCTCCCATTCTACCCACGTTTACCCAGTATGTCACATGCCACGCTAGAGACAATAAAACACTGGACTTATTCTACGCAAACACTAAGGAGGCGTACACCTCATCATAACTCCCCCAACTCGGGAGATCGGATCACAACTTGGTTCATCTCCAGCCGGTGTACAAACCCCTAGTGCACAGACAACCTCCGGCCATGCGCACAGTGATGTTATGGTCTGAGGAGGCAATGGACACTCTAAAGGGCTGTTTTGAAGCCACCGCCTGGAAGCAGCTCTGCGATCCACATGGTGAGGACATCGATGGCCTCACTCACACCTTCACGGGCTACCTCAGCTTCTGTGTGGACAAATCCGTTCCCACCAAGACCATACGGTGTTGCTCAAACAACAAACCCTGGATCAACCCTGAGATAAAAACACTTCTGAGAGAGAAGAAGAGGATCTTCAGGTCAGGGAACAGGGAGATGCTGAAGTCCGTACAGAGGGAGCTGAGGAGAAAGATCAGAGAAGGCAAGGACAGCTTCAGGAGGAAGATGGAGGACAAGCTGCAACAGAGCGACATCAGCGGGGTCTGGAGAAATCTCAAAACCATCTCTGGGCTCCAGAATACCTCCCCCCAGGCCACAGGAGGCAGGGAGTGGGCGAACAATCTGAATCTGTTTTTCAATAGGTTTGACCATCCGCCCTCCCCCCTGACTGCACAACAACCACTCCTGCCTCTAAAGACATCAAGTCCTGCTGCCCACTCCCCACTCCACCAACACCCCCCCACTCCCAACACACAGCCCCCCATCCTGACCCTGACCAGGACCCAGGTGAGGACGGAGCTGAGGAAGATCAAGGCGAGGAAGGCGTCGGGACCGGACGGCATCAGCGCAAAGCTCCTCAAGTCCTGTGCAGACCAGCTGTGTGGGATTGTGACGTACATCTTCAACCTGAGCCTGAAGCTGGGGAGGGTACCACAGCTGTGGAAAACATCTTGTGTGGTACCTGTACCAAAAACTTCCCACCCCAAAGACCTGAACAGCTACAGACCGGTGGCCTTGACGTCCCACTTGATGAAGACCCTGGAGAGACTGCTCCTTGCTCACCTCCGCCCCCTGGTGGAACCAGCGATGGATCAACTCCAGTTCGCCTACCAGCATGGCATTGGGGTGGAGGATGCGGTGATCTTCCTCCTTCACCGTTCTCTGTCCCACCTGGAGAAGCCTGGGAATGTGGTGAGGATCTTGTTCTTTGACTTCTCCAGTGCTTTCAACACCATCCAACCGATGATCCTGAAGGACAAGCTGCTGCGCGCAGGGGTGGACCAGCACCTGTCATCATGGATCCTGGACTACCTCACGAACCGGCCTCAGTTTGTGAGAACTCGGGACTGTGTGTCCGACACGATCATCGGTAGCACGGGGGCCCCCCAGGGAATGGTGTTGGCTCCCTTCCTGTTCACTCTTTATACTGCGGACTTCTCACACAACACAACACACTGCCATCTACAGAAGTTCTCTGATGACTCTGCGATCGTTGGCCTCATCTCCAATGGAGATGAAGCTGAGTACAGAGGGCTTATCCAGGACTTCGTGGACTGGTGCCATCGGAACTGCCTCCAGATCAACGCGAGGAAAACTAAGGAGCTGGTGGTGGACTGCCGCAGGTAAGGACAATCCCTCACAGCACCAGTAAATATACAGGGAACAGACATTGAGATGGTGACATCCTACAAGTACCTGGGTGTTCATCTGAACAATAAACTAGACTGGTCACACAATACTGACGCACTCTACAAGAAGGGACAGCGCAGGCTGTTCCTACTGAGGAGACTCAGGTCTTTTGGTGTACAAGGGGCACTGCTGAAGACATTCTATGACAGTGGTGGCATCAGCCATCACTTTTGGAGTGGTCTGCTGGGGCAGTGGCATTACTGCAGCTGATAGGAAGAGACTGAACAAACTGATCAAGAAAGCTAGCTCCGTCCTGGGGCAGCGCCTTGATCCGGTGGAGGAGATAGGAGAGAGAAGGACGGTGGCTAAACTGTCATCTCTGCTGGAGTCCGAGTTCCACCCTATGCAGGACATACTGAATGCACTGAGGAGCTCATTTAGCAGCAGACTACATCATCCCAGGTGCACAACCGAGAGGTTTCACAGGTCCTTCCTACCAACGGCTGTCAGACTGTACAACCTAAGCAGGGCTGCTCGCAGAGATAGCAAAAAGACGTAACAACAAAACCTAATAGTTTTTTGAATGCAAAAGATGCAATAGACTTACACAATGGTCCCCTCCGGCATACAACTAGGAAAATACCGGTCGCTATGGAGGGTGACAATATGTATGGGCACATAATCATACCATGTAGGATAACTAAGTAGACGGTTGTGCTGTTTCATCCCATCTAGCAACAATGCTCTGCACTGTGTGTGTTTATACATTTACATATTTATTCCATCTAGCTACAATGCTCCGCACTGGGTGTGTTTATGCTTATGTTTATATTTATATATCTATATATTCATTCCATCTAGCTACAATGCTCTGCACTGTGTTTATATATCTACATATTATTCCATCTAGCTACATTGCTCCGCACTGTGTGTGTTTATATATTTACATATTTATTCCACCTAGCTGCAATGCTCCGTACTGTGGGTGTTTATATATCTACATATTTATTCCATCTAGCTACAATGCTCCGCACTGTGTGTTTATATACTCATATATTTATCCCATCCAGCTACAATGCTCTGCACTGTGTGTGTGTGTGTGTGTGTGTGTGTGTGTATATATATATATAGTAATATGTACATATGTATATTAGCTGCTCTTGCTTGCTTGCTTTTTTTTTTTCTTGCCTTCTGATTGTTGCTCTGAGTGTTGCTATCCCTGTGCTTTTGCAATCCTGGAATTTCTCCATTGTGGGACTAATAAAGGCTTATCTTATCTTAAACATAAAATGTTCAAACACTGGCTGTCGTGTTAGATTTGCAGGTTTTCTTTGTGGTTTTATGGCATCCGTCCTCATGCGCGCTCCCGCAACGAGTTGCGTTTGGGGCAGGTGGATGTTTTTCAACACAAACCCAGGGCTTCGTACATGCAGTCAGGACCGAGACATGGAGAGATATCCACCGGCAGACTGGGGGAGCCGGAGGAAGGGACGGTTTTGGGAACCTCGCGGGTGAGTGTTTTTGTTTTAAATCACACACTCTTTTTGCTGATGTGTTCTGTTAATACTCACTGTAAAAACGGATGTGAACACGGTGCAGCAATGCATTTGATTGGTTAGACTGAGCGTTTGCGCGCCAGTCAGAGACAAATTTTATAGGTGAAATTGGCAGAAGTTGACAAGGATTGGCCAAAATTGCAGGAAAGTTGCGGTGATTGGACAAAAGTTGCAAGGTTGTGCAGTCGTTGCACCGAATGGCTGATTTTGCTTGAATTGACGTGATCGCAACATCACGAAATTCTGGAGGGACTGGCTATTCTCCTCTGGCTCTGGAAATATTTAATTTATTGATGTTTACTTTTTATTCATATATGATTTAGAAGAAAAACCTGAAGTTTATGAGAATCAAGCCTCAAATGCACATTACAAAACTATTTTATAACACTGCAAAATAATGAGGGAAAATGGTACATGTAAAAAAGTTAAAAAAAAAAAAAGAAAAAAAAAGGTGGCCCTTTTTTGTGATTATCTAAACTGTAGAAATTATAGAAAATGTATATCGTGATATATATCGTTATTGCGACGTAAGATGACTATCGTGATTTGAATTTTTTGTCATATCGCACAGCCCTACTAACCACAAATCCAGAAGAAATTAACCAAGCCTACCTTTCTTTTTATAAAGCCCTTTATCGCTCTGAATACACTCATACTGAAACCTGGAAAACATTTAACTGAATGCAGTTCTTATAGGCCGATCTCTTTATTGAATTCAGATGCAAAGATCATTGTTAAAACCTGAGCTATGAGATTAGATAAAGTTCTCCCTAATATAATATATTCTGATCAAAATGGTTTCGTAACAAATAGACAGGGCTTCCATAATGTGAGAAGAGTGCTCAACATTTTATGAGTGCGAAGGGACACCTGACACGGCTATACTATCACTTGAAGTGGAAAAAGCCTTTGACGGGGTCGAGTGGCCATATATGCTAGAGGTGCTTAAAAGTTTTGGGTTCAGAGATTACTTTTGTGAGTGGATTGAAGTCTTGGATAAAGGCACTTCCGCCTGAGTACTTACAAGTTATCTGGTCTCTCAGCCATTTGAGTTAACACAAGGTGTTTGCTAAGGCTCGTCAATTTCTCATCCAAATCCATCCAGGAGTATTGTTGCTAACACTCTGTGAGAAGATAAGAGCCTTGGTGGAGGTACGCATTGTGAGATCATCAGCAAAACTGAATCATGTTGTCAGTGTGTCATTACACATCTTTCCTGAAAGTTTGAATGAAAGGCGCTATATAAATACAATCCATTATTATTACTACCTCTGCCAAGGGAGGACGGAGGTAATGTTTTTGGTAGCGTTGGTTGGTTTGCCTGTTACCAAAATAACTAAAAAAGTTATGAACAAATTTTGATGGAATTTTCAGGAAAGGTGTGTAATGGCACGGGGAACAGATCAGATTTTGGTGGTGATTCGTGCCACAATATGGATGCAGGAAGTTTTTGAATATTATTTTATCTATTAATCTGGCACTTTTCATGTACCAGAGTGCAAGGGGTTAATTCAAACAAGCAGAGTATTTGCAACCAACTTAATTAAGACTTGAACTAAAAACAATCAATCTGAATACAACTGGGAGCGTTTAAGAATAAAAATCTTTGGATTCCTTAATGAAGTTCTGCCTGCAGATCACCTGCACTCAAACATTCCAAGTACCACTCATGGGACGGACCAGATTCCATACAAAAATGTTAAAAATTTTACTTTGGTTTTGTCTTTAAGGGGTTGCTGTTCCAGTTAAAAGTCTCAAGTGTTGAAGAGTGTCCACCTTTGTATAAAATGGCGGCCAAGTCAGTATACCACAAAAGGCTCTAAGTCGCTAAGATAATCCAGAGGTTAAACCGGCTGTTAATGTCATTTAAGCCCTGCATGGCTTCAACAACGTGGAACCGGCATTTCACTTTGAAACGGATGGCAGCGAGTTATTGCAAACGAGCAAGTTTAAAACACACATAACACTAAAGTTAAGAGTATTGCAAGAAGGAAAGTAGTTTAATATAAAACACAGCTGTCTTACCTTAAAATGTCCTTTACAAATGAAGAGATTCATACTGAAGAACAGAGGAAAAACGTAAAAAAAAAAAGAAAAAAAAAAAAGATTAAAATGCCAAGAACTCATCGAAAGAACCCAGCAAGGAAGACACGGTTTGGGCTTGGGGAAGATGATAAAATTTTGGTCAAAGGCATCCAAGAAAGAACAGAGGCATAATCATTTTTCTGATGAATTGGGATTCTGTTGTGAATGATTCTGAATCAAGACACAAAATGTTAAGATTTTGATTCTTAAATATTAATTAATAGCATAATTAATTTTAAATTAACAAAAAAAAAATAGAATCTGGAAACATGAAACTGTAGCACTGGACAGTTTATGGCATAACACAAAACAGACCAGCACTCTTGAGGGCGTTGTGCATAACTGCACACAAGCCTTACTGACCCAATCCAAAACAAAACACTCTAAACCATACTGGAAGCCCCCTGGTGCCTCCAGCTGCTGCTTGTGGTTCCCCAGTTTCAGCGAGCGATCCAGTGGTTTGTCCTGCTATGTGGAGGACAGAGGAGGAAATACTGTGTTGAGCTGGGGACTGTCTCTTGGCACCCTTCCCAAGCTTTGCCTTGCCTTGTTCAGAGGAGTTCTCAGTGGAAGCTTGTGGAAGCCGGCAAATGGGAATCTCTAGCAGCCTGGAAGGACAGCGGTCGCAGATGGGTTGAGCATACAGTGGTGTGAAAAAGTTGTTTGCCCCCTTCTTGATTCCTCTGGGGGGTTTTTTGTATGTCACACTTAAATGTTTCAGATCATCAAACAAATTTAAATATTAGACAAAGATAACACAAGTAAACACAAAATGCAGTTTTTAAACAAAGGGAAAAAAAATCCAAACCTACATGGGCCTCTGTGGAAAAAGTGATTGCCCCATAAACCTAATAACTAGTTGGGCTACCCTTAGCAGCAACAACTGCAATCAAGCATTTACGATAACTGGCAATGAGTCTTTTACAGCACTGTGGAGGAATTTTGGCCCGCTCATCTTTGCAGAATTGTTGTAATTCAGCCACATTAGAGGGTTTTCGAGTATGAACCACCTTTTTGAAGTCATGCCACAGCATTTTGTTTTTTCTTAAGCCATTCAGAGGTGGACTTGCTGGTGTGTTTTGGATCATTGTCCTGCTGCAGAACCCAAGTGCGCTTCAGCTTGAGGTCACAAACAGATGGCCGGACATTCTCCTTCAGGATTTTTTTAGTAGACAGAAGAATTCATGGTTCCATTTACCACAGCAAGTCTTCCAGGTTCTGAAGCAGCAAAACAGCCCCAGACCATCACACTACCACCACCACATTTTACTGTTGGTATGATAATCCTTTTCTGAAATGCTGTGTTAATTTTATGCTAGATGTAATGGGACACACACCTTCCAAAAAGTTCAACTTTTGTCTCATCAGTCCACAGAGTATTTTCCCAAAAGTCTTGGGGATCATCAAGATGTTTTCTGACAAAACTGAGACGAGCCTTTATGTTTTTGCTCAGCAGTGGTTTTCATCTTGGAACTCTGCCATGCAGGCCATTTTTGCCCATTCTCTTTCTTATCGTGGAGTCACGAACACTGACTTTAACTGAGACAAGTGAGGCCTGCTGTTCTTTGGATGTTGTTGTGGGGTCTTTTGTGACCTGTTGGATGAGTCATTGCTGTGTTCTTGGGGTAATTTTGGTTGGCCAGCCACTCCTGGGAAGGTTGACCTCTGTTCCATGTTTTCGCCATTTATGGATAATGGCTCTCACTGTGGTTCACTGGAGTTCCAAAGCTTTAGAAATGGCTTTACCTTTTCCAGACTGATAGATCTCAGTTACTTTGTTTCTCATTGTTCCTAAATTTCTTTGGATCACGGCATGATGTCGAGCTTTTGAGGATCTTTTGGTCTACTTCAGTTTGTCAGGCAGGTCCTATTTAAGTGATTTCTTGATTGAGAACAGGTGTGGCAGGAATTAGGCCTGGGTGTGGCTACAGAAATTGAACTCAGCTTTCCTAAGATGTGATAAACCAGTTAATTTATGTTTTAACAAGGGGAGGCAATCACTTTTTCACACAGGACCATGTAGGTTTGGATTTTTTTTACCCTTAACTCTAAACACTTTCATTTAAAAACTGCATTTTATGTTTACTTGTGTTATTTTGTCTAATAATTACATTTGTTTGATGATCTGATTTGATGATCCAATGTCAGAGATGCATATAGTGCCACAGCTCTACCCCCCATTGGCAAATCAGATCACTGCATGGTCATGTTAACACCCAAGTATGTCCCCCTTGTGCAAAAGCAGCCTGCTTATACACGGACTGTGAGGAGGTGGACACAGGAGGCTGCTGATGCACTACAGGACTGCTTCAAGACCACAGACTGGAGCGTACTGTGTGAACCACATGGGGTGGACATAGACAATATGACTGACTGCATCACAGAATACATTAGATTCTGTGAAGACATGACCATGCCAGCTCAGACTGTACACTGCTTCTCCAACAACAGACCATGGGTCACCAGTGACCTGAAAGCACTTCTGAACAAAAAGAAGAGAGCTTTTAAGGGCTGGAGACAAGGAGAAGCTGAGGGGAGTGCAGCATGAGCTGAGAGAGATGCTGAGGAGGTGCAAGGACAATTATAGGAGGAAGTTGGAAGAGAAACTCAGGCAAAACAACACTAAACTGGGGGTTGACAGCTCTGTGATCTCCTGGATCACTGACTACCTGACAGGCAGTTTGTCCGGCTGGGCAATGTCTTGTCTGGAGTGGTGGCTAGTGATATGGGAGCTCCACAGGGGACTGTGCTCTCTCCTTTTCTTTTTACCTTATACACCACTGACTTTCAGTACAACACTGAGTCATGCCACCTGCAGAAATTCTCTGATGACTCAGCTGTTGTGGGGTGTATAAGAGGAGGAGAGGAGGGGGAGTACAGGGCACTGGTAGACAGATTTGTGGAGTGGACGGAGCAGAATCACCTGAGGTTGAATGTCAGCAAGACCAGAGAGATGGTGATTGACTTCACGAAGAGGAAGACGCCTTCTCAGCCACTGCAGATTAGGGGGGAGGATGTGGGAGTAGTTGAGGACTACAAATATCTGGGTGTCAGGATCAGCAGTGGGTTGGACTGGAGATCCAACACCGATGCTGCACACAAGAAGGGGATGAGCAGACTCTACTTCTTGAGAAAGCTGAGATCCTTCAACGTGTGCAGCAGGATGCTGGAGCTTTTCTACCAGACTGTTGTCGCCAGCGCCATCTTCTTTGCTGCTGTCTGTTGGGGTAGCAGTATTAGGGCCAGAGATACCAACAGACTTGACAAGATTATCAAGAGGGCTGGCTCTGTAATTGGTCTCAGACCGGAGACCTTTGAGACAGTGGTGGAGAGGAGAACACTAAATACACTGCGATCCATCATGGACAATCCTGATCACCCCCTCCACCACACACTATATAGATGGCGAAGCACTTTCTCCAGTAGACTACTACAGCTTCGCTGTCGAACAGCCAGGTACAGGAAATCTTTCCTGCCACATGCAATTTCACTGTACAATAACTCACTATGATGTTGTATTCTGGTCATAGCAATGCTGCCACACTGCACCTTACAGATTAACTGGTACCTCACATTTTCACTCTGCTCCTGATAGTCCTTCTTGTGCAATGGGATGATTCATGTGTTTATACGGGTCATCATATATTAAGCTATGATGTACTGTATATAGGGTTTTTTTTTTTTTTAATAGTTGTGTTAGTTTTACTTTCCATGGGTAATCCCTTTGTCTGTCATGTGTGTGTTTCTGTTGTTTGGTTGTCTACTGTCATGCTGCTGTTACACTGTAATTTCCCAGTTTGGGATCAATAAAGTCCATCTATCTGTCTATGATCTGAAACATTTCAGTGTGACAGACATACAAAATAATGAGAAATCAGGGAGGGGGCAAACACGTTTTCCACCACTGTAAACAACAGACAGTCCATTACAGCTCCAGAGTTCCCAGTCCACCTGTCTGCAGGTGACTGGCAGTCTCATTTTCAAACTAGTTTACTCTGCATTGTTGATACCGTTACTCTGGTGACTGCAGATCCTCAAGGCTGACTACAAGCTAGCGCTATCCCTTGGATGCAAATGTGCAAATTGGCATGTTTTCCACATTAAGCTAATCCCTTCCACAGCATGTGGGACACCATGTGGTGTATGGGGCGGCCCTATCTCTGTTTCTCTGACCCTAGGCCACACAGCTACTGTAAGTAGTGAAAGCTACAGTGGATGGTCAGTCCTCTGGTAGCTCTGTGCGTTAACTTTCCTTTCCCTGTTCTGTTAAGCTGAGCACCAAACCAGAAGGCGCAAAGTACCATTTTTTTAAATATGTTTTTATTATTTGGTATGACCCAGCCGGGATTTGAGCCCACGACCTCCCGGTTGTGGGGTGGATGCTCTACCAACTAGGCCACCACTCCGGTATGTTTACATGAGCTTTACATATATTTGCGCCACGTGAAAAAATTTGCTTTGTGTTTGTTCTTAACACACATTTAGAATTGCACAAATATGCTACTACACTTGCACTTATGTTGTTTTTTGAAGTGGCACGTGTAACATCCCATGTGAGTTGCCACATTTGTCCATATGTTTTATGAAATGATATTGGAAGAAGATTCATGGGTCATTCTTCCTAAACTCTGTGCAACATTCTTCCGTCTTTAAAATCCCACCATTTAGTCCTTGGCTCTGCCTTCACTTATCTCTTTTTTCCAAAGTTATCGTACAGACCACCATCTGATGCTGCCTAGCTACATTATTACCTGCCACCAACTTGCATTTTCTTGTCTCCTTCAGATTTATCCTTCTGCATAAGTGTACAGGTCGTCCACCTTTGTGCACATTTCTCCACTCTTGTATGCAGTGTTTTCTCTGGCTTAAAGACCTTGGCGCGGTGGCATCATATTTTTCGGGAGGGGGGCACATGACACTATTGTTACTTTTATGCTTTTTTTTTTTTTTTTGCACAGTAACTTTGCATATGGAACTTACCATATGAAGTATTGTACAACCAAGGCTTGAGTCTTGGAATACTGGGCCAGTTGCTGTCCCACCCAGACGTCCTGCGTTTGAACTTTTTATTGGTGTATCCTTCTCTCCTCCCTCTGCTCTCACCTCTCCTGGACCCTTTGCCTGAACACTTTCCTCTCCTTGGCTCTTCTTATCGGTCTGATCTTTCCCTCGTTGATCCTCATCTAATTCAGGTTCTCTGTGTATGGTGGTCTACAAACAGGTTAGAAAATACCAAGTGTCATGTTTTGTCCAGCAGGATTTTTTTTGTCATGGTTTACATAAATGACAAAAATATGTATTTTTTTTATTATTCTAGTGTTTCTTTTTTCTATTGAGAGAGTAGGAAAAAGAAGGGAAAACACATTCATAATAGTAATTTACTCATGCATACTTAGATTACATGATCAGAGGTGGGTATAGTAGCCAGAAATTCTACTCATGTAAAAACAGTGCTTTGAAATTAATAATTAAAAGCAGACAACCAAAAATTTTTAGTTGAGTTAAGGGTACTAAGAGCGCCCACTTAACAACTTGAGTAATGACTTCAGTCTTGAAGGTTTGAGGTTTTTCTCTAAATTTGTAACAATTTTCTTATAGTTTCCTACTTTTCTCTGTAAATTTATCTAAATTTGCGCCCATTTTCCTCATTTGTAATTTTCTCTTGGAAAATTATGACTTTTCTTGTATATTTGAGACTTTATTATAAACTTGTAGATTATTTTAGAGCTAATTTTTGTCTATTTTTGATGAAATTCCCATTTTATTTTTTTTTTAAAATAAATTTGAAACGGATTGTGGTTAAAAAAAAATAAATTAAAAATCCTTACACAATTTACACTTCTGACCATAATTTTGCAGAACCAGAACAAAACAATAATTTAACTCTGATTTCAAAGAAAAAATTAATAAAATTGTATTTGATTAAATAAACTGCCAAAGATGCAGTTATCCATCCATCCATCTTCTTCCGCTTAATCCTTTTCGGGTTGTGGGGGGGCTGGAGCCTATCCCAGCATCTTAGGGCGAGAGGCAGGGTACACCCTGGACAGATCACCAGTTCATCGCAGGGCCAACACAGAGAGACAGACAACCATTCACTCTCACAGTCATACCTAAGGACAATTTAGAATCCCCAGTTTTGATGCCAGTTAACCTAACCTGCATGTTTTTGGCATGTGGGAGGAAACCGGAGAAATCCCGGAGTAAACCTACGCAGACACGGGGAGAACATGCAAACTCCACACAGATCACTGTTGGTCGGAGGTTGGGATCGAACCCAGGATCCCCTGGCTAAGGGTGAGTTGCTGTGCTGCCACAGTGCTAACCACTTTGCCACCGCGCTGCCCCAAGATGCAGTTATTTCTGTTATAATATTTCTATATATTTAGTTTTTTTTAGAACTCCTGTCACCACCCAGACAGCAGGAAAAACCTCCCTTATTTTGAAATCCAATTGTTGGCACGTTTAGTTTGTCTGAAGGCTATTGATGGATTTAAGTCGCTGACTTTGTGAATTTCAGTCATCTTTACTTGCCAGGTACATAATAATGAACGTAAATTAGTTATTAATATTGTAGTGGCTGGTGAAGTAGATCCTCAGTGATTCAGCCACTCTAGCCTTTCCCTGCATATGAATCCTAACCACACCTTTTAGCTAAGTGACTGTTCATTACTGTTCCTGTTACCAGTGGGTTAAAACCACGATAAATGCCTCCAGTGCTTACATACCTCTTCTGCTTTTTTTTTTTCCACGTTTAAAGTATTGTAATAAGCTCATTTTTCTCTCGGACAGTGACACTAGAAAGACACTCTCCCTGCTGACTGGAATGGTCACGCGGGCGGGATGCTTCTGAGCTCCGCGGCCGCGCGGATGACTGTCGCACACGTTGTTCATGTATGCGCTTGCGGAGCATCATTCCTTAATTTATTTTTCTTTAAATTTACATTTCCTCTTGGGGTGGCGGCCCGCCATGCAGAAATGTTACCAGAAGAGACCCTGCTTGTATGTCACCTTGTGTTCCTTGATCTTCTTAAAATATGTGTTCACTACAGTGATTTCCATCCTTTTTGCAAAATCAACACCCATCCTTCCATGTTTCTCTTAACAGAATACCCACCCAGCACCTCCTCATAACCTCTGTTCCCTTCAACTACATGTTTATTGAAATCTGTTCCAGGCACCACTCTCACCTCCTGGGAATGCTCTCTACTCATCCAACTTGCTCCAGAATTCCTCTTTATCTTCTACCTGACATTCAACTTGTGGGGCATACGCACTAAAAGCATTCAGCATCACACCTTGGATTTCTAGCTTCAAACTCATGATCCTGTCTCTTATCTTTACCTCCTGGACACTCTTCACACACTCTTCCTTCAAGGTTGCTCCTACTCCATTTCTGTTCCTATCTTGCTTCACTTCCATCTGATCTCTTGGAAACACAGTATATCTGCCTTCTTTCTGTCCATCATATCAGTACCTAAGTTATCTGTAGACAAGCACTTAGGAATTGTGTTACTGGTCCACTTAGTCATTCCTATTTACTCGGTGATTATTGGTCAAACTGACTGTCCACAGCAGATCAAAATGATTGACTGTTTAATTTTAGAAGTTACAAGATTTCTTTTTCTCAGAATGTAATTATTTATCTGTGATATTAATGAACGATTTATTTTGTTCCTTTCTCCTTGTAGACCTCAAAGATGGATATGTCTGTAAGAATGTGGATTTTGCTCATCAGCAGCTCTGTAACCATGAGACCCAAGCAGATCTCACAGAGATTAAAGAGGAATGGATAGAACCAGAACAGGTTAAAGAGGGACAGATAGAAGCAGAACAGGTTAAAGAGGAACAGGTGGAAGCAGAACAGGTTAAAGAGGAACAGATGGAAGCAGAACAGGTTAAAGAGGAACAGATGGAAGCAGAACAGGTTAAAGAGGAACGGGTGGAAGCAGAAGAGGTTAAAGAGGAACTGGTAGAAGCAGAAGCGGTTAAAGAGGAACCGGTAGAAGCAGAAGAGGTTAAAGAGGAACCGGTAGAAGCAGAAGAGGTTAAAGAGGAACCGGTAGAAGCAGAAGAGGTTAAAGAGGAACTGGTAGAAGCAGAAGCGGTTAAAGAGGAACCGGTAGAAGCAGAAGAGGTTAAAGAGGAACCGGTAGAAGCAGAAGAGGTTAAAGAGGAACGGGTGGAAGCAGAAGAGGTTAAAGAGGAACAGGTGGAAGCAGAAGAGGTTAAAGAGGAACGGGTGGAAGCAGAAGAGGTTAAAGAGGAATCGGTGGAAGCAGAAGAGGTTAAAGAGGAACCGGTGGAAGCAGAAGAGGTTAAAGAGGAACCGGTGGAAGCAGAACAGGTTAAAGAGGAACAGGTGGAAATGTCCATCAGTGAGGTGAGGGACCATCTACAGAAGGTGGAGACTGATACCATCATGGCAGCTTGTATTCATGAGGAAAATGACTCCCCTGAACTAGAACCAAACGGTGAGCAGCTCCTCTCTCAGAACTCTGTTATTATTGAGAACCCAGCTGATGAAAGAAGATGGCGTGAAGATTCTGGATCTCCTGAAAGTGAAGAACCAAAGCCAAAGAAGACCTGTCTGAACGACAGAAGTCACTGCAGGCGGTTTGACAACACTGTGATGCTGAAGACTCTCAGGAATCTCAAAACAGGTAAAAAAGATTTATCTTTTAATTATTTGTACACTGATGTATGCTGAGTAGGGTTGTCACAATACTAAGGACTGATGCACACCACAGTGTTTGTTAGACCCAGAGAGAAACCGGCGTGCACACGATACACCACAGAAGCAGCCACACATGTTCACTGATCTGCCGAAGGTGTGAAAACTGCTGTTGTAACTAACGGATGACAAGAAGAAGTTTTACTAGGGACTTTGGATTAGAACTATAAATGCCAGATTCCAGCTGCAAGAAATATTTATGTTCATTTTTTTAAGCTGAAAGAATGAGGGAGTTGCATATACAGTGCATCCAGAAAGTTTTTACAGCGCTTCACTTTTTACACATTTTATGTTACGGCCTTATTCCAAAATGGATTAAATTCATTTTTTTCATCAAAATTCTACACACAAGGACTTCCGGTTATGGCTGCCACGTAAGAAGGGTACGTCTCACTCTGCTCTGCTTCTGGAGAAAAAAAATCGGCAAATAACTCTCTCATTTGGGACAGAACGTATCCCAGCGTTTGAGCGAGGATATGTCGGTGAAGCCTAAGGCTGGAAAACCAAGTAGAGGAAAAAGCGAGCCGCAGAAACAGTCCAAATTAACGGACTTTCAGGTCTGTGACGCAGCAGAGAAAGCACCAAATATGGCGAAGGAAGCTAACAACGGCGCGGGAGCTGCGGGAAGCGACACAGGTGCGTTGCTGGCGGCTATGAGTTCAATGAGAGCGGACTTTTCCTCTAGATTTGATGGGATTATGGCAGCGTTGGAAGGAATGAGAAAGGAATTGGGTGACTGTGTGGAATGAATGGCGCAGATGGAGCTTCGTATTTCCAGTGCTGAAGATGAAGTCAATTGTCTCCAATTAAAGGTGCGCACTTTGGGGAAAAAAAAAAAATGTCTGGAAGAAAACATTTTGGATTTGGAATCCCGGTCGAGACAGAACAACTTGAGGCTGGTGGGTCTACCGGAAGAATCCGAAGGTCGGGACCCGTGTTCCTTTCTGGAAAAGTGGATTCCGGAGGCGCTGGGCAGTGCGGAGCTGCGGCCGGCGGTGGTTTTGGAGGGCGCGCATCATATTGGCCCACGGAGAGATAAGGGACCACCGAGGACCTGAATTATGAAGTTTGTCAGCAACAGAGACAGGATGAAGATCTTCAACGCAGCACGAGCTAAAGGAGAGATTAAACACCAGGATCAGCAGGTGCGGTTCTACCCAGATTGGGCCACAGGAATCCAACAATTGAGGAAGCAGTATGATCCCGTACGTAAGGAGCTGTGCAACCTTGGGATTCGTCATGGTGTAATCTATCCTGCGAGACTGCTGACCACGTATGGGGGCAGAACCCACATCTTCAAGACCCCAGAGGAGGCGCAGGAGTTTATCAAGAAGATCCAAGAAGAGGAGACTGGTGGGAGCTAAGCATGAACAAAATATAAGGTAGAATAATTAAGCATTTGCACAGGCATCTGACTGACTTGAAGCAAATAGCAAGTTTACAAAATATAGATTGCATTATATAATTAAAAAAAAAAAAAAAAAAACTATGATGTACAAAGTTGCTAAAAATTTTGGAGTCAAGTTGGAAAACTACAGAGGAGAGTTAATGTTATGTCATTAAAAGCAGTAGAGTTAGGGTGATTGGGAGGATGAAGAAGGAGTGGCTTAGGCTGATCCTCGTGGATGTGGAGCAGTCGATGGCTATATCGGGAGACGGAATTTTTCTTTTGATTTTGGGGGGTTTGCCACAAGTGTGGGAAGGGGGAATTTGTTTGTGTGTAGTTTGTAGGATGAATGTTCAACCACTCATTTTTTTGCTTCTCTGTATGAGCATGTTTACACTGCAAGGTAATCCCAAACTCCCTATTGATCATAAACCAAAGCGTTAATCTTAATTTAACTTCATGGAATTGCAGAGGTCTACAAAATTTAAAAAAACTTAAACAAGTTATGAATAAAATAAAAGACATGGGTTCAAAAATTGTGTTTTTACAAGAAACTCATCTAATAGAGGAGGATGTAAAAAGAATTAGGAGTAGATGGCAAGGAAGTGTTTTCACCTCATCATTTTCATCCCGAGCCAGGGGAGTTATGACTCTCATACATAAATCAGTTCCTTTTCAAGTGAAAAATGTAATTGGAGACAAATTTGGAAGATATGTAATCATTCAAGGATCTTTGCTATTAGAAAATATAAATTTGGTGAACCTATATGGTCCCAATATAGATGATCAAAAGTTCTTTGCTAATTTATTTCTTATCTTATCATCACTTACAGGGCAACATATAATAGCAGGGGATTTTAATTGTACATTGAATCCCGGTATAGATAGATCAACAGGACTGGACTGTACGCACAATGGATGTAGGATGACCATTAATCATTTTATGAAAGAATTGAGATTGCTAGATATATGGAGAGAAATGAAACCACAAGTCAAAGCCTACTCTTGTTATTCCAGTACCTACAAGACATTCTCACGTATTGATTATTTTTTGATTTCCACAGAATTAAGGTCCAAGATTCAAAACTGCTTTTATGATAACATCGTGATCTCTGATCATGCACCCTGCTGTATAGTATATGTAGATAAGAAATTGACAAAGGAATCAGGTAGATGGCAATTTCAGCATAAATGGCTTCAGGATGAGGAATTTGTCAAGTACATAGAAAAACAGATAGATGAGTTCTTTGATATCAATACTACACAAACATCAGCATGTGTAAAGTGGGAGGCTTTCAAAGCTTTTCTTAGGGGACATATTATTAGTTATACAGGTTCAAAATCTAAGAAGACTCGAGAGGAGAGAGTCCAATTGGAACATAAAATAAAAAATCTTCAGGAAAAAGTGTATGCAGGAAGTGATCCAAGGTTGGAGAATGAATTACTGATTTTGAGAGCTGAATACGACAAAAAATCAGCGAATAGAGCTGCCTCGAGTCTTCTAAGATTGAAACAATCTTTTTATGAACAAGGTGAAAAATCAGGAAAATTATTGGCATGGCAGATTAAACAATTAGAAATTAAAACACCAATTACCAGTATTATAAGTAAGGGACAGGTAGTTATAGATCCTTTAGAAATTAACAGAGCCTTTAGAGATTACTATGAAAAATTATATGATACCAAAAATGAATCTGATTTAACAAAACTAAATGGGTTTTTGAACGAACTATCTATACCGTGTATTCCAAATGAAAACAGGGAGATATTGGAGTCTAAAATTAGTCAAGAAGAAGTTGGGCTAGCCATTGATAATATGAAATCAGGAAAAAGTGCAGGACCAGATGGTCTTCCAGTTGACCTTTATAAAAAATTTAAGAATAAATTAATAAAACCTTTTTTGGAAATGGTTTTAGAAGCACTTCAAAATAATAATTTACCATCATACATGAATAATGCCTTAATTATACTGTTGCCAAAACCAGGTAAGCCCTCTAATAAATGTGAAAATATGAGACCAATAAGCCTATTAAATGCCGACCTTAAGATAATCTGTAAAATTTTAGCAAGACGAATACAAGAAATTTTACCAAATATTATTAATCGAGGTCAGAATGGCTTTATAAAGGGAAGACAAGGCTTCCATAATGTAAGAAGACTATTTAATATTATTTATTTTAATAAAGAAGCACCGGATACAGCTCTCCTATCACTGGACGCCGAAAAGGCCTTTGATAGAGTCGAATGGCCCTTTCTTTTTGAAGTCTTACAAAGGTTTGGACTTGGAAATAATTTCATAAAATGGGTTCAGATAATATACAATAATGCTACAGCAGAAATCCTAACAAATAACAATATTTCAAAATCAATAAAAATCAATAGAGGATGTCGACAAGGCTGTCCACTTTCACCTTTACTGTTTACTATGGCAATTGAACCTTTAGCGATGGCGATACGTTTACATTCACAAATATATGGAATTAAAGTTGGACCAACAGAACATAAAATCTCCCTGTACGCCGATGACATAATTTTGTTTATGTCGAATCTAAAAAAATCAATTCCGACCTTGTTGAATTTAATAAAGAATTTTGGGGAAATATCAGGATATAAAATAAATAAAACTAAATCTTCAATATTAATGCTAAATGAGACCCAGAGAAATTACCCAGACCCTGAGGTAAATCAATTCAACGTTGTAAATCAGTTTAAATATTTAGGAATCCAAATTGTGCCTAAGCTAGAATCAGTCGCCAGTGTCAACTATGAAGCCTTCATGACAGATATCAATGAGTCAATTCAGAGATGGATGTCACTACCAATGTCGATGATCGGGAGAATCAATATACTTAAAAGTAATATTTTACCTAAAATACTTTATTTATTTCAATACATTCCCTTACCACCACCTTTAGATTTATTCTCAAGAATTAAAAAAAAGTTAGTGGAATTTATATGGAACAACAGGAGGGCTAGATTACGTCTGTCTTTATTATATTTACCATTTGATCGTGGAGGTCTGAAATGTCCAAATTTTATGTTGTATTATTGGTCGGCACAACTTAGGTCTATGACATATTATTTTTCATTAAATGATCTCCCTCACTGGACTGAAATGGAATCATACAATTTACCTTTACCTCTTCCCATATTCATATACTCAGATTCGGCAAAAAAATTACAAAAACAAGTTAAAAATCCATTTGTAAAGCATATGATCAAAATATGGTGTGAAGCTAAAAATTATTTAAAAGAACCACAGTTATTGTCACCATTTAGCCCAATATGGGGTAATCAATATTTTAAACCAGGAAGAGCGGACGCTGTATTTAAAGTATGGAATTTAAAAGGAATTCAAAAGATTCAAGATTTATATTTGCCATGTGCAGATAACATAATGTCTTTTGAAGAGCTGAGGGTCAAATTTAATCTTAATAGAACACATTTTTTTAAATATCTTCAACTTAGAAACTTTATTCGATTAAATCAAAATAAAGCTCTCACTCGACCTATTTATTCATCCTTGGAAAAAATGATGATGAAAGATAGTAAAAGAAAGGGTATTATTTCAGAGTTTTATAACTCATTGACACTATCCTCAAGTGAAAATTCACAGAAAAGATTAAACTACTGGAAAGAAGATCTGCAAATTGAAATTTCAGAGGAACAATGGGAATTGGCTTGTACAGAAGCCCAAACCAAATCAATAAATGTACGTCTTAAATTGATACATTTCAAATGGTTAATGCGGATGTATGTTACACCGGAGGAGTTAAATAGATATAACAAAAACATACCAGATACATGCACAAAATGCATGGAAAGTAAAGGAACCCTATTTCATTGTGTATGGGAATGTAGAATAATAAGAATGTTTTGGGAAGAGGTGAGGGTAACAATTGAAAAAATAATCTCAAAACAAATCATTTTGAATCCTAAACTGTTTTTGTTGGGTCTGTACCCAGAAAAGCATAACTTTAATAAAAGTGAAAGAACATTCATAGACCTCAGTTTGCTTAATGCCAAAAAATGTATTGCACTACTGTGGAAAAAGACTCAGACCAGATGTGACTCAGTGGCTAAGACAGATGTTAATAAACCTTCCATTAGAAAGAATAACATATATACTGAAATCAAAGGAAATTGTGTTTGAGAATATATGGAGACCTTTTATTGATCATGTAAAAAATTTAAACATAACTCTTGAAGAAGAAGGTGAATGATGTGTGTGGACCTTGTAAATTCCAAACTGGTGAACATAATATGTATACTTATGTAATGGATTGTCTAGACTAAACAGAGGAGCATTGTTGAAGACTTGATTTTGTTGGTGGTTGTTGGTGTTTTTAGTGCTTTTTTTTTTGTAGTACTTTAGTGTTAGTGTTTGATTGTTTGTGTCATGTTTGTTTAAAAAAAAAAAAAGGTTCAATAAAGATATTGTGGGAAAAAAAAAGAAAAAAAAATTCTACACACAATACCCCATAATGACTATGTGAAAAAAGTCTTCTTGAAATTTTTGCAAATTTATGAAAAATAAAAAACTGAGAAATCACATGTACATAGTATTCACAGCCTATGGCACAATATTTTGTTGATGCACCTTTGGCAGCAATTGCAGTCTCAAGTCATTTTGAATATGATGCCGCAAGCTTGGCACACCTATCTTCGGGCGGTTTGGCTCATTTCTTTTTGCAGCACCTCTCAAGTTCCATCAGGTTGGATGGGAAGCGTCGGTGCACAGCCATTTTCAGATCTCTTCAGAGATGCTCAATTGGATTCAAGTGTGGGCTCTGGCTGGGCCACTCAAAGACATTCACTGAGTTGTCCCGAAGCCACACCTTTGATATCTTGGCTGCGTGCTTAGGGTCATTGTCCTGCTGAAAGATGAACTGTTGCCCCAGTCTGAGGTCAAGAGCTCTCTGGAGCAGGTTTTCATCCAGGATGTCTCTGTACATTGCTGCATTCATCTTTCCCTCTATCCTGACTAATCTCCCAGTTCCTGCCGCTGAAAAACATCCCCACAGCATGATACTGCTGCCACCATTGGCGTGGTTATGAGCGGTGTCTGGTTTCCTCCAAACATTACTCCTGGCATTCACGCCATAGAGTTCAATCTTTGTCTCATCAGACCAGAGAATTTTGTTTTTCATGGTCTTAGAGTCCTTCAGGTGCCATTTGGCAAACTCCAGGTGAGCTGCCATATGCCTTTTACTAAGAAATGGCTTCCATCTGGCCACTCTACAGGCCTGATTGTTGGATTGCTGCAGAGATGGTTGTCCTTCTGGAATTTTTTCCTCTCTTCACAGAGCAATGCTGGAGCTCTGACATTGTGACCATCGAGTTCTTGGTGACCTCCCTGAATAAAGCCCTTCTCCCCCGATCTTTCAGTTTAGATGGCCGGCCAGCTCTAGGAAGAGTCTTGGTGGTTCCGAACTTATTGCATTTAACGATGGTGGAGGCCACTGTGCTCATTGGGACCTTCAAAGCAGCAATTTTTCTATACCCTTCCCCAGATTTGCGCCTCGAGACAATCCTGTCTCTGTGGTCTACAGACATTTCCTTTGACTTAATGCTTGGTTTGTGCTTTGACATGCACTGTCAACTGTGGGACCTTGTATAGACAGGTGTGTGCCTTTCCAAATCATGTCCAATGAACTAAATTTACTACACGTGGACTCCAATTAAGCTGTAGAAAGATCTCAAGGATGGTCAGTGGAAACAGGATGTACCTGAGCTCAATTTTGAGCTTCATGGCAAAGGCTGTGAATACTTATGTCCATGTGATTTCTTAGTTTTTTATTTTAATAAATTTGCAAAAATCTCAAAACTTTTTTCATGCTGTGTTATTGTGTGTAGAATTTTGAGGAAAAAAATGAATTTAATCCCATTTGGAATAAGGCTGTAAAATGCTTCCTCTGGCTTAAAGACCTTGGCACGGTGGCAACATACTGTTTATTTCTTTTTAAAATTTTTCACAGTAACGTTGCATATGGAACCTACCATTTGAAGTATTGTACAACCGAGGCTTGAATATTGGGCCAGTTGGGGTCCCACCCAGACATCCTGTGTTTAGACTTTTTAATGGTGTTATCCTTCTCTCCTTCCTCTGCCTGAACACTTTACTCTCCTTGGCTCCTCTCTTCTGTCTCATCTTGCCCTCTCTGAGCCCTGTCTAATTCAGGTTCTCTCTCTGTCTATGGTGGTATACAAACAGGTTAGAAAATGTCAAGTGTCATGTTTTGTCCTGCAGGATTTTTTTTGTCACGATTTACATAAATGACAAAAATAGGTGTATTTTTTGTATTTTTATTCTAGTGTTTCTTTTTTCCATTGAGAGAGTAGGGAAGGGAAACAAACATTCATAATGGTAATGTACTCATGCATACTTAAATTATATGATCAGGTGGGTATAGTCACCAGAAATTCTACTCATGTAAAAGCAGTGCTTTGAAATTAATAATTAAAAGTAGACAACCAATAATTTCTATTTGAATTAAGAGTACAAAGAGCACCCACTTAAAAACTTGAGCAATGACTTCAGTCTTGAAGGTTTGAGGTTTTTCTCAAAAATTTATAACAATTTTCTTATAGTTTTCTACTTTTCTTTGTAAATCTGTCTAAAGTTGAAACCATATTCCTCAAATTTGTAATTTTCTCTTGTAAAATTGACTTTTTTGTACATTTGAAACTTTATTATAAATTTGTGGATTATTTTATGACTAATTTGTCTGTTTTTTTTAAATAAAATTACTGTTGTTTTTTTTTTTTTTAGATAAATTTGGAACAGACTGTGGTAATTTTTTTTACTTTTTCCTTATAACAATTTACATTTTTGACTATCATTTTGCAGTCAGAACAATAATTTAACTCAGATTACAAAGGAAAAAATATTAATAAAGTTGTATTTAATGAAATAAATTAACTAACTAACTAACTAACCTGCACTTATATAGCGCTTTTCTAGTCACAAAGACCACTCAAAGCGCTTTCATTAATACTAACCCTCTATTCTAAGGGCCTATAGGAAACAAATATCTAGGGACAATTTAGAACAGCCAATTAACCTAACATGCATGTTTTTGGCATGTGGGAGGAAACCGGAGAAATCCCGGAGTAAACCCACGCAACACGGGGAGAACATGCAAACTCCACACAGATCACTGTTGGTCTGGGGCTGGGATCGAACCCACGATCCCACGATCCCCACAATCCCCCGGCCAAGGGTAAACTGTGCTGCCGCAGTGCTAACCACTGCGCCACCGTGCAGCCCATTAACTTAAATGACCAAGGATGCCGTTATTTCTGTTATAATATTTCTTTATATATATATATACTGTATACAGTGGGGCAAAAAAGTATTTAGTCAGCCACCAATTGTGCAAGTTCTCCCACTTAAAAGATGAGAGAGGTCTCCAATTTTCATCATACGTATACCTCAACTATGAGAGACAAAATGAGAAAAAAAAAAAATCCAGAAAATCACATTGAAGGATTTTTAATGAATTAATTGGCAAATTCCTCAATAAAATAAGTATTTGGTCACCTACAAACAAGCAAGATTTCTGGCTCTCACAGACCTGTAACAACTTCTTTAAGAGGCTTCTCTGTCCTCCACTCGTTACCTGTATTAATGGCACCTGTTTGAACTCGTTATCAGTATAAAAGACACCTGTCCACAACCTCAAACAGTCAGACTCCAAACTCCACTATGGCCAAGACCAAAGAGCTGTCAAAGGACACCAGAAACAAAATTGTAGACCTGCACCAGGCTGGGAATGAATCTGCAATAGGTAAGCAGCTTGGTGTGAAGAAATCAACTGTGGGAGCAATTATTAGAAAATGGAAGACATACAAGACCACTGATAATCTCCCTCGATCTGGGGCTCCACGCAAGATCTCACCCCGTAGGGTCAAAATGATCACGAGAACGGTGAGCAAAAATCCCAGAACCACACGGGGGGACCTAGTGAATGACCTGCAGAGAGCTGGGACCAAAGTAACAAAGGCTACCATCAGTAACACACTACGCCGCCAGGGACTCAAGAATCCTGCAGTGCCAAACGTGTCCCCCTGCTTAAGCCAGTACATGTCCAGGCCCATCTGAAGTTTGCTAGATAGCATTTGGATGATCCAGAAGAGGACTGGGAGAATGTCATATGGTCAGATGAAACCAAAATAGAACTTTCTGGTAAAAACTCAACTTGTCATATTTGGAGGAGAAAGAACACCATACCTACTGTGAAGCATGGGGGTGGAAACATCATACTTTAGGGCTGTTTTTCTGCAAATAGACCAGGACGACTGATCCGTGTAAAGGAAAGAATGAATGGGGCCATGTATCGTGAGATTTTGAGTGAAAACCTCCTTCCACCAGCAAGGGCATTGAAGATGAAACGTGGCTGGGTCTTTCACCATGACAATGATCCCAAACACACCGCCCGGGCAACGAAGGAGTGGCTTCGTAAGAAGCATTTCAAGGTCCTGGAGTGGCCTAGCCAGTCTTCAGATCTCAACCCCATAGAAAATCTTTGGAGGGAGTTGAAAGTCTGTGTTGCCCAGTGACAGCCCCAAAACATCACTGCTCTAGAGGAGATCTACATGGAGGAATGGGCCAAAATACCAGCAACAGTGTGTGAAAACCTTGTGAAAACTTACAGAAAACGTTTGACCTCTGTCATTACCAACAAAGGGTATATAACAAAGTACTGAGATGAACTTTTGTTATTGACCAAATACTTATTTTACTGAGGAATTTACCAATTAATTCATTAAAAATCCTTCAATGTGATTTTCTGGATTTTTTTTTCTTATTTTGTCTCTCATAGTTGAGGTATACCTATGATGAAAATTGGAGACCTCTGTCATCTTTTAAGTGGGAGAACTTGGACAATTGGTGGCTGACTAAATACTTTTTTACCCCACTGTGTATATATATATATATATATATACTGTATATATATATACTGTATATATACTGTATATATATATATATATATATATATTTATTTATTTATTTTTAGAAATCTCACCACCCAGACAGCAGGAAAAACCTCCCTTATTTTGAAATCAGATGTTGGCATGTTTAGTTTGTCTGAATGCTGCTGACTGATTAAAGTCACTGACTTCGTGAATTTCGGTCATCTTAACCTGCCAGGTACATAATGGGGAACTGTAGCAGACTAAAGACATAATTCACCACAATATGTGTTCATGTACAGAATGATCTGCTTAGGCAATTATAGTTGTGCTCTCAGGCTTTCTCATCAGGCACCTCTCTAAGCAGCCGCTGAAGGACCTCAGTTTAGAGTGAAAATAGAGCTAGCATTTTTAGCTGTTGCTTTTTGTCACTGCTGCTGGAGAATAAAAACGGAACGCCTGCTCGTGCAAGAAAAGAAAGAAATTGCCAGTCTCTTCATTCCTGCAATTCCTACAGAACATAACTTAATATTGTAGTGGCTGGTGAAATATATCCTCAGCAGTTCATCAGTCCCCCTTGCCTTTCCCTTCATATGAAGCTTGCTGCATATGAATTCTAACCACATCTCTTAGCTAAGCGACTCTTCCATTATTGCTTTCGTTTCCAGCGGGTTAAAACCATGATAAATGCCAGTGCTTACGTACCGCTTATGACTTTATTTTCTGCGTTTAAAGTACTTCAACAAATTCATGTTTCTGTTGGGACAGTTGCGCTTAGCGAGAAGCTGACTGACTGGAAAATTCGCGCGAGCGGGGCGCTTGTAAACTTCGCAGATGACGGCCACACGCGTTGTTCGTGTGCGCGCTTGCGGAAAGTTATTGCTTCATATATTTTTCTTAATAAATTCATATTGCCTTGGCGAGGCGGTAAAATTTCTGGCACGGCGGCCTGCCACCAAGAAATGTTAACAGAGGAAACCCTGCTGTAACATAACAAAATGTGGAAAGAGTTAAGTGCCGTGAAAACTTTGCGGATGCAAATTGCAGGCAATAAAAAAAATCTGAGTTATTGACAGCTGGTTTGAATATTTGATAGTTTTTAATCATAACTTTTACAAAAGCATTACAAATAAGAAAAAGTAGTGATGTGATGCACAGCAGCGTAAAACTGGATTTGAAACATCGGCTTCTCCACAATGATTTTTTTTTTTTCCATCATTCAGCAAAGGTAGACATCCTCCTTGATCATAATTTTGATGATTATTTTTCTCTGAGGCTGCATCTATTGTGTAAAAAAGCATTTTACAGATACCATAAAGAGCACATTTTTTAACCTAATCCTAACTATTAACAGATCAGGCTTAAAGTTTAATCACAGAGCTTATATTTCTGTGAGGAAAAACAGAAATATAAGCTCCGTATTTGTGTTTCTCTCTCAGAAATAAGTGCTCCTTGGAGTGTGGATTGGCTGAAATCTATTGTATATTGGGTCTCTAACATGCTGTTTCTCTTTATTTCTGTGCACATGGACACAAATAAAGAGCACCATGAAAACCTCTTCACTCTGGAGACTGGTTTTAAATCTCTACACTTTCACACCTCCAAATACCCGGCATCATATGCACATACAGATAAAACTGTAGACGAACTTCCATAGTTTGGGGTTAAAATGTTTTCGTGTGCACGGCCCCTCACGTTTCAAATCAGATACTGACATCAACAGCTATGATATTCACTAATGTAAACCTCCCTGGGTAAGTAGACAGGTCTACACTGTAGCATCATGTATCTGAGGAGCTGTGAGTGTTTGTACACCAGCTGCTGTCTGTGGAAACACTGAGTGTACCTCCTCTGCTCTTACATGAGTGAATTGTCCACTCTGAAGCTTGTGTGGTTTTCTGATCCAACCGTGTCTTGGCTGGTATCGTAAAACAGTAATCTGTTGTCACAGCTCATCCATTTTGTTACGTGATTGGGAATTTATGGCAGGTGAATAACCAGTTAGCCCTTAACTTAGCATTCAGGTCCTTTCTCTTGGTCTCACCAAACCTGCCCTCTGTGTCATTTCATTGGGAGTTTGGTAGCTGAAAGAGATTGCTGGAGTTCTTATCCAGAGTGCTATAATTGCTCTCCACGACTATTAGCAACTCATGCTATACTGCACCCACTTTTTTAGCTTTTGATCACTGATTACTTACAACTGGAGTGGTGGCCTAGACAGAGAGAGAGAGAGAGAGAGAGCATCTGCCCTCACAACCAGGAGGTCATGGGTTCAAGCCCCAGCCAGGTCATACCAAAGACCATATAAAAATGGTACTTCCTGCCTTCTAGTTTGGTGACCAGAATGATAGAATGTGGTTAGGAAAGTTGATTACCCAGCCACGGAGGGCGCACAAGCCAGGGTACTTACTGTGCTGGTTCCAAGCCTGAATAAATGGAAAGGGTTGCGTCAGGAAGGGCATCTAGTGTTAAAAAATCTTGTTACAGCAATATGCTGATCACCGCAATATCATGTGACTGTACACTGTGGTGACCTCAAAACAGAAGAGAGAGAGAGAGATTACTGATTATTTTATTGCTAAGATGGGAAATGTGACTTGAGTTTTATTGTCTGAATAAAGATCATTGATGTCCATCTTCTTTTCCACAGAGTTTCAAGCAATGACCCTCCACCAGCTCAGACAACATGGTATTACCCAGCAACTTGAAATAAAGTTGCACAGAATCGGTATGTAAAACTATAATATTACAATGAACAAACATAGTATGAACTGAGATGTAGAAGCTGATTTTGGAACCTGGTACAACACTGATGGGAAAATTCTATGTTACACCGAGTTATATTAATTTTTCTATAAAGCTGTGTTCTGGAACACAAGACAGAACACAGTTTTCACAATCTGTCAGTGTATCACATTAACTAACAGAGTGATTCTGCCGAATATATATACACCCAAGGGACCGTCAGGGTGGGGTCAATTCTTGATTAGTTCATTCATGACTCGGTGTGATAAGGTTATGTCTGCTGAGGTTCTTGATTGATTCATTCATGTATAAGATTGTATCTGCTGAGTGCATGCAGAAAAATCGGTTAACACTAGTGATAAAGCTGAACAGTCACAGTGATAGAACTGAACATTCTCAGTGATAACCAACAGTCACATCAGCGTCCTATTTTCCCCACTACTCAACAACTCTAAATATGGAAACAGGATTTTCTGAGTTGGTATACACATTATCACACATTAAGCTTTATAGACCCCTCATGGATCGTCACCTTATCGTGGTAGAGGGTTTGCGTGCCCCAGTGATCCCAGGAGCTATATTGTCTGTGGCAATTTGCCTTTGATAGGGTCACCCAAGACAAACTGGTCCTGGGTGAAGGGCCAGACTAAGAACGATCCAACAGATTCATGATAAAATCTAGATCAAGGATTCAGTGTACCCCGCCCGGTATGGGGTTACCGGGGCCCCACCCTGGAGCCAGGCCTGGGGGAGGGGCTCGATGGCTAGCGTCTGTTGGCCGGGTTTCCACCCATGGGACCCGGCCAGGCTCAGCTCGAAGGAGTTACACGGGTCCGCCCTCCAGTGGGCTCACCACCTGCAGGATGGATCATGGGGGTCCGGTGCTATGTGGATTAGGTGGCGGTCAAAGGCGGAGACCTTGGCGGACTGATCCCAGGCTTTCTAAACTGGCTTTTGGTATGTGGAATGTCACCTCTCTGGTGGGGAAGGAGCTTGAGCTGGTGTACGAGGTTGAGAGATACTGGCTAGATATAGTCGGCCTCACCTCAACACACAGTTCCGGAACCAGTCTCCTGGAGAGGGGCTGGAGCTTGGCCTTTTCTGGAGTTGCCCCGGGCAAGAGGCGACGAGCAGGGGTGGGTATCCTTGTATCCCCCCACCTTGCTGCCTCTATACTGGAGTTTTCCCCGGTGGACGAAAGGGTTGCTTCCCTGTGCCTTCGGGTTGGGAAACGGGTCCTGACCATCATTTGTGCCAATGCACCAAATGATGTTTCAGAGTACCCACCCTTTTTGGAGTCTCTGACTGGGGTGCTGGACGGTGCTCCTCTTGGAGACTCCATTGTCCTACTGGGGGACTTCAATGCGCATGTGGGCAATGACAGTGAAACCTTGAAGGGGGTGATTGGGAGGAACGGCCTGCCCGATCTGAACCCAAGTGGTGTTCAGTTATTGGACTTCTGTGCTAACCACAGTTTGTCCATAACGAACACCATGTTCAAGCATAAGGGTGTCCATATGTGCACCTGGCACCAGGACACACTAGGTCGCAGGTCGATGATCGATTTTGTTATCGTGTCCTCAGACCTGCGACCGTATGTCTTGGACACTCAGATAAAGAGGGGTGCAGAGCTGTCAACTGATCACTACCTGGTGGTGAGTTGGATCCGATGGCAGGGGAGGAAGCCATTCAGACCTGGTAGACCCAAACGTATAGTGAGGGTGTGCTGGGAACGTCTGGCTGAGGTCCCTGTCCGGGAGGTCTTCAACTCCCAGCTCCGGAAGAACTTCAACCACATTCCGAGGGAGTCTGGAGACATGGAGTCTGAATGGGCCATGTTCTCCACCTCTACTGTTGAAGCGGTGGCCCAGAGCTGCGGCCGCAAAGTGGTCGGTGCATCTTGTGGTGGCAACCCCCGAACGAAGTGGTGGACACCAGTGGTGAGGGGGGTCATTAAGCTGAAGAAGAAGTCCTATCAGGCTTGGTTGGCTTGTGGGACTCCCGAAGGAGGTGAGGTGTACTGGCAGGCCAAGCAGAGTGCAGCTCGGGTGGTTGCTGAAGCAAAAACACGGGTATGGGAGGAGTTCGGACAGGCCATGGAACAAGACTTTCGGTCGGCCTCGAAGAGATTCTGGCAAACTGTCCGGCGGCTCAGGAGGGGGAAGCAGCTCCCTGTTCACACTGTGTATGGTGCAGATGGGGTTCTGTTGACTTCGACTGGGGATATCGTCGGGTGGTGGAAGGAATACTTTGAGGATCTCCTCAGTCCCACTGATACGCCTTCCACAGAGGAAGCAGGGCTTGTGGACGAGCGGGACGACTCGCCTAGCACAGGGGCTGAGGTCACCAAGGTGGTTAAACATCTCTTTGGTGGCCGGGCCCCGGGGGTGGACGAGATTCGCCCTGAGTACCTCAAGGCCCTGGATGTTGTAGGGCTGTCATGGTTGACATGCCTCTGCAACATTGCGTGGAGGTCGGGGGCAGTGTCTTTGGCATGGCAAACTGGGGTGGTGGTTCCTCTCTTCAAAAAAGGGGACCGGAGGGTGTACTCCAACTTTAGAGGGATCACACTCCTCAGCCTCCCTGGGAAGGTCTATGCCAAGGTACTGGAGAGGAGAGTCCGGCCGTTGGTCGATTGGTCGAGCCTCGGATTCAGAAGGAGCAATGTGGTTTTCGTCCTGTCCGTGGCATATTGGGCCAGCTCTTTACCCTTTCGAGAATTCTCGAGGGTTCTTGGGAGTTTGCCCATCCAGTTTACATATGTTTTGTGGACTTGGAGAAGGCATTTGACCGCCCTCGTGGTTTTTTTTGTGGGGGGTGCTTCGGGAGTATGGGGTATCGGGCTTGTTGTTACGAGCTATTCGGTCTCTGTACGACCGTTGTGAGAGTTTAGTTCGTATTGCCAACACTCGGTCGGACTCATTCCCAGTGAGAGTTGGACTCCGCCAGGGCTGCTCTTTGTCACCGATCCTGTTCATAATTTTTATGGACCGGATTTCTAGGCGCAGCCAGGGAATGGAGGGTGTCATGGTTGGTGACCACAGGATCTCATGTCTGTTGTTTGCAGATGATGTTGTCCTGCTGGCTTCATCCAGCAATGACCTACAGCTCTTGCTGGGACGGTTTGCCGCTGAGTGTGAAGCGGCTGGGATGAGAATCAGCACCTCCAAGTCCGAGTCCATGGTCTTCAGCCGTAAAAGGTGGATTGTCCCCTCCGGGTTGGGGACAGGCTCCTGCCCCAAGTGGAGGAGTTTAAGTATCTTGGGGTTTTATTCACGAGTGAGGGGAGAACGGAGTGAGAGATTGACAGACGGATCGGAGCAGCATCTGCAGTGATGCGGACGTTGTACCGGTCTGTTGTGGTGAAGAGGGAGCTTAGTTCTCAGGCAAAGCTGTCGATTTACCAGTCAGTCTACGTTCCTACCCTCACCTATGGTCACGAGCTTTGGGTAATGACCGAAAGAATGAGATCGCGGATACAAACGGCTGAAATGAGCTTTTTCCGTAGGATTGCTGGACTCACCCTCAGAGATAGGGTGAGGAGCTCAGTCATCCGGGAGAGGCTCAGAGTAGAACCGCTGCTCCTCCACATTGAAAGGAGTGAGTTGAGGTGGTATGGGCATCTGATTAGGATGTCTCCTGGACGCCTCCCACTTGAGGTGTTTCGGGCATGTCCCACTGGGAGGAGACCCCGGGGCAAACCCAGGACTCGGTGGAGAGACTATGTCTCCCAGCTGTTCTGGGAATCCTTGGTATCCTCTCAGAAGAGCTGGAGCAGGTGGCTGGGGAGAGGGAAGTCTGGGCTTCTCTGCTTGAACTGTTGCCTCCGCGACCCAGACCTCTGGAAAAGCGGTAGAAGATGGATGGATGGATGGAAGCTTTATAGAAAAATAAACTATGGGCTGTCCTTTTTAAAATGTACTTTTATCCATTTGTTTTTCTTCTAATAAAGTTGTTCAGTAAGACATCATTTATTTAGACTTTCTCAATGATTTTTATGCAAAGATGACACTCCAGACAAGAGCAAAGCAAACTGTGTCCACCGTCGACACAAACCCAGCTATTACCAGAGCACGCCAACCAAAACGCCTTCAGGCAGCAGTGTACACAGCTGATGCGGAGAGTCCGCTAATAGAGACGCCTGGACAAGATCATACCCAAAAAACCCTGAGGGCCCACCCAAAACAATCTGCACTGCAATGAAGCAAGATCCACCCAGGGATACGGCGGTCCAACTTCCGCAGACACCACCATACCAGCGGCAGCTGGGCAGAACAGACCAAAGAGGCCAAGGACTCTGCCACAGCTGCTGCTCCTTCTTCTGATTGAGAGGAGTACGGAGGGAAGAGTAGAAGCACTGAGAGTTTGTGCTAGATTTCTCTCTTTTCTGTTCTTGTGTCACAACTGGTGGTTTATACTAGTTTGGGTTTGTTAAGTTGGTGGTTTTTGTCTGTTTTAGTTTTTGTGTTTGTGTTTTTTGTAGGCCAGGCTCTGTAGTGCTGGCCGGCATCTCAGACGGGTCTTCTCCAAGCTGATGCAGAAGCACAACATCAAAACTGGTGTTGGCTCGCTGCATAGCGTGGAGGAAGTTGTACTTGCTGTTGGGGGAATTATCGAGCATGATGCCGTTAAATCCGCGGCCCACAGAAACAGTGCTGTTTTTTTTGTTTTTGGAAAGGGTGGACCAGGTAAATACTTTGGTTGAAAGCGGAATCACAGTAAATGGGATGTTTGAGTCAGTCATGCCGCTGTCACAGCTGGCTACAAAAACAACTCTCTGTGACGTACCTCCATTTATTAGTGATGAGCTTCTTGTCAGTGAGCTGTCAAAGTTGGGAAAAGTTGTCACTATCAGAAAAGTTTTGTCGGGTTGCAAGTCTCCCCTGCTGAGATGTGTTGTGTCCCACTACAGGTAGCCCTTTATGATCCCCAACAATAAGGTGGATGAATTTAATTGTGAGTTTCGGGTTTGGGTTAATGGGTTTGATTATGTAGTTTTTGCAATGTCCGCCATGATAAAATGTTTTGGGTGTGGTGAAGAGGGACATCTTTTGAAGGTCTATCCTAACCGTGCCGGCCCTGCCCCGAGGGACACGACCGGGACTACCGCCGTTGGCGGAGGGGCCATTTGCGCTGAGCAGTGGGTGGCTGCCGGTGCTGACCAGCCCATGTTGGGACCACAGCCAGCCGCTTCCAGGCAGCACGGCGTCTCTGTGCAGGCTGAAGACACCAGCACTGGGATTTTCGCTGAGGAGCTCCCAGAGGTGAGACAGAGTCCGGACGAGAACAGCACTGCGGTGAGTGATGAGAGGGAAAAGGGTGTGGGTGAAGCAGGTGAGGGGATCGGGGAATCGGGCGAGGTGGAAAGTAAAGTGGGTGAGCTGGTGGATAGTGTTATATAAGGTGATTTGAGCGATGAAACAGTTGAGGTAGGTGGGGTCATGCGTGAGCTGGACAAAGTTGGTACTTTGAGCAGTGAAATGAGATGTGGCGATAAAATAACCAGAGAGCTGTGTAAAGAAGCTAAGGTGGCTGGTGAATTGTGCTTGACTGGTGAGGGAACAAGTGGACATTGTGGGACAGGTGAAGCATCAGGAGGGCTGTGTGAGGATGGAGTTCCAGCTGATGTAGAAGATCAGAATCAGAATGAGATTTATTGCCATTGTTCATGTAGTACGCAAACTAGGAATTTGTCTCGGTGCAATGCTGCAACATTAAACATAGAGTAGCACTAAAGATAAAAACTATGCATGCAATAACAGGTAGAATAAGAATAAGTAACGCTAATCTATGCAATTTTTAAATATATTAACAAGAGCAGCAGATATTGTGGAGTTCCACATAGTGCAGTCGGCAATGCAAAAAGAAAACAAGTGATAATTGTCATGAGTCCGGTTGAGCTGCTGTACATAGTGCACGAGAGTCTAATAAGTCACTTAGTGTTCAGCAGTCTGATGGCAGAGGGGAAGAAGCTGTTCATGTAGCGGGAGGTTTTAGTCTGAATGGACCGAAGTCTCCTGCCTGAGGGGAGGGGGGCAAACAGTGCGTGTCCAGGGTGTGAAGGGTCGGAAGATATGGAGGCATGCGAGTCTGGGCAGGCTTCTCTTAAGCATAGCAGAAATAAAGCCCCACCCATGTCTGCAGGTGGTAAAAGCCGGTCGGCTGATGGGCAGACGGAATGTTGCAGATAGTACAGCTCTGTCTGACAGCAGCGACAGTGAAGCCTGTTTGTCTGACAGCAGTGCATTTTCATGCAACAGTACACAGCTACCTGTGAGGCAGCAGGACATTATTTATCCTGCAAAAATGCACAA
The DNA here is from genome assembly GCA_020510985.1 of Pholidichthys leucotaenia. NCBI lineage: Eukaryota > Metazoa > Chordata > Actinopteri > Cichliformes > Pholidichthyidae > Pholidichthys > Pholidichthys leucotaenia. The sequence goes on along the minus strand of CM035843.1, from coordinate 201,516,783 downwards.
ATTGTTTTCACAGCAGACCAAGGGCATGAAGGGGCTGGATATACAGCAATATTTTCCTGATAAGCAGGCTTTTTATAACTCTGCCAGACAGGTTATAAAAAGCAAAGGTGAAACGGACCTTACAGATCAGGAAATTTACAGATTGAGAAAACAGATGAATAAAGTAAGAAAACAAATTGGCTTTTAATGATGATGAAGAATATAGTGATTTCTCCTTTATTTTTCCTCTTAATTGATTTTACACTGATTTTAATACTCCTCAAATTATGGATTTTTTTTAAGGTGGGGAGTTTAAATATAAATGGTGCTAGAGAACAAAAGAAAAGGACACTGGTTTTTGAAACAGCAAAAATGAAGCACATTGATGTATTGTTTTTACAAGAAACACACAGTGATCCGACCATACAGGCAGACTGGAGTAGAGTGGGAAGGAGAACAAATTTTAAGTCACAACACCACAGCCAGTGGGGGGGTTGGCTCTTTATTCTCCAGGAAGTGTGGTCCAACTTCTCTGGAGGTTGAGCATTTTAGCAAAGCCAGATATCTTTTAGCCAAAGCCCGTTTTGAACATTTTACTGTGCTTTTTATCGACATTTATGCTCCACCCAATGGTGCTGAGAAGAAGAGTTTTTTTGGGGGTTTTTTTTTGTTTTTGTTTTTTTTTTTTTTTACAAAAGTTGACAAATCAAACAGTTGCAGCTCGATGGATTTTTATTATTGGGTGGGGATTTTAGTTGTACTGAAAATGAGTTTTTAGATGGAAATCACACAGAGCCTCATCCAGCCTCCCAACAGGTTCTGAGACAGCTGGTCTGTTCTCATGGCCTGGTGGATATGTGTAGAAGGATGCACAATGACTGTCGACAGTACACATGGTCCCATCTCAAAGAGGATAGGATTTCTTTAGCCCGACTTGATCAGTTGTATTGTTTTAAACATCATTTTAATGTTTTTAATTCCTGTAAAATTTTACCAGTTGGTTTTGCTGATGATGCGCTTGTTGTCTGTAAGTAATTTTGCTCCCAAGAGTGCATATTGGCATTTTAACTCAGTTTTTAACATTTGATAAAGGTTTTAACCCTAGAGCACTATTGCCGGGTGATTTTCACCCGAGCAAATGTATTTACATGATTTTCAATATGTTGCATTTTTCTGAGTGTCATGGGTCCCTGGGTAGCTTCACCATTGTTTTTGACGTCTTTGAAGGTGTGGGTGTTTCCCTACCCCAAAGCCCACTTTTTCCTACAGGCATACTTTTGGGTGATTTTTCACCCGGCAATAGTGAAAGAGGGTAAAGTATGTTTTGGGTGGATTTCACCCGGTGATAGTGTTAGTGTATAAAATCAGAACACTTTCGCTATAAAAAGTAACACCATCACTTTCGCCGGGTAATTTTTACCCAATATAATATATCCAACAAAAAGTACTTGTCATAAAAAATAGATCAAAATATGACAACACATGATAAATTAGAGTGGTTTTCTTTTATTTTCAACTGTGGCATGTGTAACAAAATGAAAAAAAAAGTCATAGGAGGACATGCTTTACTCAAAAATTAGGAATTCATGAACAAAAAATTCCTAAAAAAAAAAAAATAATGAGACTGGAAAATTGGTCTTTGGTCCACCCATTCCTGGGACATGTGAGACTGCTTTTAAGGAATAGGTAAGTAAAAGTGGTCCTGGAATTTGCATGCTATCCATATTTAGTGCAGTGGTTATGAATAAATATCACAAAGTGGTGATTTCAAAGGGAATTCATATGGTGAAAACAATATTTTAGTCAATTGGTCATTTTTACCCACTCAAAAAATACCAATTTTTGTTCCTCTCTCCTGCAGCTGTTCGCGTGTCAAGGAGTCTGTGCCTTCACCAGGGAAGTCTCACATGTCCCAGGAATGGGTGGACCAAAGACCAAGTTTCCAGTATCATTATTTTTTTTTTTTTAAGGAATTTTTTGTTCATGAATTCCTAATTTTTCAGTAATTTTAGAGCATTTTATGGGGGTCCTCCTGTGACATTTTTTTTTCATTTTGTTACACATGCCACAGTTGAAAATAAAAGAAAACAACTCTAATTTATCATGTGTTGTCATATTTTGATCTATTTTTTACGACAAGTACTTTTTGTTGGATATATTATATTGGGTAAAAATTACCCGGCGAAAGTGATAGTGTTACTTTATATAGCGAAAGTGTTCTGGGGTTAAAGAGGCTCTTGAGATTTTTCTAGACTGCTTTAGACAAAGGGAAAAAAAAAAGATTTTACATGTCTTAGGCACTGGTGGGACTGTGGTAAGACTGAAATAAACTATTGTCAGCAGTATACACTCAATGTCACACATGACACCTGCAGATCTATCAGAGACTTGGAGATAGATATTGTGGAGTTAGAGGCCTTTAGTGAGTCCACAGGAAATCGAGGATGTATTGAAGTCCTTAAATCCCCCCCACCCCCCACCCCCCCCAAAAAAAGACCTTAGCCCAGTTGTTGCACACTGAAGTACAAGGTGCCCTAGTCCGGTTCCGAATTCAGAACATCACTGAGATGGATGCTCCTTCTAGCTTCTTCAGTCTGGAGAAGAAGCATGGACAAAAAAAGATTCAGTAGTCAAAGATTTTATTTGTCAGTACTACAGTACGTACAGGACATACAGAGAATAGAATAGAATAGGCTTTTTTGTCATTGTGCAGTCATACAGTCCAACGAAATTGTGGGTGCTCCACCAGGCTACTGCGCAAAAAAGTAAGGGAGAAGGATTAGATAAAACACGGTTACAGAACACAATATTAAACAGATGACTGAAATAAAAATATATGAAAATGAAAATGAAAATGGCCCAGGATTATGGAAATATTCACAGGTATGGTCATGGCTATGTGGGTGGAACTATGTACATAAGACATGAGACAATTGAGTAAAATGACCCAAGGATTATGGAAAATATACAGAATAGTGGTTTCATGGATGGGTCAATATACATGAAAGTGAGGAGTGCAAAGACAGGTGAGTTACTGTGATATTTAAAAGGTTCTCAGTTCTGAGCATGTGAGCGTTTGGAGGGAGGGGGGTGGGGCCTCTGACTGTTGGTAGTTGGGATGATCCAGGGGAAGAAACTGTTTTAAGTCTGGAGGTGTGGGACCTGATAGATCTCAACTGTCATCCAGGGGGAAGCAAGTTGAACAGGTGGTGGGTGGGATGTCAGAATCAGAATCAGAATCAGGTTTATTGCCATTGTTCATGTAGTACACCAACTAGGAATTTGTCTCGGTACAGTGCTGCAACATTAAACATGATAAGATAAGAGAAATAAACTATACATGTAATAAAGTGTAGGATAAGATTAAGTGATACTGGTCAACAGTTAAAATATATATTAGCCAGCAGCAGATACTGTGGAGAACTATATAGTGCAGTCGGTAATGCAGGAAGAAAACAGTGATGATTAACATGAGTCTGGTTGAGCTGCTGTACATGGTGCACGAGAGTCACTTAGTGTTCAGCAGTCTAATGGCAGAGGGGAAGAAGCTGTTCATGTGACGGGAGGTTTTAGTCTGGATGGACCGAAGTCTTCTACCAGAGGGGAGGGGGGCAAACAGTACGTGACCAGGGTGTGAGGGATCGGCTATGATCCGGCCAGCACGCCTCCGCGTCCTGGAGATGTACAGATCCTGGAGAGATGGGAGCTTGCAGCCGATCACCTTCTCAGCAGTGCGCACGACGCGCTGCAGCCTTAGTCTGTCCCTGGCAGTGGCTCCTGCGTACCACACGGTTATGGAGGTGGTGAGGATGGACTCGATGATGGCTGTGTAGAACTGCACTAACATCTTGGTGGGTAGCTTGAGCTTCCTCAGCTGCCGCAGGAAGAACATCCTCTGCTGGGCTTTTTTGATGAGTGAGCTGATGGTCAGCTCCCATTTGAGGTCCCTGGTGATGGTAGTGCCTAGGAAGCGGAAGGAATCAGCAGTGGTGATGGGAGAGCCTGAGAGGGTGAGGGGGGGCAGAGGGGTTGTGACTTTCCTGAAGTCTACAATCATCTCCACTGTCTTCAGAGCGTTCAGCTGCAGGTTGTTATTGTCGCACCAGGACGCCAGCTGGGCCACCTCTCTCCTGTAGGCGGACTCGTCGCCGTTGGAGATGAGCCCGATGAGGGTGGTGTCGTCCGCAAACTTGATCAACTTGACAGACTGGTGGCTGGAGGTGCAGGAGTTGGTGTAAAGGGAGAAGAGTAGGGGGGAAAGTACACAGCCCTGGGGTGATCCGGTGCTGATGCTAGTATAGTCTGAGACAGTCTTTCCCAGCCGCACATGCTGCCTCCGGTCCGTCAGGAAGTCGATGATCCACCTGCAGAGGGAGTCAGGCACGTTGATGTGAGGGGTCTCCTGTGATGGCCTTGATCTTTCTGAGACAGGAAGATCTGGAGATGTCTTCTAGGGAGGGTAGAGGGCCACCGATAACTTTTTGGGCGGTGTTGATGACCCTCTGCACAGCCTTCCTGTTCTCGGCCATGGAGCCAGTGTACCACACACCCAGACATTAGGTGAGCACGCTTTTCTCTGAGCAGCGATAGAAGGCCAGTTGTCAGCCGTTGCTGGGCTTTCTCCAGGAGAGGTCAGAGGAAATATAGGTGCCCAGGAACCTGAAGGTGGGGACGTTTTCCGTGTGGTCACAATTTATGAGGGGGGAGTGTGGTCCTGTCTGTTTTTCCTTAAGTCCAGTATGAGTTCTTTGGTTTTTGGGACATTCAGTTTCAGGTTGTTTGCTTGGCACCACAGCAGCAGATTCTCTACCTCCGCCCTGTATCCCTTCTCATCATCATCAGTGATGAGCCCAAGCAAGGTGGTGTCGGCGTATTTCATGATGACGGTGGTTGGGTGGGTTGGAATACAGTCAAAGATGTACAGGGAGTAAAAATAGCAATGACCATAAAGAAATTATGTTTACTAATAAAAGCAAAGATATCTTAGGAAAGGCAACCCATCACCACCCATGACAAAAAAGCTTACACATGCATTATGTAACTCCTCCTAGTGAAACAAAAAATGATAAATTATATTCAAAATTCTTAGATTGCATTTCAGATTGTGAGAAAATAGGTAATAACATTTATCTATTAACAATCGATAATCAGCATTCAAATGCAATTAGTGTTTCAAAACAGGCATGACATCACAACTTACACATGCTATTTCATAACAAATTCATTACGTGAAAATTCTCAAGTACATTACTTATAACGAGAAAAAAATCTTACCTCGGAATGTGTCTTCCTATCACTAATTGCTGTAATCGGGGCCGATTGTGATGAACTTTGATTGACTGGCATCTGAATTTGACCGTGTCCATCGATCGTTTTGAATGCAGCACCGAGCGAGTAGTTCGATCTCCTTGTAGCCACAATTTTGAGATGTTTCTGTTTTGAACAGTGTTCAACTAAGGCAACACAACCACGAGATCCATAACTCAAGAAATCATTGCAATAAACACACTGGGCTTTCCCTGGTACTTCGCATTTCACTATGAAGTCGGCCATTTTTTCAACCACAACTTCGGTATTTTTACCGATCTTTACAGTCATTGACACAGTTTTTTCGAGCCATTCCCAACGAAACTTGTTCCTTATCGCTTTGTCGATTTCTAAAATTCTTGCTTTGTTGTCTTTAGTGAGTTTTAGGTTCACCATTTTCACGAAATCGGGAAAACTCGGTTGATTGAACTGATTGAACTGTCCGCCATTTACATTTCACTCCACGTGTTGGATATGACAAAGGAAATCTAACAAAATCGCCGATTGGTTGCTTCAATAAGTATCAGCCAATCAGTGGCCTTGTTACATTACATTACTGATCTCGCTGGGTAGCACGTTCTGCATGGTGGATTTTAGCAGCCGATCGAAAATACGACTCGCCGCCCATAACATACCTCACCCCCCCTAAAATTTTCTCCTCAAATTTAGACGATTCACGAGAATGACCCTAGACCTGATCATATCCGCGGAATTCCGCGGAGAATTCTCATCCCTGTGAATGACTACAGACCCATTGCACTCCCGTCTGTAGTCATGAAGTGTTTTGAGCGACTGGTGTCCCAGCACATCAGGGACCGTGTTTGGTAACTGTTACATTTTCTACACAGCATTTGATGTAGAAAAGGACAGACTCTGTGTAGGAGTCCAGGTCCTGCTATTCATCTGCCCATCTGTGCAGGCAAAGCAGTCTTGTAGCTGGAGGAGAGCACTTTCAGGCCAAGATGTAATTGTTTGGTTGGGGGTGATCGTTTCCTGAGGGGTGTGTAAGCAGGTATTGGAGGCAGAGAGAGATGGTCTGATTGTCCAAGGTGGAGGGAGGGGGGTGGCTCTGTAGGCATGCTTAATGTTGCTGTAAACATGATCCAGTGTTCTTTCCCCTCTTGTGGGACACTGAACATGTTGGTGGAATTTGTGGAGTGCAGTCAATTCAATTCAACTTTATTTATATAGCGCCATTTCACAACAACAGTCATCTCATAGCACTATCAACTGTAGGGGGGACCCCCACAGTTGCAGAAAGACCCCAGCAATCAGGCGATCCCCTGTGAGCAAGCACTTGGCGACGGTGGAGAGGAAAAACTCCCTTTTAACAGGAAGAAACCTCCAGCAGAACCAGGCTCAGGGAGGGGCAGTCATCTGCTGCGACTGGCTGGGGGGTGAGGGGATGGAGAAGAAGAAAAGAACAGACATGTAGAGAGCAAACAGCACGATGGGGACTCAGTCTATGGGAGAGAACAAACAAATGTTAATGACCAGCAAAAAAAAATATTTCATTGAGAGTGAGAAAAGGAGTGAGGCCCAGTGCATTACTGGAGGTCCCCCGGCTGACTAAACCTATTAGCAGCATAACTAAGGGAGGGTTCAGAAACACATGATCCCTCCCTAATTGTAGGCTATATCAAAAAGGTAGGTTTTAGCCCTATTCTTAAAAACAGAGATCGAGTCTGACTCCCGAATCCAGATTGGCAGCTGATTCCACAGAAGAGGAGCTTGATCTGCAGTCTTTAAGCATGCAGATAGTGCATTAAAGACAGTGCAGACAGTCTTTAAGCATGCAGACAGTCTTTAAGCATGCTGTGTTAAAATCCCCTGCAATAATGTGGACTGCGTCGGGGTGATCTCTTTGCTGCCTGTTGACAATGTGCTGGAGGTGAGTGAGTGCTAAGCTAACGTTAGCATTTTGAGGAACGTAAACGGCTGTTTGTCACTGCATTTAGCTCGTGGGGAAGGTTAAAAGGCCTTCACAGGAAGGACATGGCCTCTAAATCCAGAGAACAGTGGCTATGAATTATTCTGCTGTCATTACACCAAGTCTGAAGGACATAAACACACTTCCACCCTTCCCTTACCAGACTCAGCGTTGCGGTCGATAACGGTGTGTAGTTCGGCCAGGTGATTCCACAGCAGTAGCAGGAATGTGTGCGTGCAGCCAGGATTCAGTCACAATCAGAATACAGCAGTCCCAGACGTAGTGATTGTAGGCAATCTCCAATTGCAGTTCATCCATTTTTTGGCAAGGGATCTGGTGTTGGTGAGAAAAATTGAAGGTAATGGTGGTTTGGTGCGTAGTTTGCGCAGCTGGGCACGGAGGCCAACCCTACAGCCTCATTTCTGCTCTTTCTCCCGTCGTCTATGCTGATAGCGGGGCATAACAAACCACGGTGCGCCCAGGGGTCTGGCGATCTCCTCAGGGATGTAGTGGTAATTACTGGAATGAGTGCTGGAGATGTCAGAGGTAAGTTGGCGATCGATGCCTGTAAGTTCCTTGTGACTGTAGGTAATTAGTCCGTCACAGAAGGAGCACAAAAAAAGGCAGAAAAGACACAAAAACGAGCACAATAGTCAGAAGCGTTGAGCCACTGCGTGTGAACGCGCCGTCATTTTGTATTATCTTTTCAGGAGAATTGAAATGGCATTTCATTCTCTCTTCAGCGGTGTGCGCAATATATATATATATATATATATATATATATATATATATATATATATATATATACTGTATATACAGTATATATATATATATACTGTATATACAGTATATATATATATATACTGTATACAGTATATATATAAAGGAATAAGGCTGGAAAAACAACACAGCAGTCTCTGTACAGTAATGCTACCCGTAGTGCAAACAGCAACAAAAGATAGACCCATACCTCCCGTAGTGCAAATAAAGATAAACGATAAAACCCAGCAGGCCTATATACAGAAAAAGTAGAGCAGTAATACTCATAGATGCAAGTTCAGTGTGGTAGTGTAGGTGCAGACAGTGACAGATAGGACTGCACATGATCAGTATTGCAATAACAAACAGCAGCAGATATGGCATTTGTGCAAATGGTTGCAGTAAAGTGCAGAGACATACAGCAGCAGATGTATTACTGTTAGTGTGCCAATCTTTCTGTGCCAACAGCTGTGGTAGTTATTGTGTGGGTGAGTGCGCTATAGTACGGGGTGGGGGTGGGGGGTGGACTGAGTTCAGGCTCCTGATGGCTTGATGAACAAAGCTTTTTAGCAGTCTTGTGGAGCAGCCCCGGAGGCTCCGGTACCTTTTCCCCAAGGGCAGGGGGGTGAAGGAGTGTGAGGGGTGGGAGGTATCGCCTGCGATGTTGATGGCTCTGCAGGTGAGGTAGATGTCCAAGAAGGGGGGCAGAGGGGCACTGACGATCTTGCAGGCTGCTTTCACTGTGCGTTGTAGTGTCTTCAGGCAGGAGGCGGTGCAGCTTCCATACCGCACTATGATACAGCTAGTGAGGATGCTCTCAATGGTGCCCCGTTAGAATGAGCAGATTATGGGGGTGGGACTCATGCTCCCCTCAGTTTGCGGAGGAAATGGAGGTGAGTTTGAGCCTTCTTGGCCAGTGATGTCGTGTTGTTGGACCAGGAGAGGTCCTCAGAGATGTACACCCCCAAGAACTTGGTGCTGCTCACACTCTCCACAGCTGGTCCATTGATGATCAGAGGGGGATGCTGTGTGTCTCCCCTCCTAAAGTCGACCACAATCTCCTTGGTTTTTCCCACGTTCAGTAAGAGATTATTGTCTTTACAACACTGGACCAGTTGGCTCACCTCATTTCTGTAGTTGGCCTCCTCATTGTTGGTGATGAGGCCCACCACCGCTGTGTCGTCCACAAACGTGATGATGTGGTTGGTGCTGTAGGCGGGTACACAGTCATGGGTCAGCAGGGTGAAGAGCAGCAGGCTGAGCATGCACCCTTGTGGGGCCCCTGTGCTCAGTGTGATGGTCTTGGAGGTGTTGCTGCCAACCTGCACATTCTGTGGTCTCCCTGTGAGAAAGTCCAGCATCCAGTTACAGAGAGAGGTTTTGAGTCCCAAGTGTCTAGTTTTTATATTAGGTGCTGGGGGGATGATTGTGTTGAATACTGAATTGAAGTCCAAGAACTGCATTCGCGTGTAGGAATTCTTTGAATCCAGGTTGGTGAGGGCTGGATGGAGAGCAGCAGCGGGGCATCTTCTGTGGATCTGTTTCACCTGTATGGAAACTGAGATGGGTCATGGGAGGGAGAGAGGATGAACTTGATGTTCTGCATGACCAGCCGCTCAAAGCACTTCATTATGATGGGGGTCAGTGCTACGAGCCGTTAATTTTTGTAGCTGGATGGAACAGGCTTCTTTGGGACTGGTATTATAGTGGCAGTTTTGAAACATGTGGGGACAGCAACCCCGCTGTTTCAAACCAGTGCCCGTTCTGCAGTCTCTGCGAGACTTTGTTTCATGTTTTAGTGAGTGAAAGAGGCTTACAGTGCTCTTCACTCTTTTAACAACAGTGTTTAATCGATTTGACAAAACATTTTCTGTGGGTCATTACCTCCGCCAAGGAGGTTATGTTTTTACCGGGGTTTGTTTGTCTGTCTGTCTGCCTGTTATCAACATAACTCAGAAAGTTATGAACGGATTTTGACGAAATTTTCAGGACAAGTCCCAAATGGGACAAGGAAGAAATTATTAGATTTTGGGAGTGATCCGGATCACTGTCTGGATCCAGGAATTTTTTTAAAGGATTCTTTATCATTGCGAGATAGGGCCATTTTTACCACATGTGTATATAACTCCACAATAAATGGTCAGGACGCTTGCCAAAAAAATACAGGATAAGATCCCAATAGGTTCTACGAAATATCAAACACTGATCCCGATCCTGCAAAAAATCTGTATACTGTGATCCAGAACAGGAAATAATAGGGGATCTTTGGAATTTTCATCACTATAAGGTAACAAATTAAGATATAAACATACAATAAACACCAAAATATAGCCAAGACTCTGAGGAATCAGTAGTGTGCCAATGGATTTGTTGTATCTTCAAAAGCTATGGAGCTATAGCCAGAAGAAAACCGCCATTACCAAAAAAGTGATTTTTGTCAATAACTACTGAACTAATAAAGATATCAATGTGAGTCCAGTTGCTAAAGGTATGTTTTGATGGTCAAGGAATCTGAAAATATAGATCAAATAAATGTAGGACTATTATATTTGGGGAAAATCCCAATATTAGGGGGAACTGAGGTACTTGGCGGAGGTCTGCGCTCTCCGAGTGCTTTTCTAGTTTTATTTATGGTGTAGGTTCCAGAAAATCAAACAAGGAAAAGTGGCAACTGCTGAATTTTATTACTGGTGAAGTCAAGCTGGCAATTCATGTAAGCAGAAGAAAGAAAATAGAGGGTAAACCAGTCCAAGAACCAGCCTCATTGTGGTGCTGCAACATCCGGTCCAGACTGAGACTGACATTCAGCTTTTTTAAAATGACTGGAAACTTGGATACCTTTCGGCAAATGTGGTGTTATACAGTGCATTCGGACAGTATTTACAGCGTTTTTCCCACATTTTATGTTACAGTCTTATTCCAAAAGGGATTAACTTCATTTTTTTCCCTCAAAATTCTACACAGGATACCCCACAATGAAAATGTGAAAAAAGTTTTTTTTTTTTTTTAGATTTTTGTAATTTTATTAAAAAGACCATACCTACCCAGGACCTCCTCATCACCTCTGGTCCCTTCACCTACATGTCCATTAAAGACCACTCAAATCACCACTCTCTTCCCCCAGGAACATTCTCTACCGCTTCATCCAACTGACTCCAGAATTCCTTTCTCTTCTACCTGACATCCAACTTGTGGGGCATACGCACTGACAACATTCAACATCACACCTTCGACTTCTAGCTTCAAACTCATGATTCTGTCTGACTCCCGCTTTACCTCCTGAACACTCTTCACAAACTCTTCCTTCAAGATTACTCCTACTCCATTTCTCTTCCTGTCTGCATCATGGTAGAACAGTTTAAATCCATCTCTAATGCTCCTCGCCTTGCTTCCCCATCTGGTTTCTTGAACACACAGTATAGCTACATTTCTCCTCTCAATCATATCAGCCAACTCTCTGCCTTTACCAGTCATAGTCCCTACATTTAACGTCCCTCCTCTCACCTCCACACTTCTGCCTTTCCTTTTATCGCTCTCCCTCCTAACACGCCTGCCTCTCCTCCTCATCGATCTTCGACCAACAGTAGCCCAATTCCCACCAACATCTTTTCGGTTAACAGCACTGGTGGCAGTCGTTAACCCGGGCCTCAACCAATCCGGGATCAAAGTCTCATTTGTCATAATCTGCATGTTTGATTTAGCAAAGGTTTTACGTCGGATGCCCTTCCTGACACAACCTATCCCATCTACCTGGGCTTGGGACTGCCACTAGGAGTACACTGGCTTGTGCACCCCCTGTGGCTGATGCCACTGCTCCGCAGGTGGTTTATTGATACTCTCCTTTATATTTTTTTGTAATTAAATCAAAATGGTTCTACGTCCAATGTGCTGAGAGTATGAGATGTGTTAATGAGAGGGGGCCAGTTGTGTCTGTTTTGACACCTGAGGTCCATTGTTTTGTGTTCAGCCGCTTATAAAACAGTGAATGTTTACTTAACACTACGAGAGTAAAGTTGGATACTGAAGTGTTGCTGGTGGCGCTGCTCTGCTGCGACCCGGGCTACCCTGTGCTGCTACTGTGTGTGTATGTTTGTAGTACTTAGTTTGTAGTGCTCAGTTTGAAGTATCATAATGATGTTTTTGCTAAAGGGACTGCTTGTGATCTGGTTGCTCGGGATAATATGCCACTGTACCCAAGTGGATTGGGACATGAGGCCGACCACGCTCCTGAGGTACTGTATACTCGAGACCAGCTCCTGCTTCTTCGTTCCAGCCATGTCTCGACACCCCTCCTGCCTAGGGAGCTCTTACGAAATCCGACGGGAGGACGTAGAAGCCGGTCTCAGAAGAGAGGGAAACGTGGTGGAGAGGGAAACGTGGTGGAGTACGACAGAGACTGCGGGGGAGAGAGAACAGGCCGCCACTGCCATCCATGTTGCTCTGTAATGTCCGCTCACTGAAGAGCAAAATGGAGGAACTCAAAATCAACGCCAGGTTCCTATACGAGTACCAGGAGTCATGCCTGCTCATTTTCACGGAATCGGACGGCTTCTCCCTGGTGCGGCAGGACAGGGACGCGCTCTCCGGTAAGATCAAAGGAGGAGGTATTTGTGTGTACGTTAAGAACAAATGGTGCTCACAGTTCACTACGAGAGAGTCGCTTGGTACCCCGGACATAGAACTGCTGTGCTTAAGCCTGAGACCCTTTTATCTCCCCTGCGAATTTGGAAACATTTTATTATGCACCGTTTATATCCCGCCCAGTGGGAACGCTGTCAGTGCGGCAAACGCTATCGTGGACTGTGTACACAGACAACTGGAACGCACACCTGAAGCACCTTGTTTGATTTTAGGGGATTTTAATCACTGCAAACTGGATGCGGCACTGCCTGGCTTAAGCGAATATGTGAACTGCAGTACAAGGGGGAAAAATATTTTGGACAAATGCTATGGGAACGTCAGAAATGCCTATATGGCAAGGGTTAAGCCCCCCTTGGGGTCCTCAGACCATAATGCTGTTCATCTGATTCCTACTTACAAGTCCTTGCTTAAAAGCAGCAAACCACAGACAAAGACAATCTTCAAATGGGACAATGAAGGCATAGCAACTTTGAGAGGTTGTTTTTCTTGTACCAACTGGGGACTCTTCCATAACTTGGAGTTGGAGGAGGCCACAGATACCATAACTGAGTACATAAAATTCTGTATAGAAAATGTTTTACCTCAGAAGGTAATCACTGTGTACCCCAATAATAAGTCTTATATTTCCAAGGAATTAAAACGGTGCATAGTACAGAAAAAAATTGCTTTTAAGAATGGGGACATGTTAAGTGTGAAAAATATACAGAAAGAAATTAATTACAAACTAAGAACAGCTAGAGATGAGACGAGGAAGAAATTTGAATCTGAATGCTGAGGAAACAGTTCTAGGAAATTGTGGGACTCAGTTAAAGTTATGACAAAGATGACTCCATCCAAAAGCTGCATTAATGTAATGAATGAGGAAGAAAAGGAAAACGAGTTGAATAATTTCTTTTGCAGATTTGAGACTAGAGATTTTTCTCATGAACAAAAAGCTGCTCTGGACGCTATATCAGTATTAGGCTCTGAAAAAATCATAGTTGACCAGCATGTCGTGGAAAGATTTTTCTCACGTACAGTTAGGCCCAGAAATATTTGGACAGTGACACAAGTTTTGTTATTTTAGCTGTTTTCAAAAACATGTTCAAGATACAGTTATATAATCAATATGGGCTTAAAGTGCAGACTCTCAGCTGTAATTTGAGAATATTCACATCCAAATTGGAGCAAGGGTTTAGGAATTACAGCTCTTTAATATGTAGCCACCTCTTTTTCAAGGGACCAAAAGTAATTGGACAATTGACTCAGAAGGCTGCAAAAAAAATAACAAGGCTGCATGGGCTCTTCCCTCGTTAACCTGTCATCAATTAAGCAGTTAAAAGGTCTGGAGTTGATTCCAGGTGTGGCGTTTGCATTTGGAAGCTGTTGCTGTGAACACACAACATGCGGTCAAAGGAGCTCTCAATGGAGGTGAAACAGACCATCCCTTGGCTGAAAAAAAAGAAGAAATCCATCAGAGAGATAGCAGAAATGTTAGGAGTGGCCAAATCAACAGTTTGGTACATTCTGAGAAAAAAGAGTGCACTGGTGAGCTTGGGAACTCAAAAAGGCCTGGACGTCCACGGAAGACAGCAGTGGTGGATGATCGCAGAATCCTTTCCATGGTGAAGAACAACCCCTTCACAACATCCACTCAAGTGAAGAACGCTCTCCAGGAAGTAGGTGTATCAGTATCTAAGTCAGGGGTGTCCAACCATGTGCCATGGAGAGCCAAGACCCTGCAGGTTTTACCTCCAACCAGTGTCTTCAACAGCAGATTTCTGTGAACTTCTTCCCACTGATTGCTGATAAGTGAAAACACCTGCTGAAGAGACTGGGTAGAAGAGAAAACCTGCAGGGTCTTGGCTCTCCATGGCACATGGTTGGACACCCCTGATCTAAGTCTACCATAAAGAGAAGACTTCATGAGAGTAAATACAAAGGATTCACCACAAGGTGCAAACCATTCATCAGCCTCAAAAATAGAAAGGCCAGAATTGACTTTGCCAAAAAACACCTGAAGAAGCCAGCCCAGTTCTGGAACGGCATTCTTTGGACAGATGAGACTAAGATCAACCTGTACCAGAATGATGGGAAGAAGGAAGTTTGGAGAAGAATTGGAACAGCTCATGATCCAAAGCACTACATCTTCTGTAAAACATGGTAGAGGCAGTGTGATGGCATGGGCATGCATGGCTTCCAATGGCACTGAGTCACTTGTGTTTATTGATGATGTGACAAAAGACAGAAGCAGCCGGATGAATTCTGAAGTGTATAGGGATATACTTTCTGCTCAGATTCAACCAAATGCAGCAAAGTTGATTGGATGGCGCTTCACAGTGCAGATGGACAATGATCCAAAACATACTGCCAAAGCAACCCAGGAGTTTTTTAAAGCAAAGAAGTGGAATATTCTGCAATGGCCGAGTCAATCACCAGATCTCAACCCAATCGAGCATGCATTTCACTTGCTCAAGACAAAACTTAAGGCAGAAAGACCCACAAACAAGCAACAACAGAAGACAGCTGCAGTAAAGGCCTGGCAAAGCATCACAAAGGAGGAAACCCAGCGTTTGGTGATGTCCATGGGTTCCAGACTTCAGGCAGTCATTGCCTGCAAAGGATTCTCAACAAAATATTGAAAAGTAACATTTTACTTAGGGTTATGTTTATTTGTCCAATTACTTTTGAGCCCCTGAAATGAGGAGCGTTTGTATAAAAATAGCTACAATTCCTACATGTTTGATCATATATTTTTGTTCAACCCCTTGAATTAAACCTTAAAGTCTGCACTTCAGTTCCGTTGTAGTTGTTTCATTTCAAGTCCAATGTGGTGGCATGCAGAGCCCAAATCATGAAGATTGTGTCACTGTCCAAATATTTCTGGGCCTAACTGTATGTGCCCCTGGAAGGCATCTGGACCAGATGGGATCTCTGGGCGCTTACTGAAGTCATGTAGTGAGGAGCTAGCAGAAGCCCGGAGTCCCATCTACCAGAAGTCTTTAGATATGTGTTCTGTCCCAGTAATTTGGAAAAGCTCTATTATAATTCCTGTACCAAAGAAAGCAAGCTGCAAAGAGAATAATGACTATCGTCCTGTTGCACTGACCTCACTGGTAATGAAGTGCCTCGAGAAGCTTGTCATTGACATTCTGAAAACTGATTTTGGAGGACTTTTGGGTCCTCTGCAGTTTGCTTATAAAAATAATAGAAGTACAGAGGATGCCATTTTAACCTTAACTCATTCTGTGTTTAAACATTTGGAGGAGACAACCTCATATGCATGTCTTTTATTGGTTGATTTTAGTTCAGCTTTTAACACACTGCAGCCACACCTTTTAATTAAGAGGTTAAATGGTTTTAAAGTGCATCCTGTCATTATTAGATGGTACCACTCATTTTTAACTTATCGTAAACAGCAAGTTAGTGTAAACGGAACTTTATCTAAATTTAGAACCGTCAGCACAGGAGCTCCCCAAGGCTGTGTTAGTTCACCATTTTTGTTCACCTTGTACACTGATGAGTGCAGAAGTGTCTATCCAGGCAATCAAATTATTAAATTTTATGATGACACTGCTATTTTATCACTACTTCAAAAGACTCATGATCTGTCAAGCTATTTTATAGAAATTCAGAGGTTTGTCAATTGGTGTGATGACAGTCATCTCATTTTGAATACTGATAAAACAAAGGAGATGGTGTTTGACCCTCGGGGAGTTGGTGACCACAGGCCTGTGGTCATCCACAACCACACTATAACACAGGTTAGTTCCTATAAATATTTGGGAGTATTTATTGACAATTCATTAACCTGGAGCACACATATTGATTACCTCTGTAGTAGACTACAACAGCGGCTGCATTTCTAAGATAAGATAAGATAAGATAAGCCTTTATTAGTCCCACAACGGGGAAATTCCAGGATTGCAACAGCACAGGGATAGCAACACTCAGAGCAACAATCAGAAGGCAAGAAAAAAACAAGCAAGCAAGAGCAGCTAATATACATATGTACATATTACTATAAAATATATATACACACACACACACACACAGACACACAGTGCAGAGCATTGTAGCTGGATGGAATAAATATATGAATATATGAACACACAGTGCAGAGCATTGTAGCTAGATGGAATAAATATGTAAATATATAAACACCCACAGTATGGAGCATTGCAGCTAGGTGGAATAAATATGCAAGTATATAAACACACACAGTGCGGAGCAATGCAGCTAGATGGAATAATATGTAGATATATAAAAACACAGTGCGGAGCATTGTAGCTAGATGGAATAAATATATAGATATATAAATATAAACACACCCAGTGCAGAGCATTGTAGCTAGATGGAATAAATATGTAAATATATAAACACACACAGTGCAGAGCATTGTTGCTAGGTGGGATGAAACAGCATAACCGTCTATTTAGTTATCCTACATGGTATGATTATGTGCCCATACATATTCTCACCCTCCATAGCGACCGGTATGTTCCTAGTTGTATGCCGGAGAGGACCATTGTGTAAGTCTATTGCATCTTTTGCATTCAAAAAACTATTAGTTTGTTACGTCTTTTTGCTATCTCTGCGAGCAGCCCTGCTTAGGTTGTACAGTCTGACAGCCGTTGGTAGGAAGGACCTACGAAACCTCTCGGTTGTGCACCTGGGATGATGTAGTCTGCTGCTAAATGAGCTCCTCAGTGCATCCAGTATGTCCTGCATAGGGTGGAACTCGGACTCCAGCAGAGATGACAGTTTAGCCACCGTCCTTCTCTCTCCTATCTCCTCCATCGGATCAAGGCGTTGCCCCAGGACAGAGCTAGCTTTCTTAATCAGTTTGTTCAGTCTCTTCCTATCGGCTGCAGTAATGCCACTGCCCCAGCAGACCACTCCAAAAGTGATGGCTGATGCCACCACCGTGTCATAGAATGACTTCAGCAGCGCCCCTTGTACACCAAAAGACCTGAGTCTCCTCAGCAGGAACAGCCTGCGCTGTCCCTTCTTGTAGAGTGCGTCAGTATTGTGTGACCAGTCTAGTTTATTGTTCAGATGAATACCCAGGTACTTGTAGGATGTCACCATCTCGATGTCTGTTCCCTGTATATTTACTGGTGCTGTGAGGGGCTGCCCATGCCTGCGGCAGTCCACCACCAGCTCCTTAGTTTTCCTCGCGTTGATCTGGAGGCAGTTCCGATGGCACCAGTCCACAAAGTCCTGGATAAGCCCTCTGTACTCAGCTTCATCTCCGCTGGAGATGAGACCAACGATCGCAGAGTCATCAGAGAACTTCTGTAGATGGCAATGTGTTGTGTTGTGTGAGAAGTCCGCAGTATAAAGAGTGAACAAGAAGGGAGCCAGCACCGTTCCCTGGGGGGCCCCCGTGCTACTGATGATCGTGTCGGAAACACAGTCCCGGGTTCTCACAAACTGAGGCCGGTTCGTGAGGTAGTCCAGGATCCATGATGACAGGTGCTGGTCCACCCCTGCGCGCAGCAGCTTGTCCTTCAGGATCATCGGTTGGATGGTGTTGAAAGCACTGGAGAAGTCAAAGAACATGATCCTCACCATATTCCCGGGCTTCTCCAGGTGGGACAGAGAACGGTGAAGGAGGAAGATCACCGCATCCTCCACCCCAATGCCATGCTGGTAGGCGAACTGGAGTGGATCCATCGCTGGTTCCACCAGGGGGCGGAGATGAGCAAGGAGCAGTCTCTCCAGGGTCTTCATCAAGTGGGACGTCAAGGCCACCGGTCTGAAGCTGTTCAGGTCTTTGGGGTGGGAAGTTTTTGGTACAGGTACCACACAAGATGTTTTCCACAGCTGTGGTACCCTCCCCAGTTTCAGGCTCATGTTGAAGATATACGTCACAATCCCACACAGCTGGTCTGCACAGGACTTGAGGAGCTTTGCGCTGATGCCGTCCGGTCCCGACGCCTTCCTCGCCTTGATCTTCCTCAGCTCCGTCCTCACCTGGGTCTTGGTCAGGGTCAGGATGGGGGGCTGTGTGTTGGGAGTGGGGGGGGTGTCGGTGGAGTGGGGAGTGGGTAGCAGGACTTGATTTCTTAGAGGCAGCAGTGGTTGTTGTGCAGACAGGGGGGAGGGCGGTTGGTCAAATCTATTGAAAAACAGATTCAGGTTGTTCGCCCACTCCCTGCCCCCCGTGGCCTGGGGGGAGGTATTCTGGAGCCCCGAGATGGTTTTGAGGTTTCTCCAGACCCCGCTGATGTCGCTCTGTTGCAGCTTGTCCTCCATCTTCTTCCTGAAGCTGTCCTTGCCTTCTCTGATCTTTCTCCTCAGCTCCCTCTGTACGGACTTCAGCATCTCCCTGTTCCCCGACCTGAAGATCCTCTTCTTCTCTCTCAGAAGTGTTTTTATCTCAGGGTTGATCCAGGGTTTGTTGTTTGAGTGACGCCGTATGGTCTTGGTGGGAACGGATTTGTCCACACAGAAGCTGAGGTAGCCCGTGAAGGTGTGAATGAGGCCATCGATGTCCTCACCATGTGGATCGCAGAGCTGCTTCCAGGCGGTGGTTTTAAAACAGCCCTTTAGAGTGTCCATTGTCTCCTCAGACCATAACTCCACAGTGTGCATGGCCGGAGGTTGTCTGTGCACTAGGGGTTTGTACACCGGTCGGAGATGAACCAAGTTGTGATCCGATCTCCCAAGTGGGGGGAGTTGTGATGAGGTGTACGCCTCCTTAGTGTTTGCGTAGAACAAATCCAGTGTTTTATTGTCTCTAGTGTGGCATGTGACATACTGGGTGAAAGTGGGCAGAATGGGAGACAGTGAAACGTGGTTGAAATCGCCTGAGATGAGGAGAAGAGCATCTGGGTGTTCTGTCTGCAGCCTGCTGGTTACTGAATGGATGACGTCACGCGCTGTCCCAGCGTTCGCCGTCGGATTTGCATACACAACAATGCAGATCACGTGTGAGTGTTCTCTCGGGAGATATGTAGGCCATTCTTGCGTAGCTTAAGAATACATGGCGTTGATAAAAGGATTATGTTAATATTTTACCAGGCTGTGTTGGAGAGCTGTATTAGATACAGCATTACAGCTTGGTTTGGCAACCTCTCTGTGAAACTAAAGAACACAGTGTTGCGTTGAATTCACACAGCATGGAAAATTATTGGAGTTAAAGAGTATTTACCCATGCAGATCTTACACGACCAGGCAGCCTGTAGACAAGCTCAAAAAATAATCAGTGACTTGAGCCATGTACTAAACAATGAATATGTGCGGCTGCCCTCAGGGAGGAGATACAGAGTCCCCAAGTGCAGGTTTAGTAGATACAAGAACTCATTTATCCCAACGTCAGTAAAACTTTTAAACTCAGATAAATAGGTCAGGGACACTTATAACTCCTGTTCTTAATGACTGCTGTTATACATTTATGTATGTATGTACTTGTATTATTATTGAGTTTTATTTCATTTGTTATGTACTACATCCATTGTGTATGTGTGGATTGTGCGGTTGCAGCACGGGTGACAAGCCCAAGATAAAGCTTATCTTATCTTATCTTATCTTATGTGTGTTAGTCAGTAATGTTACAGTGAGGTCAGTATGCCCTGGCCATCTGTTTGCCACATGCAGTACTTCTGAGGTTTTTGCTCAAATATTCTGGGTAGTATTTGTTGTAATTTTGACATGTTGAAA
Organism: Pholidichthys leucotaenia; assembly: GCA_020510985.1. Classification (NCBI taxonomy): domain Eukaryota; kingdom Metazoa; phylum Chordata; class Actinopteri; order Cichliformes; family Pholidichthyidae; genus Pholidichthys; species Pholidichthys leucotaenia. Next base: position 201,496,520 of record CM035843.1, on the reverse strand, counting down.
TAATAATAATAATAATAAACCTGCTGTTGCAGAAGGTAAGCATATTTGTCCACTCCATGTTAATAATGTTGGCGGTGCGGTGGCACAGTAGTTAGCACTGTGGCAGCACAGCAACTCACCCTTGGCCATGGGATCCCGGGTTTGATCCCAGCCCCTGACCCAACAGTTTTCTGTGTGGAGTTTGCATGTTCTCCCCATGTCTGCGTAGGATTTCCCCGGTTTCCTCCCACAGGCCAACAACATGCAGGTTAGCTTAATTGGAGACTCTAAAGTGGCCCTAGGTGTGAATGTGTGTGTGGAATGGTGAAGGGATAGCGCCGTACCGTGGCTGCTTCATCCATCCAGGTAGATGCCCTGAATTTCCCCTCTGGGGATCAATAAAGTACACAAAATCAAAATCAAATTTAAAAAAAAAAAAAAGTATGAAAATCTTGAAAAATGACAGAGGGATAGATAAATGTACTTTATTGATCCCAAACTGGGAAATTACAGCGTAACAGCAGCATGACACCGTAGACGACCCAAGCCAACAGAAATACACATCATAATGGAAAAGGAGTTAACCAGGGAAGTAAAAATGCTTAGATAACTTTATATACTACATAGGCTACTACTAGCTTAAATAGGCGATGATTCTTATGATGATGATGATTTAGAGTACATTATTCATAACAGAAAATGTGTGATTAAATGTGGTTAACCGTGCATTAACTGTGAATTTTCAAAGATCAATTGTGATTAAAATTTTTAGATCATCTGACACTACTAAAATATAGTGTGTAATCTTCACAACCAAAAAATGGTGAAAGGAGGGTTTGCTGTTTTAAATCTAGCTTCCTGTTTCATTCCAGTTTGGACTGACCAATCCTGAGCTGAGGGAGAATGTGGCTAAAATATATTCATCTGCTTGTCTTCAGCCTGATCAGTCCTCCTGTGCAATATAAAAAACCCGCAAATCCATAACAGTAGCAAACCAATGACAATACCATAAACAATAATATGCAGTAAAATCAGTAAAAGCAAACTTTCAAACACTTGAATAAACGGTAACACGCATTACCAGGATGAGTTCTTTTAGAAAGACTCTTACAAAAATGGCCTAACCTGCAAAATTTTCTCTTTTTTTCTGGTTTGTCTTCTCTCCAGATGCTCCCCAACACCATGAATGCAAGGAAGAGGTTCTTGTGGAAAACTGTAATCTGGACCAGGAGGACCAAGATGATGATCAGATCAGAGAGGAAGAGCAGCTTGTTCTGAAGGATGAGATTGGTTCTGGCACTGTGGCTCCTTCTTATGAAGTCAATAACTACAGTGAAAGCAAACAAAACCGTGAGAACCAAGACCAGGGAGCAGATAAAACTTTAGAGAAAGGATCAACTATACATAAGAAACATCACAGAAAAAGAGGACACAGTAACCATGTAGACAACTCCTCCATGCTAGAGATGCGTTATCCTTGTGAAATATGTGGAAAATGTTTTACTAGGAGTTCTGATTTGATGCGCCACATGAGAATCCACACTGGTGAGAAGCCATATCAATGTAAAACATGTGGTAAATGTTTCACACAGCGTCATAGTTTGACATTTCACATGAGACTACACACTGGTGAGAAGCCATATGAATGTAAAATATGCAGCAAATGTTTCAGACTTCAGGATCAATTGAAAACACACATGCAAATTCATACTGGTGACAATCTATATGAATGTAAAACGTGTGGTAAATGTTTCACACTCTGTATTAATTTGACATCACACATGAGAATTCATACTGGTGAGAAGCCATATGAATGTAAGACATGTGGTAAATGTTTCAGACTTAATGGTGATTTGAAATCACACATGAACGTTCATACTGGTGAGAAGCCATATGAATGTAAGACATGTGGTAAATGTTTCAGACTTAATGGTGATTTGAAATCACACATGAACGTTCATACTGGTGAGAAGCCATATAAATGTAAAACATGTGGTAAATGTTACAGAGGGCGGAGTCATTTGAAATCACACATGAGAATTCATACTGGTGAGAAACCATATGAATGTAAAACATGTGGTGAAAGTTTCAGAGAGTATCGTAGTTTGACATCACACATGAGCATTCATACTGGTGAGAAGCCATATGAATGTAAGACGTGTGGTAAAAGATTCAGTGGACATGATACTATGAAAGCACACATGAGAATTCATAGTGATGAGAAGCCATATGAATGTAAAACATGTGGTGAAAGTTTCATATACATTAGTCGTTTGAAATCACACATGACAATTCATACTGGTGAGAAGCCATATGAATGTAAAACATGTGGTAAAAGCTTCAGATTACATTGTGTTTTGAAATCACATATGAGACTGCATACTGGTGAGAAGCCATATGAATGTAAAACATGTGGTAAATGTTACAGAAGGCAGTATAATTTGAAATCGCACATGAGAACTCATACTGGTGAGAAGCCGTATGAATGTAAAACATGTGGTGAAAGTTTCAGAGACTATAGTGTTTTGAAATCACACATGAGAAGTCATACTGGTGAGAAGCCATATGAATGTAAAATATGTGGTAAAAGTTTCAGAGACAATGGTGGTTTGAAATCACACATGAGAAGTCATACTGGTGAGAAGCCATATGAATGTAAAACATGTGGTAAACATTTCAGACAGAGTTATCATAGGAACATACACATGAGAATTCATACTGGTGAGAAGCCATATGAATGTAAAACATGTGGTGAAAGTTTCAGAGAAAATAGTGGTTTTAAATCACACCTGAGAAGTCATACTGGTGAGAAGCCATATGAATGTAAAACGTGTGGTAAAAGTTTCAAAGACAATAGTGGTTTGAAATCACACCTGAGAAGTCATACCGGTGAGAAGCCATATAAATGTAAAACATGTGGTAAAAGTTTCAGAGACAATAGTGGTTTGAAATCACACATAAGAATTCATTCTGGTTGCCTTATCCCTCAGGCTAGCCAGCACGTCCCCCGGGTCACAGATGGGGGCACCCCCTCACTATGAGTAACCATGGTGAGGGCAGCTTCGAATAACCAATAAGAAACCGTGGACGATGAGGAACCCAATATGAAAAATGAATAAAACGGGAAAAAGATGCTGGAAAAGTACTGACCAGGATAAAACGGTCCCCTCAGGTTGTTCTTGCGCCAGGCGGGCTGTTGAGAGCGATGGTGCAGCTTCATCTTCGAGTGTCACAAACACTCATCTGGGATCCCCACCAGACCAGCACAGATCTGGACCTGGGCCCCAACAAGATAAAAAAAAGGACTAAAATGTATGCAAGAAAAGAAGAAACTGTAAAATGGTCCCTTGAGGAGAAGAAAATTATCCTGTCATGCTTCGCCTATTCAAGGTATGATAAGTGGGGGAGAAGAAAAAAGCAAGTGTTTGAGGAGAAGATCGGACACTCCGAGCTACCACCAGAAAAGAAAGCGGCCACCACTACTTCCAAATTAACATCTATTGACTCTTATGTCTCAAAATATCTAGGGCAAGAGGAAATTGAAAAGATCAAGTCCAACGCTGAATCCCAAGCAATAAAAGACTATCAAGACACCAGCCTATCTGAACAACAAGAACACAAAGCAAAGTCAGTGGAGCATGGAGGAAAACTGGGTTTTAATATGGGCAACCGAGTACGCCAAAATGAAATGCAGCAACCAGCGGGAACGATGCAGTGAGTGGCAACAAATCTCCTGCCATCACTGCCTGGATAAAATTGGTGTACCCCGAGCCAAACTTACAACCCAGAGACACAACTTCCTCATCCAAAGGTACTTCACAGAGCAACAACTGGAGCACATACACACAGAAATAGGAAAAATGGCACGGAACAACATATGCCCAATTGAGTGTCCACTGCCACTACCTGAAAAATCTCTGATGGAACAACCCTTTCAAATGCAACCTATAGAGGTGCCACCAGACCATCCAGGTGATTCCCCTGCAACCTGTAGCTCAGAATTAGAACACCCTGACAAAGCAACAAGGGGGAGTGCAGGCCAGGCACCACTAAGGAAGCAGGTCAGCACCCAAATAGAACTAAGCCAAGAACAGCTAGAAATAGAAGAGGATCTTGCCAACAAAATAGAAGAAACAAAAAAAAAAAATGACAATGAAAGAGCGTCCTAAATTAATTAAGCTAAAAGAGAATAAAGAATTCAAATTATTACTGCAAAAGGGCAATAGAGGCCTAACTGTACTTGTACTTCCAGGGGTCAATCTGACAGAGCTGAACTGCATAAACTTCGGAGTAGCGTGGTATATGCAGAGCAAGCTAGCTCCAGAATGTAAAGAAAAAAATGAATGTCGAAGCAAAACAAAAATCTCCACACCTATTTGGAAAAAGAAACTTCAAGGAAAAATTAATAGATTTAGGGCTGAAATCTCTCAATTGACTAACTATATACATAACCAAAACTGTACTACCAAATTACTAAGAGTAATCAACAGAATCCAAAACAAATATAACATTAGGAAAGAGCAAATTATAGGAAAAATAGCAGAGCACCAGGCTTAAGTTAAGGCCCTAGCAGCCCAAATTAGAAACAAAGGAGAGAGAACTCAAAACTGATAAATTATTCGCAGAAAACCCAAAACAAGTTTATAGGAAGCTTGCAGAAGAAACCATAGAAGTAGAGGTACCTCCTGAAAAAATGCAGCTGGAAACATTGTGGAGAAACCTATTTGAGGACCCAGTACAACATAAAAGTAATAATTGGATTCAAACTATTGCCGATAAAAAATAAAGGAAAACAACAGGTGCCCTCATTAAAAATCACAGAAGAAACTGCTAAAGAAAAAAATCAGGAAATATCTCAACTTCAAATCCCCTGGAATAGATAAAATACCAAACTTTTGGCTCAAAAAGGTGACAACACTGCACAAACATTATGCAGAGGCATTCAACCGACTTGTTTGGGGAGAAGAAGAAGCACCAGAGTGGCTCACATATGGAAATACCATGCTCCTGCCCAAGAGCCCTGAAACCCAACAAGTTAATAAATGCAGACCCATCTGTTGCCTCCCCACCACATACAAATGGCTGACGGGACTCATTACTGAGGCCATCTATGAACATCTGGATATAGGAAACTACTTGCAACCACAGCAAAAAGGCTGCATAAGAAATTGTGTGCAAATTTAAAATCAAATTACATTGCACATAAATATATGAACACCTTTGAAAATGACTTACCAAGAGTGGGTTGTGCAGATACCAATTCTAGCTTGGCCCCTTGGATGAAGAAAATACCCTCTTCATTGTTTCCTGATAATTTCCAGTACTCCAGTCTAATGAAGTAAAACACTGATTACTTTTACCTCTTTGATAAAGAAAAAAAGATCATGAACATATTGAAAATAGTAGGACTGAAAAGCTTAAGTTTTCAGTAAACTCAACAATGGTGTGTACATCTAAACTGTCACCAGCAATGCAATACTGAACCGCTGTAACTGTTTCACCACGTACAATTAGCCCAGTTTTCCCAATTCTTTTAAATTTACTAATATCTGAGAAAAACAGCACTTCAAAAATTTACACACATTTATTTTTAGTGTTCTGGTTAAAAAAACAAAACAAACCTACACAAGTACAAAATATTGATGCTTCAAATGATACTCCCAGTAAATATGTCACGGGGTGGAAGTATTTTATTGTTTTTGGGTTTTACAGCCGTGCGCAAAATTGTTGGTACCCCTCTGTTAATGAAAGAAAAACCCACAATGGTCACAGAAATAACTTGAATCTGACAAAGTGGTAATAAATAAAAATTCTATGAAAATTAACCAATGAAAATCAGACAATGCTTTTGAATTGTGGTTCAACAGAATTACTTTAAAAAACCAAAGTCATGAAACAGGCCTGGACAAAAATGATGGTACCCCTAGAAAAGATTGAAAATAATGTGACCGTAGGGACATGTTCAACCAGGATGTGTCCTCTAATTAACATCACAGGTGTCTACAAACTTGTAATCAGTCAGTCGGCCTATTTAAAGGGTGACAAGTAGTCACTGTGCTGTTTGGTGACATGGTGTGTACCACACTAAACATGGACCAGAGGAAGCAAAGGAGAGAGTTGTCTCAGGAGATTAGAAAGAAAATTATAGACAAGCATGTTAAAGGTAAAGGCTATAAGACCATCTCCAAGCAGCTTGATGTTCCTGTGACTACAGTTGCACATATTATTCAGAAATTTAAGATCCACAAGACTGTAGCCAACCTCCCTGGACGTGGCCGCAGGAGGAGACGGATAATACGAATGGTAACAAAAGAGCCCAGAACAACCTCTAACACATTCATGGTGAACCCCAAGGTCAAGGTACATCAGTGTCAGATCGCACCATCCATCGTTGTTTGAGCCAAAGTGGACTTCATGGGAGACGACCAAGGAGGCCACCACTGTTGAAAACAAATCATAAAAAAGCCAGACTGGAATTTGCCAAACTGCATGTTGACAAGCCACAAAGCTTCTGGGAGAATGTCCTACAGACGAGACAAAACTGGAACTTTTTGGCAAGGCACATCAGCTCTATGTTCACAGACACAAAAATGAAGCATACCAAGAAAAGAACACTGTCCCTACTGTGAAACATGGAGGAGATTCTGTTATGTTCTGGGGGTGTCTTGAATCTGTGCAGGGTACAATGAAATCTTAAGACTATCAAGGTATTCTAGAGAGAAATGTGCTGCCCAGTGTCAGACAGCTTGGTCTCAGTCGCGGGTCATGGGTTGTGCATCAGGATAATGACCCAAAACACACAGCTAAAAACACCCAAGAATGGCTAAGAGCGAAACATTGGACTATTCTAAAGTAGCCTTCTGTGAGCCCTGATCTAAATCCTATTGAACGTCTGTGGAAGGAGCTGAAACATGCCGTCTGGAGAAGGCACCCTTCAAACCTGAGACAACTGGAGCAGTTTGCTGATGAGGAGTGGGCCAAAATACCTGCTGAGAGGTGCAGAAGTCTCATTGACAGTTACAGAAATTGTTTGATTGCAGTGATTGCCTCAAAAGGTTGTGCAACAAAATATTAAGTTAAAGGTACCATCATTTTTGTCCAGGCCTGTTTCATGAGTTTGTTTTTTAAAATAATTCTGTTGAACCACAGTTCAAAAGCATTGTCTGATTTTCATTGGTTAATTTTCATAGAATTTTTATTGATTACCACTTTTGTCAGATTCAAGTTATTTCTGTGACCATTGTGGGTTTTTCTTTCATTAACAGAGGGGTACCAACAATTTTGTCCACGTGTGTATGCGGTTTTTAAGTTTCTGTTGCATGTTTACTTAAACTTTGCATGTTTTGTAGTTTTTATATTTTAATTGGTGTGTTTTTAAATTGGAAATGTTTGTCTACTTCCACCTTGTGCTCCCCTAATTACTCATCAGCAGCACCTGTGTTGATTGGGGATGTGCAGCACCTGTGGCTGCACATGATATAAGAGGTGCTCTGGCAGTTCAGAGGAGAGCACTTTGCCAGGGGGAGGGCCCGGCTGGATGAGGGCCTACTTGGAGGAGAGACCTGCTGATAGTGATGGACAAATGAAGCTTTCTGAAGCACTGAAGCTTGTATCTGATAAGGGTTCATTACTGTAAGCGTTTCAACACAGTCCTCTTTGGTGCCATCTGGTGGCCAAAAATGAACTAGCTTTATGGTTTCCCACTCTAGAGCTGAGAGCTTCTGTTTATCATTACGTGACAATTCTGTCTGATATTGAGCTATCGTCATGGTACTCTGAACATGTTTTTTTTTGTTTGTTTTTTTTTGGGGGGGGGTGGGTTAGAAATGATGGTAAATAATTTTGATGAATAAACTCTCCTTGGTTAAACATGTGCCATGGTGTGAGCTCCCTTTGATGTTTGTAAACATAATAAAAACATCACTCTATTATTCAAGAAAATCTGTGTGTCTGTCTGTGTGTCACGATCATAGAATTTTGTGTGTGTCACGTGCAGCACCACATTGCAGGCAAGGTGATGTACGGCGTCCAATGACTTAACATTTGCCAGAGCTGTCGAGCTAGCTGTCCGGCGGGAGGCCACAGACAAGCTAGCTTCAGAGCTAATCTGGCACCAGTCACAGCGGCTGCTGGAGCCACCCGCCATGGCAAATGTTGCAGACTTTGATAGCTTGGATGATGACATTATGGAAGCCAATGCTGCCAGCCAAAGGTCTGCCCAGGGTAAACCCCTATGTAAGGGTTGTGGGTCTGCAATGCACCACAATAAGGCAAAGGACTGCCTGGCTAGGGGAAAACATTGTAGCAGATATGGATGCATGAACCATTATGCTAGAGTGTGCCTTGCATCTGACACGGAGAGCCCACGGAAGAATTCACTCTGCCCGCCCCTGACGACCATCCACACGGTGTCCCCCAGCACAAACGGGTATACGTACTGCACAATGGAACTGGATGGCGTGGAGGTGCCGCTGCTGCTCGACACGGGGGCAGAGGGGTCGTTGGTGAAATGGGCCACGGTGAGGAAGTTTTTCCCCCACTACAGGATTAGAGGTAACCTGGCACTGTTGTGTGGTTATGGAGGTGGCAGGCTGTGCACGGTTGGAAGTTTGGAGTTAACAGTTCAGTACAAGTCTGCGAAGATGGTTGACTTCACGTTCCATGTGACAGTGCGAGGCGATAACATCATGGGCTGTGATTTATTTTACGGACTAGGTTTCGCCATAAAAGATGATGCCGGGAACAAATGATTAGGTTGTGGCCGCAGGAACCCTCTGGTTCCAGTGGTTGATGAGGATGTGGTGTGGGATGAAGAGCTAACGGACACCATGCCGGTCAAGCAGGACCAGCTTCACTCAGGTTTGGCACAGAAGGGTCTCAGTATCGGCGCTCGGGATATGGTAGAGGGGGGTACCAAGCATGGCAACGAGGTGCCTGCGTCGGCGAGTGACACCAATGTGCTAGCCCCAGATGCCTCTGGAGCTTGGGCGCAGGGGGATGGAGGGTCTGCAGTTAAGATGTTGGCCGCTACGACAGCTTTAGAAGAGGACGGGGCCAGACTGACAAGCGTGGAGTCACCGCATGGTCAGCAGCACCATGTCAGGCTGAGCCGGGCCCCACTGAGGGTTTTGGACTTGGTTTTGGGTGAAGAACGTCCACAGCGAAGATGGGCCAAGCGACAGCCAGCAAAACATTGAGGGTGTCTGTGCATAGTGGCAAAACTGGGCGCAGCATACTTCCGGTTGTCCGACGGCTCATCGAGGCACACCAATCAGCTTCAGCATGTCCGGGAAGAGGCTCCAGGTGACGAAGCTGGACGGGAGTCATGTTGGTGGTGAAGGAGTTGGGTTCCACCATCCAGAAGATCAGCCATCATCCCAGAGGTTTGCTGCTTCCAGGGGCGCGCTTGCTGAGGGGCTGTCCTGGGCCCCCCCATACCGGTTCTACCTCTCCCACCCAAGAGACTGTGCTGTAAATAATATGTGTTTATAGTTCTGATGTTTTGCATGCTCGTTATGGTATGGGGTTCTTTTGTGTGTTTATTTTTCTAGTTTAGGAGCATGGCGAGTAATTTTAGTTGAATAATGGACTTCTCCTTTAGGTATTGGTGGCTGAATAATCCACCATGCCGTTCGGGCTGTGCAGTAGTCCACCCGCCAGCCCTATTTTAGGTTGTTTTGAGTGAGTGTGTTAGGCCAATTTCGTACTTTAGTTCTCATTATTTTAGTGCTTGATTCAGGTCCTAAATTGTGGGAGGGGGGGTTCAATTGTGTGTGTGGTTTTGGACTTTAGAAAAGACCAAAAAGGGGGGGAGGAAATATGTATAATAAAGGGCACCTTTATTGTGAAGTGCAGTGTGGTGACGTGCACTTCCCGTCATGCCACCGCACTGCATTATATAAGGCAATGGCGTCCATATTGTGGCCTCTTTGACCGGTGCCTGCCGTGTAACTGCCATTCCTGTTCCCATCAATAAAGCTGTGTTTGCCAAGTCATCTTGCCTCGTCCTTTGTCCAGATGTTTTCCATACATAACAGAATGAGGCAAGATGATGGTTGGCGAACACACCTTTATTGAACTATATACAGAGCAGTATACGGCATGGCACGTAGCGCGGGAATCCGGCATAAAGAGACCGAGCCATGGTGACTCGCTCCTATATAGGGCAGTACAGTGACGTCACCACACGGCACTTCACAATAAAGTGCCCCAAACACATACCACATTTCCTCCCCCCTTAGAAAGTCCAAGAACAGACACAATTGAAACCACCCCAATTTGCAACCTGAATCACACTCTAAAATAACGAGAACTAATGTACTTAAAATAGCTTAACACATTCACTCAAAACAACCTAGAATAGGACTGGTGGGTGGACTGCCACACAGCCCTTATGGCATGGTGGATTATCCTTCCACCAAATAAACTAAAAGAGTATTCAAACTAAAAATATCAGCCTTACTCCTAAACTAAACACAATGACACACAATAGCAACATAACCATAAACAAATTGCTACCGCACAGTCACTTGGGTGGGAAAGATAGAACCAGCATGGGGGGGCCCAGGGCAGCCCCTCAGTAGGCGCGCCCCTGGAGGCGGCAGGCCTTCGGAACGATGGCTGATCTTCTGGACAACGGAGCCCGGATCCCGTCCTGCCCCGCCACCTGGGCATCCTCTTGGACACACCGCAGCGGGTTGGCATGCCTCATCGAGCTGTCAGACAACCGGAAGCACGCCGCTCCCAACTTCGCCACTATCCACAGACATCCTTGATGTTTTGGTGGCTGTCGTTTGGCCCATCTTCGCCGTGGTCATTCATCATCCTGAATCAAGTCCATAATCCGAAGTGGAATTTTACTTGGCCCGATGTGCTGCTGCTGAGCATGCGGTAACTCCATGCTCGTCGGTCTGGCCCCGTCCTCTTCTATAAACATTGTAGTGTACACCGTCGTAGCTGCAGACCTCTCAACCAACTGTAGCCAAGTACCGGAGGCATCTGGAGCTAGCATGGTGTCGCTCATCGGCATGGGTACCGACACTGAGCGAGAACTGGTCGACTTGAAAGCGAGGGTGATCGTTAGCTCTTTGTACCGTTCGCTTCCAGTGTCCGTCGGGGGGGTGGGCGGGGTGATTTCTCCCTTGGGTTCCCCGGGTAAGACAAACGGAACACCCTGGTATAGTGATTCAAGCATTCACATCTACTACTATGTTTTCCTCTTGCCGGGCATTTCTTTGCTTTATGGAAGTGCGTCACGGACCCACAACCCCTGCAACGGGAGATTCCCGGGGCAGACCTTCAGCTGGCAGCATTGATTTCCCAATAATCTTTGTCCAAGCTATCCTCGCTATCAAGGTCCGCAACAATAGCTGAGGCAGGCGGCTCCGGTGGCTTCTGTGGCTGGCGCCAATTTAGCTCCATCGCTAGCTTATCAACGGCTTCCAACCAGAGAGCTAGCTCAGCTGCTTTTTGTAACATCAAGTCATTAGGCCCCACTAATAGCTTAGCATGCAGCTCAGCATTGCACGTGTGTTCTGCTAGTTGGTTTCACTGTGGCGATGGTGAAATAAGGTGTACCCCGAGCGGCACGGCGAGACTCGCCCCTGCGCTGCGAGTGCGCGCAGGAGCGAGCCCTGTGCCTCTAGTCAGCAAGCAGGCAGAGAGAGAGTGAGCTACAGAGCATATGCAGTTTTTATACCCAGTTACAGACAATACATGAAAGGCATGGGACATTTGCATCACAGTCAGAACAGGAATCATGAACGTTTGCATTTGAGTGTCACAAATAACAATAGGGAGATTACTGGCCGGAATTCGCCTCTGCTCCGGAGCTGTAGGACAAAAGAGGTTACAAGGCACATCTACATATTGTTATCAGTCCATAGATCACACTGCTGTGTTAATTGCTCCCGCTGAGCGCTCTGCTTGTCCGTGGCTGTTGTGGGGGTTACCCATAATACCATCTTGTCTTCAAGCGGTCCAAAATGACACTCGCTGGCTAGCTGCTTCAAGTCAATGACATACTGGCGGATAGGCTCACCTAAATGCTGACGTCTGTATATAGTATTTTATGTAAATAAATTCCTTTAAACATCCTCATTTTAAAGTCTCTCCTTTGATTGCTACCTGTGACTCTTCACCTGGTTTTAAAGAACCCTGTAAGTCATGTTAATTAATTACCCCTCGGTCATGCGTTACAAATACACAAGCTATTTAATACCTGCAGTCACTTCAAGGGCACCATCAGAGCATGAGAAGCATGTTTTGATAATCTATTTATGTATTCTGAAAATGGCTAAGGATCGTGGATATAAGAATAATTTTATAATTCCACCTACTGAACAGGAACTTTCTAAAGTTTGACTAAATATAGCTTACCTTAAAATTATGATTTCTGAAATTCTGCTCAATTTTAACTGTGCCATAGACATTGCATTATTGAGTTAGAAGGCACTAAAAAAAAGATATTTCTTCAGCAAGGAGGCATGAAATGATAGGCGTGGAAACGGAGCTCAGAAAACTGGTCTAGAACGCCGACACTGATCTCTATAAAATACCTGGATAGGTCACACCCCATTAGTGAGTACCGAGCCAAGTGAAGCCACCTGGCTGCCATATTAGTGCACCCAAAACACTCGGCAAGTCAGTGGAGAATGAATGGGTTTGGGAGTAAATGGTGCCACTTTTACCTCAAACTTGTTGGAATGGAGACACGGCTTATAATTCTGCGCAACCGCTGAACTATAGAAATCGAGTTGACATTATGTTTAGCGGTCGTGGGAAGGCTGGATAATTGGAAAAGTCAAGCCAAAGCAAATAGTTCTGTGAGTAATCCATAGGAAGTGTGTTTAGTCATGTCATCATAATAGTCCTAATGATAGGCCTATATGAGTACATTATGGGACCTTGGGGGAGTCAGATTATTTAGCATCTCAGACAGAAACAGTGAATAAGCATAGGAGAACAATGCCCAGGGAGTTCCTGGCGAGATGGCAGGAAGGAGTCAAGGACATAGGGGGTTGAATGCAGTGTAATGTAAATGTCATACTGTGTGTTCAGAAGTGCCATGAAACTTGTGAAGAGTGATTGGGGTAAAAGCAGAGAGCTTGTGGAAATGATTCAGTCTGTTCTGTGCTTGAGAGATGTGAAGTGTGTAATAAACCGTCTGCCATGAATCTGCCTCTTATTTGACACACCCCACACTGGTGACCCAAGACGTATTATGGAACACGAGGCAAGAACCCCGGAGCCGGCCCGGTCGGGAAGCCCCAGCAACGCGTGTGCGGTTTCAGTCAAGCTACCAGACTTCTGGCAGCACAACCCGCGCTCTTGGTTCCACCACACCGAGGCCCAGTTCGCCCTCCGGGGAGTAACGGCAGACGACACCAGATTCTACCATGTGGTCGCAGCGCTGGACGCCCGCACAGCTCAGCAGGTAGCGAGCCTGCTCGATCAGCCGCCAGCCCGCAACAAATACGAGGCGCTCAAGGCTGCGCTCACCCGGTGCTACACGCTCTCAGAATGTAAGAGAGCGGAGAGGCTCCTGAGATGGACCGAGTTAGGAGATGGTTCGGCCATCGACGTGATGGAGAAGATGCTGGCGTTAATGGGCACGGACGACGGGCACTTTCTGTTCGCCCACCTTTTCCTCCGGAACCTTCCAACAGAGGTGAGAGCAGTTCTGGCCAATTCGCCGTTGCTGGCCTCGCGTGACTACCATGCGCTAGCCCAGGAGGCAGACAAGATCATCCTCACCACCAGGGCGATCACAGTCAACGCGGCGGAGCCCAGCGAGACAACCAGAGGAGGCGAGGAGCCACCGACGGTAGCAGCATCAGGAGCCAAGGAGCGCCAGAGAGACACGTTCTGTTTCTACCACCGCCGCTTCGGAGAGAACGCACGCAGATGTGCGCCACCATGCCAATTCAAGCGCTCGGGAAAACGCCAAGGCCGGCAGTCGGTAGCAGCTGTGACCCTCGGTGAAGAGAACAAGCTGCTCTACATGACGGACGCGCGCTCGGGGAGGCGTTTCCTCGTGGACACCGGAGCCCAGAGGAGCATCATCCTGCCGACCTATGCTGACCGGCTGGCAGGACCTAGCGGCCCCAGGATGTTGGCAGCAAACGGCTCGGAAATTAAGACCTTTGGTGAGAGGGCACTGATCTTATCTCTACACGGCCGTACATACGAGTGGACTTTTGTCATAGCAACACTGAATTACCATATCCTGGGGGCTGATTTTCTTTGTGCACATGGTTTACTGGTTGATGTTGCTAACAGGCGCCTGGTTAATGCACTGTCCTTTGACTCTCTCCCCTGTATAGCTTGAGCGACCCAGCCAACAGCAAAAGCCAACGTCACAGCTCCAGGCGGTAAGTTCCACGCACTGCTCACTCAGTTCCCAGCACTCACGGTCCCGACGTTTTCGGCGGCCATTGCTAAACACGGGGTGGAGCACTTTATCACCACCACCGGGCTGCCCGTTTTTGCAAGACCTCGGCGCTTGGATGCAGCTAAACTGGCCATAGCGCACGAGGAGTTCGCCAACCTGGAAAGGTTGGGCATCATCATGCGTTTGAACAGCCCATGGGCATCCCTGCTACACATGGTCCCTAAGGCTGAGGGATCGTGGCGACCGTGCGGTGATTTCCGCAGATTGAACAACGCCACAGCGAACGACCGCTACCCGATTCCCCATATTCAGGATTTTTCCGTTCACCTCGTCGGAGCACGCATTTTTTCCAAAATAGACCTGGTCCGCGGTTACCACCAAGTCCCAGTCCGTGTGGAGGACGTACCCAAAACAGCGGTAATAACTCCGTTCGGTTTATTCGAGTTCCTGCGCATGCCATTCGGGTTAAAAGGCGCGGCACAGACATTCCAACGCATGATGGATGCGGTGCTGCGCGATCTCCCGTTCGTGTTCGTCTACCTGGACGATATCCTGGTAGCCAGTGCGTCCGAAGACGAACACGAAACCCACCTCAGGACGGTTTTCCGGAGGTTGGAGGAGCACGGGTTAATAATCAACCCGGCGAAATGCCAGTTCGGCGTGACGGAGATTGATTTTTTTTTTATTTAAGTTTTTGTAAAGGGTATACAGGTCGTTACAGCAATGCATTGTTTACATTTTCATCGCATGTTCCCTTATTTTCTGATTTCTGACAACATTGGAAGAATAATTATTACAACACCCCTTTTTTTTAAGTGAAAGAAAAAGTGAAATTAAAGAGAATAAAGACAAAAACAAACAAACAAACAAACCAGCAAAAAACAAACAAAAAGAAAAAATAAGTAAATAAAGGTAAAAGAGCATCTGAGTAGCGTTGGAACAAAGAGCGGAACCATTATTGAAATGGTATTTGTCAAAGATTAGATCTAATGGAAGACACATATGCGATCCAGGGTTGCCAAAAGTTCATGAACCCATCCATGTCCTGTCTCAGTGCGAATGTCAACTTTTCCATCGAGTAAATGTCTTGGATCACGTTAATCCAATCTTCAGGTGTAGGACAGTCCTTCAACATCCATTTTTTAGTTAGAGCTTTTTTACTTGCCAATATTAAAACGTTGAATAAGTATTTTTCTCCTCGTCTTTCCAGTGAGTCCGGTAGTGAACCCAAATACAAAGTTACAAAAGAAAAGGGGACTGTAATTTTGAATATTTTCCCCAATATTGTCTGTACATTGGTCCAATATTGGTGGATAACTGGGCATGACCAAAACACATGAAAATGATTTGCAGTCTTTTCACCACACAAGCGCCAACAGTTCAATCCCTTATGGGTAAATTTGTTTTGTGCAGGTATTCTGAAAAATCTTACCAAGTTTTTCCATCCAAATTCTCTCCACTGCAGGGATGAGGTACTTTTCCATTGCTGTTTATTTAGCTTTCCCCATATTTCCAGTTGTAAAGTGAAACTCCCCTCTTTTTCCCATCTCTCTTTTATATATGATGTGTTGTCTCCTTTTAAGTCTTGAAGACCTTGGTATATTTTAGAAATGTATCTGATCCCTGGGATCCCTTTATATGCCATTAAGAAGACCTTCAGAACACCTGACTGGGCCCTTTCCAAATCCTCCTTTTTAAGTATATTGTTTATGTGGTGTCTAAGCTGGAAGAACCTGTAAAGGTCTTGATTTATTAGACCTTGTTTTTTCAAATCTTCAAAACTTCTTAAAATTTGCCCTTTAAAAAAATCGTGATATTTTATCAGCCCTTTCTCCTTCCACTTTTTAAATCTGGTGTCTGTTTTATTAGGAGTAAAGTCTTGATCATAGGCAATCCATTGCAGAAGTCGATAGGGTTCTTTAGTTTGATTCTCTCTGACTATCTTAAACCAAATTTTTAGCAGGGTCTCTATCCACGGGTTAGTGTTATTCAAAAGTTTAGGTAAGGCATTGTTCCCTATTATCGCCTGTAGGGGGATGTCACTTGTTATTTGGCATTCGATCTCCTTCCATTGTGCAGTGTAGACTGGGTTACATATCTCTACTAGAGTTTTAATTTGTGCGGCTTTAAAGTAGTCCCTGATATTTGGCAGCGCGAGCCCACCTTTGTCTTTGTTTAGCTGTAGGGTTCTATATCTGATTCTAGGTCTCTTGCCCTGCCATATGAATCTTGAGATCCTTCTGTCCAGCTCCTGCCATGTTTTTTTGGGAGGTTCTACCGGTATTGTTTGGAAAAGGTATAGAACACGTGGAAGTATATTCATTTTGACTGCTTCAATTCTTTGTGCAGTACCCAAGAATGGTATCATATTCCATCTTGCTAGGTCGGATTTTATTTTTGTCACCAGTGGATCATAGTTTAGTGTTATAATTTTGTTGAGTTGTTTCGGGATATTGACCCCCAGATATTTCATAGATTCCGACTCCCAGTTAGTTTTGAGTTTGCTTAATGAATAATGATTTGGGTCATAGTTGAATGTTAAAACTTGGGTTTTATGCATGTTTAATTTGTACCCCGATAAATAAGTCCAACATAGTCCAACATAGTGTTCTAATCTATCAAGTAGAATATTATGATCGATAGTATCAAAAGCTGCACTAAGGTCTAAAAGGACAAGTACAGAAACTAGTCCATTATCAGATGCAATGAGGAGGTCGTTAGTGACCTTCGCTAAGGCTGTTTCAGTACTATGATGGATTCTAAACCCAGATTGAAACTCTTCAAGTAAACCATTTCCCTGCAGGTGGTCAAATAATTGCGTAGCAACAACTCTTTCTAAGATTTTTGAAATGAAAGGGAGATTAGAGATTGGTCTATAATTAGCTAAAGCTCCTGGATCTAGCGTTGGCTTTTTGAGTAAGGGTTTAATTACAGCCGTTTTAAAAGTCTGCGGTACATGGCCTAAAGTTAATGAAGAATTGATTATATGAAGAATAAAGCTACCAATAAGTGGGAAGACTTCTTTAAATAACCTGGTAGGAATAGGGTCTAAAAGACAAGTTGAAGGTTTGGATGAGGAAACTATTTTGTCTAACTCACAAAGGTCGACTGGAGTAAACTCATCAAGACAGACATCAGTAGGAGTTGTAGTAGTTACAGTATTTAATTTAACTGTGGGAAGAATCTGATTGATTTTATCTCTGATGGATGAAATTTTATTATTGAAAAAGTTCATAAAGTCCTGACTAGTAAGCTCTAAGGGAATGCTAGGATTGACAGAGTCCTGACTCTTTGTCAACCTGGCTACAGTACTGAAAAGAAACCTGGGATTATTCTTGTTCTCTTCTATTAATGCAGAGTAATAACTCGTTCTAGCTTTTCTAAGAGATTTTTTATAAATTAAAAGATGATTTCTCCAAGCTAAATAGATTTCATCTAAATTAGTAGAGCGCCATTTTCTTTCTAATTGATGAGTCTTCTGTTTTAAGGTACGAGTTTCTGTGTTGAACCAAGGAGTTAGAAATCTCTGATTAGACTTTTTCTTTTTTAAGGGGGCCACCAAGTCTAGAGTCTGATGCAGAGAAGCTGAAACACTATCCACCATGTTATCAATTACAGAAGGAGCAAGCTGTCTATAGCTTATTTCCGTTGTGTTGACACATGGCATAGAGGAAACAATCTGCATAAATTTGGAAACAGCATCATCTGAGAGGCATCTACTGTAATAATATTTTTCTTTAGGAGCCAAATAGTCAGAAATAGTAAAATCAAAGGTTAATAGACAATGGTCTGACAGTACAGGGTTATGAGGAGACACTACAAGATTTTCTATTTCTATGCCATATGTCAAAACAAGGTCCAATGTATGGTGGAGGTAATGAGTAGAATTTCCTACTTTCTGAGAAAACCCAATCGAATCTAATATTGAATTGAATGCCACATTAAGGCAGTCACTATCTACATCCACATGTATATTAAAGTCCCCTACTATAATTATTCTATCAGATTTCAGCACTAAATCAGCTAAGAAATCAGCAAATTCGGATAAAAATTCTGAGTAGGTTGATGGGGGACGATAAACTATGGCAAATAAAATTGGGTTTAACCTAAAATTGCTAAAGTGCCCAATACTGAGGACCAGGCCCTCAAAGGAATTATAACATGTTTTTTGCTTTACATTAATTAGTAATTTGGAATGGAAAATTGTTGCTACTCCTCCTCCACGACCAGAACTTCTGGGATTTTGACAGTTTAAATAACCAGAGGGAGTTGATTCATTTAAACCAACATAATCCTCTTGTCCTAACCAAGTCTCTGTAAGGGAAATTAAATCAATCTGATGATCAATTAACAAATCATGGACTAACAGAGACTTGGGAGTTAGAGACCTAATATTTAATAAACCACATTTAATTTTTAAATTATGAGGAGGAACAGAGGCCAAATCATTCAATTTTGAGGCTTTATGTTTAATTTGAGTTTTACCAATATTTTGCTTTATCACTTTGGGATGCTTATATATCATATTTTTATTCACTTTGGAGGGAGCAGACAACGATTCTCTGATGGGGAAGACAGGGGCTAAGTTGAGGGGTGGCGGATGAAGAGGAGCTGCAGAGAGGCGTGTAAGACTGCGACTCTGCTTCCTGGTCCCAACTCTGAGTAGTCAAGGTTTTGGAAATTTGGATAAAAAAGATGCCAGATTGTTAGATAAATGAGAAGCACCATCCAAAGTGGGATGAATGCTGTCTCGTCTCATAAGACCAGGTTTTCCCCAAAAAGAGCTCCAATTGTCAATGTAGCCCACGTCATTTTTAGGACACCACACAGACAGCCAGCGGTTCGAGGATGTCGAGCGGCTAAACATGTCATCACTGGTCAGATTGGGGAGGGGCCCAGAGAATACTACAGTGGCAGACATTGTTTTTGCAAAGTCACACACCGATTCTATATTAAGTTTCGTGACTTCCGACTGCCGGAGACGGATGTCATTAATGCCAGCGTGAATAACAATTGTGGAATATTTACAGTTACTTTTAGCCAGCATTTTCAAATTTGACTCGATGTCGCCTGCTCTGGCCCCAGGAATGCATTTGACTATGGCCGCTGGAGTCTCTAGGTTCACGTTTCTGACTACAGAGTCGCCAATGATCAGAGTTTTTTCCTCAGCGGGTGTGTCACTGAGCGGGGAAAAACGATTAGAAACGTGAACAGGTTGGTGGTGTACCGGGGCTTTGCGACTAGGCTTCCTTCTCACCGTCACCCACCCAGTCTCCTCGCTGCTGAGGAGAGCTGAGGGACCGCTGACAGTGGGACCTAAGCTAGCTAGCTCCGCTGCAGCTAATGGGCATCCGTCAAGATTAACTGGCACAGACGGTGTTTCAATGCAGCGGAGCCGGGATTCCAAATCAGACAACCTCGCCTCGAGCGCCTCAAAAAGACAACATTTATTACATTTACCGTTATCGCTAAAAGAGGCAGAGGTGTAGCTAAACATCTGACAGAGAGAGCACACCAGAGGAGGAGAGGAAAAAGAGCTAGTAGCCATAGCTAGTGGCTAGAGAGCAAACCACAAAGCAAACCACACAGGCAGACAGCAAAACAGGAAGTGACGATACGTTACCACAAGGAAGTGACGATCCGGGGGCGGAGGATGTGTGTATGGGTAGGAGAGCTTTGTTGGATGGCAGGGGTTGGGCAGTCCATCCAGTGGCATGGGGGCTGGCGTTTCGGGGCTTGCTTGTCCCGGCCGCCCTGCTGTTGTGTTGGGGGGTGAGGCACTTTGCTACATCGCCCCTGATGTCATTGGCAGCGGGTGTGCGTTGGTGCTTGGGGGTGGCTGGGGGGTCATTGGTGCGGGTTGTTGGCCGTGTTTCCATTGGGTTGTTCCGGGGTGGCTGTAGTTGCAGGGCGGCCTGCAGTTGTCAGTGTATGTCTGGGGTGGGTGGTCGTGGGCCTGCGTGGGCGCTCGGGTGTGTCGCCTGGTGTGTTGGGCGCTGTGTGGGTCCGGCCCATTGTTCACTATTGTGACTGTTGTTGTCCATGTTCATGTGTGTAAGATGAGTGGTAGTATGTTTGGCTGCCCCGTCATGTTAGTGGTGCTGGAGCGCCGGGACGTGATGCTGGTGGGTCCTGGGTTGTTTCCACTGGCGGCCCTCGCCCTGGGTTGGGATTTGGGGGCAGTGGGTGGCCTCATAAGCCAGTCTGCAAGCTGGCTTCTGGGGGGGGCCTTGTTTTTGGACCGCCTACCTCCCAGTCTTATTTCTCGCCCTCCTCCTCCCCCTGATCTTTTTTGTTACATTTAGGGCTTTGGGGTGGGGGTGTGCCGCACTGTGTCGGTGAAGGGGATACCTTTGCCGCGTGGTGGGGCTGCACTCACCTCAATTTTAATTGCATTTTAGACACTGAGGGCTTGGGGGGATGGGGGCTCTGCTGCCCATCACAGTGGCTAACGATGCTTCAATTACTATCCCCCCAATTTTAATTGCACTTTAGTAGTCCACACATTTATACACAATTATATCATATAACCGACACACACCCACCATGTTCTGTGCGGGGGGAGGAGGTGGGGTCTTCCCCCACCCCTGTTGCCCTGTCTTGCTGGGGGCGTGGGGGTCTGGTGGGGAGCCTGGGAACTATCATGTTGTAAAAATCCCTGGATGCTACTAATATATAGATACAACCAAGGAAGTGACGGGGGGCTGAATATAAGTTTAAGTGTGAGTGAGAGGGTGATGAATGGAGGTGGTGATGGTGGGTCGGTTTTGTGCGGCGCTTTGCATGCCGGGTGGCATCTTGGGGCGCCTGCGGTGGTCTGCTGATTGTTCACTCAGATGGGTGCCGGGGGGTGTGGGTCTGCTTCTGTGGCCTGCTCCGGTGGCCTCCCTGGTCACTGCCGGGCACTGGTGCATGTTCAGGCTCACTGCATCTGCTTCGCAGCCGGCTTTTGAAATAAAGGTGAATGAGGAGTGAATTTAAGTGGGTACTGGAGTGAGAGAGAATGGGTCAGTCTGGCTGAGTGAGAGGGGTGTGCATGGGAACATGTGGGTGTGAAGGTATGGGGAGGGGTGTGCCTGCGAGTCGGGAGGGGCTGGATTAGGGGGGTAGTGCCTCTCGGCAATGTGGGCTCACCTGGGCGAGGGGACTTCTTTGGACGTGGGGGTCCCCGGGGTGTGTGGCCGAGGTGCTGGGGCGGGGCCGCTGTGGGGGTACCCGGGGGGGCTCGCGCCGGGGGGCACTGGCTGGTCTCTGTCCTGGGGGGTGGAGTCGCTGGCCTCCTGGTGCCTGGGGCCCGGGGGCGGATGTTAGCCCCGCTGGGGGGGTGGGGGTCGGGCGGGTCCAGGGGTGAGGGCTCACCGCGCCAGCCGCCGGGCGGCCTGCCTTCCCTTGGTCGTCTCTCCGGGGGTGGATGCTTGGCTTTCCTGGGGCTTGCTGACCTCGGGGCTGGGGGTTGGTGGTGCTGCCTTGCCTGCTCGGGGTCCTCGGGGGGAGGGCTGCTGCGACCGGCCCTCCGCTCGTATGTTTCCTGACAAACCACTCGCATACACACACTTATTTTGCGCGCGTTCTCACATATAGGCACGCAGACATACATGTACAAGTGTCTCTCCTTTAACAGGTGCAGAAACCAGACTCATGTTGAGACATCTCCGGTGGAAGAAGCAGTTTGTCTTTTGCTTGTTTTAGTTGTCTTTTTTTTTTTTTTTCTGTTCCCCTCCCTTTTCTTTCCCCCCTTCACACCCTTCCTTTCCCTCCTCCCCATCCTGTTGGGTCTTCCATGGGTAAAACAATTAAAATAAAATATTAAAAAAAAAGAGAGATGGAAACTAAAAACTTGATGCTCCAACATTTGTCCCCCCCCCTTTTTCTTTTTTTTTCTTTCTTCCTCTAGCTCCTTTTTTTTTTTAAATATAGAGACTGTGATCTGAATGTAATATGTATGATGAAAAATGAATAAAAATCAAAGTTACAAAAAAATCTCCGGCAGGGGTCGAAGGCCGTCGCCGACTATGCCGTGGACTTCCGGGTCGTTGCCACAGAGGTTGGGTGGGAGGATGCCTCTGTATGTAGTATTTTTGTTATAAGTCTGAGCCCTGGCCTATGGGACGAGCTGGCCCGTTTGGAGAAGCCCTCTACGTTGCATGAGTTAATCTCCCTGGCTATTAGTATTAACAACAGACTGAGGGAGCGGGCGGCCAAACGAAGAACTTCCGGTCGCTTGGGTGGGCTGGCTCGCCGCTCCCTCCAGCCCCCCCTGCTGGTCCTCCCATCTGCTGATTCCCCGGAAGACCAGGAACCTACGGTTATGGGTGAATTCAAGCTATCATCCTCGGAGAGACAGCGCCGCTGGGAGTTGGGGTTGTGTGTTTATTGTGGGAGCGAGGAACGTGAGCTTGAGTCCTGTCCCAAGCGGCCAAAAGGGGGAGTCCGTGCAGTAGGGGGTCTCACGGACTTAACCCGCAGAAATCCTCTCACTTGCTTCTTGATCCCCATTCACTTCAGTTATGGACACAAGGAGATTAACACACATGCACTCATTGACTCAGGGGCCGAGCAGAGCTTTATTTCAGGTAGCCTGGCAACCTGGCTGGGGCTTCCCATGCAGCCGTTGGAGATCCCTCTCAGGCTCATAGCGTTGTCTAAAGCCCCATTGGCCACAGTCACTCATCGGACTGCCCCAGTGTCAGTCATTATTTCAGGCAACCATCGGGAGGAGTTAGGGCTGTACGTCTTACCTGTGTCGTCCACTCTGGTCATCCTTGGCTATCCCTGGCTTCGCCTACACAATCCTTCCATTGACTGGCATTCGGGGAGTGTGGTTTCATGGAGCTCGTTTTGTCTGAGTGCCTGTTGGCAGTCTGCTGTATGCTCGCCTACCGTGCCTCTGGGTGCACCTGCCTCTCCTCCTCCCGACCTGTCTAAAGTGCCATCTGAGTATCACGATTTAGGGGCCGTGTTCAGTAAATCCCAGGCCATTTCCCTTCCCCCTCACCGCTCGTATGATTGTGCAATCAACCTCCGGGCTGGTGCTCCACTGCCATCTAGCAGACTATACAATCTGTCTGCTCCGGAATGCGCGGCTATGGACTCTTATATCAAGGAGTCCCTGAGTTCGGGCATAATTAGACCTTCGTCATCGGCGGTGGGGGCTGGGTTTTTTTTCGTCGGGAAGAAGGATGGTTCTCTCAGGCCCTGCATCAACTTTTGTGAACTCAATAACATAACCATCAAGGACAAATACACTCTCCCTCTCATCAACTCTGCGTTCGTTTCCCTCCAGGGGGCCTGTTGCTTCACAAAGCTAGACCTGCGCAATGCCTATCATCTGGTACGGATGAGGGAAAGGGATGAGTGGAAGATGCCTTTCGGACCCCAGTGGGCATTTTGAATATTTGGTCATGCCGTTTGGGCTGACCAATGCCCCGGCCGTCTTCCAACGTCTTATCAATGATGTTCTGAGAGACTTTTTGGGCATGTTTGTGTTTGTATACTTGGATGACATGCTCATCTTTTCACAGTCTTTGGAGGAACATCGCGTGCACGTCAGGCGGGTTCTGCAACGGCTGCTGGAGAACAAGCTCTTTGTAAAAGCGGAGAAGTGCAAGTTCCATGTTTCCCGGACCTCCTTCCTAGGCTTCATCATCACCCACAAGGAGATCATCCCAGACCCAGCTAAGGTGAAGGCAGTGGTGGAATGGCCTACCCCCTCGTCTAGGAAGCAGCTCCTACAGTTCCTGGGGTTCGCTAATTTCTACCACTGTTTTGTACAAAACTACAGCCGCATTGCCCTACCACTCACCAACCTGACATCCACCAAGGTGCCTTTTCGATGGACGGAGGAGGCGGACGCAGCGTTCTCTCTCTTGAAGGACAAGTTCTCTTCCTCACCTATACTGACGCAGGTGGACCCCGCTCTCCAATGCCTGGTGGAGGTGGATGCCTCGGACTCACGGGTCGGGGCCGTCTTGTCCCAGCGCTCCCCAACGGATGGTAAGATATGCCCCTGCACGTACTTCTCCCACCGCCTGTCCCCAGTGGGGCGCAACTACTACATCGGCGATAGAGAGCTGCTGGCAGTCAAACTCGCTTTGGAGGAGTGGCAGCACCGGTTGGAGGGAGCGTCGCAGCCATTCATCGTTTGGACCGATCACAAAAATCTGGAGTACCTTCAGACAGCTATGCGTCTGAACGCCCGGCAGGCCCGCTGGTCTCTCTTCTTTGGACATTTTAACTTCACCATTACCTACTGCCCCGGGTCGAAGAATGCCAAACCTGACGCCCTGTCTCATCAGTTTGCCCTGGAGACGGCGGAGATGGCCGAACACCCCATTCTCCCCTCATCATGTGTTGTGGGTGCCCTCTCGTGGGGTATTAGGGACAAGGTCCTAAGGGCTCAGTCTGACAAGGCCGACCTGGTGGGGGGGGGCAGCAGGGAGGTTATTTGTCCCTTTGGCTGTTCGGGTATTTGTCCCTTTGGCTGTCCGGGGGTAGGTCATTCACTGGGGTCATACGTCCAAATTTGCTTGTTACTCGGGAAGGGCGCTCACAGTGGCGCTCCTGCAGAGGTCGTTTTGGTAGCCGTCTCTCCAGAAGGACGTGGGGGACTATATCCGAGCCTGCCCTCAGTGTGCGACTGGTAAGACGTCCTCTTCTCCACCTGCCGGGCTGCTTCACCCCCTTCCCATCCCGGGCAGGCCATGGTCGCACGTGGCTTTGGACTTTGTCACCGGTCTTCCCATGTGCAATCACTACACTACCATCCTCACGCTGGTTGACAGGTTCTCCAAAGCCACCCATTTCATCCCTCTGCGGGGGTTGCCCACGGCCAAAGAGACGGACGATCTCCTGGTCCAGCACGTTGTTAGGCTGCATGGCATCCCGCGGGACATCGTCTCTGATCGAGGTCCCCAGTTTGTCTCCAGGGTCTGGAGGTCTTTCTGCGCTGCGTTGGGGGCCACGGCAAGTCTGTCATCCGGATATCACCCACAGACCAACGGAGTGTGCGAGAGAGTCAACCAGGAGGTGGAGGCGGCGCTGCGGTTCATCGCAACCTCCAACCCATCATCATGGAGCGCGCACCTCCCTTGGATTGAATACGCTCACACACTGCTGTATCGACAGCCACCGGCATGTCCCCCTTCGAAGCCTCGTTGGGTTATAATCCCCCGCTGTTCCCGGAGGAGGAGGGGGACATCACCGTTTCTTCGGTTCGCGCCCACCTGAGGCGTTGCCGGCGGATCTGGAGGACGGCCAGGGTGGCACTACAACGGACGGCGGAACGGAACACCTCGGTGGCCAACCAGCACAGGATCCTGGCTCCCGCCTACCGGGTGAGTCAGCAGGTATGGTTATCCACTAAACACATTAATCTGAAGGCTGAGCGTAGGAAAACATCTCAGCGGTTCATTGGTCCTTTTCCCATCAGCCGGATTGTTAACCCTGTGTCTGTGCGCCTGACTCTTTCCCCCCTCCCTCCGCATCTGCCCGACCTTTCATGTGTTGCAGGTGAAGCCCGTCTGCTCCAGCCCTTTGTGTCCTCCTCCCAGGTCTCCACCTCCACCGATGGTGATCGACAGCGACCCGGCATGGCCAGTCACCGCCATCTTGGACGTTCGTCGCCGGGGTCATGGCCTGCAGTACCTGGTGGACTGGGAGGGTTACGGGCCGGCGTGGAGGTCCTGGGTGCATCCCTCCTTCATGCTGGACAAGCAGCTCATCAGGGACTTCCATCGGATGCACCCGGGAAGGTTGGAACGCCTGCCGAGAGGCGTGCCGTGGGGGGGGGGGGAGTACTGTCATGGCCGCCAATCTGTCACACCTGTGAGCGCACCTGCCTGCCATCTCCCTCTGCCTATTTATTCCATCAGGTCCAGTGCTCGGTGCGGAGTCATCTGGTTCTCAACCCAGAAGCCTGCTATGCCAGCCTTCGAGCTTCCCAGCCTCGCTGTGTGTTTCCACGTCAGCTTCCAAGCCATTGCTTCTCTCTGTCCGGGCCTGCACATCCCAGACCACCCAGCAACAAGTAAGCCACCACGCTTTCCTTTCAGGTTCAGGTTACTTTATTTGTACCCGTAGGTAGATTTGTTTTGCAGTCTGGTGACATCCATATTTACAAGCCACAAATTACATTCAACATAGACACAAACACAGGCACACATGAAGCTGACTATAAACATGATAAAAATACTCAAGGCTCCATCAATCAGGGTATAAAGACAAAGAGATGAGAGAAAAACCAGAGGTAAGAGAGAAGGGTCATATTAAAAAGTTAAAAACTAGTCAAAGAGGTTAAAAACTCAAAGGTTTAAAACCCAATAAAATATTTAGAACCCAAATAACATCCTACAAAAATAAGTAAATATAAAATGGAGTTAATAAATAGGTACCTAAAATTATGTGCAATATATTGTTACAACTTGTTCAACTCTTTGACAGCAGCAGGAACAAAGCTGTTTTTGTAGCGCTGGGTTTTACTTTTTGGGACAGCAAACCTTCGTCTTGAGGGAAGAAGCTGAAAGTTGCAGTGCAAAGGGTGGGAGTCATCATTTAAAATGGAGGTAGCCATCCTCTGTACTTGTCTGGTGTACAGAGATGTCAGGCTCAGCTGTGACTCACCAAGCAAACGACTGGACCATCTAACTATCTGATCCAAGGATTTCCTCTGTTTCAGTTTTATCTGACCAAACCATGACACTAAAGAAAAGGATAAAACAAATTCAATAAAAGCCCGATAAAACATTGTCACTATGGTTCAGTCAGTTTAGAAGCGTGCAAGTTTTCTCAAGCAATGCAAATGTTGCTGACCCTTTTTGCACTCCCTTTCACAGTTCTCTTCAAAGTTTAAATTACTATCAATAATCGTCCCAAGATATTTGTAGGATTGTACACATTCAGTGGTCTGGCCTTTTAGTACGGTGACTTTGTGCCTGGGAGTTTTCCTCCTAAAGTCAATAATCATGTCTTTAGTTTTTGTCGTATTCAGCTGCAAGTAGGAATCCTCACACCAGTGAACAAAATCATCAACTACTCGGCCGTGGCCACTCTCACCATCCTGGAGGAGACTGACAATAACTGAGTCATCAGCATACTTTATAATGTGTCTGTTGTCATGTCTGCTCCGACACATATTTGTGTACAGGATGAAGAGTAGTGGTGACAACACACACCCCTGAGGAGAGCCAGTAGAAGAGCACTTTAGGTCAGACAATGTACCATTGACCCTTACTCTCTGCGTCCTGTTGGTTAAGAAATCCAGAATCCAACCCACCAGATTATTGCTCAAATCAAATTGCTGCAGGAGCCTTTCAACTAAAATATGAGGTTGGATTGTATTAAAGGCGGAGGAAAAGTCCACAAATAAAAGCCTGGCATGTGTCCCATTAAAATCCAGATGTTTAAAAAGCATGTTAAACAGAGTGACAGTGGCATCCTCTACTCCTCTGTGAGGCCTATAGGCAAACTGCAGAGGATCCAATGCATGCTCAGTCTGCTTTAGGACCTCACATCTGACCAGTTTTTCAAAAATTTTCATTAAAATTGAAGTCAAAGCAACTGGTCTAAAGTCGTTTACCGTTTTAGGACAGCTGGATTTTGGAACAGGAACAACCACGGCATCTTTCCAGATCTTAGGCACATGTTGTGTCTGTAGGGACTTATTGAAAATGTAATGAAATATAGGACTCAGTTCATGTGCACAGGACTTTACCAAGCGCCCACATATATTATCAGGGCCCTGACTTTTGTTCACTTTTACAGCACAGAACTCCCTTTTAACATCCTGCACCTCAATATTAAAGTGCTGATTGTCTTTGAGTTTCTGTTTCAAATCTTGGGTTTCTGTGCTAAAATCAAAGGAGTCAAAACGACCATAAAAACAATTAAGAGCATTAGCCAGCTCTGTGTCTGAATTAAAACCATCTAAAAACACACGATTGCTGCGTTCTGTGCTCTGAAGGCCTGCAGTAGTTTTCATCCTGGCCCAGGCTGAACCAAGTTTCTTTGTTGCCATCTTGCTTTCCAACTCTGATTTATAATTCTGTTTTGCTCTTAAAATTTTGGCTTCAGCTCTTTTGTGGCAACCTGTAGCTCAGAAACAGACCCCTGTTTAAAGGCAAGTGCTTTCCTCTATAAGCAGGATTTAACTGATTTTGTAACCCATGGCTTGTTGTTGGGATATATTTTGACACGTTTACGTGGAACGATCGTATTTTTACAGAAAGCCATGTATGAGCATGTGACATCCACCAAAGAGTCCAAATCATCCCCGCAGGACAGTGTGAACATCTCCCAGTCTGTACAGTTAAAGCATTCCTGGAGGCTGTGCACTGAATCCTCTGTCCACACATCAATGTCTTTGGTCTCCACCTTGCCTCTTCTGAGAGCAGTTTTATATGTGGGCAGCAAATGTACACAATTGTGATCTGAGGATCCTAAAGGAGGAAGGGGGAGTGATTTATAGGCCCTCTCTATGGATCCATAGCACAGGTCCGATGTCTTTTTTCACCTGGTTGGGCAGGAGACATAGTGATAAAAGTTTTTAAGTGTCTTCTTTAAAGAAACATGGTTAAAATCCCCAAGAATAAAGTTTGGCACCTCTGGAGAAATTGACTGCAGCCGCTGGACCACATCAAAGACGGTGCTGGAGGCGGAGTCAGCGTCTGCCCTCGGGTGGATGTACACAGTCGTGATGAAAAGTTGGGGGAACTCGCGAGGCAAATAAAAGGGGCATAGTGACACAGACAGCAGCTCCACATCAGGTGTAGAGATGCGCTCTCTGACCGTGACAGATGCGCAGTACTGCTTATTAATATATAAACATACGCTGCTCCCCTGACGCTTCCCCGTTACCTCTTCCTGCCAATCAGAGCAGAGTGGAGCTCCAAAGCCGTCAGTCCACAGGTCCGCATCCCGATCATGCGCAGTAAGCCAAGACTCGGTATAAGCCATGACACAGCAGTTCTTAAAGTCCTTCTGGTAGCGTACATTCCCTTGAATTTCACCCTGCCAGCTTCTCCTGTGCGCAGGCGGAGATCCGTGGTGGCGGGCCTCTCTCTCGCGGCGGACAATCTGCCTCCCTCACCAATATCCAGCTCACCGGCCGCCTGCGGGCGCTATCTTCCTGGCTGCAGCTTCGGCGCTGCCTGGGCTACGCTCTACCACCTCTGACAGGTTGCCAGGTTGTATGGTGCTCTGCCGGCCCCAGCTGGAATTCCAGATTGCACTACACTACACTACACAACCCTGCACACACGCATCCACTCACGCACACTTATTCAATAAACAGTTAATTGTATTTACCTTGAGTCGTGTCTGCTTTGTGGGTCACCAGTACCATGTCAATTGGCTGAAGAAAAGGAGAATCAACCACTTCAGGCACAGGATAAACTTTACCACCAGCTAAGTCATTCCCCATAATGAAACCTACACCCTTGACTGGGAATTGAGAATGAACTGCAATGGGAAAGAAACTAGTTACTAACCCTGACTGCATGTGTACCTTGTGCAGAGGGGCAGGTACATAACCCAGTTCAATACCTCGCACTACTGCACTTGTACCACATGCAGATGTCGCACCCAAGGGGAAGACACCGGAGAGGATGAAAGACTGTGAAGAGGCAGTATCAAGCAACACTTTCACTGGGCGCTGAGCCTTGGCTTTCCCTGTCAAAGACACAAACCCATCAAAGATGAATGGTGTAGAACAATCATCTAGTACTTTTAAGCTACCTAGCTTGTTTACAGTTACCTCTGAAAGTGATTCCGCTTTAATTAACGCTACCGCTATGGGCTGTTTAGATGCAGCTGCCTGCTATTTACGTTTCAAAGACAAGCAATTTGCAACCAGATGACCAGTTTTATGGCAAAAGAAACCTAGTCTGTCTTTAACAGCTGGCATACCCGAAGGGGTACGTGGAACTGAAGTGTCGCTCCACTGTGGAACAACGTCAATTGGTATGGAGAACAGAATCACATTTTCTGAGCACAGTTTTGTGTGTAAGAGTGAGCTCATCAGCTAATTGGGCAGCCTGCTGTAGAGTGTGTTATGTATGGAATAAGCGAGATGTGAGTCAGGTTGTGTCAAGCAATGAACTGAACTACAGACACTGGTGAATATATACAGCAGCCCACCTGACGTCATCCCCCCAGACAGCTACAGCAAGCCCCAAGGTCAAAACTCACATGCCACATCCCCCCCACCTTTAGAAAAGTTCAAAACCACATATACAATTAAAACCCTCCCCAAATTTGGGTCCCAAATCACGTACTAAGATAATGAAAACAATGCACTAAATGGCCTAACATTCACACATAATAACTCAAAATAGGGCTGACAGGTGGACAATCGTGCAGCCCGCACAGCGAGGTGGATTATTCTGCCACCCATAAACTAAAAAGAGTCTTTATTAAAACTAAAAATCACAGCCGTGCTCCTAACTAAAGGCAAAATACATAAAATAATCCCATATCACCACATAAACATATACCATAACATAAGAATTATTATTACAGTGCTACCGCACAGTCATTGGTGTGAAAAAACTGGAACTTGCATGTAGGGGTCCAGGGCAGCCCCTCAGCGGGCGTGCCCCTGGAGACCGCAGACCCCCGGAGCGATGGCTGATCTTCTGAATGTCGGAGCATGGATCCCACACCGCCATCACCGACTCCCGTCCAGCCTCGCCACCTGGAGCGTCTTCCCAGACACGCCAAAGCTGATTGGTGTGCCTCGACAAGCTGCCGGACAACCCAAAGCGTGCTGCGCCCAGCTTAGCCATAATCCTCAGTGCTGACAGCGGCTGCTTCCCGGTCAGTCACTGTCCTGGTCTTCCGCCGGCGCAAACCCAGCCCATAACATGAAGCGGCACCTTACTTGTTTTCATGCATTGTCGTTGCGCTCCCGGTGGCTCTGCATGCACGTTTGGCTCGGGACCTCAGCTGTGCTGCGATGGTTCCATTGTCACCATGTTCACTATGGACCCTTCACCCGCTGTCTCCGTCTTTGACTGCGGCTCGTCTCAGGTACAAAAGTAGTCTGGTACCTCCTCTCTGTCATCTGAGGTGCTCTGCTGTGCTGTCTCTATGCCAGGCTGTCGCTGCTGTATTTCAGGGCTCTCAGCGTGCTCATGCTCCCTCTCCTGCAGCTCCAACTCTGGCTGCAGGGAAAATGGGGCTGAGTCTGATTGCTGCTCTCCCTCCATGCTGCAGTCACTCTTAGTGCTGTGCTCTTCGGCTGACTTGTCGTTCCCAATGGACACAGGCTCCCTCTCTTGTGGCTTTGATTCCACTATGTTATCTAGCTTGTAGCCTGTAGTGTCTAGCTTCTGTGTTTAATGCCTAATTAGCTAACTTCTCCATTGTTACTAGCTGGGCCATTAGCCCCCCCCCCCCCGAGATAGCTAGCTTAGTGTCTTTTGGAGCCAATAGCCTTTCAACCCACAGCGTCGTACTACGTGTGTGATCAGCAAAGTAGCTAGCAAGCAGCCCGACAGCATCTGCATATGACTCCGTCTCTCCTAATGTGTGGAAAATTCTCTGACCTTCTACGCCAAGTTTGCGAACCAGAAGTGCTCACTTCCTTACTCTGTCTTCTGTCTCTGTCTTCTGTGGAAGACTTAACAAAAATTTTTGTGCTGCCAAATGTGCTCAACAACACAAATTCCATACTTCCAACAGATTCTTTTCACATCGATGAGGTAAATGAGGAGTTAATTGCTGGTATTGTTAAAACACTGTCAAACTCAAAAACTAATGATATCTACAATATGAGCACCTCCTTTCTCAAAATGCACAGCAAAATATTAATCAAACCACTGACTCATCTCATTAATCTCTCCATTAGGTCTAGTACATTTCCATCTGGTTGGAAAAAAGCTGTTGTCATACCAGTTCATAAATCAGGCAGTAAAGACGATATATGCAATTACCGCCCAATCTCTATTTTACCAGTCCTGTCTAAGGTTCTTGAAAAAGTTGTAGCTACACAGCTGATAGACTATTTACAAGACAGTCAACTTCTTCATCCACATCAATTTGGTTTTAGACCAGGATACTCAACAGAAACAGCAAATTGTTGCCTTATTGATAACGTCAAACAGTCCTTGGACAGGGGTAATGTGGTAGGAGCTGTTTTTCTAGATCTCAAAAAGGCTTTCGATACTGTAAACCACAGTTTGCTTTTATCCAAAATGGTATCTTTTAACTTCTCCCCAGATACATTAGAATGGTTTGCATCTTATCTCCAGAATAGAGAACAGTGTGTAAAAGTTCACCAGGATAAATCCTCATTTTTAAACAACCGCATGGGTATCCCACAAGGGTCCATTCTTGGTCCTTTACTTTTCAGCATATTTATTAATGACTTGCCGTTACACTGCTCAGCTGCAACATGCCAACTTTATGCAGATGATGCAGTTATTTACACAGCTGCCAAGACTCCAGCACAGGCTGCAGATGTACTGTCTACAAGTATGGTTGATGTCCAAGAGTGGCTCTTCCAGAACCATCTATTGCTGAACCTTCAGAAAACAGTCTCAATGTGCTTTTCAATCAAAAAATGTAACCTGCAACGTTTTAAAGTTAATATACATGATCATGACATCAGTTTAGCTACAGAATTCAAATACCTTGGCATTGTACTAGATCCTCAACTCAAATTTAATCTTCATATAAAGAAAATTTCAAAAACAGTAAAAAAAAATCTGAACTGCTTTAAATTAATTAGATATTACATACCTTACGAAGCAGCTGTACTGTATATGCATTCTATGGTTTTTTCTCATATATCATACTGTTTGACAGTCTGGGCTCAAGCAGCCCCTTCCACAATAAGACATATAGGTTCATTATATAATCAAACCCTAAAAATCTTGGACAAAAAGCCCATTAGGTGGCATCACTGTAATGTTTTAAAAAAATACAACCTATTGAGTTTTGAGAGTTTCATTGACCTCTGTTTTCTGAAATTAACGTTCAAATGTTTCCATAAATCAGCACCCGAGCCACTTGCTGGTTTCGTCCAAAGACAGGACAGCAGCAGAGCCACCAGGAGTTCTGTTAACAATAACTGTAAAATATTCCACCGCAGAACCACATTTGGACAAACAGCTTTCTCTATAAAGGGCAGTCACATCTGGAACACAATGCCAAATGTAATTAAAATAATAACGGACTTTAAAACATTCACTAAAAAGGTTAAAAACTGGCTGAAAAATAAACAAGAATGTACTCATGTATGAATTGATTGTCTGCAAGGTGAGAGTGAATGAAGGGAAGGAATGAATGTGTTTGTTTATAGTGAGTGACGAAGGGAGGGAGGCCTGAAATAGGCAAATGTGAGTCAGGTTGTTATATTTGTGTATTTATAATATTTATAATATTTATAATTGTGTATTTATAATCTTTTTTGCATTGATGTATGTGGTTATTGTGTATTTTTTTTTCTTTACTTGATTCTCTTTTCTAAAGCCCATCCAGGGACAAGAGTTGGTTATATTTGTGTATTTATAATATTTATAATTGTGTATTTATAATCTTTTTTGCATTGATGTATGTGGTTATTGTGTATTTTTTTTTCTTTACTTGATTCTCTTTTCTAAAGCCCATCCAGGGACAAGAGTTGCAAATTAGCTAATAGCTATACACTCTATGTGCAACACATCAGATTGATTGTCATTAATTAATTGTCTATGTTTATTGCACTGTCCCTGTCAAATAAACTAATCTATGGCTGTGTAGTTGTGCATGCACATGTTGGACACATGCATATGTGATTTAGCCTCACGATGAAGGAGCCACAGAGTCTCAAGACCCCTGCGAGGCAGAGCCGCAGAGTCTGGGCCCCCTGCGGAGGACAGCGAGAGAAGACATAGGTGTGGACAGAAGACTTCCTGACCTCTGAGGCTCGAGAGGAGAGAGGGGGGAGTAATGTAAATAAAAGGTTGATGAATGTGAATAAAGGGATTATGATGGGGATGTGTGACTTCCCCTGCGAGGGAGAGCCCTTGATGTGAGAATGTATAAAGGTGAGGACTTTGGTGTGTTTCCTTCTCTTTGTTCGCTGCTGAAGAATGAGAGCAGACTGTGGGAATGATTGCTTGAAATAAACTTGAATAAAATGCAATTCGGTTTCGTTATTCAAGGCTCCCCACAAATCTATCTATCTGTCGAGTCCACCCAGGCCCAACGCTGCAATGTATGCCTCAAACGTGGCCAGCCAGCGAGGCCACAGAATTGCTGGTTCTCATGGATGCTCCAAAAATGGCTGTAGAGGTGCTCTGCACGCCTCTATGAGTTAATCCTTGATCACTAAATATTATGTATGGAATAAGCGAGACATGAGTCAGGTTGTGCTGAGCAATGAACTGAACTTTATTACAGACACTGGTGAATATATACAGCAGCTGCAGCCCACCTGACATCATCCCCCCAGATGGCTACGGCAAGCCCCAAGGGCCAAACTCGCATACCTCAGAGTGGCTACCTTTTGCTCATTTAGATACATAGCTACATGCTCAGGTAGACAGTTTTTGAGCTCCTCTAACAATATCAGCTCCCACAGAGAATCAAAGTTATCAGCTTTACATGTTGCACACCATCTGTCAAATAGAATCCCCTTTTCTCTGGCAAAATCTGCATGTGTTTGAGCTGGCACCTTCCTTAAGTTTCTGAAGTGTTGCCATTACACTTCAGGAACCAACTCATACACACGTAAGATGGCAGTTTGCACCTTCTCATACACTAGGCTGTCTTCTAGTGAAAGAGAAGCACAGGCTTCTTGTGCTTCCAACCAACTTATATTGTAATAGAACTGCCCACATAGCTCTCAGCCATTGTAAGGCTACCGCCATTCATTCAAAAACACCAAAGTTGGACTCTACTTCACTTTCCCTGAATGTGGGAACTAATGAACTGTGCTTACCCACATTAAATACTGCAGGAACAGCTGCCTGAGGGCTAATGGGAGGGGCTGGGGAACCTTGCAACTCCAACTGGCACATTTTTATACTGGTCTCTGCTTCCAGCCTCTTAAGCTCCAACTCCCTCCGGAGCTGAAACTTGTGCTCCTCCTTCCTCTCCTGGGCTTCTAGTTTCAAACAGGCTATCTGCAGCTTTACTCTTGCATCCGATACGGAACCAGGAGAAGACCCAGCTTAAGGTGGCTCAGAATGTGGCAAGATGATAGCTTTAACCCCAGGCAAATCGGTCTGGACTGTGCCGGCTGGCTGGAGAATGGAGTGCACAGCGCCCGTGGGTTCTGCTCCGGCACCCCACATGTCCCCTGGTGACACCGTTGCCCCAGCCTCAGGCAAACCAAGAGGCTCAGCTAACAACACCTTTTGTGCAATCAAACCATTTGAAACAACAGCCCGTAACTCTTTTTTAATGAAGGAAGAGGAAACAGCTACAGTCATGTGAAAAAATTCAGATACCCCATTACTTACAAAGCTCTAAACAATCAGGCTCCTTTTTATTTAAAAGATCTGATACTACCGTATCATCCTAACAGAGCACTACGCTCCCAAAATGCAGGTTTACTTGTAATACCTAGAATCTCCAAAAGTACAATGGGAGGCAGAGCCTTCAGTTATCAAGCTCCTCTCCTGTGGAATCAGCTGCCAATCTGGATTCGGGAGTCAGACTCGATCTCTGTTTTTAAGAATAGGGCTAAAACCTACCTTTTTGATATAGCCTACAATTAGGGAGGGATCATGTGTTTCTGAACCCTCCCTTAGCTATGCTGCTAATAGGTTTAGTCAGCCGGGGGACCTCCAGTAATGCACTGGGCCTCACTCCTTTCCTCACTCTCTATGAAATATTTTTTTTTTTGCTGGTCATTAACATTTGTTTGTTCTCTCCCATAGATTGAGTCCCCATCGTGCTGTTTGCTCTCTACATGTCTGTTCTTTTCTTCTTCTCTGTCCCCTCACCCCCCAGCCAGTCGCAGCAGATGACTGCCCCTCCCTGAGCCTGGTTCTGCTGGAGGTTTCTTCCTGTTAAAAGGGAGTTTTTCCTCTCCACCGTCGCCAAGTGCTTGCTCACAGGGGATCGCCTGATTGCTGGGGTCTTTCTGCAACTGTGGGGGTCCTCCCTACAGTTGATAGTGCTATGAGATGACTGTTGTTGTGAAATGGCGCTATATAAATAAAGTTGAATTGAATTGAATTGAATTGAAATATTCAGCTCTTTATTAAGAAATGTTCACATACAGTATCTACTGTATGTCTAACCTTGTTTTTGTTTTTGTTTTTGTTTTTATTTTCTTTTTTTTTTTTTTTACATTTATTTTAGCCTTTTTAAGTGGGAATGAGTGTGGGGGTGTCCTAAAAAGATAGGGGGTATCCTAACTTATTCCTCACTGTTTGTTTAGAATTATATTTTACAGAAAATTTGAAATAAGTCTTTCATTCATTTTTAATTGTTTAGTTGAGCCAGTTGTAGCCAGACGGCTACAGGTACAGAAAAAAAACCAAAACACTTATCAGTCGGAATCTGGTTACCGTTTCTGGACCACAACTAAACAACCGGTCTCTCACATGCACAAACTAACCACACCCCTCATTACCCTGCCTGTTAAAACTACACCTGTCTATCTTCAGAGCATGCCGGAGTCAAGGCAACTTGTAGGCATTAACGTCAGGATGACAGTTCATCCTGACACACCAGTCCCCTTTGGAGTATTAGCCTCTGCCCAGCAATTGCTCCAAAAATAAAAAAGACAAAATAATAAATGAGTGCCTGACGGAAGGACTGCTAACAGCCCAGCTAGACACTCCCCTGCCTAACTGAGGGTGCCACACTCAACAGAGACCTATGACGGGAACCACGATAATGCACTAAAGAAAACAAGATATTAACTGCTCTATGAAGTGGTTTCAAAACCCTATGAGTTTGGCTGTGGCACAGGTTTAGTGTGGCCAACTACTGATCAGAGGATCAGGGATTCAATTCCCACTCTGTCTGCATGTTGAAGTGCCCTTGAGCAAGACACTGAACCCCCAGTTGCTCCTGGTGGGTCAGGCCAGCGCCTGTGTATGGCGGCTCTGCCGCCATCAGTATGTGGATGTGTGTGAATGAGTGGATAGCAGGATTTGTAAAGCGCTTTGGTCATCTTGAGATGAGAAAAAGCGCTCTATAAATGAACGCCATTTATCATATATACGTGAAGGCCATAACCTGGACGAGCCCCTACTTATGTTACGACCCTAAGTCTAGGGGGTTAGGGAAGCAACATAAAGAAATAGGGGAAGCTGACTTCAAGAGTTAAATAAAAAGATTTACTGACTAAATCAACACAAAATTGCAACCAAACGGAGAATAAAAGTCCCAAACCAAAGGTGAGCATCTTCAAACGGGAGTGCTGATCTGCCATCCATCCATCCATCTTCTACCACTTTTCCGGAGGTCCGGGTCGCGGAGGCAGCAGTTCAAGCAGAGAAGCCCAGACTTCTCTCTCCCCAGCCACCTGCTCCAGCTCTTCAGAGAGGATACCAAGGCATTCCCAGACCAGCTGGGAGACATAAGCCTCTTTTCCACTAGCCCAGCACACCTCGGTACGGCTCGATTCACTTCAGTACGGCTCGGCATGCTTCTGTTTCCATTAGCACGGTGTTTGGCATGGGTGTTGTGCTGGGGTGGGTGGGTTTATAACAGCGAGGCGGTGCCACACTCCCGTGACGTACGCACGCGACCCAAGCAAAACATTTTTTTTTCCAAAACTTTATTGAGAAGACCCAAGCAAAACATAACACATAGCTGTACAAGGCCACTCCTCGGTCTGTGGCTTTTTTCACCGTAAACGCCAAAAAGGACCGCCAGACAAGGGTACAGGCAGCGAGATGAAATATGAATGAATATTTCAATTTAATACTATCCCACTTGTACTTACAAAAACGTGTCAATATTCATAAAAAGCACACACATGAAAGGTAGCACCACAAGCAGTGGGTCACAGCGGTTTTAGGCTACAGCAACACAATTGTGTATCCTTTGCCAATCTGTCTGCTGTTATTTAATGTTTAACAGTTAAGGGACGGATGATTATATGCTCCAAAACTGGAGAAACTCTCTGATAAAAAAGCTGCAACAACACAAGTCACTTTTGTTTTGAATTAACTGCCAAATGACCTAGAAATAATGAGCTGAAACTTGTTTTTATTCGTATTAAATAATGAGACAGTGGCACACTGGCCAACACCAATTTTTATTATTTTTTACATCCTAGGGCATTTTGGATGTACTGAATAAAAAAAATTCATGTATTTCACCTTCAGGTCAACGTTTGGAACAACAGTATTATTATTTTCCGTTTAGATGATGCTACACTTCTTCTAAAGTATTGTAATTCTCTGAATTTGGAATGCCGATAGAACATTCAATTTACATATACTTACTTTTTGACTTGTAAGCTTGATCAGTCTCTCCTGCTGCATTTTAAAGTCCAACTGTGCAACTTCTTATGTTAACATAAAAAAATTTACCCAAAGTTTAGAACTGTATCATGTGTTGCTAATTTTTTATGATATTTCAATAAAAAGAACAGAAAGCTTACAAAAACATTTGTTTTTTGGTCTAGTTAAAAATTACATTACCTTTACAATGGTTAGATAGATAGATAGATTTATTTATTTGACAGGGACAGTGCAATAAACATAGACAATTAATCAATGACAATCAATCTGATGTGTAGCACAGAGTGTATAGCTATTAGCTAATTTGCAACTCTTGTCCCTTCTCCGACGACAAGCGAACGCGGCAGCCCGACTGATCTGCCCTTCCTTTCTGCTTCAGGGAGACTTTGACACTTCGGAGACCACCCACGACCGGGAAAGCTGAGGAAATTTCATGGTGAGGTCTGCGCGCCTAGATCGGCACATCCACGCTGGACCGGCCGCTCTCCCGGCCCCTGACACACGATTCTGTGTCTCCACACGAGAGCGCACGCACCTTGCCCTCTCTCCACGACGGCGGCCCATGGCCGACGGAGAACGCGTGGACCTGAACACACCATGACCCAGCATGAGCGACGACCAACAGCCCGAATGGGGGAGACCATCGGCGCCGACTGCGCAGATCTCCATCAAGCCCCCTGACCCTGATTCGCCTCGCGACAGCGGACCGGCCATGCACAGAAGCCTCGCATCTGAACAGCGCAGCTGGAAGGTACGCAGCCGCAACGCGTGCCGCGCACCAGAGACAAGCTGGCTCTGCAGACCCCCACCCTCCTGCACCACTGCACACTGGCCCTTCAGGATTGCTCATTCACCTGAGGCATGCACGCAGCTGGCGCACAGGATTTTCTTATGGTCTCAGCCACGGCGCACAACGGGGATCCAGCTGTCAGCTGTCCCCGAGGGCTTTAGGTCCGCAAACGCACCTGAAGCCAACACGCCAAGTCCCTCACACAGCTTCAGCTCCTGTTTTTCTTCATTGCCTGACTGAATCGCAAGAGGAATCAGAGACTAATTTTTCTTCCCACAGCCAAGGACATCCCCCGCCACTTGCTACCCCCGCCCTCCTCCCTTTCCCGGCACAGACCTTCCCCGCAGCTCGCCACCGAAGCGGGACTATCGAGGTCTCAGCTCCCCGCTAAGCCCTCTGGGGGGGGGGGGAGTGTATGGGGTAACCCCCACAACAGCCACGGACAAACACAGCGCTCGACTAGAGCAATTAACAGGACAGTGAGATGTGTGTGTTGAGATCAATAGGCAGCCTTCCTGTGCTTAGTTCAGGCACCAGCATCCTGTGGATATGTATGACTCAAATGCAAACATTCATGCTTCCTGCTCTCATTGTGGTACAAATGTCATATGCCTGAATGCATTTCCTTTGATGATAAAATGCCTTTGATGTATTGTCTGTTGCTGGGCATTTAAGTGGCTGAATTCATATGTTCACCCTCTTTCTTCTTCTGACTGCTTCTGACTACTGCTCATGAGAGCCTGAGAGCGATCCCCAGCCTGCTTGTACAGCAGCTGGGGTGAGCTCCGCGATGGCGATGATTTGATGAATAAACTTCCTTAAAAACTCCAGTCGCCGTGCCTTATTTTAACATCGCCACACTGACAGGACCCCTGACAGGATGATCAGCATCATTTTCATCAGACTAGGCAATGGAATTTCTATGCAATTATACTGTTTTATAATTCAGTGTTATAACAGACAAACCACACTTTCCAAAACAATTCCATTTTATTATATACAAAATATTAAAATAAAAAAAAACTTTGCAACACAACATGAAGGTTAATCGACATTTTATACACGCCGACCACTGAGTGCCTCTCCCAGCTTCCCAAACTGGGTCAGGAAGGCTCGGTTGGATGAAGCCGTCTCTGCCAGGTCCAGGGATACCCTCGCGTTTTCTGCAACCTCATTTAAATGTTGCAAATATTTATCATTGAATACATTTTGCGCCTGGTGGCGGGACAGATTCACACTGGAGAATCCGGGCGGGCTGGCGCTGCGGACGCGTGGATTCTACAAGGAAAATGCACACAATAAAATACAGCATGAAAGTGCAAGATATACAGAAAAGACAATAGTTTTTAACAAGATTACATAAGCTTATTTCAGCGTATTGTTTACATGAATAATTAAAAGAAAAGCGAGTCCGCAGTGTGCTGCGATAAAGCAGCGGTCATCATCCACAAATGAACAGCTTTTTTATTGCATAAATAAACTGAGCGTCTTACCGAATATATTTGCGAAAAAATGCACAATAAAAAAAATTAAAACTCACCGTTAAAGGACTCCGATGTCGAGACCTCCCGGTATATTTTTTCATTCCGGGTGGCTCCGTCTAACTCGCGCTGGATACGTTCATCTGACAATGCAG
This sequence comes from Pholidichthys leucotaenia, assembly GCA_020510985.1. Classification (NCBI taxonomy): domain Eukaryota; kingdom Metazoa; phylum Chordata; class Actinopteri; order Cichliformes; family Pholidichthyidae; genus Pholidichthys; species Pholidichthys leucotaenia. The sequence goes on along the minus strand of CM035843.1, from coordinate 201,455,313 downwards.
TGAGCAGACACTGCACCTCCTTATTGGTCCATGGAACACCCTTATTACGCGAAGCCATTTTTGATAGAGAATAAATGAAAACAGCACAGCAATACACTGAAAATAAACCGCCAACAGTGGTTGCGTGCTGAGTAATGGCGGTCGTCTAGATTCTTTTTTTTCTTTTTTTTTCAAAAACTTTATTGAGAAGGTCGTGAAGATTCGGTAGAAGAGGAGGAGGAGAGGGGCGGTTACAACCTGACCAATTAGCGCCGGTTATGACCTGACCAATCAGCGGCGACCAGTCTGTTAACGTCACAACACGGCCCAGCTCAGCACTGCTGTACCCTGCCCTTCAGCGGGGCTGAGAATCGCGGCTGTTAAACCGTGTTGGGGCTTGTGGAAAAGCGTACAAAGCGTGCTGAGCCGTCCCGTGTCGCGCTAAAGCGTGCTAGTGGAAAAGGCCCTATAGTCTCTCCACCGAGTCCTGGGTCTGCCCTGGGGTCTCCTCCCAGTGGGACATGCCCGAAACACCTCAAGTGGGAGGTGTCCAGGAGGCATCCTAATCAGATGCCCATACCACCTCAACTGACTCCTTTCAATGTGGAGGAGCACCGGTTCTACTCTGAGCCTCTCCCGGATGACTGAGCTCCTCACCCTATCTCTGAGGGTGAGTCCAGCAATCCTAAGGAGAAAGCGCATTTCAGCCGCTTGTATCCGCGATCTCGTTCTTTCGGTCACTAACCAAAGTTCGTGACCATAGGTGAGATGGCTGATCTGCCAGTGAAACAGAAATCAAATTAACCCATTGCACATTCAACTACTAATAAAAATACTCAGCATCACTACCAACACCTACCAGCATTATAAACAAACACCCCACAGGGAAAACCAGACACAGAAGGGGGGTGCAGCAACAACAGCTCACAGCAGCAGTAGTGGTGGTGGAAAAGGTGGTGAGTAACACAGCAGCAGCACACAGCAGCCACAGCAACAGCACCCACACAGCACTCTTCAGCGCAGCACAGCCCAGCCTCTCCTCTCTCCTCAGCTCTCCTCCAGCACTTAAGGCTTCTCCAGACTGATTGGTAAGGTGGGACACCTGTGTGATTGTAAGTGTCACACACCTGCTGGACTCACATGCCTGGAGAGAGGGAAAAGCAGAGTCCACACCCCTACACACCCACACACACAATAGGCTATAAAAAAGGAACACTCATGTTCCAGGCCATAACAGTTACAGTAAAGAAATTCTTCCCCGACCATCCTATTGAGAAGAATCTAGCGGAACTGTATGGCTATGGGCACACACGCATCATCTTAGTTGGAACCGTATCGCTGGCGGTTCTCTACGGGTCAAGAGTCCTCCCGGTGTTCGTCTTCCAGGTAGCCACACATGGGGATAATATCCTGGGGTGTGACCTCTTTTATAAACTGGGTTTTACCGGAGCTGATCCAGCCAGTGTAAGACCCAGATTGGGACTTTGCAGCGGGACAACCAGATCCGCCGCACCCAGTGCCCCCAGGGCATTGCTCACCGGGGGCTCGCCAGAGGCCCTCAAACTGTAAATCTCAGTGATGACTCCAAAAAACTATTTAGCAGGGCACGACTACTTCAGAAATGGCAGAAGAATCTTCTCAGGTGTGCAGAGTCAACCGGTGGTCCACCCGGTGGCCCAGGTTCCATTTACTTTATTGTGGTAACGGGTGAGTAACACAGAAATGTTCATAATGTTTTGTGGTTTTCCCAGGGGAGAGGTGAATGTTAGATATTCCCCATATTAACAACGGGCAGCACGGACGTGAGGGCGCAGGCACGGATGACGTCATCATGCCATGCCTATATTAGGGGACTGACAGCATAAGACTGCCTCTTTGACACCCCGCCTCTATGCCAACACCAGCCTGTATTTGTTAGCTTTGTAGCTAGCGTGCTGTAACACGTGTTGTTAACAGTGTTTGCCAATAAAGCCATCAAGAGATGACACTGTGATCACGAGATGTTTCGAGACTGTTGCGCAATAACCCAAAATGGCAACTCCCATTGACCAAACATAAACTTTTCCACAGCTAACTTTTTTCTGTAATTAATTCATGAACTGATTGTCTGTTTATATCTCTCTCTTTTCATACGGAGCTAGAGGAACTTGAGAATTATGTTGACGAGTATTATTACCACTGCTGTGACATGGAGCAGACAAATACATCTCCCGTTCCTGTTTCCATATCTAAGCAACCTAGAGCTGCAGTCGCCGAAAATAACACCCAAAAATCATGGGGCAGCCCAGAGGTTAGTGATATTCTTTTCTCTATTGAGAATAAACTTACCAGCATGGATGCTAGACATATTTTGGTAGAGCTGCTCCATAAAGAATTCCAGAGTGTAAGAGAGAGTCTGGAATTCAGCCAGACGGAGCTTCTCTCTCTCTTAGAAGAAAATCATCATCATCATAGCAGTCTGTCGGGGGCGACAATGACTGTTTCATTTAGGTCTGATCAGATTCCTCCACGCAGCTTTGCCCTTTGTCTTCTGCTGCCAGGAACTCCTGACCTTGTTAACCCGGGTGACGTCCGAGCTGGTATGAGTTGCTCTCTGACTGACCATTTCAAGAAACTGCTTGCAAAGTATTTGAGTACCGCTAGCTTCTGCTGAACTAGCGGCACATTCTTGGCAGATAGAGGTATTATCAGTGGCAAGGACAGGCCAAGACAAACTGACTCCAGTACCTGTTGCAGTGACTGACCAGATGATAGGTTTGTTTATCTCTGCTCTTTGAGTAATGCATGTCACAATGCACCGACTGGCAAAAGTCCACCACAGACCTTGCGACAGATGTGCTCATCTGCCAGGATGTCTAGTCTCACCCCGTGTAACTGGGAGTGGTCCGCCACAGACCTGTGACAGATATTGTTTTTAGTTCTGCCAGGATGCCCAGTTTCACCCTCCACACTCTCGGACGGGCAGGGTTGCCGGTTAAGTCGCCAATGGCCCGACCCATGAGACAGATAGTACGGGTTTTCATGGTTATCCTGTAGCAAGCAAACAAATGCCTGACCTGACACTGACAGGCATTTGACTGTGTCAGGAAATAACAGCCTGAAAAGGTCAGTAAACATGCTAATCGCACAACTTGAAGTCGTTGTAAGAGAAAACCGGAAAATGAAGGAAACAATTCTTGACTTGCAGTCACGCAGCATGAGAGATAGCCTAGTTTTCTCCAGAATTGCCGGAAAAAACAATGAAAATCCAGAACATCTGATCTGTGAATTCATGCCTATGCAGCTGAAAATGCCCTCGGACGTCGTAAAATCAATTATCTTTCACCGAGTCCACTGCATTGGACAGAAAAATCCTCAAAATAAATGTGCCCAGACCCATTATTGCTAAATTTGAACATTTCAAGCAAAAAATTCTAGTACAGAGGCAGGGCAGGAAGCTTAAAGGCACAAATTATGGTCTAAATGATCAATTTCCACAGGAAATTATGGAAAAAAGGAGGAAGCGTTTTCCCATTAGGAAACAAAAAATCCAAGAAGGTAAACAAGCTATTATTTCTGTGGATAGATTGTTTATAGATGGCGAGCTGTTTATAGATGAAACCATAACTACCTGGCTATTCTAGAGGCTAGTTTGTTTCCTTAGCTACATGGGAAACAAAGAGTGTGATTGTCTAATGTTTTTCTTTTTTGTTGAGGCTATTTGTTTGTCTGTTGTAGATAATCTTGTTGATGTTATTAGGTTGTTGTATATTATCTGTATCTTCTCACCAATTACTAACCTCTGTCTGTTCTCTCTCACACATTAGGTCTATAGAAAATAACTTTAAGTACATGCACCCCACACACTCTTGCAAACACAAGAGACATCATGTGTGCACACCCATCCTATTTTCACACTTTCTTCACTTCTCTTTCTAAGCACTTGGTACACCACACTCATTATAGGAGGAGACTTCAACCTGGTATTAAACCCTGCAATTGACAGGCTCAGTACATTGGGCAATTATCAAAAATGGCAGGCTACTGGCACTCTCAAACAATATATTGTGGAAGATGTGAAAATGACGAGGCAGCGTTCTTTCTCAGAGTCAGCTTTATTCACATCTCCATTATTTCAAAAGCAGAAAAAAGAGAGCGCATGAAACAGTAACTCTCATCCTTAAATATCAGGGACTTTATACCTCATAGATCACATGTCCCACAGACCACCTTGCATAATAAAGACAGTCACAATGCATTTCACCACCTTGCATAATAAAGACAGTCACAATGCATTTCCCTCCATGATATCACTTCCACTGTCTCCCACGCATCCTTTAATCGACCCCCCACAGTCTCCAGCCTTGCATAACAAGGCTAAGCTTCCTGCCTTTGTTCTGACCTAAAATGCGAGTCACAGAACCGGTCCAACAGGTCCATTGAGTGTTCACCACACAAGCCCCCCCAGCATTTTAGAAAAACAGAACAACAAGAAAATAACCACATGCATGCCGTGATAGCATCAATACACATCAGTCCACATGCTGGATAGGCTTCAGCCTCCTGCCGAATCTGCTGTAGCTGGGGTTCACCGTCTCTGCGGCGCTGTCCCGCTGGGGATTTGCCGTCTGGGGGCGGAAACCCTTTGTCAGTCTCTGCGGGTGTTCTGGGGAAACATTACTTTGGGAAACATTACTGTGTGAAACCCTCCGTGGTGGTCTACCTCGCCGCGGGGCCTTTGCCAACAGCACTTCCTCCTCTGCCACCACAAAAGCGGGTTTAAGTCTGTCTATGCCAATTTTCTCTTTCCTACCCCCCAAATCTAGCAAAAACTGCTTGTCCCCTGTTTCTAGCACTCTGAATGGTCCGTCATAAGGCGGTCGCAGCGGGGTTCGATGCGCATCGTGTCTAACAAAAACAAACTCTGCGTTCTTCAAAGTTTTAGGCACAAAAACGCACGGAAAACTGTGGTGCACGGGGCCGGGCAGCGTGCTTGATTCTATGTTACTCCGTAACAGCTGAGACGAGGAGGCGTTTGGCGCAGGGTTATCTGGGAGAAACTCCCCAGGCAGCCGGAGTGGCTGCGCAAACACGAGCTCCGCTGGGGAGGCTTCTAGATCCTCTTTAGGTGCAGAATGCAACCTCAATAACACCCATGGTAACTTGTCAACCCAATTTGTACCAACCCAGTGACGCTCTGAGAGCCGCTTTCAATGACCTATGAAAACGTTCGCATAACCTGTTAGCCTGCGGATTGTACGCGGTTGTGCGGTGAATTGTGACCCCCAGGCTGCGGGCCATTGTCGACCAAAGCGTGGAAACAAATTGAGGGCCTCTGTAGGACGTAATGTCCGACGGAATGCCGAAGCGCGCCACCCAAGCTGTTAAAAACGCACGCGCCACTTCCTCGGCCGTGGTTGATGCCAGCGGGACCACTTCAGGCCAGTGCGTGGTGCGGTCCACCATTGTCAGAAGATGTGTGCACCCCTGTGACAGCGGGAGGGGTCCAACGAGGTCCACATGAACGTGATCGAACCTCTTGGCCGGAATGTGAAACGGTTCCAAAGGAGCTGTCGTGTGCCTGTGTACTTTGGCTCGTTGACACGCTGTGCAGGCTGCTGCCCACTCTTTGACCTGTTTGCGGAGGCTTGGCCAAACAAATTTCTCTCCCACCATTTTGACCGACGTGCGCACTCCAGGGTGCACCAAAGAATGAACCGAGCCAAAAACGTGGCGGCGCCACGCGGCCGTCCAGTGGAGACATCGCAGATTAGGGGGGGCATACCGTCTTGCAGCACCCTGCTTTACAGCCTTAACCCTGTTGGTCCAGACTGAAGCGCGCGCACGTCCGCGTCATTAACCTGCTCTGCGGCCATGGCTGCATAATCTAACCCTACGCTGACTGGGGCCGCCACAGCGCGCGAGAGGCAATCTGCCACTACATTGAGTTTGCCCGCCACATGCTGAATATCAGTGGTAAACTCTGATATCGCGGCCAGCTGTCTCTGCTGCCAGCCTGACCACGGTTCCGACACCTTGGCCATCGTGAATGTTAGCGGTTTGTGATCAACAAACGCGGTGAAAGCGCGTCCTTCCAGCCAGAACTGAAAGTGGCGGATGGCCAAATGGAGAGCGAGCAGCTCCCTGTCGAACGCGCTGTATTTACGTTCACTATTGTGCAAGGTCCTGCTGAAAAATGCAAGGGGCTGCCAAACCCCGGCTACATGTTGCTCCACGACCGCCCCTATGGTCACATCTGACGCGTCAGTGGTGAGCGCTATGCGGGCCGTTGGGTCTGGGTGTGCCAACAACGCAGCCTTTGCCAAGGCTGCTTTAACCTCCGAGAATGTTTGGTCCCGCTCCGGGGACCACTCGATCTTATCCGCGGGTTTCTTTTTTTTGAGCGCGGCATACAGCGGCTGCATGAGTTGCGCCGCGCGGGGGAGAAAACGGTTATAAAAATTCACCATTCCCAAAAACTCCTGCAACGCCCTGACTGAAAAAAAAAAAAAAAAAAAAAAAGATGGCGGCGCGCCTAGACGCAGCGGCCCCTCTTGGTATCAGCGAGTGTGAGAGTTTTAACCATCCCAGACGTACATTCTGTAAAACTTACAACCGTGAGACCTTATTAAACATCAAGGTACTGCACGCTGCAAGAATCGCGGCGATCGGTTGTGATTTGGACATTCTACGCCAGCATGGAATTTTGGCGGAGTCCCCGCTGGAAGCTACCCGGGAGAGGAGGAAGCGGAAGCGGAGCGAGCGCAAGCAAAAGTGAGGAAAAAGGGCCGGGATCCATGCTAGGCTAAAGGCTAACCCCTCCACATCAGCGGTACCGTCGCTTCTTCTATCAGACGTCCGCGCCCTCGAAAACAAGGTAGACGAGCTGCGTTTGCTGAAAGAAACCCGGAGAGAGTGGAGGGGCTGCTGTGTGTTTGTTTTCACCGAGACATGGCTCCACGACAACATTCCTGACGAGGCCATTCAGCTGGAAGATATGGCGATGTTCCGGGCCGACAGGGAAACGGCGAGCTCCGGTAAGAGCCGGGGGGGGTGGGCTATGCATCTATGTTAACAAGAACTGGTGCATTAATGCCACGTTAGCGTCTAAACACTGCTCTCCGTTGGCGGAGTTCCTTATTGTTAATTGTCGGCCTTTTTATCTGCCGAGGGAATTCAGCAACGTGTTTGTAGTTGGTGTTTACATAGCGCCGAGCGCTAACGCTAAAGCTAATGCTAAGAAGGCACTCGGGGAACTGCACAATGCAATCAGTGAAATCCAAACTTCACACCCGGACAGTTTTGTGGTGGTTGCGGGGGATTTTAACCACACCAGCTTAAAGACTGTGCTCCCCAAGTTTAAACAATGTGTAGACTTTAAGACCAGAGGAGAGAATATGTTGGACTTAGTGTACACAAACACAGATGCATATAAAGCGTTACCCCGCCCCCATCTCGGCCGTTCTGATCACATGTCCGTGATGCTGGTTCCTGCCTACAAACCTTCACCAGCAGTGAAACAAATCAGGATTTTGCCAGAGAGTGCAACCTCTGCACTGCAAGACTGTTTTCATCACACAGACTGGAAGATCTTCAAAATAGCAGCCTCCCAGGAAGACAGGACAGATGTGGTCAGGAGTATGCTGATTCGGTCACCAGCTACATCGCGAAGTGCACAGAGGATGTCACTACAGTGAAGACCATCACTATGCGGGGTAATCATAAGCCCTGGATGACTGCAGAGGTGCGCTCGCTACTTAAAGCCAGAGATGCAGCGTTCAGAGCGAAGGACAGGATTGCCCTCCGCTCAGCCAGGTCTGCGCTTTCAAAGGGAATTAAGGCGGCAAAGCGCGCCTATGCGGAGAAAATCCAGGGACACCTCTGTGACGCTAGGAACACCAAGCAGATGTGGCAGGGAGTTCGGACACTGACGGGCTTTAAGTCTAGGCAGGGGGTCGATGATGACGACGCTTCACTTCCAGACAGGCTTAACGACTTCTTTGCACGTTTTGAAGCATCAAACTCGACAATCAGAGGGAGGGCCGGCCCACTCCCACCATCGGTCGGACCAGCTTTTACCATTAACACAGCGGACACACGGAGGACCCTATCCAGAATCAACCCACGCAAAGCTGCAGGTCCAGACAACATTCCGGGACGTGTGCTCCGAGACTGCGCGAGCGAGTTGGCGGATGTCCTGACTGACATTTATAACATCTCCCTGAGTCAGGCCATCGTTCCCAGATGCTTCAAGACCTCTATCATTGTACCGGTGGCAAAGAAACCAGTGGTGTCCTGTTTGAATGACTATCGTCCTGTTGCACTTACACCAATTGTGATGAAGTGTTTTGAACGGCTTGTCAAACCACACATCACAGCCTGCCTCCCTGCATCACACGACCCGCTCCAGTTTGCATATTGTTCAAACCGCTCCACGGAGGATGCTATAGTCACCACCCTACACTCTGTCATCACCCACCTGGACCAGAAAGACATCTACGCCAGACTCCTGTACATTGATTTCAGTTCAGCATTCAACACCATTATTCCCCAGAGACTGATAGAGAAATTACTCCTTCTCGGTCTGAACACCGCCACATGTCTCTGGATCCTGGATTTCCTGACTGAGAGACCTCAGTCTGTCCGGGTTGGAAACAACATCTCCAACTCTGTCACGCTGAGTACCAGAACCCCTCAAGGCTGTGTACTCAGTCCACTGTTGTTTACACTTCTAACACATGACTGTGTATCCAAACATGAGGGGAACCAGATTATTAAGTTTGCAGATGACACCACGGTGGTGGGACTTATTCAGAGGGATGAGGAATCAATGTACAGGGAAGAAGTGAGAGACCTGGAGGGCTGGTGCAGGGAGAACAATCTGGTGCTCAACATGGACAAAACAAAGGAGATGATTATCGACTTCCGGCTGTCACAGCCTGAGCACGTCCCCCTCAGCATCGGCGGCCGTTTAGTGGAGAGAGTAGAGAACATCAAGTTCCTCGGAGTGCAGATCTCGCAGGACCTGACCTGGAGCAAGAATTCCTTGGAGATCAGGAAGCGAGCTCAGCAGAGACTACACTTCTTGAGGAAACTCAAACAGGCCTCTCTCCCCATCTGCATCCTCAGGACCTTCTACAGAGGTGTGGTGGAGAGTGTTCTGATGTACTGCATTGCTACATGGTACTCCAGCTGCAGTATGTCAGACAAAAAAGCCCTGCAGAGGATAGTCAAGGGGGCGGAGAGGGTAATTGGAGTCTCCCTCCCCTCTGTCCAAGAACTTTTTCAGAACCGTTGTAGGAGCAGGGCACTGAACATTGTCAAGGACCGTTCTCACCCTCTGCATAAACACTTTGAACTTCTTCCATCTGGTAAACGATTCCGGAGCATCAGAGGCAGAACCACCAGACTGATCAACAGCTTCCTCCCACAAGCTGTCAGGATGCTGAACAGCTGACCCAGAATCTCACATACACACTACTGCACCTATGGACATTTTGTATATTATAGTTAGTTATTCTTTTTCCCCAAGTATGTCTCAGGGATGTGTGAATGGATGAGGGGGTGGGAGCTATGTGGGAGTGTGTCTTAATCATGCTGCTTCTTATATGGATGCCGAGAGAAACGCAATTTCATCTTGCCTGCACTACAGTTGTATGTACAACAATATGACAATAAAGTTTGATTTGATTTTGATTTGACTGTCTGCGGCTGGGGAAAATCTGCCACAGCGCGCACTGGGACTTGGTGGTAACCGCGGACCAAAGTCTATTTTAGAAAAAATGCGCGCCCCTGCCAAATGAACCGAGAAATCTTGGATATGTGGGATTGGGTAGCAGTCGTGCGCTGTAGCGTTGTTTAACCTGCAAAAATCCCCGCAAGGGCGCCATGATCCATCAGCTTTCGGGACCATATGTAGGGGGGAAACCCACGGACTGTTTGAACGTCGGATAATGCCCAACCTCTCCAGGTTGGCGAACTCCTTGCGCGTTATGGCTAGTTTAACTGCGTCCAAGCACCAAGCTTTTGCAAAAACGGGCGGTCCGGTAGTGGTAATAAAATGCTCCACCCCGTGCTTAGCGACTGTTGCCGAAAATGTGGGGACCGTGAGTGCTGGGAACTGAGTGAGCAGTGTGTGGAACTTAAAGCCTGCTGTTGTGACGTTGGCTTGTGCTGTAGGCGGGGCCACTCGCGCTGCACAGGGGACAGAATCAAAAGAAAATGCATTAACCAGGCGCCTGTTAGCGAGATCAACCAACAACCCATGTGAGCACAAAAGATCAGCCCCCAGCATATTGAAATTTACTGTTGCTACAACAAAAGTCCACTCATATGCACGGCCGTGTAGAGACAGAAGCAGAGTCTTCTCACCAAAGGTCTTAATCTCCGAGCCGTTCGCCGCTGTCACCAGGGGACCTCCGGAACCCGCCAGTCTGTCCGCGTAGGAAGGAGTGATGAAACTCAACTGGGAGCCTGTGTCGACGAGGAACTGCCTCCCGGAGCATGCGTCCGACAAGTAGAGCAGCTTGTTCTCTTCCCCGAGGGCCGCAGCTGCTACCGACCCCCGGTCTTGGCATTTCCTGAACACCCGAACTGGCACGGCGGTACACACTTGCGTGCCCTCTCTGCGAAGCGGCGATGGTAGAAACAAAAGACGTCTGGTCCACGCTCCCTGGCCCTTGCCGCCGCCGTCGTCGGTGAGTCTGGCACCGCTGTCTCTGGCCTCCTGTCGTCTGCGGTCGTCGCGCCGAGTTCCACTGCAGCGGCCGTGGCTGCGCGCCGCTTGGTGGCGCTGACAATCCGCTGTTCCTCTCGGCCCAGCGCGCGGTAGTCCCGTAGGGCCAACAGTGGCGAACTGGCCAGAGCTGCTCTCGCTGCTGACGGTAGAGTCCTGAGGAAGAGGTGGGTGAAAATAAAGTGATCATCGTCAGAGTCTTTTAACCTCAACAACTTCTCCATCAGGCTCGCGGGCATGTCGTTTTCCCCCTGTGTCAGCGCCAGGAGCCTCTCTGCTCGCTCCTCCGTCGAGGGGGTGAATTGCTGGATGAGTGCAGCCTTCAACGCGTCGTATTTGTCGCTCTCCGGCGGCTGGTCGATCAGGCTTTCCACATGCTGGGCCGTGTTGTTGTCCAGCTTTGCGACTACGTGGTAGAATTTCGTGACATCTACCGATATCCCCCGGAGGTTGAACTGCGCCTCAACTGCGTTGAACCAGGAGCGCGGATTGTTCTGCCAGAAGTCCGGTAGCTGGACTGTAGTGGCGTTCACTTGGCTGGGGGCTCCTGACGCGGCTGGCCCGGGGAAATTTCTTTCTTCCATGATATGTCTCAGGGTCACCAGTGTGGAAGATGTGAAAATGATGAGGAAGTGTTCTTTCTCAGAGTCAGCTTTATTCACATCTCCATCATTTCAAAAGCAGAAAATAGAGACAGCATGAAACAGTAACTCTTGTCCTTAAATATCAGGGACTTCACACCTCATAGATCATATGTCCCACAGACCACCTTGCATAATAAAGACAGTCACAATGCATTTCACCACCTGGCATAATAAAGACAGTCACAATGCATTTCCCTCCATGATATCACTTCCACTGTCTCCCACGCATCCTTTAATCGACCCCCCACAGTCTCCAGCCTTGCATAACAAGGCTAAGCTTCCTGCCTTTGTTCTGACCTAAAATACGAGTCACAGAACCGGTCCAACAGGTCCATTGAGTGTTCACCACAATATGAACAATTTGGGTCTTTGTGATGAATGGCGTTCTCTTCACCCAGCTCTTAGGGAATGTAGAAACTCTTTTTCCTTGTCTCTGTAAAAATGTGTTCAAGAATTGAACAGTTAGCACATAACCATATAAAATGCATCAGAGATTTAAGAATCACATGAGAGATGCTATTTCACACTTATCTTTTTATTTTCGAAGCATGCAGAGAATAATCACAGCTGTGGGTCTTGGTCCCGGCACAACCCATCAGACTAGACCCCGAAAAACAACAAAATCGAGTACATATCTCCTCTGGTCTGGGGTGTTCCCCAGGCCTCCAACAATGGCTCCCTCCTTCAGAAATGCTGACTCCATCAATTGTCTTCTCCCCCAAGGTTGCCTGGCCAGGCGCATCATGCTGAACAATGGCTCTCTTCTTCAGGATCGCTGACTTCATTATTTCTAATCGCAACCCTGAACAAGTTCACCTTCCCCGTCTATGTGTAAGCAAAAGCAGCCCATTGTTTGCTAAGGAATAAGGGATGTGTGTGTGCATAACTAACCCATGTTGTAATGCAAGGGTGATATCCAGCAGAAAGACTGCCTGGTGATTGGTGGTTACAATGTTAGATGACACACAAGTTTCAGCAAACATTCATTCAGTTACCATGAAATTCATTTTATACTCCATATAAAATCTAACAAAATTAAGTGACTTAAGGCTAATATTAAGTGACCATGCATTTATACTATTACTAATAAGTTTAACATTCATTTGAATAACGTTCATGAAAAAAAAAACATTCCTAAGACATGCACTCACATTTAAATCAAGGATTAATGAATTATTGCAAACCATTATTGTCCATCAAAAAGGGTGATTATCTTCACAGTGTCCTTAGAATCCTGAGAAATGAGAGCTGGAAGAAGAGTAATGTTCAATCAGAATTAACAGTTCCAGATTGCACACGTAACGAAACATATTCCGTAGATGTCCACTAGGAAGTACTGTTGAGCTGTAGATATTTTTTAGGTCTTGGAATGTGAGCAGGGGTAACCTAGAGGCTTCTGCTGTATGTCCAAAAGAAGGAGGCAACCATATATCTGTCAGCTTAAGGAGTTTATGACTTTTTAAGAGTATCAGTTCCTGGTACGAATGGATGCTATCAGCATGGACTGTCTAGTTGGGGTTTGACTCCAGAGGTTTAATAGTCCACTTAAGCCTTTAAAAGCAAGCCCTTATCAGGTTTCTATACAAAAGAGAAATTGTTTACACTGGGGTCCTGATGAAGAAACACAGCAATTCTTGACCAGAGTTGAGTGAGAGTTTTTTTAAGATGAAGAAGAGTGAGGATAGATAGATAGATAGATAGATAGATAGATAGATAGATAGATAGATAGATAGATAGATGTACTTTATTGATCCCAAACTGGGAAATTACAGTGTAACAGCAGCATGACAGTAGACAACCAAACAACAGAAACACACACATGACAGACAAAGGGATTACCCATGGAAAGTAAAAACTAACATGACTATAAAACCAATATACATCATATCTTAGTATATGATGACCCGTATAAACACATGAATCATCCCATAGTACAAAGAAGGACTATCAGGAGCAGAGTGAAATGTGAGGTACCAGTTAGTCTGTAGGGTGCAGTGTGGCAGCATTGTTATGACCAGAATACAACATCATAATGAGTTATTGTACAGTGAAATTGCACGTGGCAGGAAAGATTTCCTGTACCTGGCTGTTCGACAGTGAAGCTGTAGTAGTCTACTGGAGAAAGTGCTTCGCTGTCTGTCTAGTGTGTGGTGGAGGGAGTGATCAGGATTGTCCATGATGGATCGCTGTTTATTTAGTGTTCTCCTCTCCACCACTGTCTCAAAGGTCTCCGATCTGAGACCAATTACAGAGCCAGCCCTCTTGATAATCTTGTCAAGTCTGTTGGTGTCTCTGGCTGTGATACTGATACCCCAACAGACAGAAGCAAAGAAGATGGCGCTGGCGACAACGGTCTGGTAGAAAAGCTCCAGCATCCTGCTGCACACATTGAAGGATCTCTGCTTCCTCAGGGAGTAGAGTCTGCTCATCCCCTTCTTGTGCGCAGCATCGGTGTTGGATCTCCAGTCCAACCCACTGCTGATCCTGACACCCAGATATTTGTAGTTCTCAACCACTCCCACATTCTCCCCCCTAATCTGCAGTGGCTGAGAAGGCGTCTTCCTCTTCCTGAAGTCAATCACCATCTCTCTGGTCTTGCTGACATTCAACCTCAGGTGATTCTGCTCCGTCCACTCCACAAATCTGTCTACCAGTTTCCTGTACTCCCCCTCCTCTCCTCCTCTTTTTTTCCCCACAACAGCTGAGTCATCAGAGAATTTCTGCAGGTGGCATGACTCTGTGTTGTACTGAAAGTCAGTGGTGTATAAGGTAAAGAGAAAAGGAGAGAGCACAGTCCCCTGTGGAGCTCCCGTATCACAAGCCACCACCCCAGACAAGACATTGCCCAGCCGGACAAACTGTGGTCTGCCTGTCAGGTGTCAGTAATCCAGGAGATCACAGAGCTGTCAACCCCCATCACCTGCAGCTTCTCACCCAGCAGCAGTGGCTGGATGGTGCTAAAGGCACTGGAAAAATAAAAAAAAGTGATTCTCCATATAATAATGAGAAGCTGATGCTACATATGCCCCCCTTTGTATCAATGGTGAGCATCAGTCAGCGTTGGTACACATCCATGGCAGCTGCGTCTCCTTGGCAACACTTGACGTAAATACTGAGCTAAAGGTTTTGATGTCCATACACACTAGCATGTAAATGGTATCTATTACTTAGTAGAGATCTTTGAATTTGGTTTACTGGAAAAACTTCTAGGAATTTCCAAAAAATAATTTGAATATGGACAAATGTAAATTGTAAAATTGTCTAAGAGTGCTAAGCTAAGGTATATGTGTTGAAATGACTCAAAAATTCTGGTTACACAAGTACAAAGATAAAAAGTATGTAGTTTTACATACCTGAGGTAAATGTTTTGGTTTACAATAAAACAGCTAATAAAGTGGTTCAAAAATAGTTTGAATGTGCACAAAAATCAAAATAGAGTGCAAGGAATATAGATATGTTTGTATATACAGTAAGTGTGCATATAAATTCAAAAATTCCTGGAGCAAAGATTAAAATGAAGAATACAAAACAAAAATTATTGCTTATATTTGAGGTAGATGTTTAGGTTAAGCAATATTGAGGTAACTCAAGGAGGTTCAAATTGAATTGGTTTAGCTGGACTAAACCATGGTTCCACAGAGGTCTGTTTGATAAGGTGTTTGGGACCTTTGTTCTGGAAAACTGAGCAAACATTGAATGTCATCATTGTTCCTTGGAAGGCAACGAGGAATAGATTTGTAATAACTTAAACAGGGACAAGATGAGGTGAAGGCAGGCTCATTGTTAAAGTGTTAACAGAAGAGCTAATGTTTCTAGCTACCTCTGAAAGTAACAGACATTAGCTGTGTGTGAGCATAGTCAACCTTTAACATGAAGAGCGACAAGTTCAAGACCTTGTTGAGTTGGAATGAGGCTTCGGAGCAAACATTCAAAACCAACACAGTATCTCACAAAGTTTTGGTAACGGTTTGTGGTTCAACTCCCTGGCATTTTGGTCTAACGGTGTAGACCGAGTTAACCGTGGACGTACTAAGGCTCATGAGAGGCCCTAACGATGAGGCTGTTATTGAGAATCCTCCTAAGGATTGTTGTCTTTTTGTCTTGGCCCTGCCCAGTTCTGACTGGGTATCAGTAGGTGTGACTGCTAGGTAGAGGGCTAAACTGGAAAAACAGGAGGGCCATCATCCTGGCAAACAAATAGAAGTGAGTGATTTTAATCTCAAGCTTCTTGTTGGTATTCTTTTATTCACCTGAGTGGCAGGTGAAAATTATTTTCAGAGGTGGAACAACTCTTGTCAGAGATTGAGCTCTAGACTTTTAGTGTTTTATCACCTTTAGTGTGAATTTTGATGTTATTATCTCAAGTTAATGATATTGGAGGTTTTGTGTGTACTATTTTGAAATAGTAAGTTGATGACACTGAATGAAACTTTGCAGAGTCTTTTGAGGTTAACTTTTGAGGAAGTCAGTTAGTTTGGATTAACTCTTTCCTTTTGGAGGTTTAATACAGTTAACTGATTGAGAGAGAGAAATGCGACTGAGTATACCTGAAGCTTATAGCTAACAGTTATCTATCGGGCACAGGCAAGATTTTAGCTTTATTTATTGACTTAATGGAACAGTGTTGTCCCCGACAAGTTCCATGGGTTTTTTGTGAGCTTTGATCTGATTACAATGGACCCATTTGGAGATGGGGTCCTTGCAACCTTTGCGTATCTTGATTTGGCAAATGACCAGTGAGAGTTTATCGGTGATCGTGTATGGATCCATCCACCTAGGGAGGAACTTCTGAGTGAATTTTCCTGCCTGTGCATTGGTCTGTCCTGTTTGAGGAATGAAGGAGTAGTAGAAAACCTTGTCTCCCACTTGGAGTTCGTCATGTGAGGCTTTCTGGTCGTAGTAGGCTTTGTGTCCTTCAACTGATCGGTCCAAATGTTTTTGGGCAAAAGCAAAAGTCTGTTGGAGATGTTTGGTCAGGTCGGTCATGTACTGGTGAATAGTGTAAGCTGTGGCAACACTGGCCTCTCCAGGTTGGTAGAGCAAATGCAAGGGCAAAGTCATTTGCCGGCCTGTCATCATTTCAAAAGGTGAGACCCCAGTAGCTTCATGGGGTGTGGCTCGGATGGCCATCAAGACCAGGGGAAGTTTTAAATTCCAGTCTTTTTGGTGTGGTGAAACATACTTCTTTAGTATGTTGATCACAGTTCGGTGAGCTTTTTCAACCTGTCCGGAGGATTGTGGGTGGTGGCTAATATGGAAGTTAGCTTTAACTCCCACGGTTTCCCACAGTTGTTGCATGACTTCGGTGGTGAAATGAGTACCGCGGTCAGAGTTGATCCGGCTTGGCAGACCGAATCTGGAGAACACATGGTTCATCAACAAGTAGGCCGTGGTTTCTGCCGTGTCATTAGGAGCAGGCAAACATTCGACCCATTTGGTGAAAGCACATGTGACTGTGAAGAAGTATTTGTTACCTCTGGTTGACTGTAAGGGGACCTACCCAGTCGATTTGGAGGTCAGACCATGGGAATGATATGCCTCTTTTCTGTAGGGGTGCTCAGTGAATGGGGTTGGTTGGTTGAAACTGGCAACATACAAGACATCCTTTGATGTAGTCTGCTACATCCCTTCGCATGTATGGCCAATATGCCACTTGTTTGAGAGCATTGTTCATCGCTTTGATGCCTTTGTGTCCTGCAGTTGGGAGATCGTGGGCATGAACAATCATCACCCCCCCCCCCCCCCCCCCCGGTTACGAGGAACCACAAGCGCAGGTGCAGGGAGTTCATTGGAAACATGAACTAGAATGCCATTGCGCAGCTGCAGGGACGATCATGTGGCATAAAGCGGTTTCAATTCCGAAATGTCAGTGAGATCTGAATCAGATGGAGCATTGAGTTTGGGATCCAAGAGATATTTTATCATTTTATGGATCGCAGGGTCAAGGGCTTGAAGAGAGACAAGGCCAGCGTCAGAGAAAACAGGGTCAACCGCTAGGGGATCTGTGGTTTGCATTGGGTCTTGGGCCCTGTTTGTCTGGGCCCTGGTGACCGCACAGACTGTAGGGGTGGGCAGGTGGGTCTCTGCAGTCGGCACCAGAGCAGGATCAAAGGACCAGGGGATGCCTTGTATGGCTCCATGTTTTGCAAGTGAGTCCACAAGGTCATTCCATTCTTTGTCCTGACCTGGTGTGCGTGAGTGACCTCTGACCTTTTTCCAGTACACCTGGAGGTTGTTGGAGGTGACCAAGTGATCACATGCCTTGAAAAGGTCTTGATGTTTAACTGGTTTATGGTTGGAGGTTACAAAACCTTTGGCCTTCCAGAGTGCCAAATGACATGTAAAACTGAGGCGTGCGTAGTTGGAGTCGGTGCAGATGACCAATGTGCAAATGCCATGGTCTACAGCAAGTTGCAGTGTAATGAGCATGCCTGCGATTTCTGCATACTGTCATGACTGGGAACCCAGCTGAAAGTTGTGGGGTTCACAAGGCTAACTGTTTAACCATGCCACTCCCATACCAGCACGGATGTGAGTTTCATGGTGGAAAGAACAACCATCGACATAAGCGGTGACCATCATGACATATGTTCTGGTCGAAGTAGTGATGGTTTGGGTCTTCAGTTACTCTAGGTGGCTCTGCACGAATGGATGGTCCTGGGGTATCCTCAGATCACCGCTGACAGGCAGCCAAGTCCGTGCCGAGAGGACTTCTCAACTTCTGTGTGTAGTGGACCTCCACGTCAAAGCTTTGTAGAGCCATCAACCAGGAGGCTATTCTGGCATTCGTCACAATGCATTCACTGATGCGTTGACTGTTAAGAAAAACTCCTGGTTGGTGGTGAGTCTCAACTGTGATTCTCTGGCCACCCACATACTGTAGTTGGAGAAATATTTGATTGCCCATACAATGGCCAGAAGGGCTTTTTCGCAGTCCGAGTATTTCAATTCCAATTTCGGACCAGAGAGGGTTTTGCTGGCATAGGCCACGACTCGTTTGTCATGGTCATAGATTTGGTATAACCCAGCACTTAAGCAGTTGGCAGAGAACCCCACTTGTCAGAAGAATGGCTGATTGCAGTTGGGATAGGCCAGACAGGATGCTGTGCATAACTTTTGCTTCAAAGCTAGCATAGCCTATTCTTGAGCCTCAGACCAGATGAAAGGGGTGTCCTTTTGTAGGAGGTCTGAAAGGGGTTTTGCCAAGTCTGCATAATCCTCAATGAACTGGCATGAGTAGTTGCATACCTCTAGAAAGCTCTGGAGTTCGGAGATGTTATCAGGGGTCTTGATGTTCAGAACCTTGAATTTGTGCTATTTGTGGTAGGACCCTGTTGGATCCCACCAAGAGACCAACATAGTTGACTTTGGTTTTGCACCATTGGCACTTGGAAAGAGAAATTTTGGCTCCTGCTCGTGTGAGCTGGCCGAGGACATGGTTGATTTCAGTCAGGTGGGTGTCCAGGGTTGGACTCCGAATGAGAATGTCGTCGACATAGATGAGATTACCTCTGTCTCGGGCGTCTGGACATGCCTTGTTCAAGAAGATGTTGAAGTCTGCAGGAGTGTTAGCATACCCGAAAGGGCATCGGGTCAATGTATATTGGCAATTCGCAAACGTGAAGTCCAGTTTGTGTTGGTCTTCAGCTTGGACAGGAATAGTCCAGAAACCAGAAGCAATGTCCAGCGGCGAGAAGTATTTGGCGCCTTTGACTCTAGGAAGTTCTTGCTCCAGTTGAGTCATAGGCCACCTAGAGAGAGGAACTTGAGTGTTTAATTTCCTGTAGTCAATGGTGAGTCACCACTTACCATTGGGCTTTAGGACAGGCCACAAGGGGGCCGAGTAGGTACTGTTGCATGGCCTGATTATGCCATGGTCCAATAGGTCATCGATTATTTCCTGTACTGGGCCGGACGAGGCCAAGGAAATCTTGTACTGCCTGACGTAGGTGGGCGGAGCATCAGGTGATGTAGGAATGTGTACAGAGTGGATTGTGGTTAGCCCACAGTCCAAGGAGTCTTTGGAGAATGATTGTTCGTACTTAAGAAGAACGTGATGAAGTTTTTCATGTTCTTCATCAGAGGTTAGGGCATCAGCATCAGCTACCACCTCACCTCTTCGGCAATGGTGAGGACCGGTTTCGGTGGAGCATCGCTGGGATTGTCGGGGTCTGCTGATTGGATGCTGATGGAAGGAGTTCAATGGCCTGGACAAGCATTTGGTCACTGTTGGTTAAGTCAATCTGTCCCACTGACTCTTTGTCAGGGGTTGACATTGACACAAGGGTGATGGCCTTAGAAGGCTTAGTGTACATGACTATAGGTTCAAGAGAGTCGACACAAAGGGAATCAGGGAGGCCACCTCTCCTGAGTTAAGATAAGATAAGATAAGATAAGCCTTTATTAGTCCCACAATGGGGAAATTCCAGGATTGCAACAGCACAGGGATAGCAACACTCAGAGCAATAATTAAGAAGATACGGAAAAATATAAATAAGAGCAGTGGATATACATACGTACACATAAATATATAAATATATATACAAAGTGTGGAGCATTGTAGCAAGATGGAATAAACAGCATAACTGTCTACTTAGTTATCCTACATAGGTATGAATATGTACCCATACATATTGTCACCCTCCGTAGCGACTGATATTGTCCTAGTTGTATACTGGAGGGGACCATTTGTGTAAGTCTGTTGCGTGTTTTGCATTCAATACTACTAGGTCGTCACGTTTTTTTGCTATCTCTGCGAGCAGCCCTGCTTAGGTTATACAGTCTGACAGCCGTAGGTAGGAAGGACCTGCAAAACCTCTCGGTTGCACACCTAGGATGATGTAGTCTACTGCTAAATGAGCTCCTCAGTGCGTTCAATATGTCCTGCATAGGGTGGGACTCGGACTCCAGCAGAGATGACAGTTTAGCCACCATCCTTCTCTCTCCTATCTCCTCCACTGGGTCAAGGCGTTGCCCCAGGACAGAGCTAGCTTTCTTGATCAGTTTGTTCAGTATCTTCCTATCGGCTGCTGTAATGCCGTTGCCCCAGCAGACCACTCCAAAAGTGATGGCTGATGCCACCACTGTGTCGTAGAATGTCTTCAGCTTGTACACCAAAAGACCTGAGCCTCCTCAGTAGGAACAGCCTGTGCTGTCCCTTCTTGTAGAGTGCGTTGGTATTGTGTGACCAGTCTAGTTTATTGTTCAGATGAACACCAAGGTACTTGTAGGATGTCACCATCTCAATGTCTGTTCCCTGTATGTTTACTGGTGCTATGAGGGGTTGTCCTTGCCTGCGGCAGTCCACCACCAGCTCCTTAGTTTTCCTCGCGTTGATCTGGAGGCAGTTCTGATGGCACTAGTCCACGAAGTCCTGGATAAGTCCTCTGTACTCAGCTTCATCTCCGTTGGAGATGAGGCCGACGATCACAGAGTCGTCAGAGAACTTCTGTAGATGGCAGTGTGTTGTGTTGTGTGAGAAGTCCGCAGTATAAAGGGTGAACAGGAAGGGAGCCAAAACCGTTCCCTGGGGGGCCCCCGTGCTACTGATGATCATGTCAGACACATAATCTCGGGTTCTCATAAACTGTGGCCGGTTAGTGAGGTAGTCCAGGATCCATAGTTGGTTCTCTTTGTCCTGGAGGGCGATTCCTAATTCCTCGTTTTCTTGCTGAAACGAGGTATTGTCTTCCTCCAGTTGTTGCTTTTCTTGCCTTGCTTGTTCCAAATTTAGCAACGCCTGATCAAGTGTAGCTTGGGTGTCTTCTTGCTCTATGTGAGCTTGTTCCTGCTTTCTCATAAGTGACTTGTTCTCTTCCTGGAGAGAGAGGATGGTTGATTGTTGTTTCACCAGTTCCTTTTCGGCATAGAATACTTGGGATTCGGCTACTCTCAACCTTGCAACTACTGCTAGTGCGAACTTTCCTAACACACCGGGAATGTCCTTTGGTTTTGGTGGGTTAGTATCGCATTCATTCAAAAGTTTTTCTGTGATTTGCTTCAAATCTTTGAATGGAGTTTCCTGAACTTTTTTGGAGAAACCGGGTATAAGGACTTGAATCTGACAAAAGTGGTAATAAATAAAAATTCTATGAAAATTAATCAGCGAAAATCAGAGAATGCTTTTGAATTGTGGTTCAACAGAATTATTTTACAAAACAAACTCATGAAACAGGCCTGGACAAAAATGATGGTACCCTTAACTTAATATTTTGTTACACAACCTTTTGAGGCAATCACTGCAATCAAACGATTTCTATAACTGTCAATGAGACTTCTGTACCTCTCAGCAGGTATTTTGGCCCACTCCTCATCAGCAAACTACTCCAGTTGTCTCAGGTTTGAAGGGTGCCTTCTCCAGACGGCATGTTTCAGCTCCTTCCACAGATGTTCAATAGGATTTAGATCAGGGCTTACAGAAGGCCACTTTAGAATAGTCCAATGTTTGGCTCTTAGCCATTCTTGGATGTTTTTACATGTGTTTTGGGTCATTATCCTGTTGCAAGACCCATGACCTGTGACTGAGACCAAGCTGTCTGACACTGGGCAGCACATTTCTCTCTAAAATACCTTGATAATCTTGAGATTTCATTGTACCCTGCACAGATTCAAGACACCCTGTGCCAGATGCAGCAAAGCAGCCCCAGAACATAACAGAACCTCCTCCATGTTTCACAGTAGGGACAGTGTTCTTTTCTTGGTATGCTTCATTTTTGCGTCTGTGAACATAGCGCCGATGTGCCTTGCCAAAAAGTTCCAGTTTTGTCTCATCTGTCCATAGGACATTCTCCCAGAAGCTCTGTGGCTTGTCAACATGCAGTTTGGCAAATTCCAGTCTGGCTTTTTTATGATTTGTTTTCAACAGTGATGTCCTCCTTGGTCGTCTCCGATGAAGTCCACTTTGGCTCAAACAACGACGGATGGTGTGATCTGACACTGATGTACCTTGACCTTGGAGTTCACCATGAATGTGTTTAGAGGTTGTTCTGGGCTCTTTTGTTACCATTCTTCATCAAGTTTCCTCCTGCGGCCACGTCCAGGGAGGTTGGCTACAGTCCCGTGGATCTTAAATTTCTGAATAATATGTGCAACTGTAGTCACAGGAACATCAAGCTGCTTGGAGATGGTCTTATAGCCTAACATGCTTGTCTGTAATTTTCTTTCTAATCTCCTGAGACATCTCTCTCCTTTGCTTCCTCTAGTCCATGTTTAGTGTAGTAAACACCATGTCAACAAACAGCACAGTGACTACTTGTCACCCTTTAAATAGGCCGACTGACAAATTACAAGTTTGTAGACACCTGTGATGTTAATTAGAGGACACATCTTGGTTGAACATGTCCGTATGGTCACATTATTTTCAGTCTTTTCTAGGGGTACCATCATTTTTGTCCAGGCCTGTTTCATGAGTTTGTTTTTTTAAAATAATTCTGTTGAACCACAATTCAAAAGCATTGTCTGATTTTCATTGGTTAATTTTCATAGAATTTTTATTTATTACCACTTTTGTCAGATTCAAGTTAAGTGTAGTTTTGGAATAGTCATCACTAACTAGGTTGTGAATTTTTGTTGAGTCTCACTTGAAAGTAATGATTTTATTTACAAAAGGGAAAACAACAAAAATAGAAAAGGTTAAATGCTTTAGGGCTTTAGAGCTACACTACCGTTCAAAAGTTTGGGGTCACCCAGACAATTATTTTGTGTTTTCCATGAAAAGTCACACTTATTTACCACCATGAGTTGTAAAATGAATAGAAAATATAGTCAAGACATTGACAAGGTTAGAAATAATGATTTGTATTTGAAATAATATTTTTTTCCAGATATTCAACCTGCTCAAAGGAAGGTCAGTTTTATAGCCTCTCTAACCGGCTAAACTGTTTTCAGCTGTGCTAACATGATTGCACAAGGGTTTTCTAATCATCCATTAGCCTTCTGATGCAATGAGCAAACACTTTGTACCATTAGAACACTGGAGTGATAGTTGCTGGAAATGGGCCTCTATACACCTATGTAGATATTGCACCAAAAACCAGACATTTGCAGCTAGAATAGTCATTTACCACATTAACAATGTATATTAGATATTAGAGTGTATTTCTGATTAGTTATAAAGTTATCTTCATTGAAAAAACCAGTGCTTTTCTTTCAAAAATAAGGAAATTTCTAAGTGACCCCAAACTTTTGAACGGTAGTGTATATGGCTGTGTTGTGAGACATGTATATGTTGGACACTGCATATGTGATTTAACCACGATGAAGGAGAGCCAGCCCCCTGCGGTGCGGAGCCACAGAGCCTGGACCCCCTGCGGAGGACAGGGGACAGAAGACTTCCTGACCACTGAGGCTCGGGAAGAGAGAAGGGGGAGTTATGTAAATAAAAGGCTAATGAATGTGAATAAAGAGACTTTGATATAGATGTGTGATTTCCCCCGCGAGGGAAATGGTTTGATGTGAGAAGGTTTAAATGAGAGAACTTTGGTGTGTTCACTCTCTTTGTTCGCTGCTCAAGAATAAGAGCAGACAGTGGAATGATTTCTTGAATAAACTGAAATGAAAGACAATTCGGTTTCGTTATTCAAGTCTCCCCACATTGGTGACTGACGACGTTGAGAATGAACGAAGAAATTCTCAGGGTCCCGGACTCACAGCGCTCAGAGCTGGCGAGCGCAGTGGCCGTTAAGCTGCCTGATTTCTGGCAGGATAACCCACGGTCGTGGTTTCTGCAAGCAGAGTCGCAGTTCGCGCTCGCAGGAGTAACGGTGGATGACACTAAGTTCCACCATGTCATCGCTAAACTGGACAACAGCACAGCTCGGTGCGTGCAAAGCTTGGTGGAGCAGCCACCCGCGACCGACAGGTACAGCAAGCTGAAATCCACCCTCATCAAGTTTTTCACCCCCTCGGCTGAAGTGAGGGCGAGGAGGATCCTGTCTTTGCTAGACCAAGGTGGACACAGGCCGAGCGCCCTGATGGAGGAGATGATACAGCTGAGAGGGTTGGACAACGATGATTTCATTTTTCAGTTCATCTTCCTCTCCAACCTCCCGGCGCATGCGAGAAGCACGCTGGCCGGCAAAAAGTGTCACACCCTGGAGGAGTTCCGGGAGCTGGCCCAGGAGGCAGACGGGATCCTGGACGCCTGCGGCGGGCAAGCAACCACAGCAGCGACCCGAGACAGCGGGGAGCCAGAGGCGGCAGAACCAGACTGGCCGACGATGGCGGCAACACGGCCGCGACGAGGGGGAGCCAATAGCCCGGCGACAGAGGCGCGGGCACGACACAGCGGAGGAGAAGATCTCTGCTTTTACCATCGGAGGTTTGCAGAGAAGGCACGCAGGTGTGTGCCGCCCTGCATCTTCAGGAGTTCGGGAAACGGCAAGACCGGGGGTCGCTAGCAGCTTCGACCCTCGGAGAACGCAACAAGCTGCTCTACATCACGGATGCGCGCTCCGGACGAGTGTTCCTCATTGACACCGGAGCACAAGTGAGCTTCATCACCCCAACATACGCGGACCGGGTAGCTGGACCCCACGGTGACGGAGCTACAGCGGCAAATGGCTCGAACATCAACACCTACGGGAGAAGGACCTTGCCTTTATGCTTACATGGCCGCACATATGAATGGACTTTTGTAGTAGCGGCGGTGAGTTTCAACATGTTGGGCGCGGATTTTTTGTGTTCACACAATCTGTTAGTTGATCTTGCTAATAGACGGCTGGTAAATGCACTCTCTTTTTACTCTCTCCCCTGTTCAGCTCGAGTGTCCCCGCCACCAGTACAGACCCACGTCGCTACAGCAGGTGGTAAGTTTCACACACTCCTCACCCAATTTCCAGCGCTCACTGTGCCCACTTTTTCAGCGACGGTCGCGAAGCACGGGGTGAAACACTTCATCCCCACTTCTGGTCCTCCCGTGTTTGCAAAAGCTCGGCGCTTGGATGCAGTTAAGCTCGCCATTGCGCGCGAGGAGTTCGCCAGCCTGGAGAGGCTGGGCATCGTTCGTAGGTCGAAGAGCCCGTGGGCTTCGCCGCTGCACATGGTACCGAAAGCCGATGGCTCCTGGAGACCGTGCGGGGATTACCGCAGGCTAAACAACGCTACGGCACACGATCGTTATCCCATCCCGCACATTCAGGATTTTTCGGTGCACCTGGCGGGGGCGCGCATTTTTTCAAAGATTGATCTAGTTCGCGGCTATCACCAAGTCCCGGTCCAACCGGAGGACATTCCTAAAACAGCGGTAATAACCCCGTTCGGACTTTTCGAATTTTTACGCATGCCGTTTGGTCTCAAAGGGGCGGCGAAAACATTTCAGCGGATGATGGATGCCGTGTTACGCGATCTCCCTTTCGTGTTTGTGTACCTCGACGACATTTTGGTCGCGAGTACATCAGAGGACGAACACGAAACGCACCTCACAGCAGTTTTTAGGAGGCTGGGAGAGCACGGCTTAATAGTTAACCCAGCCAAGTGCCAGTTCGGCGTTGAGCGGATTGATTTTTTGGGTCACCGCGTCTCCCCGGAGGGAGCGGTTCCGTTACCAGAGAAAGTACGCGCGGTAGCGGATTTTCCCCGTCCACAAACGGTCAAATCACTACAGGAATTCTTGGGGATGGTGAATTTTTATAACCGGTTCCTGCCCCACGCAGCTCAAATCATGCAACCGTTATATGCCGCGCTCAAAAAACAAAAGCCGACCCAGGCGGTCGAATGGTCCCCGGAGCGGGAGCGCGCGTTCACAGAGGTTAAAAAAGCCTTGGCTGACGCTGCGCTCCTGGCCCACCCAGACCCTGCAGCACGTATCGCGCTGACGACAGACGCTTCAGATTTAGCCATAGGGGCCGTTATTGAGCAACAGGTAGCCGGAGTTTGGCAGCCTTTGGCTTTCTTTAGCAAATCTTTAAGCGCGGCTGAGCGAAAATACAGCGCGTTTGACAGAGAACTGTTGGCGCTGCATTTGGCTATTCGTCATTTCCAGTTCTGGCTGGAAGGACGGTGCTTCACCGCTTATGTGGACCACAAGCCGCTCACATACGCCATGGCCAAAATTTCAGATCCGTGGTCCGGCAGGCAGCAGAGGCAGCTGGCCGCAATCTCGGAATTTACCACTGACATTAGGCACGTCGCGGGCAAATTCAATGTAGTAGCGGATTGTCTCTCACGCGCGTTCACGACCCCGACACGCGCAGAGGCAGAACGGGCCACCGTGACCGCGCCGCAGGAGAGCGGCACGGTGGCGCGCGCAACCCCGGTGCACGTGGGTATAGATTACGCAGCCATGGCAGCGGACCAGGGGGCGGACGCAGACGTGCGCGCGCTCCAGTCTGGACCAACAGGGTTGAGGCTGGAGAGCAAGTGTTTACAAACCGGTATGCCCCCCCTGATCTGCGACATGTCGACGGGGCGCCCGCGTCCGGTGGTTCCGGCCACGTGGCGCCGCCGTGTTTTTGACTCGGTCCACTCACTGGCGCACCCGGGGGTGCGCGCGTCGGTGAAACTAGTGGCGGAAAAGTTTGTTTGGCCGTGCCTGCGCAAGCACGTGAAGGAATGGGCAAAAACCTGCATTTCCTGTCAACGGGCCAAAATTCACAGGCACACAAGAGCCCCGTTAGAACCGTTCCGCATTCCGGCCAGAAGGTTCGACCATGTGCACGTCGACCTTGTGGGCCCCCTACCGGCATCACAGGGGTTCACGTATCTTTTGACAATGGTGGACCGCACCACACGTTGGCCGGAAGTGGTCCCACTTGCGACGACCACGGCCGCGGAGGTGGCTCGCGTTTTTTTAACGGCTTGGGTGGCGCGCTTCGGGGTTCCGTCGGACATTACGTCCGATAGAGGACCGCAATTCATCTCTGAGCTGTGGTCAGCGATGGCCAACGGCTTAGGAGCCAAAATTCACCGCACTACGGCTTACCACCCTCAGGCTAATGGTTTATGCGAGCGTTTTCATAGGTCTTTGAAGGCAGCACTCAGAGCGTCGCTCACGGATGCAGATTGGGTAAATAAACTCCCATGGGTTTTATTAGGGTTGCGTTCTGCGCCTAAAGAGGACTTAGACGCCTCCCCAGCGGAGCTGGTATTCGCACAAACTCTGAGGCTGCCGGGCGAGTTTTTACCAGAGCACCCAGAGCCCCCACCTCTCTCGGCTCTGGGACCGTTAGTCGGCACGGGGGCAGACACGCTCCCGGGTCCGGTTCATCACGCTTTTCCACGAGTTTTCGTCCCCAAGGCTTTAAAAAATGCCGATTTCGTTTTTGTCAGGCGCGAAGCCCTAAAAGCAACGCTCAAACCACCTTACGAAGGGCCATTTCGAGTGCTGGAGGCAGGTGATAAGCAATTTGTGCTAGATTTTGGGGACAGAAAAGAGACAGTCAGTATTGACAGACTAAAACCTGCTTTTGTCATGAAGGACGTGTCTGTACCGGTCGCGGTGGCGCCTCGACGAGGCAGGCCCCCGCAGAGGGCAATTAACCACTCTCTTCCTCAGTCAACAGACCCGGAGCAGAACAGCACCGCAGGCAAGGCGGGGCCAACGCACAGCAGATTCGGCAGACGGCTGAAGCCCAAGCGGCGCACAGACTGAATGTTGGTGTTGATTATTCAGTAGTGAGTAAGGTGCTATTAAATTTTGGGAATTAGTCTGTTCTTCATCGTTTGGGGGGGGTTATATGGCTGTGTTGTGAGACATGTATATGTTGGACACTGCATATGTGATTTAACCACGATGAAGGAGAGCCAGCCCCCTGCGGTGCGGAGCCACAGAGCCTGGACCCCCTGCGGAGGACAGGGGACAGAAGACTTCCTGACCACTGAGGCTCGGGAAGAGAGAAGGGGGAGTTATGTAAATAAAAGGCTAATGAATGTGAATAAAGAGACTTTGATATAGATGTGTGATTTCCCCCGCGAGGGAAATGGTTTGATGTGAGAAGGTTTAAATGAGAGAACTTTGGTGTGTTCACTCTCTTTGTTCGCTGCTCAAGAATAAGAGCAGACAGTGGAATGATTTCTTGAATAAACTGAAATGAAAGACAATTCGGTTTCGTTATTCAAGTCTCCCCACAGTGTATAAGTTTTCACTTTCTCTTAAAGTTAAAGTTGGCTTTTTTTTTTTTTTTGTTAGAGCCTATTTTCATTTAAAGCCTTTGAATGTTTTAATATTTACAGATTAGGAAACACAAGTGGATTGTCTTTGTGAATTGTCACTAAGGCTTCCTTAGATTAAAGTTAAAGGTGATTTTAAAAAATTATTTACAGACTAATAAATGTTTTCACCTTTTGACTTGTTTTAAATCTTGGTGAGAAATAGTGAGTTGGTTAAATGTTTTCCTTTTCCTGTGGAGGAAACATGAATCAAAACCAACACACTGACTGTAAAAAAGCTAAAGCTTTCAAGGGTTAATTGCTGAATGTGGTTTCCTGTTTTTGGAAAATTTTGGTAAATATTCAGTAAATCACTAAATCTTTTATCAACATGCACAGGATTAATATTAACTTAAGGTCACTTTTGAATAAACATTGTTATTTATTCAAATCCCTAAGTTGAATGGCTTCTTGTGAAAGAAATCATACAATGTACAGTAGCATTTAAAACAAAACACAGATATATAGTTTCAGAAGTTTGGAATTTGTTGCATAAAATGTGTAAATATATGCTTTTAACTTTAAAGATTAAAATATGTGGTTAACATACGTGAGTAAATACAAAGTCTATGCTTTATGTTCTTTCACTGTGTATATATGCAGTCAAAAGCTCTTCCACCAATGAGAATAACCTCTCAAAACCAACAACTTCAAATCTGGTTTGATTTGAAGTTAATTTGGAAGCTCGATTTGATTATAAATCAGCTTAATAGATTCGCGCCACTTTAATCTGAGTGTACACTCATGCAAGAAATGCAACTCCTATAGTTGACCAGAAGATGGAGGCAGTTATCTCTGCACTCCCAAGAGGAGGAGACAAGTGACGTCGCTCTGGGTGGTCTACCGTTCTCATTCAAAATGGCGGCTAGGGTGACTCTCTCTTAGTGTCATGTCTGCTGCGTGATCTCACAGTGAACATATGAAATAGGAGTGAGCCCAGCATGCAATAATGTAACGTGTTTAATGACAATGGGAAAATATACAGAATGTCCAAATAATAGTCACAGTTGAGGATGGATGAGACAACCGGCTACAGACCTCACTGGCTAGGATAAGATGCCAAATGTGAACTCTGATCATTGGCGACTCTGTAGTCAGAAACGTGAACCTAGAGACTCCAGCGGCCATAGTCAAATGCATTCCCGGGGCCAGAGCAGGCGACATCGAGTCAAATTTGAAAATGCTGGCTAAAAGTAACTGTAAATACTCTACAATTGTTATTCACGCTGGCATTAATGACATCCATCTCCGGCAGTCGGAAGTCACGAAACTTAATGTAGAATCGGTGTGTGACTTTGCCAAAACAATGTCTGCCTCCGTAGTAGTCTCTGCCCTCCCCAATCTGACCAGTGATGACATGTTCAGTCGCTCATCATCCTTCAACTACTGGCAGTCTGTGTGGTGTCCTGCAAACAACGTGGGCTACATGGACAATTGGAGCTCATTTTGGGGAAAACCTGGTCTTATGAGACGAGACAGCGTCCATCCCACTTTGGATGGTGCGTCTCATTTATCTAACAATCTGGCATCTTTTTTATCCAAATTTCCAAAACCTTGACAACTCAGAGTTGGGACCAGGAAGCAGAGTCACAGTCTTACACGCCTCTCTGCAGCTCCTCTTCATCCGCCACCCCTCAACTTAGCCCCTGTCTTCCCCATCAGAGAATCATTGTCTGCTCCCTCCAAAGTACATAAAAATATAATGTATTAGCATCCCAAAGTGATTAAACAAAAAGCTGGTAAAACTCAAGCATGAAGCCTCAAAATTGAATGATTTGGCCTCTGTTCCTCCTCATAATTTAAAAATTAAATGCGGCTTGTTAAATATTAGGTCTCTAACTCCCAAGTCTCTGTTAGTCCATGATCTGTTAATTGATCAGCAGATTGATTTAATATCCTGTAACGTTGGGGCCATGTTAAGTGAATTTCCCAGCATGCTTTGCCAGTTTGAAACGTTACTGTGTGTGTTAAATGTGTTATTTCTGAGTTATACTGCTGGGTCATTATAACTGCATTATAATGACCCAGCAGTGTTTAGCAGGATTAGGGCAAGATGTATCTGTGTGTGTAACCATGATTCAAACAGGGGTCTGTGAGAATGACCTCCCCTGCTCTGTGTACTAAGTGGCAAGTTGAGGTTGGGGTGTGTGTAGAATAAATCTGGTTGATCACAGCCATCTGCTCCATTTTCTTTGTGTGAACCTTGC
The DNA here is from genome assembly GCA_020510985.1 of Pholidichthys leucotaenia. Taxonomy (NCBI): domain Eukaryota; kingdom Metazoa; phylum Chordata; class Actinopteri; order Cichliformes; family Pholidichthyidae; genus Pholidichthys; species Pholidichthys leucotaenia. The sequence goes on along the minus strand of CM035843.1, from coordinate 201,424,624 downwards.
AGACGTCACACTGGTGTCAGGAGTGGGCATGGAGCAAATGGAAGCGATCAGAATGGAGATCCGGCAGCTGGAGCAGGCCATTGCTCAGCTGATGATGGATGACGAGACACCACCACCGGGAGCCTGGAGCCGGGACGAACAAAGCGGCGGACCTGACGGGGCCAGCGCACCCCGCCTCCTGTCTTTTTCAAGACAGAGCGGGCAGAACAGAGCAAACGTTCCACCCTTCTCAGGACAGCACGGGCTGGCGACCCCATGGCGATCAAGGGTGGCGATCGATCAGGAAACGACCACCCCACCTGTTCGACAGCGGGCCAAGATTCCCCGTTTCAACGGCGAAGCCACATTAGATGACTACCTGACACAGGTCGAGCTGACTGCGGCGCTGAACGGCTGGTCACCAGAGGAAACCGCCGTACAGGTCGCGCTGGCCTTGGAAGGGAAAGCCCTCTGCACGCTCTCTGATCTCCGGCCCGAGGAGCACCACAGCTGGCCAGCACTACAAGGGGCGCTCCAGAGATGATTTGGGAGAATAGCGGACGCTGAGCACGCCCAAGAACAACTGACCCGCCGCCGCCGGAACCACCAGGAGAAACTAGGAGCCTATGCTGCAGACATATGGCTGTTAACCCGGCGCAGCTACCCAGATTTCGCGCCGGAGGCAGTAGAGAAGCTCGCCCTCCGGAGCTTCATCCAAGGTCTCCGCCCGGCCCAGCTCCAGAGCCACGTACGGCTCCACGCCGCGAGCGACTGGAAGACTGCAGTGGCAGAAGCAGAGCGGGCAGAGCCGCTAATAAATCGCACCGCTGAAGCAGCAACGCACAGCTGAAGAACCTACCAGGCTACGATGGAGAGCGAGGGGGAGGAGGAGGAATTACGGCAGACCACGGCGGCGCGTCCACGGAGAAGATGGCCTCGGCGGCGCGAGGAAGGGTGCTTCCGCTGCGGAGAGATGGGACACATCGCGCGATACTGCCCCGCACCCACCCCACGACAAACCGGCCCCTCGCCGGCGTTAAACTAGAGCGAGGTGGCGTGAACGGGGACAGGCCACCTCCAGCAGATGTTTCCCCCGAGGAGCCGGCACCGCGCGTGGGCCGAGTTGGACACTCTCCAGGGATCTATCTACAGTGCAGCTTGGGGAAGACGTCGATCCGGGCCCTGATTGACACCGGCTCTACAATCTCCTTGGTTCGACCGGGCGTACTGCCGGGCACGAGCAAGACGGCTCCGCGGGGGTGGGAACCCACCGAGCGCTGCGTCACCACAGCTACCGGTGAGCGTGCCCGACTGAAGGGGCGGAGAGTGCTGGTAGTGGGGGTGGCCGGTCAGAACATAAGACACCCGTTCTGGCTGGCTGACATCCAAGACCCCTGTATTATTGGATTAGACCTGCTCACAGCCTGGCGTGCCAAGATCGACACCGCCGGACCTTCCCTCCAGCTGGGAAACCGGACCATCACGCTCCACAGCAGAACCAAGAGAAGGGACGCGGGGGCCCGCGCAATCGAGGGATCGCCAAGACAGACCGGACCAGGCAGGCCACCGCGAGGACTGGACACGATGACGTCACCAGCGCGGACAGAGGGAGCACGAGCACACACAGGGACAGCAAGGGGAGGGGCCAACGTGTCAGCAGAGACGCAGCAGGCGGTGGAAGAATTATTTCAGCGGAGCTGCAGCGGGCTGGACCCGGAACAGAGATGCCAGCTGCGGGAGCTATTGGACTATTACGTGGGTGTTTTCGCCGCGAAGGATGAGGAATGCGGCCGGACCGGGTTGGTGCAGCATGAGATCGACACCGGTGAGGCCAGGCCGATTCGACTCCACCCACGCCGGCTGCCCTTTTCAAGGCGGGCAGCGGCGGAACAAAAAGTGCGAGAAATGCTGGAGGCAGATGTTATTGAGCCCTCCAGCAGCCCCTGGGCAGCGCCTGTGGTGCTGGTCAAGAAGAAGGACGGGTCGTGGCGGTTCTGTGTGGATTACCGACGCCTGAACGATGCCACCAGGAAAGATTCCTACCCCCTGCCCCGCATCGATGACGTGCTGGACCACATCGCAGGCTCCAGCTGGTTCAGCTCGCTGGATCTACGCAGCGGCTATTGGCAGGTAGAGCTGTCACCCGAGGTCCGCCAAAAAACAGCCTTCTCCATTGGCAGGGACTGTACCAGTTTAAAGTGATGCCATTTGGACTCTGCAACGCTCCGGCCACCTTTGAGCGCTTGATGGAGCGAGTGCTGGCTCACGTGCCCAGGAGCCGCTGCGTTGTTTACCTGGATGACCTGCTGGTGCATGCAGCTGATTTTGACAGCGCCCTGTCAAATCTCCGAGAGGTGCTGGGAGCCATCCAGCAGGCGGGGCTACGGTTACACCCTAGGAAATGCCACCTGTTCCGGCGAGAGACCACCTTTTTGGGCCACGTCGTCAGCGCAGCAGGGGTCGCCACCGACCCGGAAAAAGTGGCAACAGTGAGAGACTGGCCAGTGCCGCGGAACGTTGGAGAACTGAGGAGTTTTCTTGGATTGGCCTCCTATTATAGGAAGTTTGTGAAAGACTTCGCCACCATCGCCAGCCCGCTGCATCAGCTGACGCAGAAAGGACGCCCGTTCCAGTGGAGTGACAGCTGTGCTGCTGCTTTCTGCCAGCTTCGTGCAGCGCTCATCAGAGCCCCCGTCCTGCAGTATCCTGACCCGAGCCGCCCTTTCATTGTGGACACGGACGCCAGCAACCAGGGCATCGGGGCGGTGCTATCCCAGGAGGGAGAGCATGGAGAGCAGGCAGTCACTTACTTCAGCCGCACTCTCAGCAGAGCTGAGAGAAATTACTGTGTGACTCGCAGAGAGCTGCTGGCTGTCATTCAAGGACTGGGTCATTTCCGCCCGTATGTGTACGGTGGGAGGTTCCAGCTCAGGAAGGACCACGCTTCCCTGACCTGGTTGTTAAATTTCAAAGAACCGGATGGACAGTTGGCAAGGTGGCTGGAGGCACTGCAGGATTATAATTTCCAGATTGTGCATCGGGCAGGCCGCCTCCATGCCAACGCTGACGCGCTGTCTCGGCGCCCCTGCGTGACAGAGGAGTGTCGTCACTGTCAACGGGCTGAAGATCGGGACCAAATCGCCCCACGGGCTGCCGCTCTCCGAGCCGCTGCGAGCAGGAATCACGCAGCGATGCACAGCCCCTCCTCAGATGATCAGGCAGTTCTCCCCGGCGATGACGTCACAGAGGTTCTTGGCACGCAGCAGCTGCAGAGCGAGCAGGACAGAGACCCGGTCATTTCGCGGGTTCGGCAGTGGCTGGACGCAGGACAGCGGCCCGCCTGGGAGGTTGTGTCACCGCTGGACCCAGAGACTAAGGCCCTACACTCCCAGTGGGCCAACCTCCGCTGTCATAAGGGCGTGGTGTATCGGCAGTGGCAGACTCCAGCTGGGCAGCGGCACATTTGGCAGCTGCTGGTTCCTCGTCGACTCCGGCCCAAAGTACTCCAGCTGGTTCATGGGGCGGTAGGAGCGGGCCACTTCGGGGTGACAAAGACGCTGCAGCGCCTTCGGGCCCGGTTCTACTGGCCCGGCTGTCATCAGGACGTGGAGCTCCACGTTCATCGCTGCGACACATGCACAGCTCAGAAGGGACCAACTCAGTGATCCCACGCTCCCCTGCAGCAGTACCGGGTGGGAGCACCGATGGAGCGAGTGGGAGTGGACATCCTGGGCCCTTTTCCGACCACGGACCGGGGGAACCGCTACGTGCTGGTCGCGATGGATTATTTCACTAAGTGGCCAGAGGCGTACGCGGTCCCGGATCAGAGCGCCGCTACGACGGCATCGAAGCTGGTGGATGAAATGTTCTGTCGGTTTGGCGCACCGGAGGAGCTGCACAGCGATCAGGGTCGGAACTTCGAGGCGGAGGTCTTCGGAGAGGTCTGCAAATGGCTGGGCATCCGGAAGACCCGGACCACCCCACTGCATCCACAGAGCGACGGCCTGGTCGAACGATTCAACCGGACCCTCACCACCCAGCTCGCTATCCTAGTGGACCAGCGACAGCGAGACTGGGACCTGCATCTGCCTTTTGTTTTGTGGGCGTACCGGACGGCAGCTCAGGAATCTACCCGGTGCACCCCTGCGGCGCTCATGTTTGGACGCGAGCTGCGCACACCGGTGGATTTGGTATTCGGTTGTCCCCCTGAGCTGGAGGTGGAAGGAAAACCTGGATTGGATTATTTTTTTTGTTTGAAAGAACGTCTCCACACGGTGCACGAGCTGGCTCGAGAGGCCCTGGCAGTGGCAGGGGGTCGGCAGAAGCGAGCGTATGACTCCCGCTGCCAGGGGAGGGACTTTGCACCGGGAGATCGAGTCTGGGTTTTCTGCCCTGAGAGGAAGAGAGGACGATCACCGAAGCTGGCGAGCCATTGGTCGGGGCCATGCGTGGTCCTGGAGAGACTGTCAGATGTTGTGTACAGGGTGAGGCTTAGAAAAAGGGACCGGGTTGTGGTTCTTCATCGTGACCGTCTCGCCCCGTATCGGCCATCTGCACCACTGGTGGACGAACCGGAGCTTCCATCCCGGCCCGATACCCCGACCGAGACCCAGATGGACACTAGGGGGTCTGTACGTGTTGGCCACCGGCGCCGAAGACCGCCCCGACACCTGGATGAGTTTGTATTGGATTTTTAAATTGGACTTTAATTTTTCTGGGGACAGAAACCAGTCCGGGGGGGGGGGCAGTGTAACGTTGGGGCCATGTTAAGTGAATTTCCCAGCATGCTTTGCCAGTTTGAAACGTTACTGTGTGTGTTAAATGTGTTATTTCTGAGTTATACTGCTGGGTCATTATAACTGCATTATAATGACCCAGCAGTGTTTAGCAGGATTAGGGCAAGATGTATCTGTGTGTGTAACCATGATTCAAACAGGGGTCTGTGAGAATGACCTCCCCTGCTCTGTGTACTAAGTGGCAAGTTGGGGTTGGGGTGTGTGTAGAATAAATCTGGTTGATCACAGCCATCTGCTCCATTTTCTTTGTGTGAACCTTGCAGACGTCACAATCCCTTACAGAGACTTGGTTAGGACAAGAGGATTATGTTGGTTTAAATGAATCAACTCCCTCTGGTTATTTAAACTGTCAAAATCCCAGAAGTTCTGGTCGTGGAGGAGGACTAGCAACAATTTACCATTCCAAATTACTAGTTAATGTAAAGCAAAAAACATGTTATAATTCCTGAACCCAATTTTATTTGCCATAGTTTATCGTCCTCCAGCAACCTACTCAGAATTTTTATCCGAATTTGCTGAATTCTTAGCTGATTTAGTGCTGAAATCAGATAGAATAATTACAGTAGGGGACTTTAATATACATGTAGATGTAGATAGTGACTGCCTTAATGTGGCATTTAATTCAATATTAGACTCGATTGGGTTTTCTCAGAAAGTAGGAAATTCTACTCATTATCGCCACCATACGTTAGACCTTGTTCTGGCATATGGCATAGAAATAGAAAATCTGGTAGTGTCTCCTCATAACCCTGTACTGTCAGACCATTGTCTGTTAACCTTTGATTTTACTATTTCTGACTATTTGGCTCCTAAAGAAAAATATTACTACAGTAGATGCCTCTCAGATGATGCTGTTACCAAATTTATGCAGATTGTTTCCTCTATGCCATGTGTCAACACAACGGAAATAAGCTATAGACAGCTTGCTCCTTCTGTAATTGATAGCATGGTAGATAGTGTTACAGCTTCTCTGCATCAGACTCTAGACTTGGTGGCCCCCTTAAAAAAGAAAAAGTCTAATCAGAAATTTCTAACTCCTTGGTTCAACACAGAAACTTGTAGCTTAAAACAGAAGACTCATCACTTAGAAAGAAAATGGTGCTCCACTAATTTAGATGAAATCTATTTAGCTTGGAGAAATCATCTTTTAATTTATAAAAAAATCTCTTAAAAAAGCTAGAACGAGCTATTATTCTGCATTAATAGAAAAGAACAAGAATAATCCCAGGTTTCTTTTCAGTACTGTAGCCAGGTTGACAAAGAGTCAGGACTCTGTCAATCCTAGCATTCCCTTAGAGCTTACTAGTCAGGACTTTATGAACTTTTTCAATAATAAAATTTCATCCATCAGAGATAAAATCAATCAGATTCTTCCCACCATTAACTTAAATACAGTAACTACTACAACTCCTTCAACTGATGTCTGTCTTGATGAGTTCACTCCAATTGACCTTTTAGAGTTAGACAAAATAGTTTCCTCATCCAAACCTTCAACTTGTCTTTTAGACGCTATTCCTACCAGGTTATTTAAAGAAGTCTTCCCACTTATTGGTAGCTTTATTCTTCATATAATCAATTCTTCATTAACTTTAGGCCATGTACCGCAGGCTTTTAAAACGGCTGTAATTAAACCCTTATTCAAAAAGCCAATGCTGGATCCAGGAGCTTTAGCTAACTATAGACCAATCTCTAATCTCCCTTTCATTTCAAAAATCTTAGAGTTGTTGCTACACAATTATTTGACCACCTGCAGGGAAATTGTTTACTTGAAGAGTTTCAGTCTGGGTTTAGCATCCATCATAGTACTGAAACAGCCTTAGCGAAGGTCACTAACAACCTCCTCATCGCATCTGATAATGGACTGGTTTCTGTACTTGTCCTTTTAGACCTTAGTGCAGCTTTTGATACTATCGATCATAATATTCTACTTGATTGATTCGAACACAATGTTGGACTTAATGGAACTTCGTTGCAGTGGTTTAGATCTTATTTATCTGATAGGTTCCAGTTTGTTCATGTCAGTAATGAGTTTTCTTTCAGCTCAAAGCTCAAGTCATGGAGTTCCACAGGGATCTGTGCTAGGCCCTACTCTTTTTAGTTTATATATGCTTCCGTTAGGCAACATTGTTAGAAAGCACTTTATACATTTTCATTGTTATCCAGATGACACACAATTATACCTGTCAATGAAGTCAGATGATAGTAATCAATTAGCCAAGTTAGAAGCCTGTCTTAAGGAAATCAAAGCTTGGATGACTTGTAATTTCCTGCTATTAAATTCAGATAAGACTGAAGTCATTCTTGTTGGTCCAAAAAAACCTTAGAAATACCTTTCCAAATCAAACTTTCAGCTTGGATGCGGTTACTCTTTCTCTTAATAGCTCTGTGAGGAACCTTGGAATTATTTTTGATCAAGATCTGTCTTTCAATTGACATATTAAATTTGTTTCTAAGACTGCCTTCTATCATTTGCGTAATATTGCCAAGATTAGGAGCATCTTGTCTCAGAGTGATGCTGAGAAACTGATCCACGCTTTTGTTAGCTCGAGATTAGATTACTGTAATTCTTTATTATCAGGTTGTCCTAAAACATCTTTAAAAAGTCTTCAGCTGATCAAAAATGCTGCAGCAAGAGTTTTAACAGGTACTAGAAAGAGAGATCATATCTCTCCGGTTCTGGTCTCCCTTCATTGGCTTCCCATAGAGTTTAGAATTAAGTTTAAAATCCTTCTTCTCACTTACAAAACTCTAAACAATCAGGCTCCTTTTTATTTTAAAGATCTGACACTACCGTATTTTTCTAACAGAGCAGTACGCTCCCAAAATGCAGGATTACTTGTAATACCTAGAATCTCCAAAAGTACAATGGGAGGCAGAGCCTTCAGTTATCAAGCTCCTCTCCTGTGGAACCAGCTGCCAATCTGGATTCGGGAGTCAGACTCGATCTCTGTTTTTAAGAATATGGTTAAAACCTTCCTTTTTGATATAGCCTACAATTAGGGAGGGATCATGTGTTTCTGAACCCTCCCTTAGTTATGCTGCTAATAGGTTTAGTTAGCCGGGGGACCTCCAATAATGCATTGGGCCTCACTCCTTTCTTCACTCTCAATGATTTTTTTTAATTTTTTTTTTTTTTTGCTGGTCATTAACATCTGTTTGTTCTCTCCCATAGATTGAGTCCCCATCGTGCTGTTTGCTCTCTACATGTCTGTTCTTTTCATCTTCTCTGTCCCCTCACCCCCCAGCCAGTCGCAGTAGATGACTGCCCCTCCCTGAGCCTGGTTCTGCTGGAGGTTTCTTCCTGTTAAAAGGGAGTTTTTCCTCTCCACCGTCGCCAAGTGCTTGGTCACAGGGGATTGCCTGATTGCTGGGGTCTTTCTGCAACTGTGGGTGTTCCCCCTACAGTTGAAAGTGCTATGAGATGACTGTTGTTGTGAAATGGCACTATATAAATAAAGTTGAATTGAATTGAATTAATGTGCTTCGGGTAGGCAGGAGTGGAGAGAAAAGGCACAGAGGAAGACTTACAAATATGTTGGAGTGGAAAGGCTCTGAGGTATAACATGGTGAAGTCCAAAAGGAAAGAAGCCAATAATCAGTGAGCCAGGATGTCCAAGATTGACTTAAGCTGCCACACTGACTGATCATACTGCCTCCCCATAAGTACTGTACACCACACGCTAACGAAGGCAAGTGGACACAGCCGTGTGGCAAGGAAGTGTGTGACTAATTGGAATGTGTGTGTGTGTGTGTGTGTGTGTGTGTTTTTGCATGTGGTGATCCAATACAGCCGGTGAATGTCTGGCGAGAGAAGGGGGCAAGACCGCAGGACTGGCAGAGCGCCAGGCTCAAATAATCTGCCAGCTGAAAATAATAAGCATAATCAAAGCCCTGCAGCCACAAATCATGATGGGGTGAAAACGACCCCGCACATGACAGAGCCCCCCCCCCCCCAAGGGGTGGACACCAGACACCCACCATACAAAAAACACACCCCCAAGAGAAAACCTGTCCCCCCTCCCCACCCAGAAGGCCAACACAACTAACCAGGGAGGGAGGTGGGGGGGAACAGGTCAGGAGGGATTTAACCAAGGGAAAAAGAACCCCCCCCACTACAATACAACACTTCGAACACAACACCTCCCAACCCCAAAATCACAATAACCCCTCCCCAACCCAAGAGTCCCAAGACTCAGGGGGCTGACCACTGTCCCAGGCCTACAAACATCCATGAACCAGGCCAGGTGTCCTGCCACAGTCCAACACCAGCTAGACCACCACACAAAATGAGTCAGGTGGCCTACCTGGAAAACCTGGCCACAGATCCCAATGGTACAGTTTCTCGGGCGGCCGACTAGCATTCCTCAGCCACTAGGACAGATGAAACGGGATGCAAAGTGGCCCCCTACCGGGAGACTCAGACCTTCAGGCGGCCTGCCCACATCGTTGAGCCACCAGGACCAGGGGGAAAGGCAAGGAGGCAGCCTGCCCACCGGGAGACTTGGAGGTGGGAGGCCAGACCAGGGAAGGGAGATCCCTGCGGTCACTGGTGGCAGGATCCGGTAGACCATGACGATGCCCAGTGGAAAAAGAAGGCTCATCCACCAGGCCTCTGGAAGGGGAAAGGAGACCCTGGTGTCCTTGGACTGGCTGGCAGCACCCTTGGTGGTCCTGACTTGATGCTGAGCCCTTGTCGCACCCGCGGTGGACCCGGGCTGGGACATGGCTGCACCCCTGGTGGTCCCAGCCTGGGACAGCATTGCACCAGCGGTGACGCGCATCCAGGGCCTCACTGCTTCCGCAGTGAGCCCCAATTGGGCCAGTGTATCACCCATGGTGAACCCCGACTGAGCCATGGTTGCACCCATGGTGGAGTTCTGCTGGACCCCTGCTGCACCAGTGGTGGGGCCCGGCTGGGCCACTGCTGACCTCCACACCGTCTTGACCCTGGGCCAGCCGACCCGTACAAGAACCCAAGCCAGGAGGCGATCGATCACAGGCACCCCCGGAGACCTGGGCTGAAGCAGAACCCAACCCACGTCCTTTGGCAGACAGGGAGCTGGATTCATGGAGACCACAGCGGGGATGGCAGCGGACACAATTACCTCCAGTGACAAGCCTGGATCCTCCGTCTCGTTCGCTGATGTGGACCTCTCTCTGGCGACCCTATAAGAGGACTTAGACACGGAAGAGAAGGAGTCAGGATTGCCGGCAGCAGCAGAGCCCAGCGAGACGAGCTCAGGTGCAGCATGTGGCTGCAGCTGGCTCTCCTCACCTGGAGCTAGGCAAAAACGCTCTCTAAGAGAAAAGAGAAAGACAAAAGAGAGCACTTGCCTTAGCTCGAGCTCCACCGCCATCCAGGACTCTGACGATCCGGATGATGTCTCTACAGGCTCGGCTTCCTGAAGGTTCAGCTTGGGTGCTGATTCTGCTGCGGCAGCCTCCGCAGCAGGTGTGAAGGTGGTCACAGTCTTGGCCTCCTCCAGTGAAGGTTCCAAAGCAGGTGACTCTCCCGGCGTGGATTCTGGAAGTGGAGTCTCACATTGCACTGGAACCCAGGAGACTGAAGCCAGGGGACGCTCTTTCGTCGGCACAGGCTTCAGGTCAGTCACAGTGCCCTCTCTCTGTCCATAGAAGCTCTGCGGGGCTGGGATTAGGTCTTTCAGCACCGCGGGCTCCTCCTTCATCCGGTGACTGAGCTCCAGGGCCGATGGATGCTCAAAGGTGAAAGGAAGAAAGATGGAGAGGGTAGGTGAGTCATTTTCAACAGCAGCAGGTAGGGAGAGCTCAGGGGACTTCTCTTCCTGAGCCTCCCTACCAGGAATCAGGCAAGACATTTCATCATTAATAGAAATAAAATGAAAATTAATTTGCCTGTTAACCTGGACTTGGGTGTTGCCTGCTGCTGTACTATGTGGAGTGTCTTCCCTCTCCCTGGTTCCGGACAGCTTGGACCCCACCGTGGGAGGAGTAGGGACCGCCCCCAGTGTCATGGAAACAGGAACTTCCGGAGATGGCACAGAGAGCCTCTGAGCAGCGGAAGGAGCCATCAAGGAGACGGACTGTGCGGCAGCTGGAGAGGAAGAAAAGGCTGACATGATAGCTGGCAAGAATGAACTGGAAGAGGAGGCGGGAATGGTCTCACTGGCTGAGGAACGGGCTGCTGGCAAGGAGGAGATGGTGCTTCTCCAGTGATCTAGGGCTGGAGTCGAGGCGGGTCGGAGCTCCGGAGACAGGGACTGGGCTGGAGCGGAAGAGCTGAGGGAGGAGGACAGCTGCTTTCACAGTGAACGCTGCTTCTGTGTCGAGGGCTGCTCCAACGCTGGCAATTCCCTCTTGGGCTCCTCTCCACACAGCGCGAGGATGAAGTGAAGGATGTCGGCTGACTTGGGAAAAAACAAGAGATTGGGACATTCCTCCAATACCTCCACTGCGGTGTCCCGAGTGGCACGAACAGCCTCACGAGAAACCAGCCCCTGTGTTGAAGCGAAGACATCCTCAAGACGGGCCAGTCCGTTCAGCTCTGCGTCGCTCCAGTAATCCAACATGACTCTGGTAACAGGTAGGAAAGACACACACGAAGAACTGAAAAAAGCATGTTACTTCACTGCTTGGGCTCTCTGTGGTGGCAGCTTACTGTTATGCCCACTGCATGATCTTGTAGCGAACATATGAAATAGGAGCAAGCTCAACATGCAGTAATGTAACGTGTTTAATGACAATGGGAGAAATATACAAAATGTCCAAATAGCAGTCACAGTTGAGGATGGATGAGACAACCGGCTACAAACCTCATTGGCTAGGATGAGATGCCTAACGCGCTCCAGGCAGGCAGGAGCAGAGAGAAAAGGCACAGGTGCATGTGTGTGCATGTGGTGATCCAATACAGCCGGTGAATGTCTGGCAAGAGACATTTAGCGCCTTCAAAATGCCGTCTGCATGCTGACTCTGCGCATACGCAGTTTTTCGTGCACAGCCTGTCGGTCACGCGCGACTGTGAGTGTGCACGTGACATGTGGATGCGGGCGTGAGTCTATCGACAACATCACACCTTGCTTTTTCCTTTTTTTCCTCAAAACTGGAGAGTTTTAATCTCCAACTTTCCTTATTCATGCACAAAAAATCTTTCCCTGTGGCGACGCCAGCACACTGCGGACGGACATTATCTCTCACCCAGAAGCAGACAGAGAGGCTGAATAATGGACTGGGGGTTAATTACACCAGACTGTAAGACACCTCCGCCTCCTGCTGCTTTAAACTACAGCACAGGGAGGCAAATTGTTACACCGCGCTCTCGCCAGTCATCAGCGCCAGCGGCGCACACACCTGTGCCTCATCAGCATCAGCCCATATAAACCCCTCTGCCTTCTGCTTCGGCCTGGAGTCGTCTGCTTGACAACGCTCCCAAATCTCCAGCGCCCGTGCGGTTCATTACCGACCAGCGCTTCGCTCTCCAAACACGTAAGCTGCTCAATTCATCTTACCTTCTCTCCAGCTTCTCCCCTGTGCACAGGTGGATCTCCAGGGCGGCGGAATTCCTCCTCCTCACCTCTCCTCAGCCACTCTCTCATCAGCTCGTCGAGAGTGCGCAGCTGCGCTGTCCTCCAGGCTACAACTGCATCGCCAATGCCAGCCACCTTCTCGCCTGCACGTAAGCAGTACATTGTGGTTATTTTCCACGGGACATGTGACTATAGCTAACTTCCTATTCTGCTCTGTCCTCAGGGTTACCTGGCTGCACGGCGAGCTGTCCCGCCCTTGACGCATGCTGTCCACCCACACCACATCCACTCCTCCATTCACGCACTCAACACCTCCTGTTGTTTGTAATAAAAGCCTTAAATCTTCCCGAGCCTGCGTGTGTGTTCCCTGAGCCCATCATTATGTCAGCACGACTTCAGCAAAGTGGCTCAGCGGACAGCGGGCTCGCACGCCGACTTTCCACCCTCGAGGCTCAGGTGGATTTAATCGCTCATCAGCAACAGGTGATTCTCAATCAACTTACCCAAATTGTCCAACGATTGGATCGCCTGGATCCTCCACAGGTCTTCCCTCTGGCACCTTTTGGTGGGCCAGCCTCGGTTCCCTCCTCGGTTAACTCAGTTAGCCCGGGACTGCTGACCTGACTCATTCCCATTCCTACCCCCGTGCGCTTCAGCGGGAAACTCGGTGAGGCGCGTGGGTTTCTCCTGGAGTGTGAGTCGGTGTTTCAGCGCATTCCCGGGGACTTTCCTTCAGATCATAGCCGAATTGGGTATGTGGCAAATCTTCTGGAAGGGCGAGCGCTAGCTTGGGCTTATGCCGTCATGGCGAGGCCCAGCTACGCGAACCTGACCTACGCCCAATTCGTGCATGATTTCAAGGAAGTGTTTGATCATTCAGACCTAGATAACATCCTAACCACCTGGCTGCTTAACCTCCGCCAGGGTAGCCAATCGGCCGCCAACTACGCTGTCCACTTCCGGGTGGTTGCGACGGAAGTCGGTTGGGGTGAAGCTGCGCTCAGCAGCATCTTCGTCCGCAGCCTAAATTCATCTTTACAGGACGAGCTGGCCTCCTGGGATATGCCGGACCGGTTAACCGATCTAATTTCCCTCACCATTAATTTGGATAATAGACTGAGGGAACGGGCCGCCGAGCGGAGAGCTTCCGGCCGCTTGAGCGGAACTTCCGCCCGGATCCCTCAGTCTCTCCCCCTGGCGTTACCCGCTCCGGGGTCCGCCGACGACACTGAGGCAATGATGGTCGATTGGGCTAGACTGCCACCAGCGGAAAGACAGCACCGCCGAGAGTTGGGCCTCTGCATGTACTGCGGGGGTGACCAACACTCTGTGGAGGACTGCCCGATTTAGCCAAAAAGGGGACATCCGCGAGTCGCTGTAGGAGGCCTCGTGGACGCGTCCCATTAAAATTCCCTCACTAAGTGCCTTCTCCCAGTCAGATTCTGTCATAACTCCACGGGTCATGTCACACACGCACTGGTGGACTCGGGGGCGGAACAGAGTTTTATTTCACAAAGCCTGGTAACCCGCTTGGGCATCCCCTGCCAAGCGCTGCCAGCCCCTATAAACTTGTTCACTCTCGCCCACACGCCTTTAGTGAAAGTCACCCACAGAACCAAACCGGTCCCAGTTATCATCTCCGGCAACCATAGGGAAAATCTCGGCCTGGTTGTTCTACCCACCTCGGCTTCTCCGGTCATCCTGGGTTATCCCTGGCTGCGGCTCCATAACCCCACCTTCGACTGGCAGTCCAGCAGCGTCCTCTCCTGGAGTACCTTTTGCATGAGCTCCTGCCTTCAATCCGCTGCCTGGGCTCCGTCGTTGCCGCTCCCAGCTCCTGACTCGCCGCCTCCGGACCTCTCCTTGGTACCCCCGGAGTTCCACGACCTGGGCTCGGTTTTCAGTAAGTCAAAAGCACTGTCTCCCCCCCCCCCCACCGCCCCTATGACTGCGCCATTAACACAGCCCCTACGATGGCGCCATTACCATCTAGCCGCCTCTACAGCCTGTCTGCCCCGGAGTGTGAGGCCATGGACGCTTATATTAAAGAGTCGCTCAGTGCAGGCATCATCCGGCCATCCTCGTCCCCGGTTGGAGCCGGGTTCTTCTTCATGGACAAGAAGGACGGGTCCCTGCGGCCGTGTATCGACTTCCGGGCGCTCAACGACATCACAATAAGGGACAAGTACATGCTGCCCCTGATGGACTCGGCCTTCAACTCCCTCCAGGGGGCCACCTGGTTCACCAAACTGGACCTGCGCAGTGTGTACCACCTCGTTCGGATCCGGGAGGGTGATAAATGGAAGACGGGGTTTCGGACGCCCAGCGGACATTTTGAATATCTGGTCATGCCGTTTGGGCTCACCAACGCTCCGGCCGTCTTCCAACGCCTTATCAGCGACGTTCTTCGGGATTTCCTGGGGGTCTTCGTGTTCGTATATCTGGATGACATCTTGATCTTCTCCCGGACCAGAGAGGAGCATCAGGTCCATGTGAGGCGGGTCCTTCAGCGCCTTCTGGAGAACAGGCTATACGTTAAGGCGGAGAAGTGTGAGTTTTACACCAACCAGACCTCCTTTTTGGGTTTCGTCATCGCTCACAATCAAGTTCTTCCTGATCCAGCCAAGGTCAAAGCGGTGGTGGAGTGGCCCACTCCTTCTTCCAGGAAGCAGGTGCAACAGTTTCTTGGCTTCGCCAACTTCTACCGCCGCTTCGTGCCAAAGTTCGGCGCCATCACCGCTCCCCTGACCCACCTCACCTCTCCTAAGGTGCCGTTCCAGTGGACTGAGGATGCTGCGTCGGCCTTCAAGATCCTGAAGAAGACGGAGTTCGCTTCCTCCCGGGTCCTCACCCAGGTGGACCCGGCACTCCAGTGCCTGGTCGAGGTGAACACATCCGACACGGGGGTGGGGGTAGTGCTTTCCCAGTCCTCACTTGTGGATGGGCAGGTGCATCCCTGCGCTTTCTTCTTCCGACGCCTCTCCCCCGCTGAACCGAATTACGACGTTGGGGATAGGGAGCTCCTAGCGGTGAAGCTAGCTCTTCAGGAATGGCGCCATTGGCTGGAGGGGGCAGCCCTGCCATTTGTGGTCTGGACCGACCACAAGAATTTGGAGTACCTGAGGATGGCCAAGCCCCTGAATGCCCGCTAGGCGCGTTGGTTGTTGTTTTTCGCTCGCTTCAAGTTCACCATCACTTACCGCCCCGGGTCCAAGAATGGGAAGCCGGATGCGTTCTCCAGACAGTTCAAGCCTGAAGACCCAGAGGATCGAGAACACACCATCCTACCCCCCTCGTGCATCATGGGGGTCGTCTCATGGGGGATTAAGGCCAAGGTCCGGAAGGCACAGGAGGCTGAACCCGATCCTGGCAGCGGTCCGGCTGGAAGACTATTTGTTCCATCATCAGTCCGGGGCAACATCATCCACTGGGCTCACACATCCAAGTTTGCTTGTCACCCTGGAATCTCCCGGCTGGTGGCGCTCCTCCAACGGTCCTTTTGGTGGCCTGGCCTTAGGAGTGACATCACCAACTACGTCCGTGCCTGTCCCCAGTGCACAACAGGTAAGACCTCCACGTCCCCCCCAGCGGATCTCCTCCGTCCACTTCCGGTCCCAGGGAGGCCTTGGTCCCATGTGTCTCTGGACTTCGTTACCGGTCTCCCCAAATCCAACTCGTATGACACCATCCTGACCATCGTCGACCGGTTCTCCAAGGTGGCCCATTTCGTGCCTCTCCATGGGCTCCCTTCGGTGCAAGAGACAGCCGAATTATTGATCCAACACGTCGTCAGGTTGCATGGGATCCCGGTAGATGTCGTCTCGGATCGGGGACCTCAGTTTGTGTCCAAGGTGTGGAAGTCCTTCTGCAATGCACTGGGGGCCACAGTGAGTTTGTCCTCCGGCCACCACCCTCAAACTAACGGCCAGTGTGAGCGCACTAACCAGTAGTTGGAGGCAGCCCTGTGCTGCGTCACCGCTTCTAGCCCCTCTTCTTGGAGCGCCTGCCTACCCTGGGTTGAGTACGCCCATAATTCCACCTTATCCTCAGCCATCGGTGTGTCCCCCTTCCGGGCGTCCCTGGGGTATGATCCGCCTTTGTTCCCTGAGGAGGAGGGTGAGGTGGTGGTCCCATCTGTTCAGGCTCATGTGAGGCGCTGCCGGCGTATTTGGACCAAGACGCGCCAGGCACTTTTACGCATGACGGAGTGCAATTCTCGAGTCGCCAATCGCCACAGGAGGGCCGTTCCCGAGTATCAGGTGGGTCAACGTGTTTAGTTGTCCACTAAAGACATTAAACTGAAGGCTGAGAGGAAGAAGCTGGCGGAGCGCTTCATCGGGCCCTTTCCTATTACTAAGGTAATCAATCCGGTGGCTGTGCGTTTGGCTCTCCCCCCCTCCCTCCGGGTCTGCCCAACGTTTCACGTCACACATTTTAAACCTGTGGTGTCTGACCCTCTTTGTCCTCCTCCCAGAACCCCGCCTCCTCCCAGGATGATCGACGGTGATCCAGCATGGGGTGTCATGGCCATCCTGGATGCCCGCCGCCATGGCCGCGGTCTCCAGTACTTGGTGGATTGGGAGGGGTATGGCCCTGGGCACAGATCCTGGGTGCCCCCGTCCTGGGTGCTGGATAAGAACCTCATCACGGAGTTCCACCGGGCGCACCCAGGTAAGCCAGCGCCAGGAGGTGCTACTCGGGGGGGGGAGTACTGTTACACCGCGCTCTCGCCAGTCATCAGCGCCAGCGGCGCACACACCTGTGCCTCATCAGCATCAGCCCATATAAACCCCTCTGCCTTCTGCTTCGGCCTGGAGTCATCTGTTTGACAACGCTCCCAAATCTCCAGCGCCCGTGCGGTTCGTTACCGACCAGCGCTTCGCTCTCCAAACACGTAAGCTGCTCAATTCATCTTACCTTCTCTCCAGCTTCTCCCCTGTGCACAGGTGGATCTCCAAGGCTGCAGAATTCCTCCTCCTCGCCTCTCCTCAGCCACTCTCTCATCAGCTTGTCAAAAGCGCGCAGCCGCGCTGTCCTCCAGGCTACAACTGCATCGCCAATGCCAGCCACCTTCTCGCCTGCACGTAAGCAGTACATTGTGGTTATTTTCCACGGGACGTGTGACTATAGCTAAATCCCTGTTCTGCTCTGTCCTCAGGGTTACCTGGCTGCACGGCGAGCTGTTCCGCCCTTGATGCACGCTGTCCACCCACAGCACATCCACTCCTCCATTCATGCACTCAAGCACCTCCTGTTGTTTGTAATAAAAGCCTTAAATCTTCCCGAGCCTGCGTGTGTGTTCCCTGAGCCCATCATTATGTCACAAATGTATGGTAGGAAGGTAACATATGTTATGTTAATAGTGCCACACAGTGCTTTTGTATATAACATGTGTTATTATAATCTTGCCACTCATGGCCTTTGTCAGACCTAATGAATATGCACCAGCCTCAGTTCCTACGCGTAGGTCAATAAAGCTATATAAGAGAGTGCAGAGGAACTGAGGCAAAGCTTTTCCAGACTAGGCTCTTCACGGCCCCAGTGCCCACGCTGGGGTCCCAGGCTGTACATATGATAGAGGGTTCAATAAAGAATCTGTGTTGACCTATGCTTTTGCCTCGCCTCCACATCCTTTCCCTTTTACCCTCTACATTGGTGACCTGATGTGAATGGACTGTCCCTCCCTTCTGCCGTGCTGTGGACTCCTTTATCTTCACATTGGTGACCTGACGGAGATGAACTGTCTCTCCCTTACGCTGTACACCACATTGGTGACCTGGCGTGGGATGACTGTCTGCTCTCTTTCACCGCGCTGTGGATTCCAGAGTCAAAGTCAAAGTGCCTTTATTGTCATTCCATTGTTAAAAAGCAATCCAACAAAACTGAAATGCTGCTCCCTAAAACAAACTATCACACTCACATTCATGAATTTAACATTCTCATAATTACAACATAATGCTTAAAACAATGATACCTAAAGAAGTTAAATACAATCTATACAAAATAATAAAAACATACTGAGCAAAAAATAAATAAGACCAGCTTATACACAAGGTTATTGCCACAAAATAACCTAAAATAACATCAGCAGTCTGTATGTGTTACATAAGTCCATTCAAAATACGTACTGCTGTTGGGATAAAACTATGATTAAACCTGATAGTCCGGGTTTTATGAGATCTGTACCACTTTCCTGAGGGGAGCAAGTGAAAGAAATCATGACCTGAATGAGTGCAATCCTTAATAATGGCAGTAGCTCTGCTGAGGTACCAAGACCTGGAAATCTTTTCCAGAGAAGGGAGAGAACAGCCAGTGACTTTTTGCGCAGTCTCGATCACTCTCTGCAAGGCTTTGCGGTCTGCAGCTGAAGAGCCTCCATACCAAACCATGATGCCATATGACAAAATGCTCTCAATAGCAGAGCGATAAAATAAAACCAGCAACTGTGCATTCAGGCCATTCCTCTTGAGCAGCCTCAAAAAGTGTAGACGTTGTTGAGCCTTCTTTATTGTAGCTATGGTGTTAACTGCCCAGGTAAGGTTGTGAGAAATATGAACACCCAGAAACTTAAAAGCCTCCACTCTCTCCACACACTCCTTGCCTATACTGTATATAGAGGAGGCGGCTCACTACTATGCTTCCTAAAATCAATAATGAGTTATTTTGGGTTTTTGGGTTTTTTTTTGTATTCAATAGCAGATTATTATCTGAGCACCATCTCACCAGTTTCTGGACCTCATCTCTGTATGCAGACTCATCTCCTTCTGATATAAGCCCCACCACTGTTGTATCCACAAACTTCACTATAATGTTAGTGGGATGAACAGGTATGCAGTCATATGTGTACAATGAATACAAAGTGGGGCTCAACACACAGCCCTGTGGCGAGCCTGTGTTAAGCATGACTGTAAGAGGAGGAATAGGGTCCGAATCTAACAGTCTGTGTTCAATTTGTTAGAAAGTCCTTAATCCAGCTGCAAGAGTGAGTAGGCAGACCAAGCTGAAGCAATTTAGTGATGAGAATATTGGGAATAATTGTATTAACTGCCGAGCTATAGTCCACAAATAACATTGTTAAATAGCTCCCCTTGTCTTCTAAATGTCTGAATGCTGAGTGGAGAGCTATAGCAATAGCATCTTCAGTGGATCTGCTCTGCCTGTAGGCAAACTGGTACCGATCAAAGGCTGGGGGGTGGGGGGCTAGACAAAAGATGTTTCAATACCATTTTCTCAAAGCACTTCATAACAATGGGTGTTAATGCTACCGGTTGATAGTCATTCAGACTGCTGATAATATGTTTTTTAGGCACAGGAATAATGACTGCAGATTTTAAACACTGTGGAACAAAGGCTGCCAAAAGAGACAAATTAAAAATGTCAGTCAAAACAGAGCATAGCTGATCTGCACATGCTCTGAGCACCTTTCCTGGCACTCCCATCGGGACTAGTAGCCTTTCTCGGGTGAACTGCTCTAAGTGTATGTCTCACCTCATGATCCTGCAGGGTGAACACATCAGAGCTGGCATTCAATAATGTCAATGGGTCCAGGTGAGGTGTATTTGCCTCAAACCGTGCAAAAAAGCAGTTCAATTCTTCTGCCAGTGAGGCATTGATGTAACAAGAAATGATGCTGCTGCCCTTACAGTTTGTGATATGGTGAAAGCCTTGCCATACTCGTCTCGAATCATTATCAGAAAAATGGTCCTCAACTTTCCTCTTATAGGCCTGTTTGGCCTCCTTAATGCCTTTCTTCAGATTATTCCAGGTGGTGCTATACAGATCTGTATCCCCTGACCTGAAGGCTGTATCCCGGGCTCTGAGGAGTGCCTGGACTTCTTTTGTCATCCAAGGCTTCTGGTTAGGAAAAACCCTAATTCATTTTTCCACAGTCACCTGGTTGATACAGTAGGTGATGTAGCATAATACAGTCTGCTTGTACATTTCCAGATCCTGATTCTTGAATAAATCCCATAAAGTGTTTGAAAAACAGTCCTGCAGCTGAGAAAGAGCTCCCTCAGGCCATGTTGTGATGTTCTTTATAGTAGGTCTAGCAGTTCTCCTGAGGGGGGTGTATGCTGGGATGAGGAGCAATGATAGATGGTCTGACAGGCCAAGATGTGGAAGCTTTGTAAGCATGCTTCAGATTAGAATACACCCGATCAAGATGATTCTTTCCCCCGTGGATTGCCTACATCCTTCTCATCCACACTGGAGCGCGTACACCCATTCCTCTCTCCACGATGGCGACCTCCAGGGCCAGACGGAGAGCGTGGCATGGGGACCGAGACGCACGAGGATCAGTGACATGAGCACCACACAGACACACTCTGAACGGGGAAGATCATTGGCGCCGTCTACGTTGATTTCCATCAAGCTCCCCAACCCAGACTCACCTCCTGACAGCGGAATTCAGCACACAGAAGCCCTATGCGCACACCGCAGGATTACGAGGACTGCACAACTTCCAGCTATGTGGACACTGCACCACAGTGCGTGCCACGCACCAGGGACAAACTGGCTCCACAGACTCACACATCAGCCTCTGCAGCTACACATGCCCGGGGAACATGGCCGATCACCATCCTCGGAACCTTTAGGGCTGCCCTTGCACCTAAAGCAGGCGTGCAGCCTCGCACGCAGGACGTGTGTTTGTTTCTCAGCCGCTGTGCACAATGGGGAATTTAGCCGATTGCTTTCTCCGATGCCTTTAGGGCTGCTCCCGCACCTAAAGCAAAACTGAACTGTTCAATTTATCTCCCAGCATTTACAGTGAGATACTGGGAGATTTTCTCATCATTGTACAATTTTTTGAATTGCTTCAGAGTTTTTTTTTTTTTTTTTTTTTTGTTACTTATTTGTACCCGTAGGTAGATTCGGTTTGCAGTCTGGTGACAAGCCGCCGGCTGCTGGTCGCTGCGTGCGCGAGCGCCCTAAACCTACATGTTTTTGGTATGCGGGAGGAAACCGGAGAAATCCCGGAGTAAACCCGCGCAACACGGGGAGAACATGCAAACTCCACACAGCTCACTGTTGGTCGGGGGCTGGAATCGAACCCACGATCCCCGCGATCCCCCGGCCGAGGGTAAAACTGTGCTGCCACAGTTCTAAACCACTGCGCCACCGTGCAGCCAGAGTTGAACATGTTTTAATATTTTCAGAGCAACAGTTCCACAGTTTAACTCCAGTGACAGACATACAATGATACTTTGTATTTGTTCTAACCTTTGGCTTATTAAAAACAGAGTTACCTCTTAGCTCATATTTGCTTTCCCTTTTTTTAAACAGTCTCTGAATATTTATAGGTAATTGGTTATTATTTGCTTTGTACATGATTTGAATGACATTATAATCTACCAGATCTCTAAATTTAAGAGTATGTAATTGAATGAATATTGGATTTGTTGGTTCACGGTAAGGTTTCTTTGATACAATGCGTACAGCTTTTTTCTGTAGTAAAAAGATTAAGTTTGTGTTTGTTTTATATGTGTTTCCCCAGATATCCACACAGTATGCCATAAAAGGAACTATCAGTGAATTATATAAAATGCAAAGAGATTTCTGACACAGGAGATCCTTAACTTTATACAGTACGGCAATGGATTTAGACATTTTAGTTTTGACATAATTTATGTGTCTTCCTCTTCATCGATCGCTAGATGGTCACACCAGCTGCCCTGACGAATGCTGCCGTCCTGCGGAGGTCCCCGAGGTCCCCGTGCAACTTTTGGTTCAGCGATGTGGGGTCAGGCCACGTAGCTCGTCTGAGTACAGCGTGGTCTGGGCAGTCTTGGAGGAGGTGTTCGCTGGTCATTTGGGTGGTACCACATGGGCATCTGTCTGATTGTCCAACTTTAAATTTCTGGTGCATGTGAGCATGCATTCTGTTATGTCCAGTTTGGAGTCTGAACAGAACGACTTGGTCAGCCCTGCTCAAACTGTAGTAGTTGTCATCCTTGCAGAGGTTTGGGTGTTGCTGCTGCCACTTCTTGTGAGACAGGGCCTTAATAATGATTTTCTCCTCACTGTAAGAGACCTGCCTGTCTTCCTGGTCTTGCTGCCCACCCTCCTTAGCAAGTCTGTCAGCCGTCTCATTTCCATAGACTCCACAGTGGGCAGGAATCCACTGGAGTGATACGTTCGCCTGTGTGGCTAGTTCAGACAGAGTGAGGGCAACTTCATTTTCATTGAGTTCTTTGCGTCGGGGGTCCTGAAGTGCATCCAAGACAGAGAGAGCATTAGTGAAGATGACGACCCGCTTGTGTGATTTTCAGTTTAGTTTGTTATCAACAATGACCCCTAGGAACTTGGTTTCAAAAACTGTGTCATTTTCAACATTGTTTATTTTAATTTTTCTGTGATTATATAATTTGCGGTTTCCAAATATTATACATTTTGTTTTTCCAAGGTGAATAGATAATTTATTGGCAGTGAACCATTGATTGATTTGTTTAAGTTCATTTTCTACTGAATCCAGAAGCTGCTTAAGATTTTCTCCACTACAAAAAAAAAGTTGTGTCATCTGCAAATAAAATAGACTTGAGCAATTTAGACACAGAACATAAATCATTAATATACAAAATAAACAGCAATGGACCAAGCACAGAACCCTGTGGTACCCCACACGTCATCTTCAGCAACTCAGAGTCTGTATTATTCACATGAACTTTTTTTTTTTTTTTTTGATTTTGTATACTTTATTGATCCCCAGAGGGGAAATTGAGGGCATCCACCTGGATGGATGAAGCAGCCACGGTACAGCGCTATCCCTTAACCATTCACACACACATTCACACCTAGGGCCACTTTAGAGTCTCCAATTAACCTAACCTGCATGTTTTTGGCCTGTGGGAGGAAACCGGAGTAAACCCATGCAGATACGGGGAGAACATGCAAACTCCACACAGATCACTGTTGGTCAGGGGCTGGGATTGAACCAGGGATCCCATGGCCAAGGGTGAGTTGCTGTGCTGGTGCAATGCTAACCACTGCGCCACCGCACTGCCCAATCGTTTAATTTTTTTTTTTTTTAAATTTTGTATACATATTGATATCTGTCTTCTAGATAGCTGTGTAACCAGTCAAAAGCAATTCCTCTGATGCCATACTTATGTAATTTACTGAGGAGTAATTTATGGTCAACTGTATCAAATGCCTTTTGTAAGTCCAGAAATATTCCAACCGTGTATTCTCTTCTATCTGTTGCATCTGTAATCTGTTCAACAAAGTCCATGAGTGCCAGTGAGGTGGTCTGGTTTTTCCTGAATCCATACTGTTGTTCACAGAGTATATTGTGCTTATCAATGAAATCATTTAGTCTCTTACCAAATATTTTTTCCAGTATTTTGGAGAACAGAGGTAACAAGGAGATGGGTCTGTAGTTTGACAATGAGTGTTTGTCACCAGTCTTATACAGAGGAATGACTCTTGCTATTTTCATTTTCTTTGGAAATTTGCCAGCAGTAAGTGACATGTTGCATATGAAAGTGAAGTGTTTAACAATACAATCAATAATACATTTAACCAAGAACATACTGAAATCATTACAATCAGTTGATTTTTTGTCTTTGAATTTGTTAACAATGTCAAGAATTTCTTTTTCATCTGTTTCTTTCATAAACATTGAGTAAGCGTTTATGTTGACGACATTGTCAGTGCCACTTATATTTGCTGATGATACAGTGGAGTTGGCGATCTTTTTTCCTGTATTAACAAAATATTCATTAAACGTGTTGGAGATCAAGCTATTTTCATTGATTATTCCATTATCTGAATTTAAATAAGAGATGTGGTTGGAATTTAGTTTTCCTCTCTGTGTTATATTATTTAACCTCTTGCACTCCGGTGTACCGCGGACGGGCACGTCTCTGCGTCCCAGAGCGCACGAGGGTGCTCTCGTGCACCCTCGTGCACTCTAGGACGCACGAGGGCGCTGCATCCAAGCGTGCACTGAAAAAAAAAAAAAAAAGTTCTTCCACTACAGACACAGCCGCGAACAGATCAGATATGATTGACCTCTCATTCGACTAATAAGAGCCTTGAATTGGGTTTCTGAAACCTTGAAGAACCAATGACTGAAAACCTAGCAAGAAGGACCCGCCTACCAATGCTGTGAATGCAGCCAGCCAATTGAAGCACAGAAGTTTGTGAGCTGTTTTGTGTAAGGCTGGGTGAAGAGAGACTGACTGCTGTAGCAGATGAAAAAAAGGACCCGCAGGAAGAACCTGCTACAGACCCAGCAGCAAGGAGACCACCCACAAGTGCAACCTGTACTTATTCCAGCAGAATAGACGTTTAAGATTCTCTTCCATGGTCATCATAGACCGACGGAGGCCGACGACAAAGGTCATAAATCATTCGCCAAAACCGCAATAATGGAATTATGTTTTGACCGAGAACCACGAGCGGACCAGTGTCGCGTTCGTCTGACAATGAGGAAGAGAAGTTGGCTAGGACAATGCTGCTGTGAAGAGGTAAGTGTTATAAGCTAAATTATTTATCCCTGAAAATTGTAATCAAAAAATGACTTTTGACCGATTGGTAAATTACAACTGTGCGGTGCACAAAGTCCGAAGTGCGTGCGCCGCGTTACACGGTTCGTTCGCCGCGTCCGGACCGTGAACGCCCCCCCTCCCCGCTACTCTTCTGTAGTGAGGGGGGGGGGGGAAGCCGCGGTGACTGCGCCGCGGTCGCCACATAGCCACATGAGTCTAATTCGTCATGTAGCGATGGCCGATGGCCGTCCTCTGTAGCGAGGGGGGGGCAACCCCCCACACACACACACAGCCCTGAGTGTCACCTTTCATTAGAGCCCAAGATGAAGCTTCTATATTGAATCATTCAAAAGTTACAGACGTTTTTCCAAACTGTGCCATTTGGCACAATTTGGCACAGTTCCAAAATGCCTGGGAACTACCTGAGGAAAAAGCTGTGTAATATATTCATTTTTTGTGGTATTGTTACAAAATTTTGACCTCAGCTGGATAACACTTGGTTCTACATTTCTGTTGCATTTTCCAGCCCGGATCTGAAGCTGTGTGTTATTTACAAGCATTTGTATCCAAAAAAACACCCAGGCCAAATTTATTTTCTTCAAGTTCAGTATGTTTAGATGACTGTAACTCAGTGGCTGGAGCACTTAGAGAGATTATGACTGTTTTGCCAAAAAATTCAAAGTGTTTTCTTTTAAATGAGACCAACCCCATGAAGATGCTGCAAAGGGTTGAAGAACAGCTTTTGATTTACTTTGGGCACGTTATTTTTTGGCGTTTTTAGGGAAATTGACCGGAGTGCAAGGGGTTAACACCTTCCATATATTACATGTATTAGTTTTGTTATTTTCCAATAATTTACTGCAATATGTTTTTTTACTCGATCTTAAAATACTAATGAGTTTATTTTTATAAATCTTGTATTTCTTTTCTGCTTCCACAATTCTTAATTTCAGAAACGTTTTGTATAACAAGTTTTTCTTTTTACAAGCATTTTGCAGGCCCTTGGTGAGCCAAGGCTTATCTCTGTATTTAACTTTAGTTTCCTTTACCACTAGAGGGCAGTGTTTATTATATAGTTGTGATAAAATAGAGACAAATTCTCCATATGCTGTATCAATGTCGTCAACATAAACACCGCTCCACTCTTGTATTTTTAGATCATTTCTAAGATTCTTGATTGCGGTTTCTGTTACAAGTCATTTAAAAACCTTATCTATTTCAATGTTATGTGTTACACTAGTGTGTGAAGAAACAAAAACAGGCAGATGGTCTGTCACATCATTGATAGTAAGACCAGCAGTTACATTCCCCTCAGTGACATTTGTGAAAATGTTATCAATAAGCGTTGCTGAATGTGTTGTTATTCTAGAGGGGTATGTTATTGAAGGGTAGAAACCCATACAAAACATGGAATTTATGAATTCACTTATTTGGATATGGTCATTTGGATTTAATAAGTCAATACTGAAGTCTTCACAAATAAATACCAGCTTCTTATTACCTACTGCACTGAAAAGCTCAGACAATTTCTCTTTGAAAATGTCAATATCAGTACCCAGTGCTCTATAAATGCAACTTATTATGATGTTTTTTTGTAGCTGTAATTAATTCCACAGTTACACACTCCATGATGTTTCCATTTCAAAAGACATATTTTCTACAACTTGGCTTTGGTAGCAGGACCTGATATATAAACCAACACCACCACCCCTTTTTTTGACCTGCTTGTGGTATATAAATCATAGCCTCTCATTTGCACTGTATGAAGTTGGTCATTTTTTTAGCCAAGTCTCAGAAATTGTAACAGCAGAAAAATTTGTGTTATACTGCAACAAACTCCTGGATTTTGGAAAAATTCATGTTGAGACTTCTACTATTAAAGTGTATTATTGACAATGATTGGTCAGTAATTGTATTTTTTAGTTGGTCTGAGCTAAAGTATTTACACTGATGTTTTATACTGTTGAAAAAGTGATTTTCAGGATCGGTTTCATATTCAACACTGTGTGACTTATGCTCAGTATATTCGAACCCTTTAAAAATGAGGTTGTTTCCTATAAAAGTCTGCATCTTAATTATTCCAGTCAATGGAAACAAATGCACAGTTTATATCTCAGGTTCAGGTTCATGTTACTTTATTTGTGCCTGTAGGTAGATATGTTTTGCAGTCAGGTGGCATCCATATTTACAAACCACAGTTACATTCAACATGAACACAAACACAGGCACACATGTAGCTGACTATAAACATGATAAAAGTGCTCAAGGCTCCACCAATCAGGACATAGGACAAAGAAATAAGAGAAACAACAGAGATAAGAGAGAAGGGTCATATTAAAAAGTTAAAGACTAGTCAAAGAGGTTAAAAACTCAAAAGTCTAAAATCCAATAAAAGATTTAGAACTCAAATAAAAAACCTACAAAAATAAGTAAATATAAAATAAAATTAATAAATGGGCAACTAAATTATGTGCAATATATTGTTACATCTTGTTCAATTCTTTAACAGCAGCAGGAACAAAGCTGCTTTTGTAGCGCTGGGCTTTACTTTTTGGGACAGCAAACCTCCGTCTGGAGGGAAGAAGCTGAAAGTGGCAGTGCAAAGGGTGGGAGTCATCATTTAAAATGGAGGTAGCAATCCTCTGTACCTGTCTGGTGTACAGGGATGTCAGGCTCAGCTGTGACTCACCAAGCAAACAACTGGACCATCTAACTACCTGATCCAAGGATTTCCTATGTTTCAGTTTTATCTGACCAAACCATGACACTAAAGAAAAGGATAAAACAGATTCAATAAAAGCCCAATAAAACATTGTTATTATGGTTCGGTCAATCTGGAAGCGTGCAAGTTTCCTTAAACAATGCAAATGTTGCTGACCCTTTTTGCACACCCTTTCACAGTTCTCTTCAAAGTTTAAATTACTATCAATAATCGTCCCAAGATATTTCTAGGATTGTACACATTCAGTGGTCTGGCCTTTTAGTACAGTGACTTTGTGCCTGGGAGTTTTCCTCCTAAAGTCAATAATCATATCTTTAGTTTTTGTCGCATTCAGCTGCAGGTAGGAATCCTCACACCAGTGAACAAAATCATCAACTACTGGGCCGTGGCCACTCTCACCATCCTGGAGAAGACTGACAACAACTGAATCATCAGCATACTTTATAATGTGTCTGTTGTCATGTCTGCTCCGACACATGTTTGTGTACAGGATGAAGAGTAGTGGTGACAACACACACCCCTGCAGAGAGCCAGTAGAAGAAAACTTTTGGTCAGACAATGTACCATTGACCCTTACTCTCTGTGTTCTGTTGGTTAAAAAATCCAGAATCCAACCCACCAGATTATTACTCAAATCAAATTGTTACAGGAGCCTTTCAACTAAAATATGAGGTTGGATTGTATTAAAGGCGGAAGAAAAGTCCACAAATAAAAGCCTGGCGTGTGTCCCATTAAAATCCAGATGTTTAAAAAGCATGTTAAGCAGAGTGACAGTGGCATCCTCCACTCCTCTGTGAGGCCTGTAGGCAAACTGCAAAGGATCCAATACATGCTCAGTCTGCTTTAGGACCTCAAATCTGACCAGTTTTTCAAAAATTTTCATTAAAATTGAAGTCAAAGCAACTGGTCTATAGTCGTTTACCGTTTTAGGACAGCTGGATTTTGGAACGGGAACAACCACGGCATCTTTCCAGATCTTAGGCACATGTTGTGTCTGTAAGGACTTATTGAAAATGTAGTGAAATACAGGACTCAGCTCATGTGCACAGGACTTTACCAAGCGCCCACATATATTATCAGGGCCCTGACTTTTTTTCACTTTTACAGCACAAAACGCCCTTTTAACATCCTGCACCTCAATATTAAAGTGCTGATTGTCTTTGAGTTTCTATTTCAAGCCTTGGGTTTCTGTGCTAAAATCAAAGGACTCAAAACAACCATAAAAACAATTAAGAGCATTAGCCAGCTCTGTGTCTGAACTAAAACCATCTAAAAACACACGATTACTGCGCTCTGTGCTCTGAAGGCCTGCAATAGTTTTCATACTGGCCCAGGCTGAACCAAGTTTCTTTGTTGCCATCTTGCTTTCCAACTCTGATTTATAATTCTGTTTTGCTCTTAAAATTTCGGCCTTCAGCTCTTTTGTGGCAACCTGCAGCTCAGAAACAACACCCTGTTTAAAGGCAAGTGCTTTCCTCTGTAAGCAGAATTTAACTGATTTTGTAACCCATGGCTTGTTGTTGGGATATATTTTGACACGTTTACGTGGAACGATCATGTCTCTACAGAAAGCCATGTATGAGCATGTCACGTCCACTAAAGAGTCCAAATCTTCTCCGCAGGCCAGTGTAAACACCTCCCAGTCCATACAGTTAAAGCATTCCTGGAGGCAGTGCACTGAATCCTCTGTCCACACGTTTATGTCTCTGGTCTTCACCTTGTCTCTTCTGAGAGCAGTTTTATATGTGGGCAGCAAATGTACACAGTTGTGATCTGAGGATCCTAAAGGAGGAAGGGGAATAGATTTATAGGCCCTCTCAATGGATCCATAGCACAGGTCCAATGTCTTTTTTCACCTGGTTGGGCAGGAGACATACTGATAAAAGTTTTTAAGTGTCTTCTTTAAAGAAACATGGTTAAAATCCCCTAGAATAAAATTTGGAGCTTCTGGGGAAATCGACTGCAACCGCTGTACCACATCAAAGACGGTGCTGGAGGCGGAGTCAGCATTCGCTCTCGGGTGAATGTACACAGTCGTTATGAAAAGTTGGCGGAACTCACAGGGCAGATAAAAGGGGCGTAACGATACGGACAGAAGCTCCACATCAGGTGTACAGATGCGCTCTCTGACCGTGACAGATGTACAGTACTGTTTATTAATGTATAAACATACGCCGCCCCCCTGACGTTTCCCCGTTACCTTTTCCTGCCGATCCGAGCAAAGTGGGGCTCCAAAGCCATCAATACACAGGTCCGCATCCCGGTCATGCGCCGTAAGCTACGTCTCCGTGTAAGCCAAGACACAGCAGTTCTTGAAATCCTTCTGATATCATACATTCCCTTGAATTTCATCCACTTTATTTCTCAGGGATTGTACGTTCCCCATAATAATGGAAGGAATGCGGTTAAGCTGACGCCTCCTAAGGTTTAATCGCCTCCACGCTTTCCGCGTTTCCTCCTCTTGTCTCTCTTTTCATCGCCGTGTCCATGAAAATCTCTTAAAATAAAGTCCGGCAGTTGCAGCACGGACTCAAACACAGATGCTGCATTATCCATGTTTAAATGCAGTAACATGTCTCTGGAATACTGTATTCTTCCCGGCATGATCGCGATCGCGCTTACCTCCAAGACAAAGAGCCGGTAGGAAAAAAACAACAGTGCAAAAACAAGGAGAAAATCCATACTGATGGAACCAGGGAGCTCTTCGTTATATAGTCCACAAACATTCAAGGACAAAAACGACACAGAGAATTACATTGAAACACATTAAAATACATAAAAACAAAGACACAGACGTCAAACTTTTTTCACCCACTGCCAGTCGCTGCATGCGCAAGCGCCCATTGTCTCTAAGTTGATAATGAAATGTCAATCATTTCTGGTTGATTTTTGGCTCCATTGATTTTGGTGTACTGTTACGGGGATGGCGTGGGTGAATAATGAGTCTGTCATACCCTAAGTAGGCTATGTCTCCCCGTGCTCTTGCAGCTTTCAGCTGTGGCATTAATTCTTTAAAAGCTATATTCAATAAAGCTATATAAGAGAGCGCAGAGGAACTGAGGCAAAGCTTTTCCAGACTAGACTCTTCATGGCCCCAGTGCCCACGCTGGGGTCCCAGACTGTACATATGATAGAGGGTTCAGTAAAGAATCTGTGTCGACCTACGCTCGTGCCTCGCCTCCACATCCTTTCCCTTTTACCCTCTACAACCCCTTTAATTCCGGGTATAGTTAAGCGCAACTTCCCAAATAATTTACTCACAGTGACTTGATCAGGCTGTGTCCAGCCTAATCTGATGTTGGGGAGTGTGTAAATGAAGAGGCATATTCATTTCAGACGATTTATTACACACTCACATCTCACAAGCAAAGAACAGACTGACTGGTCACATTAAGCATTCCTCTCTCTATATCAAATCACACTTCACAAGGTTCAAGGCACTTCCTCATACACAGCATGACATCTACACTACACTTCATTCAACCCCCTCTCACCCACTTGGGCATTGTTTTCCCATGGGTATTCATTGTCTCTGTCTAAGGTGTGAAATAACCTGAGGCCCACACCGCACCCCCCCCAGCATCTTAGATAGAACAATAGAACATCAGTCCACATGATGTTTCCGCTTCAGTCTCCTCCCATATCTGCTGTAACTGGGGTTTACCGCCTCCGTGGCACTGCTGTGCCGGTGGGAGGCTGCTGGAAGTGTGTCCGACTGCGGGTGAGCCGTGGGGAGGGGGGGGGGCGTTCACTCTGTCCGTGTGGCTGCTCTGATGAATCGTTCCCCTGGGGAGGTCTCCGTGGGGGTCTTCCACGCCGAGGGACCCTCGCCAACAGCACTTGCTCATCCGCCACTACAAAGGCAGGTTTGAGTCTGTCTATGCCAATTCTCTCCCGTCTACCCCCCAAGTCTAGCACAAAATGCTTATCCCCTGTTTCCAACACTCTGAACGGTCCATCATAGGGTGGGCGCAATGGAGGGCGGTGGGCGTCGTGTCTGACAAACACGAACTCCGCGTTCTTCAAAGTTTTAGGCACGCGGAAAACTGTGGTGGGCAGGGCCCGGCAGCGTGCCTGTGTTTGCGCTACGCTGCAAAAGCTGAGACAGGGAGCTGCCCGGCGCGGGATTGTCCGGTAGAAATTCACCGGGCAGCCGTAAGGGCTGTGCAAAAACGAGCTCTGCCGGGGAAGCTTCCAGATCCCCTTTTGGCGCGGAGCGCAACCCCAATAAAGCCCACGGCAGCCTGTCTACCCAATTTGCATCCGTCAGTGAAGCCCTGAGTGCTGCTTTCAGTGATCTATGAAAACGCTCGCATAAACCATTGGCCTGTGGGTTGTACGCGGTTGTGTGATGAATTGCAGCACCCAGGCTGCGGGCCATCGCGGACCAGAGGTCGGAAACAAATTGCAAGCCCCTGTTGGACGTAATGTCCGACGGGACTCCAAAACGCGCCACCCATGTTGTTAAAAAAGCGCGTGCTACGTCCGCGGACGTGGTTGCCGCCAGCGGGACTGCTTCTGGCCAGCGCGTGGTGCGGTCCACCACTGTCAGGAGGTGCGTGCACCCCTGTGATGGCGGGAGGAGGCCCACGAGGTCCACGTGCACATGGTCGAACCTCTCAGCCGGTACTGGAAACAGCTCCAAGGGAGCCTTCATGTGCCTGTGTACCTTGGCTCGTTGGCACACCACGCAGGCTGCAGCCCACTCTTTTACTTGTTTGTGTAGGCTCGGCCACACGAACTTCTCTCCCACCATTTTGACAGATGCGTGCACTCCTGGGTGCGCCAGAGTGTGAACCGACTCAAACACACGGCGGCGCCACACGACCAGGACCACCGGACGTGGGCGTCCTGTGGAGACGTCGCAGATTAGGGGGTGCCGCCATCTTGCAGCACCCTGCTCTCCAGCCTTAACCCTGTTGGTCCAGACTGGAGCGCACGCACGTCTCTATCGCTAATCTGCTCCGCGGCCATGGCTGCGTGATCTATCACCATGTAGACTGGGGCCACCATGGCGCGCGAGAGGCAGTCCGCCACCACATTCAGTTTACCTGACACATGCTGAATATCGGTAGTAAACTCTGAGATCGCGGCCAGCTGTCTCTGCTACTGGCCCGACCACGGTTCTGAAACCTTGGCCATCGTGAACGTTTGTGGCTTGTGGTCTACGAACGCGGTGAAGCTGCGCCCTTCCAGCCAGAACTGGAAGTGGCGTATGGCCAGATGGAGAGCCAGCAGCTCTCTGTCGAACGCGCTGTATTTACGTTCGCTGTCGCGCAAAGTTCTGCTGAAAAATGCGAGCGGCTGCCAAGCCCCAGCGACGCGCTGCTCCACGACCGCCCCTATGGCCACGTCTGAAGCATCGGTGGTGAGTGCTATCGGGGCCGTTGGGTCCGGATGTGCCAGCAGTGCGGCGTTTGCCAGGGCTGCTTTAACTTCCAAGAACGCCTGCTCTCGCTCCAGGGTCCATTTGACTCTATCCGCGGGTTTCTGTCTCTTGAGCGTGGCGTACAATGGTTGCATGAGCCGCGCCGCGCGGGGAAGGAAACGGTTATAAAAATTCACCATCCCCAAAAATTCCTGCAGCGCCCTGACCATCTGAGGCCGGGGAAAATCTGCCTCGGTGTGCACTTTGTCGGGCAACGGGATCGCTCCTTCCGGAGAGACACGGTGCCCCAAAAAATCAATCTCCATCACGCCGAACTGGCATTTCGCCGGGTTGATTATCAACCCGTGCTCCTCCAACCTCCAGAAAACCGTCCTGAGGTGGGTTTCGTGTTTGTCTTCGGACGTACTGGCTACCAGGATATCGTCCAGGTAGACGAACACGAACAGGAGGTCATGCAGCACTGCATCCATCATGCACTGGAACGTCTGTGCTGCGCCTTTTAACCCGAATGGCATGCGCAGGAACTCGAATAAACCGAACGGAGTTATTACCGCTGTTTTGGGTACGTCCCCCGCGCGCACTGGGACCTGGTGGTAACCGCAGACCAGGTCTATTTTAGAAAAAACGCACGCTCTGGTGAGGTGAACGGAAAAATCCTGTATGTGGGGAAGTGGGTAGCGGTCGTGTGTTGTGGCGTTGTTCAACCTGCGGAAATCACCGCACGGTCGCCACGATACCTCAGCCTTAGGGACCATGTGTAGCGGGGATGCCCATGGGCTGTTTGATCGCACGATGATGCCCAACCTTTCCAGGTTGGCGAACTCCCCGCACGCTATGTCCAGTTTAGCTGCGTCCAAGCGCCGACGTCTTGCAAAAACGGGCGGCCCGGTGGTGGTGATAAAGTGTTCCTCTACCCCATGTTTAGCGATGGCCACCGAAAACGTCGGGACCGTGAGTGCTGGGAACTGAGTGAGCAGTGCGTGGAACTTACCGCCTGGAGTTGTGATGCTGGCTTGTGCTGTTGGCCGGGTCCCTCGAGCTATACAGGCGAGAGATTCAAAGGACAGTGCATTAACCAGGCGCCTGTTAGCAACATCCACAAGTAACCCATGTGCACACAGAAAATCAGCGCCGAGGAGCGGGCAACACAGTGCTGCTATGATAAAAGTCCACTCATACGAGCGGCCATGTAGAGATAAGGTCAGTTTTCTCTCACCGAACGTCTTAATCTCCAAGCCGTTTACTGCCACCATTCCGGGGCCGCTAGGTCCTGCCAGCCGGTCAGCATAGGATGGCAGGATGACGCTCTTCTGGGCTCCGGTGTCGACGAGGAAGTGTCTCCCCGAGCGCGAGTCC
The DNA here is from genome assembly GCA_020510985.1 of Pholidichthys leucotaenia. NCBI lineage: Eukaryota > Metazoa > Chordata > Actinopteri > Cichliformes > Pholidichthyidae > Pholidichthys > Pholidichthys leucotaenia. Next base: position 201,390,389 of record CM035843.1, on the reverse strand, counting down.
ATCACGTAGAGCAGCTTGTTCTCTTCACCGGTGGTCGCAGCTGCTACCAACTGCCGGGCTTGGTGTTTCCCGAGCGCTTGAAGTGGCACGGTGGCGCGCATCTGCGCGCGTTCCCTCCGAAGCGGCGGTGGTAGAAGCAGAGCATGTCTTTCTAGCGCTCCTTGGCCCCCGTTGCCGCTACCGTCGGTGGCTCCTCGCCTCCCCTGGTCGTCTCGCTGGGCTCCGCTGCCGCTGCGTTGACTGTGATCGCCCTGGTGGTGAGGATGATCCGGTCTGCCTCCTGGGCTAGCTCACGGTAGTCTCGCACGGCCAGCAATGGCGAATTGGCCAGAACCGCTCTTGCTTCTGTTGGCAGGTTCCGAAGGAAAAGGTGGGCAAACAGAAAGTGCCCGTCGCCCGTGCCCATCAACACCAGCATCTTCTCCATCAGGTCTATGGCCGACCCATCTCCTAACTCGGTCCGCGCCAGGAGCCTCTCTGCTCTCTCACATTCCGAGAGCGTGTATTGCCGCATGAGCGCAGCCTTGAGCGCCTCATATTTGCTGCTGGCTGGTGGCTGATCGAGCAGGCTCGCTACCTGCTGGGCTGTGCGGGAGTCCAGCGCTGCTACCACATGGTAGAACTTGGTGTCGTCTGCTGTTACTTCCCGGAGGGTGAACTGGGCCTCAGTGTGGTGGAACCAAGGGCGCGGGTTGTGCTGCCAGAAATCCGGTTGCTTGACTGAAACTGCACACGCGTTGCTGGGGGTTCCAGTCCTGGCTGTCTGCGGGTTGGCTTCAGCGTCTCTGGGGCTTCCCGACCGGGCTGGCTCCGGGGTTCTTACCTCGTGTTCCATAATACGTCTTGGGTCACCAGTGTGGGGTGTGTAAATGAAGAGGCATATTCATTTCAGACGATTTATTACACACTCACATCTCACAAGCAAAGAACAGACTAACTGGTCACATCAAGCATTCCTCTCTCTATATCAAGTCACACTTCACAAGGTTCAAGGCACTTCCTCATACACAGCATGACATCTACACTACACTTCATTCAACCCCCTCTCACCCACTTGGGCATTGTTCTCCCATGTGTATTCATTGTCTCTGTCTAAGGTGTGAAATAACCTGAGGCCCACAATGTCACCAAACACTTGGGCAATACAGAACTGGTCGGTTTAATTCATCCCACCGGGATAATTCGCTGGTAGGTTAAACTGATGAGTAAACAGAACGGCATTCTTCGCATTTGTCACTCTAGGCCTTTATTTTTCTTAATTCAGCATACAGTATAATACTGCTTAAAACTTCCTAGCATGCATTAACACAGCTCTTCTGTTCAACTCAGGCAGTGGGGTGAATCAACCCCCCCCCCCCCCCCCCGCAGCTATCAGAAACACAGACACCTCAGCAGGAAGCGGGGAAAACAAACACACACACACAGCGACAGCCTGCTGCAGCTCTCCCCAAACAACAGCACACACAGAGCTTCACCGAAATAGTGGATCAATATTTGCGCCAAAACATACAGCTTGTGGGAATGTGCAAATGATGAGACAGATTTCTTTCAAGTCAGCTTTATTCACATTCGCCAACATCTCAAAGAAGAAAGAGGACATCACAGGAAACTCTCGTCCTTAAATACCAGGACTCTCACAGTTCACAAGTCAAATTGCATCACAAGTCACATTGCATTATAATCGCCAGTAACAATGCATCTCCTCTTTAATCCTCTCATATCACCCCCACAGTCTCAGGCCCTGCATACCAAAGCTAACACCTTCACAGCTTCCTGTTATCTTCAAGGAAGCTCTGTCTTTGTTCTTATCTAAAATGTGAGGCCTTACATCAGTCACAAAGTAGGTCACATATGTGTGGCCACAAGCTTATGTTTTAATGATTTTTTCTTTTGCATATACTTTTGGGTGCACACAGTCTCGTGCAGGGTACCAAAATATGTAGCAATATTTGAAAAAATATAGTGTAATAAGGTACAGGAATTATTTATTTTATTTAATAGTGGGTGTGCGAGGGGACAGAGTTAAACAGTCACCCCAACACTCACCAAATAAAATAGAAAAGCACTGGTAAAAAGGGAGCACCAGTTCTAAAAGAGTGAATTGTTAATTAATTAATTTCAATTAATTAATTTCCATACCTTCAATTACTTAATGAATTCAGTCTCAAAATTTAGTGAGTTATTTTACTGCCATGACCCAGGAAAGCATATATGCAAAGGAAAACACTTCAACTTCTCTCATTTACAAGTTTATTAAATGAAACTCCTTCAGGTTACATGACATGGCATTCAAATGATGGGTAAACAGATTCAAATGATAAACAGGTGTTTGATATCACATCAACTTCTAATGGATTCCTGAGCATAAAATCTATAGTTAAACCTTTGTGGAACCAAAAGGAAACCAGATTTTATGTTTCAACTGTAATGCAATGGAAGTCTGAGATAACTAACAAAATCAGAACGCAACTTTATGGTGAAAAATTACATAAGCTGATTATCTGGAAAAGGAACTTATGAATTACTCTACAAAAATTACCGGAGGTTATAAAAAAATTAATAAGAATTTTCCTTCAGTTTATAGCTTTGTCCTACGGCTGAGGGACTAATTGTACCATGAAATATTGGTTATGTTCAATTATAATTGATATTTAGGACATCTCGTTTAAACCCAGCAGATAGAAAAGTGGTAGTCTCACTTACAAACAGCCGGTTCCAGGTATTCAGTGGTGGTCGTCACCAGTAAGGTGGCACACAGGGGGAAAGCGACTGCTGGTCGTGTTTCAGATCGTTCACAGCTGTGAGAAGCGTAGACTCGGCTGGCGCTCCCACAGGGCGTGCGGTGAGGAGCCGGAGACAGAGTGAAGGCTGGCCCCAGAGCAGGCGTGACGTCCTTTGGCAACCAGTCCAAATTTAGTATGTCCCCCGGCCCGCAGGACAAACCCAAAGGCTGAAGGAAAAATGTTTTAGTCAGTTTCACCCACGAGGTCTGAATTCTTAACGTGGTCATACGTGGTTGAGGCAGGGAAAGAAAGTCCAAAAATCTCTATCAGTTCACTTTAAAAGGCAGGAAAATTAAGAGTCCACTTTAATGGCAGGAAAAGTTAAAAAGTCCAAGAAAAAAAACATTCAAATAGGATAAGAACGGCTTCTGAGGTGAAGAAATAAAGGATTTGAGAATTTAACTCTCTTTAAAGGCGAGCTCATAGAAAAAAGGATGGTTTCTCCTCAGTTACCAGGAAACAGGCAAAAGCTTATCAAAAGACGATTTAAGAAAGCTAGCACAGGACTTGACAAGGTTCAGACACACAGAACATGAGCTTACAGAACACAGAACTCACAGAACAGAAAAACTCTGAACTAAAACAAACTCTGAACTGCCGGGGCGGCTCTGTTGGCATTTAACTGAAGTGCGCTGTCATGAATCCGGGTTTGGCAACCCAATTCTGACTCATGGTTATGCTTTGACCTAGTTTCCTCCTGACAGCTCGGGCACGCCCCCTCTTCCTGTCAAACTCTGTCAGCTGCGCTCACCGGCACACACACACACACACACACACACACACACACACACGTGCATGCACGCGCTCCATTCACTCTCATTCACATGCGCTCTCACACACCTGTTCCCAATCAGTTCTGCCCACGCATTCACACCGGCAATCTCTTTCATCGTTAGCGTTTGGAGTATTTGGTTGCCACCGCTGAGGAAGGAGATTGTTGGGACATTCCCCTTCATACATGGTAGTGTTTTCCTCCGCGTATGTGATCCACTCCCTGCGCTCTACTCAGCCGGACATTTTAAGACGAGGCTTTATATCCACCAAACTGTTGAGCATTTCGGCAGGTGCCCTGTATGCTGGTGGCCAATACAGTGATCCCTCGCTACTTCGCGCTTCACCTTTCGCGCCCTCGCGCCCTTTTCAAAAATATTCATCAAAAATTCAAAATTGAGAAAAAATGGGCGGGCGCTAGCAGAAGGCAGGGAGAACATTAGAACATCAGGTATCAACACGGAGAGCCCGCACAACTCAAAATCCACCTCTCTGACCACCGCTCCACTCCTCTCCGCCCACCTCTTCACCGCTCGGGAATCTCGCAAGCTGATTGGCCGAGACGTTTTACCGCGCAAGCTGATTGGCCGAGACGTTTTACCCAGCTTCTCTCCCTGCCGAGCGCCCACCCAGCAAAGGAAGACCGCATTCATTGTTCTTTATCGCTCGTGTTGCTTAGTCTCGCCGCGGAACTTTTCGCTGTTCTCTTGTGCCTTTTTGTGCGAAATAGTCTTCCCGTCGAGCCACTACGCCGCCTCCTGCAGCTTCCCTCGACGATCCTGCGCCTCTAGCACCTGACGATGAGGCGTCACCTGAGGAGCAGTAAAGCTCTCATTAACCTGTGCAGTAAATCATCTTCATCTTGAGTTACGTATCTTGTTATAAGAATAAAAGAGTTCTAAAAACATATTTATGTACACTTTATTTACATCTACGTATGTATGTACGCTTACACACACACACACACACACACACACACACACACACATGTATCATATGAGAGAGAGAGTGAGAGAATGAACGTACGTACTATTTATGGGTGACGTCATTAGGGGTGACGCTACTTCGCGATTTTTCACTTTTCGCGGTCGGTTCTGGAACCCATTAACCGCGATAAGTGAGGGATCACTGTACTGTCATTGCACCCCCCCCCATATATTGTATGGTTGACTGAACTGCATTTGGTAATTATTGAACCGGTTATTTTGTGAACTTTAATAAACACAGCACTCTCTACTCCTGCGATTGGGTTTTTCATTCTCTTCCTCATGTGCTGTGTAATGGCGCACAGGGGTTCATGACATGCACTGCTGGGTCATAAAAACGGACTGGCAGCTAGACGGACCAATTATCTTCGATAAAGAGGAGTTTGAATGGGCTTTGAATGGCCTCCTCCTGTCAAACTCCGACAGCTGCACTCACCGGCACACACACACACACACACACACACATACACACGCACGCGCATGCTCCATTCACTCTCATTCACATGTGCTCTCACACACCTGTTCCCAATCAGTTCTGCCCACGCATTCACACCGGCAATCTCTTTTATTGCTAGCGTTTGGAGTATTTGGTTGCCACTGCTGAGGAAGGAGATTGCCGGGACATTCCCCTTCATACATGGTAGCGTTTTCCTCCGTGTATATGATCCACTCCCTGCACTCTACTCAGCCGGACATTTTAAGACGATCTATACCTTGGTGTTTCAGCTGGTCCCCATCTCTGCCTCTGCCTCCAGTCTGCACAGCTCGCCCCGGATTAGCTCCAGAACTGAAAGTGTGCCTTAGCCTTCTCTTCTGTGCTAGCAGGCCTGCAGCATCAGGCTGCTCGCCTTTCCTGTTTCTTGCGTTATGCAGCCCTGCAGCACCAGGCTTTATATCCACCAGACTGTTGAGCATTTCATCAGGCGCCCTGTATGTTGGTGACCAATACTGTCATTGCCCCCCCCGATATATTGTGTGGTTGACTGAACTGCATCTGGTAATTATTGAACCGGTTATTTTGTGAACTTTAATAAACACAGCACTCTCTACTCCTGCGATTGGGTTTTTCATTCTCTCCCTCGTGCGCCGTGTAATGGCACACAGGGGTTCATGACAGAATGTCCCGACCGTAAAAAAAAAAAAAACCCCAGCAGAGTAGAGTTGTTTTTGGGGTTTTTTCCCTTCTCCTTTCCTCCTCATATGTGGACATAATGACTTGGACAGACGAGGAGCAGGAAGTCCAGGATTTACTAGAGGAGGCAGGCTTCGCCTTTCAGTGGTCTCGGTCTCCCGAGGAGCGGGAGTGGGCACAACTCTTTGTGGAGGACTTCGAGTGGCGCTACCCTCACCTTTGGGAGATCCATAGGGTAGACGCCATCCTCTCTGTCATCCTTCCCGCTCCTGACGCAGAGCTGGAGGATGCCTCTTCGCGATCGGAGCCGGCCCCTCGCCAGAAGAAATGCTCCCATGAGGAAGATTTCCCCTCTCCTCGGACCTCCTTCGTCTCCCGGTCCAGCGTCCACCCAGCCTGCGGACGAGCGGACGGAGATGGAGTTAGACAGGGAGCAGCGCTCATTATGTCAACTGGAGGAGGTTCTCTCCTGGACGCAGATGCCCCGTCCTTCTCCGACAGTTCGTCAGACTCAGGACACCGCGAGGAGGGTGATGGAGCGAGACAGCCTCTGGGATCATCTGGAGGCGATGGAGATCCTCCGGGACATCTTCGCCGCGCCATGTGAGGAAACGGCTGAGGATCTCCTAGTTCTCGAGCTCCTTGCGGCCACCTCGCTCTCCTTTCCCGAGGATGCGAGGTCTCTCTGCGCAGGTGACCCGCTTCCCGACACGGTGCTCCACGTTCCGGATGACCTCATCTCCGTGTCACTCAAGAGGAGGAGAGGGAGGAAGCCCTGCAGCAAGAAGCGTCCAGTCCCGCGTACCGCAGCTTTGCCCTCCCGCTCCGAGCAATGCTCCGCCCCATCACGAGAGGAGATGGAGGAATGTAGGTGGGCTCTCCTGGCTGAAATGGACCTCATCTTGGAGGTGAAACCGTGGCTCCTCCCGGAGATGGCTGAAACACTGAAAGAGCTTTCCCTGAGGGAGGAGGAGCTTCAACCCGACGCGGAACGCCAGGAGAGTGGAGAGGATGCCTCAGAAGCCGCTGGGGACCTCCAGTGCCAAGAGAACAGGCAAGTTTCTTTTCATTCGAGTTACACAATCAATGATCAATGTTGCCTGCATCCTGGTGAGGAGACTCGGGGCGTGCAGTCCCCTGAGCTTTCCGCCCCAGTGGCATACAGTACTCTCGTGCCGGGTTTCAATGACTCTTCTCTATGTGGCCCCACGAGCCCATTGGTCCCTGATCCAGGTCGCTCGGGGGAGGAGGAGCCAGAGGACCAGGAGGGTCCAGCCCATGCGCCAGCTAAGAAGTCGTCCACAGCCGCCACGCCAGAGGTACCAGAGGCGTGGAGGATGGCACACAAAAGTTCCACTCCTGCAACCGTCATCACGCCCGCTGCAGGGGCCGCCGCAGTGGAGTCATCCCCTGGACCAGACCTCCAGCCTATGGGACCCGGGGCATCATCATCGAAGTCCTAGACGGCGGTAGAGCTTAAGTACAGGCAAGTAGTCTCTCCTGTAGGTCATTTGTTGATGGTGAAGGGATCTTGCCTGGCTTTTGGGGAGGGGAGTCGGGTGCGGCCCCCGGCCACATCTGGACCCCCCTCGCTGGGCTCTGTCGCTGCCGGCGACCCTAATCGCTCTCCCTCTCCTATCCCCTTTGAGCTCCATCCTAGGGTCGCTGGAGAGGAGCAGCCACCACCTGGGCTGCCCATTGATAACGAGGCGGGTCCAGCTTCCGTGGAGGGGGCTGACAGGGATGAGGCACCTGATGGACCGGAGGAACCCATGCACCCAAGATCATCAGAGTCCTGGACGGTGGTGGAGCCAGAGTTCAGGCAGGTGTGTTCCATTATATCAGAAATTTCAATATTAATGTCACTGCCCAACTCATGGTGAAGTGGACCCGGGGCAGCTCACGGTAGCCCTCGGGACTGCCACACCAGGCTCCACGGCTGCCGATGACCCTGACCCGGTTTTTCTCTTCCTCCCTTCGGACTCGGAGCCTCCGGCCAGGGTCGTCGGAGAGCTGTTGGAGGCAACCGAGGATTGAGGCCCAAAGCTGGAGGACGTGAGGAGCATCACCTTCCTCACTGGGGAGGCCACCACGGGAGCAATGAGGCCCCCGATGGAGTCCACCGCGGGTGCAGCAGGGCCTGAGCCAGGGTCCACCGCGGGTGCAGCAGGGCCAGAGCCGGGGTCCGTCGCGGGTGCAGCCATGTCCCAGACTGGGACCATCGCGGGTGCAGCCACGTCCCAGACCGGGACCATCGCGGGTGCAGCCACGTCCCAGACCGGGACCATCACGGCTGCTACGGTTCCCCTGCCCCAAGCCTCGAACGGCAGGGGGGCTCCCATTCCTGGGCTTCCCCGCCGAGGTCCCTAAGGTTGGAGGCTGCCTCTCCGCCCTCCTCTCAGGGCCTGGTGGCTCCACCACGTTAGTTGGCCACCCGAAGGACTTGGCTTATGGGTCGGGTGGCCCATCGGCCTGGGCAGGCCGCCGGACACTATCCCACGGCCGCCTGCTGGACTTGGGACTTGGGCAGGCCACCCAATCAGCCCCTCCTCACCACACTGGGGGCCTGGGACTGTGGTCGACCCCCCGAACTTTGGACTTCTGGAGAGGGGGGTTAGTGCTCCAGGTTGGTTTTTTTTTTTTTTTAGGAGGGATTGTTATTCATTCTGTTTTTGTACCATTGTCTTTTCACGGGTTGCTTCCCTCCTAACCAGTTTTCCCCCACCTGTTTGTTGCCGGGGGGGGGGGGTGTCCCTTGAGTGGTTTTGTCTCATTCTTTTTTGGCTGATGGTGCTGGGGTGTCTGGTATCCACCACTGGGGGGGGGGGCTGTCATGAATCCGGGTTTGGAGGCCAAACCCGATTCTGACTCATGGTTATGCTTTGACCTAGTTTCCTCCTGACAGCTCGGGCATGCCCCCTCTTCCTGTCAAACTCCATCAGCTGCACTCACTGGCGCACACACACACACACACACACACACACACACACACACACACACACACACACACGCGTGCACACACGTGCTCCATTCACTCTCATTCACATGCGCTCTCACACACCTGTTCCCAATCAGTTCTGCCCACGCATTCACACCGGCAATCTCTTTCATCATTAGCGTTTGGAGTATTTGGTTGCCACCACTGAGGAAGGAGATTGTCGGGACATTCCCCTTCATAAGTGGTAGCGTTTTCCTCCGTGTATGTGATCCACTCCCTGCGCTCTGCTCAGCTGGACATCTTAAGACGATCTATACCTTGGTGTTTCGGCTGGTCCGCGTCTCTGCCTCTGCCTCCAGTCTGCACAGCTCCCCCCGGATTAGCTCCAGAACTGTAAGTGTGCCTTAGCTTTCTCTTCTGTGCTAGCAGGCCTGCAGAATCAGGCTGCTCGCCTTTCCTGTTTCATGCGTTACGCAGCCCTGCAACACCAGGCTTTATATCCACCAGACTGTTGAGCATTTCGGCAGGCGCCCTGTATGTTGGTGGCCAATACTGTCATTGCACCCCCCCCCCATATATTGTATGGTTGACTGAACTGCATTTGGTAATTATTGAGCTGGTTATTTTGTGAACTTTAATAAACACAGCACTCTCTACTCCTGCGATTGGGTTTTTCATTCTCTTCCTCGTGCGCCGTGTAATGGTGCACAGGGGTTCATGACATGTGCTGCTGGGTCATAAAAACGGACTGGCAGCTAGATGGACCAATTATCTTCCATAAAGAGGAGTTTGAATGGGCTTTTGTCCAATGAGGGAACAGTTCTTTGTCTGTGAACAGCCAATCAAATGCAAGGGTGTTATCCAACAGACAGGCCCCCTGGTGATTGGTGGTTACAATGTTAGATGATACACAAGTTTCAGCAAACATTCATTCAGTTACCATGAAATTCATTTTATACTCCGTATAAAATCTAACTAAAGTAAGTGACTCAAGGCTAATATTCAGTGACCATGCATTTATACTATTACTAATAAGTTTAACATTCATTTGAATAACATTCATGAAAAAGAAAAACATTCCTAAGACATGCACTCACATTTAAATCAAGGATTAATGAATTATTGCAAACCATTATTGTCCATCAAAAAGGGCGATTATCTTCACAGTGTCCTTAGAATCCTGAGAAATGAGAGCTGGAAGAAGAGTTTAATGTTCATTCAAAATTAACAGTTCCAGATTGCACAAGTAATGAAACATATTCCGTAGATGTCCACTAGGAGGTACTGTTGAGTGGTAGATAAAACTGGTCAACACCAAATTCATTGTCTTAAGTTTTTTTTTTTTTTAGCTGATTTAGGACAATTTTGATGTGCTGACTCCAGAAATCACATTGGTTTTGCTCAATCGGGTCAACTTTTTGAATTATGGCCACATGTTGTTTTATACGTTTTTGTTTACAAGTATGGGTATTTTTGCTTTATATGATGCAAAATTCTTTTTTATGTCTTGAAATTCTCTGTATTCTGAACAATGATGGCATAACATTCAATTTACATGTACTTACCTTTATATATATAAAGGTAAGTACACGCACAATACTAAATAACCTTGACCCTTGACGAACAGGTTTTTGCTTAGCACCTGATCGAGAGAAACGGATGTCATTTTCGGATTCAGCGGTGCATAATTGTCTTAAATCAGTTGAAAAAACACAGGCAACTTACAAAAAAATATTTTTGTAACCCTGTGTAATTTTTAGGTCTTGGAATGTGAGCAGGGGCAGCCTAGAGGCTTCTGCTATATGTCCAAAAGAAGGAGGTAACCATATATCTGTCAGCTTAAGGAGTTTATGACTTTTTAAGAGTATCAGTTCCTGCTACGAATGAATTCTATCAGCATGAACTGTCTAATTGGGGTTTGACTCCAGAGGTGTTACAGTCCACTTAACCTCTTGCACTCTGGGATACCACGGGCGGTCACGTCTCTGCGTCCTAGTGCGTCCTTGTGCGTCCTAGTGCGCATTGTGCGTCTCAGTGCGCACTGAAAAAAAAAGCTACATTTCCGTTCTTCCACTACAGACACAGCAGCGAACAGAAAGCCAAAGGAGTGTTTTGATTGGTTTAGATTTGATTGACCTCTCATTCGACTAATAAGAGCCTTGAATTGGGTTTCTGAAACCTTGAAGAACCAATGACTGAAAAACTAGCAAGAAGGACCCGCCTACCAACGACTGCGAATACAACGAGCCAATTGAAGCAGAGAAGTTCGACGATTGAAAGGGTGTGTCCCGTGCGTAAAATCTGTTTTGTGTAAGCTGCTGGGTGACACACACGCGTTCGCCAGTCTTTTTTTCTTACTACTGTTCTTATTTGTTTTGAAAAATCGTTTGCCAAAACCGCAATCATGGAAGTGCAAAACCGCAATAATGGAATCATGGTTAGACCAGGTCGCGTGACCAGAACCACGAGTCGTAACAAGCGGACCAGCTTCATCTTCGTCTGACAATGAGGAACAGATGTTCACCAATGACACTTCTGTTGTGGACAGGTAAGTGTTATAAGCTAAATTATTCTTTATCACTGAAAATAATAATAAAAATGACTTTTGACTGATCGGTAATTACAACTGTGCATCATCGCCACATGACAGACCGTTGACGGACCGTTTTTTTATGTGCCGCGCTCCTTTGTAGCGGGAGGGGGAGTTGTTATCTTCTACAGTGCAGATATTTTAGTATAATCTTTATTGCACTGTAGGTTATTTTTTTCTTGTAAAAAAAAAAAAGGCCACACATTTTTTACGTGGCATGCTTCTTTGTGTGTGGGGGGCTTGTTTGTTCATTCATTCATTCATGAATGAATAAACAACCCCCCCACACACACACCCACACACACACACAGAGCCCTGAGTGTCACCTTTCACCTTTCATTAGAGCCCAAGATCAAGCTTCTATGTTGAATCATTCAAAAGTTATAGACGTTTTTCCAAACTGTGCCATTTGGCACAACTTGGCACAGTTCAAAAACGCCTGGGAACAACCTGACAAAAAAGCTGTGTAATATATTCATTTTTTGTGGTGTTGTTACAAAATTTTGACCTCAGCTGGATAACACTTGGTTCTACATTTCTGTTGCATTTTCCAGCCAGTATCTGACAGCTGTGTGTTATTTGCAAGCATTTGTATCTAAAAAAAAACACCCAGGCAACCTTTATTTTCTTCAAGTTCAGTATGTTTAGATGACTGTTACTCAGTGGCAGGAGCACTTAGAGAGATTATGACTGTTTTGCCAAAAAATTCAAAGTTTTCTTTTAAATGAGACCAACCCCATGAAGATGCTGCAAAGGGTTGAAGAACAGCTTTTGATTTACTTTGGGTATGTTATTTTTAGGCGTTTTTAGGGAAATTGACCAGAGTGCTAGGAGTTAAGCCTTTAAAAGCAAGTCCTTATCAGGTTTCTCTACAAAAGGGAAATTGTTTACACTGGGGTCCCGATGAAGAAACACAGCAATTCTTGACCAGAGTTGAATGAGAGTTTCTTTAAGATGAAGAAACGTGATTTCCTGAATTAGCCTGAAGAATCAGAATCAGAATCAGAATCAGATTTATTGCCATTGTTCATGTAGTACACAAACTAGGAATTTGTCTCAGTGCAATGCTGCAACATTAAACATGATAAAATAAAAGAAATAAACTATACATGCAATAAAGTGTAGAATAGAGTAGAAGAAGAATAGTGTAGAAGAAGAGAAGCTGATGTTACAACAAACAACAAAGCTCTGAGACCAGATGCTTTTTCAGTAGTATTCTATAAAGAATTTTGGCTTGTGATGGCACCTACCTTCATTAGAATGGTGAACCAAATTAAAGAAAATAATGTAATCCCTCCAAATATGGACTTATCCTGCTCCTAAAACCCAAAAAAGAACCTACGCTTCCATCCAGCTACCGTCCCATCTCACTTATGAATGTTGATCTAAAAATAATTTGCAAAGCTCTACAGGTTTCATCAAGGGTAGGCACTCGGCTAATACACGCATGTGTAGAAGAGCTTGAAATAACGAGGCGATGTGATTTATAAACCAAAGTTTATTATCAGCTCCTCTAACAAGTCTCATCTAGGTGCAGCAGTAGAAGAAGTGAGAGAGCGAACACCTTCGGCTCTACGAACTTATACTCGCACATAACAAAAGACATGCATATCAAAGGCTGACATCCCTCGCTATCTTAATCCCCTCTTTTGTCTTCGTACCCCTCCACCTGGCCCTGGGGGGTCAGGGCGACCTATCTGGTCTCCACCGCAGCGCCTTGGATGCTCTTTGATCTTCACTGGCGGTTAAGACCTTTTGTCCTGTTCTGAGGTGTGAAGTCGCTTTACATATGTAATCACCAAATATCTCACATGCTTATACATATGTAGGTTATGGGATATATGATTAATATAGACCACAGCCCCCCCCAAACGACTAAGAAAAGGACAATAGAAAAATTCACAGTTTAAGATAATTATTATGACATACTAACTGCTACCTCTTAACACAGAAGAAACTTTCCAGCAGCCATGCTCCTGAGAGAGTTCAGTGGTAATCATAACAGCATAGTAATATCACAAGTCAGTCCTAAACTGTTACAGCACAATTAGTGAACAACTGTTGAGTAGTTTGCATCAGTCCTTGTGCCGTCGGGGTTTTAATCTTCTCCCGAATCTGCTGTGGGTCCGCTTGGGCGTCCTGGTGGGACCTTCCTGTAAGGAATCTGCAGCTTGGGGAGGAGAGTGATTATTTGTTCCCTGCAGGGGGGCTGAGTCTTTCCTCTTGGGGGGTCCACCCCTCCGAGGTGCTCTCGCCAACCGTGCAGGCTCGTCTCTCAACAAGAAGGCAGGTTTAAGTCTGTCAGTGCTGTTTCTTTTCTATCCCCAAAATCAAGCACAAAATGTTTATCACCAGGTTCCAGCACTCTGAATGGGCCATCGTATGGTGGGCGGAAGGTTGGTTTTAAAGCTTCATGCCTAACAAAAACGAATTCAGCGTTTTTTAAAGCTTGGGGGACAAAAACCTGTGGAAAAGAGTGATGTGCCGGTCCGGGGAGAGAGTCCGGTCCGTTGCTGCCTAAAAACCTCGGGGCTGGAAGATGCCCTGGCTCTGGGTTCTCTGGCAAAAATTCACCTGGGAGCCTGAGAGGTTGTGCAAAAACTAATTCTGCTGGGGAGGCGTCTAGATCCTCTTTAGGCGCAGCACGCAACCCCAATAAAACCCAGGGAAGTTTATTTACCCAATTTGTATCCGTTAGTGAGGCTCTGAGGGCGGCCTTTAACGATCTGTGAAAACGCTCGCATAACCCATTAGCCTGAGGGTGATAAGCGGTGGTGCGGTGAATTGTCGCCCCTAAGCTGCTGGCCATGGCTGACCATGGCTCCGAGACAAATTGAGGCCCCCTATCGGACGTGATGTCCGATGGGACGCCGAAATGTGCCACCCAGTTTGTCAAAAAAACGCGAGCGACTTCCTCCGCTGTAGTTGACGCCAGAGGGACTGCCTCCGGCCAGCGCGTGGTACGGTCTATCATTGTTAACAGATGTGTGAAACCTTGGGAGGAAGGTAGTGGCCCCACGAGGTCGACATGAACGTGGATGAACCTTCTAGCAGGGATTCGAAAAGGCTCTAGAGGGGCTTTTGTGTGTTTGTGTACTTTGGCGAGCTGACAAGAAATGCAAGTCTTTGCCCATTCTTTTACGTTTTTGCACAGGCCAGGCCACACAAACTTTTCGGCGACCATTTTAACCGAAGCGCGCACACCTGGGTGCGCGAGGGAGTGAATCGAGTCGAAAATACGGCGGCGCCATGCAGCTGGGACTAACGGGCGAGGTCGGCCGGTTAAGATGTCGCATATTAGGGGGGGTACACCGTCGCGTAAACCCCTTTCCTCCAGCCTTAACCCTGTTGGTCCAGACAGGAGTGCGCGCACGTCCGCGTCACTACTTTGCTCCTCCGCCATGGCTGCATAATCTATCCCTGCATGGATTGGGGCCGCGTATGTGTCCGCGTTGGCGAAGAGTTCTGCGGCTGAGGTAGTATAATCTGTCTCCTCGTGCTCTGGCGATGTCACAGCGCGAGAGAGACAGTCTGCTACCACGTTAAGTTTGCCTGCCACATGTCGAATGTCTGTGGTGAACTCTGAAATCGCAGCTAGCTGTCTCTGTTGCTTGCCTGACCACGGTTCGGAAATTTTAGCCATCGCAAAGGTGAGCGGTTTGTGGTCTACAAAAGCCGTGAAACGCCGCCCTTCCAACCAAAACTGGAAGTGGCGGATGGATAAATGAAGCGCTAGCAGCTCCCTGTCAAAAGTGCTGTATTTACGCTCAGTTTGGTTTAGCGATTTGCTGAAGAATGCCAAAGGTTGCCAGATTCCGCTGACGTGTTGTTCTACAACTGTCCCTATGGCCAGGTCTGAAGCGTCTGTGGTTAGCGCAATGCGGGCCGAGGGATCGGGGTGAACCAACAATGTGGCATTAGCTAGGGCACTTTTTACTTCCGCGAAGGCGCGTTCGCGCTCCGGGGTCCATTCGACCGCGTTGGAAGGTTTTTGTTTTCTGAGTGCGTCATATAGGGGCTGCATGAGCTGAGCTGCGTGGGGGAGGAAACGGTTGTAAAAATTAACCATTCCCAAAAATTCTTGCAGCGATTTGACCGTTTGTGGCCGTGGGAAACTTTTTACTGCGTGAACTTTGTCTGGCAGTGGGACTGCCCCCTTCGGTGAAACTCTGTGTCCTAAAAAATCAATTTGAGACACGCCGAATTTGCATTTGGCTGGATTGATTATTAACCTGTGCTCTTCTAGTCTCTGAAAAACCATAGTGAGATGCTGCTCGTGTTCTTCCTCAGACGAGCTGGCTACCAGCATATCGTTGAGGTAGACGAACACGAAGGGGAGGTCGCGTAATACCGCGTCCATCATCCGCTGAAAGGTTTGAGCGGCGCCTTTAAGGCCGAAAGGCATCCGTAAAAATTCAAAAAGACCGAAGGGGGTTATTACAGCTGTTTTAGGAATGTCCTCTGCTCGAACTGGGACTTGATGATAGCCGCGGACCAGGTCTATTTTTGAAAAAATGCGCGCACCCACCAGATGTAGTGAAAAATCTTGAATGTGAGGAATTGGGTAGCGGTCATGCGCTGTCGCATTGTTTAATCTGCGGTAATCGCCACACGGTCTCCAAGAACCGTCGGATTTCGGGACCATGTGAAGTGGTGACGCCCAGGGGCTTTTCGAGCGCCTGATAATGCCTAATTTTTCAAGGGTGGTAAACTCGTCCCGAGCTATGGCGAGCTTGGTCGCGTCTAAGCGCCGAGCTTTGGCGAATACGGGTGGGCCAGTTGTGGGAATAAAGTGTTCGACCCCGTGTTTAGCCACTGTGGCTGAGAATTTGGGAATTGTGAGTGCTGGAAATTGGGTGAGGAGTTGATCAAACTTACCTCCTGCTGTGGTGACGCTGGCTTGCACGGGTGGTGGAGAAACTCGAGCTGAGCAGGGAATAGAAACAAAGGACAGTGCATTAACCAAGCGTCTGTTCGCTAGATCAACTAATAACCCATGTGCACACAAAAAATCTGCGCCCAACAAGTTAAAACTCACCGCCGCTACAACAAATGTCCATCTGTAGTTGCGGCCGTGGATGCGGAGGGGCAGGCTCTTTTTGCCAAAAGTGTCGATGATGGAGCCGTTGGCTGCCACCGCTCCATTGCCCCGGGTGCCCATGGCCCAATCTGCTTGGGAGGGCATGACAAAACTTAGTTGAGCTCCCGTGTCGATAAGGAACTGCTTGCCGGTGTGTCCGTCCATCACATATAAAAGCTTGCTTTTTTCGCCGAGAACCGCCGCTGTTAACGGTTCTCGGCTTTGGCGTTTCCCGAAATCGTGAATTTGCAGGGGGGAACGCATTTGTAAGCCTTCTCAGCGAAGCGGTGGTGGTAATAACAAACGTCGCTCCGTCTGTTACGTCTTGGCCGTGTCGCTGTCACCGCGGGCTGATTCTGCTCGGTGGTTTGTGGCTCCTCGTGGCTCCGGACATCAGCGTTGAGGTCTGCGGACGCTGCTGTGGGTGTCTGTTCTTTGCAGGTGTTGACGAGCCGTTGAGCTTCGTGAGCCAGCGTGCGGAAGTCCTGCTGGGTGCTGCATCACATGTTGGCAAGCGTCCCTCTCATGTGTGGCGGCAGCGTACTGAGGAATATGAATTGGAAGAGGAAGTTGTCGTTGTCCTCTTCTTTAAGTTGCAGCAAGTCCTCCATGAGGGCCTTGGGTCTGCATCCTCTGTGGCCGTAGACCGCCAGGATCCTCTCGGCTCTCTCCTCGGCTGAGGGGACGAAATTTGCCACGACGGTCGCCTTCAGTTCTTTATATATATCCTGGGCCGGCAGCCGCTGGATGATGCTCCGCGCACATCTTGAAGTGGCGGCGTCGAGTTTGGCGACGATGTGATAGAACTTTGTATCGTCAGCCGTGATGCCCGCAAGTGCAAACTGGGCTTCAGCTTGCTGAAACCACGAGGCGGGGTCTTCCTGCCAGAAGTCCGGCAGCTTGACGGTGACGGCGTTTGTGTGGACCGTCACTGATGTGTCCGCAGGGTGAGAGTGCCTTCCTTCGGCTCTCTCAGCGGCGCTGGTGCTCGGTTGAGCCCTCTCTATCACTTCTGCCGTGGGGGAATGTCGTCCATCTGTTCCCCTGTCTGCATGGGCGCCGGCGTCTGCCTGGGTCGCCACAGATGAGTCGATCGCGGGGGAACGCCTCTGGTCCATACTCGCGTCAGGGTCACCAGTGTAGAAGAGCTTGAAATAACGAGGCGATGTGATTTATAAACCAAAGTTTATTATCAGCTCCTCTAACAAGTCTCATCTAGGTGCAGCAGCAGAAGAAGTGAGAGAGCGAACACCTTCGGCTCTACGAACTTATACTCGCACATAACAAAAGACATGCATATCAAAGGCTGACATCCCTCGCTATCTTAATCCCCTCTTTTGTCTTCGTACCCCTCCACCTGGCCCTGGGGGGTCAGGGCAACCTATCTGGTCTCCACCGCAGCGCCTCGGATGCTCTTTGATCTTCACTGGCGGTTAAGACCTTTTGTCCTGTTCTGAGGTGTGAAGTCGCTTTACATATGTAATCACCAAACATCTCACATGCTTATACATATGTAGGTTATGGGATATATGATTAATATAGACCACAGCATGCTATTTAATTTAAAAGACTACTGTAAGATTAATAACTTAGAAACCACAATTTTATCTCTAGATGCAGAGAAAGCCTTTGACCGTGTTAATTGTAAATTTCTTTTTATGGCGTTAAACAAATTTGTGTTTGGTTAATCTTTTATAAACGGGATTAAAACACTATATAGCTGTCCAACTGCATCTGTCCAAACAAATGATCAAAGTTCTCGAAGTTTTAATCTACAGAGAGGTACCAGGCAGGGTTGTCCACTCGCTCCCTCACTTTTTACCATCTTTATCAAACCATTAGCAGCAGTCATATGACAAAATGTTGACATTAGAGGTTATGCTGTCCTCACTTAAAGTTGCTGCTGGCAATGTTTTTTTCAGCTGTACAGCTAGTATAACACTTTTCCTTTTCCACAACAAATCCACCAATGAACAGGCAATGTGCTGTATTTGGCAGGCTTTAATTGTAGAAAAAACTTGACGCTTTGTCAATTCTCTTCTTTGTAAAACTAAAAAAACAATACAAAATACAGCATATAAACAACTTAAACCAAATGTGTCACCAATACATCATTATGAGGCCATTACTGCCAAAAATGTAACAAACTGAATTAAACAGTAATAAAGATTGACAACAAACACTGCAAGTCAATAACAAAGCATTAAATTACTGCTCCAGCACTTAGCCATAGCCTCACTAACAGATAAAATAATCTACAGAAATGTACCATTCAAATTAGAAAATAATTGAATCAGCACACCAATATAACTCTAAACATTGCAAAAACTTACAGATGAAGCCACTTCTGTGGTATTTAAAAGGTCGATTTGAGAGGATTGGTGAGCAGGTTCCCCCACAGTGAACACATGAACAGAAAAAAGGAAGTTCCAGAAACTCGACTTTCTGATTTAGAACCGCAACTTCCTCTCACCACTAGAGGGAGCCATAGGACACACAAATGGACCAAAACACCCATTCCAGTTGAGAGGTTGCACCGACGTCACACAGGTCACATGTCTTTTGTTTACTGCACTATTTTGGATGGCAACAAACAGTCAAATCACCAACAGCAAGCATGAGTGAGTGTAATCAACGAGATAAATGGCTACACACAAATCAACACCGTGGTCCACCGACAAGGTGCAGACTTTTCTGTGCTAGGTACCTGATTAAAGAAATCCAGAGGGAGCTGGACGGAGCAACCTGAAAAGAATTCATGGCCACGGCGAAGGCAGACAGGAGGCAGAGCGGCGTCAACCCGACCACAGCATCATCATTGTTGAAAACAGTGATAGAGGATGGTGAGTGATGTGATATTATGCATCTTTGCTGTTATTTATCCCAGCGGTGGAAAGCTCACTTTGAACAAACAACACTGTTGTCTCCTGTATGCAGACAATGAGCTAGCTAGTTAGCCATCAATGCTAACTCCGTGCTCTGCTTGTATTTTGGGCTTGTGTCGACAACATCTGACGAAATAAGCTTGTGTTAATTTTGGTTAAAAAGTAGTTTTGTTGCACCTTCGTGCTGTGCATGTGCTTAAGTTGTGTGTGTATTTTCATTCTAGAGTCCTACCGCAGGCTGAAGATCTGCTGAACTGGAACCAGCAGCACATCCAGTTGCTTCTCAGTGAGGCAAGAGAGCATGAAACAGGAACAGGTCAAGTGGACCCCTGACTAAGTGAGCACCCCAAGTGGACCCTGGGGTCCAATCTGTAAAATGTACAAGTACATTTTCAATCCAGTGATCTACAACCTGATTCAGAGCTTTCTAAAGCCTCATTAAGAACATTATAGTCCCACATACTGTACCAATTCTGTGAATTTTCATCTGGGGGCAGCCAGCGATGACGAGCAGCAGCAGTGGAGAAGAAAAGTCTTTTGAAAGCAGAAACAGAGCCAAAACCTTCTCCGGGTCAGCTTAGTTGTCATCTTCCATATACAGGTGCATCTCAATAAATTAGAATGTCATAAGAAGTTGATTTATTTCAGTCATTCAGTTCAAAAAGTAAAACTCATATATGGATTCATTACACACAGAGTGATATATTTCAAGTGTTTGTTTATTTTAATTTTGATGTTATGACTTGCAGCAAATGAAAACCCCAAATTCAGTTTCTCAAAAAAATTAGAATATTATATAAAATCAATTAAAAAAAGATTTTTAATAGACATGTTGGCCGACTGAAAAGTATTTCCATTTACACACTCAATACTTGGTCAGGGCTCCTTTTGCATACTTACTGCATCAATGCAGCATGGCATGGAGGTGATCAGCCTGTAGCATTGCTGAGGTGTTATGAAAGCCCAGGTTGCTTTGATAGCAGCCTTCAGCTCATCTGCATTATTGGGTGTGGTGTATTTCATCTTCCTCTTGACAATACACCATAGATTCTCTATGGGATTTAGGTCAGGAGAGTTTGCTGGCTAATCAAGCACAGTGATACCATGGTCATTAAACCAAGTATTTGTACTTTTGGCAGTGTGGGAAGGTACCATGTGCTGCTGGAAAATGAAATCAGCATCTCCATAAAGCTTGTCAGCGGAGGGAAGTATGAAGTGCTCTAAAATCTCCTGTTAGATGGCTGCACTTACATTGGACTTGATTAAATACAGTGGAAAAACATCAGCAGATGACATGGCTCCACATATCATCATTGACTGTGGAAACTTCACACTGGACCTCAAGCAACTTGGATTCTGTGCCTGTTCACTCTTCCTCCAGACTCTGGGACCTTGATTTCCAAGTGACAAGACTTGGCACCTGATTTGGGGAGCCATTTCATCTGCTGGTGTTAGGCCACTGTATTTTATCAAGTCCAAAGTCAGGCCAAAGTATTGAGTGTGTGCATGGAAATACTTTGTTGGCCAACATTTCTATTATTTTTTTTAAAAATTGATCTTATGTAATATTCTATTCTAATATTCTACTCTTATGTATTCTATTTTTTTGAGAAACTGATTTTTGGGTTTTCATGAGCTGCAAGCCATAACCATCAAAGTTAAAAGAAACAAACACTTGAAATATATCACTCTGTAAGGAATCTACATAAAATATGAGTTTCATTTTATAAATTGAATTACTGAAATAAATCAACTTTTTGATGATATTCTATTTTAGTAAGATGCACATACACACACACACACACACACACACACACACACACACACACACACATATATATATATATATATATATATATATATATATATATATATATATATATATATATATATTATACTTCTTGGTGGGCGGGGAAAGTCTTTCCAACAGTTTTACATTGTTCTCTTTCTTCATGTTTATAAATCACTGGATTGAGAATGTACTTGTACATGTACAGATTGGATCCCAGAGTCCACTTGGGGTGCTCACTTGGGGTACTCACTTGATCAGGGGTCCTCTTGACCTGTATTCCATGAAACTACCTTGTGAAGGGAGGCGATGGCTCAGAATGCTGCCTTCACTCAAGCGTTCCTTGTTGTGCTGGGCCACCTTACAAAGGCGATGAATTGGTGTGTGTGGCTGGCGTGTATGACCCATTCTGAGTTTTTTTTACAGTTTAAAGTTTGAATTTTGCACATTCTGAATAATCTGTATTTTGCTGGTGATTGTAATAAACAATTTAGTGACTTATGTGTTTGCATCATGATTTTCTGTTTCTCTGTTAAGACACTGGTGGGAAGACTCAACAGTATAAACCAAACATTTATCAATGACGTTTGAAAATAATTATTATTTAGCGAATGCAAAGTCCTTAAGCCAAGCAGTTGCCTCCTGGTTTGCTGTATGGAGGGTGTGTAATCCTCCTTCCAGTCTTTGGAGCGGGCAAGCCTCTATGATGTGTTCCATAGTTTGCTCCTCTCCACATGCGCACAGTGGGCTAGGGCTACTGCCCCATCTGTGAAGCCTGGCCAAGCAGGGGCCATGTCCAGTCCTGAAGCGATTGAGTGTAGACCACTGTCTCCTTGGGAGGTTGGTGCCCGGGACCTGTTGGTTGGGGTTTATCACCAGCTGTTTGTTTGGGACCTCCTTGGTTTCCCATTCCTCTTGCCAAGCTGTCTGGATGGTAAAGTCAGCTGGGGGAGGGTTTTTCCAAATCGGCCGTCTGGATGAAAGTCGGGCAGTGGGTGGGGTGTAGATATCTGCATGGATTGGTAAGTGAGGAAAATCTTTAACTTTTTGGAGCATCCTTTGAGTTAATGCTGCTCGCCGGATGTGTGGAGGGGCTATGTTTGACAGTACAGAGAGCCAGGGGAGTGGTGTTGAGCGGATTGTTCCAGTTATAGTTCTCATGGTTGAGTTGAGCTGGGTGTCTACATGGTGTGTGTAAGATGACCTGGACCAGACAGGGGCACAATATTCTGCTACAGAGTATGAAAGGGCCAGTGCTGAGGTGCGCAGGGTGGAGACTGCCGCCCCCCATTTTGCACCAGCGAGCTTGCAGAGCAGGTTGTTTCGTACTTTCACCTTAGCAGCCGTCCCCTTTAGATGTTCCTTGAAGGATAAGGTCCTATCAAGGGTCACTCCAAGATAAGTTGGATTTGGGGCATGCTTAAGCTTGAGTCCGCTCAGGTGGATGTTTAGTTCTCTGGCAGCTTTTGCATTGTGGAGATGAAATACACTGGAGACGGTTTTTGCTGGGCTTGGTTTTAGGCGCCAGATTTTGCAGAACTGGTCCAGTTTAGCAAGATCTTCCGTGAGCACCCGTTCCAGTGGTTCAAAGTCTGGTGCTTGGAATGCCAAACAGATGTCGTCTGCATAGATGAATTTGCGGGATTTTGTAGTAGGCAGGTCGTTTATGTAGAGGTTGAACAGAGTTGGAGCTAGAACTGAGCCTTGTGGGAGTCCGTTTTTCTGCATTCTCCATGCACTTGTGTTCTGACTGAGGTGGACTCTGAACCTTCGGTTGGTCAGCAGGGTTTTTATAATTGCTGTTGCCCAAGCAGGGATCGCCTTTATAAGTTTCAGGAGGAGGCCTTTGTGCCAGACCGTATCATAGGCGGCTGTAAGATCGAGAAACACAGCCCCTGTCTTCAGTCTGCTCTCGAAGCCATTTTCAATGAAGGTGGTTAGGGCCAGTACTTGTTCTCCTGTACTGCGGTCCTTGCGGAAACCTGCTTGATCCACACTTAGAATATCCTCTATTTCTGGGGAAATGCGTTGCAGTATTAGGCGCTCCATGATTTTGTAAGGAACGCTGAGTAGGGAGATTGGGCGGTAGCTTGCTGGTAGTTTGTGGTCTTTGCCAGGTTTTGGGATGGCAATGACCTTTGCTGTCCGCCATTTCTTTGGGATCGAGTTCGTTTGTGTGATCCTTGTGTAGAATTGTGTCAACCAGGTTAGGGCTCGGGGGCCAAGATTCTTCATGAATTCTGGGAAGATGTTATCGTATCCTGCTGCCTTTCCACATTTCAGGCCCTGTAGGACTTTCTCCAGTTCAGCAGCCTCGAAGGGTTCAGGGTTCGTTTCCTTTACAGGCATTTTTTGGTGTTTTTTTAGCTCAGTTGTAACTGCTCTTCTGGTGTCTTTGTCTTGGGGTGCTTTGGCGATAGTCAGTAGGTGGGATGCAACTTGGTTGGGTGTGACGGATGCTCGGCTTTGGCTAGGGGGCTTCTGTGCAGCTCCTAGGCGACGGATGAGGCTCCAACATTTCCTGCTAGAGTGGGTAAAGCTCCGGTCAGCAACTGTCTCCTCCCATTTCTTTCGCCGGGCTGTATTTAGCGATTCAATGAGATGGTCTGCTATCTCTGGGTCCCCTGATGTTTGATAGGATTGTAGGAGGGCAGCACTTTCTCCGTCCAAACATGGGACATAGAGGGGTCGGTAGCCTCGTGGGATTGCAGTATGGGCAGCCTTGAAGATTGCGCTGCAGAAGCGGTTGTATGCTTCATCTACAGTGATGGTGTGGAGTGGGATGGTAACAATGCTCCGGTCCAGAGTTTCACTGAATTTCTTCCAGTTGGCTTTGCGGAAGTTCCAGCGCATCTTCCTTGGGCTGTATATGACTGGAAGTTGTAGGCCAATGTGTACAAGCAGGGGCCGGTGTTGGCTGTGTGGAAAATCATCAAGAATGAGGATCTGTGTAGGATATGGCTCCCCATTCAAAGAGCTGACCCAACACAGGTCAGGAGAATAGTCCTTCTTCCACCTAATAATAAATAAAATAATGGCTCATTTGTAAGAAAAAGTAACCAAAAACAATCATTTTATTTACTGAAGACTGTATTGTTAGATGTGCCAGTGCAGAAGACAATGCACACTTTAGTGATAGTACCAGTATATGGAGGAATTCTGGGCCATATTAGCATCTGTGTTTCCTAATAATGAGTTAGAATTAAATGGGATTTAAAATGTTTTAACACAAACTACCTTATGGTTCATAATTCTGTTGCCAGACTTACACCAAACCAAAAGTGATTTCTCAAACTGCTGAATTATTTAGACAGCTTTTCCAATCTTTTAGCATTTAATTTATGTCACTAAATCTTGGTAACCTTCACAAATAAAACAAACAAAAGTGGAGACATATCTGCAAAAGGCACAAAAGTTATTGTAAAAATTCCTAGTGCAATACAAAAGGAGTACATAGTACATTATTCACACATAGAATATATATTTATACAGTACTTGTATGTAAAAACTCTTTTCTTTCTCTCTGTAAAAGTGTGTTCAAGAATTGGACAGTTAGCACAAAACCATATAAAATGCATCAGAGATTTAAGAATCACATGAGTTTTATTTGAAGCATGCAGAGAATAATCACAGTTGTGAAGTCCCCGTCCCAGTACAATCTGACACACCAAGACCCCGAAAAACAATAAAATCAAGTACATATAGCTGCTGGTCTGAGGCAGTCCCCCAGACCCCCACAATGGCTATCTTCTTGAATGAATGAATGAATGAATTTATTTTTATTCAGTGATAATAATAATAAACACATACAATACAATAAGAACACACAAAAGAACAACCGAAAAGGTGTAGGCTGAAGCTAGTGCTTATATAGTGCCTACCCCGTTACAATTATAAAATCAATAACATAAAAATTTAAGTCTTACCCAAAATCAACAAAGAAAATCAAATAGAACAAGTAGACAAAAAACCCTTTAAGTTATTACAAATTTATCTCCCAGCATTTACAGTGAGATACTGGGAGATTTTCTCATCTTTGTACAATTTTCTGAATTGCTTCAGGGTTGAACATGTTTTAATATTTTCAGAGCAATAGTTCCACAGTTTAACTCCAGTGACAGACATGCAATGATACTTTGCATTTGTTCTAACCTTTGGCTTATTAAAAACAGAGTTACCTCTTAGCTTATATTTGCTTTCCCTTTTTTTAAACAGTCTCTGAATATTTATAGGTAATTGGTTATTATTTGCTTTTTACATGATTTGAATGACATTATAATCTACCAGATCTCTAAATTTAAGAGTATGTAATTGAATGAATATTGGATTTGTTGGTTCACGGTAAGGTTTCTTTGATACAATGCGTACGGCTTTTTTCTGTAGTAAAAAGATTAAGTTTGTGTTTGTTTTATATGTGTTTCCCCAGATCTCCACACAGTATGTCATAAAAGCAACTATCAGTGAATTATATAAAATGCAAAGAGATTGCTGACACAGGAGATCCTTAACGTTATACAGTACGGCAATGGATTTAGACATTTTAGTTTTGACATAATTTATGTGTGATTTCCAGTTTAGTTTGTTATCAACAATGACCCCTAGGAACTTGGTTTCAAAAACTGTGTCAATTTCAACATTGTTATTATACATTTTGTTTTTCCAAGGTGAATAGATAATTTATTGGCAGTGAACCATTGATTGATTTGTTTAAGTTCATTTTCTACTGAATTCAGAAGCTGTTTAAGATTTTCTCCACTACAAAAAAAAAGTTGTGTCATCTGCAAATAAAATACACTTGAGCAATTTAGACACAGAATATAAATCATTAATATACAAAATAAACAGCAATGGACCAAGCACAGAACCCTGTGGTACCCCACACGTCATCTTCAGCAACTCAGAGTCTGTATTATTCACATGAACATATTGATATCTGTCTTCTAAATAGCTGTGTAACCAGTCAAAAACAATTCCTCTGATGCCATACTTATGTAATTTACTGAGGAGTAATTTATGGTCAACTGTATCAAATGCCTTTTGTAAGTCCAGAAATATTCCAACTGTGTATTCTCTTCTATCTGTTGCATCCGTAATCTGTTCAACAAAGTCCATGAGTGCCAGTGAGGTGGTCCGGTTCTTCCTGAATCCATACTGTTGTTCACAGAGCATATTGTACTTATTCAATTCAATTCAACTTTATTTATATAGCGCCATTTCACAACAACAGTCATCTCATAGCACTATCAACTGTAGGGGGAACCCCCACAGTTGCAGAAAGACCCCAGCAATCAGGTGATCCCCTGTGAGCAAGCACTTGGCGACGGTGGAGAGGAAAAACTCCCTTTTAACAGGAAGAAACCTCCAGCAGAACCAGGCTCAGGGAGGGGCAGTCATCTGCTGCGACTGGCTGGGGGGTGAGGGGATAGAGAAGAAGAAAAGAACAGACATGTAGAGAGCAAACAGCACGATGGGGACTCAATCTATGGGAGAGAACAAACAGATGTTAATGACCAGCAAAAAAAAAATATTTCATAGAGAGTGAGGAAAGGAGTGAGGCCCAGTGCATTACTGGAGGTCCCCCGGCTGACTAAACCTATTAGCAGCATAACTAAGGGAGGGTTCAGAAACACATGATCCCTCCCTAATTGTAGGCTATATCAAAAAGGTAGGTTTTAGCCCTATTCTTAAAAACAGAGATCGAGTCTGACTCCCGAATCCAGATTGGCAGCTGATTCCACAGGAGAGGAGCTTGATAACTGAAGGCTCTGCCTCCCATTGTACTTTTGGAGATTCTAGGTATTACAAGTAATCCTGCATTTTGGGAGCGTAGTGCTCTGTTAGGATAATACGGTAGTATCAGATCTTTTAAATAAAAAGGAGCCTGATTGTTTAGAGCTTTGTAAGTAAGAAGAAGGATTTTAAACTTAATTCTAAACTCTATGGGAAGCCAATGAAGGGAGGCCAGAACCGGAGAGATATGATCTCTCTTTCTAGTACCTGTTAAAACTCTTGCTGCAGCATTTTGGATCAGCTGAAGACTTTTTAAAGATGTTTTGGGACAGCCTGATAATAAAGAATTACAATAATCTAATCTCGAGCTAACAAAAGCGTGGATCAGTTTCTCAGCATCACTCTGAGACAAGATGCTCCTAATCTTGGCAATATTACGCAAATGATAGAAGGCAGTCTTAGAAACAAATTTAATATGTGAATTGAAGGACAAATCCTGATCAAAAATAACTCGCCAGTTTCTTGCCAGTTATGGCCCTTTTCCACTAGTATCGCTTTGGCCTTACTCACTTCTACTCAACTCGCTTTCTAGCTTTTTCCACTGCACCCAGCACGGGTTAACAGGCGCTATTTTCGTGCCTGATCGAGGGCAGGGTACAACCGTGCTGAGTCGAGCCGAGATGTGATGTCAACAGACTGCGAGCCACTGATTGGTCAGTGCGTAACGTCACGAAAGCGTCCGTCTTCAGTGGAATTTACACGACCGCCATTTGCAATATTTCACGGACTAACTCGGTCACCGAGTAAATACGATATTAATACAGACAGCGTTGTAGGTTTTGCGGAAATCTACACTGTGGTCCAACGAAGAGGTGCAGGGTTTTCTCTGCTTGGTGCCAGATCCACAGTGAGAGGGGCTACCCACACCAATACAGATGCAGCCCAGCAGAGAACCGGACTACGGACAAGCTGAAGACGAACGTGAGAGAACCATCGATGGTGAGTGATTTGTAATAATGTGCATCTGTTCGCTTATTTATCCTGTTGGTGGTAAGCTCACTTCTTTTGAGCCATACAGCGCCATCCTGTGCTGGCTAACGAGTGTTAGCTAGTAGCTAGCTAGTAGCCAACTGCTGATTCGCGCTTGTTTTGTCCTAAGTATTCACTTGTGAGAGCAAAACGATGAAATATGTTAATCCTGGTTAAAGTCCTGGTTTGTGTACGTATTGCACTTTGGTGCTGCGCATTAAATTGTGTGCAATTTAATGCTAGAATGTGTTTCCACATGCCAGGGGTTAGCCTCCCTCAGTGTTTATATTGTGGATGCAGGTCAATGGAGCCCAGGAGCCGAAATCTTGACATATTAAAAATGCTCTTTCAAACCAGTGATTTATGAAGTCATTCATATAATTTTCTAAAGCGTCAGAATAGACCCACACACCTATTCTGTGGATTTTCCATAAAAGGTGTTGGAACAGTGTTGTTGTGCTGTTCCACCATAAATCCCTGGATTGATAATGTACTTGTACCTGTACAGAGTGGATCCTGCGGTGCTTGTCAGGGAAACGAAGCATTTTTGTCACATCCCACCACTGACTTTCACAAGTGTATTTCCCTAGCACAGGTACGTCTCCAAAAATTAGAATGTCATGAAAAAATTCAATATTTTTTGTCACTCATTTCAGAAAGTGAAATCCATATATTATATAGTGTAGAGGAGCTGGAAATAATGAGGCGATTTTGTTTAAAAGCAGTGTTTTAATATTCAGCTCTCCTAACTTGTCTCATCAGGTGCAGAGCGTGGCAGAAGGTAAAAAGAGACAGAGTTCTGCCAGCTCGCTGGTTAAATACAGGCACACATCAAAAGACGGCATTACAAAGGCTGATATCCCTCGTTATCTTAATCCCCCCATTGTCCTGTTATCTCCTCTCCTCTTCTTGGGAGGTGATGGGAATTCCTCTCCTCGCCTTGGGGGGTGAGGGTGACTCCTTGGTCTCGATGCCGTCGCGTCCTGGGACGTCTTTGTTCTTCGCACGGCGGGTGAGATTCCTTTGTCCTTTCGGAGGTGTGAAGTTCCTTACATATGCAGTCACTAAGCATCTCACATGTTCAAACATATGTAGGTATGGAATATATGAGTAATATATACCACAGGCCCCCCAAACAACTAGGAAAGGACAACAGAAAGATTCACAGTCTAGAACAGTTACTACGACATACTACATGTTACAGCTATTGCCACAGAAGAACTTTCCGGCAGCCATGCTTCTGAGATAGTTCAGTGGTAATCATAACAGTATAGTAAAATCATAAGTCAGTCCTAAACCGTTGCAGCACAATTAGAGAATAATTGTGAAGTGGCTGGTGTCAGTCCCTGTGCAGCTTGGGTTTAATTCTTCTCCCAAAACTGCTGTAGGTTGGTTTAGGCGTCCTGCTGGGACCTTCTTGTGAGGGATCTGCAGTGTGGGAAGGAGAGAGATTATCTGTTCCCTGCCTGGGGGCTGAAACTTTTCCCTTGGGGGGTCTCCCTCGCCGAGGTGCTCTCGCCAACTGTGCAGGCTCATCTTTCAACAAGAAGGCAGGTTTAAGTCTGTCAATGCTGACTGTTTCTTTTCTGTCCCCATAATCAAGCACAAAGTGTTTGTCACCATGTTCCAGCACTCTATAAGGGCCATCGAATACTGGGCGTAATGTTGGTTTTAGGGCTTCATGCTTAACAAAAACGAACTCAGCTTTTTTTAAAGTTTGAGGGACAAAAACCCTTGGAAAGGAGTGGTGAGCTGGACCGGGTAGGGAGTCCGGTCCATTGCTGCCTAAAAACCTTGGGACTGGTTCTGGATTCTCTGGTAAAAATTCACCTGGGAGTCTGAGAGGTTGGGCAAAGACTAATTCTGCAGGAGAAGCGTCTAGATCCTCTTTAGGTGCAGCGCGCAACCCCAATAAAACCCAGGGAAGTTTATTTACCCAATTTGTGTCCGTTAGTGAGGCTCTGAGGGCGGCCTTTAAGGACCTGTGAAAACGCTCGCATAACCCATTAGCCTGAGGGTGATAAGCGGTGGTGCGATGAATTGTTGCTCCTAAGCTGTTGGACATGGCTGACCAGAGCTCTGAGACAAATTGAGGCCCCCTATCGGACGTGATGTCCGATGGGACGCCGAAACGTGCCACCCAGTTTGTCAGAAAAACGCGAGCGACTTCCTCCGCTGTAGTTGCCGCTAGAGGAACTGCCTCTGGCCAGCGCGTGGTGCGGTCTATCATTGTTAGTAGGTGTGTGAAACCTTGGGAGGAAGGCAGTGGCCCAACTAGGTCGACATGGATGTGGTCGAACCTTCTAGCAGGGATTGGAAAAGGCTCCAGAGGGGCCTTTGTGTGTCTGTGTATTTTGGCGCGTTGACAAGAAATGCACGTTTTTGCCCACTCTTTTACGTCTTTGCGCAGGCCTGGCCACACGAATTTTTCAGCAACCATTTTGACCGAGGCGCACACACCTGGGTGCGCGAGGGAGTGAATTGCGTCAAAAATGCGGCGGCGCCAAGTAGCTGGCACTAACAGGCGAGGTCGGCCAGTTGAAATATCGCATATTAGGGGGGGCACGCCGTCGCGTAACCCTTTTTTCTCCAGCCTTAACCCTGTTGGTCCAGACAAGAGTGCGCGCACGTCCGCGTCGCTGTTTTGTTCTTCTGCTATGGCTGCATAATCTATCCCTTCATGGATAGGTGCTGCGTATGTGTCTGCGTTAGTGAAGAGTTCCGCTGCTGAGGCAGTATAATCTGTCTCCTCGCGCTCTGGCGGTGCCACAGCGCGAGAGAGACAGTCCGCTACTACGTTAAGTTTGCCTGCTAAGTGTCGAATGTCCGTGGTGAACTCTGAAATCGCAGCCAGCTGTCTTTGTTGTCTGCCTGACCATGGTTCTGAAATTTTAGCCATAGCAAAGGTGAGCGGCTTATGGTCTACAAAAGCCGTGAAACTCCGCCCTTCTAGCCAAAACTGGAAGTGGCGGATGGACAAATGAAGTGCCAGCAGCTCTCTGTCAAAAGTGCTGTATTTGCGTTCCGTTGGGTTTAGCGATTTGCTAAAGTATGCTAAAGGTTGCCAGACCCCGCTGACAAGTTGTTCTACAACTGCCCCTATGGCCAGGTCCGAAGCATCTGTGGTTAGTGCGATGTGGGCCGCGGGATCTGGGTGAACTAACATTGTGGCGTTAGCTAGGGCGTTTTTAACCTCCTCGAAAGCGCGCTCGCGCTCCGGGGTCCATTTGACCGCGTTGGAAGCTTTCTTTTTTTTAAGCGCGTCATATAGGGGCTGCATGAGCTGAGCTGCGTGGGGGAGGAAGCGGTTGTAGAAATTAACCATCCCCAAAAATTCCTGTAGCGATTTGACCGTGTGGGGCCGTGGAAAACCTTCTATCGCACGAACTTTGTCTGGGAGCGGAACTGCCCCCTTCGGGGAGACTTTGTGTCCCAAAAAGTCAATTTGCGAAACGCCGAATTTGCATTTGGCTAGATTGATTATTAGCCCGTGCTCCTCCAGCCTCTGAAAAACGGTAGTGAGGTGCTGCTCGTGTTCCTCTTCAGACGAGCTGGCTACCAGCATGTCGTTGAGGTAGACGAAGACAAAGGGGAGGTCGCGTAGGACCGCGTCCATCATGCGTTGAAAAGTTTGGGCCGCACCTTTGAGGCCGAAAGGCATTCGCAAGAATTCGAAAAGGCCGAAAGGGGTTATAACCGCCATTTTAGGAACGTCTTCAGCTCGGACTGGGACCTGGTGATAACCGCGGACTAAGTCTATCTTTGAAAAAATGCGCGCACCCGCTAGGTGCAGTGAAAAGTCTTGAATGTGAGGGATTGGGTAGCGGTCATGTGCTGTAGCGTTGTTTAATCTGCGGTAATCTCCGCACGGTCTCCAAGAACCGTCAGATTTCGGAACCATGTGAAGTGGTGAAGCCCAGGGGCTCTTTGAGCGTCTAACAATGCCCAATTTTTCTAGAGTTGCAAACTCGTCACGTGCTATGTTGAGCTTGGCCGCATCTAAGCGGCGAGCTTTGGCAAAAACGGGAGGTCCCGTTGTTGGAATGAAGTGTTTAACTCCGTGTTTAGCTACAGTGGCTGAGAATTTGGGGGTTGTGAGTGCTGGAAATTGGGTGAGGAGTTGCTCAAACTTACCTCCTGCCGTGGTGACGTTGGCCTGCACAGGTGGTGGAGAAACTCGAGCTGAGCATGGAATAGAAGCAAAAGATAGTGCATTACCCAGGCGCCTATTTGCCAGATCCACTAATAACCCGTGTGCACACAAAAAATCTGCGCCTAACAAGTTAAAACTCACCGCTGCTACAACAAATGTCCATCTGTAGCTGCGGCCGTGGATGAGGAGGTGCAGGCTCTTTTCACCGAACGTGTCGATGTCAGAGCCGTTGGCTGCCACTGCTCCGTTGCCCCGGGTACCCATGGCTCGATCTGCGTGGGAGGGCATGACAAAACTCAGCTGAGCTCCTGTGTCGATGAGGAACTGCTTGCCTGTGTGTCCGTCCGTCACGTACAACAGCTTATTTTTCTCGCCGAGAACCGTTGCTGTTAATGGCCCTCGGCTTTGGCGTTTCCCGACATCGTGAATTTGCAGGGGGGGAACGCATTTGCGGGCTTTCTCAGCGAAGCGGTGATGGTAATAACAGACGTCGTTCTGCTTGTTACGTTTGGTCCGCACCGCTGTCACCGTGGGCTGGGTCTGCTCCGTGGGTTGTGGCTCTCCATGGCTCGGGGCGTCGGTTTTGAGGTCTGCGGATGCCGCTGTGGGTGTCAGCTCCTTGCAGGCGTTGACGAGCCGGTAAGCCTCGTTGGCCAGTGTGCGGAAGTCTTGGTGGCTGTTGCACTTCATGCTGGCGAGTGTCCCTCTCATGTGTGGCGGCAGCGTGCTGAGGAAAATAAACTGGAAAAGGAAATTGTCATTGTCCTCTTCCTTGAGCTGCAGCAAATCCTCCATGAGGGTCTTCGGATTACCCCCTCTGTGGCCCTAGACCACCAGGATCTTCTCGGCTCTTTCCTCTGCTGACGGGATGTAGTTCGCCACGATGGTCGCCTTGAGTGTCTCGTACTTGTCCCGAGTCGGTGGTCGCCGGATCAAGCTCCGCACACACTTCGAAGTGGCGGAGTCGAGTTTGGAGACGATGTGATAGAACTTCGTATCGTCTGCCGTGATGCCCGCCAGTATGAATTGGGCTTCAGCCTGCTGAAACCAAGAGGCGGGGTCTTCTCGCCAGAAGTCTGGCAGATTGACAGCGACGGCGTTCGTGCACACCATCACTGTTGTGCCCGCCGGGTGAGGGTGCCTTGCCTCGGCTCTCACGGCGGTGCTGGAGCTCGGTTGAGCTCTCTCAATTCCTTCTGCCGGAGGGAACGGTTGTTCGTCCGCTCCCTCGTCTGCGTAGTTGCTGGCATCTGCCTGAGTCGCCACGGATGAGTCGCTTGAAGAAGAACGCCTCCGGTCCATACTCGCGTCAAGGTCACCAGTGTAGAGGAGCTGGAAATAATGAGGCGATTTTGTTTAAAAGCAGCGTTTTAATATTCAGCTCTCCTAACTTGTCTCATCAGGTGCAGAGCGTGGCAGAAGGTAAAAAGAGACAGAGTTCTGCCAGCTCGCTGGTTAAATACAGGCACACATCAAAAGACGGCATTACAAAGGCTGATATCCCTCGTTATCTTAATCCCCCCATTGTCCTGTTATCTCCTCTCCTCTTCTTGGGAGGTGATGGGAATTCCTCTCCTCGCCTTGGGGGGTGAGGGTGACTCCTCGGTCTCCGCCGTCACGTCCTGGGACGTCTTTGTTCTTCGCACGGCGGGTGAGATTCCTTTGTCCTTTCAGAGGTGTGAAGTTCCTTACATATGCAGTCACTAAGCATCTCACATGTTCAAACATATGTAGGTATGGAATATATGAGTAATATATACCACATATACAGTAGATTCATTACACAGACAGTGATATATTTCAAGCGTTTATTTATTTTAATTTGGATGATTATGGCTTACAGCCCCTGAAAACCCCAAATTCAATTTGGCAAAAAATTAGAATATTACATAAACTTAACTTTAAAAAATAGTTTTTAAATATAAATGTTGGCCGCTGAGGTGTTGGTTAACATGGGCTGTAGCCATAATCATCAATATTAAAATAAACACTTGCAATATATCACTGCCCCTGTAATGAATCTATCTATATATGGGTTTCACTTTCTGAAATGAGTGACAAAAGTTTTGAACTTTTTCATGATATCCTAATTTTTGAGATGTGCCTGTATAAGTGTTGAACTTGCTTGAAACTAGTCACCATCCATTTCTGTCGTTCATCTAGGCAAGAGGAAAGCAGGCACCCCACAACGGACCTCACCACTGTGGAATGTACTGAAATCCTTTGCTTTTATAGCCTCCTGACGACCAGGAAAAAAAATATTGTCCAATCACAATTTTTTTTAACTTCCCCAATCTTTGTAAGGTAATTAGAACACTGAAAACATTTTTTTGGAAAAAAAGTTTTTATTTTACAGATATCATGTGTCCACTATAGTGGACATCGGAATGCCATACATGTGAAACTGAACCTTGGCAGCAATCAGTTAGTCCCAAAGAAAATACCAAAAAGTCAACATCAGAATGAATTTAACTTTCACATACTTGTTATATAGTGTATAAGCATACAAAAAAGTAAACATAAGCATAATGAAACTCCATCATTACTGCTTTGTTGTGCTTATTTGGTATGGTACTTCAAAAAGCAATTCCCCTTCTTTGAAACACAAAGGAATACCTTGCACTTCATGCACATCACATACGTATGTTTTGCTCTTGCAACCAGATCTGCGGCACCTTGATGCATGTGTTTCATCCACCATCTCTGGAAGATGGATCGCACCATATTATCTCAGAGCTGCATTTGGCTGCGGTTTCCACTTTTGACGTGGGGGAGTGTAGTCATCCTCGCTGTCACTTGCGATTCCTACTTGGGCCTGAGTAATCAACTCTTCACCAAGGAGCAGTTTGAAGTCAAGGAACTTCAGTGGTTTCTTCCCCAGAAACTGGCAGTCACCCTTATACTGAAGCCAAGAGTTGGTGATTGCCAGATCAAAAAAGTGAAAAACTGCACGCACTGTCCATTTCTGAGTGCGAGAGGCCATCCTGTAGAAGCTCAACATTCGGTCAACCAAGTCCACGCCACCCATGTTGGTGTTGTACTCAGCAATTGCCAGTAGCCTTGAGACCTGGACAAACCTTTTGTCTTTCTTAGACCATCTTCTGCGTGTGTCCTGAGGTTCAATGCCATAGGCAGAGGACGCCATGACAACTGGCTTGTTGTCCAACCATTTTATGACAGCAAGTTCAGGAGGGCTTCGTCTGACTACCATCTCCGAAGCCCCTCTTCCTTTCTTTTTCAAGGGCTTATCCCCTATGATCTTGCACTCCTTTGGAACCCTGTTATTCATCAGGGTTCCAGTCCCTGTCAGCCCTTTTGTCATCAGGGTGTCGAGGAGTTTGACAGTTGTAAAGAACCTGTCAAAGAACAGGTGGGTTCCTTGGGGAACAGACTCGACCAAATGACGAACAGCTTGTTCTCCAATGCCCTGTCCTCCTGTAACTCTGAAGGTAGTCTTGCCTTGGTAGACCACAAAGTCTAAGACTAGACCAGTTGGTGCGGCATTTGAAAAAACACATAACAAAATGGAGGAAATAACTACAAATGTCCACTATGGAGGACATTTTTTAAACACTTGAAAATTATGGTAAAATACAGTTAAAGTAATTCAGAAAATAGTTTAATGTGTTCTTAAGAGATTTATATAAAATATGCCAACAACATTTCAAGACAAAATTTGCCCAATAAAAAGTATTATGTACTTACTTTTCCTCTTTCCATAAAATGTGCTCACACTAATGGACGCTATCTTCCTTGTTGAGAAAAAAAAAGGTACCAAAGCCCCACCCCTTCACATTTGGTATCATTGAAAAGCCCTAAATGTCCTCTTTAGATGACAAAATGAGTTAATTCAGTAGCATGTAGTGGGTGGGAGATATTCAGGATTACAAATGTCCTCCACAGAGGACAAATTTGAACTACTGGTAGTCAGGAGGATAGGTAAAGTGTCAAAACCAAAGTAGCACAATTTCCACTTAATATAAAAGGGACTGAACTGAGATTTATTTGATTGTGTGAATATTAATTACAGAATAATTGAAAATGACTGGCATATCAACTGTAAAATAAACCGCTTGTTAATGTATTTATTTTTTTTGTCAGATCACTTGTGTGATCCTTTGTGAGTTATGTTCATAACTGTATGTCGTCAATATAATTTACTTTATATGTGTAGTTTATAGTCTATCATCAATAAACTCATGCAGTAACAGGACACATTACAAATATTTGAGACCCATTGTAGTGCATCCTTTTATATTTTAGCAATACAAGTACAAAACACCGCCCACACTTGAAGCCAGGGCAAGAAGAGACACTTTTACAGACAAGACAAACTTTTATTGATAAAAACTCCATATTTTGACTGAGCGACTCCATACTCGGTGATGCACACCTTCAGTTAAAGTACTAGATTCCATTCAAGTGAATGTATTAATTCATTCTGATTGCTGAGGCCACAGTAAAAACAGATGATTTTAAATGTAACCCAGCCCTTGTAAAATCTACTCGACTGAAGCGCAGCTACATGAAAATTGTGGTTAAATACAACAACAAAGTACTTTATTATCACATCCAAATTGTAATCGCTCCTGTTTTGTTTTTCTTTTGAATTCTTGGATGGAATATGGGTGGGCAATATAAACTGCGGCTTCAGCCATCACCCATTTCAGATAACCTATGTTGAACTGTATAAACAGAGGAGTTATTGTTTAATTTGACCTTAGATTTTTCCCCTTTGTTATATTATTCTATTTTCTTTTAATCTTTACTTTTAATCTATCCGAAATAAAGATTCTGTGGGACACATATGTATCGCTTTAGGCCTCACATCTCAGATTAGAACAAAGAACTGAGTCTCCTTGGAGATAACTAACTAACTAACTACTAACTAACTAACTAACCTGCACACAGGAGGATGTGAAAGTTTAGCCTTTGGTATGCAAGAGATGGCCTTGGGGGATTTCCAGGTGGCCGAAGACTATGAAAAGGAGGTTATAGGATCAAAGAGTAGATGCATTGTTACTTGTGATTGAAATGCAATGTGACTGTGAACTGGGAGAGTCCTGGTATATAAAGGACGAATGCTTCTGTGTTTTTCCTCTTTCTGCTTTGCTGATGTTGGAAGATGTGAATAAACCTGACTCGTGAGATAAACTCTGCCTCGCCATTTTCACATTTCCACAATTCATTCATTCATTCACATTCCACCACTGGCTTTTAGCAACAAGTGTATTTCCCAAATATGTTTTAAACTTGCTTTAATTAAACACCACCCATTTCTGTCTTTTGTCTAGGCAAGAGGGAAACGGTCCACCCCAACTGGACCTTGCCTCACTATTTACAGAGATGCAGGATGAAGATCTGCTGAACCAGGACCAGTACGAGGGCCGATCCAGTTGCTTCTCAGTGAGGCAGCGTGGCTGGTGTGTGTGACCCATTCCAATTTCTTTTTTTTTTTTTACAGTTTGAATTTTGCACATTCTGAATAATCTGGAATTTGCTGCTGATTGTAATAAACAATTTAGTGACTTATGTGTTTGCATCATGATGTTCTACTTTGTCTGTTAAGACACCGGGGGGAAAAGAGTCAACAGTACAAAGCATGTATCGGTGACCTTGAAAATAATGGCTCATTTTTAAGAAAAAAGTAACCAAAACAATTAGTTTATTAACTGAAGACTGTATTGTTGGATGTGCCACCGCAGAAGACCCTGCATACTTTAGTGACAGTACCAGTATATGGAGGAATTCTGGGTCATATTAGAGGCGGGGGTGTCTAATCATGTGCCATGGAGGGCCAAGACCCTGCAGGCTTTACCTCCAAACAGTGTCTTCAACAGCAGATTCCACTGAACTTCTTCCATTGACTGCTGATCAGTGAGAACACCTGCTGAAGAGACTGGGTAGAAGAGAGAACCTGCAGGGTCTTGGCCCTCCATGACACATGACTGGAAGCCCTCGGGTTAGGGTGGGATTTAACATTTTAACACAAACTGCTTTATGGTTCATAATTCTGTTGTCAGACTTACACCAAACCAAAAGTGACTTCTCAAACTGCTGGATTGTTCTTAGACAGCTTTTCCAATCTTTTAGTATTTAATTTGTGCCACATGGTGGTAACCTTCACATATAAAAAAGAGACATCCGCAAAAACTTCCGAGGTTTATTGTCAGTGCAATTCCCAGTGCAATATTACATGAATGCATGTATAGTACATTGTTGATGCAGAGAATATATATTTCTACAGTACATGCATCTAGTAAATCAAGTATTTTCCATGTAACCTGGTGACTGCATTATTTTAATTGCTTGTAATCCTAGATCAAGTTTGTTTTGGCCTAAAATGCATCATAATTGTCAAATATATCTTATTATACCTAACTCAGTACTGTTTACTTTTTGAATATATATTTTGTGGCTAATATAGTTATTAACCTGACGATCAAGTTGTGTCAGCTGATCATTTTTTGCTATGACACCACCTCAGACTCAGTGCTGCTGGAGCAGGTACGTCCCATGATGTCTCAACAGTCTCTCCATGATTTTCACACAGATCAGAGCAATTTGTTGCACAGGAGATAAACGTTTCTACAAACATTCTTAAGCTCTACAACCACTGATCGTTTGTGAAGCTGAGGTGACATCAGTGACAGGCTGTGTTGAACGCCCAGACCGACCGTTTGAAGCGGTAATTTTCCCACAACAGAGCCGTCTGAAACACACACACAGCATACATATTTTAGTACCTAACAGCGATAACTTGCAGACATTACAGTGTAGTACGACGTACTTATAGTAAACTAGCATTAGCAACCATTAGCTTACCGTCATATGTGACCTAGTTTGTATCCTCACGTCTTCGGCTCTCCGAGAAGCTGCAGTACTATTTCAGAGTGTTTCGTCTTGCTGCCTGTACCCTTGTCTGGTGGTCCTTTTTGGCATTTACGGTGACAAAAGCCACAGACCGAGGAGTCGCCTTGTACAGCCGCCATGTGTTATGTTTTGCTTGGGTCGCGTGTTTTACATCATGGGAGTGTGGCGCCGCCTTGCTGTAAAAAAAATCCCGCCCACCCCAGCTTAACCCCGCTTTACCCGGCTGCTATGGAGACACAACCGAGGCCGAACCGAGTAGTAGCGAATCGAAGCAAGGCGAGGCAAGCTGGGCGAGTGGAAAAGCGGCATTACAGGACAGTTGGTATAGCAACACAGCACTAAGTGGCATTCACATGTGATGGCTTTTGTATGCAGCAAAACATAAAAATCACACAAAATATGCCCTGCCATCTGGGGCTGTTTGCTCCTGCTTGTTACTTCTTCTCCTGCCTGTCACTGTTCTGTGTTATGTTGCTTACTTGTGTCTATATACAGTATACTGTATATGTCTTGTAGGGAGTCATGTGCTCTGTCTATGTGCCGTCATATAGACATCATCTGGTGGGTCTTCTTCTTCGTTCAGACCACGGGTCTCCTCCTGTCTCAGACGGCTGTGTTGTTCACAGTCATGCCTGCAGTGTACTGGTGGAACTTGAGGTGTTTCATATTCACGGCATCCTTTCTGATGTGCAGCAGTTCTTCTCATTTTATTGCTCTCCATCTGGTGGGTCTTCTTCTTCGTTCAGACCATTGGTTGAGGGAGTAATTTCAGTAATTTCAGTTCATGGGCACAATCCTGAAAAAAGTGGCTTTCGACCCTGTTCAGGAAGGCCTGTGCATGCCGGTAGAAACCAAGAAACTGGAGCACCCGGAGAAAATCAGTGCTTTGCTTGGCATTTTACACATTTGTAGTGTAGACTGGCATTTGTCAAGGTTACACATTTGCCGCCATGTAGGCATGGCAAGTTGTCCTATGATGCCTGAGTTCATAGGATGTGCTATGATGATGAAGCAGAGATCATAGGTCATCCTATGATGTCCTAGAAATGTGCTTTAAAGTCTGTTGTACCCTATGCTGGTGAAGGGTGTCCTCCTGTCTCAGACGGGTGCAATGTACTGCTGGAACCTCAGGTGTTTCATCTTCATGGCATCTTTTCTGACGTGTAGCATCCTCATCATCATCATAGCAGTCTGTTGGGCAACAATGACTGTTTCATTTAGGTTTGATCCGATTCCTCCATGCAGCTCTGTCCTTTGCCTTCCACTGCCAGGAACTCCTGACCTTGTTAACCCAGGCGACGACCGAGCCGGTATGAGTTGCTTTCTGACTGACCATTTCATGAAACTGCTTGCAAAGTATTTGAGTACCGCTAGCTTTTGCTGGACTAGCGGCACAGTCTTGGCAGATAGAGGTATTATCAGTGGCAAGGACAGGCCAAGACAAACTGACTCCAGTATCTGTTGCAGTGACTGACCAGATGATAGGTTTGTTTATCTCTGCTCTTTGTGTAGTGCATGTCACGATGCACCGACTGGCAAAAGTCCACCACAGACCTCGCGACAGATGGTGACAACACGGCTGATTCATATAGATGAGTTCTGGATTTCAGTCGAGAGAGAATATCCACAGCTATCCAGGGCTGCGATGGACAGACTGATGCTGTCTGGCTCTATATACCTGTGCGAAAACACTTTCTCGGCACTGACATATATCAAAAATAAATAGAGATTGTGTCTAAATGTGGAAGATGATCTCCAAGTAGCGGCCATCATTCATTCATTGATTCATCTTCTTCCGCTTAATCCTTTTCGGGTCGCGGGGGGGGGGGGGGGGCTGGAGCCTATCCCAGCATCTTTGGGCGAGAGGCAGGGTACACCCTGGACAGATTGCCAGTCCATCGCAGGGCCAACACAGAGAGACAGACAACCATTCACTCTCACAGTCATACCTAAGGACAATTTAGAATCCCCAGTTTTGATGCCAATTAACCTAACTTGCATGTTTTTGGCATGTGGGAGGAAACCGGAGAAATCCCGGAGTAAACCCACGCAGACACGGGGAGAACATGCAAACTCCACACAGATCACTGTTGGTCGGGGGCTAGGATCAAACCCAGGATCCCCCGGCCAAGGGTGAGTTGCTGTGCTGCCGCAGTGCTAACCACTCTGCCATTGCGTCGCCAGTAGCAGCCATCTCCAAAATTAAATCCAGAACTGACTTCTTGTACTCCACGCATATTGCCCACCCATCTCATTAGGTGAGATTAACGCTGACGTGCAGCAGTTGTTGTCATTCTATTGCTCTCCATCTGGTGGGTCTTCTTCTTCTTTGAGACCACTGGTTGAGGGATAGGTGCATCATAATTCCTGTTCATGGACAGGATCATGAAAATAGATCTGAGCAAAAAGAGGCTTTCTGGCATGGACTTACTGTATATGACATCATAAAGAATGAAGGCAGCCTTGCTGTATAGGACATCATAAAGACATGTTGCCTGATGTCTGTCACTTTATATGACATCATAAAGACATGAAGGCAGGCTTGATGTATATGACATCATAAAGACATATTTGTCTGTGTGCCGTGGGCTTGATGTGTATGATATCATAAAGACACATTTGTCTATGTATCCTATGATGCCTGAGTTCAAAGACGCATGGTCTATATGACATCATAAAGACACAGTTGTCTATGTGTCCTATGATGCCTGAGTTCATAGGATGTCCTATGATGTTCAGGCAAGATCATAGGCCATCCTATGATATCCTATGAAGCGTGACAGACACACAGATTTCTTGCTTTCATCGAGTGATGTACCTGTACTATGATCTTTTTTTTTTCTTTTAAATAGTGAACAAAAATATTCCAATAAAACTGGCAAAACAGTGATGTTGTTTTGCACCGTGTTTGTAAATAAATTTGCATAACAGAATTAATTATATGTTTTATTTAAAGAAATATTTTGCATGTGTCATGGCTGCGCACAGAGTTTTCATTGGCTGGCCATGCCTGCGGTCGTATTTGCATATTTCTCTGGTGGTATATGGCTGGCAATAATTATTTAACGAAATAACGAATACTTTGCCTAATGTTTTCAAGTTGAATGCGTTTAGACGACCACCACAGGTACCCTTTAAGAACACATCCCGGAACCATTGATGGGTGACGGCTATTTCGCCGACCCGTATAGACAGTTACTCATAGTCGTGGGGGACTGTAATGGCGGCCATCAGGTTTCACTGACGGACCTCTGTTTTAGCTGACCGATTAGTTTTTATCACAGTCTCTCGCAGCTCCAGCCGGGCCACAGAAATATGGTTTTGAGCGGAGGGAGAGCGGGTTCTTCTGGGATCGTGAAACCGGAGAAGGTGAGCTGATGTCGGACATATGGGGCGTTAGCTTGTGGCTAACCTGTTAGCACTAATCTCATAAGCTCATTCAGAGGAAACAAGTCCTTACTGCTCCTTCTTCTTCTTCTTCTTCTTTTAGATTTTATTGGCGGTTGGCAACCAGTTTGCAGGCGTATTACCGCCACTGACTAGATTATCATCACTCTATATGTGAAATTAAAACGATTATATAGGGCTGTCTACACATCCGGGTACTTGCATGTTGAACGCGCAAAGCGCGGAGGTAAGAAAAACCGGCAATTTACCATTGAAACAATATGGCATATCAATATTATGATGAGCTTACACCGCAACGTCGGCTCAGATATGATCACAAACTTTCAATTTGTGATCTCAAAAAGTGTCCTTACTGTCTACCAGCCAGTATGTGTAATAATGATTCAACAAGTGTCCAGGAACAATATTTATTGATATTTGTAATGACGAATAAATGTGCCATCTTGGCTGTACATTGGAGGAACACTCCACTAATAGAAAATAAATTGTACCTGCTGTGGAAATCCCCCAGAAGCCATCATGTTTAGGTTTGCAGAATTTATCTACCGGAGCTCACAGGAAAAACAGCCTTCCTGCTGTTTATGTACACTCGTAAAAAAACAACAACAAAAAAAATACTAGTTTGCCCTGTTAGTCCCTACACTTTGTTTCAGCTCAACAGAGCTTCAGCCCATTTGTCAGCAGGTGAGTGTCAGCCTTATTTTTAAACTAGTTGAATTGCAGTGTTAATATATTTACTTTGAGGCTGATAAACAGCTCAAATTGGAATTAATATTTCTACCGAACCGATGCGTTTCTATGCTAATGCTATTTCAGCTATTAACTCCTCTGATAGGGCGGCGCGGTGGGAGAGTGGTCAGCACTGTGGCAGCACAGCAACTCATCCTTGGCTGGGGGATCCTGGGTTCGATCCCAGCCCCCGACCAACAGTGATCTGTGTGGAGTTTGCATGTTCTCCCCGTGTCTGCGTGGGTTTACTCCGGGATTTCTCCGGTTTCCTCCCATATGCCAAAAACATACAAGTTAGGTTAATTGGCATCAAACTGGGGATTCTAAATTGTCCTTAGGTATGACTGTGAGAGTGAATGGTTGTGTGTCTCTCTGTGTTGGCCCTGCAATGGACTGGCGATCTGTCCAGGGTGTACCCTGCCTCTCGCCCAAAGATGCTGGGATAGGCTCCAGCCCCCCCCCCCCCCCCCCCGCGACCTGAAAAAAAGGATTAAGCGGAAGAAAATGAATGAATGAACTCCTCTGATACAAATCCAGTTTTTTTTCACATGTTTGCATTAACTTTAAGTGTAGGTGAGTTACTTTTAATGATAAATAAGAGTCATAGTTTGGTAAACAAGCATACCTGCAGCAGGAGCAAGTGCTGT
Organism: Pholidichthys leucotaenia; assembly: GCA_020510985.1. NCBI lineage: Eukaryota > Metazoa > Chordata > Actinopteri > Cichliformes > Pholidichthyidae > Pholidichthys > Pholidichthys leucotaenia. Next base: position 201,346,866 of record CM035843.1, on the reverse strand, counting down.
TTGTGGCCAGACAGAGACGTGGGTCATATCATCCCTCAGCCAACTCATGAAAAGGCAGCCCACAAAATCCTCCTTTGGTATTCTCTGCTGGCCAATATGAATCTAAAAAAACTTGTATTCTGATTGACGGCTACATGAGCCAGTTGCACACCATTTAGACATTTTCTTTAAATTTAAGGTTCAAGATTCAAAGATTTTATTGTCAGTACTACTGTACGTGCAGGACATACAGGAGAATTGAAGTGGCATTTCTCTCTCTTCTTCTTTCCGTTACTGGCGGATAGCAAACAACTGAAAGGTGCATACCACCACCTACTGTACAAGAGAATGTAACATGTCATCTTCATTGGTGTGCATAATATACCGTGGGGCAAAAAAGTATTTAGTCAGCCACCAATTGTGCAAGTTATCCCACTTAAAAGATGAGAGGTCTCCAATTGTCATCATAGGTATACCCCAACTGTGAGAGACAAAATGAGGGGAAAAAAAATCCAGAAAATCACATTGTCTGATTTTTAATGAATTTATTTGCAAATTATGGTGGAAAATAAATATTTGGTCACCTACAAACAAGCAAGATTTCAGACTCTCACAGACCTATAACTTCTTCTTTAAGAGGCTCCTCTGTCCTCCACTCGTTACCTTTATTAATGGCACCTGTTTGAACTCGTTATCAGTATAAAAGACACCTGTCCACAATCTGAAACAGTCAGACTCCAAACTCCACTATGGCCAAGACCAAAGAGCTGTCAAAGGACACCAGAAACAAAATTGTAGACCTGCACCAGGCTGGGAAGACTGAATCTGCAATAGGTAAGCAGCTTGGTGTGAAGAAATCAACTGTGGGAGCAATTATTAGAAAATGGAAGACATACAAGACCACTGATAATCTCCCTCGATATGGGGCTCCACGCAAGATCTCACCCCGTGGGGTCAAAATGATCACGAGAACGGTGAGCAAAAATCCCAGAACCACATAGGGGGACCTAGTGAATGGCCTGCAGAGAGCTGGGACCAAAGTAACAAAGGCTACCATCAGTAACACACTACGCCGCCAGGGACTCAAATCCTGCAGTGCCAGACATGTCCCCCTGCTTAAGCCAGTACATGTCCAGGCCTGTCTGAAGTTTGCTAGAGAGCATTTGGATGATCCAGAAGAGGATTGGGAGAATGTCATATGGTTAGATGAAACCAAAATAGAACCTTTTGGTTAAAACTCAACTTGTCGTGTTTGGAGGAAGAACACCATACCTACTGTGAAGCATGGGGGTGGAAACATCATGCTTTGGGGCTGTTTTTCTGCAAAGGGACCAGGACGACTGATCCGTGAAAAGGAAAGAATAAATGGGGCCATGTATCGTGAGATTTTGAGTGAAAACCTTCCATCAGCAAGGGCATTGAAGATGAAACGTGGCTGGGTCTTTCAGCATGACAATAATCCCAAACAGACTGCCCGGGCAACGAAGGAGTGGCTTCGTAAGAAGCATTTCAAGGTCCTGGAGTGGCCTATCCAGTCTCCAGATCTCAACCCCATAGAAAATCTTTGGAGGGAGTTGAAAGTCCATGTTGCCCAGCGACAGCCCCAAAACATCACTGCTCTAAAGGAGATCTGCATGGAGGAATGGGCCAAAATACCAGCAACAGTGTGTGAAAACCTTGTGAAGACTTAAAGAAAACGTTTGACCTCTGTCATTGCCAACAAAAGGTATGTAACGAAGTATTGAGATGAACTTTTGTTATTGACCAAATACTTATTTTCCACCATAATTTGCAAATAAATTCTTTAAAAATCAGACAATGTAATTTTCTGGATTTTTTTTTCTCACTTTTGTCTCTCATAGTTGAGGTATACCTATGATGAAAATTGGAGACCTCTCTCATCTTTTAAGTGGGAGAACTTGCGCAATTAGTGGCTGACTAAATACTTTTTTACCCCACTGTAAAAAGAAAAGGAATAAGGCTGGAAAAAAGAAAACAACAACAGCAGTCTCTGTACAGTAATGCAACCCGTGGTCCAAATGGTGACAAGAAAGACCCAGACCTCCCATAGTGCAAAGTGATAAATGATTAACGATGATAAAACCCAGCAATCCTATAGACAGACAACAAGAGATGAATACCCGTAGTTGCAGTTCAGTGTGGCTGTGTAGGTGCAGATAGTAACGGAGGGGACTGCACGTGATCAGTATTGTAGTGACAGACAGCAGCAGATATGGCGTTTGTGCAAATGGTTGCGGTTAATGTGCAGAGACATACAGCAGCAAAAGTATTACTGTTGGTGTGCCAGTCTTTCTGTGCCAACAGCTGAGGTAGTTACTGTGCAGGTGATTGTGTTACCGTCTGGGGGTGGGGTGGGGTGCACAGAGTTCAGGGTCCTGATGGCCTGATGAGCGAAGCTGTTAAGCAGTCTTGTGGAGCGGGCCTGGAGGCTTCGGTACCTTTTCGGTACCTTGATGCTGATGGCTCTACGGGTGAGGTAATGTCTGGGGGGGCAGAGGGGCACCGATGGTCTTGCTGGCTGCTTTCACTGTGTGTTGTAGTGTTTTCCGTCAGGAGGCGGTGCAGCTTCCATACCACACCGTGATGCAGCTGGTGAGGATGCTCTCAATGGTGCCCTGGTAGAAAAAACACATGATGGGGATGGGACTCGTGCTTTCCTCAGTTTGTGGAGGAAATGGAGGCGGGTTTGAGCCTTCTTCAGGGATGAGAATCCTCCGCGGATCCGAGGAATTCCTCGGATTTGATCATGTCTAGGGTCATTCTCGTGAATCTTCTAAATTCGAGGAGAAAATTTTGGGGTGGGGTGGGGGGGTCTGTTATGAGCGGCGAGTCGTATTTTCAATCGGCTGCTCAAATCCACCGCGCAGAACGCGCTACCCAGCGAGATCAGTAATGTAATGTAACAAGGCCACTGATTGGCTGATACTTATTGAAGCAACCAATCGACGATTTTGTTATTCCTTTGTCATATCCCACACGCGGAGCGAAATGCAAATGGCGGACAATTCAATCAACCGAGTTTTCCCGATTTCGTGAAAATGGTGAACCTAAAACTCAAGAAAGACAACAAAGCAAGAAGACAAAGGGATAAGGAACAAGTTTCGTTGGGAATGGCTCGGGAAAAAAAAACATCTCAAAATTGTGGCTACAAGGAGATCGACTTACTCACTCGTGCTGCGTTCAAAACGATCGATGGACACGGTTAAATTCAGATGCCAGTCAAAGTTCATCACAATCGGCCCCGATTACAGCAATTAGTGATCGTTAGACACATTCCGAGGTAAGATTTTTTTCTCGTTATAAGTAATGTACTTGAGAATTTTCGCGTAATGAATTTGTTATGAAATGGATCGTGCTGTTTGCTCTCTACATGTCTGTTCTTTTCTTCTTCTCTATCCCCTCACCCCCCAGCCAGTCGTAGCAGATGACTGCCCCTCCCTGAGCCTGGTTCTGCTGGAGGTTTCTTCCTGTTAAAAGGGAGTTTTTCCTCTCCACCGTCGCCAAGTGCTTGCTCACAGGGGATCGCCTGATTGTGGGGTCTTTCTGCAACTGTGGGGGTCCTCCCTACAGTTGATAGTGCTATGAGATGACTGTTGTTGTGAAATGGCGCTATATAAATAAAGTTGAATTGAATTGAATTGAAATGGCATGTGTAAGTTGTGACGTCATGCCTGTTTTGAAACACTTGATAATTTGAAACACTAAACATCTTTTAGGTTTTACTTACTTTCTTAGATTATCTTTCAAATATTAAAATATACTAATATGCAACTTTTTTATATTCCTAGTAACACTAACAAATGCACACATTAATAAATCAAAGTGCTTGCAGAATGTCAGTATATTTTAATAAATGGGTGATGGACTTGGTGATGGAATTTTGTTAATATTTATAATTTATTTTACTTGGTTAAATTATTTTGTCTGTTCTAGAACTATGTAAATGTAATTCTGTGTCTGTTCTAGGGGCGGCTGTGGCGCAGGTGTAGTGTGACTGACTACTGATCAGAGGGTCATGGGTTTGATTCCCACTCTGTCTGAAGTCTGCATGTCAAAGTGTCCTTGAGCAAGACACTGAACCCCCAGTTGCTCCTGGTGGCCAGGCTAGCACCTGGGTGTGTATGGCAGCTCTGCCGCCATCAGTGTGTGAATGTGTGCGTGAATGGGTGGATAGCAGGATGGGTGGATAGCAGGATCTGTAAAGCGCTTTGGTCATCCAGAGATGAGAAAAAGCGCTATGTAAGTGAACACCATTTACCATTCTAAACATATTAAATAGTAGTAAAATATAATTTAGTATTATTACATCAACATACCATTCAGATATCATAAATTTACACATGTGATGCAGCAGCAGATTAAAAAGGTAAACTATAAATGCATTTGTACTTACTTCTAACTTTAAATATAAGACCACATTTGAGCATTCTAAAACGCCAGATTTTGTTAGCTTCTGGGGGGCGTTGCCCCCCAGACCCCCCACCAAGGCTCCACCTTGGATGCGGCTTAGGGGACACAGGCCAAACTAAGACCCCCGGCTTAGTTTCCTCTTTTTTTCCCCAAACCCCATTCTCATCCCTGCTTCTTGGCCAGTGATGTGGTATTGTTGGACCAGGAGAGGTCCTCAGAGATGTGCACCCCCAGGAACTTGGTGCTGCTCACCCTCTCCACAGCTGCACCATCGATGATCAGAGGGGGGTGCTGTGTGTGTCCCCTCCTGAAGTCGATCATTATCTCCTTGGTTTTTCCAACGTTCAGGAAGAGGTTATTGTCTTTGCACCACTGGACCAGTTGGCTGACCTCATTTCTGTAGTTGGCCTCCTCATTGTTGGTGATGAGGCCCACCATCATCATGTCGTCCGCAAACTTGATGATGTAGTTGGTGCTGTAGGCTGGTACACAGTCATGGGTCAGCAGGGTGAAGAGCAGCGGGCTGAACATGCACCCTTGTGGGGCCCCTGTGTTCAGTGTGATGGTCTGGGAGATGTTGCTGCCAACCCGCATGTTCTGTGGCCTCCCTGTGAGAAAGTCCAGCACCCAGTTACAGAGAGAGGTTTTGAGTCCCAAGTGTCTTGAGTTTTTGTATCAGGTGCTGGGGGATGATTGTGTTGAATACTGAAGTCCAAGAACTGCATTCGCACGTAGGAGTTCTTGGAGTCCAGGTGGGTGAGGGCTGGATGGAGAGCTGCAGCGATGGCATCTTCTGTGGATCTGTTTGACCTGTATGCAAACTGGGATGGGTCGTGGGAGGGAGGCAGGATGGACTTGATGTTCTGCATGACTAGCCGCTTGAAGCACTTCATTATAATGGGGGTCAGTACTACAGGCCGGTAATGATTGTGGCTGGATGGGACGGGCTTCTTTGGGACTGGTATTATGGTGAAAGTTTTGAAACATGTGGGGACAACAGCTTGAGACAGGGAGATGTCGAAGATGTCGGCCAGGACGTCCTATTCTTAAGTTCCTCTGCACAATCCTTCAGGACGCGACCCGGTATGTTGTCTGGGCCAGCTGCCTTGCGTGGGTTGATCTTGCAGAAGGTCCTCTTCATGCTAGCTGGATCCAGACTCATGGCCTGTTCGTCTGGAGGGGGAGTGGTCTTCTGTGCTGATGTGCTTTTTTGTGCTTCAAATTGGCCAAAGAAGTCATTTAGGTTGTTGGGCGGTGTGATGTCACTCACACAGGTCTGAGGTGGAGGTTTGTAGTTGGTGAGGGTCTGTATGCCAGAGTCCAGCACTCTACCTGTGTCGCCAAGATGTTCCTGTGACTACAGTTGCACATATTATTCAGAAATTTAAGATCCACGGGACTGTAGCCAACTTCCATGGACGTGGCCGCAGGAGGAAACTTGATGAAAAATGGAAGAGACGGATAATACGAATGGTAACAAAAGAGCCCAGAACAACCTCTAAACACATTCATGGTGAATTCCAAGGTCAAGGTACATCAGCGTCAGATCGCACCATCCGTCGTTGTTTGAGCCAAAGTGGACTTCATGGGAGATGACCAAGGAGGACACCACTGTTGAAAACAAATCTTAAAAAAGCCAAACTGGAATTTGCCAAACTGCATGTTGACAAGCCACAAAGCTTCTGGGAGAATGTTCTAAGGACAGACAAGACAAAACTGGAACTTTTTGGCAAGGCAGATCAGCTCTATATTCACAGACGCAAAAGTGAAGCATACCAAGAAAAGAACACTGTCCCTACTGTGAAACATGGAGGAGGTTCTGTTATGTTCTGGGGCTGCTTTGCTGCATCTGGCACAGGGTGTCTTGAATCTGTGCAGGGTACAATGAAATCTTAAGACTATCAAGGAATTCTAGAGAGAAATGTGCTGCCCAGTGTCAGACAGCTTGGTCTCAGTTGCAGGTCATGGGTCTTGCAACAGGATAATGACCCAAAACACACAGCTAAAAACACCCAAGAATGGCTAAGAGCGAAACATTGGACTATTCTAAAGTGGCCTTCTGTGAGCCCTGATCTAAATCCTATTGAACATCTGTGGAAGGAGCTGAAACATGCCGTCTGGAGAAGGCACCCTTCAAACCTGAGACAACTGGAGCAGTTTACTCATGAGGAGTGGGCCAGAATAACTGCTGAGAAGTGCAGAAGTCTCATTGACAGTTACAGAAATTGTTTGATTGCAGTGATTGCCTCAAAAGGTTGTGCAACAAAATATTAAGTTAAGGGTACCATCATTTTTGTCCAGGCCTGTTTCATGAGTTTGTTTTTTTTTAAAAATAATTCTGTTGAACCACAATTCAAAAGCATTGTCTGATTTTCATTGATTAATTTATTTCTGACCATTCTGGGTTTTTCTTTCATTAAGAGAGGGGTACCAACAATTTTGTCCACGTGTGTATTTTATTACATTACCTTTTGTGTCTTTGATTTTCAGATCATGACCAATCTGAAATATTTTTGCTAAGAAGCAAACAGGTTAAATCCGGCCAGAATAGCAGTCTTTAAGCTGCAGGTCTACACTTAAATTTTCATTGGTTTAACAGCTAATTTATATCTGTAGGTGACAGCCATGGGCAATTTTTTCATTTTCAGACATTTTTTTATGTTATGTTTTTTCCCTATTCTCCTCTGTCTCAGGAAATATTTAATTTATTGATGTTTACGTTTCATTCATATATGATTTAGACGAAAAACCTGAAATTTATGAGAATCAAGTCTGAAATGCACATTACAAAACTATTTTATAACAGCAAAATCATGAGGGAAAATAGTACATGTTAAAAAAAGATTGTCATTTTTATGAGTATCTAAACTAGAATTTACAGATTTTTATTATTAATTTATAATTATAATTTATTATTATTATTGTATATAACATCCGCGGAGAGAGAGCTTAGACTTTCTGCTGCACATTCACCAACCAACCATAATGCTCTGCACTGTGTGTCTATATACAGTATATATACATTTATAGTAATATGGACATATGTTTACTAGATGTTGTTTTTTCTTGCCTTCTGATTGTTGCTCTGAGTGTTGCTATCCCTGTGCTGTTGCAATCCTGGAATTTCCCCATTGTGGGACTAATAAAGGCTTATCTTATCTTATATCGTTATCGTGATATAAGATGACTTGTATTGTGATACGAATTTTTTGCCATATCGCACAGCCCTAATACACGGCATCACAACCATGCTGATTGGATAATATGCGGCATCATGACCTGTCAGTCGCCACAGTGTTCCCTGGACAAAAGAAGTAAGTGAAAAACGACAAATTTGACTAGAAAAAGATAAAACTGAAGATTTAATGCTTAAAAAAATATACCATAAAGTTGCCGTGATTGCATAGGTCTAAAGGATAATTTGCCATATGTGGAGAACATGAGGTGCGCGAGAAGACTGGGCGAAGCGTCAGTGAAGCCCTGGGTCTGACAAAGAATACCGTTGTATTAATACAGAACATGCCGGGAGAAGCAGCAGCCCGACCGGGCAGCCCACGGTCCTTCGCGGGTGGCACGCCCAGCCTGCCCAGTCACTAGTAGATGGGAGTCCTGACGGACCACGAGTTCCCCCTCCCACGCGAGTATTTAAAAATTAAAAACTTAATAACACCGCCATGATTGCGGAGCGGAATGGGTGGAATGACTTTACACCCAAATAATGAAATAAATCCTTTTTAGTTGAATATTTACTGACAAATGGGCAACACTGATGCAACGGTTGTAGTCAAGTGGGTCCTTCTACTGTGTATAATAATGGATAGATGCACTTTATTGATGTTGGGTGTTTTGTAGTTAGTTTGGTTGATTACAGATTTAAAAAACCTTTTAGTAACAAAATATTGCTAAAATATAAACTGATGCACTACAATGGGTCTCAAATATTTGTGAATGTGTCCTGTTGTAGTACTGCATTAGTTTGAGTTTATTGACGATACACGGAAGAAATTCACTATTACACTTAACTCCATCACTGAACAGTGATGTAAACTAAAATAGTTATAATGATGACTAAACAACTCCCATTCCTCAAAGTGCAAGACACACTATTACGAATATACAGTGGGGCCAAAAAGTATTTAGTCAGCCACCAATTGTGCAAGTTCTCCCACTTAAAAGATGAGAGAGGTCTCCAATTTTCATCATAGGTATACCTCAACTATGAGAGACAAAAGTGAGAAAAAAAAATCCAGAAAATTACATTGTCTGATTTTTAAAGAATTTATTTGCAAATTATGGTGGAAAATAAGTATTTGGTCAACAACAAAAGTTCATCTCAGTACTTCGTTATATACCCTTTGTTGGCAATGACAGAGGTCAAACGTTTTCTTTAAGTCTTCACAAGGTTTTCACACACTGTTGCTGGTATTTTGGCCCATTCCTCCATGCAGATCTCCTCTAGAGCAGTGATGTTTTGGGGCTGTCGCTGGGCAACACGGACTTTCAACTCCCTCCAAAGATTTTCTATGGGGTTGAGATCTGGAGACTGGCTAGGCCACTCCAGGACCTTGAAATGCTTCTTACGAAGCCACTCCTTTGTTGCCCGGGCGGTGTATTTGGGATCACTGCCATGCTGAAAGACCCAGCCACGTTTCATCTTCAATGCCCTTGCTGATGAAAGGAGGTTTTCACTCAAAATATCACGATACATGGCCCCATTCATTCTTTCCTTTACACGGATCAGTCATCCTGGTCCCTTTGCAGAAAAACAGCCCCAAAGCATGATGTTTCCACCCCCATGCTTCACAGTAGGTATGGTGTTCTTTGGATACAACTCAGCATTCTTTCTCCTCCAAACACGACAAGTTGAGTTTTTACCAGAAAGTTCTATTTTGGTTTCATCTGACCATATGCCATTCTCTCAATCCTCTTCTGGATCATCCAAATGTTCTCTAGCAAACTTCAAACAGGCCTGGACATGTACTGGCTTAAGCAGGGGGACACGTGTGGCACTGCAGGATTTGAGTCCCTGGCGGTGTAGTGTGTTACTGATGGTAGCCTTTGTTACTTTGGTCCCAGCTCTCTGCAGGTCATTCACTAGGTCCCCCCGTGTGGTTCTGGGATTTTTGCTCACCGTTCTCGTGATCATTTTGACCCCACGGGGTGAGATCTTGCGTGGAGCCCCAGATCGAGGGAGATTATCAGTGGTCTTGTATGTCTTCCATTTTCTAATAATTGCTCCCACAGTTGATTTCTTCACACCAAGCTGCTTACCTACTGCAGAGTCAGTCTTCCCAGCCTGGTGCAGGTCTACAATTTTGTTTCTGGTGTCCTTTGACAGCTCTTTGGTCTTGGCCATAGTGGAATTTGGAGTCTGACTGTTTGAGATTGTGGACAGTTGTCTTTTATACTGATAACAAGTTCAAACAGGTGCCATTAATACAGGTAACGAGTAGGGGAGAGGAGCCTCTTAAAGAAGAAGTTACAGGTCTGTGAGAGCCAGACATCTTGCTTGTTTGTAGGTGACCAAATACTTATTTTCCACCATAATTTGCAAATAATTTCTTTAAAAATCCTTCAATGTGATTTTCTGGAATTTTTTTTTTCTCATTTTGTCTCTCATAGTTGAGGTATACCTATGATGAAAATTGGAGACCTCTCTCATCTTTTAAGTGGGAGAACTTGCACAATTGGTGGCTGACTTAATACTTTTTTGCCCCACTGTAAGTAATAAAAGAGCAGACAAATAAGTGATCTGACAAAGAAATAAACAAGGGATCTGAAACAGTCGCTAATATTGGATGTTCCATTCATTTTCAATAATTAGGTATTATCTAATTAATATTCACACAGTCAAGTAAATCTTAGTGCCATTTAGTCCCTTTTTTATATTTGTCAGTCTGACATGTGTGATTGCCGACATATCGCCTACACCTCTTTGTATTCCACTTTCAAACACAGCCTGCATTTGGCCTGTAAAGCCTAATTGGTATACCTGTTTTCACACAAGAATACTTGTGCTCTGTGCGCAATGCACTAGTTTTATTAAATTTACGATATTTTCTCACTTCTCCCTCAATCTGCCACAAAAATCTGATCTGATCTCACCAAAAGTAGTACAAATAACGCAATTTGTGCCCTGCAAACATGCTGCTGGCAATAAAAATACACTTAACATTTAACAATTTATTTAATATTCAATAAGTGAACAACAAGATTTAGCCTCACATACAAACAAAAACTGGTTGAAACTGTATTGGTCCTTAACCTGTTGAACTCTGTTCAACTTCCCTAAAAATAACATGCCCAAAGTAAATCAAAAGCTGTTCTTCAACCCTTTGCAGCATCTTCATGGGGTTAGTCTTATTTAAAAGAAAACACTTTGAATTTTTTGGCAAAACAGTCATAATCTCTCTAAGTGCTCCTGCCACTGAGTAACAAGAAAGATCGCCTGGGTGTTTTTTTAGATACAAATGCTTGCAAATAACATACAGCTGTCAGATACTGGCTGGAAAACACATCAGAAATGTAGAACCAAGTGTTTTCAAGCTCAGGTCAAAATTTTGTAAAAATACCACAAAAAATGAATATATTACACAGCTTTTTTCTCAGGTTGTAACAAGGCTGTGTCTGTACTGGAAGACCGAAAATGCAGCTTTTTTTTTCAGTGCGCACTGAGACGTACTAAGATGCAGAGATGTGACCGCCCGCGGAATTCACAGAGTTCAAGGGGTTAAAAGCAGTTTAATGGTAAAACCCATCTTAATTTGGGTCACGTTTTCAAAGCAGCTGTCCAAATATGCTAACTGGCAGTGGAGGCTAAGCTGAATCCTCGGTTATACAACTACAAAGACGAGGAATTATGATGAATCTGTTCTTTTTGTTTCAAACAAAACCATTTTTTTATATGTTGGAAATTAAGTGCAAACCTTACAAAACCTTTTAACCTCTTGCACTCCGTGATACCGCGGGCAGTCACGTCTCTGCGTCCTAGCGCGCCCTCGTGCGCACTAGGACGCACACTGTGCGTCTCAGAGCGCACTGGAAAAAAAAGCTGCATTTCCGTTCTTCCACTACAGACACGGCCGCGAACAGAAAGCCAAAGGAGTGCTTTGATTGGTTTAGATTTGACTGACCTCTCATTCGACTAATAAGAGCCTTGAATTGGGTTTCTGAAACCTTGAAGAACCAATGACTGAAAACCTAGCAAGAAGGACCCGCCTACCAACGGCTGCGAATACAGCGAGCCATTTGAAGCAGAGAAGTTCGACGATTGAAAGCGTGCGTCCCGTGCGTAAAATCTGTTTTGTGTAAGCCGCTGGGTGACACCCACGCGTTCGCCAGTCTTTTTTTCTTACTACTGTTCTTATTTGTTTTGAAAAATCGTTCGCCAAAACCGCAATCATGGAAGCACAAAACCGCAATAATGGAATCATGGTTTGACTGGGTCGCGTGACCAGAACCACGAGTCGTAACAAGCGGACCAGCGTTATGTTCGTCTGGCAATGAGGAAAAGATGTTCGCCAGCGACACTGCTGTTGTGGACAGGTAAGTGTTATAAGCTAAATTATTCTTTATCCCTGAAAATTGTAATCAAAATGACTTTTGGCACAATTTGGCACAGTTCAAAAACGCCTAGGAACAACCTGACAAAAAAGCTGTGTAATATATTCATTTTTTGTGGTATTGTTACAAAATTTTGACCTCAGCTGGATAACACTTGGTTCTACATTTCTGTTGCATTTTCCAGCCCGGATCTGACAGCTGTGTGTTATTTGCAAGCATTTGTATCCAAAAATACACCCAGGCAAACTTTATTTTCTTCAAGTTCAGTATGTTTAGATGACTGTTACTCAGTGGCAGGAGCACTTAGAGAGATAAAGTGTTTTCTTTTAAATGAGACCAATCCCATGAAGATGCTGCAAAGGGTTGAAGAACAGCTTTTGATTTACTTTGGGTACGTTATTTTTAGGCGTTTTTAGGGAAATTGACCAGAGTGCAAGGGGTTAAATAAAGCTTTGATCAAAGCTGGATCTGCAAATTTAGAATAAAGTGCCAACTTTTCATAGAGTAACCCTTTATGTTTAATAAGTTAATTTTATCATCAAAATGAATACATAAAGTTCAAACCCACCTTACTACAGTTACCCTGTAGAGAAAAAGTTGAAAGAATCCTTAAAATAAAAGGCTCACCTTCTCTTCTCCTCTCCTTCATTTGAATGTCTTTTACTTTTTTTATTTACAGCTTGTGAGAAAAACTGGCTGGCTGCCACTGTTTTCAGACGTGCATGTCTGGTTGTTGGCATTTCACAATAAAAACGTAACAAACAACCATTCTACTTGGGCTTTTATTGTGAAACAATTCAGGAAACGTTGAGTTTTGTACAGTCTATGGAAAAAAAACCTTACACTTAAGCTGGATTTATGCTCCCTTTCCATGTCTGCTTGTCCGCGAGACCCCAGTGGCACAAATTTCATCGTCAGGACTAGGGATGGGCATTCGGTGAAATTTTCTTCACCGATCGTCGGGAGAATTAATGATTAATAATCGGTTAATCATTAACATTTTTAGGTACGTAACAAGGCAGGTAGACTACATTAGAACATCAGGTGCACGGAGAGCGGCACAACTCAAATCCACCTCTCTCTCTGTTCGCTGTTGTCGTGTTGGCTCGCTCGGGAATCTCGCAAGCTGATTGGCCGAGACGTTTCACCCCGCAAGCTGATTGGCCGAGACGTTTCACCCCGCAAGCTGATTGGCCGAGACGTAAATCATTTTCATCTTGAGTTACGTATCTTGTTATAAGAATAAGAGTTCTAAAAACATATTTATGTACACTTTATTTACATCTACGTATGTATGTACACTTACACACACACACACACACGTGTGTGTGTGTCTTCTACCGAATCTTCATGACCTTCTCAATAAAGTTTCTGAAAAAAAAAAAGAATCTTCACGACCGCCATTACTCAGCGCGCAACCACTGTTGGCGGTTTCTTCGCGTAATAAGGGTGTTCCATGGACCCTGTCGATGAGGTATATTTGTATGCTGCATTGCAGTGATTGCAGTACACCTGGTCATTTTTTAAACTGAAATGGTCCCACGCAACACTTTGCCGTAACCGCTTGCCCTACGGAAGCTCGTATGTATCAACTGAGGCACGCCGAGGTACGGCGATGGTGTAATGTTGCCCCCTGGTGCCCAAATTTTGCCATTGCATTGTTTGAGGACGGCCGTGCATAGGCCTAATAACCTCGGATTGTTTAAAAAAAAACAAACGGTTTGTCGACGAAAATGAACTTCGTCGGTGAAATTCTTAATGATCAATTATCGGTTAATCGGTAAATTATGCCCATCCCTAGTCAGGACCCCATGACTGGTGTGCAGCCCAAAATTTTGTGACCACGTTGCCTGTGCAAACTTACTATGCCTATGCAAGAGCCAACCTCCCGTCCAAACGGGAGCGCCACTAAAACAACATTAAAAAACAAAGAAGAGGAGAAAGTAGAAAAACAGTAGTTACAGTGATATACACACGTGGACACAATTGTTGGTACCCCTCTGTTAATGAAAGAAAAACCCACAATGGTCACAGAAATAACTTGAATCTGACAAAAGTGGTAATAAATTAAAATTCTATGAAAATTAACCAATGAAAATCAGACAGTGCTTTTGAATTGTGGTTCAACAGAATTATTTTAAAAAACAAACTCATGAAGCAGGCCTGGACAAAAATGATGGTGTGGGCACATATGTTGGTTACATATGCTCCACAAATATATTGCTGTGTGTTTATTGTGTGCTGCACGTCTCAGGGAACAAAGGGACTGAGCCTCCGAGAGATAACGGGAGAGTGTGAGATCTGGCCTTTGTTTCAAGGAGATGACCTGGAGAGATTTCCGGACCACCAGAGACTAAAAGATGATTGTGTGAAGATCAAAGGGGTTACATTGTGACTGGGATTAAGTACCATGTGACTGTATGTTTGATTAAACACCATGTGACTGCAGTTTTGATGTCCGGGGTATAAAAGACAGATGTGACGATTATCCATCCTCTTTTCCTGCTTTGAAATTGTTGGAGTATGTGATTGTGAATAAAGCTGAACCTGAGGAATAAACTCAGTCTCATCCTTCCGCACATTCTCCACACTGGTGACCTTACGACGAAGCATGAGCAGAGATAATTCTCCCGAGCGGGGCTCGACAGAAGCCAGCCTGATGACTGCCGCCACGTTCCAGCTGTCGGACTTCTGGCAGCATAGTCCGCGCTCCTGGTTTAGCGCGGTCGAGGCGCAGTTCAACCTCCGGAGAATCTCGAGAGACGACACGAAATTCTACCATGTGGTGGTGAAGCTGGACAGCCACACAGTCCAGAGGGTGGAGGATCTGGTCAATCACCAACCGGACAGTGACAAATACAGTGCATTGAAGGCTGCGCTTATCAGCCACTTCACCCCCTCGGTGCAACAGCGAGCAGAGGGGCTCCTAATGCTGATGGAATCGAAGAACGACAGATCCGTAGACCTGATGGTGAAAATGCTGAGGCTGAGAGACTCCGAGGATTGCGACTTTATCTTCGCCCACCTTTTCCTCCGGACCCTGCCGCCAGCGATGAGAGTTACCCTGGCAGGCTCACCTCTGTTGGCCCGGCAAGACTACCATGGGCTGAGCAAGGAGGTGCAACGACTCGTCGACGCCCACAAACGGAGCGCGGTTTCGGCTGCGGCAACAGAGCTAGGCGCAACGTCCGGAGACAGCATGGGGCCAGTGGTTGCAGCACCAGACTCACCGACGACGGCAGCAGCAAGGACCAGGCGACACGGAGCGGACGACGTCCTTTCCTTCTATCATCGCCGCTTTGCAGAGAGGGCACACAAGTGCCTCCCACCGTGCCACTTCAAGCGTTCGGGAACCGCCAAGACCGGGGGTCGGTAGCAGCTGCGGCCCTCGGGGAGGAGAACAAGCTGCTCTACCTGACAGAAGCATGCTCGGAGAGGCTTTTCCTCGTGGACACAGGCTCCCAGCTGAGTTTCATCACGCCTTCCTACGCGGACCGGCTGACGCCGTCTAAGGGTCCCCGGGTGTCAGCAGCGAACGGCTCAGCGATTAAGACCTTCGGTGAGAGGACTCTACTTCTGTCTTTGCAGGGCCGTGCATTTGAGTGGACTTTTGTTGTAGCGGCAGTCAATTTCATCATGTTAGGGGCTGATTTTTTTGTGCTCACATGGTTTATTGGTTGATCTTGCTAACAGACGTCTGGTTAATGCACTCTCCTTTCACTCTATTCCCTGCACAGCTCGAGTGGCGCCGCCAACTGCACAAGCCAACGTCACAGCTGCGGGTGGTAAGTTCCACGCACTCCTCACTTAGTTCCCAGCACTCACAGTCCCAACGTTTTCGGCGACAGTGGCTAAACATGGGGTGGAACATTATATCACTACCACCGGACCGCCCGTTTTCGCAAAAGCTCGGCGCCTGGACTCAGCTAAACTGACCATAGCGCGCAAGGAGTTTGCCAACCTGGAAAAACTGGGCATCATCAGGCGTTCCAAAAGCCCCTGGGCTTCACCACTGCACATGGTCCCAAAGGCTGATAGCTCGTGGCGACCTTGCGGTGATTTCCGCCGGTTGAATAACGCCACTGCACACGACCGCTACCCAATTCCGCATATCCAAGATTTTTTGGTTCATTTGGCGGGGGCGCGCATTTTTTCTAAAGTAGATTTAGTACGCGGTTACCATCAGGTTCCAGTGCGCGCTCAGGACATACCCAAAACAGCGGTAATAACTCCTTTCGGGCTTTTTGAGTTTTTGCGCATGCCTTTTGGACTCAAGGGTGCGGCGCAGACGTTCCAGCGCATGATGGACGCGGTCCTACGCAACCTGCCTTTTGTGTTCGTCTATTTGGACGACATTTTGGTAGCCAGCACGTCCGAAGACGAACACGAAAGCCACCTCACGGCAGTTTTCCGGAGGTTGGCAGAGCACGGGCTAATAATTAACACAGCGAAGTGTCAGTTTGGGGTGGCGCAGATTGATTTTTTTGGGGGGCATCGCGTTTCGCCAGAAGGAGCGGTCCCGCTGCCCGATAAAGTGCGCGCAATAACAAATTTTCCCCAACCTCAAACGGTCAAAGCGTTACAGGAGTTTTTGGGAATGGTCAATTTTTATAACCATTTCCTCCCCAGCGCAGCGCAGCTCAGCTCATGCAACCATTGTACGCTGCACTAAAAAACCAAAAACCCACGAATAAAATCAAATGGTCTCCTGAGCGGGAGCGCGCATTCTCTCAAGTCAAATCAGCCCTGGCAAACGCCGCTTTGTTGGCACACCCAGTTCCAACGGCCTGCATGGCGCTCACCACTGACGCGTCCGATATAGCCGTAGGGGCGGTCGTTGAACAGTATGTGGCTGGGACCTGGCAACCGCTCGCGTTTTTCAGCAAAACCTTGCGCGATAGCGAGCGAAAATACAGCGCGTTCGACAGGGAGTTGTTGGCTCTACACTTGGCCATCCGCCACTTCCAGTTCTGGCTGGAAGGGCGCCGTTTCACCGCGTTCGTGGACCACAAACCGCTGACTTTTGCGATGGCCAAGATTTCGGAACCTTGGTCGGGCCGCCAGCAGAGACAGCTGGCCGCGATATCGGAGTTCACCACCGATATCCAGCATGTCGCAGGTAAACATAATGTAGTGGCAGACTGCCTCTCACTTGCTGTGGCGGCTCCAGGCCCCGTGGGGGCAGACTCTGCAGCCATGGCCGTGGGCCAGGGTAGCGACGCGGAAGCGCGCGCAGCCCCGGTCCGCGTAGGGTTAGATTATGCAGCCATGGCCGCGGAGCAGGTTAGCGATGCGGACGTGCGCGCGCTCCAGTCTGGACCAACAGGGTTAAGGCTGGAGGACAGGGTGCTGCAAGTTGGTATGCCCCCCCTAATCTGCGATATCTCCACTGGACGGCCGCGTCCGGTGGTACCAGCTGCGTGGCGCCGCCGCGTTTTTGACTCGATCCATTCTCTAGCGCACCCGGGGGTGCGCGCATCGGTCAAAATGGTAGGAGAGAAATTTGTATGGCCGGGGTTGCGCAAACAGGTCAAGGAATGGGCGACAGCCTGCGTAGCTTGTCAGCGAGCCAAAATACACAAACACACTAGAGCTCCTTTGGAGCCTTTTCACATCCCGGCTAAGCGGTTTGATTATGTGCATGTCGACTTGGTAGGCCCCCTTCCGTCGTCACAGGGGTACACACACCTTTTGACAATGGTGGACCGCACCACGCGTTGGCCGGAAGTGGTCCCACTGGCATCAACCACAGCCGAGGAGGTGGCGCGCGCGTTTTTAACAGCTTGGGTAGCGCGCTTTGGAGTTCCGTCGGACATAACGTCCGACAGAGGTCATCAGTTTGTTTCCGAGCTCTGGTCATCGATGGCCCGCAGCCTGGGGGTAACGATCCACCGCACTACCGCGTACAACCCCCAGGCTAACGGTTTATGCAAACGTTTCCATAGGTCATTGAAAGCAGCCCTCAGAGCGTCGCTTACGGATACAAATTGGGTAGACAGGCTTCCATGGGTTTTATTGGGGTTGCGTTCTGCACCTAAGGAGGATTTGCAAGCCTCCCCAGCTGAGTTAGTTTTTGCACAGCCTCTCCGGCTGCCCGGGGAATTTCTCCCCGATAATCCTGCGCCAAATTGCCCCCCCGCTCAGCGGTTGCAGAGCGACACGGGATCAAACACGCTTCCTGGCCCGATTCATCACAGCTTCCCTCGCGTTTTTGTGCCGAAAGCTTTAAAAAATGCGGAGTTTGTTTTTGTCAGACATGATGCCCATTGCCCAAACTTGCGGCCGCCGTACGATGGACCGTTTAGGGTGCTGGAAACAGGAGAGAAGCATTTTTTGCTAGATTTGGGAGACAGAAAGGAGGTAATTGGTATAAACAGACTCAAACCCGCTTTTGTTTTGGTGGATGAAGCAGTGCAGTTGGCGAGGGCCTCCCGTCGCGGCAGACCCCCTAGAGGGCATTCTCCAGAACACCCACAGAGATTGACTAACAGTTCTAATCCACAGGCAACAGTTCCACAGCAGGAGGACACTGCAGAGGCAGTAAAGCCGGCTTACAGCAAGTACGGCAGAAGACTTAGACCTAGGCAACTGGTGGATTGATATGTAGTAATGTTATTATGTCATGCATCTCTGGTTATGATTGTTCCATCTTAGACGTTTTTTTGGGGGGGGGGGGGTCATGTGGCCACATATGTTGGTTACATGTGCTCCACAAATATATTGCTGTGTGTTTATTGTGTGCTGCACGTCTCAGGGAACAAAGGGACTGAGCCTCCGAGAGATAACGGGAGAGTGTGAGATCTGACCTTTGTTTCAAGGAGATGACCTGGAGAGATTTCCAGACCACCAGAGACTAAAGGATGATGGTGTGAAGATCAAAGGGGTTACATTGTGACTGGGATTAAGTACCATGTGACTGTATGTTTGATTAAACACCATGTGACTGCAGTTTTGATGTCCGGGGTATAAAAGACAGATGTGACGATTATCCATCCTCTTTTCCTGCTTTGAAATTGTTGGAGTATGTGATTGTGAATAAAACTGAACCTGAGGAATAAACTCAGTCTCATCCTTCCGCACATTCTTTGAAATTGTGGTTCAACAGAATTATTTTAAAAAACAAACTAATGAAACACGCCAGGACAAAAATGATGGTACCCTTAACTTAATATTCTGTTGCACAACCTTTTGAGGCAATCACTGCAATCAGACGATTTCTGTAACTGTCAATGAGACTTCTGCACTTCTCAGCAGGTATTTTGGCCCACTCCTCATGAGCAAACTGCTCCAGTTGTCTCAGGTTTGAAGGGTGCCTTCTCCAGACGGCATGTTTCAGCTCCTTCCACAGATGTTCAATAGGATTTAGATCAGGGCTCATGAATGAATGAATGAATTTTATTTATTTCGGATAGTACATTACAGGTTAAAAGAAACTGTATAATATAACAACAAGGTCAAATTAGACAAAGACTCCTTCTACTATACAATTCCACGTGAGTTATCCGAAATGGGTGATGGCTGAAGCCGCAGCTTATATTGCCCACCCATATTCCATCCAAGAATTCAAAGGAGAAAAAAGAGAAAACAAGACAAGAGCGATTACAATTTAAAACAAGGCTAAGACAAAATGTGACTGAGAGAAAAAGAAAACTGAGCTAGTCTAAGTTAAGCGGTTACTATTCAAAAACAAATCTAAGACATAGTGTCACAGAGAAAAAAAGAAAAAACTAAGCTACAACACAACACAGGCTGGATATGTCAATCCTTATGTGAGTGCCTCATAGAAGGCTACTTTAGAATAGTCCAATGTTTTGCGCTTAGCCATTCTTGAGTGTTTTTAGCTGTGTGTTTTGGGTCATTATCCTGTTGCAAGACCCATGACGTGCGACTGAGACCAAGCTGTCTGACACTGGGCAGCACATTTCTCTCTAGAATACCTTGATAGTCTTAAGATTTCATTGTACCCTACACAGATTCAAGACACCCCGTGCCAGATGCAGCAAAGCAGCCCCAGAACATAACAGAACCTCCTCCATGTTTCACAGTAGGGACAGTGTGCATTTCTTGGTATGCTTCATTTTTGCATCTGTGAACATAGAGCTGATGTGCCTTGCCAAAAAGTTCCAGTTTTGTCTCGTCTGTCCTTAGGACATTCTCCCAGAAGCTTTGTGGCTTGTCAACATGCAGTTTGGTAAATTCCAGTCTGGCTTTTTTATGATTTGTTTTCAACAGTGGTGTCCTCCTTGGTCGTCTCCCATGAAGTCCACTTTGGCTCAAACAACGGATGGTGCGATCTGACACTGATGTACCTTGACCTTGGAGTTCACCATGAATGTGTTTAGAGGTTGTTCTGGGCTCTTTTGTTACCATTCATATTATCCATCTCTTCCATTTTTCATCAAGTGTCCTCCTGCGGCCACGTCCAGGGAGGTTGGCTACTGTCCCGTGGATATTAAATTTCTGAATAATGTGCAACTGTAGTCACAGAAACATCAAGCTGCTTGGAGATGGTCTTATAGCCTTTACCTTTAACGTGCTTGTCTATAATTTTCCTTCTAATCTCCTGAGACAACTCTCTCCTTTGCTTCCTCTGGTCCATGTTTAGTGTGGTACACACCATGTCACCAAACAGCACAGTGACTACTTGTCACCCTTTAAATAGACCGACTGACTGTTTACAAGTTTGTAGACACCTGTGATGTTAATTAGAGGACACATCTTGGTTGAACATGTCCCTATGGTCACATTATTTTCAATCTTTTCTAGGGTTACCATCATTTTTGTCCAGGCCTATTTCACGAGATTGTTTTTTAAAATAATTCTGTTGAACCACAATTCAAAAGCATTGTCTAATTTTCATTGGTTAATTTTCATAGAATTTTTATTTATTACCACTTTTGTCAGATTCAAGTTATTTCTGTGACCATTGTGGGTTTTTCTTTCATTAACAGAGGGGTACCAACAATTTTGTCCACGTGTGTAATTACCTCCGCCAAGGTGGTTATGCCTTCAGGGTGGTTTGTTTGTTAGCAGGATTACGCAAAAACTACTGTACAGATTTTGATGAAATTTTCACCAGAGGTAGCCCTTGGGCCAAGGATGAACCCATTAAATTTTGGTGATGATTTGAGAGTTCATACCTCCACCAAGGACCTTGTTTGTATTTGTGCAGCAGGATTACACAAAAATTACTGGATTTGTATGAAATTTTCACCAGAGGTGGTCCTTGGCCAAGAGAGGAATCCATTACATTTTAGAGATGATCCGAGAATGCATACCTCCACCAAGGCTCTCAACTTCTCAGTGTATTATAGGGCTGCAGAATTAGTCAAATTTTGATCACGATCATGATTTTGGTTGCCATGATTAACATGATTGTCGATGATATTAGTGGTTAAAATGCAGGCTCTGCTGCATATCAAATAAAGCATTTTCTCAACCAATAGCCAGCTGACCACCAGGGGGCGAACGCACCTTAGGGCAACATTAAGCTGCAGAACTGACAAGTGAGCGCACCCTGTAGCAGCAGCCTTAAGTTTTCAATAGTGGACTGGTGTAATGGTGAAACACAAACCAGATGTCGGGAGCAGAAGTTAACAGTACGGCAACACGTGGAATCAAGGAGTTAGTGCCTTGAAAGGATCATCATCCATTGTCTGGACCTGTTTTGGATTCAGATCAAGTGATGCTGATTAAAAAGAAATTATATACAAAGACTGCCATAGAGCTGTGTCTGCGCTGCAGGGCAACACAACTAACTTATTCAACCACCTGAAAAAAAACACAAACACAAGTACGATAAATGCATGAAGGCTAAAGCGAATGTCACTTCACTAATGGCCCTGTTCCACTAGTACTTCATCACCAGGTTGTAGTTATGGGGTTATATTAGCCACATAATATATATTCAAACGGTAAACAGTACTGAGTTAGGTATAATAAGATATATTTGACAGTTATGATGCATTTTAGGCCAAAACAAACTTGATGTAGGATTAAAAGCAATTAAAATAATGCAGTCACAAGGTTACATGGAAAATACTTGATTTTCTAGATACATGTAGATGCTGTAGAAATATATATTGCCTCAACAATGTACTATACATGTATTCATGTAGTATTGCACTGGGAATTTTGACAGTAAACCTTTGGAATTTTGGCAGATGTGTCTCTTTTGTTTTATGTGTGAAGGTTACCACCAAGTGACAAATTAAATATTAAAAGATTGGAAAAGCTGTCTAAGAACAATCCAGCAGTTTGAGAAATCACTTTTGGTTTGGTGTAAGTCTGTCAACAGAATTATGAACCATAAAGCAGCTTGTGTTAAAATGTTAAATCCCATTAAACCCCAACTCAGGGGTGTCCAATCATGTGCAATGGAGGGCCAAGACCCTGCAGGTTCTCTCTTCCACCCAGTCTCTTCAGCAGGTGTTTTCACTGATCAGCAGTCAGTGGAAGAAATTCAGTGGAATCTGCTGTTGAAGACACTGGTTGGAGGTAAAGCCTGCAGGGTCTTGGCCCTCCATGGCACATGATTGGACACCCCTGCCCAAACCCATTATTAGGAAATACAGATGCTAATATGGCCCAGAATTCCTCCATATACTGGTACTATCACTAAAGTGTGCAGTGTCTTCTGCACTGGCACATCCAGCAATACAGTCTTCAGTAAATAAAATAATTGTTTTGGTTACTTTTTCTTAAAAATGAGCCATTATTTTCAAAGTCTCTGATAAATGGTGTGTACTGTTGACTCTTTTCCCACCGGTGTCTTAACAGACAAAATAGAAAATCATGATGCATACACAAGTCACTAAATTGTGTATTACAATCTGCAGCAAATTCTAGATTAGATATAGATGTACTTTATTGATCCCAAACTGGGAAATTACAGTGTAACAGCAGCATGACAGTTGACAGCCAAACAACAGAACCGCACACATGACAGACAAAGGGATTACCCATGGAAAGTAAAAACTAACACGACTATAAAACCTATATGGGTGTTTTTATTTATTAGGGGTCCAATGTGTGACATTGGTGGCAAAATTTAAAATTGATCAAATCTGCACATGAAATTGACTAATCACTATCCAATTGTGTCAGGTTTATGAAACTATTAACTATTTTCGTAACGGCATTCGCGTTCAGGAACTCTTGAGGATGAGCGCTCACTTCAACTACTTGTAAATGGAGGCGTAAACGGGACACTCGGGCTTTTGTTTCCCCGTGTGCCAATGCACTTTGCAATGGCACACGTTTTACACGAAACGACTTCAACACTTCCAGTATTTTTCACGCATCAAAACTCATCAACAGCTACATTTTCATGACATATTGAGATGTGATAACGTGTATACATACCTTTAAATTCTCCCTGTTTGTTGGATAAGACGTAAAATCACAAAAGGCGTAAATGCGGGACACGGAAGTTTGGACCTTCGATAACTTCAATATAAAGTGACCACGGTTAATCCTCTCCACATGGGTTGAGCACATCCGGGGTAGCGAAAATAAAAGTGCTTTCCCAGGGCGCTCACCTCGCCAGACGGGGCTGCGCGCGGCCGACCAAGACCGAAGACGTAACTTTTTTAAAGGACACCATATTCGATGTGTCATAAATGTTTGAGATTTTATTGAAATATTCTACATCAGAGCTTCACAAAGACTGATCTCCTTTTTACGTGTATGGTTTGGGATTTGAAAGGTGCAAAGTGAAAAGCATCAGCACTTCCTGTTTTCTGGTTACTTTACCAAATAACTTGCATGTTGCTGCGTAAATTTGGGGACACGGAAATTTACGTCGTACGAGTAAATTTGCAGGGGTCGCCGTACAAAAACCATAGATCCGATCACATTGGGGAATGTTTTATTTTGAATTTGCATTACAACTCTGTTATCTCTTGCATTTTGAGTAGAAAGAGTTACTCAGAGATCACGTTACAGTACTTTGAAATTGATGCGATTTTCATGTCACACAAAAACTGGGAAAAATGAGGGGACACGACCAATAGTTTCGATTCTAACGGCAAAATCAATGATTTTTTTTTTAAAATTGCAATGCAAGTCTGAAACACTTTTATGTTCCCTTGCATATTATAAAAACGAAACCGACATCTGCAAATTACAGAAAAAGAGAGAGCGCTTGAAAGTCGGATACCCCTGATATAGTGCACTGGACCCCCCCCCCCCCCCCCCCCCCAAAAAAAAACCAAACACCCATATACATCATAGCTTAATATATGATGATTATTCAGAATGTGCAAAATTCAAACTGTAAAAAAAAACAAAAAAAAAAACAGAATGGGTCACACATGCCGGCCATGCTGCCTCACTGAGAAGCAGCTGGATGTGCTGTTCACACTGGTCCCGGTTCACCAGATCTTCAGCCTGCATCTCTGTAAATAGTGACACACAGTCCGGTTTGGGTGGATCGTTTTCCTCTTGTCTAGATGAAAGACAGAAATGGGTGGTGGTTAATTAAAGCAGGTTTAAAACATATTTGGGAAATACACTTGTTGCTAAAAGCCAGTGGTGGATTGTGACAAAAAAGTAATTTGTTGTTGTATTTAACCACAATTTTCATGTAGCTGCGCTTCAGTAAAATAGATTTTACAAGGGCTGGGTTATGTTTAACATCATTTTTTTTTTTTTTTTTACTGTGGCCTCAGCAATCAGAATGAATTAATACTTTCAGTTGAATGGAATATGGTACTTTAACTGAGGGTATGCATCACTGAGTATGGAGTCACTCAGTCAAAATATGGAATTTTTATCAATAAAAGTTTAGCCACTGCTAATATTTGTAATTTGTCCTGCTATTATAATACTGCATGAGTTTATTGATGATAGACTATAAATGACAGATGTAAACTAAATTGAATCGGTGAATTCAAAAGGGGCCCAAGTCCAAGAAATATGTTTTTGCAGGAAATCAAATAAATTGCATATCTCAAAGGTAGTCTATGCCAGATGGTTCATACTTTACTCAGATATAGCACAAGGCCATAGCTTAGAAATGCTATCATATGAAGCATTTCACTTTTTTAATTTCAGAGGACTGGCAAACTAAAGTCCCTGGACGTGGGCCCTTCTTGAATTAAACAATAAGAACATATGAAAAGAAGCGCATAACATCTATTTCTCACATGTTGAAAATGTTTTTTTTTAATTATGCCATGTTTTGAACACCTTTTATGATCACTTTATATCCAAACTATTGTTTTGATAACTGCCAGCAAATGAGATTTTCATCTGAAAGTGGGCAGATTAACATAGAGGTCCATCTACTGGTAACCAATCGTCAAAGTCAGACTCATCTTCACGCCTAGCATTACAAACTGTTAAATTACTGAGGAACTGCTGAGCCTCTGTTGAAAGATATTTCGCCAATTTCTGAACATCCTTTACTTTAGCTGCCTTTACACCAAGTTGCTCGCTGTAGAGTGGCTCCTCTGGGTATGTAACAACCCTGCACGATGGCTTTAGAAGGCAGAATCTGGATGTGGCCTGAGCAGACATATTTTCGGAAACTTCTATATCATTTCTGAAATTTGTGCTGCCACCTATGACTTTAAGTTTAATCCATGCAGGAAGGGCCCAAGTCCTGGACTTGGGTCTCTTTTGCACTCGATGCATAAACAATGCTGTGAATAGTCAATGCATTAAAGTTGACTTGGGACGTTTTTGCACATAATCAGATAGCTTGTCTCTTAAAGTTCATTAAACATGTAATATCTGGGTTTTGAAAAAGTGTGGACTTGGGCCCTTTTGGAATTCACCGATTCAATTGTATTGATGACTGAGCAACTCCCATTCCCCAAAGTGCAACATACAGTTATGAACATAACCCACAAAGGGTCACACAAGTGATTTGACAAAAAAAAAAAAAAAAAAAACATTAACAAGCGGTTTATTTTACAGTTGATGTGCCATTCATTTACAATTATTCTGTAATTAATATTCACACAGTCAAATAAATCTCAGTTCAGTCCCTTTTATATTAAGTGGAAATTGTGCTGCTTTAGTTTAATCCTTTGCTTTTATAAAAGCAAAGGATTTCAGTACTTTCCACAGTGGCAAGGTCCGTTGTGGGGCGCCTCCTTTTCCTTTCCTCTTGCCTTGACGAAAGACAGAAATGGATGGTGGTTAGTTAAAGCAAGTTCAAAACATACAGTATACAGGCACATCTCAAAAAATTTGAATATCATGAAAAAGTTCAATATTTTTTGCCACTCTTTTCAGAAGGTGAAACCCATGTATAGATTCATTACACGGACAGTGATATATTGCAAGTTTTTATTTATTTTAATTTTGATGATTATGGCTACAGCCCATGTTAACCAACATTTCAACAGCCAACATTTCTATTTAAAAACTGTTTGTTTTTTAATTAATTTTATGTAATATTCTAATTTTTTGAGAAACTGAATTTGGGGTTTTCAGGGGCTGTAAGCCATAATCATCAAAATTAAAATAAACACTTGAAATATATCACTCTCTGTGTAATGAATCTATATAATATATGGATTTCACTTTCTGAAATGAGTGACAAAAAATATTGAACTTTTTCATGATATTCTAATTTTTTGAGGTGTACCTGTATTAGGGAAATACACCTGTGAAAGTCAGTGGTGGGATGTGATAAAAATGCTTTGTTTCCCTGACAAGTGAGCACCCCAGGATTCACTCTGTACAAGTACATTTTCAATCCAGGGACTTATGGTGGAACAGAAACAGCACAACACCACTGTTCCAACACTTTTTTTTGGAAAATCCACAGAATAGGTGTGTGGGTCTATTATGAGGCTTTAGAAAATTATATGAATCACTTCACAAATCACTTTATAAATCACTGGTTTGAAAATGCACTTGAATATGTTGAGATTTTGGATCCTGGAGTCCTCTTGACCTGTATCCAAAATATCAACACAACATGCTGAGGGAGGCGGACCCCTGGCATGTGGAAACACATTCTAGAAAGAAAATACACACAACTTAATGCACAGCACCAAAGTGCAACACGTACACAAACCAGGACTTTAACCAGGATTAATATATTTCATCATTTTGCTCTCACAGGCGAATACTTCGGACAAAGCAAGCGCGAATCAGCAGAGTTGGCTACTAGCTAGCTAGCTACTAGCTAACACTTGTTAGCCAGCACAGGACGGCATTGTATTGCTCAAAAAAAGTGAGCTTAACACCAACAGGATAAATAAGTGAAAAGATGCACAATATCACAAATCACTCACCATCGATGGTTCTCTCACCTTCATCTAGGGATGTGATTTTTCCGCTAATTCGCGGAATTCCGCTTTTTTTATCTTCCAAAAATTTTCAGACCAGATGGTGGCGCTTGCACAATGCAAGGCTCAGTGTCTCTTCAGATTTTGCGGATTAGCAGTGATATTTCTGCTCATTTCGGGTCTGTTCGTTCAGAACAGCTTCGCTTTTACATCCCACACCCGAAATGAACTTTTGGACATTGGATTACAAAATAACGACCTTTTTGTTAGCAACCTACGTTTCATCCCTGAGCTCTGGAGAACACTCGACACTAGGTAAGCTACCCGGCCGACCGGAAGTGCTCGCAGGCGGCGTAGAGACCGTAAACAAAGGCGGGGGAAGCGCGGAGGGCTAAGAGCTAAGCTAAAGCTAACACCGCACCGGCTTTCTCTACCCAGCATTTTCCTCGCTAATGTACGGTCAGTGGCGAACAGAATGGATGAGCTACAGCTTCGGATCACCAACAATAAGAAACTTATGAACTGCAATATCATGATTTTCACGGAAACATGGCTACATAGTGGAGTACTTGTGTGGCGCCACGAGACGGCTTTTGTTGTGATGTGGCGCATTATAAATAAAGCTGAATTGAATTGAATTACTTGACGGTGCTGTCGAGCTGGCTGGAAGGCACACTCTCCGGGCAGACAGAGCAGCTAATGACTCCGGTAAGACCAGAGGTGGGGGAATATGCATTTATATTAACAAGGCTTGGTGCACGAACTCTGTCACTGTTGGGAGACACTGCTCAGCTAACCTGGAGTTTCTCATGGTTAAATGTAGGCCTTTATATCTGCCACAGGAGTTCACTTTTCTTCATCTTGACTGCTGAAGATGTTTTGGACTTTATTTAAAAAATATTTTTAATGCCACACATGTGATGGATAATGCTTGTTGGAATATTTTAGGAATGCTATCTTCTTGGAACATAAGTCAATATTATACAGTAATAAGTGACATTCAGCTGTTTGTTTTATGTCATTTAAACACAGTTCTGGTACTTAAAAATCATAAAAACCCAGGAGCTTCGGGGGGCTTTGCCCCCCTTGCCCCCCCACCAGGGCTCTGCCCGGGACCCCGCTGGGGGACTGCGTCCAACAGACACCCTGCTAAATTTTCAGATAATTTCCCCAACCCCAAATCACATCCCTACTTTCATCTTCAGCTTGTCCATAGTCCAGTTCTATACTGGGCTGCCATCTGTTTCGTTGTGGGTCGCTCCATGTTGCTGTGGATACTATCTGCCACCAAGCACAGAAAACTCCACACCTCTTCGTTGGACCATGGTGTAGATTTCCGCAAAACCTGCAATGCCATCTCTATTAATCCGGCATAAAAGTAACACAGCATTTCAGAAAAGGAACATCATACCAACAGTCTCAGTAAAATATGGTAGTGGTAGTGTGGTGGTTTTGGGCTGTTTTGCTGCTTCAGGACCTGGAAGACTTGCTGTGGTAAATGGAACCATGAATTCTGCTGTCTACCAAAAAATCCAGAAGGAGAATGTCTGACCATCTGTTTGTGACCTCAAGCTGAAATGCACTTGGGTTCTGCAGCAGGACAATGATTGAAAACAAACCAGCAAGTCCAGCTCTGAATGGCTTACGAAAAACAAAATGAAGACTTTGGAGTGGCCTAGTCAGTGTCCTGACTTGAATCCGATTAAGATGCTGTGGCATGACCTTAAAAAGGCGGTTCATGCTGGAAAACCCTCCAATGTGTCTGAATTACAACAATTCTGCAAAGATGAGTGGGACAAAATTCCTCCACAGTGCTGTAAAAGACTCATGGCCAGTTTTAGCAAACGCTTGATTGCGGTTGTTGCTGCTAAGGGTGGCCCAACCAGTTATTACGTTAAGGGGCAATCACTTTTTCACACAAGGCCATGTAGGTTTGGATTTTTTTTCTCCTTGATCATAAACACCTTCATTTAAAAACTGCATTTTGTGTTTACTTGTGTTATCTTTGTCTAATATGATCTGAAACATTTAAGTGTGACAAACATACAAAAAAATGAGAAATCTGGAAGGGAGCAAACACTTTTTCGCACTACTGTATACAGCCAAGTGCGCACCGGGCTTGTCCATGCCATAGACGCGGAACAGGGAAATTCCAGCCTAGTTCAGCTTACTTTCAGTTTGAGAACACTTTCCAGACTCCAGTTATGAAATGTTCGTCATCAGAAAGTGCAAACCTGAACCAATTCCATATGACAGAGGAAAGGCTGCTTTTTTTTTTTTAGGAACAAGGTCCTCCCTTCTCAACACGCATAAGATAAGATAAGATAAGCCTTTATTAGTCCCACAATGGGGAAATTCCAGGATTGCAACAGCACAGGGATAGCAACACTCAGAGCAACAATCAGAAGGCAAGAAAAAAACAAGAGCAGCTAGTATACATATGTACATATTACTATATATATATATATATATATATATATATATATATATATATATATATACTGTATATATAGACACACAGTGTGGAGCATTGTGGTTGGTGGATGTGCAGCAGAAAGCCTAAGCTCTCTCTCCGCGGATGCGGCGGGCTAGCTGGATGTCTTTGGGCATGATGGTGACCCTCTTGGTGTGGATGGCGCACAGGTTGGTGTCCCTGAAGAGACCCACCAGGTAGGCCTTGCTGACCTCCTGCAGAGCCATGACGGCAGAGCTCTGGAAGTGCAGGTTGGTCTTGAAGTCCTGAGCGATCTCTCTCACCAGGCGCTGGAAGGGCAGCTTACGGATGAGCAGCTCCGTGGATTTCTGGTAGCGACGGATCTCTCTCAGAGCCACGGTACCAGGCCTGTAACGGTGAGGCTTCTTCACTCCGCTGGTGGCCGGAGCGCTTTTCCGAGCAGCCTTGGTGGCCAGCTGCTTCTGGGGGCTTTTCCTCCTGTAGATTTACGGGCGGTCTGCTTGGTTCTTGCCATCGCTCTTTATTATTCTGTCTTATATTTCTTGCACGCCGCCTAAACTCCAGCCCGGCACCCGCGTCGTTTTCGCTTCAGTTCCCCGGTATGTCGAGTTTCTCCGTTAGCACCTGGTGGCGGTTGAGTGCTAGCTAGCTCTTCCCTGCTGTATCGTCTCCTGCTGTAAACAGAGGCTCCGTCCGCCGACTCGGGAGACCTTTGGGGCGATCTCTGTGTCCGTGATACATATAGAGTGAAAGGTGTGCCGGATCAGAAAGTTATCACCGGATCAGAAAGAAGAAGGAAGATAAAAAGACTCAGAATTGAGCCACTGTTGCAAAAGGCAGCCAACTCGTGTGGCGCCGGAACTGGAAGAATGCATGCTGCCATGTTTCACTTTGGGTTTATGTCGGAGACAGGGTGAGGGAACAGCATAGTGCTGAGGCTACTTTATTTACTCTAGCAAAAATGGGGGGGGGTTGATGAAAATAATATATACAGTGGGGCCAAAAAGTATTTAGTCAGCCACCAATTGTGCACGTTCTCCCACTTAAAAGATGAGAGAGGTCTCCAATTTTCATCATAGGTATACCTCAACTATGAGAGACAAAATGAGAAAAAAAAAATCCAGAAAATCACATTGTCGGATTTTTAAAGAATTTATTTGCAAATCATGGTGGAAAATAAGTATTTGGTCACCTACAAACAAGCAAGATTTCTGGCTCTCACAGACCTGTAACTTCTTCTTTAAGAGGCTTCTCTGTCCTCCACTCGTTACCTGTATTAATGGCACCTGTTTGAACTTATCAGTATAAAAGACACCTGTCCACAACCTCAAACAGTCAGACTCCAAACTCCACAATGGCCAAGACCAAAGAGCTGTCAAAGGACACCAGAAACAAAATTGTAGACCTGCACCAGGCTGGGAAGACTGAATCTGCAATAGGTATGCAGCTTGGTGTGAAGAAATCAACTGTGGGAGCAGTTATTAGAAAATGGAAGACAGACAAGACCACTGATAATCTCCCTCGATCTGGGGCTCCACGCAAGATCTCACCCCGTGGGGTCAAAATGATCACGAGAACGGTGAGCAAAAATCCCAGAACCACATGGGGGTACCTAGTGAATGACCTGAAGAGAGCTGGGACCAAAGTAACAAAGGCTACCATCAGTAACACACTACGTCGCCAGGGACTCAAATCCTGCAGTGCCAGACGTGTCCCCCTGCTTAAGCCAGTACATGTCCAGGCCCGTCTGAAGTTTGCTAGAGAACATTTGGATGATCCAGAAGAGGATTGGGAGAATGGCATATGGTCAGATGAAACCACAATAGAACTTTTTGGTAAAAACTCAACTTGTCGTGTTTGGAGGAGAAAGAATGCTGAGTTGCATCCAAAGAACACCACACCTACTGTGAAGCATGGGGGTGGAAGCATCATGCTTTGGGGCTGTTTTTCTGCAAAGGGACCAGGACGACTGATCCGTGTAAAGGAAAGAATGAATGGGGCCATGTATCGTGAGATTTTGAGTGAAAACCTCCTTCCATCAGCAAGGGCATTGAAGATGAAATGTGGCTGGGTCTTTCAGCATGACAGTGATCCCAAACACACCGCCCGGGCAACGAAGGAGTGGCTTCGTAAAAAGCATTTCAAGGTCCTGCAGTGGCCTAGCCAGTCTCCAGATCTTAACCCCATAGAAAATCTTTGAAGGGAGTTGAAAGTCTGTGTTGTCCAGCGACCACCCCAAAACATCACTGCTCTAGAGGAGATCTGCATGGAGGAATGGGCCAAAATACCAGCAACAGTGTGTGAAAACCTTGTGAAGACTTACAGAAAACGTTTGACCTCTGTCATTGCCAACAAAGGGTATATAACAAAGTATTGAGATTAACTTTTGTTATTGACCAAATACTCATTTTCCACCATAATTTGCAAATAAATTCTTTAAAAATCAGACAATGTAATTTTCTGGATTTTTTTTTTCTCATTTTGTCTCTCATAGTTGAGGTATACCTATGGTGAAAATTGGAGACCTCTCTCATCTTTTAAGTGGGAGAACGTGTGCAATTGGTGGCTGACTAAATACTTTTTTGCCCCACTGTACATATTAGGGGTGTAACGGTACGCTAAAATCACGGTTTGGTATGTACCTTGGTTTTAAGGTCATGGTTCGGTTCATTTTTGGTACAGTTAGGAAACAAAATACAAAACATAAAACTGCTTATCTTCTGTATAAGCAGGAACAGCATTGACAAAAAAAAAAAAAAAACCCTGCAAACTGCCAGCAGCCAGTTCTCCAATAAATTAAATGTATACAATAAAATAAATTATCTTTTTAGCAAATGACCGATGTAGACAAGTGCAACAATAAAAGTTTGAATAGTCTGAATTATTGTTTTTATTCCTTATTGCCTGAAGCAGTAATTTCAAGCAGGGTGCTCTGGTATGTTCAAGTTTCTTTGAGAAATTAATTATCTAATTTAACTTGTTAATTGGCCAAAAAAAAAATGCAAATTTGTCATTGTTGTGTATAGGTTCTGAAGGCACCCATGCACAACAACCACAAATTATTTACAATTTTTTGGGACAATTAAGAAGGAACATACCAGGACACCCTTGAAAAACACAGGCCTAAAGTGTGGCATTAACAGATTTAGCTCGTTCTTAAAAGGATGGAATTATTTTCTGGCTAAAGAGGGCACAACAAAAAACTTAATACTGCGGCTCAGTTACCTTCAGCATGTGTTTAAGCCTGGTGTTCTCAACAAGTGAATATGGCCTTAGATCTGCTGCTATAAAAACACCAGTGGGATTTGTTATTACTTTGGCTTTATCTAAAAAGCCCTTAAGAGGCCATCTACATGCTGCTGGAAGCTGCGCTTGTACCATGCTAGGTTTTTTCTTTTTTCATGCCGCACTGATATTCATGTTCACGTAGTGCCATTTCAAATGAGTTAACAAGTTCAACATACTGCCAAAAGCATATCCAGTGCCATTTTCGTCTTATTCACTTGCCTTTGCGCATTCACATATTTCACTGGAAAGCCGACGTGTTCCCAGACAGGAGACTTGTGAAGAGGGTCTTCAAGCTCTGGCTTGTCTGTGCAACCAGCCATGATGTTCGCTAATCAGAGGCTGAGCTGCACTGTTTGTTTTCATGTATGGTGCGAGGCAGTTACACTTCCTGTCCGTCATTCAACATGGTCCGTGTTGAACCTTGGTACGCCTCTGCACCAAGCCAAAGGTGCCATACTGAAAAATACAAATACATATACCGTTACACCCCTAATACATATATATTTTTTGTGGATGGGGAAAAATTTATTCAGTTGATTTTCATTTTAAAATGTCTCCCAGACAAAAGTATTCAAATATTGATTTAAAATTGATTTATTGCCCAGCTCTAATACCTATCAAGTTCCCATCCCCTAAAATGGGTTCCTGGTTCCTGTAGTGGAAATAGGTCTAATATGGGCTACCCCTACTGTGCAGCATCATGCCATTTAGGAGGTTGAAACCTCACAGAAGCTAACTGGCTAAAAAAAAAATGTTACATGTTGAATGTTGCTGAATATTCCGAGCCCCAAGACTGGTATCCTGAGAAGACTTATGTGTAAGATGGGCTGTAGGAAACAAAAATGGCAGATTTTACCACGGTTACACAGCTGTCATGTCTGAAAGTGGCTTACTGTAGATACTTTTGAAATTAGTCATCAGCTATTAACAATGTCTGTTTTGTAATTTTGTTTTATGTCCCTCCCCAGGAACACTCAGGGCTTTAACGTTTAACATCGCTCGTCTTTGTCAGAGCCATGGCCAAGGAGCAGAAAAAGAACAGGGCGGAAACGTTTGTTCTGTCTGGGTCAAATGGCCATAGCGGCCAACAGTGGCAGGCTGGTATGAACAATGCGGCGCAGAGCCACTCAGCGGCCACTAACCACATGTCCAGGATGGCCCGCGTGACCTCCGACGTCAGGCAAAAGTGCGCCGCCTACGTGCTGGCATTGAGGCCGTGGAGCTTCAGCACCTCACTCACGCCTGTGGCCCTCGGCGGTGCCCTGGCCTACAAACTGGAGGGCTCCGTGGACATGGTAATCCTGCTGGTGTGTGCGGTGGCCGTGCTCGTGGTGCATGGGGCGGGAAATCTTGTCAACACCTACTACGACTTCTCCAAAGGGATCGACCACAAGAAGAGTGATGACAGGACTCTGGTGGATGAAATTCTGGCGCCTCAGGATGTGGTTATGTTTGGTGCTCTGTTATACTCTCTGGGCTGCTTGTGTGCCACGCTGCTCTACTTCCTGTCCACGCTCAGACTGGAGCACCTCGCCCTCATTTACTTCGGAGGACTGTCCAGCTCTTTTTTATACACTGGAGGTGAGTGCAGTGTCAATGTGAATCTGTTGTAGGACTTTTAGAAACAAGGCTCCATCCTTTTTCAACCTGAGTTGAAGTTGGCTCCCCACCCCACAAAATACTCCCCCCAAAAATTCTCAGTCGTTTGTGCTTCGGTTGCGCCGCTATAATTTTCGTTTGTGCTACTGTGGTTTTTTTAAGATATTAGATTATTTTATAGGCCATTCTGAGGTCACTTAGCCACTCAAATTGCTCCAAATTGACCAAAAATCGTCTCATTTGTTTGTTTTGTTTGTGCTGTTACGATTTTTTTTTTTTTTATTACAAGTTTTATTTTCAGCGTAGGCACTTTGGTAACGGCTGTTTGAAGCACATATGTAATCCCCAGAAATAAGTTATTTGTGTCTTACTTATTTGTCTCCTGTATGTACTTTTAAAAAGTAATTATTTTGGGTGATTAGTAGGGGTAGGCAATATGGCCTAAAAATTATATCACAATATTCATGCAAATTTTCACAGTAACAATATTGTTCACGATATCACAATTTTTTTTCTCCTTAATTTATAAAGAACATTTTCAGTCTGTTATTTACCTTCCAACACATTTAGTAAAAATAAAACAAAAACTCTTATTTCTCTAGTTTATAAACAGCAGCTCAGATTAAATTTCATTTCTTTAAAAATTTTGTATCAAATATTACAAGAAAATTTTATCATCTACGCAAAAAAAGTCTGTTGGATTTACATGAAAATAATATGGACATCAGTTGCACAAATTAAAGTTATGTTTACTGAAAATGATATATTTATCCTCACACACTAAATTATTGTATGTTAAACCAACATGACTTTTATATTTAATGCTTCTCTTATATGTTAAGTGTGTTAAATTGTTATGTTAAAGAAACATGATATTTTAATGTTAAGTTAGTGCTTTTTTTAATGTTAAAGAAATGATTTTTTTGTTAATTTAGTGCTTTTCTTTAATGTTAATTATATTAAACTAGTGCATTGCCCGTAGAACGCAAGTATTTCTGTCTGAAACAGGCCCAAATGTAGGCTGTGTTTGAAAGTGGAATACAAAGAGGTGTAGCCTATATGTAGGCACTCGCATGTAAAGCGTGGTTTATGCACCTGCATCACGTCAATGCCATTGCCGGCGGACGATGCCTACGCAGTCCTCTGCAAAACTTATTTCTGTGCCAGTTTGTCAGCGTCCGTTTGCAATTCACATCCCAAACAGTAGGTGGTTGCGGGGTCTCAGTGGATGTGTAGAGTGCTTCCTGTCTTCTCGTTGTGTATTTCCTGTTTTTGTCAGCACAAGCGATGGCGACCGCACAAAAATGAATTTTGATGCCAATGACCCTTATAAACATTGAACAACAACTCGTTCTACTACAAGTGATGCAACGTAGAAAGCAGAGAAGGCAGAGGCGATGGTTTGTGCGACCGCTAAACTGACAGACAGACACGGTGAATTTCCCATGCTAATCCAGCCACTGACACACATAGATGAAGAACCGGGAGCATCTTCAGAGAGAGCCAATTTGGATCGATGCTGTTGGAAAACAAACTGAATCTGCCCCCGCCCACCAATCTCTTGGGACAACAGTCACAGCAACACAGCAGTCTGCTGCGACCATTTCCAGGTATGTCACTGACAGTGGTACACAGCATGGCTAAAGAGGGGATGCACTGGAACAGAATTCTTGGGACTTACCATAGTTACCCAGCACTGAGTGGCAAACACATATGGCAGCTTTAGTTTGTATGCAACAAAACATAAAATCACACAAAATATTTAGTCACAGTAGTACACAGCATGCCTTTTTTAACTTTAGATGTTCATATCACACTGTTTACTTGACTGTAATGATGTGTGGGTAAGAGCACACAAGTGAAGAACTGGTCCTGAGCCTTTAAATGTTTATTTAGCTGTTTTTGGTCAATTAATGCAAAATGGAATAAGATTAGCTCTCTACAATGCAAACAGGTACTCTGTGTATTGTTGTGACTGAATACTGTGTGTATTTTTTGTTTTACTGCAAACACCCTTAATGCTGCCACTCTGTTTTGTAACTGCCATGAGTTCTGTTCTTTGACATCATACGTATACCTTCTATTTTTCTTTAACTGCAGAAGTTAATACCAAACTGTTTACTTGACTTTTTTTTTTACTGCCATGACTTCTGTTGTGACATAATGAATCAGCCATCTGTTTTGTGATTTGTCTGCCTTGCATGTGTCTATACAAAAGTATAAACACACATATCTGTGTGTGCCAGATTATTGATGTTTTCTCTGTGTGCTTTCCTTTTTGGCTTAACAGGGGTGAACCTGCCATTAGACAAAAGCATCTACAACTACCGCCACTCCAGAACCGGACACATCATTGAGGATACATTTAGGATCCTTGTGGCACGTTGGAGAATCCTTGGCCGATCACTGGAATTCCTCTCGGAGAAAGCTGTGAAGATTGTGAAAGCCTGCATAGTGTTGTACAACTTTGCCGACGCCGATGAAGTCAATGCGGATGAAACGCGATGATACATCCCCACAAATGTTGCTGACACAGAAGTTGCAGGGATATCTCAACCAGGTGAGTGGTGAAGAGTGGTTCAGGGGGACAGGAGTGTGTTCAAACATCTGGATCCACAAATTCTGGCACGGAGCTGATCAACCAGGGCTGCCTTCGCTGTGAGGATTGACCTCATGACATTTTTCCGATCACCCCAGGGGATCGTGCCATGGCAGAACACCATTGTATGCTGTGTACAACTTACATAGGAACTCATAATAGCACAGTTTTTGTTTACTCATGTCAGTGTGTACCTCCCAAAAAAATGGAAAAATAAAGCTGGATGACTTTAACATTTCATTTGTTGTCGTCAGTGTTCAGCTAATGCACACACACAGTGAAATCAAAAATGGCCGTAAAGGTAAATGGGAGAGAAGGTGTTTGTACTTGAATGTTTGTTGTTTGGAATTTCACAGCTACATTCTAGGGAAATAACTGACATGGGGATAAAAAGAACTGCTAATCTGAGAGCCAAAACAGTTTTCCCACAAAATAAACGGGATTTTCTGGCCTATAGAGGTGATGCATTGGAACAGAATTCTTGGCAGTTAGAGGATGGTTACCATAGCAACACAACACTGACATGTGACAGCTTTATTTTGTATATAGCAAAACATAAAAAAATCATACAAAATATGCAGTCGCAGCAGTGCATGGAGTACCTCCTTTACTTTTGATGTTAACAGCAGACCATTTACTTGACAGTAGTGATGTGTGGGTAAAGACCAAGGAGCACATGGGAAGTGAAGAACTGATTCACAGCCTTTAAGTATTCATTTATTTGCCAATTAACACAAGATGGAATGATAAGATTAGCTCTCCACAATGTAAGCAGGTACTCTGTGTACTACTGTGATTGAATACTCTTGTGTATTTTTTTGTGTTTTAATGCATGCCATCTAGACAGATAGATAGATGTACTTTATTGATCCCAAACTGGGACATTGCAGTGTAACAGCAGCATGAGAGTAGACAACCAAATGACAGAAAACACACGCATGACAAAGGGATTACTCATGGAAAGTAAAACTAACACTACTATAAAAAAGCCTGCATACATCATAGCTGAATAGATGATGATCATATAAACACACGAATCATACCCGCTGCACAATGCAGGACTATCAGGAGAAGAGTGAAATGTGAGGTACCAATTAGACTGTAAGGTGCAGCATGTCAGCATAGTTAGGACCAGAATACATCATAGTGAGTTATTGTACAGTGAAATGGCATGTGACAGAAAAGATTTCCTGTATTTAACCGTTTGACAGCAAAGCTGTAGCGGTCTGCTGGAGAAAGTGCTCTGCTGTCTGTCCAGTGTGTGGTGGAGAGGGTGATAAGGATTGTCCATGATGGATCGCAGTTTATTTAGTGTCCTCTCCTCCACCACTGTCTCAAAGGTCTCTGGCCTGAGACCAATTACAGAGCCGGCCCTCTTGATAATCTTGTCAAGTCTGTTGGTGTCTCTGGCTCTGATACTGCTACCCCAACAGACAGCAGCAAAGAAGATGGTGATGGCGACAATGGTCTGGTAGAAAAGCTCCAGCATCCTGCTGCACACGTTGAAGGATCTCAGCTTCCTCAGGAAGTAGAGTCTGCTCATCCCCTTCTTGTGCGCAGCATCACTGTTGGATCTCCAGTCCAGCCAGTTTCTGATCCTGACACCCAGATATTTGTAGTCCTCAACCACCCCCACATCCTCCACCTAATCTGCAATCTAATGCTGCCACTCAGCCATGAGTTCTGTTCATCATACACAGTGACTGCAAACACGATAATGATAACTATCACTCAAATGGATGCCACACTAGCTTAACAGGGAGTGTGGTGATGTGGGCTTGTTAGTCAACAATATACAATGTGATTTAATTTTGGAAGAACACAATACAGCTAATTTTGAGAAAAATGTTTCCTTTTCAAGAACATACAACTTTGTGTGTTTTTGTTTATGAAAGAGCGACAGATGAGCAGATTGTGATGAAGTTGAAGCTAAAAAATGTTAAGAAAAACAACTTTTAATACGATCGTTACACAGGGAAAAAGAAGTCTGACAAACGGTGCATGCAACCACCGCCCCTGCCATTTTGACAATCTCTGTAATTACTGGGGTTATGATGAGCCACAAAATGTTCTGTATGTGCTTACTAGCTCAGTATTCTTTTGAATTTGGACCGCTGTTTAACCGACTCGCCTTGGAAGTTGTGCCGTCGTGAACAGGCAGAGCAAAGCAGTGGCGAGAACCGGGAAATGTGAAGGAGACAAAGCGGACAGTCTGTGTAATTACTGGGGTTATGATGAACCACAAAATGCTCTTTGTGTTTACTTCATCAATATTGTTTCAGTTTGGACCGCTGTTTAACAGACTCACCTTGGAAGTCGTGCCACAGTGAACAGGCAGAGCCAAACAGCGGCGAAAATCCGGAAATGTAAAGGAGGAGACAAAGCGGACCAATCACGGCTCTTATGGCCCGCTGTAGCCAATCAACATTGTAGCCCTCACCTTCTCCGTGATGTCCCGAAACAGTCTGCAGCAGGGCAATGTCGATGGAGTTCGCCGTGAGGGCAAAAATTCCCTGGTGCTGTCTGTTGTTTCCATTTTAGGTGGGATCGCCATCATCGCAGCAGCCATTGCCTTCAACTGGGGATTAATATTAAAATCCTGATTAAAACTGGGATGATGAGACTGACTTCATCACACCGTCTGAACCTCCATTACACAGCTCCCTCCCAATTCTGAAGTACCATCTTTCCAAGCACTTTGCACCATATGAAAAACACATAGTCTGATGCATTACCATCGCATATTACGGGGATCTGTACACGCAGTGTTCACTTTTTTTTGTGTGTGTGTGGCTAAATCTTGTTGTTCTCTTATGTGCCCCTATTGATTATTAAATAAATTGTTAAATGGTAAATGTATTTGTATTGCCAACAGCATGTTTGGACTCGGTACTGTGGAAGCCGGGTGCTGCTGCCGCCAGCACCGTGTGGGGCACTCTCTCCAGCAGGCAGTTAGTGGCGGAAGCGTTTGGACAAATTCATACCTGCCAACTACTCCGGTTTTGCCGTAATGGTTACGGTTTTCAAGACCCCATTCCAGGTTACGGCTTTATTAATCAAAATTACGGTTTTTCACTAAAAATTCAGTCAAAAATTTTAAATCGTAAAAAAAAAAACACGAAAGCAATTCCAAACACGAGATTGCTAGGAATCGTATCTAAATTTACCTGAAGCGTTTGCTAAGCTAACACTATCGCTATAGCTATAGCTCTCTGACCGTGACAGATGTGCAGTACTGTTTATTAATATATAAACATACGCCACCCCCCTGACGTTTCCCCGTTACCTCTTCCTGCCAATCCAAGCGAAGTGGGGCTCCAAAACCATCAGTACACAGATCCGCATCCCGGTCATGCGCCGTAAGCCACGTCTTAGTGTAAGCCATGACACAGCAGTTCTTGAAATCCTTCTGATATCGTACATTTCCTTGAATTTCATCCACTTTATTTCTCAGGGATTGTACGTTCCCCATAATATTGGAAGGAAGAGGAATGCGGTTAAGCTGACGCCTCTTCAGGTTTAATCTTACTCCTCCACGCTTTCCGCGTTTCCTCCTCTTGTCTCTCTTTTCATCGCCGTGTCCATGAAAATCTCTTAAAGTCCGGCAGTTGTGGCACAGACTCAAACACAGATGCTGCATTATCCATGTTTAAATGCAGTAACATTTCTCTGGAATACTGTATTCTTCCCGGTGAGATTGCGATCGCGCTTACCTCCAAGACAAAGAGCTGGTAAGAAAGAAACGACAGTGCAAAAACAAGAAGGAAATCCATACTGATGGAACCAGGGAGCTCTTTGTTATATAGTCCACAAACATTCAAGGACAAAAAACGGCACAGAATTTCGTTAAAACACATTAAAGTGCATAAAAACAGAGACACAGACGTCAAACTTTTTTCACCCGCTGCTGGTCGCTGCGTGCGCATGCGCCCAAAAAAAGCATGGTATTTCCTTCTGAGCGGAGTGTTTATGATCCTGACAATTGAGCTCCGAGAGCGAAACAACTACTGCATAGTGCATTGCTTGTTTGAACGTGATTTTTTTGGACAGTGGCAAAAATCCAAAAATTAAGGAGACAAGAGCCTCGCAGGGTCCTGTATGGAAGCTGTCCTGTTTAAAGACCTCGGACAGACGAAAATTCAGTATCGCTAATTAATATCTCAAATTGTCTGAGACGAGCTAAGGCGAACCGCACATGTTTTGGTGTCAACGAATGTCGCATAAGGTGACAATGCGCTCTTGAAGTATGCTGCCGTCGAGAGCGGGCGGACCCAGCCAAGCGATCAGCGGCTAAGTACTCCACTGACTGTGTGACGTCACCCCAGGCAAACACGCGCACATGGTCGGCGGTCATTGCTTTGTTTTGCTTCATGCAACACTTGATGTTTACGTCTTAAAATCGGCGATTACGTTCTAAATGTATTCTAAATGCAGCCGGTATCGTTGGCATTTCTGCGAGCACTTACAAGGAGCACAAACAGCTGTATCTGGAGCCAACAATCTGGGGTGTATGGTCAGACCGCAGGATGGACCTATTTAGACAGCTGCTGTCCATGCCAGGTGGCCTCGTTTTGGGAGGAGACGGACGTGCAGATAGTCCTGGGCATAGCGCCAAATATGGTTCCTATACCACTATGGAATTGCGTCTCAAGAAAGTGATTGACATCCAACTGGTTCAGGTAGTTGCTTATTCATTTGTGGTTACTCATGTATTTGTTTGAAATATTTTGTCTTATGTAAGATAATTAGATAAATACAACAATATTAGAAAATGAAATATGGTGCAATCCCAAAATTAATGACCAATGCAATTTCATTATATTTTATATGGAGTGAATATTAAACTGATCTGCCACATATTACAGTGTTCTTATTTCATTATACAGAGCAACGAGGTAGGAAGCAGTAATGCTATGGAGAAAGAGGGCTTCATCCGCAGCATGGATCTATTAGAGGAGCATGGTTTGGCTGTTGATACTATCATCACTGATCGGCATCCCCAGATACAGAAATATATGAGAGAAAACATGCCAGATGTCAGACACTACTATGATGTGTGGCATGTTGCAAAGGGTCTGTATAATTATATTGTGCATTTCAATCTGTATAATTATATTGTGCATTTCAATCACTGCACAAATATTATATTAACATAAAAATA
This sequence comes from Pholidichthys leucotaenia, assembly GCA_020510985.1. Taxonomy (NCBI): domain Eukaryota; kingdom Metazoa; phylum Chordata; class Actinopteri; order Cichliformes; family Pholidichthyidae; genus Pholidichthys; species Pholidichthys leucotaenia. Next base: position 201,304,543 of record CM035843.1, on the reverse strand, counting down.
TATCAAATGAATAATAATTATTGCTTCTAAATGATTAATTTTATTAATCTTTGCATCTTACATAGGCATCATCAGAAGTATTGAAAAACTGGCAAAGGAATGTCCTGAACTCAAGCCATGGTTGAAATCAATCTCCAACCACATGTATTGGTGTGCGGCCTCAAGCCATGGTCAAGCTCCAGATGTGATTGTTGCCAAGTGGCAATCACTTGGAAACCACATCCAGAACAAGCACAGCAATCATGGCCCTCTATTCCCTGCTTGCCTCCATGCCGACCCTGGAACGCAACCAAAACCCAAGAAGTGGCTCAAACCCAGTGAGTGTAGCTATGTCTTATTTCCAATAACCATGTATCGATCAGTAGTGCATGCATTATATATATATAAATATTATTATCCCATTTATTTTCTTCATTTTTGGTGGCATATCTCACACATAAAATTTTTATATTTCAGGCACAAAGGGCTGTGAAAAAGTTGTTGATATGATCAACAAAACGCGGGTCCTCAGGGATGTGCAAAAGCTGAGTCCAGGGCAGCAAACTTCAAATGTGGAGGCTTTCCACAGTCTGATTATTCAGTTTGCACCAAAGAGTGTACATTTCTCATTCCTTGGAATGTTGACAAGGTGAGGCGATGCAATATGTGTATGTACATGCAATTATAATAAAAGTCCCATTTACATAGACTTTCTGCTGATAGACAGAATTAATACAGTGATCCCTCACTTATCGCGGTTAATGGGTTCCAGAACCGACCGCGAAAAGTGAAAAACCGCGAAGTAGCGTCACCCCTAATGACGTCACCCATAAATAATACGTACGTTCATTCTCTCACTCTCTCTCTCGTGTGATACGTGTGTGTGTGTGTGTGTAAGTGTACATACATACGTAGATGTAAATAAAGTGTACATAAATATGTTTTTAGAACTCTTTTATTCTTATAACAAGATACGTAACTCAAGATGAAGATGATTTACTGCACAGGTTAATGAGAGCTTTACTGCTCCTCAGGTGATGCCTCATCGTCAGGTGCTAGAGGCACAGGATCGTCGAGGGCAGCTTCCGATAGAGCTGGAGAAGCTGCAGGAGGCGGCGTAGTGGCTCGACGGGAAGACTATTTCGCACAAAAAGGCACAAGAGAACAGCGAAAAGTTCCACGCGGCGAGACTAAGCAACACGAGCGATAAAGAACAATGAATGCGGTCTTCCTTCGCTGGGTATGGGCGCTCGGCAGGGAGAGAAGCTGGGTAAAACGTCTCGGCCAATCAGCTTGCGAGATTCCCAAGCCGAGCCAACACGAGAACAGCGAACAGAGAGGTGGATTTTGAGTTGTGCGGGCTCTCCGTGTTGATACCTGATGTTCTAATGTAGTCTCCCTGCCTTCTGCTAGCGCCCGCCCATTTTTTCTCAATTTTGAATTTTTGATGAATATTTTTGAAAAATCCGCGATGCACCGAGGGCGCGAAAGGTGAGGCGCGAAGTAGCGAGGGATCACTGTATATCACTTATATGGCCAAAAATAAATCATTCTGATAATATTCTAATTACAGACTTTGTTTAGCTGCAATGCACTTTAATGAAAATGCAGGCCGCAAGCAGGCACAGAATCGTGATGGTGAGCCGGTCTTCATCATCAGGTACCCAAAATTCAAAAAAGGCGGATATACACTGCAAGCAAAGAAAGTTGATCCAACTTTTGGTGAGTATAACAAATATTAGTATCATTTTCTAGGATTGCATATGATATTTACAGTGGGTGGAGGGTTGGTCTTCATTCAAGTTTCACATTTCATAGCTTTTATCAAATTTTTTTAATTTGGGTCAAATTTTTATTTCATACTCTAGCCAAATGGATGTCTTAAGTTTTACTGAATATATTTTTTTTTCAGAATATGTGGATGATCTGATGACTACTCTGTTCAACAAAACCTTGGTTGATCCAACCCACTTATGGGAGCAGTGGCACTATGTACAAGCCAGAGTTCCCGCCACATTGAGCGCCAAATTTCAGCGTCCCATCAAAGCTGATGCTGTTGAGCAACATGTATCTAGATTTTCAAAATCAAACATGTCAAAGTAGAAGAAATTACCAATTACCAATGACAGTTCAGCTTCCAATTTTTAGGGAAGCAACATATTTGCTAAGAAAAACAAATATAAGCCTAAGATTGTAAGAGAAATGTGCTTTTAAAAATGGAACCCCAATTTTCTACCATAAAATGGTTCCCATTATAACTGTTAAATGTTATTTAGTGGAATATAATAATTGCTATATCTGGAAACTAGTTATTTTCTTAATCTGTAGTGATACTCCATTGATTTTTGTATTTCTTTGTATATTTCTGCTGTGTTTTCAAACATTCATACAAAGGTGGTATAGTATGTAATATTTCGTTTCAAATTGAGAAGAATTTAGTGTTTTCTAACTATTCAAATGTATACGAAATGCGACTTTGATGAATGCTGAACTATGAGAATTATAACATTGGCATGAACATTAATAAACTCAATATATGATTTTACCACACTTTTATTTACATATCATTGTTCACAAATCTAATCTTGGTAGGCAAAATCCCTTGTATCGATCAGATGGGAATATTTCTCTGATGAGGCTCACCGCACAGGCAGGCAACATAACCCTCACTTCTTTCCCAAGAAATCCCCAACACCACCGTACCAGTTGCCTGTAGGCTATGAATCTATATCGCCTGAAAAATAGGGGGTTTCATTATTAAATTTATCATTTGCATTGATTATTGAATGTATTGAATGATTTGTTCACAATTCATCTGGAAAAGTAAATCACATGAATAAATATTGTTTATAAACTCACTCGTGTTGACTTGCGTCTTGATCACCATATTGCTGTCTGTAGGCCAGATAAGCTGTCTGTAAAACCCAGATGTCAAGACAGACGTAACGAAAACCTGGGTGATCAGTGATACACTTTGGTAGATTATCATTGGTGTATCCACAGCCCTTCAGTTCTTCTATTTTCTCCTTCACCTTCAATATCTCCTGGCAGCACCGACATTCACTTGATTTTGGCATAACCTGACATTTCTCATAAGTGCACCTGTGCAAAAAAATGGTATAATCAGATGCTTATAATAAACTAATGGCTCGTGGGAGTGCTATGTAAATTGGTCTATGAATTTTGATTAGAAAAAATTAAAAGCATGTAAAAAATTTTGACTGGAAAGAAAACTTATAGTAAAACAATAATGAATCACAATAATTCTTTAAACATGATCCATCATTCTCTTAGAGAATTCTGTAGCTTTTGAGACAAGTATTAACATGATGATGATTAACAACATGTCATGATAAACTCGTAAAGTACACCTATTATCGCTCACATAGATTATCCATTTATTTCGAATGAAAATGTTTCTAAGTCACCAAATAAGGCAGTGAGTGACCAATTGGTAGTTTTAGTTTGAAAATTAAGTGTGTGACCATGCATGTCGCCAAAAAAAAAATATTTCTAAGCATGTTTTACCAAGAAAAATCTTCGAGCCAATCGTCGTCAACTTGGTCTGTTCCCGTCTCTGTTTCGTCTTCCTCCTCTCCCTCTGGCTCGAACAAATAAGGCTGAATACCCCCCTCAGTACCACCCAAAACTTCTTCATCGTCCGATTCTTCATTTTCAATCTCATCAGTTATATTGAGGTCGTCAAACTCGACAAAATAATCACTGTCCGAATCACTTTGCTCTCATTCAGCCATTTTCTTTGTAATCCTGGGGTGACGTCACTAATGCCCGCACCTATCTAGAGATGGCGGTACTGCAGCCTCACTAAGTGAAGGTCATTTATGGAGGCTGGTGACACATATTAAATCGCTGGAATCGGCAGAATTGAATATTTTCATACAATCAGTTGATTGGTTCAATAAAAAAATGTGACTGTCCGAGGTCTTTAAATAAGCTGAATGTTGCTGCAGTCTACAACCAGTCCACACAGCCTGTAGTTGAAAAATTGGAGTGACCACCAGTGCTTCATGAAAATGATTGAGTTTTTTTTTTTTTTTTTAACAGAATCGGCAGTTCATGCCTGTAGGAAGACTGGAGCTCCGCACAATTGTCACACACGCACAAGTTGAGGTGGAGCTGCAGTGAGTTTCTCACAGCTTCCATTGTTTGCCACATAAGTTATGAACCCTGTTTAAATTACGAGACCACAGGGTCCTAAAAATATTTGCAGTAATACCGTATACCGCGGTGTTGAGCTATCCACTGTCACTGCAGGGGAAATTCCTCCACCATGACAGCCCTAGCAATCAGAGGGACAGCTCAGGTTGAGTGGCTTGGAGACAAAGTAAGAGAGGCAAGGCTAAGATGGTTTGGACATGTGCAGAGGAGAGATAGTGGATATATCGGACAAAGGATGTTAAAGATGGATCTGCCAGGCAGAAGGAAAAGCGGAAGACCACAGAGAAGATTCATGGATGTAGTGAAGGAGGACATGGAGAGGGTTGGTGTTATAGAGGAAGATGCAAGGGATAGGGTGAGATGGAGGCAGATGATCCGCTGTGGTGATCATCTGGGGAACAGCTGAAAGAAGAAGAATACAGTACAAAATTTATTAAACTACAAAAAATGCCATTGTCCTTAGTAAAAAAAAAAAAAAAAAAAAAGTGCAAATGGCACAATAAATTATTGAGAAACAGAATGTTCATGTTTTATTCAGTATATCAAAAACAGTAATTAACTTTTTATGTGTTAAAGATAGACCGTATTGTACTGAGGAAAATTCAGATTCTCAGGAAAATTGCCATTTCACTTAATCATTAAACGATCGATAAGGTGAATGAACTGATTAATGAATTAATCGATACTTGCATCCCTGACACTGTTAGCAGAAACATCAGTGCTAATGTTAGCATTGATGCTAACATTAGCATGCTAACTTATGAAACAGCTGCATTATAATGCTAGCATGCTAATGTTAGCATGCTTATGTATCTGTGTTATGGATTTTGCGTTTTAGTGAACTCTCAGGGCCACCATATTTTAGGCCCCCATCCATTCTTTTGTGGTAATTGAACCGAACAAAAATGGCTTTAAGGTGCACAATGCAGTTCCATTTGTCTAAAGTTTAACAAAATAACAATTGTTGTGGAAAACTATTACTTTTGACAGTACGTGGAAAATCTGGATGTATTGTGCAGCTGAGATGAGATTTTAGGAGGAAAAGGGGATCAATCCACACTGTGCTTTTATATTTTACCACTTTGTACCAGTAGGTGGTGCCAAACCTTGACCTTGAGCTCAACCGAGATGCAGACCTGCCTGAGGGTCCAGGTAGGTGGAAGACTCCTAGGGTTAGTCTGCCCTGGAGCCAACACATGAAGAGTAAACTCCTCCAAGGCAATTGCCCCAGTGGTCACAGGGTATGCATCCAGGTTGAGGTCAAGGTCATTGCCAGAGGTCAGGAGATATGGACATTTATGATTTCATTTAAAGTGACACTTTGGCAAAGATCAAGTTTTTTATGTTGTTAACATGTCTGTAACGTGTTTTTGGTGACTTACAAGACATATCCAGAGCAAAATTTCACTGCAGTCCGAAGTCTGTGTTTTTCTGCTGTGAATTTCCAGTTTGGAAATGCCCCCCCCCCCCCGAAAAGAGTGAGTTTGGACAGATTGTTTCAGCTGCATTAGTATTTCTGCTTTTCTTGGTTGGTTATAACATTAACCAGTCAGACGGATACTCTTGGCTACCTCGGGAGAAGAGGGAGGAGCCGAAGAGCAGCAGAGAGAGAGAGAGAGAGAGGGGAGAGGGGCAGGGACAGGCAGAGAGGAGGGAGGGGAGGGGGGGGACCCGGCTTGAATGTGGCCCTGATAAACTGTCACCGAAGGTCCCGCAGTGACAAACAACACTTTGGCCAATGTTCCTCTATCTACCTGCTCAGATCCATAATACACAAATGAGGAGTAGGTGTGTGGAGCCGATCCCTTCCCGGAGCTTTTAAAATAGTGGTTGTTAGTAAAAAGTAAACATATTTGGCAACTACACATTTATTTCTCACCTTGACAGTTTTCAGAAAAATGTTTCACTTTTTACTTTTGAAGATACAGGCAAAACTTTTAACATTTGTTAGCGTTGTGAACACACTAGCAGCCCACCCACTAGCAGTTGTGGCAACCAACCACATGTGAGCCTTCCAGGTCAGGGAGCACGGCAACCAGTCACATGGAAGCCCTGCACTTTGGGGAAAACGGAGCGGGTTGGGGTGGACAGACGAAGCTCATCAAAATGCACTTTTGTAGCTGAAAACAGTGCTTGAAAACTGGCCGAAGTTGTCTGACCAGACAGTGATACTCCGGGTTTAGTTTGTGGCTACAGAGTATTGGGCTCATGACTTGCCTGGTTATGCCCCCTCATAGGAAGCCTGAAAACATACGCCTAGGTTGACACGTAAGGGGGATGAAGGCACCTGTTTTGCGTTGCAGTCTTCGGGTCAGAGGAGAGCTCTCCCCTCTCCTCTGAGAGGCTGACCTTGTAGCTTCAGCTATTGGTGTGCAGGAGTATGGGTGGTGCTAATTAGAATATTCATAGATCTGCGCATACTTAAGTAGGTGGAAGATGTAAAAGCTCTTTCCAAGCAATTCTAAGGCAATGAAAGTTTTTTTATGGGTAAAAAGTCACAATATACTATTTTGGGCAATAGCTCAAGTAGGTTCATTTTGTCTTCTTTTATTTACCTTTTGTTCTTATTAAAGACAAAAATAGAAGGGAGATGTTTTTACCTTCTTTACATGTTTCGACTGTTCACTGCAGCCTTCATCAGAAGTGTCAGCTGATTGCTGCGAGGTGTCATTTTATCAGCTGACTTCCGTAGGTGGGGCCAGCCCAGCAGACCTGTCAGATCCACCGAGCCGGCCCCGCTTTCCGCCGTCCAGTGGTCTCTGGAGAATGTGGTCCCAGGTGTGGGAAAGCATAAAGGCCCCCTCATCCCGGTTCACGCTATCTTTTCCCCGCTTCCTGATTTCTATGGCCTCCTTGATCCAGCGTTTGTGTCTGTTGCTCTCTGATCCAATAATTATTGCATTGTCCCAGCCCATGATGTGATTATTTCTTTTACAGTGATCTGATATTGCTGATTTTAATGTTAATTGTTCTGCCTTTTCTTTTTGTGATCTTGTGAGTCGTCCTTGTGTTTCCTTCTCACATTCCTTCTGGTGTTCTTTTTTCCTTGTGGTGAATGATCTTCCGGTTTCTCCAATGTAGGTTTTGTTGCATGATCTGCATGATATTTCATGTATTACATTACATTTTTTGTCTTGTTCTGTTTTGTCCTTGGGGTGTACTAATTAACTGTCGTAATTTTTTGTGTGGTTTTACTGCTGTGCTTTTTTTTGTATTTTTTCATGATCCTTTGAATTGGTTCCGTTATCCCTCGGATATATGGTATAGTTATGGTGTCCTTGTTTTTGATTTCGGCTTTTGTTCTGTGTCTCGTTTCCTGTTTATTTTCTTTTTTTTGACTTGCTGTTTCCCTTTGTGTATTGACCATACTGGATATTGGCAGCATATGAGTGCATGTTTTATGTGGTTTTCCTCCTCCTGTCTGTCTTCTTGGTCTGTGATGATGGTGGCTCATTCGTATAATGTCCTGACAACTGATAGTTTGTGTGCTGTGGGGTGTTCTGATGTTCATAGTAGGTATTGATCCATGTGGGTTGGTTTCCTGTACACTGTGATATTTATACTGCCGTCATCGTTATGGTGCCATTTTCTTCCTCTTCATGTGTGAATTTTATATTCCCAGTGCTGTCCGTGTTGTTCAGATGGTCAGTGAGTTTTTGTGTGTGTCCTTTCCTTATTTTCTCCCAAAATTTCATCCACGTATCTCTTCCAGAGGGTGGGTTTACATTGTGTAGGTACTGTGTTGATGGCTTTGTTTTCCAGATCCTCCATGAAGAAGCTGCTCATGATGGCTGATAGTGGGTCTCCCATTGCAAATCCTTCTTTTTGTCTGTAGATTTTTTCTCAGTATTGAAAATAGGTGGATTTTGCAACAAATTGTAATAGTTCAGATATGTTGTCAACTGTGAGATTGGTGTGTCTTTTTAGGGTTCTGTCATTTCTGAGGCATTCTTGCACTATGTGTAGTGTGACATCTGCAGGGGTCTTTGTGAATAATGAAATGACATCACTCAGGATGCGGGGGAAAGATAGCATGAACTGGGATGAGGGGGCCTTTATGCTTTCCCACACCTGGGACCACATTCTCCAGAGACCATCGGATGGCGGAAAGCGGGGCCGGCTCGGTGGATCTGACAGGTCTGCTGGGCTGGCCCCGCCTACGGAAGTCAGCTGATAAAATGACACCTCGCAGCAATCAGCTGACACTTCTGATGAAGGCTGCAGTGAACAGTCGAAACATGTAAAGAAGGTAAAAACATCTCCTTTCTATTTTTGTCTTTAATAAGAACAAGAGGTAAACAACTTTGGGCAATAGATAGGTTTTTGAGGTTGTTTTAGAGCCGCTGGAGTGCATGTTTAAAGTATTAAGGGATAAGGTCCTGTACTTATATAGCGCTTTTCTAGTCTCAAAGACCACTCAAAGCGCTTCACTAGCACTAACCCGCTACTCTTAAGGGCCTATAGGAGACAGATATCTAGGGACAATTTAGAACAACCAATTAACGTAACTTGCATGTCTTTGGATTGTGGGAGGAAACTGGAACCCCCGGAGTAAACCCACGCAGCACAGGGAGAACATGCAAACTCCACACAGAAAGGTTCCTACCCCTGCCAGCCTGAGGATTCGAACCTGGAACCTTCTAGCTGTAAGGCAACAGTGCTAACCACTGCACCACCGTGCTACTCCTCCTAGGCCATTGCCCCAATCTTTGGTAAACTCATGTACAATCCTCACTCTTATAATCGGATATTTTTTCCACCATGCCTTCCAAGATTTTTTTTTAAATTAAGTTGCAGTATTTTTCAATAAGAAAACAGAGGTATAAAAATAAGAACACCCAACCCCTGGCTTTGTTTATTACCCTCTTCTTGGGCCTCAGTAAGACTGAATTTGACACCCGTGCTGCTCCTGATTGTCTTGTCTTTTTTTTCTTCCCAGGCATCGGCCTCAAATACGTGGCCCTCGGAGACGTGGTCATCCTCATCACCTTCGGCCCCCTGGCGGTGATGTTCGCCCATGCCGTGCAGGTGGGCTACCTGTCGGTCCTGCCGCTGGTGTATGCCATCCCACTGGCCCTCAATACGGAGGCCATCCTCCACAGCAACAACACCAGAGACATGGACTCTGACAGGCAGGCGGGCATCGTCACGCTGGCCATCCTCATTGGGCCCACGCTGTCCTACGTCCTCTACAACCTGCTGCTCTTCGTCCCCTACGTGCTCTTCTGCATCCTCGCCACCCGCTACACCATCAGCATGGCGCTACCGCTGCTCACGCTGCCCATGGCCTTCACGCTGGAGAGGCAGTTCCGTGGCCGCCACTACGCCAAGATCCCCCAGAAGACAGCCAAGCTCAACCTGCTCATGGGACTTTTCTATGTCTTTGGGATCATCCTGGCTCCCCCGGGCAACTTGCCGCTGCTTTGATTTAGCTCTGATTCATATTTCACATGATTTTGCTTTGTTACAGACTAGTTTGTATAAGTATGAAGCTTTTCTGAGGGCTCTTGCTGGCTTTAATTTATTCTTAATTTATCTGTCGGACAGATTTAGATCCTCCTCTGTCGTTGAAGACGAAATCTGATGTTTGTTTTTCTTTTATTTCTCAGTATTAAAGCTGCTTTTATGTATTGTTAAAAATAAGGACTGGTGTCATTTTGTGGAGGCAGCCCACAGTTTTCATCATCTAAAGCTTGTTTTGATAAAGTTGCCATATTTGTAGTCCTTCTCCAGGGCTGTTTCTAGCTTTTGGGGGGACCCTATGAAATATTTTTTTTTTTTTTAAAGTAGAATTTAATCAGGATCCATATGAATAGGGCTGGGTGATATACCAAAGATATTTGACGCATTGGTGCATTTGGTTGCCCGAGATACATAAAATGTCTATATCACACATATCGAGTATAATGTGTCCTGTTAATATGAGCCGGGATTTCACTCCATGCAGCGTCTTTCTCTTTCCAGCTGCTACTTCTGGGGAGTCTCAGCAGCAGCTCAGTACCACTCTCCAGCCCCCATGTGCCACTGCCCACAGAGAAGTCTGCAGTGAGCAGAGATAAAAAGCAGAATAAAAGTAGGTCTGTCTTAAGCACACGAAACAAGGGGAGCCTCGGAAACGACTTGCCAACTTTCAAAATAACCGCTCCTATCCGGTGTCAAACCTTCAAAATACAGTGAGCGGCTGACCAAATGAACTAATTGAATGTAGACACATCAGAAACAAAAATAAGTGACAAATTATCCTTCTCTGACTTATTAGACCATCAAATATTAACTCTGTGATAAATGGAAATATACTGCTCAAAAAAATAGAAGGAACACTTTAATCTGAGTAAGTTTTGGAGTGTTTTGAATTCAGCCCTCTGTAGGTTGATAATTTTCATTTCCATCAAAAGATGTGGCATCTTTTCATTCTTAACACATTATCCAGTCCGTATCAGTGTAGATATCCAGCTTATTTTTTCCCATTAAGAGCTAATGTGTTTTCAAAGTGTTCCTTTTATTTTTTGAGCAGTATATTTAGACCTACAGTGGTGTGAAAAAGTGTTTGCTCCCTTCCTGAGTTCTCATTTTTTGGTATGTCACACTTTAGTGTTTCAAATCAAACAAATTTAAATATTTGACAAAGATAACACAAGTAAACACAAAATGCAGTTTTTAAATGAAAGTGTTTATTAAGTGGGGAAAAAAATCCAAACCTACATGGCCCTGTGTGAAAAAGTGATTGCCCCCTTAACCTAATAACTGGACGACTCTTGGAAGCAACAGCTGCAATCAAGCATTTGCTATAACTGGCAATGAGGCTTTTCCAGTGCTGTGGAGGAATTTTGGCCAACTCATCTGTGCAGAATTGTTGTAATTTCAGCCACATTGGATTGTTTTCCAGCATGAACCGCCTTTTTAAGGTCATGCCACAGCATCCCAATCGGATTCAGGTCAGGATTTTGTTTAGGCCACTCCAAAGTCTTCATTTTGTTTTTCTTAAGCCATTCAGAGGTGGACTTTCTGGTGTGTTTTGGATCATTGTCCTGCTGCAGAACCCAAGTGCGCTTCAGCTTGAAGTCATGAACAGATGGCTGGACATTGTCCTCCAGGATTTTTTGGTAGACAGTGTGGCGATGTTAAAATGAGGCACGGCGACTGGAGTTTTTAAGGAAGTTTATTCATCAATCATTGCCATCACGGAGCTCACCCCAGCTACTGTATAAGCATGCTGGAGCGGGCTCTCAGGCTCTCATGAGCAGTAGTCAGAAGCAGTCAGAGTGAGAAGAGAAGAGAGTGAACATATCATATTCAGCCACTTAAATACCCAGCTACAGACCATACATCAAAGGCATGTTATCATCAAAGGAACTGCAGTCAGGCATAGGACATTTGCAACACAATGAGAGCAGGAAGCATGAACGTTTGCATTTAAGTCATACATATCCACAGGATACTGGCGCCTGAACTAGACACGGAGAGGCTGCCTATTGATCTCAACACACACATCTCATTGCTCTGCTAATTGCCCCGGCTGAGCGCTCTGTTTGTCCATGGCTGTTGTGGGGGTTACCCCATACACTCCCCCTTCCCCCCAGAGGGCTTAGCGGAGAGCTGAGACCTCGATCATCCGGCATCGGGAGCGAGCTGCTGGGAAGGTCTGTGCCGGGGGAGGGAGGAGGGTGGGGGTAGCAAGTGCCGGGGAATGTCCGTGGCTGTTGGAAGAAAAATTAGTCTCTGATTCCTCTCGCGATTCAGTCCGGCAATGAAGAAAAACAGGAGCTGAATCTGTGTGAGGGACTTCGCGTTTTGGCTTAAGGCGCGTGCGCGGCCCTAAAGCTCTCGGGGACAGCTGATGGCTGAATTGAATTCCCGTCGTGCGCCGTGGCTGAGACCTACACAAAATCCTGTGTGCGGGCTGCGTGTGTGCTTCAGGTGTGTGAGTAGTCCTGAAGAGCCGTGTGCAGCGGCGGAGGATGATGTATAAGCCTGTAGAGCCAGCTTGTCTCTGGTGCGTGGCACGCGCTGCGGCCACATACCTTCCAGCTGCGCTGTTCTGATGCGAGGCTTCTGTGCATGGCCGGTCCGCTGTCGCGAGGCGAATCAGGGTCAGGGGGCTTGGTGGAGATCTGCGCAGTCGGCGCCGATGGTCTCCCCTGTTCGGGCTGTTGGTCGTCGCTCGTGCTGGGTCATGGTGCGTTGGGGCGGTGAGAGGGAGTAGACGATCTTCGTCCCTCGGGCTCGCGTAGACGCGTAGGAGCGGTGAGAGGGAGGAGACGATCTTTGTCCCTCGGCCGGTTCCAGCGTGGGTGTGCAGATCTCAGGCGTGGCTCGCACAATGACGCTTTCTGCAGCTTTCTCGGTCATGGATGATCTCCGAGGGGGTTCGCCTGATGTCGGTTCTGCTTCGAGGTCTCCCGTGTGGCAGAAGGGAGGGCAGTGCTCTTGCGTCAGGCTGCTGCGTTCGCTTGTCGTCGGAGATACCATCGGGGCTGCATTCGTTGTCAGCGTGTTCTCTTCAGCGTCGGGTCACCAGTGTGGCGATGTTAAAATAAGGCACGGCGACTGGAGTTTTTAAGGAAGTTTATTCATCAATCATCGCCATCACGGAGCTCACTCCAGCTACTGTATAAGCATGCTGGAGCGGGCTCTCAGGCTCTCATGAGCAGTAGTCAGAAGCAGTCAGAGTGAGAAGAGAAGAGAGTGAACATATCATATTCAGCCACTTAAATACCCAGCTACAGACCATACATCAAAGGCATGTTATCATCAAAGGAACTGCAGTCAGGCATAGGACATTTGCAACACAATGAGAGCAGGAAGCATGAACGTTTGCATTTAAGTCATACATATCCACAGGATACTGGCGCCTGAACTAGACACGGAGAGGCTGCCTGTTGATCTCAACACACACATCTCATTGCTCTGCTAATTGCCCCGGCTGAGCGCTCTGTTTGTCCGTGGCTGTTGTGGGGGTTACCCCATAGACAGCAGAATTCATGGTTCCCATTTATCACAGCAAATCTTCCAGGTGCTGAAGCAGCACAACAGCCCCAGACCATCACACTACCACCACCATATTTTACTGTTGATATGTTTTCTGAAATGCTGTTACTTTTATGTCAGATGTAATGGGACACACACCTTCCAAAAAGTTCAACTTTTGTCTCGTCAGGCCACAGAGTATTTTCCCAAAAGTCTTTGGGATCATCAAGATGTTTTCTGGCAAAACTGAGATGAGCCTTTTATGTTCTTTTTGCTCAGCAGTGGTTTTTGTCTTGGAACTGTGCCATGCAGGCCATTTTTGCCCAGTTTCTTTCTTATGATGGAGTCATGAACACTGACCTTAACTGAGGCAAGTGAGGCCTGCAGTTCTTTGGATGTTGTTGCTGGGGTCTTTTGTGACCTCTTGGATGAGTCGTGGCTGCGCTCTTGGGATAATTTTGGTCGGCCGTCCACTCCTGAGAAGGTTCACCACTGTACTATGTTTTTTCCATTTGTGAGTAATGGCTCTCACTGTGGTTTGCTGGAGTCCCAAAGCTTTAGAAATGGCCTTATAACCTTTTTCCAGACTGATTGATCTCAATTACTTTGTTTCTCATTTGTTCCTGAATTTCACATCATTGATGTCTAGGTTTTGAGGATCTTTTGGTCTACTTCACTTTGTCAGGCAGGTCCTATTTAAGTGATTTCTTGATTGAGAACAGGTGTGGCAGTAATCAAGCCTGGGTGTGGCAAGATAAATTGAACTCAGCTTTCCAAAGATGTGATAAACCACAGTTAATTTATGTTTTAACATGGGGGGGGGGGGGGTGTCACTTTTTCACACAGGGCCATGTAGGTTTGGATTTTTTTTTTTACTCTTAATAAAATCGTCTTTTAAAAACTGCATTTTGTGTTTACTTGTGTTATCTTTGTTTCAGATCAAACAAATTTAAATATTAAACATTTAAGTGTAACAAACATACAAAAAAAATGAAAAATCAGGAATGGCGCAAACACTTTCACGCCACTATGTGGATAAACTTGATAATTTGAGTCTTAAGTGGGGAAAAATAATACATTTTCATCAGTTGCTGTTCTGAAGAACTTTCTGAGGTGAGCTTTTTTGATTTTATTATGCAGATATTTCATAAGTGAAATTCTGTCCCTCTAGTGTGCGTGCATATAAGCATATTTTATATATACCCCAATAAAATTGAAAGTAAAACCACATTTTAAAGGATATCCAGTGCATGAAAATACATATTGCGATATACTGTATATTGTGTATTGCAAATTATTAACTCCTTAAGGACTGCATCTGATTACATGATCTGCCTCACCTGTGACTGGTGTCGCAGGTCTGCGCCTGTCATGTGATTGGTCAAAAAGGATGGAAAAAAAACCCCAAAATAAATCCAAATGTACCAAGCATTTCACATCACTACATGGCAGACACATATAGCTTGCGTCGCGTGCCAGCGGGCCGAAGTGCACAAGCACAACAGAGCCCCCTCGAACCGTTTCAAATCCCGGGCAGGAGGTTCGACCACATCCACGTGGATTTGGTGGGACCCCCCCCCCCCCCGCCGTCGCAAGGTTTCCGGCACCTTTTGACAATTGTGGACCGCACCACACGCTGGCCTGAAATGGTCCTGCTGGCTTCTACCACGTCCACGGAAGTGGCTCGTGCTTTTTTGTTGGCTTGGTTTTCATGGTTCCGATCCCCATTGGACATCACTTCTGACAGGGGTCCGCAATTTTTTTCGGAACTCTGGTCCGCGATGGCCCAGAGCCTGGGGGACAAAATTCACTGCTCTACCACGTACAACCCCCAGGCTAACGGGTTATGCGAGCGTTTTCATAGGTCGCTTAAGGCAGCACTCAGAGCTTCGCTCATGGATACAAATTGGGTCGACCGCCTGCCCTGGGTTCTTTTAGGGTTGCGCTCCGCACCTAAGGAGGATTTGGCAACCTTCCCAGTAGAACTCGTTTTTTCTGAGCCGCTGTGGATCCCCAGGGAGTTTTTACCGGAAAACCCCACGCCTGGGGCTGATCCATCCATGCAATTTTTACATAGTACGGAGGCTTTTAACGTGCTGGGCCCTGCCCACCATTGTTTTTTTACACTTTTGTCCCTAAGAGTTTACAGAATGCCAGTTTTGTTTTTGTCAGGCACGATGCACACTGGACTCCGCTATGCCCACCGTACAACGGACTGTTCAGGGTGTTGGAGCCTGGGGCGAAGCATTTTGTGTTAGACTTGAGGGGGCATAGGGAGACCGTCTGCATCGAAAGGCTGAAGCCCGCTTTTGTGCTGGCAGATGAGCAGGTGGTGTTGGCCCAAGCTCCCCAGCACGGACGTCCACCATTGGTGGCTCCGCAAGTTGCTGTTCCCTCGGGACCTGCGCTCATGAAGCTAATATGTTTCCCCCCCACACACACTTTTTCCCTCCACAGACTGACGTGCCCTCCTGTACACCTCGCCAGCAGGGTGTTTTGACTGGATCGGCAATCCCCTGCTACAGCAGCTGTGGGCGCTGGCTCAAGCCCAAAGGATGGGGGAGGGGGGCTAGTGCCCTTTCTAGGTGTTGGGGGGGGGGCAGCTGTGTGGTGGCACGGGTGGGGGATTCTCCACCCAGAGACGGCAGCTGGGGACAGAGGGAACAATGGGCTGGAGGAGGAAGTGTTACCGGGGGGTCTCAGATAGGACAGTAAGGACTATACGCCCCCCGGGGAGAGGACGAAGTGTCAGAGCCGCTGGAGGAGGAAAGAGTGTGAAAAGCGGTACTGACGTTATGTTAATGTGTAACGCATGTCTTTTTTCCACAATACTATCCTATTATTCTAACAGTACACTACGCTCCCAAAATGCAGGATTACTTGTAATACCTAGAATCTCAAAAAGTACAATAGGAAGCAGAGCCCTCAGTTATGAAGCCCCTTTCCTGTGGAACCAGCTGCCAATCTGGATTCGGGAGTCAGACTCAATCTCTGTTTTTAAGAATAGGGTTAAAACCTTCCTTTTTGATATAGCCTGTAATTAGGGTGGGATCATGTGGCCCTTAACCCTCCCTTAGTTATGCTGCTAATGTGGAGGAAGGAATCAGACGAGATCACGAGCTGACAACACCAACTTTATTCTCCTCCATCAAATATAACAGAGTCGATCTGAGTGCCAGAGTGAACTCTCTTATACTCTTTCTTCCCGCCTCTAGCACCCAGGGTGAGCACATTAACATACAAGCTGTGAAACATGCACACACATCCACATAAACATACCGTCACAGAGCAGGTCTTAATATAATACATTCACACCCCTGCGTCCTCGGGTGTGAACCTGGCACAGCAGGGATGGAAGGCACATCTTTCTTTGGCTTTATACCCCCTAGCACTCCTGCACCCTTAAGATAAGATAAGATAAGCCCTTATTAGTCCCACAACGGGGAAATTCCAGGATTGCAACAGCACAGGGATAGCAACACTCAGAGCAACAATCAGAAGGCAAGAAAAAAAAAGCAAGCAAGCAAGAGCAGCTAATATACATATGTACATATTACTATAAAATATATATATACACACACACAGACACACAGTGCAGAGCATTGTAGCTGGATGGAATAAATATATGAATATATAAACACACAGTGCAGAGCATTGTAGCTAGATGGAATAAATATGTAAATATATAAACACCCACAGTACGGAGCATTGCAGCTAGGTGGAATAAATATGTAAGTATATAAACACACACAGTGCGGAGCAATGTAGCTAGATGGAATAAATATATAGATATATAAAAACACAGTGCGGAGCATTGTAGCTAGATGGAATAAATATATAGATATATAAATATGAACACACCCAGTGCTGAGCATTGTAGCTAGATGGAATAAATATGTAAATATATAAACACACACAGTGCAGAGCATTGGTGCTAGATGGGATGAAACAGCATAACCTTCTACTTAGTTATCCTACATGGTATGATTATGTGCCCATACATATTCTCACCCTCCATAGTGACCGGTATTTTCCTAGTTGTATGCCGGAGGGGACCATTGTGTAAGTCTATTGCATAGCTCTTAGCTGACTTTTCTCGCCTTTTCCCCATTACCATTTCTGACTACCTTCTGCCCCACCAACCCCCTGTCCTGGGTGGAGTTCCATGTCCTATTGTGTCCCCCACACAGCCCTCCCCCCCCCCCCCCCGAACACCCAGAAGGGGTCCTATCCCCCTGGGCCTTTGGGCTTTAGCATGCGCCCATAGCAGCTGTAGCGTGGAGCTGCCGGGTTGGTCAAGGCTCCCTCTTGTTGAGGTGGGTGGAAAGGGAGGTCAGTCTCTGGAGGGGGAAAGGGTGGGGAGGGAAAAGGGTTAGTTCCGTGCAAACCATTCTCTGCTGGGGCAACACAAACCTGCAGAGCCACTGTAGGCGGGCGCCCGTGCTGGGAAGCTTCAGCCAACACCACCTGTTTATCTGCAAACACATAAGCGGCTTCCTTACCCCCCCCCCCCCCCCAGTCTAACACAAAATGCTTCTCCCCAGTTTCCCACACTCTAAACGGGCTATCGTGCAGTGGCTGCAGCAGGATTCTGTGAGCATTGTGCCTGACGAAAATGAATTTGGCGTTCTCTAAGCACTTTGGAACAAAAGTGTGGGGAAAACAATGGTCTGCCTGGTCAGGAATGCTGGTAGCCCCTGCACCAGCAAAAGGTGAGTGGGTGGGACAGTCCTGGGCACAGGGCTCTCGGGCAAAAATAATCATGGGATCTGCAATGGCTGAGAAATAACAAGTTCTGCCAGGGAAGCTGCCAAATCTTCCTTAGGTTTGGAGCACAACCCCAATAGAACCCAAGGCAGGTAGTCAGCCCAATTTGCGGATATCTGTCAGTGAGGCCCTCAGTGCTGCCTTAAGCGTCCTGTGAAAATGCTCATGCAAACCGTTAGCCTGTGGGTTGTATGCGGTGGTGCGGTGGATTTTGACCCCCAGGCTATCAGCCATCGCGGTCCAAAGCTCCAAAAGAAATTATGACCCCCTGTCAGAAGTGATGTCCGACAGGGATCTGAACTGTGTGACCCAAGCTGACGAGAACGCGCGGGCTACCTCGACAGATGTGGTGGAACTCAATAGAATCACCTCCGGCCAATGCATAGTGCGGTCCACGATTGTTAAAAGGTGTGTGAACCCCTGTGACGGTGGAAGGGGACCCACTAAATCCACGTGTATGTGGTCAAACTTCCTGGCTGGAATCTGAAACGGCTCTAGGGGGGCTTTGGTGTGCTTGTGCTTTTTAGCCTGCTGGCACATGATGCACACTGCAGCTCATTCTTTCACATCTCTGCGTAGGTGAGGCCAGACAAGTTTGGACCCCACCAGTTTAACCGAGGTGTGCATGCCGGGATGTGAAAGGGAGTGATCGGACTCAAAAACGCGGCGGCGCCAAGAGCTCGTAACCACTGGGTGGGGGTGGCCGGTGGAGATGTCGCAGAGCAAGGGGGGGCACCCTTCTTGCACTACCCTGCTCTCCAGTTTTTATCCGGTAGCTGCGGACTGGAGCGTGCAAATGTCTGCGTCCTCAGTTTGGTCGGCAGCCATAGTGGGAAAATCTATCACCATGTAGACCGGGAAGACTAACGTGCGTGACAGGCTTTTGGCCACGACATTAAGCTTACCAGCTACGTGTTGAATGTCGGTAGTGAACTCAGAGATTGTGGCCAAGTGCCGTTCCTGCCGGGCCAACCACGGCTCAGAGACTTTGGACATTGCATACGTTAGTGGTTTGTGATCAACAAACACGGTGAACTTGTGGCCCTCGAGCCAAAACTGGAAATGACGCATAGCCAGGTGAAGGACCACCACCTCCCGGTCAAAAGTGCTGTATTTACGCTCGTTGTCACACAAAGTACGGCTGAAAAATGCGAGTGGCTGCCATGAACTGGAGACGTACTGCTCCACCACTGCCCCCATTGCAACGTTAGACGCGTTTGTTATGAATGCTATCCGCGCGGACGGGGTTTGGTGGACCAGCAGAGCCGCGCTAGTGAGTGCCATTTTGGCGTTTGTGAAAGCCTGGGCCCACTCGGGGTCCAGTCGATGCTATCCAATGGCTTCTTTTTTTGAGCACACCGTACAGCGGTTGCAGCAGCTGTGCAGTCCGAGGGAGAAAACGGTTGTAAAAATTGACCATCCCCCAAAATTCCTGCGGCACCCTCGCAGTCTGTGGACGTGCAAAATCCAACACTGCGCGCCCTTTATCCGGCAGTGGGATCGTGCCTTCTGGCGAGATGCGATGGATCAAAAAATCAATCACTGGCAGCACAAACTGGCACTTTGCTGGGTTAACGGTATGCTTGAGCGCTTTCAACCATTGGAAAACTTGTTTGAGGTGGGTGAGGTGCTCCTCCTCTGAAGCGCTAGCCACCAAAATGTCGTCCAAGTAGACAAAAACGAATGGCAGGTCACGAAGTACCACGTCCATCACTCTTTGAAAAGTGTGCGCTGTGCCTTTTAACCCGAACGGCATGCGTAAAAACTCAAAAAGGCCAAAATTAGTTATTACTGCCGTTTTAGTAGCGTCCTCTGTGCAAGCCGGGACCTGGTGGTTCCTGCGGACCAGATCCACTTTTGAAAAAATGTGTGTCCCGGCCAGGTGCACAGAAAAATCCTGGATGTGCGGGATGGGATTCTGGTCATGTTCCATGGCATTGTTTAAGCATTGGAAATCGCCGCACGGCTGCCACAACCCATCAGCTGTGGGCACCATGTGCAGCGGAGATGCCCAAGGGCTGTTGGAGCACCTAACGATGCCCAATCGCTCTAAGTTAACAGATTCCTTGCGCACGCTGGCTAGTTTAGCTGCGTCCAGATTACGAGGACGCACGAACAGAGGCGGACCTTTCTTTGTGATAAAATGTTTGACCCTGTGCTTGGTTACCACAGCAGAAAAGGTGGGAACCATGAGTGCTGGGAACGCGAAAGCAAACGCTGGTACATACCTCGTGGAGCTAGAATGTTAGTGTGTGTTGGTGCAGGGCAAGGAGGGCAAGAGCAAGGAGGAAAAAGAAACAGCATCCACTAAGCGTCTGTTTGCAAGATCAACAAGCAATCCGTGAGCACACAGAAAATCAGCACCTAAGATGGGGACTGAACATGCAGCTGCCACAAAGTCCCACTGGTAATTGCGCCCGTGTAGATATACAGTCACCGTCCTTTCTCCAAATGTCTTGATGTGGGATCTGTTGGCGGTCGTCAGAGCCGGGCCGCTGCCTTCTGCCAACCAGTCTGCGCTGACTGGCAAAATGAGGCTCTTCTGGGAGCCGGAGTCCACCAGAAAATGTCTCCCAGAATGTGTGTCCATAATGAAAAGCAGCTTCTCCCTGTCGCCAGCAGTCACAGCTGCTGCCGACCGCTGGCTATCTTGTTTCTCGGCTTTCTTGAAGTGGCACAGTGGCAGACAGCATTGCACTTCCTTGCCAAAATGGCGGTGATGAAAATACAACGTCCTGGTCCCGGGTTGACGGGTGGCCGTTCCTGCCACCACCATCGGCTCCTCGACCTCACTGGATTCCTTTGGCGATCCCGGTGTCACTGCGTGCACGCTGAGAGCCTTGTTTGCCAGTCGGTCTGCCTCTTCTGCCAGTGTGCGGTAGTTCCTGGCCGCCAGCAGTGGCGAGTTAGCAAGGATCGCCCGTGCTGTAGCTAGTAGGTTCCTGAGGAAGAGGTTGGTAAACAGGAAAAATCTGTCATCTTTACCCATTAGCGCGAGCATGCTCCCCATAAGTTCCACAGCCAATCTGTCACCTAACTCCGAACGTATGAGGAGTTTTTCTACCCTCTCCCCTTCCAAAAGGGTATAACATTGTAAGTAAGTAAGTAAGTAAATTTTATTTATATAGCGCATCTCACAGAAAGAATCACAAAGTGCTTCACAATAAAATAAAACACACAATCACAAATACAGCAATAAAGGCATTGAAAAACAAGTATAAAGACATTAAAAACATAAAAACCATAATCCGTAATCAAACTAAAAAGCCTGTTTAAACAGGAGAGTCTTCAGCTGTTTTTTAAAAGTGTCAACAGAGTCTACTGAGCGCAAAGACAATGGTAGAGCATTCCACAATTTTGGTGCCACTGCCTGAAAGGCTCTATCACCTCGAGTTTTAAAATGGGCTCGCGGGACAGCCAGTAAAAGTTGATCCGAGGATCTCAAAGACCGTGAGAGGTTATACACTTTAAGCAGCTTGGTGATTTATTTAGGAACCTGATCATGAATAGCTCTAAAAACAAGAACTAAAATTTTAAACTGAATCCTAAAACCAAGTGGGAGCCAGTGAAGTGCTGCTAAAACCTGTGTAATGTGAGCCCTTAGTGTGAGTTAAAAGTCTAGCAGCTAAATTTTGCGCAACCTGGAGGTGTTGAAGAAGCTTTTGGCTCAGACAGGTAAAAAGACTATTACAAGTTAAGCAAGAAGAAATAAAATCTTGTATAATCATTTCAAGTTCCGCCTTTGACACCAGGGTTCTCAACTTAGAAATATTCTTCAGATGGAAGAAACAATTTCTAATTAATTGATTAATATGGTGCTCAAGAGGGGCAGCGCGGTGGCGGAGTGGTTAGCACTGCGGAAGCACAGCAACTCACCCTTGGCTGGGGGATCCTGGGTTCGATCCCAGCCCACAACCAACAGTGATCTGTGTGGAGTTTGCATGTTCTCCCCGTGTCTGTGTGGGTTTACTCTGGGATTTCTCTGGTTTCCTCCCACATGCCAAAAACATGCAAGTTAGATTAATTGGCATCAAAACTGGGGATTCTAAATTGTCCTTAGGTATGTTTTTTTTTTTTTTACTTTTTTGTTGGAAATAAAGTATGTATCTATCTATGACTGTGAGAGTGAATGGTTGTCTGTCTCTCTGTGTTGGCCCTGCGATGGACTGACGATCTGTCCAGGGTGTACCCTGCCTCTCGCCCAAAGATGCTGAGATAGGCTCCAGCCCCACCGCGACCCGCAAAGGATTAAGCGGAAGAAGATGGATGGATGGATGGTGCTCAAGAGACATAGCTGAGTCAAAACTAATACCAAGATTCCGAAGACTCGCCTGGACAGAGGAACCAAGGGTACCCATGTGGTGCTTAATAACTGGAATCTTGTTTTCAGGAGCGATAATTAATGTCACTGTCTTGTCTGAGTTAAGCTGTAAAAAGTTTGCACTTAACCATTGTTTGATGTTAGTCAAGCAGTTAGTTAAAGATGACAGCATGTGAAACTCAGACTCTTTAAAAGAGCAATATAACTGAATATCATCAGCGTAAAGATAAGAAATATCTTTGAACTGACTAATTATCCGTCCCAGTGGCAGAATGTAAATTAGAAATAAAATGGGTCCTAGAACTGAGCCTTGTGGGACCCCACATGAATACTGTGCCATTTCAAAAAAGATCTGATTCAAGGACATATTAAAGGTTCTTCCAGTGAGGTACGATGAGAACCATTTTAAAACAGAACCAGACAGCCCTAGCTCTTTGAGTCTGTTGATCATTATACACTGATCAACAGTATCAAAGGCAGAAGAAAGATCCAATAAAACCAGAACTGTGTATTTACCAGTGTCAGCCGCCATCATAATGTCACTGGAGACTCTGACTAAAGCTGTCATATAATGTGAACACTTATATGTGGTGGTGTGTCTTTAAGGACTGTGGTGACGTCACGGGTCCGATGAACTTCACCGGAGTGAATATCGAAAATGGCGATGTGCTAATGTTGCTGCCTGTTAGTGTTCCCATACCTTGTGTTAAAAGAGAACTTTGTTGAAAACCACTATTCGTGTGGACCTCAGTTCTATACATGGTGTCAGAAGTGCTTGACGGACGCTTTGCTTCAGAAAGATGGCCAAGTTTAATCCCCCGGAAAGTTTTTCTTTTGATCGTCCAAACGAATGGGCAGACTGGAAACAACGCTTTCTGCGTTTTCGGATGGCTACAAAACTGAGTAAAGAGGACGGCGAAGTTCAGGTCAGTTCACTGATTTACGCCATGGGCCCTGAAGCTGAAAACATCTTCAAATCATTCACCTTTACGGAGGAAACGGATCAAAAGAAGTTTGACGTCGTGTTAGGGAAATATGACGAGTACTTCTATCCTAAACAGAACGTGATCCACGAGCGCGCTTGTTTTCACCAGAGGATGCAGCGGCCTGGTGAGAAAGCGGAAATGTTTATCAGAGCCCTTTATGAGATGTCAGAACACTGTGACTTTGGTGTAAACAGAGACGAACATATCCGTGACCGGATTGTTGTGGGCATCCTCGATAAAGAACTGTCACGTAGATTGCAGCTAATGGCTGATCTAACACTTGCCCAAACTATTCAAACAGTTCGCCAGTCCGAGGAGGTTGCCCTCCAGGTTCACCAGCAGGGGGAAGCACACGCTACGGTGCAGGAGATCCAGGGAAAAGCAGCAGGCAGAGGAAGGTCTAAATGGAGACCTAAGAGGAAAGAAAGTGGAGAGCAAAGAGACTCATGGTGTGGAAGATGTGGAAAATTAAAACACAGAGATCCTGAAAAGTGCCCAGCCATGAAGTCAACATGCAACAAGTGTAAAAAGGTGGGTCACTGGGAAAAGAAATGTCACAGTAAATCAGTCAGAGAAGTCACTGAAGGGACAGTTTCCCAGACACCATATTTTTGGGGCGCAGTCACAAAAACAAATAGAAACGATGACCCATGGACCATACAGTTTACAATTGAAACAACACCAGTCAATTTTAAAATTGATACGGGTGCAGATGCAAACATTATGGGAGAAAAGACATTTAACAAACTAGTTCCTAAGAAGAAATTAGAGCCATCTAATGTCACACTGTGCAGCCCGGGTGGTCAGTTGGGCTGTATAGGAAAATTTCAAGCCTTCACAGAATACAAGGAAAAACCATATACTTTTCCTGTGTATGTCATCAGTGGCAATAATGCAAACAATTTGCTGGGCAGAGATACAGCAACGTCAATGGGGCTTGTGAAGCGTGTTGAAGAAGTTCACAAAGCTTGGCTGCACGGTGGCGCAGTGGTTTAGCACTGTGGCAGCACAGTTTTACCCTCGGCCGGGGGATCGCGGGGATCATGAGATCGTGGGTTCGATCCCAGCCCCCGACCAACAGTGAGCTGTGTGGAGTTTGCATGTTCTCCCCGTGTTGCGTGGGTTTACTCCGGGATTTCTCCGGTTTCCTCCCGCATACCAAAAACATGTAGGTTTAGGGCGCTCGCGCACGCAGCGACCGGCAGCCGGTGGCTTGTCACCAGACTGCAAACCAAATCTACCTACGGGTACAAATAAGTAACAAAAAAAAAAAAAAAAAGCATTTGGCGAGCGTGGAACACTTAAAACAGAACCAGTTAAAATCCTGTTAAAAGAGAACGCTCAGCCATACACAGTGCACACTGCCCGTCGTGTCCCTTTGCCACTTTTGCAGAAGGTTAAGGAGGAATTGCAGCGTATGGAGGAGAATAATGTGATTGAAGCTGTGATTGAGCCTACGGATTGGTGTGCACCAATGGTGCCAGTCCCAAGGAAAAATGGAAAAGTGCGGATCTGTGTCGATTTAAAGAGGTTAAATGAAGCTGTATGAAGAGAGAGGTATGTTCTTCCTACTGCAGAGGAAATCACTGCAAAACTTAGTGGAGCAACCACATTCACATCATTAGATGCTGCCTCCGGGTTTTGGCAGATTCCTCTCCATCCAGAAAGCAGTAAATTGACAACCTTTATCACACCCTTTGGGAGATATGCCTTCAAACGTCTTCCATTTGGGATCACAAGTGCTCCTGAAATTTTTCAGCGCAAAATGACAGAAACCCTCAACGGCCTGGAAGGTGTGGCTATCTTTATGGATGACATACTGGTGTACGGGGACACTCCTGAACAGCACGACCAGCGTCTCAGCAAGGTACTGGAAAGGATCGAGTCAGCTGGACTTAAACTGAACAGAGAAAAATGTAAGTTTAGACAAAAGAAGCTTCACTTCTTGGGCCAAGAAATCGACAAATCAGGCGTGAGACCCGACCCTGATAAAGTCAAGGCAATCTGCGAGCTCCCTCCACCACAGAACGTGCATGACCTCAAGCGTGTCCTGGGCATGTTTAACTATCTAGGGAAATATATCCCAAATCTGTCGACAGTGGGCCAGCCACTATATCAGAATCAGAATCAGAATCAGCTTTACTGGCCAAGTATGCACAACACATACAAGGAATTTGACTTTGGCTAAAAACTTGCTCTCGTTGTTCAGGTGGGGGATTTAAATAAGATTTAAATAAGAATTCAATGACAACAGAGTATGTACAGTAAATTACAGTCTGCCCACGTTTCTATAAAAGGATGCAAATATATATATACAGGAATATATGCAGTTAATTACTCAGACTAACCACACTTGCAGAAATATATGAAAAAATATACAGTCACACAGTATTTCAATGTGAACTCAGATTCAGTGATATAATGTGAATGAAGTAAAAAGCAGTGTGAGAGTTATGTGCAATGTAATAATGGATGAAAAGTCATGAGTACAGCAACAGGTAGGACTAGGTGAATGTTAGGAGTTCATCAGAGTGATGGCTTGAGGAAAGAAACTGTTCCTGTGACGGGTGGTTTTGACCTTCAGTGATCTGTAACGACGACCAGAAGATAGAAGTTCAAACAGTTTGTGGCAGGGGTGTGATGGGTCAGCACAGATGTTTCCGGCCTGTTTCCTGATTATGGACCGATATAAGTTCTCAGTGGAGGGTAGGTCGGTACCAATGATCCTCTCCGCAGACTTAATGATCCGCTGCAGTCTGGTCTTGTCCTGTTTAGTGGCAGATCCAAACCAGACAGTGATGGAAAAGCAGAGGACAGATTGGATGATGGCGGTGTAGAAGACAACCAGCAGCTCCTGAGGCAAATCAAACTTCTTGAGCTGACGCAGAAAAAACAACCTCTGCTGGGCCTTTTTCCGGACAGTGTCTATATGGGAGGACCACTTCAGGTTCCGGGAGATTGTGGTACCCAGAAACTTGAAGGAGTCCACAGTGGACACTGTGCTGTTGAGGATGGTGAGTGGGGGGAATGAAGGGGGGTGTCGCCTGAAATCCACAGTCATCTCCACCGTTTTGGCTGGGTTAAGTTCAAGATGGTTCTGGCTGCACCAGAGGATCAGCTACTCCACCTCCCGCCTGTATGCAGACTCATCATCATCCCGGATCAAACTGATGACTGTGGTGTCGTCCGCAAACTTCAGGAGCTTCACCGAAGGGTCCTCTGAGGTGCAGTCGTTGGAGTAGAGGGAGAAGAGCAGTGGGGAAAGGACACATCCTTGGGAGGCGCCAGTACTAATTTTTCGGGAGCTGGATGTAAATCTCCCTAGCTTCACCTGTTGCCACCTGTCAGTCAGAAAGCTGGAGATCCACTGGCAGGTGGAGGGGGGCACCTTGAGCTGGAGGAGTTTCTGATGAAGAATGCCTGGGATGATGGTGTTGAACGCTGAGCTGAAGTCGACAAACAGGATCCTGGCGTACGTCCCTGGGGAGTCGAGGTGTTGCAGGATGTAGTGTAGTCCCATATTCACTGCATCATCCACTGACCTGTTTGACCGGTAGGCAAACTGCAGTGGGTCCATCAGGGGGCCTGTGACGACCTTCAGGTGGTTCAGCACCAATCTCTCCAAGGATTTCATGACCACAGAGGTCAGGGCAACAGGTCTGTAGTCATTTAATCCTGTAACAGAGGGTGTCTTGGGAACTGGAATGATGATGGAGCGTTTGAAGCAGGAAGGCACTTCACGCAGCTCCAGTGATCTGTTAAAGATCCGGGTGAAGATGGGGGCCAACTCGTTGGAGCAGACTCTCAGGCAGGACGGAGACACACCATCAGGTCCTGCAGCCTTCTTGATCTTTTGTCTCTGAAAGACCCGGCGCACCTCCTCTTCACAGATCGTTAGTGCTGGTGGGAGGTCAGAGTGGAGGAGGGATGGAGTTCCTGGGGCTCTAGATAAACCTTTTGTGTGGGTGGGAGGTGAGAACTGTAGGTTCTTTTCAAACCTACAGTAAAAGCTGTTTAGGTCGTTAGCCAGCTGGAGGTTTTCCACAGGGTGGGGGGATGGTCTCCTGTAGTTGGTGATATTCTGCAGGCCTCTCCAAACAGAAGCAGAGTTATTGGCTGAGAAGTTTTTTTGTAACTTCTCACTGTAGCTCCTCTTAGCAAGCCTGATCTCCTTCGTCAGCATGTTTCTGGCCCGCTTGTACAGAGTCCAGTCACCAGTCCTGTAGGCCTCCTCCTTGGTCTGACGTAGCTGCTTCAGTTTAGGAATGAACCAGGGTTTATTGTTGTTGTATGTGCAGAAGGTCTTGGTCTGCACACACATGTCCTCGCAGAAACAGATGTATGATGTCACAGTGTCAGTGAGTTCATTTAGGTTAATGGCTGCATCTTCAAAAACACTCCAATCTGTACAGTCAAAGCAGGCTTGTAACTTCAGCTTTGATTCCTCAGTCCATTTCTTCACAGTCCTTACAACAGACTTGGAAGTTTTTAGTTTCTGTCTGTATGTTGGAATAAGATGGAGCAGACAGTGGTCAGAAAAACCCAGAGCTGCACGGGGGACGGCATGATAGGCGTTTCTTAAAACTGTGTAACAGTGGTCAAGTGTATTTTTGTCCCTGGTGGGACATTTAATATGCTGTCTGTATTTAGGAAGTTCATTTGTGAGATTAGCTGTATTGAAATCACCCAGAATGATAAGCAGAGAGTCTGGATGTTTTTCCTCCACGTCTGCTATCTGGTCAGCGAGGTGCTGCAGTGCCTCCATTGTACAAGCAGCAGGCGGGATATAAATTCCGACCAGAATAAACGAGGAGAACTCTCGCGGTGAATAAAAGGGTTTACAGTTTATGAACAGTGACTCTAGGTTAGGGCTACAAAACTTCTTCAACACTGTGACATCAGTACACCAACCTTCGTTTATGTAGAAGCAGATTCCACCACCTTTAGTCTTTCCAGCAAATTCTCGGCTGCGATCAGCGCGAAACAGTTGGAATCCGTCCAGGCGCACCGCGCTGTCCGAGATGTGTTCACTCAGCCAGGACTCCGTGAAACAAAGGGCGCCAGATCTGCTAAAATCCCGGTTTTTGTGAGTCAGGAGCAGCAGTTCGTCCATTTTGTTCGCCAAAGAGCGGATATTCGCCAGGTGGATCGATGGGAGCGGCGTGCGAAATCCTCGTTTCTTCAGCCTGACTAGCGCACCGGCACGTTTACCACGCCGCCTTCGTTTCCGGCCAGCGCCAATAGCCGCTGCTCCCACAGCTAAGATCGACTGAAAAACTTCAGATCAGCAGCAGAAACTGGAGGAGAAGTTGCATTGGGAGGTAGTCTGAGTGAAAGTAGTTCCTCCCTTGAATAGGTGACTCGGACAGAAGAGCAGAAGTCCAAAAAAACACACAAAATTATCAAAAACATCAGAGAGCAGAAGCCAGTGGCTGCCATCCGCGGCGCCATCTTGGATTTTTTTTAATTTTTTTTTTTTTATATGAACTGTTGAAATCCAAGTCAGTGTGGTTGTGGGACCATTCTCAGCAGGCATTTCAGCGCATCAAAGACATTCTGTCTACTTCTCCAGTTCTGAAATTCTATGATGTGAACCGACCTACTGCCGTATCAGCCGATGACAGCAGCTATGGTATAGGTGGAGTACTGCTGCAACTGCGTGATGGGAACTGGAAAGCAGTGGCATACTGCTCACGTCGTCTGTCAGAGGCCAAGACTAGATATGCACAGATAGAGAAGGAGTGTTTGGCGAGTGTCTGGGCATGTGAGAGATTTGAGAAGTACCTCTGCGGTCTGGAAGACTTTAAGTTGGTCACAGATCACAAACCCTTGGTACCACTCATGAACAAAAAGGACCTGGATAAGATAAGATAAGATAAGCCTTTATTAGTCCCACAACGGGGAAATTCCAGGATTGCAACAGCACATGGATAGCAACACTCAGAGCAACAATCAGAAGGCAAGAAAAAAAACAAGCAAGCAAGAGCAGCTAATATACATATGTACGTATTACTATAAAATATATATATACACACACACAGACACACAGTGCAGAGCATTGTAGCTGGATGGAATAAATATATGAATATATAAACACACAGTGCGGAGCATTGTAGCTAGATGGAATAAATATGTAGATAGATAATGTGCCAATACGGTGCCAAAGGCTACTCATGAGACTTATGAGGTTCAAACCGATAGCCGAATATGCTCCGGGAAAGACCTTGACAGTGAATCAGAATCAGAATAAACTTTATTGCCAAGCATGTAAAAAAACACACGAGGAACTTGACTTGACATTGGTGCGCATGCGCGCGACACAACGACACGGCAGCCATAAAGGCGCCTCATCAAACAGAGATAGATAAGAAAGGGAGGGGAAGGGAGGGAACGACACAAGGGGGGAGGAGAAAAAAAACTTCGTTATCAAAATACAGCTTATTTTTAAGCAGATTGTGATTACAATGAAAAAAAATCTCTCAATAGCACAGAGCAACAACTCAGAATTCACGAGACACAAGAGAGCAGTGTACAGTATATCTTTAATCAGTTCATGAATCAATGTGTGTGCGGTGTTGAGCAGTGTTGATGATAATAAGAGAGACCCAAGGACCCTTGGCAGAAGATGTTTTGTCTGTCTGGCGCCCAGTCTTATCTGGCGCTGCAGCTGGCTGTCCAAGGCCTTGTGCTCATGATTTTGAAAAAAAAAAAAAAAAAAAAAACAGTCTGCAGACAGCCAGGAGGAATTTTCATGGGGAATAATAATGCCAAATAGGACTGATCACAGAGAAGACTTGTATTTCTTCTGTAGATTCAGTACATTAATCCTTCATTGCGCAGCTTTGAACTCGTCGTGGAAAGACCTGAGCGAACCCATGATGTAATCCACCTTACGAGACAGTTCTCCAGTAGTCGCTATCAGGGTCTTCTCCAGTTTCTCAATTTGTTGGATGCACCTCGCCTGGCCAGCATTTTGATAGGTTGAATCCATCTTCAGCAATTTGCGGTAAACCAAGACAATTCCCGTCCCAATCAGAATTATCCCAATCACCAAGATTACGAAGATAAACAAATCTTCAATATCTTGGATAGGGAGATTAGAGAGACACAGCATTTTCCAAATACCTGTGTCACATAGATAGCCCACTGGAGCCGTTCCAGCGGGGCAAACAGCTTCCCCCGGAGCACTTTTCCTTGTTGAAAAAATAGTGTCAATTGTGTTCAAAGCCCAGCTTATTAACTCCATAATTTCTTTTCGGCGGTCGCAGTCAGACGCAGACAAACAACAGCAAGCTGGGATCCAGTAGGAGGGGAGGAAAAAATCAGCAGGAGAGAAGAAAAAAGCGTCTGCTCTCTTGGGAGGGCGGAAGTGACTGATACACTCTCACGGAGCCCACTACAGTGCGTAGAAAATGAGACTGATACTCACTCTGATGTGGCGTGTTACATAGCAGCAGTCATTGATAACATGCCAGCTACTCCACATAAAATAGACACCATAAAGACCGCTACAGCAGCTGACTGTAACCTACAGTTGGTGTTGCAGTACATCAAGTCAGGATGGCCAGAATACATAGGCAATGTCCCAACAGCTATCAGAGACTATTTTTCCATCAAAAATGAACTGTCTGAATGCAATGGAATTATCACCAGAGGAAGCCGTATGCTGATTCCAGATGTGCTCAGAGCAGACATCTTGGATCGAATACATGATGGACATCAAGGTCTGACAAAATGTAGAGAGCAGGCCTGTACATCTGTGTGGTGGCCTGGCATCTCATCTGAAATCAAACGCAAAGTCCATTCCTGTCAGGTGTGTCGTGAGATGAAACCTGCTCAGCGAAAAGAGCCTCTCTTGTCAACCCCTCTACCTGACCGGCCCTGGAAGAGACTTGCTGTTGACCTGTGTGAGCATAACAAGCACACTTACCTTGTTGTGTCAGACTATTTCTCTTGGTTCCTCGAGATACTTCATCTGCCAGTAACCACTGCTTCTCAGGTGATCTTAAAGCTGAAGGCAGTGTTCGCGAGGTTTGGTTGTCCAGATGTGGTTGTATCTGACAATGGGCCTCAATTCTCATGCCAAGAGTTTAAAAAGTTTGCAAGGGAGTTTGACTTTTTGCACATTACCTCAAGTCCACACAACCTCCAAGGGAACGGACATGCAGAGAGAGGAGTTCAAACAGCAAAAAGAATCTTAAAGCAGCAAGACCCTTTGCTCGCCCTCATGTGCTTTTGGTCAACGCCCGGCACCACCACAGGCATGAGTCCCGCAGAGCTACTTATGGGTCGAAAGATCAAAACAACTCTTCCTACACTGGAAGTGAATCTTCAGCCCCGATGGCCTGATCTAGAAGTCGTCAGGAATAAGGATGCAATGGAGAAACAGAAACAAGCATTCTACTTTAATCAGCGCCATGGAGCTAAACCTCTACCTTCGTTAAAGCCAGGAGATTCAGTCCTCACAAAACTGGACCATCAGAAATCCTGGAGAACACCTGCTGTTGTCACTGGAGAAAGCATCATGCCTCGCTCCTTTCTTATTGAAACACCCCAGGGAGCAACTTTGCGACGCAACCGCCGTCACTTGCAACATGCTCCTGAAACAGCCAGCGATATACACTCTTCAGCTCCAAATGACCTGCAGCCAGGGATCGTCAAACAGCAGCCTGAAACTGCAGCTGCCGCTGACACTATTTTACCAGTATCCAGTGTCAAACCACCAGACCCAAAGCATGGACTGTTGTTTACCCGGTCTGGTAGAATGAGCAAACCTGTGCAAAGACTAGATTTGTAAGAGAGAGAGAAAAAAAAAAAAAGTAGAGAAAATCACGTGTTCACTGTGATAAGTGTGGCTATCTGGTTCAATAATTAAGCCATGGGCTGTGGGGAAGGGTGAAATGAAAATGATAAAATGGTTTGAATTGAAAAGTTGAAATTTATGAAATGAGTTAATATTGGCATTACAGTGATCCCTCACTTATCGCGGTTAATTCAATTCAATTCAATTCAACTTCATTTATATAGCGCCATTTCACAACAACAGTCATCTCATAGCACTATCAACTGTAGGGGGGACCCCCACAGTTGCAGAAAGACCCCAGCAATCAGGCGATCCCCTGTGAGCAAGCACTTGGCGACGGTGGAGAGGAAAAACTCCCTTTTAACAGGAAGAAACCTCCAGCAGAACCAGGCTCAGGGAGGGGCAGTCATCTGCTGCGACTGGCTGGGGGGTGAGGGGATAGAGAAGAAGAAAAGAACAGACATGTAGAGAGCAAACAGCACGATGGGGACTCAATCTATGGGAGAGAACAAACAAATGTTAATGACCAGCAAAAAAAAAAATATTTCATAGAGAGTGAGGAAAGGAGTGAGGCCCAGTGCATTACTGGAGGTCCCCCGGCTGACTAAACCTATTAGCAGCATAACTAAGGGAGGGTTCAGAAACACATGATCCCTCCCTAATTGTAGGCTATATCAAAAAGGTAGGTTTTAGCCCTAATCTTAAAAACAGAGATCGAGTCTGACTCCCGAATCCAGATTGGCAGCTGATTCCACAGGAGAGGAGCTTGATAACTGAAGGCTCTGCCTCCCATTGTACTTTTGGAGATTCTAGGTATTACAAGTAATCCTGCATTTTGGGAGCGTAGTGCTCTGTTAGGATAATACGGTAGTATCAGATCTTTTAAATAAAAAGGAGCCTGATTGTTTAGAGCTTTGTAAGTAAGAAGAAGGATTTTAAACTTAATTCTAAACTCTATGAAAAGCCAATGAAGGGAG
This sequence comes from Pholidichthys leucotaenia, assembly GCA_020510985.1. Classification (NCBI taxonomy): domain Eukaryota; kingdom Metazoa; phylum Chordata; class Actinopteri; order Cichliformes; family Pholidichthyidae; genus Pholidichthys; species Pholidichthys leucotaenia. The sequence goes on along the minus strand of CM035843.1, from coordinate 201,271,564 downwards.
GCCAGAACCGGAGAGATATGATCTCTCTTTCTAGTACCTGTTAAAACTCTTGCTGCAGCATTTTTGATCAGCTGAAGACTTTTTAAAGATGTTTTAGGACAGCCTGATAATAAAGAATTACAATAATCTAATCTCGAGCTAACAAAAGCGTGGATCAGCTTCTCAGCATCACTCTGAGACAAGATGCTCCTAATCTTGGCAATATTACGCAAATGATAGAAGGCAGTCTTAGAAACAAATTTAATATGTGAATTGAAGGACAAATCCTGATCAAAAATAACTCCAAGGTTCCTCACAGAGCTATTAAGAGAAAGAGTAACTGCATCCAAACTGAAAGTTTGATTTGGAAAGGAATTTCTAAGGTTTTTTGGACCAACAAGAATGACTTCAGTCTTATCTGAATTTAATAGCAGGAAATTACAAGTCATCCAAGCTTTGATTTCCTTAAGACAGGCTTCTAACTTGGCTAACTGATTAGTATCATCTGGCTTCATTGACAGGTATAATTGTGTGTCATCTGCATAACAATGAAAATGTATACAGTGCTTTCTAATAATGTTGCCTAACGGAAGCATATATAAACTAAAAAGAGTAGGGCCTAGCACAGATCCCTGTGGAACTCCATGACTAAGCTTTGAGCTGAAAGAAAACTCATCATTTACATGAACAAACTGGAACCTATCAGATAAATAAGATCTAAACCACTGCAACGAAGTTCCATTAAGTCCAACATAGTGTTCTAATCTATCGAGTAGAATATTATGATCAATAGTATCAAAAGCTGCACTAAGATCTAAAAGGACAAGTACAGAAACTAGTCCATTATCAGATGCAATGAGGAGGTCGTTAGTGACCTTCGCTAAGGCTGTTTCAGTACTATGATGGATTCTAAACCCAGATTGAAACTCTTCAAGTAAACCATTTCCCTGCAGGTGGTCAAATAATTGCGTAGCAACAACTCTTTCTAAGATTTTTGAAATGAAAGGGAGATTAGAGATTGGTCTATAGTTAGCTAAAGCTCCTGGATCTAGCGTTGGCTTTTTGAGTAAGGGTTTAATTACAGCCGTTTTAAAAGCCTGCGGTACATGGCCTAAAGTTAATGAAGAATTGATTATATGAAGAATAAAGCTACCAATAAGTGGGAAGACTTCTTTAAATAACCTGGTAGGAATAGGGTCTAAAAGACAAGTTAAAGGTTTGGATGAGGAAACTATTTTGTCTAACTCACAAAGGTCGATTGGAGTAAACTCATCAAGACAGACATCAATAGAAGGAGTTGTAGTAGTTACAGTATTTAAGTTAACTGTGGGAAGAATCTGATTGATTTTATGTCTGATGGATGAAATTTTATTATTGAAAAAGTTCATAAAGTCCTGACTAGTAAGCTCTAAGGGGATGCTAGGATTGACAGAGTCCTGACTCTTTGTCAACCTGGCTACAGTACTGAAAAGAAACCTGGGATTATTCTTGTTCTCTTCTATTAATGCAGAGTAATAACTCGTTCTAGCTTTTCTAAGAGATTTTTTATAAATTAAAAGATGATTTCTCCAAGCTAAATAGATTTCATCTAAATTAGTAGAGCGCCATTTTCTTTCTAATTGACGAGTCTTCTGTTTTAAGCTACGAGTTTCTGTGTTGAACCAAGGAGTTAAAAATCTCTGATTAGACTTTTTCTTTTTTAAGGGGGCCACCAAGTCTAGAGCCTGATGCAGAGAAGCTGAAACACTATCCACCATGTTATCAATTACAGAAGGAGCAAGCTGTCTATAGCTTATTTCCATTGTGTTGACACATGGCATAGAGGAAACAATCTGCATAAATTTGGAAACAGCATCATCTGAGAGGCATCTACTGTGATAATATTTTTCTTTAGGAGCCAAATAGTCAGAAATAGTAAAATCAAAGGTTAACAGACAATGGTCTGACAGTACAGGGTTATGAGGAGACACTACAAGATTTTCTATTTCTATGCCATATGTCAGAACAAGGTCCAATGTATGGTGGAGGTAATGAGTAGAATTTCCTACTTTCTGAGAAAACCCAATCGAGTCTAATATTGAATTAAAAGCCACATTAAGGCAGTCACTATCTACATCCACATGTATATTAAAGTCCCCTACTATAATTATTCTATCAGATTTCAGCACTAAATCAGCTAAGAAATCAGCAAATTCGGATAAAAATTCTGAATAGGTTGATGGGGGACGATAAACTATGGCAAATAAAATTGGGTTTAACCTGAAATTGCTAAAGTGCCCAACTCTGAGGACCAGGCCCTCAAAGGAATTATAACATGTTTTTTGCTTTACATTAACTAGTAATTTGGAATGGTAAATTGTTGCTACTCCTCCTCCACGACCAGAACTTCTGGGATTTTGACAGTTTAAATAACCAGAGGGAGTTGATTCATTTAAACCAACATAATCCTCTTGTCCTAACCAAGTCTCTGTAAGGGAAATTAAATCAATCTGATGATCAATTAACAGATCATGGACTAACAGAGACTTGGGAGTTAGAGACCTAATATTTAATAAACCACATTTAATTTTTAAATTATGAGGAGGAACAGAGGCCAAATCATTCAATTTAGAGGCTTTATAATAATGGGTTCCAGAACCGACCGCGAAAAGTGAAAAACCGCGAAGTAGCGTCACCCCTAATGACGTCATCCATAAATAATACGTACGTTCATTCGCTCACTCTCACTCTCTCATATGATACGTGTGTGTGTGTGTGTGTGTGTACGTGTACATACATACGTAGATGTAAATAAAGTGTACATAAATATGTTTTTAGAACTCTTTTATTCTTATAACAAGATACGTAACTCAAGATGAAAATGATTTACTGCACAGGTTAATGAGAGCTTTACTGCTCCTCAGGTGACGCCTCATCGTCAGGTGCTGGAGGTGCAGGATCGTCGAGGGCAGCTGCAGGAGGCGGCGTAGTGGCTCGACGGGAAGACCATTTCGCACAAAATGGCACAAGAGAACAGCAAAAAGTTCCATGCGGCGAGACTAAAAGTAACACGAGCGATAAAGAGCAATGAATGCGGTCTTCCTTCCTTCATGGGCGCTCGGCAGGGAGAGGAGGTGGGTGAAACGTCTCGGCCAATCAGCTTGCGGGGTGAAACGTCTCGGCCAATCAGCTTGCGAGATTTCCGAGCCAAGCCAACACGAGAACAGCAAACAGAGAGGTGGATTTTTTGAGCTGTGCGGCTCTCCGTGTTGATTTCCTGATGGTCTAATGTAGTCTCCCTGCCTTCTGCTAGCGCCCGCCCATTATTTCTCAATTTTGAATTTTTGATGAATATTTTTGAAAAATCCGCGATGCACTGAGGGCGCGAAAGGTGAAGCGCGAAGTAGCGAGGGATCACTGTATACTGATTTATTGAATGCAGTATCTCTTGAATGTTCAGTAATCTTCAGGAAATGTGTAGCTGTCCTGTTTTGTTCTGAAAAAAAAAAAAAAAACTGAAAAAAGGGGGAGATGTCATATAATGTGAACACTTATATGTGGTGGTGTGTCTTTAAGGACTGTGGTGACGTCACGGGTCCGATGAACTTCACTGGAGTGAATATCGAAAATGGCGATGTGCTAATGTTGCTGCCTGTTAGTGTTCCCATACCTTGTGTTAAAAGAGAACTTTGTTGAAAACCACTATTTGTGTGGACCTCAGTTCTTTACAAAAGCTGTTACGGTAGAATGATTTTTCCAAAAGCCCGAATGAAATGTATCCATATTACAATTTGCCAAAAATGACATAAGCTGCTCAGCCACTACCTTTTCCAGAATTTTTGATATGAAAGGGAGTTTAGAGATTGGCCTATAATTATTTGGCTGTGATGGATCCAAACTCGGCTTCTTAAGAGTTGATTCAACCACTGCATGTTTGAAGGAGCTGGGAACCACACTAGCTGAAAGTGAAATGTTTATCAGTTCAGCAACTGAAGGACCAATTGACTCAAAAACAGCTAAAAACAGCTTAGTAGGGAGAACATCAGCAGGGGAAGAGGAGGGTTTCATCTTCTGCAGCAGAGCCATGATGTCCTGAAAGGTCACAGGATTAAAAGTGGGCCAAGTACAAAGTGAGGGCATAGCACTGGCACAGTTAAGAGAAGATGGCAAAATGTTTTCCCTGATATCTCTGATCTTATCATCAAAGAAATTAAGAAATTTGTTACTGTCTGCTTTACAGAACACAGGATTTAGAGAGGCAGTAGGTGAGACAAGAGTGTTAATTGTGTCAAAAAAGACTAGGATTTTTCTTATTTGTGGAAATTATTTTTGAAAAATACTGATTCCTGGCATCCCTCAGCATGTCATTTAAAGAGGCTCTAAGCTCCCTTAGATGGAGTCTGTGCACCTCCATCTGGGTGGATTTCCATAAGCATTCTACCTTACGACAATTTCTTCTAAAGGATTAAATGGAGTCATTTATCCAGGAATGAGACTTTTTAGGAGAAGCAAGGTCAGATTTCACTGGTTCCACTTTGTCTAAAATAGCCATACAATGGCTGTCTAATGTCTGAGTGAAGGCATCAGGAGCTTTAATTCCCATCAGTAAGTGTGGCTCAAACAAAGCAGAGAAGTCATTTGCTGCCTCTTGGCTAATAATCCGCCTTTTTGCTGCCATTTTCACAGGGAAATTAACATTAAAAAGCACACGGCTGTAATCACTGATCTGGAAGTCATCCACACATACATTTTCAATATTCAAGCCCAAAGAAAAAACAAGGTTCAAGGTATGACCCTTAGCATGCATAGGGCCTGAATCATGCTGGATGAGGTTATAAAAATGAGTGATGGATAAAAAGTCAACAGCTGTGTTACATGTAACATCATCAAAATGAATGTTAAAATCACCAATGATTAAAACCCTCTCAAATTTAATAAGAGAAAATAAAAAAATCTGTAAAATCCGTAAGAAAGACACTTGCAGGACTAGGTGGATGGTACATTAAAATACAGTAAAAAGCATTAAAGGTCCCGACTTTTATTATCTGAGACTCAAAGGAGGAGAAGGGCTCAGAGTTTACCAGCCTGCACAGGTGGCTGTTCCGGTATACAACAGCGAGTCCTCCACCACGTTGCACAATCCGGGAACTCCTGATAACAGAGCAGCCAGGGACATAGAGCTCCTTCAGGTGGAAAAACTCATTTTCTCTCTGCCACATTTCCACCAGGAACATAAAATCCATATCCTCTCAAGAAAAGTTCATTAAGGGTGAGGGATGAGTTAGAAATGGAGCGAGGATTAAGTAACGGCATCCGGATGGGAGACAGCTCAGCTGCCCTCACAGCTGATTGGAGTGAAACTGACAGCAAGCACCTGACGCGGTCACGTGACTTCCAGCTGCGCTGGGTGGTCAATCTCCGGTCAGGCAGGACAATTTGAGACCCTAATGACAAAACCATGATCCCGTCCACAAGTGTCCTGGGCATTAGTGTTTGTGAGACGGGAGAGCAATCCAGTGGCTGCAGAGGAGCATCCGTAGTCACATCCTGGATGGGAACTCACAGCAGGCACTGGGTGCGTTCACGGTGACCAAACCAGAAACCCTCAGTCCTGAGGGCTCATCTCTTAGCTTGACAGCCAACTCTGCAACCCCGTCTCCTGGGCTTCTTCCCAGGCTTACCAGAACGCCAGCTCGCGAAGAGAAGCTGGTACTCAGGTGAGGAGGGAGAACACACCAACAGGGGTGGAAATGTTTGTCTGTAGCCCTCCCAAGAGTCAAATGATCTTTCCATAGACAGTTTAATCCGGTACAGCGACTGTCGATCATATCTCAGTGTAGCGAAGACACATTCATTTAGTGATAGGGTTGATATAACAACAAAAATGACAAACGGCGATAGACGACACAGATGAAGAGAGGCAACAGCCAGGCCAAGCACAGGTGCCATCTTCATTCTTAAACAGCCCTTCCCCGATTGGCTTTTATCAGTATCTGCTTGAGAGCGTTGTATTTACCCTGGGTTGGCGGGTCTTGGAGCAGGCTCATGACTTGTTGCGTGGTGCGCTCTTCCAGCACAGCTTCTACATGATGGTATCTGGTGTCATCCATGGAGATTCCACGGAGGGCAAACTGGGCTTCCACATGCAAAAACCAAGCAGCTGGAGTGTGGAGCCAAAGGTCCGGGAGCCTGACTGTGACCGCGCACACAGCGATGTGTGGCTCCCGCGGGAGTGTTTCAGCAGAGGTGCTCAGCTCGTTCTCCATTTCACGTCTCTAGGTCACCAATGTGAAGGAAGGAATCAAATGAGACCACAAGCTGACGACACCAACTTTATTGTCCTCCATCAAATATAACAGACTGGATCTGAGTGCCAGAGCAAACTCTCTTATACACTTTCTTCCCGCCTCTGGCACCCAGGGTGAACACATTAACATACAAGCTGTGAAACATGCACACACATCCACATACACATTAACATACCATCACAGAGCAGGTCTTAATGCAATACATTTGCACCCCTGTGTCCTCAGGTGTGAACCTGGCACAGCGACAGCGGAAGGCCCATCTTTCTTTGGCTTTATACCCCCTAGCGCTCTAGCACCCTTAGCTGGCTCTTCTCACCTTTTCCCCATTACCGTTTCTGACTACCTTCTCCCCCACCAGCCCACTGTCCTGTGTGGAGTTCCATGTTCTATTGTGTCCCCCACACTAATAGGTTTAGACAGCTGGGGGACCTCCAACAATGCACTGGGCTTCACTCCTTTCTTCACTCTCAATGAAATATTTTTGCTAGTTATTAACATCTGTTTGTTCTCTCCCATAGATTGAGTCCCCGTCGTGTTGTTTGCTCTCTACATGTCTGTTCTTTTCTTCTTCTTCTCTATCCCCTCACCCCCCAGCCAGTCACAGCAGATGACTGCCCCTCCCTGAGCCTGGTTCTGCTGGAGGGTTCTTCCTGCTAAAAGGAGTTTTTCCTCTCCACCATCGCCAAGTGCTTGCTCACAGGGGATCGCCTGATTGCTGGGGTCTTTCTGCAATTGTGGGGGTTTCCCCTACAGTTGAAAGCGCTATGAGATGACTGTTGTTGTGAAATGGGGCTATATAAATAAAGTTGAATTGAACTGAATTGAAAAGCGCTTAAATCCGGTTTTCAGAAATCTGAGAAAAACTTTCACTGGATGATTTTTTTTTAAGTGGACATATGATGAAAATGTCACTTTTTCAGTTCTTTTGCTCATCTATTTACGTACATATCTGGAGTGACTACAAAGAGAATAGCTTTGATGAAGAACAACCCTGTCACTTTGTCAGCCTTTGTCTCAGTACAGCTCTCTAAAGCACATTTGATTTTGGTCCGGCTTGGTTGTGATGTGACAAATCGGAGCTCACTGGAATGATTCCTGCCCCAGCTTCATCTCCACCCATGCTAGCCTGCTATAGAGTTAACTTGGTGACTTGTTTATTTTTCTATTTTTAAAGGGGTCATTGACTGAAAAATTATGTTTTTGTAGGTTTTAACCTTCTGAAATGTGCCTGTTGGTCATTATCGAAAAAAATATCAAAATGTTCATTTCTCAAAAAAAAAAAAAAAAAGCCTTTTTTTATCGCTTCTGTGTCCGATTTGCTGTTTTGACTCTTCTGGATTTGCCACAGGGCCAGTGTTGCCAGATGAGAAATGCTGAAGTATCGTACCAGCGGCTTAAAATTATCATATTTTGACCAAAATTATCATACACGCTTTTCATTCTGACGTGGCCTAGGACCGTCTGCTTCAGTAACATATTATCACAGATCATGCATATTACAGCCTATAACACAGTTTCACCTTTAAATAATCTAACAGATCAGTTGAAAAAAGCACCTCTTGGTGACCAGCGCCTCTACCTGTGTGGAGTACAGGATGAGCCCCTGGCCTGCACTGAACAACCCAAAATATCAGTCATAATTTTCTTCTTCTTTTCTTCATATATCAAGGTCTTGCCTCATGAATATTTTGAGAAGTAATCTGTTTATACATTAGGAATAAACATCAAAATCAGTCCACCTAAACCACAGCTAAAATGCCTCTGATAATTTTATGTAGAAACTGGTTGTAATTTTATTGAGAACCACAATCCGGTGACATTTTTGCAGATATTTGCATGTTGCAGCACCAACAGAAAGCTTTAGTGCTAATGTAGGGCTGTCGCAATAACCACAATTATGTAGTACCGTGCTATGGACAAGCCTACTGCGGAGGATAACAAGCAACTACAACATCCACGGTGTAAATAACCACTGAATGTCATGAACCCTCCCGTACGCTTTTCCTGATGCACACGGCGAGGGGTGAAATAATGAGGATTTAAAGGCCAAATGTCACGTAACAGGGTACTTTAAATATCTTGAAACTAGATATAAAAGGGAACCGATCCGTTCGGGTCTTGGTGCATATGCTTCAGTAACAACGGAATATTCGTTAATTTAAAACTGCCGCGCTTGGCCTGACACGGCCCCTGGAATCGCCTGGGGAAGAAGGCGGAAGTGACAAAATCGATTGTACCCTAGTTTGATGCTTGGGGTATTTCAATTGATTGTTTATATGGAGACTGGAAGGTTGAAGTGAACAACAAGAAAGAAAAAATTGGATATTTCACCCATGCCTTAAAACGGGACTATCAGGGACAGCTGGGTAATAAGGGACACTTCTCTGGGAAATGTTTTCATACCTGTCAAGTGAGACGTTTTCGCCGTACTTCAACACCGTAAAAAGTGGCTGGCTATAAGGGACGGCAGAGCAACAAGGGACACCTCTCTGGGAAATGCCCCAAATGCAACTCGTGTTGTTATTGTCAAATATTTTAAGGATTCATGGATATTTGACAATAACAACACAACTCAGCGTCCAGCGCAAAATAAAAAAAAAAGCAGAATTCTGTATTTGTAAGGCGATCTCTCTCTGTTCCACAACCGCTGCACAGCTGAACGTGTTAAACCATTGTCCTAATGACTTCTCATTGTAGTGAGAATAGCTCACGCTGAGCGATCAGCCCACCCCGACAATCTGACTAATGATTGACTCCACACTTCTCATTGTAGTGATAATAGCTCAGGCTGAGCCATCTGCCAGCACCAGCTGTGGGGGATCACACACAGGACGTGCTCCGCAACACACTCAATTTTTTTTCCCGTATATTTTTCTTTTGGGCGTACAGAAATGGCAATACGCCCGTTTTTGCTAAAATTGCATTTTCCCCGTATTTTCCTTAAAATATTTGACAATAACAACACAAACTACATTTAAAACATTTCCCAGAAAAGTGTCCCCCACCACTCCGCCGTCCCCCACAGCCGCGCTTGGCACCAAAATATGGCGAAAACGTCTCACTTGACAGGTATGCGCCTCCATTTTCATATTGATCTGGTCAATTTCTTGACAGCAGCGGCTCTCCTCCACTGTAATAATAATGGCTTCCGAAAAATCAATATTTATGGGGCGCCCTCGACAGACCCCCTTCGGCTTCGCAATTCTGGAGGCGATTAATGTCCAGTTCAATGACATTTTCCACTGGTTCTGCTCTCTGGTCATCGTTGGAACTGTTGTCATCAGACAAAGCATCTGATTCCGTCTTGGACGGCTCGAACCTGTAAGGTTCAATGCCTCTGTCACTGTCTGAACCACTGACAAAAAAAAAGACAAAAAAAAAAAAGACAAAACTAAACTAATTTGTTCACAATCGCTGTCACTTTCCGTCATGATTGTCCAATGTTGATAAGTGTGAATGTGGATAGGCAGGGCAGCCAGGGTACAACTGGTGATGTCAAAAACATGGGCGTGGTCTGGACTGGCTGTCACAAGCCAGCAAGCAAGGTGGGGCCTTCACCTGGTGTATTTTGTGCAATTATGTAAATACAGGTGGGTGATATGGTCTCCGGTATGAATATTTGGTTTAAGCTATGTGTATTTTATCTAAATTCATTGTCATTTAGAAAAAAAAATTACGTGACATTTGGCCTTTAAGCACAGGGTTTACACCACACACATTTATTAAAGACGACACAAACAGTCCCAAAGACGAAGAAAAGATTGCGTCCACAATTGCGTCCAAGAGCCGGCATTGCTTCAATGGCGCAGGAGAACCACGGCTGAGGTGGGGTGGCGAACACTTCGTAGCACACAGTTTCACATGACTATGTGCTTCTGTTGAAAGTTCATTCAGTTAATGACCCAGCAGTGCGTGACTCGCGAAAGGCACCTAAATACACGTACTGCTGGTGATGATGTAATTAGGGACACCTGGGCGAGGAGCGAGAAGATGGCACACAGGAATGGGAACAGCTGATGGTAATAGAGAGGGGGCATGGTCGGACCGGCAGACAGTTAGACAACACTCACACCAGCGTGAACCCAAGAGGCTGCCTCACCGCTGCCGGCCAGAAAGCAGTGGCTATGGGTAAGGAAGCACACAGGAATACATACTAGACATACATTACTAGACATACATACAAAGCGGCACCCTAACCCACAGAGAGATCAGGGCTGAGCCGGAAGAAACCAAGCCGGCTCGGCTCCTGACACTGAAAGGTTTATTATTTTAGGTTAATTACCTGATCAGTAACGCTGAGATATATTTTTTGATCTTTGCATAAATGTTTTCCTATTAGTAGTTAATTTTACAAAGTACAGAGGCCTTATGCTATCCCATTCACTGAAGTAAAAAAGCAGGCTTTTATTTTGATAATTGGTTTTGTTTTTGCTTCCTGTGCCTGCCTGTGGAATTATCAGTATGGCTACAGCGCTTAGCAGAGACAGTCAAGCTATGAATGCCAACGTTAATCGGTTTATGGACCCGTAATGAGGCACAAGCTCCTACAGTGATCATAGTTTGTGTTTTACTTAATGTGTACTGTGCTAAAATAAGAAAACTGTAAACTTCACCAGCAGTCAAGATGATTACCATCACATACAGTATCTCACAAAAGTGGGTACACTCCTCACATTTTTGTAAATATTTTATTATAGCTTTTCATGGGACAACACTGAAGCTATGACACTATGATATAATGTAAAGTAGTCAGTGTACAGCTTTTATAACAGTTTAAATTTGCTGTCCCCTCAAAATAACTCAACACACAGTCATTAATGTTTAAACCGCTGGCAACAAAAGTGAGTACAACCCTAAGTGAAAATGTCCAAACTGTGCCCAGTTAGCCATTTTTCCTCCCCGGTGTCATGTGACTCGTTAGTGTTCCAAGGTCTCAAGTATGAATGGGGAGCAGGTGTGTTAAATTTGGTGTTATTGCTCTCATACGCTCTCATACTGGTCAGTGGAACTTCAACTTGGCACCTCATGGCAAAGAACTCTCTGAGGAGTTGATAAAAAGAATTGTTGCTCTACATAAAGATGGCCTATGTAGAAGAGCTTGAAATAACGAAGCGATGTGATTTTATAAATCAAAGTTTAATATCAGCTTCACTCCTCTAACAAGTCTCATCTCGGTGCAGAGGCAGAATAAGAGGTCGAACGCAGTCAGACCTTCATACTTATACCCACACTCAACAAAAGACATTACATATCAAAGCTGACATCCCGCATTACATAATCCCCCCTCCATTGTCCTCCGTCTCCTCCACCTGACCCTGGGTGGTCAGGGGGATCGATCCGGTCTCCACCGCTGCTACTCTGTCTGCTCTTTGATCCTCGCTGGCGGTTGAGACCTCTTGTCCTGTTCATAGGCGTTAGGTCATTCCACATATGTAATCACTTAACATTCTAATATGTCTATACATATGTAGATATGGAATATATGATTAATATAAGCCACAGCCCCCCCCCCCCCCCAAACGACTAAGAAAAGGACAATCAAATTAAGTTTACAGTTTAAGATAATCTCTATGACATATTATACTGTTAACCTCTTGACAGGGAAAACGAGGAAAAATCTTTCCAGCAGTCATGCTCCTGTAGAGAATTCAGTGGTAACAACAACAGTATAGTAATATCACAAATCATCCTTAGAACTGTCACGGCACAATCTGATAACACAGTTAACAACTCTTGGTTAATTTGTATCAGTCCTTGTGCCGTCTGGGTTTTAATCTTCTCCCAAATCTGCTGTGGGTCCGCTTTGGCGTCGTGGTGGGACCCTCCTGTAAGGAATCTGCAGCTTGGGGAGGAGAGTGGTTATTTGTTCCCTGCAGGGGGGCTGAGTTTTTTTTCTTGGGGGGTCTACCCCGCCGAGGTGCTCTCGCCACCCGTGCAGGTTCGTCTCTCAACAAGAAGGCAGGTTTAAGTCTGTCAATGCTGACTGTTTCTTTTCTGTCCCCTAAATCAAGCACAAAATGCTTATCACCAGGTTCCAGCACTCTGAATGGTCCATCGTATGGTGGACGGAGGGTTGATTTTAAAGCTTCGTGCCTAACAAAAACGAACTCGGCGTTTTTTAAAGCTTGGGGGACAAAAACCCGTGGAAAAGAGTGATGTGCCGGTCCGGGGAGAGTGTCCGGTCCGGTGCTGCCTAAAGGCCTCAGGGCTGGAAGATGCCCGGGCTCTGGGTTCTCTGGTAAAAACTCGCCTGGGAGTCTGAGAGGTTGTGCAAAAACTAATTCTGCTGGGGAGGCGTCTAGATCCTCTTTAGGCGCAGAACGCAACCCTAATAAAACCCAGGGAAGTTTATTCACCCAATCTGTATCCGTTAGTGAAGCCCTGAGGGCGGCCTTTAAAGATCTGTGAAAACGCTCGCATAACCCATTAGCCTGAGGGTGATATGCGGTGGTGCGGTGAATTGTCGCCCCTAAGCTGCTAGCCATGGCTGACCAAAGCTCTGAGACAAATTGAGGCCCCCTATCGGACGTGATGTCCGATGGGACGCCGAAACATGCCACCCAGTTTGTTAAAAAAACGCGAGCGACTTCCGCAGCTGTGGTTGACGCCAAAGGGACCGCCTCAGGCCAGCGCATAGTACGATCTATCATCGTTAACAGGTGTGTGAAACCCTGAGACGAAGGTAGTGGCCCAACGAGGTCGACATGAACGTGGTCAAACCTTCTGGCTGGGATTCGAAAAGGCTCTAGAGGAGCTTTTGTGTGTTTGTGTATTTTGGCGCGCTGACAAGACATGCAAGTTTTTGCCCATTCCTTTACATTTTTGCGCAGGCCCGGCCAAACAAACTTTTCTGCGACCATTTTAACCGAGGCGCGCACCCCTGGGTGCGCGAGGGAGTGAACCAAGTCGAAAATGCGGCGGCGCCATGCAGCTGGGACTACCGGGCGAGGTCGGCCGGTTGAAACGTCGCAGATTGGGGGGGTAAACCGTCACGTAAACCCCTTTCCTCCAGTCTTAACCCTGTTGGTCCAGACAGGAGCGCGCGCATGTCCGCGTCGCTGCTTTGTTCCTCTGCCATGGCTGCGTAATCTATCCCTACGTGAATTGGGGCCGCGTACGTGTCCGCGTTGGCGAAGAGTTCTGCGGCTGAGGTAGTATAATCTGTCTCCTCGTGCTCTGGCGATGTCACAGCGCGAGAGAGGCAGTCTGCTACCACGTTAAGTTTGCCTGCCACATGTCGAATGTCTGTGGTGAACTCTGAAATTGCAGCTAGCTGTCTTTGTTGCCTGCCTGACCATGGTTCTGAAATTTTAGCCATCGCAAAAGTGAGCGGTTTGTGGTCTACAAAAGCCGTGAAGCACCGCCCTTCTAACCAGAACTGGAAGTGGCGGATGGATAAATGAAGCGCTAGCAGCTCCCTGTCAAAAGTGTTGTATTTACGCTCGGTTTGGTTTAAAGATTTGCTAAAAAATGCTAAAGGTTGCCAAGTTCCGCCAACATGTTGCTCCACGACTGCCCCTATGGCCAGGTCTGAAGCGTCTGTGGTTAACGCTATGCGGGCCGAGGGATCGGGGTGAACCAACAATGTGGCATTCGCTAGAGCACTTTTTACTTCCGCAAAGGCGTGTTCGCGCTCCGGGGTCCATTCGACCGCGTTGGAAGGCTTTTGTTTTCTGAGCGCAGCATACAGGGGCTGCATGAGTTGAGCTGCGCAGGGGAGGAAACGGTTGTAAAAATTCACCATTCCCAAAAATTCTTGCAGCGATTTGACCGTTTGTGGTCGTGGAAAATTTTTTACCGCGCGGACTTTGTCTGGCAATGGGACTGCCCCCTTTGGTGAAACTCTGTGTCCCAAAAAATCAATTTGTGACACGCCGAATTTGCATTTGGCTGGGTTGATTATTAACCCGTGCTCTTCTAGCCTCTGAAAAACTGTAGTGAGGTGTTGTTCGTGTTCTTCCTCTGACGGGCTGGCTACCAGCATATCGTCGAGGTAGACGAACACGAAGGGGAGGTCGCGTAATACCGCGTCCATCATACGCTGAAAGGTTTGAGCAGCGCCTTTGAGGCCGAACGGCATCCGCAAAAATTCAAAAAGACCGAAAGGGGTTATTACAGCCGTTTTAGGAATGTCTTCTGCTCGAACGGGGACTTGGTGGTAGCCGCAGACCAGGTCTATTTTAGAAAAAATGCACGCACCAGCCAGATGTAGTGAAAAATCTTGGATGTGGGGAATTGGGTAGCGGTCATGCGCTGTCGCATTGTTTAGTCTGCGGTAATCGCCGCAAGGTCTCCAAGAACCGTCGGTTTTCGGGACCATGTGGAGTGGCGATGCCCAGGGGCTCTTCGAGCGTCTAATAATGCCTAATTTTTCAAGGATGGCAAACTTGTCCTGTGCTATGGCGAGCTTGGTCGCGTCTAAGCGCCGAGCTTTGGCAAACACGGGTGGGCCTGTTGTGGGGATGAAGTGTTCAACCCCGTGCTTCGCTACTGTGGCTGAAAATTTTGGAACTGTGAGTGCTGGAAATTGGGTGAGGAGTTGGTCAAACTTACCTCCTGCTGTTGTGACGCTGGCCTGCATGGATGGTGGAGAGACTCGAGCTGAGCAGGGGATAGAAGAAAATGACAGTGCATTAACCAAGCGCCTATTTGCTAGATCGACTAACAACCCATGTGCACACAAAAAATCAGCGCCCAACAAGTTAAAACTCACCGCCGCTACAATAAATGTCCATCTATAGTTGCGGCCGTGGATGCAAAGAGGCAGGTTCCTTTCACCGAAGGTGTCGATGATCGAGCCGTTGGCTGCCATCGCTCCATTTCCCCGGGGACCCATGGCCCGGTCTGCGTGGGAAGGGGTGATAAAACTCAGCTGAGCTCCGGTGTCGATCAGGAACTGTCTCCCGGTGTGTCCGTCAGTCACATAAAGTAGCTTATTTTTCTCGCCGAGAGCCGCAGCTGTTAATGGTCTCTCGGCTTTGGCGTTTCCCGAACTTTTGAATTTGCAGGGGGGCACGCATTTGTACGCCCTCTCGGCGAAACGGTGGTGGTAATAGCAGAGGTTGTTCCGCCTGCTGCGCCTTGGTCGTGTCGCTGCCATGGTGGGCGGGCTCTGCTTGGTTGACTGTGGTTCTCCGCTGCTCTGGGCTTCTGTGCTGAGATCTGCGGATGCTGCTGTGGCCATCTGTTCCCCGCAGGCGTTGATGAGCCGCTGCGCTTCTCGGGCCAGCGCACGGAAGTCCTGCTGGGTGCTGCACCGCATGTTGACCAGCGTCCCTCTCATGTGTGGCGGCAGAGTGCTGAGGAAGATGTGTTGGAAGAGGAAGTTGTCGTTGTCCTCTTCCTTGAGCTGCAGCATGTCCTCCATGAGGGCCATGGGTCTGCATCCTCTGTGGCCGTAGATCGCCAGGATCTTCTCTGCTCTCTCCTCGGCTGAGGGGACGAAGTTCTCGATGATGGTCGCTTTAAGCTCTCTGTATTTGTCATGGGCGGGCGGCTGTTGGATTATGCTCCGTGCACATCTTGACGTGGCAGCGTCGAGTTTGGCGACGATGTGATAAAACTTCGTCTCGTCCGCCGTTATGCCCGCCAGTGCAAACTGAGCCTCAGCTTGCTGGAACCACGAGCTCGGGTCTTCTTGCCAGAATTCTGGCAGCTTGACGGTGACTGCGCTTGTGTGGGCCGCCCCTGATGTGTCCGCTGGGTGAGAGCGCCTTTCTTCTGCTCTCACGGCGGGGCTGGGGATGGTGCTCGGTTGAGCCCTCTCTGTAGCTTCTGTCGTGGGGGAACGTCTTCCATCCGTTCCCCTGTCTGCATGGGCGCCGGCGCTTGCCTGGGTCGCCTCTGATGAGTTAATCGTGGGAGAACGTCTCTGTTCCATCCTCACGTCTGGTCACCAGTGTAGAAGAGCTTGAAATAATGAAGCGATGTGATTTTATAAATCAAAGTTTAATATCAGCTTCACTCCTCTAACAAGTCTCATCTCGGTGCAGAGGCAGAATAAGAGGTCGAACGCAGTCAGCCCTTCATACTTATACCCACACTCAACAAAAGACATTGCATATCAAAGCTGACATCCCGCATTACATAATCCCCCCTCCATTGTCCGCCGTCTCCTCCACCTGACCCTGGGTGGTCAGGGGGATCGATCTGGTCTCCACCGCTGCTACTCTGTCTGCTCTTTGATCCTCGCTGGCGGTTGAGACCTCTTGTCCTGTTCATAGGCGTTAGGTCATTCCACATATGTAATCACTAAACATTCTAATATGTCTATACATATGTAGGTATGGAATATATAATTAATATAAGCCACAGCCTAGGCTATAAGAAGCTTGCCAACACCCTGAAACTGAGCTGCAGCACAGTGGCCAAGACCATACAGCAGTTTAACAGGACAGATTCCACTCAGAACAGGCCTCGCCATGGTCAACCAAAGAAGTTGAGTGCATGTGCTCAGCATCATATCCAGAGGTTGTCTTTTGAAAATAGACGTATGAGTGCTGCCAGCATTGCTACAGAGGTTGAAGGGGTGGGCGGTCAGTCAGTGCTCAGACCATACGCCACACACTGCATCAAATTTGTCTGCATGGCTGTTGTTCCAGAAGGAAGCCCCTTGTAAAGATGATGAGCAAGAAAGCCCGGAAACAGTTTGCTGAAGACAAGCAGACTAAGGACATGGATTACTGCAGGAGTGTCCAATCATGTGCCATGGAGGGCCAAGACCCTGCACGTTTTCTCTTCTACCCAGTCTCTTCAGCAGGTGTTTTCACTTATCAGCAATCAGTGGGAAGAAATTCAGTGGAATCTGCTGTTGAAGACACTGGTTGGCGGTCAAAGCCTGCAGGGTCTTGGCCCTCCATGGCACATGATTGGACAACCCCTGAATTACTGGAACCATGTCCTGTGGTCTAATGAGACCAAGATAAACTTATTTGATTCAGATGGTGTCAAGTGTGTGTGGCGGCAACCAGGTGAGGATTACAAAGACAAGTGTGTCTTGCCTACAGTAAAGCATGGTGGTGGGAATGTCTTGGTTTGGGGCTGCATGAGTGCTGCCGGCACCGGGGAGCTACAGTTCATGGAGGGAACCATGAATGCTAACATGTACTGTGACATACTAAAGCAGAGCATGATCCCCTCCCTTTGGAAACTGGGCTCCTGGGCAGTATTCTAACATGATAACAACCCCGAACAAGCTAAAGAAACTGAGGGTAAAGTGATGGACTGGCCAAGCAGGTCTCCATACCTAAGCCCTATTGAGCATCTCTGGAGCATCCTTAAATGGAATGTGGAGAAGCACAAGGTCTCTAATATCCACCAGCTCCGTGATGTTGTCACAGAATGTGATGGCCCAGAGGTTTGTGTTTTACCAGCACCAACAGCGACCGGACGAGTCGGTCCTACAGTACGTAGCCGCCCTTCGTTATTTGGCTAGCACATGTGAGTTTGGACATGTGGTGGACAGATTGATACAGTCACAGTTGAAGGGTATGCCACGGATTTGGCAATGCAGGGCATGCTGGAGGAGGAGCCAGATGACCAGACAGTGGCAGACATGGTGAAAGGGCTACAGAAGATGCTGTTGGAGATAATGCACCTCCTATTGAGACGGAGGTGTTATAATAAATAAATAGTGACGATTAGTTAATTAGATATTACACAAAGTGTTTGCATACACATATCTCTTAGATCCACACACACACACAGATGTGAGTCAAATGCTCTCCCAACAATTCACACATAAACACCAGTTGCTTACACACACATAATACACACATACTAAACGCACATGCATACACACATCATAGCTTCACAGGAAAAGTCTGTTCTTGTTTCCATATATGGGCATGTGTAAGGCTGAAGCTGAAGACAGGAAAGCAGACATCTGGACAGGAGGAAGTCATAAAGCCATAAAGGCAGGAACAAGAGGGGAGCCATTTGGATGACAAGTGGACAGTTTGAAACAATGGACATGTATTGTGGGAAAGCCACGCCCACTAATGGTGAGCCTTTATATAGCTGTGACTTCCTGTGTTTGGGGTCATCCCTAGGAAACAGAGCTGGGGGGATCCCTGGCCATGTGACTCCTTGCATTTTCCAATAAAGTTAAGCTGAGAAATAGTATTTCTTCTGTGATTATTTGGTTGGTTAACTGAAAAGATTCTGTTAACTGTCCAAAAAATTAATTTTTACAGTCGTGGTGGAGGATGCGGGCAGTTTACCAACCACTTTTGGAAAAAAAAGATTAAAAGCGATGGACATTGGGAGACCAAGCCTTTGTCTGGGTGCTGCAGACAATCTGGGGCCCACTGATCAGAAGGTGAGAGAACCTCTTCTAAAATCTCTGTAGGATTGTCTGCAACATTCAGTCAAAGTAAGTCTTTGGTCCTGTTTTTTAATTCTATTGAAAAAACGTAATATAAAGATAATGTTATATTTTGTGACTATTTTTTATGATTGTAAGAACACGTAGGGAGTCCTAAGCATGCATGCATTCACATGTTAGGGACAGATTAATGAGCCACTTTTTAAAGATACATAGGGAGTTTTAATATATAATAAAGCTTTCATATGTGATAGATGTCATATTGATAGAAAGATCAGCTCACATGCAGGGTGCCACACCAGAGAAAACACACGACACAGAGAAGCTACATTTAAACAATTTATTAATTTCAAAATAAGGAGCACAGTTATGGAAAATGTCCCTCACCAGAGGAAGACTCAGCCTGTGGGGAGAGATGAGAGCTGATTAGTAAGAGGAGGGAGGTAGGAAAGTGGTGAAGACAAATCTGCCACTTACGTGTGCTGAGCAGAGAACCCGACAGAGAGACCCAGCAGGAATAGACGAACCAGCAGGATGAAGCTGGCCAGGAATAGGAAAGGGAATGAACTGATTCTGACTGGGTGGAGACAGGTAACTGAGGCGGGGTGGGAATGATGGAGCAGGTGAGTGCACAAGGATCCCCAGAGACGCACTGCATGGATGGCAGCAACCTGGGAAGAGGACAGAGGAGAGGAATTAGACAATAATCCTCTATGTACAATTTTAACTTGCTTGCGCTGGAGCTTGGCCTTTTCTGGAGTTGCCCCAGGCGAGAGGCGACGAGCAGGGGTGGGTATTCTTGTATCGCCCCACCTTGCTGCCTCTATATTGGAGTTTTCCCCAGTGGACGAAAGGGTTGCTTCCCTGCGCCTTCGGGTTGGGAAACGGGTCCTGACCATCATTTGTGCCTATGCACCAAATGATGTTTCAGAGTACCCACCCTTTTTGGAGTCTGTGATTGGGGTGCTGGAGGGTGCTCCTCTTGGAGACTCCATTGTCCTACTGGGGGACTTCAATGCGCATGTGGGCAACGACAGTAAAACCTGGAGGGGGGTGATTGGGAGGAACGACCTGCCCGATCTGAACCCGAGTGGTGTTCAGTTATTGGACTTCTGTGCTAACCACAGTCTGTCCATAACGAACACCATGTTCAAGCATAAGGGTGTCCATATGTGCACCTGGCACCAGGACACCCTAGGTCGCAGGTCGATGATCGATTTTGTTATCGTATCATCAGACCTGCGACCGTATGTCTTGGACACCCGAGTAAAGAGAGGTGCAGAGCTGTCAACTGATCACCACCTGGTGGTGAGTTGGATCTGATGGCAGGGGAGGAAGCCATTCAGACCTGGTAGACCCAAACGTATAGTGAGGGTGTGCTGGGAGCGTCTGGCTGAGGCCCCTGTCCGGGAGGTCTTCAACTCCCACCTCCGGAAGAACTTCAACCACATTCCAAGGGAGTCTGGAGACATGGAGTCTGAATGGGCCATGTTCTCCACCTCTGTTGTTGAAGCAGCGGCCCAGAGCTGCGGCCGCAAGGTGGTTGGTGCATCTCGTGGTGGCAACCCCCGAACCAAGTGGTGGACACCAGTGGTGAGGGCGGCCATTAAGCTAAAGAAGGAGTCCTATCAAGCTTGGGTGGCTTGTAGGACTCCCGAAGCAGCTGAGGTGTACCGGCAGGCCAAGTGGAGTGCAGCTCGGGTGGTTGCTGAAGCAAAAACCCGGGTATGGGAGGAGTTCGGTGAGGCTATGGAACAAGACTTTTGGTCGGCCTCAAAGAGATTCTGGCAAACTGTCCGGCGGCTCAGGAGGGGAAAGCAGCTCCCCGTCCACACTGTGTATGGTGCGGATGGGACACTGTTGACTTCGACTGGGGATATCGTCGGGCGGTGGAAGGAATACTTTGAGGATCTCCTCAATCCCACTGATACGCCTTCCACAGAGGAAGCAGGGTTTGGGGACGAGGGGGATGACTCGCCTATCACAGGGGCTGAGGTCGCCAAGGTGGTTAAAAATCTCCTTGGTGGCCGGGCCCCGGGGGTGGACGAGATTCGCCCTGAGTACCTCAAGGCCCTGGATGTTGTTGGGCTGTCATGGTTGACACGCCTCTGCAACATTGCGTGGAGGTCGGGGGCAGTGCCTTTGGCATGGCAAACTGGGGTGGTGGTTCCTCTCTTCAAAAAAGGGGACCGGAGGGTGTGCTCCAACTTTAGAGGGATCACACTCCTCAGCCTCCCTGGGAAGGTCTATGCCAAGGTACTGGAGAGGAGAGTCCGGCCGTTGGTCGAACCTCGGATTCAGGAGGAGCAATGTGGTTTTCGTCCTGGCCGTGGCACATCGGACCAGCTCTTTACCCTCTCGAGAATTCTTGAGGGTTCGTGGGAGTTTGCCCAACCAGTCTACATGTGTTTTGTGGACTTGGAGAAGGCATTTGACCGCGTCCCTCGTGGATTTTTGTGGGGGGTGCTTCGGGAGTATGGGGTATCGGGCTTGTTGTTACGAGCTATTCGGTCTCTGTACGACCATTGTGAGAGTTTGGTTCGTATTGCCAACACTCGGTCGGAGTCATTCCCAGTGAGAGTTGGACTCCGCCAGGGCTGCCCTCTGTCACCGATCCTGTTCATAATTTTTATGGACAGGATTTCTAGGCGCAGCCAGGGAATGGAGGGTGTCATGCTTGGTGACCACAGGATCTCATCTCTGTTGTTTGCAGATGACGTTGTCCTGTTGGCTTCATCCAGCAATGACCTATAGCTCTTGCTGGGACGGTTTGCCGCTGAGTGTTAAGCGGCTGGGATGAGAATCAGCACCTCCAAGTCCGAGTCCATGGTCCTCAGCCGGAAAAACGTGGATTGTCCTCTCCGGGTTGGGGACAGGCTCCTGCCCCAAGTGGAGGAGTTTAAGTATCTTGGGGTCTTGTTCACGAGTGAGGGGAAAATGGAGCGAGAGATCGACAGACGGATTGGAGCAGCATCTCCAGTGATGCGGACGTTGTACCGGTCTGTTGTGGTGAAGAGGGAGCTGAGTTCTAAGGCAAAGCTGTCGATTTACCAGTCAATCTACGTTCCTACTCTCACCTATGGTCACGAGCTTTGGGTAATGACCGAAAGAACGAGATCGCGGATACAAGCGGCTGAAATGAGCTTTCTCCATAGGATTGCTGGACTCACCCTCAGAGATAGGGTGAGGAGCTCAGTCATCCGGGAGAGGCTCAGAGTAGAACCGCTGCTCCTCCACATTGAAAGGAGTCAGTTGAGGTGGTATGGGCATCTGATTAGGATGCCTCCTGGACGCCTCCCACTTGAGGTGTTTCAGGCACATCCCACTGGGAGGAGACCCCGAGGCAGACCCAGAACTCGGTGGAGAGACTATGTCTCCCAGCTGGTCTGGGAACGCCTTGGTATCCCCTCTGAAGAGCTGGAGCAGGTGGCTGGAGAGAGGGAAGTCTTCTGGGCTTCTCTGCTTGAACTGCTGCCTCCGCGACCCGGACCTCCGGAAAAGCGGTAGAAGATGGATGGATGGATGGATGGATGCTTGTTTAAACAGGCAATATACCCAACCTGCCAGCACTGAAGCCTTCACTTGATGGTCCTTTTTTGCGCTGGCAAGGCAGAAGCGGCAGATGCGTCCACTCACGCAGGTGTAATGATTGCCTGCGGAGTCGGGGAATCTTTAACAGGAAGGGGGGGTGCACGCTCACCTGAACATGACAATAAATACATAGAAAGTCTTAAGATTTTTATGTTACTAATGATCCATGGAAAGTTTTTATGTAAATAAGACTTTCACATGTTACTATTGATACATGGAAAGTTTTGAGACTTTTATATGTTACCAAAGATACATAGAAAGTTTTGATGTACACTAAGATTTTCATATGTTACCAATGAATTTTTATGGACACATGGGAAGTCTTGGTGTGAAATAAAGCTTTTATATGTTAACGAATAAGAGGACACAACACAAGGATCTTAAGTAAAAACAAATAGAGTGAACTGTGTCATCATAAGGAATATACGACACAATACAAGAAACTTAAGTATCAACAAAGAGTGAGTAATTGTGTCAGCCAGTTTGTTAAAATTAGTTGGACTAATCTCCATAATAAGCTATCATTTGTTCTGATTCCTGGACACAGGGTCAGGAAAAATAGCCTCTATGGGCGCAGTCGGGCTTCCGGGCATTTGGCCTACTTCCGGTTAGCAACCCACATGGCAACGCCGTACTCGGTGAAAACAGTTCAGTGGTGACCTAGTCCCAGGCAGCTGCCGTGACCCAGTCAAGCTTGTCCAGCCCGTCGTAGTGCATTATATTCAGCTCATCACGTCCTATATCAGGTAATTGAGTGATATTGTGTTAGTTTAATTAGTTGCCACTTGATGGGTCACATTTTGAAAATGCTAGCCGCCGACACAAGCTTCTCTGTATTGTAAACAGAGACGGACATTTTGTCTATGGAAATGCATGACTGATTCCGTTTTCACCCAACAATACAGACCTCTCTATGTGCAGTCAGCCTGACTAATTTAACTGTAGACTGTAGTAAATAGTGCAACAAAGGGGCTGGCCATTAATGAAAGAGGTGACAAAGGCATAGGTGTCAAGTGATTTTTTTACAGTTTTGTCGTATTTTAATACGGGGAAAATGCAATTTTAGCAAATACGGGCGTATTGCCATTTCTGTACGCCAAAAAGAAAAATATACGGGAAAAGAGGAACACCTCGTGTGACCCCCACAGCGAGCTGGCAGAAGCGCTTAGCGTGAGCAATTACTGATCGTTATAGAAGCGCCTCGCACCTTCTGCGGCTCCAGAACAGAGAGGAATCCCGGTGCCAGTAATGCTGCGCCTGATATGTGTGACTAATGCAAATGTATATGCTTTCCTGCTGTCTACTGTGATGCTAATGTGCCATGCATGCATTAGCCGGGTATATAAGTTGACTGTCTGCATGAAGCACCCTTTTAAACTTCACTCGTGTCCGCCTGCACTTATTTCGATCCTCCACAAGCGCACCTAAGCAGTGTTTAGCATCAGTGAACATTTTCTTGTTTAATTATTTCTTTTAAGAATTACTCCTGTGCTGCCCTGATATTTAATGGATTGGTCATGTTACCCATAGGGGCCTTTCCTTAAAAACATTCAAAACATGTAAGAGGGTTAATCATGTTAATATGGGTCAAAGCAAATATGCTTACCAGGGGTGTCGATCAAGTAGCTGTACACATCCGGCCACTGCACAGCTGGCCACCTGGTCGGGTCATTAACCCATTTTCCGGCTGGTAGCTTGTATGGGCAATCTGTCAGTCCACTTGCTGTCAGTTTCTCCTGATAACGTAGCCTGGCTGGCTCATCAAGCTTTTCTATGTAGTCACAGGCCATGACAAAAAGTCAAAACACGGCACTAGACAAGGCTTGGTAACAGGTTTGTTTTCACCGAGTTAAGATGGCGGCGATGTGTTACTAACCGGAAGTGACGTAGCCCCGACCGCACCCATATGGAGTTAAATTGGTTAAGGTTAAATAGTAATTCAGTGCGGCAGGGACAGACACACACTCAAATACCCAATAACCTCTGAATATATTGTTCATATCGCGCAAGCTGATTTTGTGAATCTTAAAGGGATAAATGTGTGGGTTAAGAAATAATGGTGGGGCTGTAAATATCTACTATGCCGCCATCATTGTGTGAATGGGTGGATAGCAGGATCTGTAAAGTGCTTTGGTCATCAAGAGATGAGAATAAAAGCTCTATATAAGTGAATGCCATTTACCATTACCATTTACCATTTACCTTTAACATATATATTTAGGCAGTTTAACTGAAACAGAGCATTTCTTGCTGTGCAGAGAACAAAGATGAGTGTGTGTTTTTCCACAGAGGAGGAGTTGTTTCACCCGCTCTTTCCTTAGATAAGCTGAGAGATTGTTTAAAGTGTGGTAAAGTTACTGAGATGAAATTGAGATAACAGCATTGAATTGAATACTAAGTTAAAGTTGTAATATTATTGTTGCATGAATAATATTGAATTTAAGAAAACGGCTTTCCAGTTTCTTTGAAAAAACCAAGGCGTGGTTTGTGGTCAGTAGGCTGCGCATTCACATTTGCGCGTGACTGAAATGGCCATGTAGCATTCAGTGCACATGTGTGGGTAAACACCATCTTGAAACGCCTTCAAGCGATGTCACTGTGTCGCCGCCTCCTTGAGTGCGTCAGGAACTCCCATCAATACTCACATCAAAACTCCCACAATAAGAATTGCATTCTTTCAGAAATTTACCTCCAAATCAAGCTTCAGATTTTTCTAATAATTTTGGGGACCTTAGTATCTCTCTGGCTGAAAGGAAAGCTTTAAGACCATGCAAGAAGCAAAGAAAAAAAGCAAAGACTTCCCACACCAGCTCTATAGCGGGTTTGATGCAGTGAGGCAGAGGCTACCCAATCAGCTGGAGAGTGAAGAGGTTCAACTTTAATCTGGGCAGAGGAGAGAATAAGTAGATTTATTTCTAATTATAAAAAGGAATGTGTTGTAGTGAAAATCCAAGGTTGAGAATATATAAAAATGGGGCAATTTAAAACACTACTGAAGAAAAAAGGAAAAAATAAATGTGGAGATGTGTGTGTATGGTGAAGTGAATTTTGTATGCTGAGAGTGGACAGAAATGGAGAAGGAAGTTTTGTTTTAGAGGAAAATTGAAAGCTGATGAAATGTGAAAGTTTTGTGCAGGATATAAAGGAAAAGTATGGAGAAGATTGGAAGAAGGAAAGAAAACGTAAGAATGAGAGACTGACGCTGCAACGGTGAGACGAAAAAAATAATAACATGACAAAAATGGAAAAAAAAGGAAAAAGACGCTGTTTAATGGTTTGTCTGTTTATCTATTAATCTGAGATGATGGTGGTGGCTGTGATTCCGGGCGGATCCACCTCTCTACCCCAGCGACCATGTGAGTTCCTCTTCAGACCCACTTGAATTGGCTGCGCTCACCCCACTCCGCGCCATTGCCTAGCGACTCCCTCCTCCCTCCATAACGACAGTAAAAGAATTTAAAGCAAAGGAGTGATGAGACAAAGTTGATCAAACTGACCACACGTAAGTAAAATACATTATATTGTTGTTTTCTATTTACTTTTCTGACAGCGTCTCAAATATTTGATCTCATTCAAGAACATTTTAGTGTTAGACTGTGTAAATCGTGCGTATTTTGCCAGGAAGCTGTGTTAGTACTAACAAGCCACTCCAGATCCAACAAACTGCTCATAAGTTCTCCAAGCATGCGTAAACAACAATCATTTGCAGTCAGCACGTGTCACGAGAATTGAAGATTGCATAACTGATGCTTAAAAACTACCGCTTGTCATGGTCTGAGCGCCAATCTCGTCTGCGCTCGGGTCATGCAGTATTTTCTTCCCATTCTTTGTTAATTCCTTGAGGGCTCTCTGAGCTCTTATTTTGACAGCGTCTCTGCGGGGCTTCCTGCCGTCAGAGCCGAGCTCAGCAGTGACAGCTGGCATTGATTTTGATTCAGCTGATGACGTCTCTTCAGCTGATTAATTATCTTGCCCTATTTAGGGGAGCAGCTTCTGTCACTCGGGGCTGCGACCTCGCCTTATCCAGACTGGGCTCCCTACGTCCGAAGCCAGTTCCTTTCAGTGTTAGGTTCCGCCCTCACTATTCGCATGTAAGTGTTGTATCCTTGTCTCCCATCAGTCTTCCTAGTTCTCAGTTTATCGTTGGTGTGTCCTAGTCTTAGTCTTTATTTGTGTTTTGCCCCACATGGCTCATTATTTTGTATCCCTGTTTTCCTTTAATAAATATGCAAACTCTACAGCTGCCTATAGCGTCTCATTAGTGGTCCGCGAGGACCGCACCATGACACCGCTAAAGTCATGTTTCACAAAAACTGGCCAGCAGTTTCATTCACTAAAAGTCTAAGAGAGAGAAAGAGAAGAGAAGAAAAAACCAGCAAATCTGGATTTCTCCTGTGTGTGTGAGGGGAAAAAATCAAATTAGTGGTGGCTGGAAGGTTTTCTGACATGAAGACACAGCATAAGCCTGAATGTAAGTTGTTAAACCATTTCTACTGTCTTGGAACGACATTATTTTAAACAACTATGGCATAAAATACACCTAAAATTGGATTTCAGATGGGCGCCATGATCTGGTTCCAAAACTGTACATATCCATATTGCACTGAAGAGCATTATGACACATTTCAACAATTTCGGTTTAGAATGTGTGTGTAAAAAGCGATGAAATTATTCTAGCTAAAAATTCACTGTATAGAGCGGAAATAAAGATTACTCTTCCCCTTATTTATCCAACTCTGCATCCTAACCCAGAAGCAAAGTGCATACTTCACGTCAGAGCAATAAAAATCAGAACTGTATCCATCTGATCCGATTTAAGCTGACCAATTAGCAGGACAAGACATTTCTCACTGCACTGTCCTACAGAATAATGGAGCAGTGTGTTCTTATGTTCTTCTTCTTCTTTTAGATTTGATTGGAGGTTGGCACCCAGCTTACAGGTGCATTACTGCCACGTACTTCACTCTATGTCATCGCTCTATGCTCCTACAGTGTTCTTATATTACTGGGAAAACAACGTTTAGAATCTTTTTGCATCTGATATGATTTGGACATAGTTGAAATGATAATGTTTAAATCATCCCTAATTATTTTTTAAAACCTAAATCAAAGTATGAAATCTAGTTTATAGTGATTAAACTTAGACTTGAATCAGACAAATAAAATATAGATATTTTGTCATGGTCTGAGCGTGGATATTGTCCGCGCTCAGATCATCCAGTATTTTCCCCGTTAATCCGTGTTTTCCTTATGGTCTTCCAGGGCCTTTATTATGACAGCGTCACCGCAGGACTTTGGCTGTCAGAGCTGAGTGCGCTGTGACAGCTGATCTACATTCTGTTGAATACTGCTTCATTATTGGTGGTGCCCTATTTAAGGGAGCAGCTGTGGTTACTCCGGGCTGCGACCTCGTCGATCATTCGTCTATCGTTCGTCTATCATTCGTCAATCATTCGTCTCCCTCACAGTAAGACGAGTAAGTGTATTTCCTGAGTCTCTGTATCCTGTGTCTGAGTCATAGCCTTAGTTGTGTTTTTGCCCCTCGTGGCTCATTATTTTGTTGTTTGTCTCATTATCAGCCTCCATCGGTCTATGATGACCATGGAAGAGAAACCTAGATGTCTACTCTGCTGGAACAGCACCGCCTGTGGCTGAACAGGCTGATGCGCGAATGGCAGTCCCTGTCACACAGGTCGCACTTGTGGATGGTCTCTGTGCTGCTGGGTCTGTGGCGGTTCTTCCTGCGGGTCCTTTTTTCATCTGCTGCAGCAGTCAGTTTCTCTTCACCCGCCTTGAGCTGTCGGGTCAGGGTGCCTCTCCATTTGGAGCGGTCCATTGCGAGGTCCTCCCAGCGCTCTGTGTTGATCTCCAGGGCCTTCATATCTCTCTTGCAGACGTCTCTGAAGCGCAGCTGTGGACGGCCAGCGTCTCTCCTGCCAGTCGCCAGTTCTCCGTAGAGGACATCTTTGGGGATTCTGCCGTTCTCCATACGGTGAACATGGCCTAGCCAGCGGAGCCTGTGCTGCCTGAGTAGAGTGAACATGGAGGGAAGGCCGGCGTGGGACAGAACTTCTGTGTTGGGCACTTTGTCCTGCCAGGATATGTCCAGGATGTGGCGAGTGCAGCGCAAGTGGAAGGAATTCAGTCTCTTTTCCTGCCGGGCGTATGTTGTCCACGTCTCACTCCCATAGAGCAGTGTGCTGATGATGCAGGCGTTGTACACTGCCATCTTCGTCTTGACAGAGAGTTTGGGATTCTTCCACACTCGCGTGGTGAGACGAGCGAGTGTGGAGGCTGATTTTCCAATCCTCTTGTCGATCTCTGTATCAAGGGAGAGGTTGCTGCTGATCGTGGACCCCAGGTACGTGAACTGATTCACGACCTCCAGCTTGTAGTCGTCGATGGTAATGGTTGGTGGTGCTTCCGTGCCTTACACCAAGACGTTAGTCTTCTTCAGGCTGATGGTAAACCCAAAGTCCATGCATGCCTGGGAGAAGCGGTCCATCAGGGTCTGAAGCTCCTGCTGTGTGTGGGTCGCGACTGCAGCGTCGTCTGCGAACAGCATATCTCTGATTAGAACCTCACGTACTTTGGTTCTGGCTTTCAGGTGGGCAAGGTTGAAAAGCCTGCCGTCAGCTCTTGTATGCAGGTAGATTCCCTCTGTTACTGTGCTGAAGGCATGCCTCAGGAGCATAGCAAAGAAAATCTCAAAGATGGTTGGCGCAAGTACACAGCCCTGTTTCACTCCGCTGTGTATATTGAATGGCTCTGAGACATTGCCGTCATACTGCACCATCCCCTGCATGTTGGTGTGAAACGATTCAATGAGGCTTTGCAACTTTGGTGGGCATCCAATCTTTGGCAGGATCTTGAAAAGCCCCTCTCTGCTGACCAGATCGAACGCTTTGGTGAGGTCGATGAAGGCGACATACAGGGGCATGTTCTGTTCTCTGCACTTTTCCTGGAGTTGGCGGATGGAGAATATCATGTCCATCGTCGATCGCCCAGCGTGGAAGCCACACTGAGACTCAGGGTAGACATGTTCGGCAAGCTTCTGTAGGCGAACGAGGACAACTCGTGCGTAGACTTTACCAGCAATGCTGAGGAGGAAGATGCCCCTGTAGTTGTTGCAGTCGCTTCTCTCCCCTTTGTTTTTGTAGAGGGTGATGATCTTGGCGTCCCTCATGTCCTGTGGCATGGCACCTTCCTTCCAGCACTGGCAGAGGACGTCATGCAATGGCAGCAATAGGGCGGTCTTGCAGTGCTTGATCAGGTCGGGGGGTATGCCATCGTTGCCGGGTGCCTTGCCAGCGGCCAAGCTGTCAATAGCCTTGCTGAGTTCGTCGATGGTTGGCTCGGCGTCAAGTTCATCCATGGATGGCAGGCAATCGATGGCATCAAGGGCTGACGGTGTCACGGTGCTCTGTCTGGAGTAGAGGTCGGAGTAGTGCTCCACCCATCTCTCCATCTGCTTGTTCTTTTCTGTGATCATCTCCCCAGTGGAGGATTTGAGGGGGGCCGTCTTGCTCTGAGCCGGACCAAGTGCTTTCTTGATGCCGTCGTACACACCACGGATGTTCCCTGTTATGGCAGCGGTTTGAATATCTTGGCTGAGCTGAGTCCAGTACTCGTTGGCGCAGCGCCGAGCAGTCTGCTGAACTTTGCTTCT
Source organism: Pholidichthys leucotaenia (assembly GCA_020510985.1). Lineage (NCBI taxonomy): Eukaryota > Metazoa > Chordata > Actinopteri > Cichliformes > Pholidichthyidae > Pholidichthys > Pholidichthys leucotaenia. The sequence continues at coordinate 201,241,713 of CM035843.1, read as the reverse complement.
CGCAGCCCTGAGAATCTGGAGATTCTTCTCGTTTGGGTACTTCTTGTACTCAGCAAGTGCTGAGCGCTTGGCTTCAATGACGGGGGTCATCATGGTCGACTTGGCATCAAACCAGTCCTGTGACTTCGAAGTCTTCCTCCCAACGGTAGCCAAGGCTGTGCGGTGGATGATGTTTCGCAGCTCTTCCCACTTCTGCTTTGCAGACTCTCCTTCTTGAGGTTCACCAAGTTCCTTCACAAAGGTGAAGGCAAACTGCTCAACAAGTTCTGGTTGGGCCATCTTGCTGGTGTCAATCCATGCCTTTCCAGGCTGTCTGGCGCGGTGGAATTTCTTCAGCTGCAGCTTGACCTTGCAACACACCAATGAATGGTCTGTGTCGCAATCTGCACTCTGGAACGAGCGGGTGATTAGCACGTTCTTCAGTGAGGTGCGCCTGGTCAGGATCAAGTCCAGCTGGTGCCAGTGCTTTGAGCGCGGATGTCGCCAGGAAACCTTGTGTTGGGGCTTGGTCTTGAAAAATGAGTTTCTGATGCACAGATCATGATGTGTGCAGAACTCAAGCAGTCGCTGTCCATTGTCGTTCATTCTGTCCCCGCCAGAAGGTCCAAGACAGGAGGGCCAGGAGTCGTGGTCAGCATCCACTCTGGCATTGAAGTCTCCAAGGAGAATGAGTTGTTCAGAGTTGGGGATGATCCTAACAGTTGTTGCAAGATTCTCGAAGAACTCGTCTTTTGCCTCTGGTGTGGCTGTCAGTGTTGGGGCATACACACTGACGAGGGTGACTGGGCCTTGAGTGGCGTTAAGGCGGAGGGTGAGGAGTCGTGCAGAGCCATTGCTGCCCGGTTCCACCATCTTCAGCAAGGTGTTCTTCACAGCGAAGCCCACTCCGTGTTCCCTGTGTTCGTCACTGCCCTTTCCCTGCCAGTAGAACGTGTAGTCCTTCTCTCTCAGTGTGCCTGCGTCAGCCAACCGTGTTTCCTGGAGAGTGGCAATATCCACTTCCAGTCTCTTTAGCTCATTATTGATGACGGCAGTCTTCCTGGTGTCGCTGATGTCCTTGAGGTTAGCAGTGAGTCCTGTCATCATAGTGCGGACGTTCCAAGTTCCCAGTTTTAGAGTTGGTCTCTTTTGTTTTGTTGTCTTTCCTGGTGCGAAGGTTCTCAGCCTGCCATTCAGACTTCACCTCATCCCCATGCACCCAATGAGGAAAGCAAGCTGTGGCGGGACAACACCTTATTGGCTGGGGGCTGCCCAGCTTGAGGTGGGCGGTAGCTGTCCAGTGAGATCAGATGATCCCTCCCACTGTCGGGAACAACCCCTGGCGCCACGCTCTACGCCAATTGAGCGGTGGCTTATAACCGGTAACTCTCGTTCCCCATGTTTTGTCTACGCCAAAGACGAAGCTGGAGTGTCCTCTCCAGTGATCCGGTGTTCTAACTTCCAGCGTTGGGCGTTGGTAGGATTCAGGCCTGGGCAGGAAGATATGGAAGACAAGATGTTGCCCATACAACATGTATGGGCAACATCGATATTACAATCGATATTAGGAAAGATAGATGAGCTAGCGGCTATCTCCTGCTACGAGAGCATATACCGAGAGTGCTGCCTTATGCTATTCTCTGAGAGGTGGCTAACTGAACTAGCAGCAGATACTAACATTGAACTGGAGGGTTTCCACGCGATATGGGCAGACCGAACACCAGACAGTGGCAAGGCAAGGGGCGGTGGAGTGATAATGTATGTTAATAACAACTGGTGCAGACTGGGACATATCATGGTTAAACAAGAACACTGCAACAAAGACATGGAGTTGCTAGCTGTTAGCATGTGGCCTACATATCTCCCAAGGGAATACCCCCACATGATCTGCATTGTTATTTATGCAAATCCGACGGCAAACGCTGGGACAGCGCGTGACGTCATCCACTCAGTAACTGGCAGGCTGCAGACAGAACACCCAGATGCTCTTCTCCTCATCTCAGGCAACTTCAACCATGTTTCACTGTCTCCCATTCTACCCACGTTCACCCAGTATGTCACATCCCACACTAGAGACAATAAAACACTGGACTTATTCTACGCAAACACAAAGGAGGCGTACACCTCATCACCACTCCCCCCACTCGGGAGATCGGATCACAACTTAGTTCATCTCCGGCCGGTGTACAAACCCCTAGTGCACAGACAACCTCCGGTCATGCACACAGTGAAGTTATGGTCTGAGGAGGCAATGGACGCTCTAAAGGACTGTTTTGAAACCACTGCCTGGGAGCAGCTCTGCGATCCACATGGTGAGGACATCGATGGCCTCACTCACACCATCACGGACTACATCAGCTTCTGTGTGGACAATACCGTACCCACCAAGACCATACGGTGTTGCTCGAACAACAAACCCTGGATCAACCCTGAGATAAAAACACTTCTGAGAGAGAAGAAGAGGATCTTCAGGTCGGGGAACAGGGAGATGCTGAAGTCCGTACAGAGGGAGCTGAGGAGGAAGATCAGAGAAGGCAAGGACAGATTCAGGAAGAAGATGGAGGACAAGCTGCAACAGAGCGACATCGGCGGGGTCTGCAGAAACCTTAAAACCATCTCTGGGCTCCAGAATACCTCCCCCCAGGCCACGGGGCAGGGAGTGGGCGAACAATCTGAACCTGTTTTTCAATAGGTTTGACCAACCGCCCCCCCCCCCCCCCCCGACTGCACAACAACCACTGCTGCCTCTGAGGACATCGAGTCCTGCTGCCCACACCCCACTCCACCAACACCCCCCCACTCCCAACACACAGCCCCCCAACATGACCCTCACTAAGACTCAGGTGAGGACAGAGCTGAGGAAGATCAAGGCGAGGAAGGCGTCGGGACCGGACGGCATCAGCGCAAAGCTCCTCAAGTCCTGTGCAGACCAGCTGTGTGGGATTGTGGAGCACATCTTCAACCTGAGCCTGAAGCTGGGGAGGGTACCACAGTTGTGGAAAACATCTTGTGTGGTACCTGTACCAAAGACTTCCCACCCCAAAGATCTTAACAGCTACAGACCAGTGGCCCTGACATCCCACATGATGAAGACCCTGGAGAGACTGCTCCTTGCTCACCTCCGCCCCCTGGTGGGACCAGCGATGGATCCACTCTAGTTCACCTACCAGCATGGCATTGAGGTGGAGGATGCGGTGATCTTCCTCCTTCACCGTTCTCTGTCCCACCTGGAGAAGCCCGGGAATGCAGTGAGGATCATGTTCTTTGACTTCTCCAGTGCTTTCAACACCATCCAACTGATGATCCTGAAGGACAAGCTGCTGTGCGCAGGGGTGGACCAGCACCTGTCATCATGGATCCTGGACTACCTCACTTACCGGCCACAGTTTGTGAGAACCTGGGACTGTGTGTCCGACACGATCATCGGTAGCACGGGGGCCCCCCAGGGAACGGTTTTGGCTCCCTTCCTGTTCACTCTTTATACTGCGGACTTCTCACACAACACAACACACTGCCATCTACAGAAGTTCTCTGACGACTCTGCGATCGTTGGCCTCATCTCCAACGGAGATGAAGCTGAGTACAGAGGACTTATCCAGGATTTCGTGGACTGGTGCCATCGGAACTGCCTCCAGATCAACGCGAGGAAAACTAAGGAGCTGGTGGTGGACTGCTGCAGGCAAGGACAACCCCTCACAGCACCAGTAAATATACAGGGAACAGACATCGAGATGGTGACATCCTACAAGTACCTGGGTGTTCATCTGAACAATAAACTAGACTGGTCACACAATACTGACGCACTCTACAAGAAGGGACAGTGCAGGCTGTTCCTACTGAGGAGACTCAGATCTTTTGGTGTACAAGGGGCGCTGCTGAAGACATTCTACGACACGGTGGTGGCATCAGCCATCACTTTTGGAATGGTCTGCTGAGGCAGTGGTGTCACAGCAGCCGATGGGAAGAGACTGAACAAACTGATCAAGAAAGCTAGCTCTGTCCTGGGGAAGTGCCTTGACCCAGTGGAGGAGATAGGAGAGAGAAGGATGGTGTCTAAACTGTCATCTCTGCTGGAGTCCGAGTTCCACCTTATGCAGGACATACTGAACGCACTGAGGAGCTCATTTAGCAGCAGACTACAACATCCTAGGTGCACAACCGAGAGGTTTCGCAGGTCCTTCCTACCTACGGCTGTTGGACTGTACAACCTAAGCAGGGCTGCTTGCAGAGATAGCAAAAAGACGTGACAACCTAATAGTATTGAATGCAAAAGACGCAATAGACTTACACAGTGGTCCCCTCCGGTATACAACTAGGAAAATACTGGTCGCTACGGAGGGCGGCAATATGTATGGGTACATAATCATACCATGTAGGATAACTGAGTAGACGGTTATGCTGTTTCATTCCATCTAGGTGTGTTTATATATTTATTCCATCTAGCGACTATGCTCTGCACTGTGTTTATATATTTATATATTTATTCCATCTAGCAACAATGCTCCGCACTGTGTTTATATATTCATATATTTATTCCATCTATACAATGCTCCGCACTGTGTGTTTATATATTTATATATTGTTTATATTATATATTATATTATATTATATATTGTTTATTTATATATTTATTATATATATATTTATATATTATATATGTACATATGTATACTCGCTGCTCTTGTTTTTTCTTGTCTTCTGATTGTTGCTCTGAGTGTTGCTATCCCTGTGCTGTTGCAATCCTGGAATTTCCCCGTTGTAGGACTAATAAAGGCTTATCTTATCTTATCTTATCTTATCTTATCTTATGTCCCCCCTCTCCACGTCACTGATGAACCCAAAGGAACAGCAGGGATGCTACAGTTTGCCACCAGCGCCGTCGCAGGAGCTGCCAGAACGATGTTGAGCACAACAGACAACTGCCTTAGGGACTCCGACTCCGGATTTTTCCTCAGGGTTGACTCCTGAAGCCTTTCCCGTAACCGGGTATGCCGCAAGGCAGCGGAGGTTTGAAATCAGGGTTTACTTCCCCTAGATGGGCTACCTTCCCAGGTTAACGGGCCACCATCTACCCGAAGCATCTGGTTTTAAGGCGCCAGAAATCCGCCCTCGCCCCTTCTCCTATTAGTAAAAGCAGTTCTGCCGGGCTTAGAAACTAAACCACACGGGCAGGCTAGGAGTTGGACTTAGTTGTCAGAGGCTTTTTGAGACGCACACCATAAGGAGCATTTTATAAGCACTGGGAGCTTAACCCCAGTGCCGCTCCTGGCTCCTGGCTCCTTGGTTGTTTGTCTATTGTTAATAAATTATGCAAACTCATCGGCTGGCATTCAGCATCTTATTGATGGCTCGTGAGGGCCATCGCTGACAGTAGGTCGCAGCCAGAAGGAGACGCCGGTCACTGTGAGTTTTTTTTGGGCTTGTTGTTTTTCCCTGTTTTCCGTGTACCAGCGTGTTGGAGATGGCGTTGCCGGGAGAGGGCTACTCTTTAGACTTGGGTTACAGAATGATCGTTTTCCTGATAGGCTTAGATGGCCTGCTCTCCAATGCTTGCAGCGGCATCACTCCCGATGACACATGCTGGTACTTGGACCTTGCAGAGGCGGCTATTTCCCTCAATCCTCACTATGCCAACCACGCCGAGGTAGGGAAGAGGGTGGCAGAGATTATGGCTCTCCGGGAGAGGACCTGTGGACTGGAGGGGAACTCCGGCAGGAAGCCGAGGGTGAGACATACCTGTTCCTCGCCTCGGGATCCAGTTCCTGTCACCCATCCAGCCCAGGAGTCCACGTCACCCAAGGGTCATTCCCAGGGGAGGATGACGTCAGACGGGATTCCCTCAGAGGAGACGCAGTGGTCAGCTGTGATCCTCCAGGACTGTGTGGCTGCAGCTCGCTCTGCTTCCCATCCATCGGAAATCATAAAGCATGTGACGGGGGCAGTTAGTCTGGTGGAGCTCAACCCAGAGCTCCATAATTTTCCCAAATACACCGAATTGCTAGCCTCTGTTTCTGCGCAGCCTAGCCTGTTTCTGTGAATTGCTAGCCTCTGTTTCTGCGGCGGTTCCCTGACTTCACCTTCGCTTCACCCTCTGCCAGTAAACGTCGTCACAAAGCCCGTGGTAAGCCTCAGCAAGAACCCCATCTGGATCCAGTTCCGGGTCGCCGAAGGAACTCTGCCTCCCAGCCAGCTGTTGCTCCTGCGTCACGACAGGAGGAAAATACAGCAGCCTCTGCCTCCGGGTCATCTGTCCCTGCTGTTCCATCAGCTCCTCGTTCCCGGATTGCCTCGGCTGTTTCTCCCTCCTCCTCGACGCTCCCCTCAGCTGTGGTGAGCTCCACGAGTCCTGCTTCGGCGGTGCCCGTCATCAATCCTGTGCGAACGGCTCCTCCTCGTCTTCCCGGGGGGCCCTCCGTCACCATCCAGCGGGGGAAGGGAAGAATCAATCCCACTGCAGCAGCTTCCACCGGTCCTCAGCGGAGCAGGCAAGTGCCTTTTCATTCTTTTCCTTCACTGGGTGAATTGCCTTGTCTGACCCCTGGGGGTGGAGTTCAGGGTTCACAGTCCCCTGAGCTCCCGCCACTTGCTTCAGTGATTAATTATGAACCTGCCACCTTTGTGTCTCCTTCCCCTGAGCGTTCCTCGGCGCCAGGTCTACGCCATCGGACGAGGAGGGAGCCTGTGGGCCTGGAGTGCCTGGTTCCAGCCCTGCAGCTGCGACATGGGCAGAGGAGGAGGGCAGACTGCAAATTGGAGCCTGCGCAGACGAGCAAGTGTCCCCGGGTCTCCACGGAGGGACAGTCCGACCTGGCAGGTCACAGATCCCCTGCCACCACGCTGTGCGGGCCCTCGGCATGGACGTCAGCGTCAGGGAATCCCCAGACTGTGGACCCCATCATGCCAGCTGCGGATCCTGCCATAGCCGAGTGGGAACCAGAGGAGGACCTTCTACTTGATGAACCCGGATCGCTGAAGTCCTGGACAGCAGCAGAACTCGAGATCAGGCAAGTGCTCTATTTTGTCTTTCTCCTGTCTATTCTGGAGCATTTTTACCTGTCTCTCAGGGAGACAAGCCGGGTGCAGCCGTCCGCTGCATCCGAGCTTGTCTCGCTGGGCTCTGTCGCTGCCGGTGATCCTGATCCTGGTTCTCTTTCTTCTCCTGAGCCTTCTCCCAGGGTCACCGATGTTGAGTCGATTCCGGTCGCTGTTCTGGAGGTTCCGGGTTTGGGTTTGGAGGCCGTCCCTGGTGCTGCACCGACCCAGTCGTGGTCCGTCGTGAGTGTTGTTCCGGCCCAGTCGGGGTCCGTCGCGAGTGCAACATTGACCCAGTTGGGGTCCGTCGCGGGTACAACATTGACCCAGTCAGGGTCCGTTGTGGGTGTGGTTCCGGCCCAATCGGCTGTCCCGCTTGGGATCCAACGGAAGCGCAGCGCCAGTCCGTGTGGGATTCGGACAAGGAGCTGCAGATCCTTTGCTGATCGACGCCAGACTGGTCCCTTTTCCTTCCCCCGTTCCCTTTTCCCTTCCATCGGGGGCTGCTGGGATTCCCCATTATCGGCTCGGCTCTCTCTCGCTATTCCTCTCAATAGGGAAGCCGTCTCCGAGTTCTCCCCTGCGGTTCTGGTGGCTGAATGACGAGGGTCGGCCTCCTGGGAGATTGCTTCGCCCATTTGGCGTTCTGGGTCGGCCACCCGACAAACTGAACTCTCTGCTCGGCGACCTAGTCCGGTCGCCAGAGGTACTGTTTTTCCTGACCTGGGATTGGGGTAGGCCGCCCGAACTTTTCCTTTTTCCCCTGCCAGCGATCTGGACGCTGGATGCTGGGAGACCTCCAGAACTATTTGTTTTTGTGTTATTGTGCTCTGCCTGCTGTTATCCCTGTGTTTTTTTTTCTCTGCCTGCTCTTCTGAAATATTAGGGATGCGCTGGTGTTTTGTATTTGAACTGTGTATTTCGCCGCTCTTTAGCGCGTGTTTTTTTTTCTCTCCTCTGTAGTCTGAGGGTTGTTTCTTTGTTGCCTATGCCCGTTATTTGGACTATATTGAACTGTATTTATCGCTGCTCGGTAGCATGAGTTTTTTACCTCTCTCTGTTATTACGGGGTACTCTGTATTTGGTGGTGTGCCTGTTTATTTATTCTTATTGAACTATTTGTATATTGCCGCTCTTTAGTGTGTTTTTTTTCCTTTTTGTTCCCGTTTTTCTGGTATTTTTAGGGTACAGTGTATGGTGCCTGTGTTTCTGTTTGAGAGTTTTTTTTTCCTGCGGTTTGAGAGAATCTCTTTTGTCTTCCCTGTAGTTCACGGTCAATGTGTATTGTATCATTGTGTTGTAGCACCCTATGTTCTGTTCATATATGCGTTTTCCTTCTTCGGTGCAGGGTGTGTGTCTGTATTTTGGCCCCTGTATTCCCTACCATGTTCTGATTGTTGTAGCCTGTCTTTTTTTTCTCTTGATGATGAGGTTTGGTTCTTGCCCTCCTGGCCTTTCCCCCTCCTCCCTCCCTGGGGTGGTCCTGTTGACCTTCTGGGTGGGAGTGGGTGGGGGGACTTCGATGTTCTATCGCGCCTGGAATTCGCATTTTGAGGTGGGAGTACTGTCATGGTCTGAATGCTGATATTGTCCGCGCTCGGATCATCCAGTATTTTCCCCGTTAATCCGTGTTTTCCTTATGGCCTTCCAGGGCCTTTATTATGACAGTGTCACGGCAGGACTTCGGCTTTCAGAGCTGAGTGCGCTGTGACAGCTGATCTACATTCTGTTGATTACTGTCTCATTATTGGTGGTGCCCTATTTAAGGGAGCAGCTGTGGTTACTCCGGGCTGCATCCTCGTCAATCATTCATCTATCATTCGTCAATCATTCGTCTCCCTCACAGTAAGTGTATTTCCTGAGTCTCTGTGTCCTGTGTCTGAGTCATAGCCTTAGTTGTGTTTTAGCCCCTCGTGGCTCATTATTTTGTTGTTTGTCTATTGTTAATAAATTATGCAAACTCATCGGCTGACATTTGGCGTCTTATTGATGGCTTGTGAGAGCCATCGCTGGCATATTTAAGCCTGTTTTCCACTAGCCCAGCACACCTCGGTACGGCTCGATTCACTTCAGTACGGCTCGGAATGCTTCTGTCTCCATTAGCACGGTGTTGTGCTTGTGCTGTGTTTTTTTTTTTTTTAGGAGGTTTTAGAAGCGGGGCAGCAGCAGATTCTTAGCGAGGCGGGGCCACACTCCCGTGACATTACGCACCCGACTGAGTCCTTATTTACACGAGACAAAAAAGGATCCAAGGATTATTGCCTTGCTGCTCTGTGGATTTATCTCACAATTAATTTTATCTCATAATTAAGCTGCAACAACACAAGTCACTTTTGTTTTGAATTAACTGCCAAATGACCTAGAAATAATGAGCTGAAACTTGTTTTTATTCGTATTAAATAATGAGACGGTGGCACACTGGCCTACACCAAATTATTATTTTTTACATCCTAGGGCATTTTGGATGCACTGAATTAAAAAAATTCATGTTTTTCACCTTCAGGTCAACGTTTGGAACAACAGTATTATTATTTTCCGTTTAGATGATGCTACACTCCTTCTAAAGTATTGTAATTCTCTGAATTTGGAATGCCGATAGAACATTCAATTTACATATACTTACTTTTTTACATACTTTGACTTGTAAGCTTGATCAGTCTGTCCTGCTGCATTTTAAAGTCCAACTGTGCAACTTCTTATAAGTTAACATAAAAAATGTACCCAAAGTTTAGAACTGGATCATGTGGGGCTAATTTTTTATGATATTTCAATAAAAAGAACAGAAAGCTTACAAAAACATTTGTTTTTTGGTCTAATTAAAAATTACATTACCTTTACAATGGTTGACCCTGACAGGAAGATCAGTATCATTTTGATCAGATTAGGCAATGGAATTTCTATGTAATTATACTGTTTTATAATTCAGTGTTATAACAGACAAACCACACTTTCCAAAACAATTCCATTTTATTATATACAAAATATTAAAAGAAAAAAAAAACCTTTGCAACACAACATGAAGGTTAATCGACATTTTATACACGCCGACCACTGAGTGTCTACACCAGCTTCCCAAACTGGGTCACGACTCGGATGAATGAAGGCGTCTCTGCCAGCTGTGGGTCAGGAAGGCTCGGTTGAATAATCCGGACGGGCTGTCGCGGCGGACGCGTGGGATGATTCTACAAGGAAAATGCACACAATAAAATACAGCACAGTAGTTTTTAACAAGAATACACAAGCTTATTTCAGCGTATTGTTCACATGAATAATTAAAATAAAAGCTTTAGTCCGCAGTGTGCTGCAATAAAGCAGCGATCCATCCACAAATGAACAGCTTTTTTATTGCATAAATAAACTGAGCGTCTTACCGAATATATTTGCGAAAAAACGCACAATAAAAAAAAATTAAAACTCAGCGTTAAAGGACTCCGATGTCGAGACCTCCCCGGTATATTTTTTCATTCCGGGCGGCTCCGTCTAACTCGCGCTACGTTCGTCTGACAATGCAGTGAGCAGACACTGCAGCTCCTTATTGATGCATGGAACACCCTTATTACACGAAGCCATTTTTGATAGAGATAATGAAAATAGCACAGCAATACACTGAAAAGGAACCGCCAACAGTGGTTGTGTGCTGAGTAAAGGCGGTCGTGAAGATTCTTTTTTTTTTTTTTCAAAAACTTTATTGAGAAGGTCGTGAAGATTTGGTAGATGAGGAGGAGAAGAGGGGCGGTTACAACCTGACCAATCAGCGCCGGTTACGACCTGACCAATCAGCGGCGACCAGTCTGTTAACGTCACAACACGGCACAGCTCAGCACTGCTGTACCCTGCCCTTCAGCGGGGCTGAGAATTGCGGCTGTTAAACCGTGTTGGGGCACACATATACAGAAAATTAACAGAAAATTAAATTATTAGAAAATTATTAGAAAATAGCAGACATCTTCCATTTACCTTCTACTTCTACTACCTTCTTCTTCCATTTACTTTGATCTAATGTTAATAACATAGTGTTTATCAGAAGTAATGTTGGAAGTTCAAGGTACTTTGATTAAATTTGTGTGACGCAGGTGCATGTAGATCAGTAATTTCAGGTAATGACGTACAGGGCTTTTCAAAGTCAGAAGGAAAGTAACAGTTAAATACCATGTACTATAGACAACTGAATGGATCTGATCCAAATTATGAACAAACATTTTTTGCAAATCCATCCTCCAGATTGGTCATAAAAAAACTTGTACTGGTCACCAAGGGGATGTATGGAAGCATCTGTTGTCCTATTTGATGAGATTAAGAGACATTTTAACCATTGTGGGTTCCACACATCTCACTGGTTAAATCCAAACACATGGATTGGAAAAATGATGCACATTTTGTCACCTCTGCTGAGGAATATAGCCATCCATGGGAAGCCAACATCTGACCTTAAGATAGAATATTCTCCTAAATGTCATGTATGCCCCTTTCAGGGCATTAATGAGGTGCCAGATGCCAACAGAGAGTTTGCTTGTTTTATTAAAGAAGGAACAAAGGAACAAAATAAAGAGCCACGTGGGGCAAAACATACATTAAACTAGGGCACAAAATAAAGAACTCTGACATTAAATGCAAGAATGTAGTGAGGACAGAACCTGACACTAAAGAAGGAACACTTACAAACACTGGAGCGGAGACAGATCAAATACGGAGAAAAGACTGGAGCTGGGGTTAGGGACTCCAGTCCTGGTACTCAGATGTAGGTCACAGCGAGGAGTGAGCCTCCGCTGCTTCCTTAAATACTGAAACCCAAAGTAACAGAACCAAACAGGAAAGGGGGAACGTAATTACCGAAATAAAGAGCAGCTGTGACAGCGCCGACTCGGCTTTGACAGCCGGAAGTTCGGCCGCGGCGCTGTCACAATAAAAGCCCTGGGAAAACAATAATAGCAACCAAAATAATCTGGGAGAAAAAGGGAAAAAACTGAATAACCCAAGCGCGGATGAGTTCAGCGCTCAGATTATAACACTAAATTAGAGCCATATGCATTGTCACTTAATTGGGTAACCACAGCACAAAAGACTGTGCACAATTGACGCCCAGAAATCTCTTACATGACCAATCTTAACATTAACAGAAGAGAGGATGAGAAAATTTGAAGCAAATTCTAAATTCATTATAATAAAAAAGATGAAAAAGATGTTGGTCTTATAAAAATAAGCAAAATACGTCACTATAACATTACAGTCACACAATATCCTCTCTGTCCAGAAGCTCAAAAAGGTGTTAAACAGGTCATAAAAGAGCTAAAAAAAAAACAAAAAACCCAGCAGATGTCATAGTGTCATGCTCAACCTCCCCATTGCTGTGGGAAACATCCTGATGATGCAGGACCTGCAGGAATTAACAAAGCTATAATACTTTGTGCTCATTGTGTACCAGGATCACACATATTGTTGAATGAACTAAAACTCCAAATGCAACTTTTCACAGTAGTAGTCATTAGCAATGCCTTTTTAGCATACCAGTACACCCAGATCATCAATTCTGGTTTGCATTCATATCTGATAACAAAAAGTGCATATTCACCAGTCTACCCCAGGGTTACTGTGAGTCTTCTACATTTTTTTCTTAGGCAATGTCAGCCAATCTTGCACATTTTGTACCTCCTAATAGAAACCAATTGCTCCTATGGCATATTGCTGGCATCTCCTGATAAAGAAATATGCAAACAAAACATACCTCCGCAGGCTAGAGTCTGTAAGTGATTAAATAAAGGTGCTGTGTTTAATCAAGATTCCCAAACTTATACCTAACCAAAGGGTAAACCCATCCTCCCACAAAAATTATTTCATTATGTTGCTACTTGAACACATAGACTTTGTCATGTGTTCAAGGGAGGGATGGTATTATTAGTTATTACAGCTTATGAAAAGCCTATGGATTTGAAAATTTTGCAATAAAATTTTGCCAGTAATGTATAATTTGTGCACAAAATAATACTCAGGATGATATCAAGACCAGAGAAGGGTAGTTTTTCATTATCAATGGCCATTTCAGAACATTTGTATGGACTTCATTGAGCTAACCAAATGTGAAGGGAAGAGATATTGTTTAGTTATAGTTGATATGTTCACAAATTATTTCACATTTAGGGAAAGTATTGAATAGTGATTTGAAACTCCATGCAGCATATCACCCACAGTCTGCAGGATTTGTGTAACAACATAACTGGACCATTATAGAAAGATTAAGAAAAAATGGCAAAAACAGGACAAAATTGGGTTTATTGTTTACCTTGATACTATTTATATGATAATAGTGCTTACAAAAGAAGGTTTATCTCCATTTGAAGTTTACATGAAAAGTTTTAATTAGTACCCCCTCTTAGGCCATTCAGCTCAAAAGATGAAGACATTTGGTTTAGCAGATTACATGTTAAAAATGTTGACTCAAAAAGATTCTGTTCATGCTTGTGAACGTGTGATGGCATGGAGGCGAGGCAGATTTCTATTTTCAATTAATCCAATTTATTTCAACTTACAAGTAATAGTCTCCAGTCCAGGAAATCATCTGACACAATTCTTCAAAACAAAATGCACTTCGTCAAACAAGAAGCATATCAAGAACAATAAGCGCTCTGCAATCAGCAATACAATGCCATGCGATACCTTGCAATACATGTTACTCGATATCTCACACCTGTTATATAATGCACGAGATAATTAGAGGTGATTAGCCCCTACCATAATCCCAGGTAAAACAATCATCATTCCTATTCTTAACACATACCCACTAACTTCTAAAAGTACATAAATAATTTCCCCAAGCATACACAATACAAATATAAATAACATACAATAAATAGCAATATAAATAATTCAATAAATAACTTTAACCCCTATTTACAAATATTAAACCACCCCTCTAACTTACCATACATGTTTGCTCCCTGCTGGTGTCCTATATAAGGCCCTCAACCCGTTGCAGAGTCTTTTGCCTGGACGCCCACAGGAAGCATGTTGGCAAAGGTATGTGAAATAAATTATTTTACCAAATACTTAATCATAATAATTATCTCTCAAGGGCATTCAAATTAACAAGACAAATCCCAAACACTGTGTGCATCTTAACAAATAATCATACTAACATTTACAATGATACAAATATAACATAATCACACAACAAGACATACAGTGGTGACATCCCATCGTCACAATGCTATTCTTCCTAGGAAGGAACACACAGGAGGAATCATCACCATAAAACCCAGAAATCAAAGCCTTAAGACTGTTGAAAAGAATACCTCGTCAGAGGCACCCTGGCAGGGGCCATATAACGTAATATTGTCAATTCCAACTGTAAAAGCACAAGGCAGAGACACTTGGGTACAGCTTACACTGTAAATTATTATCAAAACAAACAAACCATAGAAGCTATAGGGGGAAAGCCATAGAGAGTGTTGCTGTTGTGGAGGAAGTCTGGGGCTACAAAGGGAGTCAGGTATTTTAGCTGACCTGATTGTCTCAGATCTTGGTGAAGAAATTAAGAGTCCACGGCAGGTAGAATACACTCAAAATGGCTAACGATGAAAGACCCCTCAGAGATTACTGACGTAGATTCCAGTTTTTTGAATGGCTCACATTTGTGTTCCTCGTGCTTGCCCTTGTCGTAGTCCTCCTGATATGGTTGTTATGCAGCTCAGTTACTATTTTAAAAGGTAACTGACAAATCAATAAACATTAACATTAAGGATAAAGGGACACCACCCACCATAAAGTGCACTGAAGATAAAGCTAGTGTAGTCTAGTTTAAGTATTGTGATATACTGTATATATATAGTTGTGACCACTCCATGAACTATGAATCTGAGTCTGTGATGTATGAAAAGAGTCATAAGTACATGTGCGCTTTTAAAAAAAACACCACATATACATTATATAGTCACCCAACCATGGGGCATGTGCTGCGAACATGAGGAATATGGCCATAAGGAATGCACAATTTGTAACCCTATAAGAATAACTAAAACATCTCTGAAGTTGTCTGACAATGGACAATATTATGTTGGAGTAAATGTACTTGGAAAAGACCCCAAAGAGAGCAAAGGCATGGACTACCATTCATCCTAATCCTAATTGTGAAGCAATAACACTATATTCACACCATGTAGAACAGGTATTCACAGCTAACTATTGGTGGGGGTATGCAGAATTCCTTGCTCGTAGGACCAATAAAAGTGACCCCTCTGATTCTAAATGTGATTAACATTGTAGATAAGAGAAATGTATTTTCGTTCTACTGTACATGATTGGCTGTATGGATTGAATGACAATAAAGTTGGCTTTACCTTTGAAACAAATTTCTCCTGCTCAGGACTTAAAAACATTTCAAACAGTTCCTCCAAGCCATCCTCTGCATTCCCAGCGTCAATGGGGCTAGAGCAGAACAACACCTTCGAACTAAACGGAGGATGGTGGCTATGTGGGCATAGGGTCTACTCACACCTGCCTCTAACTGGGAAGTGTCTGCGCCCCTGTATGACTGACTGACTAAGCTATCATGATGTATCCGGATTAAGTCAGACAGTCAGGGCATTGAAAGAGGGACCTGGAATACAAACCACATAATGCAGTCTGAGCAACGGATATACCAGTTGAATTTAAACATTGGAACATCGGCCAAAAGGTCACACTCGCACTATTTCCTTGGACAGGAGTTGGAAAGAATATACTTAAGACTGAGTTTTGGCCAAGATACTAGGTATGAACCCAATGTCTTCACTGCCTGGCCACAATCCTTCTTTGGACGGTGGGCAGGAGTGATAAAAAACATAATATTATCACTTGTGATTGGAATTGCCATCCTTATGTATGTAAGATGTTGCTGCATTCCCTGTTGTAGAGGCCTTATTGAAAAAACAATTCATGCAGCTGTTGCACACCAGTACACACGTGGACAAAATTGTTGGTACCCCTCTGTTAATGAAAGAAAAGCCCACAATGGTCACAGAATTAACTTGAATCTGACAAAAGTGGTAATAAATAAAAATTCTATGAAAATTAACCAGTGAAAATCAGACAATGTTTTTGAATTGTAGTTCAACAGAATTATTTTAAAAAACAAACTCATGAAACAGGACAGGACAAAAATGATGGTACCCCTAGAAAAGATTGAAAATAGTGTGACCATAGGGACATGTTCAACCAAGATGTGTCCTCTAATTAACATCACAGGTGTCTACAAACTTGTAATCAGTCAGTCGGCCTATTTAAAGGGTGACAAGTAGTCACTGTGCTGTTTGTTGACATGGTGTGTACCACACTAAATATGGACCAGAGGAAGCAAAGGAGAGAGTTGTCTCAGGAGATTAGAAAGAAAATTATACACAAGCATGTTAAAGGTAAAGGCTATAAGACCATCTCCAAGCAGCTTGATGTTCCTGTGACTACAGTTGCACACATTATTCAGAAATTTAGGATCCACGAGACTGTAGCCAACCTCCCTGGACGTGGCTGCAGGAGGAGACGGATAATACGAATGGTAACAAAAGAGCCCAGAACAACCTCTAAACACATTCATGGTGAACTCCAAGGACAAGGTACATCAGTGTCAGATCACACCATCCGTCGTTGTTTGAACCAAAGTGGACTTCATGGGAGATGACCAAGGAGGACACCACTGTTGAAAACAAATCATAAAAAAGCCAGACTGGAATTTGCCAAACTGCATGCTGACAAGCCACAAAGCTTCTGGGAGAATGTCCTATGGACAGACGAGACAAAACTGGAACTTTTTGGCAAGGCACATCAGCTCTATGTTCACAGACACAAAAATTAAGCATACCAAAAAAAGAACACTGTCCCTACTGTGAAAGATGGAGGAGGTTCTGTTATGTTCTGGGGCTGCTTTGCTGCATCTGGCACAGGGTGTCTTGAATCTGTCCAGGGTACAATGAAATCTCAAGACTGTCAAGGTATTCTAGAGAGAAATGTGTTGCCCAGTGTCAGACAGCTTGGTCTCAGTCGCAGGTCATGGGTCTTGCAACAGGATAATGACCCAAAACACACAGCTAAAAACACCCAAGAATGGCTAAGAGCGAAACATTGGACTATTCTAAAGTGGCCTTCTATGAGCCTTGATCTAAATCCTATTGAACATCTGTGGAAGGAGCTGAAACATGCCGTCTGGAGAAGGCACCCTTCAAACCTGAGACAACTGGAGCAGTTTGCTCATGAGGAGTGGGCCAAAATACCTACTGAGAGGTGCAGAAGTCTCATTGACAGTTACAGAAATTGTTTGATTGCAGTGATTGCCTCAAAAGGTTGTGCAACAAAATATTAAGTTAAGGGTACCATCATTTTTGTCCTGGCGTGTTTCATGAGTTTGTTTTTTAAAATAATTCTGTTGAACCACAATTCAAAAGCATTGTCTGATTTTCATTGGTTAATTTTCATAGAATTTTTATTTATTACCACTTTTGTCAGATTCAAGTTATTTCTGTGACCATTGTGGGTTTTTCTTTCATTAACAGAGGGGTACCAAAAATTTTGTCCACAGCTGTATCTCATATTAGCTCAGCAGGAGGAGAGCGACAAGGATTCAAGTGATGATGATAGTCAGGTTTAAATCATGTCTACCAGTGTCTCTGCAAGAAAAAAGTTGGTATTGACAATATGCCTATAATGACTAAAGCATGATTGTAACAGCTGAAAATTGTGTAAATACATTTATTGGAAGTTTTTTTAAGTTTTTATTTTTGATATTGAAATTGTAACACTGAATGTTTGTAAATGATGACTCATTTCTATGATTGTCAAAAGGTAATAGAAAGAGGTGAGAATTTTTCCTGTATAAATGCTCAAAGAATGAAGACAGAAAAGAAATTGCATTACAGTGATTACTCATGAAAGTGTATATACTGCTTATAGGTACGCACGGGTCGCCGTGGTCCGTCATGTGATGATGGCGCACAGTTGTAATTTACTGATCGGTCAAAAGTCATTTTGATTACAATTTTCAGGGATAAAGAATAATTTAACTTATAACACTTACCTGTCCACAACAGCAGTGTCGCTGGCGAACTTCTCTTCCTCATTGTCAGACGAACATGACGCTGGTCCACTTGTTACGGACTCGTGGTTCTGATCACGCGACTCGGTCAAACCATGATTCCATTATTGTGGTTTTGCGCTTCCATGATTGCGGTTTTGGCGAACGGTTTTTCAAAACAAATAAGAACAGTAGTAAGAAAAAAAGACTGGCGAACGCGTGGGTGTCACCCAGCGGTTTACACAAAACAGATTTTACGCACGGGACGTACGCTTTCAATTGTCGAAGTTCTCTGCTTCAATTGGCTTGCTGCATTCGCAGCCGTTGGTAGGCGGGCCCTTCTTGCTAGGTTTTCAGTCATTGGTTCTTCAAGGTTTCAGAAACCCAATTCAAGGCTCTTATTAGTCGAATGAGAGGTCAATCAAATCTAAACCAATCAAAGCACTCCTTTGGCTTTCTGTTTGCGGCTGTGTCTGCAGCTTTTTTTTTTCAGTGTGCCCTAGGACGCAGAGACGTGACCGCCCGCGGTATCCCTGAGTGCAAGAGGTTAAAGAAACTACAAAATTGTGGTATTAGGGGGCTAGCACTGTCCTGGTTATGTAGTTACTTAAAGAATAGATATCAGTATGTATGTGTTGGTAACAAAAACTCACAGTTACTGAAGGTTACTTGTGGAGTCCCACAGGGTTCAGTTTTGGGGCAACTGTTATTCAATATGTATATAAATGATATATGTAAAGTCTCGGAAAAAATGGACTTAATATTGTTTGCCGATGACACTAATTTATTATACAGTGGAAGCAATTTGGAACAACTTTTGGATGCACTCGGAAAGGAATTAGGAAAGCTTAAACTGTGGTTTGATTCAAACAAATTAACGCTCAATTTAAGTAAGACAAAATTTATAGTTTTTAACAACCATCACAACAACTTAGTATCTAAACTCAGTGTAAATGGTGTAGAGATTGAAAGGGTATCCAAAACGAAATTTCTTGGAGTAATAATTGATAATAAACTGTGTTGGAAGTCACATATTAATTATATTAAAGGTAAAATATCTAAATCAATTGCAATACTACACAGAGTGAAATATTTGCTGAATCAACCCACATTATATACTTTGTATCATTCATTAATACTCCCATACATGACATATCGTACTGAAGTATGGGGAAATACATATAAAACAAACATATATCCAGTCTTTATGCTTCAGAAGAGAGCTATTAGAATAATAAACAAAGCTGCTTACAGGGAACCAACAAACCCACTTTTTCTTAAATTAAAAGCTCTCAAGATGAAAGATCTGGTTGACTTTAAAACTGCAGTAATAATGTTTAAAATGAAGAATCTATCACTGCCCGCAAATATCCAGAAGTTGTTCCAAATAAGGGAGAAACAATATCATTTCAGAGGAACATGTATATTTCAAAAACCTTCAGTGAGAACTACCACCAAGCAACACTGTGTTTCAGTGCAAGGAGTCAGATTGTGGAACGCTTTTGGACCTGAATTAAAATCATGTACAACGCTTGGACAATTTAAACAAAAACTAAAGGATGAAATACTCCAAACATATATACAAGATGACATGTAAAATCACATAAGGATTGTCATATCCAGTCTGTGTTGTGTTGTTGCTTAGTTTTTTTTTGTCACTTTTGTCTTAGCTTTGTTCTGAATTGTAATTGCTCTTGTTTTGTTTTTCTTTTGAATTCTTGGATGGAATATGGGTGGGCAATATAAGCTGTGGCTTCAGCCATCACCCATTTCGGATAACTTATGCTGAACTGTATAATCAGAGGAGTTGTTGTTTGATTTGACCTTGTTGGTTTCCCCCCCCCCCCCCTTTGTTATATTGTTCTGTTTCTTTTTTTTTAATCTTTACTTTTAATCTATCCGAAATAAAGATTCATTCATATAGATCTGAATGGTGATGTGCTAATTTTTGGAGATGCAGTACTATTTTTACACAATATTATTTGAAAGAAGATTATTGTTTCACCATAAATTATTTCCAACTTCACTAAATTAAATCGCCCTTTATTGCCATTCAATTGTACAACCAATCATGTACAGTAGAACGAGATTGTGTTTTACCTATCTACTGTGTTAATCACACACACCCAAAGTGCAGAATCAGAGGACCGCTGCCATGCAAGGCGCCGCCACAAATTTCCCTCCTTCATTCCATTATTGCTGAGCACCAAGCTGGACAGCAGGAAGTTCCACTTTTATATGGTCTTCGGCATGACCCGGGATTTGAACCCCTGCCTCCCGGGTGTGGGGCGGATGCTCTACCAACTGAGCACCACTCCGGTGGAGTAAGGATTATTGATTACAACATTATGTATATATCTAACATGTACAGTGTATTTTTGGTTCTTGTTTATCACTACGTTATAAAAAGGTTGAAAATACTTTTGTTTTGCAGAGGTGAGGTAAACCATTACTTTGTGAATCTGTCACACTGAATAAACAATAGATTTCATCTTCTACAGTAACTGAAAGGGCACAAATGAATTCAGGCATCCAACATTTCACAACATTTATTTATATATTTTAAAACAATAAAAACAAAACACGTTTACAACCTAAAATTAACTGGAACTAACATAAATAACTGCTGGAGCTTAACAGCAACAGCCTTTTTTTTAAGCATGCATAGGTAAAACTGATGAACATAAACAGACCATAAAAGTGTGACTCAGCATATTTGCAAAAACCACAGAACAACTAACAGCAGTCAAAGTCCTTACAATCTGATCTAAAGTGTTGTCATAATTATGTTGTCAAAACTAGAGAGCTATCGGTTTGATCACAGCTGTGCTACATTAGCATTACTGTCAATAACACTATACCATATAGTTATTTATAAAAGGTTTACCAGAGATGCACAGAGAGGATTATGTTAAATAAATGATTCTATACCACAAGAGTTTATTCTATACCACAAGATTCTGTACCGCATTTTTCTTCCCTCCTCTCGTCTGCCTTCCTGACCTATTCCCAGCTTTGCAATGTTGCGTTTTTGTCTGTGTTTAGTCGCTCTTCTTCTGCTGAATCTTAATCTAAACGGAAATTATGGATTTGGAAGCGGCTTAAATGTGCTATTGTCACAATTTTTCAACAAGAATCGGGCCAAGGGGGAGCCCAAGAATTGGAACCTGCGAGGAGACTCATGGACATCTCAGCGCCATTTTGATAAAACATGTTTTTTTCTCTCGCCTACTGTGTCATATCCCTTCCCTTTTTCTTTTTTTTCCTTTCTTCTTTATGACTGGCGCCTAGCGGCTGCCCCGGCCTTGGATGCACTCTGCAGAGCGTGCCCAAATGCCAAGTCACGTTTCGTTACCTTGTATTCATACATGTGTAATGACAATAAAGTTGAATCTCATCATCTCATCTCATCTCAAGAGTCCTCGCTTGGCACACTGTCTGGATCATAATAACGAAAGGTTTGAGATGTTAGCAGTCTGCAGTATATTGATGCTAGCCTCCAGGAAGTGTTGTTTATCTCTACCTGGCAACTGGTATAAGATTATAGTGAGTCAACAGTGCGTGTGACACCTACTGGCCAGGAGGTCAGAATCCTTTATAGTGCACCTTTAAAAAAAAAGAGAGGAGAGCTGTTGTAAATGTAAAAGTTGGGAATCTAATAAGAGTGTAGTGTTTTCTTGACTTTTCTAGGGGTGTGTGTGTGTGGGGGGGGATCTTGTGAAGCTGCAGCTTACAACAGACTGTGCAGACATGATGACAGATGCATGAGTGACATGATCATGCTGTCCCTATATTAAGACACTGTTGGCAGGATCCGTGTTCTTTGGCACCTTGCCTCCAAACCGACCAGAGCCTGTACCAGTTTAGTGTTAGCTAAATGCTATATTGATATAACACATGTACCATCTTTTGTGTTTGTAATAAAGTTCGTGTTTGGTTCAACTTCTGCCTCCGCTGTCCTGTTTCCACACATAACACCCAGTTTTCATTCTGATTTGGCTCAGGACCATCTGCTTCAGTAACATATTATCATAGATCTTGCATATTACATACATGTCTATAACACAGTTTTACCTTTAAATAATCTAACAGATCGGTTGAAAAAAAAAGTGCCTCTTGCAGACCGGCACCTCTAACCAGGATAAGCCCCTGGCCTGCACTGAACAGCCCAGAATATCAATCATACTTAATTATCTTCTATAGGGCTTCTGTTGAATCATCATGTATCAAGGTCTTGCATTATAAATATTTTTGAGAAGTGAAAAAATTAAAATTAGACAGCAGAATCTTTTCAGTTAACTAACCAATAATTACAGAAGAAATACTATTTCTCAGTTTATCTTTTTATTGAAAGATGCAGGGAGTCAAAGAACACGGCCGTGGGTCTTTCGCAGCCTACTCTGGTGAAAGACCCAGAAAAAAAGAAATCCCCCCTACATATAGCTTCTGGTTGCTGAGCAATCCCAGGCAACTTTCCAACAAGAGTCCCCAACAAAAGCCTGGTCTTTGTCCAAACTGGTTTTAACCGGTCCACTCAGTGTCCAGATGCATCCTGCCTTTATGGCTCCTCTCAGGCCAGTCTCCTCTTTAGTCCTTTATGGCATCCACATCCTGTTGGTTAGCCCCACGCAACCCCATGCCCATATATGGAAGCAGGAACAGAGATTAGAGCTTGTGTGTGCATGTGTGTAACTGATGTGTATGTGTAAATGGTGTGTACGTGTATACATGTACGTGTGTGTGTGTGTGTGTGTGTGTGTGTGTGTGTGTGGTTAAAAGATATGTGTAATCTAATCTTCACTATTTATTTATTATAACAATTTGCAGGCACAACAATATACCTACGGGTACAAATAAGTAACAAAAAAAAAAAAAAAAAAAAAAAAAAAAAAAAAAGCACCAGACACCTGATGTTATTTTCATGTGAGATGAGCAAAAAACCTATAGGCAGTATACGTATACTTTCACGAGTAATCACTGTAATGCAATTTCTTTTCAGTCTTCATTTTTTGAGCATTTATACAGGAAAAATTCTCACCTCATTTCACTACTTTTGGCAACCATAAAAATGAGTCATCATTTACAAACATTCAGTATTACATTTTCAATATCAAAAATAAAGACTTAAAAAAAAAACTTCTAACAAATGTATTGTCACGGCCAGTAACAGTATTTACACAATTTTCAGTTGTTACATCATGCATTCATGTCTTCTTTCGATTTTCCATAATGCAGTCATTCTGCTTTAGACATTTAGGCATATTTGTTATATCGGTAAAGCGAGAACCCAAGACGAGACTGAGTGTTGAACTGAACATGACTTTATTGTAGACTCACTCATATAATACAAGGCGCTGCCGTCAGGCTGAGAGGAGGTCAAGAGACCGCCCCTCTTCCTTACAGCCCTCTTATACCCCGGGTGGCGGTGGAACCAGAAAGGCAGAGCCACCACCCGTGTCACACAATAATACATCCTAATAGCAACATACCCCCACACACTTCAAAAAAAAAAAAATGGTCCAACACATGCATACAATTGAAGCCCTTCTCAATTTGGAACCTGAATCATGCACTAAAACTAAACAGAAATACCTAAACAATCTATCACACTCACTCCAAAACCAACTAAAACTAGGGGGGAACAGGTGGACTACCATTCCACCCCCACATAGCAAGACAGATTATTCTGCCATCTATACTAAAAGCACAGACCACTAGAAAGAGAACTGCAGTGTTCCTAAAATAAATAGTATAAAACACAAAGCAATCCCATTAACAGAACTAATATAAAATTCGGTTATCCCCCATTTCCATCACCATGCATCATATACATCGGCCAACCATCAGTCTGCCCCAGTAGAGGAGTCCCCCCCCCCCCCGAAAACCATCAGATGGTTCCCCCTCTGGTGCACCCTCTTTTCTTTGCTCCCGGGGATGACCCATGTCAAAGTCCAAACACCACCTTCCCCTCTATGGCGTGCTGCAGCTCACAGGAATGCCTCCACGAGCCATCAGATAGTTGAAGGCAGGCATCCTTCCCAACAGCCACCACTTGCAGCCGCCCCTGGTCATCTTCTTGTCGGCGTTTGTCCCGAACACCTCTTGACCAGGCCACCTCTCCGGGTCGGGCCACGTCCACGACCCCCAGAGGAGCCCTACTTGGCTTCCAGTGTCTCTATTTGGCAAGTCGTTTCACTGTGCCAGCCGATCCTCTACCCCGCTCTCTTTCATTTTCACTGCCGGCGTTGCCATTGTAGCCCCCTATTCTCCGGTTCCTTCCAGCCAAAATCTGGGAGTAGAATGGGCCCTCCACTCTGTGGCACCCACCGTCACGGGCGTCCTACCACGATGCCCAGTTCCCTCAACTAGGGTTACTTGGGTGCTGGCACTGGGACCCTCCCGCGATGGCCCTGGGTCGAATTGGTCCTGCTCATTGTCCAGGTGACTAAGCAAAGGTTTGTCCCACACATGTCCATCGGTCGCGGAATCAGCCGGTCCCACAAACCACAGCCCGACCACTCTTCTCCACCCCGATACTGTGAGAAAGAACTCCTCATGGTTGCCCATTCTAACATGGATCTCACCGCTCCCATGTCAATCAGCAGTGGCACTGTTACTCCATCCAGTTCCACCATACAATCGTTGACACTTGGGGATACTCTGCAAACAACCATGGAAGGTGAAGCGGGGAGATCCTCCTTGTGTCTCGGATCCCCTCACTCGAACCTGTAACATGCCCTGGCGAAATGATGTAAGAATCCACCCGTGCCACAGCATCTTCCTCTTGCCTGACACTCTCTAGCCTTATAATGGTGCTCGGTGGACCCACAACCCAAACACCTGGATGATCCTGGGGCAGACCTAATCTTTACAGCATTGGCGCATTGTTCATCCTCTGCACTATTGTCGCTGTCCAGGTCCACTGCTTGCACCTTCGACTGTAGTTCAAAATGGTGGTGTGACGCTCTCTCACCAAGCTCCAATGATAGCTTGTCTGTGGCCTCACACTATTGAGCTAGCTTGATGGCTATGGGTAACGTCAACTCGCCCGAGTTTGCTAGGAGCTGCGACCTTGCCGCCGAGCAAAGGGTTTGATCTGCCAACTGGTCATGGACCATCTCTTCCTCTAATGCTCTGAACTGTCAGTCCTTGACCAGCTGATGTAGGTCTGCTACATACCGCTGCACTGACTCGCCAGTTCCGCTGGCAGTGCTGCCGAAACTAAATCCTCCTGATGATGATGTTTTCCGGGGGGCGAAAATGTTATGCCATTAGCTCAACCACTTCAACAAAGCTATCACTGTCACCTAAGGTACTAAGGATACGCTGTCCTTCCATTCCCAAGTTGTGAACCAACAGTGCCCATGCCCGCAACTTCTCCAGACTACCAAGGTTCAATGCCACCAAGTAATTTTGGAATGCAGCGAACCACCTTGCCCAAGGGACTGGCGGCTCACCAGGAATCTCCAAAAAAGAAACTCGTCTATACTTTTACCCTCGTCGCCAAATGTTATGTCGGTAAAGAGAGAACCAAGAATGAGACTGAGTGTTGAACTGAACACGACTTTATTGTAGACTCACTTGTATAATACAAGGCGCTACCGTCAGGCTGAGAGGAGGTCAAGAGACTGCCCCTCTTCCTTACAGTCCTCTTATACCCCAGGTGGCGGTGGAACCGGAACTTTGGAGCCACCACCCATGTCACACAATAATACGTCCTAATAACAACATAACAATATTGTCAATACCAACATTTTTTCTTGCAGAGACACTGGTAGACATGATTTAAACCTGACTGTCCTCATCACTTGAATCCTTGTTGCTCTCCTCCTGCTGAGCTAATATGAGTTACTGGCATGCAACAGCAGCATGTACTGTTTTTCAATAAGGCCTCTACAACAGGAATGCAGTAATATCCTACACACATAAAGATGGCAATTCTAATCATAAGGGATAATATTATGTTTTTTATCACTCCTGCCCACCATCCAAAGAAAGATTGTAGCCAGGCAGTGAAGACATCGGGTTCATACCCAGTATCTTGGCCAAACTCAGTCCTAAGAACATTTTTTCCAACTCCGTCCAAGGAAATAATGAGAGTGTGACCTTTTGGCCAATGCTCCAATGTTTAAATTCAACTGGTATATCCGTTGCTCATCATGTGCATCATGTGGTTTGTACTCCAGGTCCCTCTTTCAACGCCCGGACTGTCTGATTTAGTTGAGAAACATCATGTTAGCGTGGTCAGTCAGTCATACAGGGGTGCAGACACCTCCCAGTTAGAAGCAGGTGTGAGTAGACCCTATGCCCACAGAGCCACTATCCTCCATTTAGTTCAGAGGTGCTGTTCTGCCCTGGCGCCATTGACGGTGGGACTACAACTGCAGAGGATGGCTTGGAGGAATTGTTTGAAATGTTCCTAAGTCCTGAGCAGGAGAAATTTGTTTTATTTGTCCTACTAGCAAGGAACTCTGTATATCTCCACCAATAATTAGTTTGGAATACATGGCTGTGGTGATGTGGATCAGGTAACCGGTCATGTTCCAAATGTTCTACATATCTCGGTGTGCATTTGAATATAGTGTAATTGCTTAAAAATAACTATAGTAAGATTGTCACAGTTAGGATTAGGATGAATAGTAGATCATGCCTACGCTCTCTAAGGGGTCTTTTCCAGGTACATTTACTCAAACATAATATTGTTCAGCTTCAGACAACTTTGAAGATGTTATAGTTATTCTAATAGGGTTACAAATTGTGTATTCCTGATGGCCATATGTGAAGCTCGTGCTCGCAACACATGCCCCATGGTAGGGTGACTGTATAATGTATATGTGTTTTCTTAATTTATGATGGGTGTTAGAGTATTAACCCTTCTTGTGTCTTGGTTTCATGGACATGGAAAGCACCCTCACTGTCTATGTCACAGTTCTGCGCCTGTCATGTGATGTGGCCATAAACCATAAAAAATCCCCAGTTGTACTAAGTTTTCCACCTCGCAAGGTGGCAGACACGTATAACTTACTGCTCTTGCCTTGAAGGACTTAGGTCTCCCAAATAACCATCCAAAAACCTCACTTCTGGTACACCAACGAAGAAGAGTTTGTAAACAAATGTTAATGTGCTCTATTGCAACATGGAGGAGGCATTTGCTCCCAAATTTGCCAACTATGATTTTAAAAAGAGATTATTTAGCTTATGAAGGTAAATATCTACATTTTGTTATAACAGAGGGTGGCCAAAGCTGGTTAATTTCACCTGTCATCGACCCCATCGCCATGTGACTGGACAGAACAATTGCGCTGGTTCTGTGTTGTCATAGGGGTCACAGAGGTTGCTGGAGCAAAAGTGCACCACAGACAGTCACTGGGTTTTTAAGAGTCATCGGGTCCTGTGTGAATGAACACATCAGCCCAGTTACATGGAGGAGTTCACATGTACTTATGACTCTTCATACATCAGAGACTCAGATTCATAGTGTATGGAGTGGTCACAATTATATATACTGCTCAAAAAAAATAAAAGGAACACTTTTTAATCTGAGTGAGTTTTGGAGTGTTTTGAATTCAGCCCTCTGTAGGTTGTAGGTTGATAATTTTCATTTCCATCAAAAGATATGGCATCTTTTCATTCTTAACACATTATCCAGTCCGTATCAGTGTAAATATCCAGCTTATTTTTTCCCATTAAAATCTGATGTGTTTTCAAAGTGTTCCTTTTATTTTTTTGAGCAGTATATACCACAATAGTCAAACTGGACCACACTAGCTTTATCTTCAGTGCACGTTATGGTGGGAGGTGTCCCTTTATCTTTAATGTTGATGTTTATTGAGCTGCTAGTTACCTTTAAAATAGCTACTGAGCTGCACAATAACCGTATCAGGAGGACTACAACAAGGACAAACATGAGGAACACACGTGAGCCATTCATAAAATTGGAATCTGCGTCAGTATTCTCTGAAGGGTCTTTCATCATCAGCCATTTTGAGTGTACTCTACCTGTAGTGGACTCTTAATTCTTCACTAAGGTTTAAGACAACTAGGTCAGCTAAAATACCTGACTCCCTTTGTATCCCCAGACTTCCTCCACAACAGCAACACTCTATGGCTTTCCCCTATAGCTTCTATGGTTTGTTTTGATAATAATTTACGATGTGTAAGGTGTACCCAAGTGTCTCTGCCTTGTACTTTTACAGCTGTTGGAATTGACAACATTACCTTATGTGCCCCCTGCCAGGAGGCTTCTGACCAGGTCTTCTTTTTAACTGTATTTGTGAGGACTTGGACTCCTGGTTTCACTGTGATGCTTCCTTCTGTGTTGATAGGATATTTTCAGGTTTCATTGATTATTCTATATGATTTTAATGCTGTATTATTCTATTTTATATTATAATTGTATCTGGTGCATATAATGAGCCAATGTCTGATTCTCTGTGTTTTTCCATTGTCTCAGAGTTTGAAAAGAATGTCTGTTTCTCAGTGTGAGATTAGGCTGAGCAAGATTGTAAATAATGACGAAGGTTTTATTGTTTTATCATACCAAGCTGTTCTGTTCTGTATGCCCGAAGTTAGGATGACTTAGGTTGACCAGGTCATGTAAAGATCAAAGCAGAATGTTCAGTGCTGTACATAGATTAGAGCCGTCTCGGGAGGAATGGCTCCAGCTGTCTTTAGGTTTAGATAAGGTCAGAGTCTGTATGCCCAGGGTATAAGAAGCAACATCCTTGAATGCATGTTAGGAGTTGGTGTGAGCAGGCTCTGAGACACGTTATGCTGTGACCGATTGCCTCCTTTTTCTGATCAGAAAAAGAATAAAAGGCTCAGAACTTGGAAACCGCCTATTGATTATTGATTCAGTCTCAATCAATTTATTTTTGACCTATCCTTCCTAGGGAGGAATAGGATGAACAGAATCTTTTTTTAGTCAATATTTTTAACATGAAATCTGCGAAACAAATCTCTTCATCTTCTGGGTTGAATGCTCTAATAGGGTCTACTAAATAAGGATTTTAATGTAAACTTCAAATGGAGATAAACCTTCTTTTGTAGGTATTATTCTCATATAAAATAGTATCAGTGGTAAACAATAAATCCAATTCTGTCCTATTTCTGCCATTGGTTTCCTTAATCTTTCTTTAATGGTCCGGTTGTGTTGTTCCACAAATCCTGCAGACTGTGGGTGATATGCTGCATGGTGTTTGGAATCAATATTCAACACTTTCCCTAAATGTGAAATAATCTGGCTACAAAATGAGTACCATTGTCTGAATAAATTTTCTCTTGGATCCCATACCTTGGAATAATGTATGTTAGTAGTTTTTTTAGCTACTGTAATTGTATCTGGATTTTTTACAAGGAAAAACTTCCACCCACTTAGTAAACATATCCACTATAACTAAACAATATCTCTTCCCTTCACATTTGTTTAGCTCAATGAAGTCAATGCAAATGTTCTGAAATGGGCATGTTGGTGATGGAAAACTACCCTTCTCTGGTCTGACATTGCCCTGGGCATTATTTTTGTCACGCCTCGCCGCTCATCAGCGGCGCCAGCTGCACGCACACCTGCACATCATCAGCGGCGAGGGATTTAAGCCGCCTCGCCCTGGGCTTCGGCCTGAAGCCGTCAGACTTCGCTCGTCACTACTGCTGTGAGTAACCTCTACCTCTTCAGCAATTATATCGGTAAGAAGCCCTTACCTTTTCCCCTTCAAGTCTGCTCCCCTGTGCACAGGTGGATTTCCCGGCGGCGGACCATTCCTGTCCGTCTCCACTCCCTCGCTGCTGCACCGGGCTCTCCAGGTCGCTGTCTACCGGACTCCGTCCTTGCTGTGCCAGCCACCTGCTACTCCAAGTAAGCTCATCTCTATTTTATCATCTCCTGTGTTGGTGTGTGCCCGTCACCCTTCTCCTTGTGCTTCTCCCATAGGGTTGTCCGGCTGTACAGTCTCCTGCCTCCGTGCCCGACGCAGACGCCACCACCAATACATCCACATGTCGCAGACACACATCCATACACACTTGTTGTTAATAAAGCTATTTGAGCTACTCTGAACCTGCGTGTGTGTCTCCTGAGCCGTGCATTATGTCAGTACGGCTTCACCAGAGCGGCTCGGCAGACGGCGGGCTCACACGCCGACTTACCACTCTCGAGGCTCGAGTGGACCAAATAGCTTACCAGCAACAGGTGATTCTTAACCAGTTGATCAGTATTACTAACCGATTGGACCGCTTGGACCCCCAACAGCCGTTCCCCCCGGCTTGTCAGGGTGGCGCGGCTCCTGCTGCTCCAGCGGCCGTCCAGCAGGCTCCGGTAGCACCGGCTCGGCTCACGCCCATTCCGACCCCCGCCCGCTTTAGCGGTAAGCTCGGCGGAGTGCGGGGGTTCATAATGCAGTGTGAGTCCGTGTTTCACCGTGTGCCTGGAGACTTTCCTTCAGATCATAGCCGAATTGGTTATATTGGGAATCTCCTAGAGGGGCAAGCACTAACCTGGACTTACGCCGTAATGGCGAGGCCCAGTTACGCCACCCTCACTTATGACCAATTCGTGAGACAATTCCTGGAGGTCTTTGATCATTCTCGTACCGAGACAGTCCAGGTCGATCGGCTTCTCAGCCTCCAGCAGGGAAGCCGGTCGGCAGCGGACTACGCGATCGACTTCCAGGTAGCGGCGGAGGAATTGGGCTGGGATGAACGTTCATTCTGCGGCCTTTTCCTCCGCAGTCTCAATGATGATCTGAAGGATGAACTGGCTGGGCGGGACATCCCGGAGACTCTAGCGGAGCTAACGTCCCTAGCTATCAGTTTGGATAACAGGCTGCGCGAGCGCTCCTCGGGGCGGAAGTTGTCTTCTTCTCGCCCTCGTGGAGCCTCGTCGCGCCAGTTCCAAGCTCGCCCCCTGGCGACGCCGCCACCATCGCGCCCCGAGGAGTCGGAGCCGATGGTGACGGGCTGGACAAAGCTCCCCCCTGTGGAGAGACAACGCCACCGTGAGTTGAATCTCTGCATGTATTGCGGAGACAGCCAACACATGGTGGAGCTTTGTCCACAGAAGCCAAACGGCGGGGTCCGCGAGTCGCTGTAGGGGGCCTTGCGGACATCAATCGGTTAAGTCCCCTCACCCAATTGAAGCTGCCCGTCCGATTTTGTCACAACTCCACTGGTCATCTCACTCATGCACTGGTGGATTCGGGCGTGGAGGGCAGTTTTATTTCACAAAGCCTGGCAACCCGATTGGGCATCCGCTGCCAAGCACTAAGAACTCCTCTCTCCCTGGTCAACCTCTCCCGTGTCTCCCTGGGGAGAGTAACACATCAGACTGTCCCTGTTCCCGTTATCATCTCAGGGAACCACCAGGAGGAAATAACCTTCTATGTCCTCCCCAACTCTGTGCCGCCCGTCATCCTGGGATACCCCTGGCTACGCCTCCACAACCCCGTCTTGGATTGGAAGTCTGCCAGGGTGTCGGCATGGAGTACATTCTGTATGAACACCTGCTTACAGTCCGCTGCCTGCTCTCCGTCCTCTCCCCCAACACCTACGGACGCTGCGCCCCTGGACCTCTCCCTGGTGCCATCGGAATTTCACGACCTGGGTATGGTATTCAGCAAGTCCAGGGCGATGTCTCTTCCTCCACACAGACCCTACGACTGTGCAATAAACATCCGCCAGGGGGCACCCTTACCCTCTGGGCGACTCTACAGCCTGTCTGCGCCGGAGAAGGAGACCATGAATGCCTATCTCAAGGAATCGCTGAGTGCCGGAATTATCTGTCCCTCGTCATCACCATTGGGGGCAGGATTCTTCTTCGTGGGCAAGAAGGACGGTTCCCTCCGTCCTTGCATCGACTATCACGCCCTAAATGATATCACGGAGAAGGATCGCTACACCCTGCCCCTCATGGACACCGCCTTCCACTCCCTCCAGGGGGCGACTTGGTTCACCAAGCTGGATCTACGCAGCGCATACCACCTCGTCCAGATCCGGGAGGGAGATGAGTGGAAGACAGCCTTCCGTACCCCGAACGGCCACTTCGAGTACCTGGTGATGCCGTTCGGGTTGACCAACGCTCCAGCCGTCTTTCAGTGCCTAATTAATGACATCCTCCGGGATTTCATTGGCCTTTTTGTGTTTGTCTACCTGGATGACATCCTCATCTTCTCCAAGTCCAGGGACGAGCACCGGGTCCATGTGAGGCGGGTCCTCCAAAGACTGCTGGAGAACCGGTTGTATGTGAAGGCTGAAAAATGCGAATTCTACTCTAAGACAACATCCTTCCTCGGGTTCATCATCTCCCACGACCAGGTGCTTCCGGACCCAGTGAAGGTGAAGGCGGTGGTGGAATGGCCCACACCTGCATCGAGGAAACAGGTGCAACAATTCATCGGGTTTGCAAATTTCTACCGCCTCTTCGTCCCTAATTTTGGCACCATCGTCGGCCCGCTGACCCGCCTCACGTCTCCTAAGGTCCCGTTCCGGTGGACCGAAGAGGCCGCGGCTGCTTTTCAGGCGCTGAAGGCGGAGTTCTCCTCCTCCCGGGTCCTTAGCCAAGTCAACCCGGCGCTGCAGTGCATCGTGGAGGTGGACGCTTCGGACACAGGAGTGGGGGCGGTTCTATCCCAGCGGTCGCCAGGTGATGGAGTCAAACGGCCCTGCGCCTTCTTCTCTCGGCGCTTGTCCCCGGCGGAGCGGAATTACGACGTGGGGGACAGAGAGCTCCTCGCCATCAAGCTCGCGCTGCAGGAGTGGCATCACTGGCTAGAGGGGGCGGACCTGCCGTTCGTGGTCCTGACGGACCACAAGAACTTGGAGTACCTGAGATCTGCCAAGCGTCTGAACGCCCGCCAGGCGCGCTGGTCCTTGTTCTTTGCCAGGTTCCGCTTTAACATCACCTTCAGGCCTGCCCGACGCCCTCTCTAGGCAATTTGCCCCTGAGGAGTCTGAGGACACGGTCCACACCATCCTACCCAGGTCGTGCGTCGTGGGAGCCGTCACCTGGGACATTGAAAGCAAGATCCGGAAGGCGCAGGAAGTGGAACCTGACCCTGGCGGCGGACCGGAGGGGAGGCTGTTCGTGCCATCCATGGTTCGGGGGAGGTCATCCACTGGTTGCATACGTCCAAGCTCACCTGCCACCCTGGTTCCTCCCGGATGATCGACCTCCTTCAACGGTCCTTCTGGTGGCCGGGCCTGCGGAGGGATGCTGCCCGCTAGGCCCGGGCCTGCCCAGTATATGCCACCAGCAAATGAGGTAATGCCCCTCCAGCGGGTTTGCTCCAGCCTCTGCCCGTCCCTGGCAGGCCCTGGTCGCATATCGCCCTGGATTTCGTCACCGGACTCCCAGTCTCAAACACCTTCGACACCGTCCTGACCATCATGGACCGCTTCTCCAAGGCGGCACACTTCATCCCACTGCGGGGTCTTCCATCCGCCCTGGAGACGGCAAACCTCCTAGTCCAACACGTGGTCAGGCTGCACGGGATTCCGGTGGACGTGGTCTCGGACCGGGGGCCCCAATTTTCCTCTGAGGTTTGGAGGTCATTCTGCAACGCCCTGGGAGCCAAGGTGAGCCTCTCCTCTGGCCATCACCCCCAAACCAACGGGCAGTGCGAGCGGACCAACCAGGAGCTGGAGGCTGCGCTCCGCTGCGTCACTGCGTCCAAACCTACGTCCTGGAGTAACCATCTCACCTGGGTTGAGTACGCCCACAACACCGCCCGCTCTTCTGCTACAGGGATGTCCCCCTTTAAGGCGTCCCTGGGTTACGACCCCCCTCTTTTTCCAGCGCAGGAGAGTGAGGTAACGGTCCCCTCAGTTCGGGCGCACCTCAGACAGTTCCGCTCCATCTGGGCGTCAGCGCGCAGTGCGCTTTTACGCACGGCGGAGCGCAACAGAACCACGGCGGACCGGCACAGAAGACCTGCCCCAGTGTACCAGGTGGGTCAGCATGTCTATGTGTCAACCCAGGACGTAATTTTAAAGGGCGAGAGGAGGAAGCTGGCACAGCGTTTTATGGGCCCATACCCCATCACTAGGATTATCAACCCGATGGCTGTGCGTGTAGCTATTCCCCCCTCCCTCCGCATCCATCCCACCTTCCACGTATCCAAGGTGAAGCTGGCAGTCTCCGACCCCCTTTGCCCTCCTCCTGCTGCGCAACCCGCGCCCCAGATGATTGATGGCCATCCAGCCTGGCCTGTCTCCTCCATCCTGGACTCCCGGCGCCGGGGTCGTGGGTTGCAGTACTTGGTGGACTGGGAGGGTTATGGGCCTGAACATCGGCAGTGGGTACCCTCGTCGTTTGTGTTGGACCCATCCCTCATTACTGAGTTCCACCAAGCGCACCCGGAGAAACCATCGCCAGGAGGCGCTGCTAGAGGGGGGAGTACTGTCACGCCTCGCCGCTCATCAGCGGCGCCAGCTGCACGCACACCTGCACATCATCAGCGGCGAGGGATTTAAGCCGCCTCGCCCTGGGCTTCGGCCTGAAGCCGTCAGACTTCGCTCGTCACTACTGCTGTAGGTAACCTCTACCTCTTCAGCAATTATATCGGTAAGAAGCCCTTACCGTTTCCCCTTCAAGTCTGCTCCCCTGTGCACAGGTGGATTTCCCGGCGGCGGACCATTCCTGTCCGTCTCCACTCCCTCGCTGCTGCACCGGGCTCTCCAGGTCGCTGTCTACCGGACTCCGTCCTTGCTGTGCCAGCCACCTGCTACTCCAAGTAAGCTCATCTCTATTTTATCATCTCCTGTGTTGGTGTGTGCCCGTCACCCTTCTCCTTGTGCTTCTCCCATAGGGTTGTCCGGCTGTACAGTCTCCTGCCTCCGTGCCCGACGCAGACGCCACCACCAATACATCCACATCTCGCAGACACACATCCATACACACTTGTTGTTAATAAAGCTATTTGAGCTACTCTGAACCTGCGTGTGTGTCTCCTGAACCGTGCATTATGTCAATTTTGTGCACAGATTAGACATTACTGGCAAAATTTTGTAGGAAAATGTTGAAACCCATAGGCTGTGATAACACCATCCCTCCCTTGGACACATGATTTACACATGCTAACATGTTCTTGCATGAGGCTGTGAAAGGTTTCCTTATTTTATCAATTTATCTAACACTGTGTCCCTGTTAGTATATTTCTAGACAACTGGACCCCTGCCTGATTTAAGACTGCAATAGCGGCATCTACGAACTGGGAAATGAGAGCGGAGCAGAGCGGCCCACCATTCAGCTAGCTAAACAGCTGTTCATTAGCTGTTTAGTCAACATACATCGTCCGAGATCATGGGTCCTAAGAAAGCTCAGCAGACTGAGGAGGTGGACGATATTAAAAGATCGCTTGACTTCTTGGCTGAAGAGATTTCTGCTGTTAAGCTGCAGCAAAAAAACATCCTGGGCCTGCTCCAGGAGGTGAAAGCGCTGCGGATCCAGAACGCCGAGAAGGACAAGAGGCTGTCGTATCTGGAGAGCAGAGTGTCGGACCTGGAGCAGTACACCCGGGTGAACGACGTGCTCATCACAGGGCTCTACATTAAACCCCGATCATATGCTCGAGCGGTGGCCGTGGACAGCGGAGGGAGGCTCGATGCGCTGGAAGCCGAATCCACAGAGCAACAAGTGGCGGCCTTACTGCAGTCCAAAGGAATCCAGCTGGACTGTAACACCATTGAGGCCTGCCACCCTCTGCCCAGGAAAAACAGCGACAAACCGGCTGTCATCATGAGGTTTGTCAATAGAATACACAAGACTGTGCTGCTAAAACAAGGTAGAAAACTGAAAGGAATGAACATTTACATAAACGAGCACCTCACAAAAGAAAACACAGAAATAGCCAGAAAAGCTAGATACGTGAGAAATCAGAAAAAGATTCAAAACACCTGGACATCAAACTGTAAAATATACATCAAATTAAATGGATCACCTGAAGAAGCCAAGGTCATTAACATCCGTAATATTATGGAACTGGACAAATACCAGTGAACATTATGAACTGGAGTCGACAGCAACAAGAGACAACTGTAGGACACTGAAGGGTCACACTCATCTGCATCAGGACATTTAATTACATGAAACAAAAGATCAACAAACAGGAACAACAGGAACTGAAAGTTTTTGAATATACGGATCACAACCCACAGGATGTAAAATATAACATAGACCCTGATAATAATTTATTTAGCTCCATCAATAATAATTGTAGTTACTACACGGATGAACAGTTTAACACTATGGTCACAACTGATTTCAATATTTCTATGATCCACTTCAACAGCAGAAGTCTCTATGCCAACTTTAATAACATTAAAGATTATTTACATCAGTTTAAAGAGCCATTCAATATAGTGACAATATCAGAGACGTGGCTCAGTGAAGAGAAAGGAGTGGATTTTACCATGGATGGCTATGAATTAAATTATATAAATAGAAGAGTGAAAAAAGGAGGAGGAGTTGCAATTTATGTTGACAAGAGCTTGCAATACAAGGTTGTTGAAAATTTGTCAGTAACTGTGGATGATTTA
The DNA here is from genome assembly GCA_020510985.1 of Pholidichthys leucotaenia. Taxonomy (NCBI): domain Eukaryota; kingdom Metazoa; phylum Chordata; class Actinopteri; order Cichliformes; family Pholidichthyidae; genus Pholidichthys; species Pholidichthys leucotaenia. The sequence continues at coordinate 201,205,142 of CM035843.1, read as the reverse complement.
TTTGAATGTATTACAATAGAAATCTGTCTGGACAATGTGAAGAATATGGTCGTGAGCTGTGTATAGAGAACACCTGGCTCAAACATTGACTTATTTAAGGACTGAATGGAAAAATGTATGCAAAACTAACTCATAAAGTTATGTTCATCTGTGGGGATTTTAATATAGATCTTATGAATTCAAAACAACATAGTTTGACAGAAGAATTCATCAACACAATGTACAGTATGGGCTTACATCCAACAATTACCAGACCTAGCAGAATCACGTCACACAGTGCCACACTAGTAGATAGCATAATCACAAACATTATGGAAAATAATATCATGAGTAGGCTTTTAATGAATGATATCACCACCTGCTGATTTTTGTTGTCTATCAATGTGATTATAGGAAGACAAAGCATACCAAAAATATTAAATATAAAAGAATAAGAACTGAAGAATCTATGTATTTACTGACAAAGGAATTATTGATTCATGACTGGAAGATAGTTTGTGGTGAAAATGATATAAATAAAGCATATGATAAATTTTTACAAATATTTCAATCATTGTACAATAAAAACTGTCCTATAAAACAATACAGTGACAGACAACAAAATAGAAATATTCCTTGGGTCAACAAGGGGTTACTAAATGCATGTAAAAAGAAGAATACATTATATAAACAATTCATTAAGTGCAGAATGGTAGAGGCTGAGATCAAATATAAAAGATATAAAAACAAGCTTACTAATATAATGAGGACTTGTAAGAAAGAATACTACAACAGAATATTAGAGGATAATAAAAACGACTTAAGAGGAATATGGCAAGTACTCAGTGGGATTATTAGTAACCGATCTAAGAATGCTAATTATCCAGAATATTTTATTGAAAATGACAATCTGATAAATAATATGGAGGATGTGGTCAGTGTTTTTTTTTTTTTTTTGCGCAAGATGGCGCCCACAGTGGTCGCCATGGTGCTTCGCTGCGCCCTTTGTTTGTTTTTGTTTGTCAATTGTGTGTCTGCGAGCTCTTATACCCGTGAAGAGCTTCTAAATATCACGACTTTCACTCCCACGGACCTACTCCCAGTTTTTTTAGCTCCTGCCGCCGATCTGGTTCATTGCTTGGCTCGGAAAGTGAGACGGCGAAAGAGAGGAAGACGAGCGGGCGCTCTCGTCCGGCTTCGCAGGAGAGGTACGCGCACGGCTTTGCCTGGCATATTTCTGTCCAATACCAACTCTCTCTCTAACAAGGTAGATGAACTGAGACTGCTGATGCGTTTTAAGGACCTCTCTTCCTCGGCTGCCCTCTGTTTTACCGAGACCTGGCTCAGGGAAAACACACCGGACAGCGCGCTGCACCTCGAGGGATTTCAGCTGTTTCGTGCTGATCGTGACACAGAGCTCTCCGGTAAATCCTCAGGAGGTGGAGTCTGCTTTTACATCAACAGCAGCTGGTGCTCTGATGTAACGGTAATTTCCAAACACTGTTCTCCCGCCCTGGAATTTCTTTTTATTAACTGCAAGCCATTTTATTCCCCGCGGGAGTTCGCCTCATTCATCCTCGCCGCTGTGTACGTCCCTCCCGACGCGGACACGCGCGAAGCTCAGCGCGTGCTCGCGGATCACATCCAACACACGGAGCGGATTTTTCCAGACTCTCTGGTTATTGTGGTTGGCGACTTTAACCAGAGCAATCTGAGCCACGATCTCCCCCGCTACAAACAGTTTATTAAATGCCCCACCAGAGGAATAAACACGCTGGATCACTGTTACACCACAGTGAAAGACGCATATCGCGCTGTTCCCTGCGCTGCGCTCGGATTATCTGATCACGTGATGGTCCACCTCATTCCCACATACAGACAGAGATTGAAGCTCACTAAACCTGTTGTGAGCACTACGAAGAAATGGACCAGTGAAGCTGAGGAGAAGCTGGAAACGTGCATGGAAATAACTGATTGGGGCATGTTTAAAGGAGCCACGCATGATCTGGATGAGTACACGGACACTGTGAACTCTTATATCCACTTTTGTGAGGAGAGCATCCTTCCATCGCGCACCAGGGTGAGGTACTCTAATGACAAGCCCTGGTTCACAGCTAAGCTCAGACAGATCAGGAAAGAGAAGGAAGCAGCGTTGAAAAGTGGAGACAGGGGCTGCTACAGGGAGGTTAAATATCGGTTTAACAGAGAGCTGAGGAGAGCTAAATCTGTGTATTCTGAGAGACTCCAGCAGCAGTTCACTGCTAATGACTCGGCTTCTGTGTGGAGAGGACTGAGGCAAATCACCAATTATCGGCCTCAGGCTCCTAAAGGTCAGTATGACAAAGCCCTTTGTCAAAGACTGTCCCAACACTATGCTATGTCCCAACACTATGCCCGTTTTGACACCTCGTCATCTGTGTCCTGTTCTACACAGCCATCATCGAGTCCATCCTCACCACCTCCATAACCGTGTGGTACGCAGGAGCCACTGCCAGGGACAGACTAAGGCTGCAGCGCGTCGTGCGCACTGCTGAGAAGGTGATCGGCTGCAAGCTCCCATCTCTCCAGGATCTGTACATCTCCAGGACCCGGAGGCGTGCTGGCCGGATCATAGCCGATCCCTCACACCCTGGTCACGTACTGTTTGCCCCCCTCCCCTCAGGTAGAAGACTTCGGTCCATCCAGACTAAAACCTCCCGTCACATGAACAGCTTCTTCCCCTCTGCCATCAGACTGCTGAACACTAAGTGACTTATTGACTCTCGTGCACTATGTACAGCAGCTCAACCAGACTCATGTCAATCATCACTGTTTTCTTCCTGCATTACCGACTGCACTATATGGTTCTCCATTATCTGCTGCTCGCTAATATATTTTAACTGCTGACCAGTATTACTCACTCTTATTCTACACTTTATTGCATGTATAGTTTATTTCTTTTATTTTATCATGTTTAATGTTGCAGCATTGCACTGAGACAAATTCCTAGTTTGTGTACTACATGAACAATGGCAATAAATCTGATTCTGATTCTGATTCTGATTCTGATTCTGATTCTGGTTTCAATAAATTTTTTGTAAATGTTGGTCCTGAATTAGCAAAATCAATAGTGAAACCAGAAACAAACAACAGTGGTTCTGTAAATGAAATAGAAGATAGAAATCCAAACACAATCTTTTTGGGTGCAGTTACTGAAAAGGAAATTATCAAGACTGTGAGTAAATTTAAGAACAAAGAAACAACTGACTGGAATGAAATTGACATGACAATAGTGAAAAAAGTAATTGAAGGAATTGTTAAACCACTCGCCCACATCTGTAACCTGTCATTTGAAACTGGTACATTTCCAAAACAAAATGAAAATAGCAAAAGTAATACCACTATACAAAACAGGAGACAGTCGTTATTTCACAGATTACAGGCCGGTCTCTTTACTCTCACAATTCTCCAAAATACTTGAAAAAATCTTCACTAAGAGACTGGATGATTTCATTGAAAAACACAACCTTCTTACAGACAGCCAGTATGGTTTTAGAGCAAATAAATCTACATCTTTGGCACTGATCGAACTTATAGAAGAAATTATGAGTTGTATAGATAAAAAAAAAGTTTGCTGTAGGAGAATTTATAGATTTAAAGAAAGCTTTTGACACCATTGACCACAGAATTTTACTGAGGAAATTGGAAAGGTATGGGATAAGAGGGGTTGGACTGAGTTGGGTGGAAAGTTATTTAAGTAACAGACAACAATTTGTACAAATTGGTGAGCACAAATCACCCTTCATGGACATCACTTGTGGTGTGCCCCAGGGGTCAGTTTTGGGACCCAAGCCCTTTATCTTGTATATAAATGACATATGCCAAGTATCAAAAATTCTGAAATTTATTTTGTTTGAGGATGACACAATTATCCTTTGCAGTGGTGAAAATTTGCAGCAGGTTTTAGAGGTGGTCACAACTGAAATGAAAAGGTTAACGCAGTGGTTCAACAAAAATAAATTATCTCTAAATCTGGGGAAAAAAAAAACAAAAAACAAAAAACAAAGATTATGTTGTTTGGAAATTATATTTGGAAATTATAAAATAAATCATGAAATAATGGTAACGATAGATGATACCAGAGTAGAAACAGTACAGGAAAATAAGTTTCTGGGGGTGACGCTAGACAATAAAATCTGCTGGAAACCTCACATCAGTCACATCCGGGCCAAGTTGGCAAAATGTATAGGGATACTGGGGAAAACAAGACACATCTTGGACTATAAATCATTGTTCTTACTGTACAATTCACTGTTTCTACCTTATCTTAACTACTGTGTAGAGGTCTGGGGAAACACCTACAGGACCAATCTACAGCCAATATGCACATTACAAAAAGAAGCTATAAGGATAATAAATAATGGAAGATATAGAGATCATATCAATTTGTTGTTTTTAAAGCCGCATGTCATAAAGTTCATGGATTTGGTTAAATTTAAGACAGCACAAGTAATGTACAGGGCAATTAATAATCAACTCCCGACTAATATACAAAAAATATTAAAAAAAGAGACAATGATTATAATTTGAGAGGAGACTTAAACTTTACAAAACCTAAGGTATGAACAACTAAGAAAAGTCTGTGCATATCTGTCTGTGGGGTGGATTTGTGGAACAGTCTGGAGCTGTAACTGAAACTATGTACAAACAGAAATCAATTCAAAAATAGGTATAAACATTATTTGCTGCAAGAATATATGTTAGAAGGGTAGTATTTATATGTACGATTCACTATGCTCACTCTGGGACACTATGGAATGGTAGGTGGGACAGTACTGTGTGTACAGTATCTGTGTTGTTTGGGGCTGGGTTTTGATGTATGGACTGTATGTATGTTGGGATGGATGGGTGTTAATGTTGATATGTACAAAATATAGTTAATTGTTTACTTGGGGACTTAAATGAGATAATTTGTATCTATTTCACATGAGTTGTATTTATTTATGGAAAAGAGGAGTTGGAGTTAATAAGTGTTCACTTCTTCCTTCTCCCTTTCGAGCACTGTATACTGTCACTTTATCGCACTTGTCATTTGTTTTTGTTTTTTTTACTTTTTTGTTCGAAATAAAGTATGTATCTATCTATCTATGACAAAATCCATGTGCGCAAGTAGCAGCATAGTGAAATAATTTTTGTGGGAGGATGGGTTTACCCTTTGGTCAGGTATAAATTTGGGAACCTTGATTAAAAACAGCACCTTTATTTAACCACCTATAGACTCCAGCCTATGGAGATATGTTTTGTTTGCATATTTCTTCATCAGGAGGTACCAGCAATATATCATAGAGGAGCAATTGGCTCCTATTAGGAGGTATAAAATGTGCAAGATTTGCTGACATTGCCTGAGAAAAAATTGTAGGAGACTCACAGTAACCCTGTGGTAGTCTGGTGAATGTGTACTTTTTGTTCTCAGATATGAATGCAAACCAAAATTGATGATCTGGGTGTGCTGGTATGCTAAAAATGAATTGCTAATGACTACCCCTGTGAAAAATTGCATTTGGGGTTCCAGTTCATTCAGCATTGTGTGTGCGATCCTGGTACACAATGAGCACAAAGTATTATAGCTTTGTTAATTCCTGCAGGTCCTGCTTCATCAGGATGGCGGAGCTTTTCCCACAGGAATGGGGAGGCTGAGCATGACACTATGACATCTGTTGCTTTTAGCTCTTTTATGACCTGTTTAACACCTTTTTGAGCTTCTAGACGGATATTGTCTTTTATATAGTCTATAGTGTGACTTTGATGATACAGTATTGTTAACATTAGATCAAAGTCAGGTAAATGGAAAATGTCTGCTGTGTCAATTTCCTTTACATGTGTAGGAGTGAGTCCACTTATCCGTTTTAGTCCTAATCATGCAGTCCAGTTTTGTTGTAGTGGATGTGGCTCCTGGCCTTCTTCCCCTTCCAGCAACCGGTCTTGCCTTTGGGAACACTCTCTTTGCCAGTGACCCCATTGTCTACACTGATGACCCACACCACTCAGTTTCCACTATGGGGGTGCTTTCCCTCCTCGGCCACGGCCCCTCCTCCTCCACTGCTCACGTCCTCTCCCCTCCTCCTCCTCGGCTTCCTTGATAAAAGACAGATTCATGGGGAGCCCCAGCCCCCTGAGATTCATTCATTCAGTCATCTTCTTCCGCTTAATAAGATAAGATAAGATAAGATAAGCCTTTATTAGTCCCACAACGGGGAAATTCCAGGATTGCAACAGCACAGGGATAGCAACACTCAGAGCAACAATCAGAAGGCAAGAAAAAAAACAAGCAAGCAAGAGCAGCTAATATACATATGTACATATTACTATAAAATATATATATACACACACACACACAGACACACAGTGCAGAGCATTGTAGCTGGATGGAATAAATCCTTTTCGGGTCGCGGGGGAGCTGGAGCCTATCCCAGCATCTTTGGGTGAGAGGCAGGGTACACCCTGGACAGATTGCCAGTTCATCACAGGGCCAACACAGAGAGACAGACAACCATTCACTCACACAGTCATACCTAAGGACAATTTAGAATCCCCAGTTTTGTTGCCAATTAACCTAACTTGCACGTTTTTGGCATGTGGGAGGAAACCGGAGAAATCCCGGAGTAAACCCACGCAGACACGGGGAGAACATGCAAACTCCACACAGATCACTGTTGGTCGGGGGCTGGGATCGAAGCCAGGATCCCCCGGCCAAGGGTGAGTTGCTGTGCTGCCGCAGTGCTAACCACTCCGCCACCTGAGGTTCAGCAATCACATAAATAGGGGCAGGATTTTCTTTCAACCTTTTATTTTCCTTTCATACCTAGATTCCCAATCTTCAGACACAGTACACCAATCTGTTAATATCTTGAAATTTAGTACAATGTCAAACAATATTTTCAAGTGATCCAGACCAGCTAAGAGTTTTGTGTAAATAGTTTGCTGTTATCCTAACCTTAGTTTTCATAAAATAACTACATTTTATTTGTCTGAATCAAGTCTAAAAGTTTAATCCCTATAAACTAATAATTAGTTGACAAGATTTCATACTTTGATTCATGTTATAATTAAAAATAATTAAGGATGATTAAAACATTATCATTCCATCTACGTCCAAACCACATCAGATGCAAAAATATTCTAAACGTTGCTTTCCCAGTAACATGTAAGAGTGCACTGCTCCATTATGCTGCAGGACAGTGCAGTGAGAAATGACTTGTCCAACATGACGGTAATGTTTGGTTGATCGCTAATTGATCAGCTCACATAGGATCAGATGGATATAATTCAGATTTTTACTGCTTTGACATGAAGTGTGCACTTTGCTTCTGGGTTAGGGTGGTGAGTTAGGAAAAGGAATAAGGGGGAAAATATCTTTCACACTCATCAACCTTCAATTTTCCTCTAAAACCAAACTTCCTTCTCCATTTCTCAACATGTCCTGCACTTCCCTTTTTCCTCTGGTTCATAAACTTACTGTCCCCTCTCAGCACACAAACTTCACCATAAGCCTTGTTCTCCACACAACAACACACACAACAATAATAATCTCCACATTTATTTCTCTTCTTTTTTTCCCCTTTTTTTTCAGTACTGTTTGAATTACCCCTATTTTTATATATTCTCAACCTAGGATTTTCAAAACAACATATTCCCTTTTAAAATTAGGAATAAATCTACTTATTCTGTCCTCTGCCCAGATTAAAGTTGAATCTCTTCCCTCTCCTGCTGATTGGGGGTAGCTCTCTGTTGCCTCGCTGCTCCAAACCTGCTGTTGAGCAAGTGGGTGAGGTCTTTCTTTTCCATGCACAGCCTTGGAGAGGCTCTCTTTCAGCCAGAGATACTAAGGTTCTGGGTTTCATTGGAAAATTTCCTCTTAAGGATTCAAAAATCAGGCAGAGTAAAAGTTTTAAGCAGATTTGGACCAGAGTCCAAAGTGGGGTGTGCTGACACTCAAACACAGAGCTTTTTAAACATCCCCTAGCAGGAAATCTCTATGGGGGAAATCTAGGGACATATGCAAACATACATTTCCCCATCATTCCTCCCTTTTCACCCAAAATGAATCCACAAAGAAAAATTTGATCAACACATTTTCAAACAACTTGATGATATTTACAGAGTTATTGTGTATATTTCCCTGTCACTTTATTTGCCTACTCTTTTCTCTTAGCTTAACTTCATGTAGAGGATACTTTCATTGAGCCGCATCCGGTCATCAATACAAGTGGTATCGTATCATAAAGTTCAGTCCTATACTGATTTTAACAAGCTGTCATTCATCCTTTTACTCACTCATTGATTAAATTTGAGAGTCTTGTAATATATTAGAGTACCATATTTATGCTCATTAGTTGATGTAAAAAAGTTCCTGCATTGCAAATCTTCCTTATTTACAAAAAGCGGCTCTTTGATCTGTCCCTAACATGTGAATGCATGCATGTTTATGAGCCTCCTTGCATGTTCTTACGATCATAAAAAATAGCCACAAAATAGAAGATTATCTTTATATTAAGTTTTCCCAATAAGATTTTAAAAACAGGACAAAAGGCTTACTCTGACTGAATGTTGCAGACAGTCCTACAGAGATTTTTAGAAGAGGTTCCATGCTCATCTTCTGATTAGTGGGGGCCCTGGTTTGTCCACGACACCAAGACAAAGGCTTTGTGTCCCCATGTCCGTTGTCAATGTAGTTGGCTAACTGCCCGCCTCCTCCTCCACTGAAACTGTAAAAATTAAAATTAAACAATTACCAGAATCTTTTCAGTTAACCAACCAATAATTACAGAAGAAATACTATTTCTCAGTTTATCTTTTTATTGAAACATGCAGGGAGTCAAAGAACATGGCCGTGGGTCTTTCGCAACCTACTCTGGTGAAAGACCCAGAAAAAAGAAATCCCCCCTACATATAGCTTCTGGTTGCTGGGCGTTCCCAGGCAACTTTCCAATAAGAGTCCCCGACAAAAGTCTGGTCTTTGTCCAAACTGGTTTTAACCGGTCCACTCAGCGTCCAGATGCATCCTGCCTTTATGGCTTTATGGCTTCTCTCAGGCCAGATGTCTCCTCTTTAGTCCTTTATGGCATTCACATCCTGTTGGTTAGCTCTACGCAACCCCATGCCCATATATGGAAGCAGGAACAGAGACTAGAGCTTGTGTGTGCATGTGTGTAACTGATGTGTATGTGTAAATGGTATATGTGTGTGTTTGACTTGTGTGTGCGTGTGTGTGTGTGTGTGTAGCTAAAATATATGCGTATGCAAGCACTTTGTGTAATATTTAACTAACCAATCTTCACTATTTATTTTCACTATTTATTTATTATAACAGAAGTAATCTGTTTATATTAAGGATCAGCCAATCTGATCTGCCATATCGGTACTGGGTTTGATTCAGGAAAAATGGCCAGATCGGTATCGGTAAGGAATGAAAGTAATTTACCGAGCCGATACATTTATAATAATAAAATGAAGGTGCGATCCTGTTCTCAGCCGTGCTGCATATTTCTGTAAACACAGGCAATGAGTGGCAAATCACTGGAGCCTGTCTGCGGGATTCGCCTCAGTATGTTGCTGTGTGGTACCAGCATTTACAATTTTACACCACCAACTTGATAAAACACTTGCCAAAGTATCACGGCAGCAAAAAAGTATGCTGAATTCTGTCAAGAACCGAGCAGAACCAAGTGTGTTGTGCAGCAGCAGCCGCTGTTTTACTGCACGCCATACAGCGGTTGCAGCAGCTGTGTTACCCGGGGGAGAAAACAGTTGTAAAAATTGACCATCCCCAAAAATTTCTGTAGGGCCCTCATGGTCTGTGGACGCAGAAAATCTGACAGTTATTAGTTTATCTGGCAGTGGGATCGCGCCGTCTGGCGGATGGTCCAAAAAATCAATCACTGGCAGCCCGAAGTGGCACTTTGCTGGGTTAACAATAAGCCTGTGCGCTTCCAACTGTTGGAAAACTTGTTTGAGGTGGGTGAGGTGATCCTCTTCTGAAGCGCTAGCCACCAAAATGTTGTCAAAGTAGACAAAAACAAACGGCAGGTCACAGAGCACTGCGTCCATCAATCTTTAAAAAGTTTGCGATGTGCCTTTTAACCTGAATGGCATGCGTAAAAACTCAAGAAGGCCAAAAGGAGTTATTACCACCATTTTAGGAACACCATGTGCGTGACCCGGGACCTGGTGGTACCCGTGGACCAGATCCACTTGAAAAAATGCACATCCCGGCCAGGTGCATGGAAAAATCCTGGATGTGCGGGATGGGATACTGGTTGTGTTCTGTGGCGTTGTTCCAGCGTCAAAAATCGCTGCACGGCCACCACAACCCATTGTCCTTGGGTACCGTGTGCAGTGGAGATGCCCAAGGGCTGTTGGAGCGCCTAACGATGCCCAATCACTCCAAGTTAGCAAATTCCTCAAGCACGCTGGCTAGTTTAGCTGTGTCCAGGCAGCGAGGGCGAGCAAACACAGGTGAACATTTCATTGTGATAAAATGTTTGACCCCATGCTTGGTTACCGCAGTGGAAAAGGTGGGAACCATGAGTGCTGGGAACTCAGAAAGCAAACGCTGGTACTTAGCTCCTGGAGCTAGAACGTTAGTGTGTGTTGGTTGCCCAACTCCCCAAGCTGTGCAGGGCAAGGAGGACAAAGAAACAGCATCCACTATGCGTCTGTTTGCAAGATCAACAAGCAATACGTGGGCACACAGAAAATCAGCACCTAAGATGGGGACCGAACATGCAGCTACCACAAAGTCCCACTGGTAATTTCGTCCATGTACACATACAGTCACGGTCCTTTCTCCAAACATCCTGATGGTAGCCGTAAGAGCTGGGCTGATGCCTTCTTCCAACCAGTCCACGCTGACTGGCAAAATGAGGCTCTTCTGGGAGCCTGAGTCCACCAGAAAACGTCTCCCAGAACGTGTGTCCATGATGAAAAGCAGCTTCTCCCTGTCGCCAGTGGTTGCAGGTGCTACTGACTGCTGGCTGTCTCATTTCCCAGCTTTCTTGAAGTGGCATGGTGGCAGACAATGTTGCACTTCCTTGCCAAAACAGCGGCAAGAAAAACACAGCATCCCAGTCCCGTGTCTCCTGGTGGCCGTCCCTGCCACCGCCGTCGGCTCCTTGACCTCGCTGGATTCCTTTGGAGATCCCGGTGTCACTACATGCACACTGAGAGCCTTGTTTGCCAGGATGATTCGGTCTGTGTCTTCTGCCAGCGCGCGGTAGTTCCTGGCCACCAGCAGTGACGAGTTAGCGAGGATCGCCCGCGCTGTAGCTGGTAGGTTCCTGAGGAAGAGGTGGGTAAACAGGAATAATCCGTCGTCTTTACCCATTAGTGCGAGCATGCTCTCCTTAAGTTCCACAGTCGATCTGTCCCCTAACTCCGAGTGTGTGAGGAGCCTTTCTGCCTACTCCCCGTCCGAAAGGGTATAAGGTTGCAGCAGCATCTGCTTTAAAGCATCGTATTTTCCTTGGGCTGTTGGGTCTTGGAGTAGACTCATGGCTTGCTGCGTGGCGTCCGCGTTTCAGTAATGCCACCACATGATGGTACTTTGTGTCATCTGTTGAGACTCCGCGGAGGGTGAACTGGGCTTCCACGTGAATAAACCAAGCGGCCGGGTTGTGAAGTCAAAAGTCCGGGAGTCTGACTGCCGCGGCGCATACAGCGGTGGGAGCCTCCGCGGGAGTGTCTCCATGGTGGTGCTCGGTCTGTGTTCCATTTCACATCTCTAGGTCACCAATGTGGAGGAAGGAATCAGATGAGACCACGAGCTGACAACACCGACTTTATTCTCCTCCATCAAACATAACAGACTGAATCTGAGTGCCAGAGCGAACTCTCTAATAGACTTTATTCTCGCCTTCGGCACACAGGGTGAGCACATTAACATACAAGCTGTGAAACATGCACACACATCCACATACACATTAACATACCATCACAGAGCAGGTCTTAATACAATACATTCGCACCCCTGTGTCCTCAGGTGTGAACCTGGCACAGCAGGGCCGAAAGGAACATCTTTCTTTGGCTTTATACCCCCTAGTGCTCTGGCGCCCTTAGCTGGCTCTGCTCGCCTTTTCCCCATTATCATTTCTGACTACCTTCTCCCCCACCAACCCCCTGTACTGGGTGGAGTGCCATGTCCTCTTGCGTTCCCTACAGTATGGGCTCATCCCGAGTTTACATATTAGGAATAAACATCTTCAATCTCCCTAAACTACTACTAAAATGCCTCTGATAACTAAAGCAGAAAGCTGTTTCACAGTTTTATTGAAAACCACAATCCGGTGATATTTTTGCACAAACATTTGCACATTACAGCAGCAACAGAAATATTTAGTGCTGATGCCAACAACAGGTTTGAACCACCGAGTAAAACTGAGGTCTGTTTCCCCCTCCATTCATTTCTTAACCTGCTGGTAATATTGCTTATTTTGTTGAGTCTGCCGTGTCTGCCCTGCATTAATGCTGTAACATACTGTATGTGAACGATTCAATCGAATATACTAGTTTTTATTTGTGAATGGACTACTGAATCACTCACCAGAACTGTAGTAAAAGCCAGGGATCACCAGCTGAATCACCCGCCTGAGCAGCAAATGATCTTTGCCCGCTCCATTCAGCCGACTCTCATGGTAGACAGCTGGAGCTCCTGTACATTACTGAGTGATTTGGTGTACCACTATTTCTCACAGATCTTTTTAGCTTGACTCAGTATGCTTCAGTGAACTGTGAATCCCATCAATAGCCTCCTTCCGAGGCCACTGTTACGAGTGTAACTGGAACGATCCTAAGTGATTTAACTGGTTGGTTAATTGATCACTCCCCAGATGAGCTTCCAATTAATGTTTTGGACCCAACTGGAACTATCCGGGGTGATTTAACCATTTGGTTAATTGATCGCTCCCGGGATGAGCTTCCAGTTAATGTTATCTCAGCCTGGGATCACACAAATCACAAAGTCCATTTCAACCCTTACGTCAAGGTGGACTGGCCTCGTCATTTTCACCCTTAGGTAAGGTAGACCACACCTCATCATTTCCGCCCCTAGGCAAGGTTGACCACACCTCACAAGTCACTTTCACCCTTGGGCAAGTGTAGTGTGACCTTGAGTTCCAATTTATAAAATTATTCTTTGCTGAAGAATTTTTTTTTTCAACTCAGAAGTCTGGCTTTTGAGACTGCGTCTTTCACCCAAGAACTAGAGCTGTAACCCTATCCATTGGCCATAAAGTGGAAGTTAATCCCTTTCTCCAAGACTCTTTGGCAAAGGAATGTTTTAATTGACAGTTTTATGATCGACATAGTCAAGACTTTGGAAGCCAAGACTCTCCAGTAAACAACCTGTTTCACTGTGCCATCTGGTGGACGAATCAGGAATATTTAACTTTTTGCTTTGCAGTGGAATTTATGCCTTATGGACAATGAACTAATTCATGTTCTTTCGCTTAAGACAGTATCTGCCAACAAAGACCTGATTGAACTCTGGGACGGACAATGGGTTTCAAATGCTTTTATTGATATGATTTGCTTTGATATGATTGTGATATGTTTTGCTATTTTCAGGAAGAAATTAATGTTTGCATGCTTATTATCACAAGTTAATTACAGTAGACGTAGATGCATTTTATGCTCCTTTATTGAATAGAATATCTTAATCACTAAAGTTTAAGGAATTTATGCTTTTTTTCAGGAACATGTGTCTTAAAAGGGGGTCTCACTTCTCAGATCAAATGTCTCTTCCTCTCCTCATTCTTCAGCAGACCATAGCTGCACTTTAACTGACCAATAGAGTTCAAAGCTTCATTGCATTTCCCTTTTTAGGCCGAGTTTATGATCCTTGTTGGAAGAAGCTCAAGTATAATTGGGCCACCTCAGGTCTCATGAAGTTTTGGGACCACCCTGCAACACTAGAGAAAGCTTAACTTTTATTGCTCTTTGTTCAGAGTCTGCTCGGGTGTGGTTGGCAAAAGCTGTGAGCAGCTTTCTCTGCTCCTCCAATTTCTCCTATCTTTTTAAAACGGGCCTAGAGGCTGTCATGCTCTGTGTAAATCCTGTTTCTTTTCTTTAAAATTCATTTTTCTTATTTTATTCTTCCTTTTCTTTAAATTATCGTGCAAGAAGATTTTGTTTAATTTTTTTTTAAGCTTAAACCAACTCATTTAAACCATCAACATCAGAAGAAATGAGTTTGTGATGTAATTTGACTTTCTGATGAGACTTTGCACCATAAACTAATTCCTTCTTCAGTGCATCAGAGAAGACCTCACCCAGACTGCTGGAGACCAGCCTTTGTGATCCCGGGAGGAGGCCATAAAAGTGATATGGAGTCTCCACACAGACCCACACTGGCCCAGAGAAACAGAATCCAGTGGACCCGCCTGCTACCCATTGGGACGCAAAGTTTCTGTGGTGATGCTCTGTTATGTAATTTACACTTGTCTTCAGAATATTCCTGGTATAAGTTCTTTGAACCTAATTTTATGCAAACACCCATCAGAATCTCAAAATGCATGTTGGAGGCGGATGATAAAATAAAGGCAGCGAAGTGAGGTTTTAAATAGGTTTATTATCATACCGCCTTCACAGGGGCTCTCCAGCAAAGTGTGCAGATGAGCAGTGGCAGAGAATGAGAGGGTGAACATGGATTTCAGTGAGCTTATATACCCAGCTACAGACAATACATGAAAGGTATGGTATCATCAAAGAGACTGCAGAAAGGCATGAGACATTTGCATTTGAGAGACACAGTAAGGGCAGGAAGCATGAACACAATGCATGAATGGCACATTAACATCACAGTGGTGAGCCGGAAAAAGCCAGGAGAAGCGGGCTGTCTGTAGACATTAATACACACATTTCATTGTTCTGTTAATTGCTCTAGTTGAGTGCTGTGCCTGACCCAGTCTGTTGTGGGGATTACGCCACAGTTGTCTTTCATTAAACTACGTTCTTTTTCAGAGTAAAACAAATTTTCTAATTTTTTTATAAAGTTAATTATCATTTTCTTCATAAAATCACATCCACTTTTCTCAACCAATGCTTTTTTTAAGGTTTTCCAATTTCCAGTCTACTGACAAATTAAACTATGCTTCATGTGGTTCCACAAATGCTTGATTCATAAGTAACTCAGTAACAGTCTATGATGCCCATGATACATGTAAATTCTTTGTTTTAAAGTTATGAAAATATGTTAACCTATTCTGACATTCCTTATTAAATCATTGAAGGACATATGGGAGTTATTGTGTTGTTATTGTTAACAAGGATTTGAGTGCGATGAAAGTAAATCTTCATTCCTACTAATACGTGTACCAACATTAAATTACCTATAAAACCCTTTAATTTCACTACACAAGGTAAACCTCACTCATCACCCAGGCTGGGAATTGAGCTCATGCCATCAGGGTCCCAACCAGCTACTGCTCTATCACTGAGCCAAAGAGGAATTCCTTCCTAGCACCTTGGCTAGGAGTGGAGGTATACCCTAATGGTTCATGACCTGCACCACTGACTAATTTCCCATGGAGGGGGTCGTCACAGCCGCCTGTCTGCTACTGCCAGCAAATCTTCTGTCTCCTTCCATGCAGCCCACGCGCATGAGACAATGCATAAAAAGAAGCATAGTATGTATCCTGGTTGTGTTTGCTAATGTATTAACTTAGCCACGTAATGAAGGGGTCAAATTAGCATACGTTATGGGATTTTTTAAATTACTGATCGTACGGAGGGCAAAATTATTGTACAAATATGATAATTATCATATGTCTGGCAACACTGCACAGGATGTTATAAAATGGTAAATCCCACCCACTGCTGTATCATTGGCCAGCGTAGCTGTCTGTCATGCAGCTAACAGTGTTAGAAAATGTTTGTTTAAAAAGCAGTTTGTCTTATTTTCTTTAGACTTCAGTCACGCTAATAGACATCACCGTTTTCACCTGCTTCACTAATACACAGTCAGTAATATATCTCGCTTCATTCTGGCTTATTTTGCTATATTTTCACCATGATGCTACATTGATCTGTTAGCATTAGCTTGGCTATGTGTTTGGCATCACATTGGTGGGAAGGAAGTAATTGACAGGGGTCTGGTGTTAGCTTAACTGTTGATCTAGCTTGTTTTGATCAGTATTTTCCATAAATTCTATTCATTCCACTGGAATCCTTGTTCAACTACAACACTTGACCACAGGGTGGTGCCAACTTTTTCACAGAAAAATAAGGGACAGAGGGTTTTAACTATTGCTTGGTGCCACGATGTTGTGGACATTAGTGTTGTCATAATACTGGGAATTTTTACCTTGTGGAAGATGAAAGCAGACTGTTATGCCCATAACAGAGAACCAATAATGAGGCTGGAGGTGCAGCAGAACACGACATTATTATTGCACTCACTGTACAGTACAGACACTCCCAGCAGGCAGAAGTGAGGTCCAAGAGACTGTCCCTCTTCTGCACAGCCCTCTTATAGTCCGGGCGGTGGCGGAACTGGAAAGGTGGAGCCACCACCCATATCACACAATAATATGTCTTATTAACAATATGACCAACACTACATCCCCCCCCCACCTTCAAAAAGGTCCAAAATGCACACATACAATCAAGACCCTCCAAAATTTAGCACCCGAATCACGCAGTAACAGTGAACAAAAATAATTAAGGCCTAACCATGCACACAACCAACTAAAGCTAGGGGGAGACAGGTGGACTACTGTCCCACCCCCACACAGCTAGACGGATTATTCTGCCGTCTCTATAAATATACAGTTAGGCCCAGAAATATTTGGACAGTGACACAATCTTCATGATTTGGGCTCCGCATACCACCACATTGGATTTGAAATGAAACAACTACAACGGAATTAAAGTGCAGACTTTAAGGTTTAATTCAAGGGGTTGAACAAAAATATATGATTAAACATGTAGGAACTGTAGCTATTTTTATACAAATGCTCCTCATTTCAGGGGCTCAAAAGTAACTGGTCAAATAAACATAACCCTAAGTAAAATGTTACTTTTCAATATTTTGTTGAGAATCCTTTGCAGGCAATGACTGCCTGAAGTCTGGAACCCATGGACATCACCAAACGCTGGGTTTCCTCCTTTCTGATGCTTTGCCAGGCCTTTACTGCAGCTGTCTTCAGTTGTCGCTTGTTTATGGGTCTTTCTGCCTTAAGTTTTGTCTTGAGCAAGTGAAATGCATACTCGATTGGGTTGAGATCTGGTGATTGACTTGGCCATTGCAGAATATTCCACTTCTTTCGCGTTGTGCGCGCCGCTGAGAAGGTGATCGGCTGCAAGATCCCATCCCTCCAGGACCTGTACATCTCCAGGACCCGGAGGCATGCAGGTCGGATCATAGCCGACCCTTCACACCCTGGACACGCACTGTTTGCCCCCCTCCCCTCAGGCAGAAGACTTCGGTCCATTCAGACTAAAACCTCCCGCTACATGAACAGCTTCTTCCTCTCTGCCATCAGACTGCTGAACACTAAGTGACTTATTAGACTCTCGTGCACTACGTACAGCAGGTCAACCGGACTCATGATAATTATCACTGTTTTCTTTTGCACTACCGACTCACTATGTGGAACTCCACAATATCTGCTGCTTGTTAATATATTTAAAAATTGCATAGATTAGTATTACTCATTCATATTCTACATTTTATTGCATGCATAGTTTTTTATTTTTATCTTTAGTGCTACTCATGTTTAATGTTGCAGCATTGCACCGAGACAAATTCCTAGTTTGTGTACTACATGAACAATGGCAATAAATCTCATTCTGATTCTGATTCTGATTCTTTGCTTTAAAAAAATACTGGGTTGCTTTTGCAGTATGTTTTGGATCATTGTCCATCTGTACTGTGAAGCGCCGTCCAATCAACTTTGCTGCATTTGGCTGAATCTGAGCAGAAAGTATATCCCTATACACTTAGAATTCATCCGGCTGCTTCTGTCTTTTGTCACATCATCAATAAACACAAGTGACCCAGTGCCATTGGAAGCCATGCATGCCCATGCCATCACACTGCCTCCACCATGTTTTACAGAAGATGTGCTGTGCTTTGGATCATGAGCTGTTCCAATTCTTCTCCAAACTTTCTTCTTCCCATCATTCTGGTACAGGTTGATCTTAGTCTCACCTGTCCAAAGAATGCTGTTCCAGAACTGGGCTGGCTTCTTCAGGTGTTTTTTTGAAAAGTCAATTCTAGCCTTTCTATTTTTGAGGCTGATTAATGGTTTGCACCTTGTGGTGAATCCTTTGTATTTACTCTCATGAAGTCTTCTCTTTATGGTAGACTTAGATACTGATACACCTACTTCCTGGAGAGTGTTCCTCACTTGAGTGGATGTTGTGAAGGGGTTGTTCTTCACCATGGAAAGGATTCTGCGATCGTCCACCACTGTTGTCTTCTGTGGACGTCCAGGCCTTTTTGAGTTCCCAAGCTCACCAGTGCACTCTTTATTTCTCAGAATGTACCAAACTGTTGATTTGGCCACTGCTAACATTTCTACTATCTCTCTGATGGATTTCTTCTTTTTTTTTCAGCCTCAGGATGGTCTGTTTCACCTCCATTGAGAGCTCCTTTGACCGCATGTTGTGTGTTCACAGCAACAGCTTCCAAATGCAAACGCCACACCTGGAATCAACTCCAGACCTTTTAACTGCTTAATTGATGACAGGTTAACGAGGGAAGAGCCCATGCAGCCTTGTTGTTTATTTTTTGCAGTCTTCTGAGTCAATTGTCCAATTCCTTTTGGTCCCTTGAAAAAGAGGTGGCTACATATTAAAGAGCTGTAATTCTTAAACCCTTGCTCCAAAAAGGCAGGGTAAAAGATGGAGAGCATGTCGACAATTACCCAGAAGAGGATTATTACTGCGCGGGCTATGCCTTCAGGATCACACCGTGGTGTAATATGGCCCAACATGTAGGTGACGAACAGGGTCAGAGTGTAGTCGTATTTGTCAAATACAATGTTGACCAAAATGATGCGGGTGATTGCAGCCAACACTGTCACAAGTCTCAGGGTATGCCCCTTAGACCACTTCCCAGTACAGCAGAAGCATGCCCAGATAGCTTGCAGCACCCAAAAGTGTATCTTGGCTCTTGTAAATGCAGTAACCCACGGTGGTGAAGGTGATGTACTCACTCTGTTTGAACCATCCACTGCAGTGTAGAGTTCATCCACTGTTGTAGTTTCTGTAACCATGTTGCAGTAGGCCGTGCTGTGCCAGTAAATTCTGAAGTCAAGACTGAGGAGCGGAGGGGAAGTTTGGGTGTAGGAGGATTGTCAGTCCGATTCCAAATGAAGTCTGCAACTGCGTGGTGCGGAAGTTCTATGACTATAATTCCTCCTTTAGTGGGAGGAGTTTCCCTCCCCCTCCCCTCTTCGGCGCCCTCTTCCGACGAAAGATGGATGAGACAGCAGCTCGGGCACCACCCTTGATGATTTCCAGCAAAATTATCCCTGCTATTAGCAGGCCTAAACCAAGCAGCAGATACAGCCATACCCAGCTGAACAGCGTTCCCAGCCAGGTAGTAACGACCTGTAGCCCTTCTTCAACTATTTCAGCTGCTCCCCTTAGAACCGTAACCACGGTCCCTTTAATCGTCTTTCCCGCCATCTCTAGGAAAATGCACTCATGTTCAGTCTTACCCTCGCCACAGTGAAGCCAATGCTCAGCAGGAGAGTGACAGGTGCCATTATTATAGATACTATTCTGGCCCAACCATTCATAGCCGATTACTTCTTTTCCTTCGCAGAGGTTTTGTCTGAATGCATAGCTCTCTGCAACATAGAACTGGTGGTCATCAACTTGTGGGATAATTTGACCCAAGATCTGCTTCCTTTTATGCATGGAATGCCCCATAAGTGCTTTGGTGCACCCCACATTCTCAGGGAACACTCTAATCCAGTGACCATTAATCTTCTTCCAGACAGTTTGCAAACCATATGTTTCATATTCTCCCTCATAGTAGTCTTCACAGTCCTTCTTCCAATAAGGGATCTGTCCACAATCCCCTCTAGATAGGCTGATGGTGCAGGTGGTTTTGCTTGTGTCGCAGGTCATTTTCCATGGCGCTGGGTTGATATAATTAATGAAGGTGAATGACCAAGACCAGATGTCCCGATGCTTCGAGTACACTCTTGCCAGAAACTGATACTTCACCCAATAACTTGAGGATTTAGTGAGACATGGCTGGACCCATTTCTTCATTTCTCCTTCTTCCATTCCCCACCATGTCAAATACTCATTCCTTTTTCATTCTTCATGCCATGACTGCAGAATGCCTTTGATAGTTTTGTTTTGCTTCAATGATGTACAATCATACAGCCATGTGCCCCAGACACCGGTCCAAACTTGCTGCAGGGGCCATCTGGGAGACTTTTTATTAGCTACATATTCTGTACCATTAAGGGAGTCAAATATCTTGTTTACCATGCATTCATCAATTTTTTTTGAAGTCTTCTTTGGGGACTTTCAACAGGTCATCTGGAGTAAGCAGTCTTTGCACATAAAACAGGGATTTGAGAACTTCACCCAGGCCATGTGGCCTAATTGGCATGCTAGGTGCAAAAGTGCCTTGAAAGTAGTTTAAGTTGAACATCCACAGCCAGGGCAGGGTGTCGTTCAGCCAATCTTCCTGGTATGCAGCTGGTTCACACTTGAGGGTCGTGCCGGGTATTAGCAGGGTTAGGGGTTTGTACACCCGAGTGATAACCATACAATGCTTACCACTGGGGCATTTGCCGTTGATGTTCCAAAAACATGGGACCAATTTATTTCTTTTTTCTTGCATGCAGTAGGTGACCAACTTCCGACTGTAGTCTTTTTGAGCTTTGGAAACAGGCTTGAAATCATTCACAATTTCTTCTGTAAATTTCATAGTCATACTTGGCAATGGTGGTGCTGTAGTTGTTTCACTGGAACGAGGCTTCCCTGGAGTTGGAGTTCTGGTTACTTGAGGCGGAGGCATTGGACGTGTTATGATAGCTGCCGTATTGTTGTGACCAGTTACTGGAAGGACCCTTCTCACTCTCTTCTTAGGTCTGTCTGTACCTGGACAGGTGAAGTTGTAATAACCCCAAAAAGGCCCATAATTCGGGAATATCCCTACGCAGGTCTCGTTGCAATAATGGGCCAGTCCATGGACAACTTCAGCCTCCCAGTACCCAGTGTTGTTTCTACCTGGTCCGGGTTTGCAGCTCCAGGTACAGTACCATGCTGAAGAGTACAGTTCTGGCTTTATCCAGTTGCACCGGACTCGTATTCTTTGCTTCTTTGTGAGGATGAGCAGCCTTAATAGGCCCCCTCCTCCTGTCAGATCTTGTAAATCTTCAATGGCCCATCTCCCAGGTTGTGCACCTGTGATGTTGAGTTTGTCTTTGAACCACAAAGTCTCATTCCATTTGCTTCTCCATTCTTCAAAGCTGAACTTGGATGTCTGCTGTTGCATCTCGGTTAAGTTGAACTGAGTGTCATTGCTGAGCAGGGCAGTGTAAACTCTTCTTCTTTCTGTTGCCCAACAGGTTTGTTCAAACCTCTTGGTGGTAATAAACTGAGCCTTTTTTGTGGGTGAGGGCCCATGGTTCATAACCCAGCCAGTATAGTATGCAAACCAGCACTACCATACCGATGGCTATGGCCATAAACTTGAGCAAGAGAATTAGGCAGAGCTTCTTCTTACTCATTTCTTGAGGCTCCCCTACTCTGGGTTTCTTCTTAGGGAGCTCAGGTGTTTCGTGTCCTGTTGATATCTTTTTTTTGCAGAGGAAGGCCCTGGAAGCCGCAGACCCAGCGGAACTGTGGGGCAGCGGGGTGCACAGGATGCTGCTGCTGAGCCGGGGGCAGTTTCCTCGCCTGGAACAATATTATGTATCAGCACCCACTTGCCGTTTGCTTGCTCCAGGGTTGGTGGAAGCGCCTGCAACGGACTCACCTTCTTCCTGACTTGCCAACCTTCTACTCTTTCCACCAGAAGAAGGTTCCCTCGACCAAAGGCACTCTTACAGATGAGGCACAGTTGGAGATACCTCCCATCCCACTGACACGTGCACCCTTGGGGAGTCATACTGGTGCCGTCTTGATGACCCCATTGCATCATGAATACCACCCTTGGTAAGGTTTCTAGGCAGCACTGGCCACAAACATGGCCGTCCAGAACCTTGACTGGCTTCCACAGCATATCTTGAAACCCAGCAGTGTAAATAGAAACTTTCATCGGTTTTCTGAAGGCCTGGCCTTCCCATAACACTTCAAGAAGGGAGGGCTTCAGACATATCACACATAAATTTCTTGCTTGAGTCCAGGTTAGGGTTTCAGTTTCTGTAGATAAGAAACCTATTTTAGCATATTGTAGCAAATCCAGGGCTTTGGCAACCCAGAACGCATATGATGTTCTTCTCATAATAATCAAGCCCTTCACCATTGCCAGTTCGATGAAGGGGGGTATTGTAGAGGTGTCTTTAGACATTTTAGCTTCTGGTTTCCTCTTAAACAGAGATCGGTTTCAACTGCTCCACTCCTTGGATCCCGTGTTCTTCCAAAAGGACTGTATTACTGTCCAAAACTTGCTTGACGATGTCAGCCCTGCCGTACTTTGGCTTAACTGCAGCGGCTGCGGGTTGGTGCACTCTGATCCACACTTGTTGACCCACCTGAAAAGGCACCTTAGGTTGCTGTGCCTCCTTTTTATCTTCAGGGCTCCGCCCCACTTCCGGAGATGTTTAGGGGCGTTGGTTTAGCTCTTGAGATGGAGGGGGCCTACCTGCGCAGTGTCTGTCATTCAGTTGTTGAGCCATTTCCAACAGCTTTGTGCTCCATTCCCTGGAGTTTTCATTCTTTCCAATCCAACTCTTCACCAGCCTGATCATTCTCTCCACCACCCCATTAGCTTGTGGGGTGTATGGAGGGGAATAAACTCTTGTCACCTCAAACTGCTGACACCACTGATCCACCTGTGCATTGCGAAAGTGAGTGCCATTGTCTGTTCTCAGCTCTTTTGGCACCCCCAAGCATTTACAGGTTTCTTCCAACGTCGTAACTACACTGTTGCCATTGACTTTTCGCACGGCCTTTGCAATCATGTAACCAGACATGGAGTCAACCAGGACTAGGATGTATTTTTCACCCTTCTTGCCGTTTACCAGCGTTGTTCCAGCTACATCCATGCATACTGAACCCCATGGCACAGTGCTCTTTATTGTCAACCCATCCACCCTCTGCCCTCTTCTACCTGCGTTGTATTTTCCACATACTTCACAGTTCTTGAGGATCTGATGGATGCAATGTATAGGGACCCAGAGCTGCAATTTCACCAACTCTCTTCGTGTAAGGACTATACCTGCGTGACCCAGTGACTCATGCACTGCAGTCACTACTCCCCGCACAGAACCTTCTGGGATCACCCTTCCCTTGGGTGTTTCTTCCCAGTTCTCTTGACCTACAAGGATGATTCTCCTTATCTGCACATAACGATCAACCTCATTGTTACCTTGAAAGTGAGGACCTGTCTTCTTATGAGCCTTCTGGTGCACTACCTCCAGCTCCATATTCAATCTGATTTCTGCAATCTTCTTCCACAGGTCTTGATGCGCCACCGGTTTCCCTTTTGCTCCTTCGAATCCGTTTTCTTGCCAAATGGTTAAATCTTCTTGCAGTGCTCTGGCACAATAATCACTATCTGTGATTAGCATTGCCTTTTTTTACCTTCTTCTTTTCCAACTCCAACAGTCCTTCCAGGACTGCTGTGACTTCACCTGTTTGTGCTGTACCGAGTACTTTACCCTTTTTTCTCCATCTCTCTTTCTCTCCCTCTTTTAGGATAAAGCCCCAGTTGACATGATTGCTTGACCCAGGAGACAGACACTGACACGAGTAGACCATTTAGACAATTATTTATTAACCCAAAAGTGTTACATGTGTGTAGATGTGAGTGAGTGTGATGTGTGTGAAGGTGTGGGTGCGTGTGATGTGTGTGAAGATGTGAGTGAGTGTGATGCTGATGAACCACTGGGGCTGAGCGACTCCCGCCGCGACCTGGCAACCCTGGAACACACAAGCACAGATGGGTTAGGGCTGTTCGCAGTACAGCGGTGTGACAACAAGCACTGCTTACTTGCAGGTGACGTTGGCAGACACTTGCTGGCTCTGCGGCTCACAGTGGCTCGGTGCAGCCTAACGCTGTGGAGAGGTGGAGGAGTCCCGAGGAGGAGGAGGAGAGGCTCCGTTACGTGGGGAGACAGGTCCGCTGCCAGGGAGGTCCACCTGCGCACAGGGGATAACACTATGACAAGGTAAGATATTACGTCTCTTACGTGACGAAGCTTGAGGTAGATGCGTCGTGGATGCTCTTGCGAGAGAATGAGTCCGTGACGCTTTTCGTGGTGAAGTAGGCAGACGACTCCGTGCTGAGCCATCAGTAATGCCGGCTTTTAAAGTCTGCTGATAGGCAGGTGTGTGCGCAGCCGGGGCTGATGACGGCCCAGCGGCCACCATGACAGTACTCCCCCCTCTAGAGGTGCCTCCAGGCACCTGCCCAATCTTACCTGGATGCGCCCGATGGAAATCGCGGATGAATTGTGCTCAGGTGCTCAGGACCAAAGCCCTCCCAGTCCACCAGATACTGAAGACCCCGGCCCCGCTGATGGACATCCAAGATGGCAGTAACCCTCCAAGCTGGGTGGTCGTCGATCATCCTCGGAGGGGGGAGACGCCACGGGGGGCGGGCACAGGGGGTCGGAGATGTAGGGCTTCACCTGGGAGACATGAAAAGAGGGGCAGATGCGCATAGAAGGGGGGAGGGCTAGGCGCACAGTCACTGGGTTAATGATCCGAGTAATCTCGTATGGACCGATGAAACGCTTAGTCAACTTGCGTTTCTCGGCCTGCACACTGATATTTTTTGTGGATAGCCAAACCTGCTGCCCCACCTGATAATCCGGCGCAGGTCTCCTATGACAGTTGGCCACCTGGATATTGCGTTCTGCGGTCTTGAAGACAGCTCTGTGGGTGATGGTCCAGATCCGGCAACAACGCTTGGCATGGGCCTGCACGGACCGGACAGCCACCTCCTTCTCCTCCTCCGGGAATAGCGGGGGGTCATATCCCAACAATGCCTTGAATGGAGACACTCTCGTTGCTGAGGACACCGTGGTGTTGTGTGCGTACTAAATCCAGGGCAGGAACGTACTCCAGGACGAGGAACAAGACAAGATGACGCAGCGGAGCGCAGCCTCCAGCTCCTGGTTGGCACGCTCGCACTGACCATTACTCTGTGGGTGATACCCCGAGGAGAGACTCGCCGTGGCCCCCAACGTCGTGCAGAACACCTTCCAGACCTGTGAAACGAATTGCGGGCCTCGATCCGAGACGATGTCTGCCGGGATGCCGTGGAGGTGAACCACATGCTGAACCAAGAGGTCCGCCGTCTCCCGTGCTGAGGGCAGCCCCCGGAGTGGTACAAAATGGGCAGCCTTGGAGAAGCGATCCACTATTGTCAGCACCATGGTGAAATGGTCCAAAGGGGGCAGGCCCGTCACAAAATCCAGAGCCACATGGGACCAGGGGCGAGAGGGGACCGGTAGAGGATGGAGAAGACCTGCCTGGGGAGAAGATGACGATTTCCCGGTGGCGCACTGAGCGCAGGCCCGAACATAGTTGGTCACATCCCTCCTCAGCCCTGGCCACCAGAAGGCTCTCTGGAGCAGGTTGATGGTGCAGGAGATTCCCGGATGGCACGCCAACTTGGAGGCGTGGCCCCACTGAATAACTTCACCTCTGACTGACGAGGGGATGAACAAACGGCCCGGGGGACCCCCACCTGGGTCGGGCTCATTCTCCTGTGCCCTCCTGACTCTGTCCTGAATCTCCCACACGAGGGCACCCACCACACAGGACACTGGCAGGATGATCTTGTCATGGTCCTCAGACGGCTCTACCTCAAACTGCCTGAAGAGGGCGTCCGGCTTGGTGTTCTTGCTCCCTGGCCGGTAGGTAATGGTAAAGTTAAAGTGCCCAAAGAAGAGGGACCAGGGAGCCTGGCGGGAGTTTAGCCGCTTGGCCGTCCGGAGATACTCCAGGTTCTTAGATCTGTCCATACGATGAACGGCTGGGCAGCCCCCTCCAGCCAGTGCCTCCACTCCTCCAGGGCGAGCTTGACAGCCAGCAACTCCCTGTCCCCGATGCCGTAGTTCCTCTCAGCGGGCGTCAGCCGGTGGGAAAAGAAGGCACATGGGCGAATCACCCCGTCCACGGGGGAGCGCAGGGAAAGGACCGCCCCCACTCCAGAGTCCGAGGTGTCCACCTCCACCAAGCACTGTAGGTCCGGGTCCACCTGGGTCAAAACACGGGCAGAGGCGAATTCCTCCTTCAGCTTCCTGAACACTGTGGCAGCCTCCTCGCTCCAGCGGAAGGGGGTCTTAGGGGATGTAAGGCTGGTCAGGGGACCAGTGATGATCCCGAACCTCGGCACAAACCGACGGTGAAAGTTGGCAAAGCCCAAAAACCCCTGTAACTGCTTCCTGGACGTAGGGGTGGGCCAGTCCACCACAGCCTTGACCTTGGCCGGGTCCGGAAGCACTTGGTTGTGGGCGATGATAAATCCCAAAAAGGATATTGAATTCGCATGGAATTCGCACTTCTCGGCCTTGATGAATAGCTGGTTCTTCAGGAGGCGCTGCAGGACCCGTTGAACATGCACCTGGTGCTCCTCCAACGTGCGTGAGAAGATCAGGATGTCGTCCAAATACACAAACACGAAGGAGTTCAGAAAGTCCCGGAGGACGTCATTGATCAAATGCTGGAAGACAGCCGGAGCGTTGGTTAACCCAAACGGCATCACAAGGTATTCAAAGTGGCCGCTTGGGGTCCGGAAAGCCGTCTTCCATTCGTCGCCCTCCCTGATGCACACCAGATGATAAGCATTGCGAAGGTCCAGCTTCGTGAACCATGACGGCCCCTGGAGGGAGTCAAAGGCCGAGTTCATTCGGAGCAGTGTATACTTGTCCTTAATGGTGATTTCATTTAGGCCCCGGAAGTTGATGCAGGGGCGCAGGGAACCGTCCTTCTTTCCCACAAAAAAGAATCCTGCCACCACCGCCGAAGAGGATGGACGAATAACTCTGGAGCTGAGGGACTCCTAAATGTACGTGTCTATAGCCTCCCGCTCCGGAGCCGACAGGCTGTATAATTGGCTCGCTGGTAGTGGAGCCCCCGCCCGGAGGTTGATCGCACAGTCATAGGGCCGGTGGGGGGGAAGGGACAGCGCCCATGACTTACTAAATACCATTCCCAGATCGTGGTAAACCTCTGGTACTTTGGATAGGTCCGGGGGCGGGAGCGTGGGGGGGGGGGGGTCATCGAGACAGAGGGGGCACACGCTGCAGACTGGAGACAGGTGCTGAGACAGAAGGAGCTCCACGCTGTGATGTTCCCCGCCTGCCAATCAAACATGGGGTTGTGAAGGCGTAGCCATGGGTAACCCAGGATAACAGGCGAAGTGGAGATGGGCAGCACCCAGAACCAGATCTCCTCCTGGTGGTTTCCAGAGATAATCACCGAAACAGGGGCTGTCTGTCGGGAAACAGTGGTGAGCGGGGTCTTTGACAGCGTGATAAGGTTGACAGGCGGGTGGACGAGTTGACAGCTAAGGCCGAGGCGGTTTGCCAAGTCTTCAGAAATGAAGCTTTGCTCAGCCCCAGAGTCAATAAGAGCGTGTGTGGTATGTTCTCTGTGTTGGTAGATAAGTCTAATGGCTATGAGACAACAGATGAGGGGCTTTTTCTGGTCTACGTCCGTGAGTCCCCCTACTGTGACCCACAGACCTCCCCTTTTAACCGATTGTTACACTTAGCCACCCCGTGAGACCCACTACCACAGTGAAAACACAGGCCCTGATCCCTTTGACGCTGTCTCTCAGCCGCCGAAACACCCGACTGTCCTACAAACGTCTCCTCTTGCCCCGGAAGTCCCTCCGGCGAAGGCAGAGCCAGCAGGGATGGCCGAGAGGAGCGGGGGCGCGGTCTAACCGAGCGGCTGGCAGCCCTACGTTCTGCTGCCCGCTCCCTCAGCCTGTTATCAACACTAACGGCTAGAGAGATTAATTCACCTAGTCTATCTGGTTTCTCCCGTGCCGCCAGCTCATCCCTCAGCTCAGAGCTAAGACCGTGGAGGAAAATGCTACACAGAGCTGAGTCCCCCCACCCCACCTCTGCAGCTAACACCCGGAAGTCCACAGCAAAATCGGCTGCAGATCTACTGCCCTGCTGAAGATTTAATAGGCGGTCAGCAAACACCGCGTCCCGATCCGTGTGGTTAAAAGTCTCCAGGAAATCTGCTACAAATTGTTGGTAAGTTAATTGAGCGTAGCTGGGTTTCGCCATAATCGCGTACGCCCAAGCTAACGCTCTTCCCTCGAGCAGATTGGAAATATACCCCACCTTGCTATGATCTGTGGGAAAATCACCGGGAACACGATGGAACACTGTTTCACACTGCAGCAGGAAACCTCGTGCCTCCCTGAGTTTGTTGCTAAAGCGTGCGGGGGTAGGCACGGGTGTAAGGCGAGGTAGGGGAGGTTGGGGGGCCTGGCTAGCCGGTAAATTAGCAGGGGCTGGTGACGCCTCCGTGACCGGGGGGAACGACTGGTGTCCTTCCAGGCGGTCCAGCCGGTTGTTAATTAGGGTTAACTGATTTAAAATAACCGTCTGTTGATGGGCAATTAGGTCTACTCGGGCGCTAAGAGTGTTAAGACGGCGCAACAGTGCGCTGTCTGCTGGGTCGTCTTGACGGAGTCGTACTGACATGATTGCTTGACCTAGGAGACAGACACTGACACAAGTAGACCGTTTAGACAATTATTTATTAACCCAAAAGTGTTACGTGTGTGTAGATGTGAGTGAGTGTGATGTGTGTGAAGGTGTGGGTGAGTGTGATGTGTGTGAAGGTTTGAGTGAGTGTGATGCTGAGGAAACACTGGGGCTGAGCGAGTCCCGCTGCGACCTGGCAACCCTGGAACACACAAGCACAGATGGGTTAGGGCTGTTCGCAGTACAGCGGTGTGACAACAAGTACTGCTTACTTGCAGGTGACGTTGGCTGACTCTTGCTGGCTCTGCGGCTCACAGTGGCTCGGTGCAGCCTGACGCTGTGGAGAGGTGGAGGAGTCCCGAGGAGGAGGAGGAGAGGCTCCGTTACGTGGGGAGACAGGTCCACCGCCAGGGAGGTCCACCTGTGCACAGGGGATAACACTATGACAAGGTAAGATATTACATCTCTTACGTGACAAAGCTTGAGGTAGATGTGTCGTGGATGCTCTTGCGAGAGAATGAGTCTGTGACGCTTTTCGTGGTGAAGTAGGCAGACGACTCCGTGCTGAGCCATCAGTAACGCCGGCTTTTAAAGTCTGCTGATGATTGGCGGCAGGTGTGTGCGCAGCCGGGGCTGATGACGGCCCAGCGGCCACCATGACACCAGTATGCTTTGTCATCAGGCCCTTTCCTTGACCCATCTGTGTAGAGTTTACCATCTTGATAGATGCTTTTTATCTTTGTTAGGTTTTGCTGTCTTCTTGCTGTCTGGTCATGCAGAACTATTTCTAGGTCCAGGTCTTGCAGCAGATCTTCCCAGCGCCCCCACCTAGTATTAGTGGCTTTTGTGCTTTCTACTGTGGCTTTTGTCAGATACCTGTGCAACTGACTTTTTGTGACTACCTTGATTCCTTGCCCCTGGGCCAACTCTTTGAGATGACTCCAGTATTTGGCTATAACTGCCAGTTCTTTCTCCTCTAGTGGATATTTCTTTTCCACTGATGACAGTGTAGCTCCAGAGGGCCACTAACCCACCATTTTCATTGGCCACAGTGACAATCACATCATCTTCATCACAACTCACTTTGGCCACCAAGCGAGTGGTTAGGCTTCGGGGTTCCAGGGTGACTGCATTTTGAATGGCTTTCTTCAAACCTTCCAGATGTTGTTGATCTGATGCTGACCAGTCCCATTTCTTCTTTCCATTTGGAGACTTGTCAGTTTTCCTAAGCTTGGCGTAGAGAGGCCTAGCATATTTCTGATAGCCAGGAACATGGTCTCTAACGTAGTTACAAAGCCCCAAAATCTGCTGCAACTCATTTTCTGTTGTGGGGGGCCTGATTTTTTCCAACTTCTCCCTGTAACCACCCGAGAGTCCTAACTCAGATGAGATTTGGAACCCCAGGTAGTCTACTTGGAAGCGGGCAAACTGACACTTTGTGAAGTTTTAACCCCGCTGTTGTGAGTTTGTCAGTGACTGTTTGTAGTTTTCTTAAGTGCTCTTCTTCTGTGTTGTCTGCGATGAACTCATCATCAATGTAGATTGTGGCCTCCAAGCCTTACAGTATATCATCACTGCTGCCTGGAACACATTTGGTGAATTCTTGTAACCCTGGGGAAGGCGCTGCCATACATAAGATTGGCCTTTGTAGGTGAAAGCTGTTTTACCTTGTGAGTCTTTAGCTAATCTCAGTGAGAAGAACCCATTTGCCAAATCAATCCAGGATTTGTATTTTCTCACCTGTAGAGTCTTCAGGGTGCCTTGTGGATTTATCAAACCTGCTTTATTGGCTACTGTTCTTCTGTTGAGGGCTTTGAAATTAATCACTGGCCGCCAGCCTCCTCCAGTTGAATCTGGTTTTCTTACTGCTTGAATGGGACTGTTGGTTGGGGGATTTGACTCTTTCCTAATTATGCCTAAAGTATTTAATTCCCTCAATATTTTGTCCATTTCTTCAACAGCTGCACGGTTCAGGGGGTACTGTTTTACTGCAGGGTGAATCCCTCCTTCAATTGTGTGGGTGTATTTTGTGCTCGTGTCCCCACAATCATTTTTGAAATAGGCCACACTGGCAGTATGAAAGATTCGCTTTAATTCTTCTTTACCCTGCTGGGAGAGATCACTCTCCTCCACTTTTTGCTCCCTCACTGCAGGCACATCCACTGGCTTGTACCATTTTTTTGTCTGTCAAATTTCTCAGATACAGCAAGAGATTACTGAAGTCTATTTGGACCTTGATTGACTGCAGGTGCTGTATTCTTGCTCTCAGTCTTTTCTTCCGGCCTTCAGGATCCTGCAGATCCTTTAAGTCTTTGTGTGAGATCAAATTGTGTGGCCCTCTCACAAAAATAATGTCATTCCATACCCCATATGGCATTCTTGTAGTCCGCCCATCTGCAAGTATCACTGTTAGGTGCCCTTTTGTTTGTAGGGGTTGACAGGTCATCGACACCTCGGCTCCTGTATCTACCAAGTAGCGGACCCCATTGATGTTGGTATAAAACATCTCTTCATCTTGGTAGACGTCGTTTAAAATGACCTGCGCCCGAGCTGCCATTACTTTTTGCCCCCCGAGAGGGTCTTCTGGTGCTCCTCTCAGTGGGCTTTCTTTTGTTCTGGGGTCAATTTCTGATACTCTTCTGGCGGCAAATAACCACTTTTCTTCTTGACTTCACCTTTGGGCCTGTAGCTGAAGTAGTTTGTGTGCTTGTGGACAACGGCTTGGGCCTCGGCCCTAGGGATTGCGGAGGTGGGGGAGTTCTTTCAGGTGGTTTATTTTTGGGTTTTTGTTGCTGTTCACCATGTTTTCTTTTCTTCTCATAAAACTTTCCTTCCAAATTCCATTGAGACACCTTCTCATCCAGCTGTCCCTCACTAACAGAGCAGGGTAAAAGTTTGTGGAATGTCACCTCTCCTCTCCTACCTTCGGTGATCTTCCTCAAAACCTGTACCCACCTTGTGCGTGGTGTGTCTCTTTTGACCAGGTGCCAGACATGTGTTAGTGTGCTGCCTGCATCTAACTGTTGCTTCATCTTTGTCACCATGCTGTCTTCATCCTTATCATCTTCTAGCACCATTCTCAAATAATAGGTTTTAGCTGGTTCTGAGTCATCTAAGGGCACCCTACTGTTGGTCACATGGCTTAGCCATAGTTTTTTTGGCTAATTCATTGTGTGTAGTGCCTTCTACCACCTCCCAAACACTTTTCAGGTAGTCTACTACTGCTTGACTTTCTTTTGGTGGGGGTACTATTGTGTTTAAAACTTTAATGTCTCTGTAGGCCCCTTCTCCTTGCAGTTGGGATACTGACATAATGGTTGGGCTTGTGCTTTGCAACTTTCCTTTTACCTGCCATGTTTGCCTCTGAGGGGGCTCTTCTTCCTCATCATCTGCAGAGATTTCTTCTTCTTCTAACACTTCTTTTGCATGTTTTCATGCCGCTTTCTTCATTCTTCTCAGCATGACATCATGTGTTATTTCAAAGAAGGCTTTTCTGAATGGTTTGGTGAGTTTTTTGGCTTTGTCTACTTTTGCACAGGATGGCATCATTAACAAATTGACCCACTCACCATATGTAGCTGTTACTGGCAAGGTTTTGAACGTGTCTTGTTGCTAACCCCAACTGGCTGGGACGTCAAATTCAACTTGTCCAACTTCTGGCATGTATGCCTTACGCTGGTCTTTTGTTTCAATGGGGCCAATACTAAGGTCACGGGCCATTTTGGCTGAGACTCCTTCAATATCTACCCGGGGGTCTTCTTTCTTCTCACATCTGCGGCTGCCGACCCTCAACCACTGCAAGGGCCGCGGTGGGCGTTCTTCAGATAGCACACTTTCGTCGTCACTCTCAGGGTAGTTTTGCTCAAGCTGCTCCCGCTCCCTTTCCAGGGAGTCAGGATCCTCTTCAGAGTCTTCATGTTGTTGTCTCCTGCCCCTTCTGTGTACCTCTTCATCATAATACCTATCGGGACTGCCTTGAGATTCATCAGGATAGCTTCCTGGGCTGTGTTCCGTCCACACCCCAACTGTGTTCTGTTGATGGGGCTTGTCTGTCGTTTTAGATTGCTCTCTACCTCTCAAGGCTGACGACTTTACTTGCGATGAACAGGTGGTGGCTCTTTGGTGTGATGTACCACTTTGTTGACCTTCTGCCCCATCTTTTCCCGCATTTTCCATACCTTCACTCATCTGAGCCGGGGTCAGCTGTACTTCTTGGCTGTCAGAGTTCTTCTCCCGCTTCACCTTACAAGCAGCATTTTCTTTCAGGCGCAGCTCCTCATCTTGTTCTGGTGAGACTACCATGACTATTTCATTCACCGAGCTCCAGTCTCCTAACCAAGTCATGTGGTCTCTCATCGCTGCTGTTACCACCTTCTCTGCCTCACCCCAGTAGAGAGAGCCAGTGATCACCCCCCGCAGTGCCACCACTACTCTTCTTTGTTCAAGACGGGAGGCTCGGTTGAGGGCTTCAGCTATTCTTGAAGCCATAAGCTCCCTGTGAACTTCAACCTTTTTACCTTTTTTGAATTCTTCAATGGGAACCAGCAGGATCATATGGTAGGGAAGGTCACCCCACTCACCAGCTCTATGGCTCCTTCTTCTCGGCCTTCAACAAACCGAGTTTTTCTGACAGCTTGGACTTCTGTTTGATAATCATCACCAGCTCTTACATGGAGTTCTTTTCTGAAGGGGGCATTTCTTATTCTCAATTCATGGTCGGTGAACACCACTAACACATCTGCCTCCAACTGCCAGGGCCTAGCCACCAATAAGCCCGACCATTCCCTTTTGACATGATCAGACTAGCTTCAGGGGGGAGTAGGGGGAGCGGAGACTTCAGGGTATAGGATGCAACTTTTGTGTGGGGGTTTCTCTCAAATCTTCTGCTTGTGCTGTCGTCGGGGACTGGGCTCTGAGTCCGAGGAGGGTGAGGTATTCTAGGAACCTTTGATGGCTGAGCCTCACCCAGCCCTTGTGCCTTTTCTCTACCTCTTACCGCTGTTGCTGGTGTACTGGGGGTTGCTGCTGGAAACGGCACCGGGCTTACTCAACCAGGATGCTGATATTTTCTGCTTCCTGCCAGAGTCTTGAGTTTCTCTAGGAGTTCGGGATCAGGCACTGATACCTTCTTCACTGATGGGGGTTGGGGGTCTTGCTCCCCCTGCTAGTCTACCCTGGATCTTTGCTGCCCTTCTATCTCGTCCTCCATTTGACGATGCTGTGGAGTTAACTGTTTCTTTAATGCTTCTACTGAGACAGCTAACCGCTCAGTTGTTCTTGCCAACATTTCTATCGCACCTTCTTCACCCGAAGACGATGCTCTTGGTGTCTTCTGTTTTTCTTCGTCACTGTCTGATGGGGATAGTTTGTC
The DNA here is from genome assembly GCA_020510985.1 of Pholidichthys leucotaenia. Lineage (NCBI taxonomy): Eukaryota > Metazoa > Chordata > Actinopteri > Cichliformes > Pholidichthyidae > Pholidichthys > Pholidichthys leucotaenia. The sequence continues at coordinate 201,170,939 of CM035843.1, read as the reverse complement.
TTCTGACCACTCACCATATTCTTCATACGCTCCCGAGTGGTAGCGTTGTCTCAACCTCACTGAACTCGAGTAATTTGTCTCACTGTCGCTGCCCTCAGGCCGTTGGAGAAGTTGTAGTCGTAAGTGAGCCTTACACCTCTCGTCATACTGCTGAAGTTCTTGCAGCTTTGCAGTATACTCTCTGTACCTTTTTGCCGCTGGTGTGTCTTCTTTGATGAGACCTGCAGACACTTGCATTTCCCTGGCCACCATTTTGACCAGGGAGTCGAGATCATTACAAAAGCTGTACAGCTTCACCACTTCGTACCAGTCTTTATCCAGCTGCTCCAGCCGTTTCACCCACCATTCCAGCCACTGCCTGATCTCCTTTTTCCGGGTAGCAGCTGGCAGGCACCTCACCACCAGTAGAGGGATGCCCTGATAACTTGACAGCAGGAGATGCTGACCCGATTTCTTCACTTCATGGCTGATGTCTTCCCCCAATTTCTCAGGGGTGATGTTCATACCAACTTGGCCGTAGTTGCGACTCATTTCTTGCAGGACTTTACTGCTCCAGGTGAGTGGTTCACCAGTATGCAGCATAACCCCCACTTTGAAATGGATTCTTGGAACTTGCTTCACCGATGTTGATTCTTCATTACCATTCAATGTTCCCTCTAGGGGCTTCAGCACAAGATGTTCCCCGGAAGGACCTACTTCACCTTCGAGTTCCCTGGAGAGCTCTGCTGGCACCGAACTTCCAGGGTCACCATCTTGTGGTAACTCTGGCTCTATTACCTGTGTGGAGTCAGGGTCACCCCTGTACTCCTGTAGCTTGTCTTTGTCTTCCATCTTCTTTGTAGGTCGTTGTGTGTCTTCCCTTCAAAACTTCCCCTTAGTGCGTTGGGGCACAGGGATGAGGGGATAGACCTAGGTCACTGCAGCTCCTCCCAGACCTCGTCAGGCCCGGCCAATTCGGTGCTCCTAGCCCCGTCAGCTTCTTGTCAGGACACGGCAGCTTGGTGCTCCCACATTGCTTATCAATTTCTTGATAGGTTTTTACCTGTCGTGGTGCTCCCTCGTAGGCTACCATTGTAGCAGGACTCAGGCAGGACCCCGCCTACCTGTGCCTTAGATCTGGGTCTCTTGAACAGCACAGCAGTTGTTCTTGATTGCTGGACTCTTCTCAGCTGCTCAGGCTCCTCAAACCCAACAGCTTTTGTGGACCACGGTGCTCCTTCGAGGCCCACCCGGGGACGCCACCGTGTCGAAGACCCTTTGACCTTGTACCTCAGAATTGAAGTTAGGCTCACCAGCATGCAGTTCCTAGAGGAATTTTTCCTCATAGGAAATTCTGTCACATGTGTGTGTGTGCTTGGTGACTTGAGGGTTAACCCAGCTGCACTGTCTTCATCTACCAGGCGACATCCGCTTACCTGTATACCAGACCCCTGACTGAGTGACCTGTCCAGTCAGACCCCTGGAATACCCCCTTGGTGTTAACGACAGCCCCTCGTGGTCTTGCGTTGCTCTTGTTAATCTGGGTGAATGTTTAAGATCAGGAAAATTGATCTATAGGAGGTCTATTTTAAAAATACCTTAAAGAGTAACCTTAAAAACTCATAAAAAATGTAACACCTCTTGCAGAAAAATACCTTCTTGAAAAAACAGAAAAGATGGACACTGAATCAGTGATCTCACAAACTCCCATACTGTCTTTTAATATGCTGTGGTATTTATTGAAAGTCTGCAAAGCTCAGCCAAAAAGGATGTACTTGCATAAAAACAGTCAATTAAATCAAAATGATAAAATTCACAATCAACCCAAAATCAGGAAAAAGGGGAATTAACCCCCCCCCCCCAAAAAAAAACCTGATTGGAAAACCTTTATTTAAAGGGATGATATTTGAAAAACCAGTCACTTCATCAAAAACTGAAATCATTCAAAAATATAAAAGTTCAAAATCACCATGATCAGTCAAGATAATCAAAATTTAAAATCAATCAAAAATATAAAAAAAATCTGAAAAAGTCCAAAATGAAAGAAACCCTTTGAATAATAAAACCTGGTAAAAACATCTGACTAATTTGGGGTTATATGTCTAAAAAGCCTTGCTGGGGAGATTGAAAAGGATGATTAATGCTGGTCATCTCCGTCGATGCTCCTCTTCTCGGGGAGAAGGGGAAGGAAGGAAGAGGCTTGGAAGCAGGAGGCCCGGGCAAAGGACTCTTGAGGCTCCGACTCCTGTTCTCCCATCAGCGGGACCCGTGGTCTGTAGAGCAGCAGGCGGGGGAAGCCGTCAGCCGGGGAGGGGAAGGTGGGCCTCCACTTTCTCTTCTGTCTTCACTTAAGTGTTGATTTCTCCCTTCTTGCTGCAGAAGATTTAAAATTGTTAGGAATTGAAAAGTTGAGAGGGCATTTGATTCATTTTCTTAGCAGCTGTCTTCCTTCTCTTCAGTCTTCTGCCATGAGATGATTGGTGTCCTGGAGTCCACCGAAAATGAACATTTCGGGGCTTTCGAACAGCATTTTTATAACTTCTTTACACTCAATTGTGATTGGTTAGCAATCTCCCCATAGGCTCTTTGGCTTCTGTGATTGGCTTAATGCTAACTTTTTATATAACAATTACCTCATTGCACATGTCTCTTCCCCTGATTCCAGTAATCAGCCATATGCTACGCACCCCCCTGCTTCCAGTAATCAGCCACGCGCTGCTCATGCACTGCTCACTCCTTGCCCTCGTGGCTGTCTGGTTTCGCTTATCTCAGCACTTTGTCCCTCAGTTCTGCTCACTTCATCACTTTCCATCACCAAAATAAATCAACTCTGCTGCCTTCACCAGTTTCAGTTCCCCTTTTTCTCACATGCTTTCCCGTCAACAGGCCTTGCAGAACATTTCACAATCTGAACCCACATAAACCTTTCTTTGTGCAGTTAAAATGTACATATGATCACATAGGTCGATTACACTTATTGATTAAGAATGAGTATACATTTGTTTTATTGATTACATACAAGATATTGCATTTCATGGCATATGCTTTCAATATTGTGCTTTGCATTCAGTTCTCTATGATTCACCAGCCATGTCTGTTACCATCCTTTCTGACCACGGGAGTGTGTGCTCTCTGATGACTCCGTGACCCTGGCTGACCTCCTTGTGGTACTTTTTGTATTCTTGGGACAGTTGAAGCAGGATCCCCCATTTTCTTTTCATAGGGGCAATATTGGTGTGATTGGGAGGGTCGGCTACTTTCAGCCTTTCTACGATTGGTGGGGTCATGTCGTGGGGTACTCGAACAGCTTGTAACTACCACTATTATAAAATAACACTCAAGGTTAACTCTTGACTAACAAATTTAGCTATAATCAACGAGTTGAATTTTAAGCTAACTAACAACAAATGGTAAAACATGGCGGGTCAACAGACAACCGATCAATTTACCAAACTGGATGACCTTCAAGCAACACTGGAAGGATAGACTTCTGATTTTATATCTAGTTTCACAATACGGGTCAAGAAAACACAGCCCGAAGATCTGAAGCAACTCACTGAAGACCTTTTGGATGACTACACTAAAAAGCCACCAGAAGGAAAGGATCTCCACAGCGTATTAGGTAAGTTCGCACTAGCATTAGTCATGAGATTAAAGGTAGCTAAGAACGAGCTAGAAAATCAACAATCAGCAATCCTCTCTCTCCAGGAAGAGAACAAATCACTAAAGTAAAAACTGGACCAATCTCAAGATAAAAACAACAATAGTCAAGCTCAACTTGAAGACGTGTTATGAGATTTGAACCAGGCAGAGTCAGGAAAGCGACAGTTGACGCATGACAATGACTTGCTTCACCAAGAGAACAGTGAACTTGAAGATGCCTTTCAGGACATGAAGAAGGAACTTAGAAGGGTTGTAGGTCAACTTGAAAATGCGAAGTGTGACTACAAGGAATGTCAACTGCTCCTACAGGAAGCACATAAAGACCGGGACTTCCACTGTGCTCCATTGCCCGATTCCCGTTTCGAGTACGGACAATCGCGTGGACAAGCGTGTGTGTGTGTGTGTGTGTGTGTGTGTGTGTGTGCGCGCCCCTTCAGACCACGACCTTGAAAAGATCGTGCGAAAACTTAAATTTGATCCAAGTCTACGGATTCACCTGATACCAAAGCCTATTTACAAGACATTGATTACTACCTGCGCAAGTACCTTGATGCTACAGTCGACGATCGCATCTATTTGATTAAACTAACATCTAACAGGTCAGTATCAAAATTTATAGACAGACAGCTGACAGACATCAGGACAGACTACATGCTGCTCTACGAAGCCATTGAAAAGGAATTCTCTGACAACTGTCTACAATCAAGGCTATCGGCAGCCCTGGCCGTGAAACAGGGTCGCTCAGAGCCTCCACAGACTTACTACCAGCGACTCCTTCTTGCATATTTTGGATCTCAAAATACATCAGGGATGGAAGAAGACCGCAATTTCAAGACCCTCCTCTTCCAGAACCTCTATCCCACTGTGAGTCACCATCTTGGAGTTACAGCTAAACTAAGGTTAAGCTCAATATGTCAGTTGAGAGAGTTTGCACATTATGCGTTCCAAAAACAGCAACAAAGCCGCAACAAGCAAGCTGAGCCTGCCACCGTGCTAGCTATCAGTGCTGTGTTTAACACCCCGAAGTTGGAAGGAGCCCCTCGCTCTACTCCATCTCCTACACCGCGATTACATAAAAAACCGAGACGTTTCTCCAACCGACCTCATCAAAGTCAAAACCAAACTAGGTCCTCTGGATCTCACGCAGGACCAACTTTGCAAAAACCCGACTACCGTCGTAGGCCATATCCACCAGATAGGTTGCGAGAACACGGTATGGACCATTCTGCTGACAGGCGCGTCACCGACGCTGCCGCGTCACTGAAAATGTCTCCTATGTCGTTCTCAGTGTCAAGTCAAATCCCTTGTATATTTACCAGTTACAGTGATCCCTCGCTACTTCGCGCTTCACCTTTCGCGCCCTCAGTGCATCGCGGATTTTTCAAAAATATTCATCAAAAATTCAAAATTGAGAAATAATGGGCGGGCGCTAGCAGAAGGCAGGGAGACTACATTAGAACATCAGGTATCAACACGGAGAGCCCGCACAACTCAAAAATCCACCTCTCTGTTCGCTGTTCTCGTGTTGGCTCGGCTCGGAAATCTCGCAAGCTGATTGGCCGAGACGTTTCACCCACCTTCTCTCCCTGCCGAACGCCCATGCAGTGAAGGAAGACCGCATTCATTGCTTTTTATCGCTCGTGTTGCTTAGTCTCGCCGCGTGGAACTTTTTGCTGTTCTCTTGTGCCATTTTGTGCGAAATAGTCTTCCCGTCGAGCCACTACGCCGCCTCCTGCAGCTTCTCCAGCTCTATCGGAAGCTGCCCTCGACGATCCTGCGCTTCTAGCACCTGACGATGAGGCGTCACCTGAGGAGCAGTAAAGCTCTCATTAACCTGTGCAGTAAATCATCTTCATCTTGAGTTACGTATCTTGTTATAAGAATAAAAGAGTTCTAAAAACATATTTATGTACACTTTATTTACATCTACGTATGTATGTACACTTACACACACACACACACACGTATCACACGAGAGAGAGAGTGACAGAATGAACGTACGTATTATTTATGGATGACGTCATTAGGGGTGACGCTACTTCGCGGTTTTTCACTTTTCGCGGTCGGTTCTGGAACCCATTAACCGCGATAAGTGAGGGATCACTGTATTTACTTGTGAATGTACTTGGCAATAAATCTTTTCTGATTCTGATTCTGATTCTGGAGTCCCAAGATGACAGATACCGATACGAAGACACGCATAACCACAGCAAATGGTCTCCTACACCTCATCACATAAGCTCAGAAGCAGAGACCAATTCAATTCAATTCAACTTTATTCATATAGCGCCATTTCACAACAACAGTCATCTCATAGCACTTTCAACTGTAGGGGAAACCCCCACAATTGCAGAAAGACCCCAACAATCAGGCGATCCCTGTGAGCAAGTACTTGGCGACGGTGGAGAAGAAAAACTCCCTTTTAACAGGAAGAAACCTCCAGCAGAACCATGCTCAGGGAGGGGCTGTCATCTGCTGCGACTGGCTGGGGGGTGAAGGGATAGAGAAGATGAAAAGAACAAACATGTTACAATCAATTTAACAATCACAAACCTTGGAAGAAGAAAGAAACTCCTCTCAGTAGAGAAGATACAGAAGCTCTCAAACATGTCCTAGTGAAGATTCAGAACAACAAAGATGAAACACCTGACATCCTAGCTATCACAGCTTCGCCAACTCAGAATAAACACTCTAAATCATGAAGAAAAGGCAAAAAGAGAACTCCTCCTACAAATAGAGACAAACCAAAGGACCCAAGGCAGTCCAGTGCTGTTATGGCAGCCCAACCACAAGTGAAAGTCCACTCCTCTAAAAACATTTAGCAAATCTGTGTTGAACCACCGGTTCCACAATTTCCATACAACTTAAACGAGAGGGGAGTGGGCGCGAAAATTATTTCTTCCACTGACCTTTGGAGATGTGATGTGTTGGGACGCTGTTTTAGGCACAGCTGTTGACATCACTCTTAAGTCACACAACCTTTTCGACAAACTACGTGTAGCTGCTAACCGTGCTCACAAGGATTTAAAACTAGAACCCTGTTCGTTAGCCGTTCAACCATATGTGCTCACTAAAATGACCCTGTCGGGCATGTCACTGGTCAACGTCTCCATTGGCCCCATGACCTTGACTCATCCAGTCTATGTGTCCAAACTTAACTCCATTCCATTGCTTGACGGCAAAGATCTACTGAACTACTTTGAGCCACTGATTGACTTTAAGAATCTCAAACTATGGGCTCAAACTCAACAACCTCACCCATTCAACCTAACAAGGACAAATGAATCACAGTGCTTGGTTCTTGACACTTTGGACACCCCAAGTCTCACACAACTAGCACTGTTGGAACAACCAAAACCGATTGAAAGCGACTGCAAAAACCAAGGTGAACACTGTCCTTAAGAAGTCAAAGGTCACCTTCAAACACAAGGTCAAGACAAGGAAGCAAATGACCATACAAACTCACTAGCTGAGCAGAAAGCTCCACTTGGCCTCCTTGATACCGTTGACATAACGGTGTTACCTTCTGAATCCCACCCACCCACCCCTGCGGCCTGCGTGGTCACTCTAGCCAAATCAACCGGCTACCCGGAAACTCCGCAACTTCAAGGTTATGCATTGGTGGACCCAACTTTTGTGAACACTAGGTGCACATTTACTCAAGCCCGTGACCCCGTGGTCCATAAAACCGTCATGCACCAGTCGGACCCAACCGTACACACGCAGCCCGTGTCAAATTTCTCTAATATGACAAAATCAAAAACACTTCCTGCAACTCAGCCTTCTCTGCAGCTATGCAATGGCACTTGTATTCCTGCTTCTGACGAACAATCATCACCACCGCTCATAGTTCCTCGAAACCAGAGGGGGGTGATGACTTCCAATGCCCATGACCTTCCAGCTGCAGAACACAGAGGCGTCAAAACGGTGTACAATGCTCCAGAGGCCATATTTCAGAAACACTGGGACCAATCTGCCAAACCAGGCAAAGTGTACAACGACCAAAAAGCCTCCCGTGGAAAACCTCAAGGGGGGGGGGGGGCAAGGTCTTCCACTATGCATTTGTACCGCAAACACAACAAATCAACCTACAGGCAGGGAAAATCACTCCTAAATTCCTGCCTGGGGGGATGAATCCACACACTGTCAGCAACAAACTTTGGCCACTTAAGTACCAAATCCAGGACCCAATTTTCAAATGGGCCCATCACAATCAGAGTTGTTGTTGGCATCCTTCAGTCTTGGGAGACTATGGATCTGCACCTTGAGTTGGAATAACGGGGTTATGGCAGCATTGCTTGTGGCTGTGTAAGCCAATACGCGAGTGACAGTCACGGTTGCAATGGTCACAAGTGTAGGCGCTTGGTTGTGGTGTCTTTTTCAATGCATCCTTTCGCGATTGTAGGAGTCAAGAATTGAGGAGACTGGATAATTTTCCAGAATCTGCTTTAATTCTCATCCATCCTACGTCCTCTCTCGATCGGAGTGAAAAGAGACAGGACGCAGTCACACACATACATTTATACATTCATCTCTAACAATACATCACACAAAAGTCACAATACTCAGCTACATCCTTTCATCTGTAATAGAACACCCAGAGTCCTTCTGTTCTCCTCTCTGACCCCCAAAGGTCAGGCCGGGTAATCTTCTCCTCTCTCCTGAGTCCCCAGGGGGTGCAGACACATCTTCCTCTTGAGGTGTGAAGTCAATACACATGGCTAGCTCAAAGTCTCTCTTGGCTGAATTCAGCCAGCCACATGTGAGTCACATAGGTTATAATTATGGGCTCCACATCACTCCCCCCTTCCACGCGAAAGACTGGGCACCCACATACAGTCATACAACAGTCATACAACACGTCACCCCCCCCCCCCCAACAGAATCTCACAGCAACCTGAACAACCTGACCAAAAAACACATCATTCTGCATGCAGCTTAGGTTTCAATCTTCTCCTGAATCTGCTGTATGCAGGTCTCCTGCTCTGTGTTGGGCCGTCCTGCTGTGCATCTGTGGAGTGAGGGGGAGAAGGGTTATTTGCTCCTCGTGGGGGGTCCCGGGGCCGCCCCTTCGGAGGCCTGCCACGTCGAGGCACGCCCGCCGGCCATACAGACTCGTTATGCAACACAAAAGCAGGTTTTAATCTATCGATACTGATCGTCTCCCTCCTGCCCCCCAAATCTAGCACAAAATATTTCTCCCCGGTTTCCAGCACTCGAAATGGACCGTCATAAGGTGGGCGGAGGCTATGCCGCTGCGCATCGTGCCTGACAAAAACAAACTCTGCGTCTCGTAAAGCCTGGGGCACAAACACACGCGGGAAAGAGTGATGAGCGGGGCCCGGGAGCATTTCTGCTCCCGTGTTACTCAGAGACCCCCGGATCGGGGAGGGCCCTGGTGCCGTGTGGTCGGGTAAAAACTCGCCTGGCAGCCTGAGCGGTTGTGCAAAGACCAATTCTGCTGGTGAGGCATCTAGATCCTCTTTGGGTGCCAAACGCAACCCCAATAAAACCCATGGTAGTTTGTTTACCCAATCTGTGTCAGTCAGTGACGCTCTGAGGGCTGCCTTCAAAGACCTGTGAAAACACTCGCATAAACCGTTGGCCTGGGGATGATAAGCGGTCGTGCGATGTACCGCCGCTCCTAAGCCGCTGGCCACTGCTGACCACAGTTCCGACGCAAATTGAGGTCCCCTATCAGACGTAATATCTGACGGGACCCCGAACCGCGCTACCCAGGCTGTTAAAAAAGCGTGTGCCACCTCTGCCGCTGTGGTCGATGTCAACGGGACCACTTCCGGCCAACGAATGGTTCGGTCTACCATCGTCAAGAGGTGCGTGAACCCTTGCGATGTGGGTAGGGGGCCCACGAGGTCCACGTGCACGTGATCGAACCTTTTAGCCGGCATGTGGAACGGTTCTAAGGGCGCTTTAGTGTGCCTGTGAATTTTAGCCCGCTGGCAAGCCATGCAGGCCTTAGCCCACTCTTTCACGTGCTTGCGCAGGCTCGGCCAAACAAACTTCTCCGCCACCATTTTCACCGAAGCGCGCACCCCTGGGTGCGCTAGGGAGTGCACGGCGTCAAAAACGCAACGGCGCCACGCGGCTGGCACCACCGGGCGCGGTCGCCCTGTGGATACATTGCAGATAAGCGGGGGGAAACCGGTTTGTAGATTTTTGCGTTCCAGCCTTAACCCTGTTGGTCCAGACAGGAGCGCGCGCACGTCCGCGTCCTCGCTCTGCTCCGCCGCCATGGCTGCATAATCTATTCCCACGTGGACCGGAGCCGCGCGTGTGTCCACGCTGTTACCGCGCTCTGGGTAAGCGGCCGCGCAACCCGTTTCCGCGTGGACGGGTGCTGTTACTGCGCGTGACAGACAGTCTGCCACCACATTGATTTTACCGGCTACGTGCTGAATATCGGTGGTAAATTCAGAAATTGCGACCAGCTGTCTCTGCTGTCGCCCTGACCACGGTTCTGAAGTTTTGGACATCGCAAAAGCGAGTGGTTTGTGGTCGACAAACGTGGTGAAATGCCGCCCTTCCAGCCAGAACTGGAAATGTCGAATGGCTAAGTGGAGCGCCAGGAGTTCCCTGTCAAATGCGCTGTATTTCTGCTCGGGCTCGCGCAGGGACTTGCTGAAAAAGGCAAGAGGTTGCCAAACTCCGGCGACCTGCTGCTCTACCACGGCCCCTATCGCTACCTCTGACGCGTCTGTGGTTAGCGCTATGCGAGCTGCCGGGTCTGGGTGCGCCAGCAGTGCTGCGTCAGCGAGTGCTTTTTTTACCACTGTGAACGCGCGCTCCCGCTCCGGGGACCACTCGATCACACTGGCAGGCTTCTGTTTTTTAAGCGCGGTGTATAACAGCTGCATGAGTTGTGCTGCGCGGGGTATGAAACGGTTATAAAAATTCACCATCCCCCAAAATTTCTGCAATGCTTTCACTGTCTGTGGCTGGGGAAACTCAGCCACCGCGCGCACTTTTGCCGGCAGAGGAACTGCTCCCTTTGGTGAGACCTGGTGCCCCAGAAAATCAATTTGCGCTGCGCCAAACTGGCACTTGGCCGGGTTGATTATCAACCCGTGTGCTTCCAACTTTTGAAAAACTGTAGTGAGGTGTTTCTCGTGTTCCTCCTCTGAGGCGCTGGCTACTAAAATATCATCCAAGTAGACAAAAACAAACGGAAGGTCGCGCAGCACTGCGTCCATCATCCGTTGAAAGGTTTGCGCGGCACCTTTAAGGCCAAAAGGCATGCGTAAAAACTCAAAAAGTCCGAACGGGGTTATTACCGCTGTTTTGGGAATATCCTCTGGTCGAACCGGGACCTGATGATAACCGCGGACCAGGTCTATTTTAGAAAAAATGCGCGCTTTTGCCAGGTGCACTGAGAAATCCTGGATATGCGGAATCGGGTAGCGATCCTGAGCTGTGGCATTGTTCAACCTGCGATAATCACCGCAAGGTCTCCACGAGCCGTCAGCTTTAGGCACCATATGCAGGGGGGAAGCCCAAGCGGACTTCGAGTGGCGAATTATGCCCAACCTTTCCAGGTTGGCGAACTCCTCCTGTGCCACGGAGAGCTTAGCTGCATCCAAGCGCCGAGTTTTAGCAAAAACTGGTGGGCCACTCGTGGTTATGAAGTGCTCCACCCCATGTTTCGCCACCTTAGCTGAAAAAGTGGGAACTGTGAGTGCTGGAAACTGGTGTAGAAGGGTGAGAAACTTACCACCTGCTGCGGCGACGTTGGTCTGTACTGGCGGCGGGCACACCCGAGCTGCACAAGGGATAGAACAGAAAGAGAGTGCATTTACTAGGTGTTTGTTGGCCAGATCAACTAACAACCCATATGAACACAGAAAATCAGCACCTAACATATTGAAGCTCACTGCCGCTACGATGAAGGTCCACTCGTAAGCGCGGCCGTGGAAGGACAGAGACAAGGTTCTCTCTCCGTAAGTCTTGATGCTGGAGCCGTTGGCCGCTGTTGCTCCGTCTCTGCGGGGTCCAGCCACCCGATCTGCATAAGTTGCAGTGATGAAGCTCCTCTGGGCTCCGGTGTCCACGAGGAATTGCTGCCCGGAGCCCGCATCTGTCAAATAAAGCAGCTTGGTCCGTTCACCGAGAGTGGAAGCTGCTAACGACTCCCGGCCCGGTCGTTTCCCCGCCTTTTGAAACTGCATGGCGGGATGCATCTGTGCGCCTTCTCGGCAAAGCAACAGTGGTAATAGCAGGGGTTGTCATGCCCCCTGGCTCGGGATCTCGTCGCCGCTGTCGTTGCTGGGGTGGGATCTGCTGCCTCTGGCTCCACACTGCCCCCGGCCGTCGTGCCGAGGTCTGCCGCTGCCACGGAGGTCTCTTGCTCATCGCAGGCGTTGAGAAGCCGCTCCGCCTCCTGGGCCAGCTCGCGGAAGTCCTGCTGGTTCACACACCGTCTGCCGGACAGGGAACCTCTCGTGTGCGCTGGGAGGGTTCTCAGGAAAATATGCTTGAAAAGGAATGCGTCGTTGTCCGTCCCGATCATCTGTAGCATGTCCTCCATGAGGACAGTCGGCCTGCGTCCACCTCTGTCGCGCAGGTCCAGTAGCTGCCTGGCTCTTGCCTCCGCCGACGGCACAAAGCTCCTGATGAGGGTGGCTTTCAGCGCATCATATTTGCCAGCAGCGGGTGGTTGCTGCACCAGGCTCTGCACACACCGAGCCGTGCGGCTGTCGAGCGTCGCGATGACATTATGGAATTTAATGTCATCCACTGAAACTCCCCCGAGCAGGAACCGCGACTCCACATGCTGGAACCACGAGTGCGGGTCGTTTTGCCAGAACTCGGGGAGCTTAATCAGTCTTGTGCCCCTGCTGGCATTCCCCAGTGAATCCGGGTCTGAGTGGCTGTCTCCCAGCTCTTCCATATCGATCACGAGGCTGTCCTCCAGCCTTGGCGCGCTCAGATTCATGCGTAGGTCACCAATTGTAGGAGTCAAGAATTGAGGAGACTGGATAATTTTCCAGAATCTGCTTTAATTCTCATCCATCCTACGTCCTCTCTCGATCGGAGTGAAAAGAGACAGGACGCAGTCACACACATACATTTATACATTCATCTCTAACAATACATCACACAAAAGTCACAATACTCAGCTACATCCTTTCATCTGTAATAGAACACCCAGAGTCCTTCTGTTCTCCTCTCTGACCCCCAAAGGTCAGGCCGGGTAATCTTCTCCTCTCTCCTGAGTCCCTAGGGGGTGCAGACACATCTTCCTCTTGAGGTGTGAAGTCAATACACATGGCTAGCTCAAAGTCTCTCTTGGCTGAATTCAGCCAGCCACATGTGAGTCACATAGGTTATAATTATGGGCTCCACAGAGATGATCGTTTTTCGTCGGAAGACTGGTGAAGGGGTTCTTCTCCAGCGGTTTTGGTCGTCTGCAGTATCTTCCCAGTTTATCACGTCCATGCCCAGTGTTTTCATGTCTCTTTTGCATAAATCCTTGAAATGGAGATGCGGTTGACCTCAAGTTCGTTTGCCGGATACAAGCTCTCCGTACAGAATGTCTTTCGGTATTCTCCCATCCGGCATCTGATGGACGTGTCCCAACCAGCGGAGACGACATTTGCGAAGCAAGGTGAACAGGCTTGGTAAGCTCACGCAGGAGAGTATCTCATTGTTTGTGATACGGTCACTCCATTTAACATTAAGAATACTTCTCGGCATTGATCCGTCGCTCTTGCGAGGCATATAGACACCATGTCTCACTGCCATATAGCAAGGTACTGAGGACGCATGCCCTGTAAACAATGATCTTCATGTGCCTCGACAGTTTTTGGTTCAGCCATACCTTCTGTGATAATTTTCTGAAGGTCGTTGCAGCCAGGCCGATTCTTCTACTGAGCTCGTTGTCGAGTGAGTGGTCATCCGATATTTTGGATCTGAGGTATGTAAACTCAGAAAAGAACTCAGAAAAGATTTATTGCCAAGTACATTAACAGTAAACAACTGATAACATACGAGGGATTTGACTTGACACAGAAAACGACCTGCATTTCCGGTGACGCGGCAGCGTCTGAAAAACGCGCCTGTCATCAGATGGGTACAGGATGCATAGGGAGGAAAAGGATAACACAATAGGATAGAGCAAAAAACCATTGATTGTCAGAATACCGGTCATATATGATCAATATTATGATTACAAGAAAAAAAGCCCTCAATGCACAGTTAGCAGACAACAATGTACACAAGGACACAAAGAGAGCAGTGAGTAAGTGATCTTTTTCATCAGTTTTTGAGTCAGTGTGGGTGTAGTGTTGAGTGTAGGTGTTTGTATCAGTTAAGAACAACAAAGTCTCTTTGGCAGGAGATGTTTTGTCTTAGCTGCTGGCATTTGTCCTTGAGCCATGCAGCTGACTGTCCGTGGAGTCAATGCAGCTCAAATGTTTTGAAAACAAAAAACTGCAGATAATCTGGAGGACTTGTGTGAGGGGGTCAGATTAGTCAAATAGTACTGATCACAGAGAAAGAAACTTTATATCCTCTTACAGATTCAGTACTCAATCCTTCAGTGCTGGACATTGAATCCTTTATGGACGGCCCTCAGCGTGATCATGATGTAATCCATTTTCCTAGACAGTTCTCCATTTGCCGCTGTCAGAGTCCTCTCCATTTTTTCAATTTGATGGTTAAGCCTTGCCTGGCCAGCATTTTGATAGGCTATGTCCATCTTCATCAATTTACGGTACACCAGGACAATCCCAGATCCAATCAGAACAATCCCGATGACCATTACTATGAAGACGTACAAATCTTCTACATCTTCGATGGAAAGTTCAGACAGGCACAAGAGTTTCCAATTACTTGTGTCCCTCAAATAGCCCGCAGCAGCCGTTCCAACTCATGAACCACATCCAGTGGGTGGTTTTTGATATTTATAGTAGGAGGGTTTGAGACACCTTGGCCCGTTACTTTGGTCTTCTGCTGACTGATGGTCAGACTGAAGTCATTGCAGGCTTTATTGAGTGTGTTAATCATTGATTGCAATTCCAGTTCCGAGTGAGCTATCAGCGCTGCATCATCAGCAAACAGCATCTCACTGATGGATACTTTTCGGATCTTGGATTTTGCACTCAGTCGTGATAGGTTGAACAGTTTGCCATCAGACCTTGTGTGGAAGCAGACACCATCGTTCCGAGTACCAAATGCATACTTTAGCATGACGGCAAAGTATACGTTAAACAGGGTAGGAGCAAGCACGCAGCCCTGTTTTACTCCACGGCAGATGTTGAATGGTTCTGAAAAGCACCCATCAAGCGCCCATCAAACTGGATAATAGCTTTCATGTTGGTATGGAAGGATTCAATAATTTGCAGCAGTTGGGGGGGACACCCAAGCTTCTTGAGAACTTGGAACAGTCCTTCACGGCTAACTGTATCAAAGGCTTTTGTCAGGTCGATGAATGCGATATAAAGTGGTTTATTTTGCTCCCTGCATTTCTCCTGTAGCTATCTGAGAGAAAAGATCCCGGATCTGAAACCCCTTTGAGATTCAGGGTAAATTCTTTCCTCGAGTTTCCGAAGACGGCTGAGAACCACACACACGAATGCCTTTCCGGTGACACTAAGCAATGCTATCCCTTGATAACTGTTGCAGTCGCTTCGGCTACCTTTGTTTTTATACAGCGTCACTATTTTGCAGTCCTTCATGTCTTGAGGCACCTCTCCTTCCTCCCAGCAGTGAGATAGGATCTCATGTAGTTGTTGAAGGATGACATCCTTTGAGCACTTTATAACTTCTGCTGGGATCCCATCGAGGCCAGACACTTTCCCAATTGGCAGAGAGTCTAGTGCTTCTTCCAATTCCTCCATGGCTGGAGGTGAGTCCAGCTCTTCCCTGATCGGTAGGTCCTCCAAATTATTCAGTGCTTCCTCCGAAATCGAGCTGTCTTGGGAGTATAGTTCAGAGTAGTGCTCTACCCACCTCTCCATCTGCTCCATTTGGCTTGTGATGGTAGTTCCGGTCTTGGTTTTTAGCAGCGCTGTCTTGCGTTGAGTTGGCCTCATTGTTTTCTTGATCCCGTTGTACATTCCACGTATGTCTCCTGTGTCGGCTGCCATTTGGATACTTTCACAGAGTTTCAACCAGTAATTGTTTGTGCAGCGTCTGGCTGTCCGTTGAGTCTTACTTCTGGCTGCCTGCAGAGCTTCCTGTGATTTGT
Organism: Pholidichthys leucotaenia; assembly: GCA_020510985.1. Classification (NCBI taxonomy): domain Eukaryota; kingdom Metazoa; phylum Chordata; class Actinopteri; order Cichliformes; family Pholidichthyidae; genus Pholidichthys; species Pholidichthys leucotaenia. Next base: position 201,155,092 of record CM035843.1, on the reverse strand, counting down.
GGGTGGGGTAATCCTTGTGTTTCATTAGAGCAGCTCTCTTTTCTGTGAGGAAGGCGGCCAGCTCGCTGGAGTTCGCCTCGAATCAATCGGGTGTGTTTCCTCATTTTTTACCAAATGTACGGAGAGCAACACTGTGGATATGATCTCTGAGGGTATTCCATCTCTCTGTGGCATCTGCTTCAGGTGAGGTTGTGATGGACTTCTTGATATTTTCAGAGAATTTGATGACTTTGTCTGGTTGTTGCGTCATCCTGGCATCAATGCGTTGTCTTCCAGGAGGTTTGTTGTAATGCAGGGCCTTGGGAACAAGTCTGACCTTACAGCATACCAGTGAGTGATCTGTGTCGCAGTCAGCACTCTGGTATGAGCGGGTGATCTGTACATTCCACAGATGGTGTTGACGTGTCAGTATCAGGTCCAGTTGGTGCCAGTGCTTAGATCGTGGGTGCATCCAAGAAACTTTATGCTGTTGCTTTAGCTGAAAGTAGGTGTTCATTATGCAGAGTCCTTGGAGTGAACACAGTTCTAGCAGGCGTTGTCCATTTTCATTCATCTTACTGGTTCCGTGCTTCCCTATACATGTTGGCCAGGATCCTGAGTCAGCACCCACTCCAACGTTGAAATCTCCCAATAAGATCAGGTGTTCTCTGGAAGGTATCTTTTGTATCATCGATGAAAGCTGGTTGTAGAATTCATCTTTCATGTCCTGCCTGGAGTACAAGGTGGGCGCATCGACACTGATTAGGTTGACTGGTCCGTTTGAGGTGTGCAGTCGAAGAGAGAGCATCCTTTCTGTTCCTCCCTCGGCAAGATCCACCATCTTCAGAAGAGAGTTTTTCACTGCAAAGCCAACTCCGTGCTCCCTTGTCTCTTCTGCACTCTTACCCTGCCAGTAGAAGGTATAATCATGTTCACGTAATGAGCCTCTTTCTGGTAGGTGCGTTTCTTGGAGTGTGGCGATGTCCACCTTGAGCTTCAGCAGTTCATTGTTTTATTACCGCTGTCTTGCGTGCGTCCTCTATCTCTCGGTGATCATTTGAGAAGCCCGAAAGTAGGGTTCTGACATTCCAGCAGCCGAATTTGAGTGCTAGTTTTTTGTTATTTGATACTTTGTTTTTGTTTGGTGCAGGGTTTTGCAGTCCATGATTCAAAACATAAGTATTCCTGAGCCCCACGCACCCAGTAGGGCGGACAGACTGTGGCAGAACAGCACCTAACTGGCTGGGAGCTGCCCAGCTTGAGGCGGGCGGTAGCTGTCCAGTGAGATACTATGACCTCTCCCACCATCGAAAACAACCCCTGGTGCCCAGCTCTACGTCAATTGAGCGGAGGCTTATAACCGGTGAATTGTTGTTTCCTGTGTTTTTCCGTTGCGTGACATGACGCTGGAGTGTCCTCTCCAGGGCGCAGGCCTGGGCAATGTGTATGGAGGACTCGCGGTTTCCCATGTAGCTGGTCCCCCCTCTCCACAACACCGGTAGGGTCCAAGGGAAAGGCAAAGGCCAATACTGCTTGGTATCGGTGTGTCGCAGGAGTTGCCAGATTGAAGTTAAGCACAATGTCAAAATGCCTTCGGGACTCCAACTCCGGATTTCTCTTTGGGGTTATCTCCCCAAGCCCTTCCCATATTGGGTCTTGCCACAAGGCAGTGGAGGTTTGAGTTCAGAGTTTTCCTTCTCCTAGATGGGTTGTCTCCTCAGCTAACAAGTCCTATCTACCCGAAACAATCAGAGTAAACTTTACCAAAACCCCATGGGGCTTGTCAGGTACAACACTGTCACAGTAAGTCCATAAACAAGATTAAAATCAGGCCTGCATCAGAGAAATAACTGTTATCTAACTATTAGCGTCAGGTACACTTGGCTGCATCTCTCAAAACCAATCAGTGAACTACACCAAAACTTCCAAAAAGAAAAAGGGTAAATCAAAACCAAATTATCCCTTAAACTAATCTTAAAGGCCTCTGTAAAATGTAATCCATTTCAATCAGCTTACTATTCTCAAATAGTACACACAAAACATCCAATACCATTAGCTTGAGTTAACAACATCAAAATCCCCACTAAAGGTGATAAAATAACTAAGGTTTAGAGTTCAATCTCTAAAAGAAATTGTTCCACCTCTGAGAATAATTTTCGTCTGCCACTCTGGTGTCTAAAAGAAAAAAACAACAAGAAGGTTGAAATTAAACTCACTCACTGATATTTGGTTGACAGGATGATGGCCCTCCTGTTTTTCAATTTAGCCCTCCACCTAGCAATCACACCTACTGTCACCCAGCCAGAACTGGGCAGAGCCGAGACAAAAAGTCAGCAATCCTTAGGTGGATTCTCAGTAACAGCCTCAGCATTAGGGCCTCTTGTAAGCGTTAGCACATCCACTGTTAACTCGGTCAACCCCGCTACACTAAAACGCCAGGTAGTTGAACCACAAACCATTACCAAAACTTTGCAAGATACGAGGGTCATTCAATAAATAAGGTGAATTTTTGGTATAAGGACTTCTAATACAGATTTAAGCTTACTTTTTAAAATTTTTTTTGTTTTACTTCTTTTTCACATGGATTTACTTTCTTTTGCAGATTCAAGAAAAACTTTGAGAGTTTTGGCGATTAACAAAGATGGCCAACCAAGAAGAATTCTCCAGGATTGAACAGCGGTCAGTTATCAAGTTTTTGGTTGCTGAAGGGTGCAAACCAGTTGAAATTCATAGGAGAATGTCAACTGTGTATGGTGCCACATGTTTCAGCCGAAAAAATGTCTACAAGTGGGCTAAATTGTTTAAAGAAGGACGGAGAAGTGTTGAGGATGAAGACAGGCCTGGGAGGCCTACAGAAGTGAGGTCTCCTGAGGTGATCGAATCAGTCAATGACCTCATTCAGTCTGACAGAAGAAGAACAGTGGATGACATTGCAAGGACTTTGAGCTTATCTGTTGGGACAGCACACAAAATTGTCCATGATGACCTTGGCTACTCGAAGGTCAGCTGCCGGTGGGTGCCAAAGATGCTTACTGCAGAGCACAAACAGAGGAGGGTCGAGTTGTCCCAGCAGTGTCTCTCCCACTATGAGAAGGATGGTGATGAGTTGCCCCTTCAGACTTTCACCTGTTTGGTCCCTTGAAAGCGTTCACGAGAGGCACGAAGTTTGAAAGTGACGATGAAAAGAGACAAATTCCTAGTTTGTGTACTACATGAACAATGGCAATAAATCTGATTCTGATTCTGATTCTGAAGTCAAAAGTGTTGTGAGCGACTGGCTGAGACATCAGTCCAAAGATTTTTACACTGAGGGAATACAGAAGCTTGTGCACAGATGGGAAAAGTGTGTGACATTGCTGGGAGACTACGTTGAAAAATAAAAAAAAAGTAAGCTTCTATCTGTATTAAAAGTCCTTATAGCGAAAAATTCACCTTATTTATTGAATGACCCTCGTACTTCAGTCAAACTCAACAAGGTCTTAAACTTTTTGCTCTTTGTGTTAAAGGTTGACTATGCTCACACACAACTGGTGTCCATGTTACTCTCAGATGTAGCTAGGAACATTAGCTTTCCAGTTAACACTTTAGCAATGAGCCTGTTTCCACCCTATATTGGCCCTTTTTCAGTGGTCACAAATTTACTTCTCGTTGCCATTCAAAGAACAATGATGACATTCCATGTTCGCTCAGTTTTCCAGAATAAAGGCCTTGAACACCCTATGACTCAGACATCTGTGGAACCATGGTTTAGTCCAGCTAAACCAATCCAATTTGAACCCTCTTGAGTTATCTCAATATTACTTAGCCAAAACATTTACCTCAGGTATGTAAAAATTACATACTTTTTATTTTTGTACCTTGGTACCCAGAATTGTCTTTTTGTACTTTTGTAACCAGAATTTTTGAGTCTTTACATGCATATACAGTATTTTAGTATATTTTAGACAATTTTATAATTTTTATATTTGTCCATATTCAAATCATTTTTGAAGATTCCTACAAGTTTTTTTTTTCAGTAAACCAAACTCAAAGATCTATACTTAGGAATAGATACTGTTTACAAGCTTAGGGCATATGGACATCAGAACCATTAGCTCAGCAGTTGGGTCAAGAGTTGTCAATTGGAACCAGCCGCCAAGGATGTGTACCAATGCTGACCAACGCTCACCATTGATATAGAGGGGGGATATGTAGCATCAGTCCCTTTGGCTTCAACCTGTAAATTCACTCTTCACTTGGAAGGGATAATTTCACCCAAAAGTCTGGTCAAGAATTGTTTTTTTGTTTGTTTGTTTGTTTGTTTTTTACCTAAGAACCACAGTTTGAAAATACATTCCATAGTAAAAGGGACGATAAGGATCCCATTTCGTGCCAGGAACAGATTAGTCTGCAATCATAAATCCCGGAACTTCCTCCCCAACCAGGCAGTTTTATGCTTCAAGAACTGTTTGAAACATTCCAGAAATATACTGACCACATTCCACAGGTCTCTAGGAATTATCCACAGCTCAACATTACCCTCTGGTGGACAACTCCGGAATATGTTCGTTGTTGCCTCTGCAAGCTGAACTGTGGTTACTGGATGAAATGACTTGCTTTGAACAAAAACTTTCAATTTTCAAAAGATTTTTTTTTTTTCAGGACACCCTGGAAAATCAACCGGGACTCGGACATACGATTTTGGTTTGAAATGTTTTCATTAATCATTGGTTTAAATGTATTGCATGTTTGAAAATGCTGAAACAAACCTTATTCTAATGTATGTTAATTATAGAAGGACAAGTTTTCGAAAAGTGCATGTTTAACCCATTAACTGTCCACATTTTATGGAAGGGTCACGCACCCCCAGTGGCACAGCGCAGCAACTGCATGTGTCAACTTATTGACGTCCCCCAGCTATACTGAAAATTTGTCCTAATCTGTATTGATCTGACAGTTTAGAAGGTGGCAGACACGTGCCGAAGGAATCATGGCTGACATGGAATATAGCAAAGAAGAAGAAATCCTCATTATTACTCTTCCTTTTTCCGCTTTAAGCTCACACACCAATGTGGATGCAGCCATGTTTGGTCATCGCAACAGCGATGATGACTGAAACTGCATGAAATGGGAAAAATGGTGGCGTAATACAAATGAAATTCATGTGGGATAATCATAACAGTTTGTAGATGTGGAAGGGGGTGTAAATTACTAAGTAAACGCGAAACTTTGGCCACGATGGATGAAAAACTGAGCTCCTATTACCAAGATGGCGGCGCCCACGAGCGGCTGGATTCCCACAGGAAAAATGCACCAAACAGAAAAAACAGCCGCGTAATACAAATGAAATTCATGTGGGATAATCATAAGGATTTGTAGATGTGTAAGCAGGTGTAAATTACTAAGTAAACGCTAAACATGGGCCACAATGGGCGAAAACAGACCAGTCACGTGGGCGAGCGAGCCCCCCCACCCGGCAACAGGTAAGAGAAATATACATGTATGTTTTTTTGACATTTTATTGATTTTCTGGTTAATATACTTTGAAAATTAGATAAAAGCATACCCCTGTAAACAAATCAGAGTAAAAAAAACGGACCATTCTTTGTGTAAATGTGTTCAAAGTCCACATTTGACTGAGTTATGTAATTTATATAGCTGCCGTGACATTATGCAAATAGATGCGTAAATTTATTTCTATCTGAAACTTTGGATCATATTCTACATCTTTCTAATTGACAGTAAGCCATTATCTCTTGTAACTTTCAAGTAATAGTCTTGGAAATCTGAACTATTTTATTGACAAAAAGTTTTTACTACTCTTGACCACTTGGGGGGGGGCTTGGGTTACCTTGCATTAACCCTCTAATTCCCTTGCAATTAGAGGGTTAATGTAGCAAGAATGAAAATTAGTCATGAATCACTGTAGTTTAGCTTACACATATAAAGTGAATTTTCATTTTAATCAAGATGTGTTTCATCCTATTTGAAAAGCTTACTCAAGTCATCTTACTGGTGCCAGCCAATCACCAGCCAGTCTCTGCTGGACAATGCCCCCTTTCATTCTATTGGTTGGTTACAGACAAAGGACTGCTTTCTTGTTGGACCAGAGTTCATTCAAATCTCCCAAGATGGGAGACAATTGGTTCCCTTTCATGTCAGTCAAGTTTTTTTTCCTTTGAAAGTGATCAGTTTAAGGAAGAAATGCCCTAGTTCAGGCAGTTGTTCTTTCTGTAACTTTGTCTAAGTTTGAAAAAGTTGTCTGTGTGTCCTGCCTTGAATTCTGTCTTTCCTTTAAACATCTGGGAAAAATACTTTTTCTTCTGTTTTGAGCTCAAACTTCTCTTTTATATGGAGTGAAACTCCGTGTTCTCAGACTTTTTTTTTCTATTTTATTCTGTTAAACTTTTTCTGTTGATTTTCCTTAACTCACTGTGTTTTAAAGTGGACTGATAAGTTTTCCTCACACTGGAAGCTGTTTTTGCCCGTCACTACAACATCTGAAGAACTCAGATTTCGTGGCGTGAATAATTTTTTTTATAAATTAATTTTGTCTCTCTGATTCTGTGACTTTGATCAGACTGAACTATCTCATCAATTTATTTGGACCCGGGAGAACCACTGAAAAACCCTCTCGTGTTGTTCACATGACATACTGCTTTAGCGGCGAGCAGCCTATCATCATTGCTGCCAGATCTCAGTTCCTGACTGTTTGCCTCTGGGAAGAAATTGTCTGCTGGCAGATATAATTTCCAGTATCATCAAATAAAGCTTCAGCTAAGGATCCAGCTGAAAGCCAACGCAACGGGTCACGTGAGCAAGATTCCGTTGTTTCATTTGCTGAGTAATGCGATGTCCATCGCCTTAAAGTATGTCATAATTTGTCTCAGGTTTAAAACTAGGTCATAACTCTGATTGGAGCTATAGAATTGAAGAGAAATAGTATCCCTCTTTCATTAAATTCCGTTTTTACTTTTTAGAGTAACCCAGAATTTCTTACTTCCACTTAATCAGCTTTTATCATTTTCTTCATAAAATTTGCGTCCAATTTTCTTCATATTTTGGTTACAGTTATTTCAGTCTCCATTTTCATCACAGTCACAAATTCACACTAAGGTTTCCTTGGTTCCACAAATGTGATTACACTCTCTTGCTCAATAATCAGTTACAAGTTGAATGTGATGCTTGATACTTGATCATTTCACCTTACCAACAAGTCCGTTGAATGCAATGTCATTTAATCTGAGTCTGATCATTAAAACTATAAACGGTATATGGAAGTTTCTGTTGATTTCTTTTTCCTGTGTCTGTTTCTGAAGTCACCCAGAAGAATTCACGAATATTTGAGACTGATTGATTGAAGGTATAAAGATTAGTTATTAATAAATTGTTCCAGTTTTGGACTGGTGCCCAAAAAACGAGTTTTGTTCCCAGTGTGTGCGTGGACCCGAAGCAAACCTTCATTTCCACACACACCTATAGGTATAAATTAAATAATCGTTGTACCTTATAACTAATTTCCCCTACAGCTGAATAGTAAACATGTGTACACTTTGTTGAAACCCTGTCACCAAGTGCCATCTATGCTATCTGAATACTAACCCCAGTGAGATGGAGAATTGCCTAATACATAGTGGAGGTGGCGTCAGCTGCAGGCCGCGTTCCACTCTGAATGTCCCTCTAGTTTCATACACCATAGTTAATGCATTGTTAGTGCTGGTTTGTGTCATGGTTAAGTTGACAGCTCATGTGCACAGTGCTAGCACTGGAAGGAACCACACAAGGGGGAATGTTCGGCAGTTTATTAAATATGAAAACAATGCACAGTTATTTAAACAGCCACACGCCAGAGGAAACAATCCACCTGTGGAGAGAAAACGAGAGCTGTCAGTGGAGGAACAGAGTAGGGAATGTAGGCAAGCCAAATTGCCACTTACTCAGGGTTCCAAGGAAGGACCGGCAGGACTCCAGCGGGGAACAGACAAACCAGTAGGGTGGGGGGAATGAGCTAGTAGTGCCTGACCAGGTGGAGATAGTTGCTGTGGAGGTGATGAGGTGGCAGGAGAGCGCACGCAGACCCGAGACACACCCGCACGACTGCAGCAACCTGTAAGAGAGGAGAGAGAGCAAAGTTTAGACGGCGTGTCTAAGCTTGGCAAAAAAACAACCTGCTTGCCTGAATTTAGGGCAGTATACCCAGACGAGCCAGCGTTGACTGAGCGGAGGAGGCCTCCTTAAATACGCTGGCTGATGAGCGGGCACAGGTGTGTCCTCTGCCTCAGGTGCAATGATGAGTTTGTGACTGTGCAGCAGGATGGGAGGTGTGCGGTCTCACTGCCCATGACAGTTTGTGCTGTTAAAATTTTTGTTTGTGCCATTATGGTCTTTTAGATATTAAAGATTATTTCAAATGTCATTCAGAGGTCACTCAGCCCTCCCACTAGCTCCAAATTGACCCAAAATGGTTTCATTTTTTAGCCCTTCTTTAGTGCTGGTTTGTGCTGTTAACATTTTCGTTTGTGCCATTATGGTTTTTTAGATATTAAAGATTATTTCAAAGGTCATTCACAGGTCACTAACACCCCCCCCCCCCCCACCGCCACTTGCATCAAAGTACTGCCACCACACAGCTGAGTCACACTGCAGCATGCCCGAATCAATCCCCCCCGAGGAGAACTTCTCAATTAGCAAATACATGGTATAAAATGGATTTAAAAAAGGTAGAAAAGTGGGCATTTAAGACACATAAACAGACTCAGGCATACTTCTACAGCCAAATAACAAGTAAAATGCAGCTTAAACATGAATATGAGCAGACAACGTATGTGTGAATAACTAAACCAATTAACTCAGTCAGAGTATGGCAATTAAGGACCGTAAAACATCAGTAGCCATAATAAACCAGTTATTAGTCACTATAATGCAAAAGAAGCATAAACTCACTCTTTAAGTAGTCATGAACACAGGAAAATATGCTGAAATGCAGGAAAACTCTGCCCAGGTAAAGGATGTGGTTGTTGAAACACCTGCAGGCATACTGCTCCTGGGGTCACTTTGTGATAAGCATACATGTGTGTTCCAGTGTGTCATTCATCTTCTTCTGCTTAATCCTTTTCGGGTCGCGGGGGAGCTGGAGCCTATCCCAGCATCCTTGGGCGAGAGGCAGGGTACACCCTGGACAGATCGCCAGTCCATCGCAGGGCCAACACAGAGAGACAGACAACCATTCACTCTCACAGTCAGACCTAAGGACAATTTAGAATCCCCAGTTTGATGCCAATTAACCTAACTTGCATGTTTTTTTGGCATATGGTAGGAAACTGGAGAAATCCCGGAGTAAACCCATGCAGACACGGGGAGAACATGCAAACTCCACACAGATCACTGTTGGTCGGGGGCTGGGATCAAACCCAGGATCCCCCGGCCAAGGGTGAGTTGCCGTGCTGCCGCAGTGCTAACCACTCCGCCACCGTGCCGCCCATGGGGTGGAATTGTTTTATTGTTTTTGGGTTTCATGTGGTTTTTAGTTTTGTGTTGCATGTTTTAGTTTGCATGTTTTGTGGTTTTTATATTTTTATCAGTATTTTTAAATTGGAAATGTTGTTTACTTCCACCCTGTGCTTCCCCTTATTACTAATGAGCAGCACCTGTGTTGATTGGGGATGTGCAGCACCTGTGGCTGCACATAATAAGAGGTGCTCTGGCAGTCCAGAAGGGAGAGTTTTTTGTCAGGAGGAAGGAGTCTTGCCTGAGGACAGGGCCCCGAGTGGGGGCCTGGTCAGAGAGTTTTGTTGCCAGGAGGAAGGCGTTCTGCCTGGATAGCCAGCCAGATGAGAGCCTGGTTGGACAAGAGAAGGCTGCTGGTCCCAGGAAGATGGCTGCAGGAGGGCATGACTGAGGAGGAGGAGGAGGAGGAGGAGCAGTAATGGCCAGGACAACCATGATGCTGGCATTTGGGGGGAGACACTTTTGTGTTGAGCAGTTGGTGGTGCTGCGGGTGAAAGACGGAAAGAGGCAGAGTGAGGAGCTCTGCCTGGTCTGTAAGTATCTGGTTCCCAGATAGCAACACCCCATCATGATGATCATGATGATGACAGTAGGAATCTGGATATACTGCTGGCAAGTGTCTTCCCTGTACAGGTTTCCTGAGGGCGTCGGTGTCGTGGTTGCAGATAGAGCATAGCCTGCAAGAGTGGATCCTCCTCCTCAATGTTTATGGACTTTTATTTGTTTTTAGACCACTTTTAGTCTTCTTTTTAGTTTTGGTTTTAGTTTAGGCTTTTTATTTGATTAGGCTCTTTATTTTAGTGGGCATTTCCTGTACATAATTTGTTGTAATAAAATCCCTTTGAACATCCTCATAAGTTCCCCATTGATTGCTACCTGTGAGTCTTCACCTGGTTTTTGTCATAATGTCGGACCCAGGGAACACGCACACACAGGCTCAAGTTCAATACAATAATCTTTATTGAATACCAGCAGGTGCGTGGATGCGTGTGTGCGATATGTTAATGTGTTGTGGGTGAACGAGCTGCAGCTGGGAGTAACACAGAGCGCCGTACAGCCTGGCAACTCCTAGAGACAGAGCCAAACACAAATGTTAGACCTCAGCCGTGTTATAATGACCGGAGAATAAACACACTTACTTGTTGATGTTCTTATAGGCGATGTTGGCTTGGCCTTGGCTTCCTGTCAGGGAGACAGCGTCTGGCAAACGTACCCGGTGAAGCGCTGTGGAGCGCGGCGTGGAGAGAAGGGCGATTCCGCCGCCGCGGAAGAGAGAACCGCCACCTTAGGGATCCACCTGTGCACAGGGGAGAGCCTGGGAAAAAGGTAAGTGGAGGATGTTGCACTTATGTGCCAATGAAGAGTCCAGCGGAGATGCACGGGGCTGAGAGGAATCAGACATGCACAGGACGACGAGCGTTGCATAGCAGACGGCTCCGTGCCGAAGCTCCAGACAGGACGGGCTATATAGCCCGGGGCTGATTATTCCCAGGTGCGCGCACAGCTGAGGCAGATGATGGCACAGAGTGAGTTGTAACAGTACTCCCCTCCCCCCCCCCCCGAGCAGCGCCTCCTGGTGCTGGCTTACCTGGGTGCACCCGGTGAAAGTCCTCGATGAGGCGTTTGTCCAACACGAACGACTGGCGCACCCAGGATCTCCACTCGGGGCCATACCCCTCCCAATCCACCAAGTACTGCAAGCCGCGGCCCCGGCGGCGGATGTCCAGGATGGAATTCACCGTCCAAGCCTGGTCACCGTCGATCAACACGGGTGGAGGCGGGGTTCGAGGAGGAGGGCAGAGTGGGTTGGAGATCACGGGTTTGACCTGGGAGACATGAAACGTGGGACAAACATGGAGAGAAGGAGGGAGAGCCAGATGCACAGCCACAGGATTCACCACCTTGACAATAGGGAAGGGCCCGATAAAGCGTTTGGCCAGCTTCTTCTTTTCAGCCTTCAGGTTGATATGCTGAGTGGACAACCATACCTGCTGACCCACCTGATACTGCGGAGCAGGTTTCCTGCGCCGGTTCGCTGCCCTGGTGTTGCGCTCCGCAGTGCGTAAAAGGGCCTGGCACGTAGCAGCCCACAGCCGACGACAGCGCCTCAGGTGAGCGTGAACTGAGGGTACAACCACCTCCCCCTCTTCTTCGGGGAACAGCGGGGGGTCATAGCCCAGCGAAGCCCTGAAAGGAGACATGCCAGTGGCAGCAGAGACAGTTAGGTTGTGCGCATACTCAATCCAAGGCAGATGGCCACTCCACGATGATGGACTGGAGGCGATGACGCAGCGCAGAGCGGCTGCCAGCTCCTGATTTGCTTGCTCGCACTGCCCGTTACTCTGGGTGTGATGACCGGAGGACAGGCTTACCATAGCCCCCAAAGCATTGCAAAAACACCTCCACACACTGGACACGAACTGCGGACCCCGGTCAGAGACAATGTCCGCGGGGATTCCATGCAGATGCACGACGTGCTGCACCAGAAGGTCCGCCGTCTCTCGCGCTGTTGGGAGTCCACGTAGGGGAATGAAGTGAGCAGCCTTGGAGAAGCGGTCAACGACGGTCAGCACAGTGTCGAAGGAGTTGGATACCGGGAGACCGGTCACAAAGTCCAGAGCCACATGAGACCATGGCTTCCCCGGGACAGGCAAGGGATGGAGAAGGCCCGCCGGCGGAGATGTCGACATCTTCCCGGTGGCACACTGGGGGCAGGCCCGAATGTAGCCGGTGAAGTCCTGATGGAGCCCTGGCCACCAGAAGGATTTCTGGAGCAGGTCCACTAACCGGGAAATCCCAGGGTGGCAGGCAAATTTGGAGGTGTGGGCCCAGTGGATCCCGTCACCCCGAACAGCTGATGGTACAAACAGTCTCCCGGTGGGACCCCCGCCTGGGTTCGGTTCAGCTTCCTGAGCCCTCAGGACCTTATCCCTGATGGCCCAGGAGAGGGCACCCACGACACACGAGGCCGGGAGGATGGTGTGCTCCTGCTTCTCGGTGGTCTCCGAGGCGAACTGCCTGGACAGGGCATCTGGCTTCGCGTTCTTTGACCCCGGGCGGTAGGTGATGGTGAACTGGAAGCACCCAAAGAACAGGGACCAACGCACCTGGCGAGCGTTCAGATGCTTAGCCGTCCTCAGGTACTCCAGGTTTTTATGGTCTGTCCAAACCACAAAGGGTAGCGCGGCCCCCTCCAGCCAGTGCCACCACTCCTCCAGCGTGAGCTTAACTGCCAAGAGTTCTCTGTCGCCGATGTCGTAGTTCCTCTCGGCAGGTGACAAACGCCGAGAGAAAAAGGCACAGGGGCGGATAACCCTGTCCACCGGGGAGCACTGAGAAAGGACTGCCCCCACCCCTGAATCTGAGGCATCCACCTCGACCAAGCACTGCAGTGCGGGATCCACCTGCGTCAAGACCCGGGAGGAAGAGAATTCCGTCTTCAGGATCGTAAAAGCCGACACAGCCTCCTCTGTCCACCGGAACGCCACCTTGGGGGAGGTGAGGCAGGTCAGGGGGGCGGCGATCGAGCTGTACTTGGGCACAAACCGCCGGTAGAAGTTGACAAATCCCAAAAATTGTTGCAACTGTTTCCTTGACGACGGGGGGTGGGGGGGTCGGGGGCAATCCACCACCACCCTCACCTTCTCAGGGTCCGGAATGACCTGGTTTTGTGAGATAATAAAGCCCAGGAACGAGGTCTTCTCAGTGTAGAACTCACACTTCTCGGCTTTCACGAAGAGCTTGTTCTCAAGTAGCCGTTGAAGGACCCGCCTCACGTGAACCTGATGCTCCTCCTGGGATTTGGAGAAGATCAAGATGTCATCCAGGTAGACGAACACGAAGGACCCCAGGAAATCCCGGAGGACATCGTTGATGAGCCGCTGAAAGACAGCTGGAGTGTTGGTGAGCCCAAACGGCATGACGAGATACTCAAAGTGGCCGCTGAGGGTCCGGAATCCCGTTTTCCACTCGTCGCCCTCCCGGATCCGTACGAGACGGTAAGTGCTGCGGAGGTCCAATTTCGTGAACCAGGAGGCCCCCTGGAGGGAGTCGAAGGCAGAGTCCATCAGAGGTAACGTATACTTGTCCTTGATGGTAATGTCGTTCAAGGCCCGGAAGTCGTTGCAAGGATGAAGAGAGCCGTCTTTCTTCCCAGCGAAGAAGAAGCCCGCCCCCACTGGAGATGACGATGGCCGAATGATGCCTGAGCTGAGCGACTCCTTGATGTAAGTTTCCATAGCCTCCTGCTCCGGAGCAGATAAGCTGTACAAACGGCTTGATGGCAGGGGGGCGCCCGGGAGAAGGTTAATGGCGCAGTCGTATGGGCGGTGGGGGGGAAGAGACAGCGCCTGGGCCTTGCTGAACACCGCTCCCAGGTCGTGGAACTCAACAGGCACTCTGGACAAGTCGGGGGGGGGGGGTGGAAGGGCGGGGGAGGAGAGGGGGACCGCCGGAGAACAGGCTGCAGATTGGAGACGCACTCAGGCAGAACGAGCTCCAGGCGAGAACGCTGCCAGTCTGCCAGTCAAAGGTGGGATTATGTAAGCGCAGCCAGGGGTAACCCAGGATGACCGGGGCAGCCGAGGTGGAGAGAACAGACTGTCAGACTGTACAACCTAAGCGGAGCTGCTCGCAGAGATAGCAAAAAGACGTGACAACCTAATAGTTTTGAATGCAAAAGACGCAATAGACTTATACAATGGTCCCCTCCGGCGTACAACTAGGAAAATACCGGTCGCTATGGAGGGTGAGAATATGTATGGGTACATAATCATACCATGTAGGATAACTAAGTAGACAGTTGTGCCATTTCATCCCATCTAGCAACAATGCTCTGCACTGCGTGTGTTTATATATTTACATATTTATTCCATCTAGCTACAATGCTCCGCACTGGGTGTGTTTATATATCTACATATTTATTCCATCTAGCTACAATGCGCCGCATTGTGTTTTTATATATCTACATATTATTCCATCTAGCTACAATGCTCCGTACTGTGTGTGTTTATATATCTACATATTTATTCCATCTAGCTACAATGGTCCACACTGTGTCTATATATATATATATATATATATACAGTGGGGTAAAAAAGTATTTAGTCAGCCACCAATTGTGCAAGTTCTCCCACTTAAAAGATGAGAGAGGTCTCCAATTTTCAGCATAGGTATACCTCAACTATGAGAGACAAGATAAGAAAAACAAATCCAGAAAATCACATTGTCTGATTTTTAAAGAATTTATTTGCAAATTATGGTGGAAAATAAGTATTTGGTCAATAACAAAAGTTCATCTCAATACTTTGTTATATACCCTTTGTTGGCAATGACAGAGGTCAAACGTTTTCTGTAAGTCTTCACAAGGTTTTCACACACTGCTGCTGGTATTTTGGTCCATTCCTCCATGCAGATCTCCTCTAGAGCAGTGATGTTTTGGGGCTGTTACTGGGCTACACGGACTTGCAACTCCCTCCAAAGATTTTCTATGGGGTTGAGATCTGGAGACTGGCTAGGCCACTCCAGGACCTTGAAATGCTTCTTACGAAGCCACTCCTTTGTTGCCCGGGCAGTGTGTTTGGGATCATTGTCATGCTGAAAGACCCAGCCACGTTTCATCTTGAATGCCCTTGCTGATGGAAGGAGGTTTTCACTCAAAATCTCACGATACATGGCCCCATTCATTCTTTCCTTTACACGGATCAGTCGTCCTGGTCCCTTTGCAGAAAAACAGCCCCAAAGCATGATAAGATAAGATAAGATAAGATAAGCCTTTATTAGTCCCACAACGGGGAAATTCCAGGATTGCAACAGCACAGGGATAGCAACACTCAGAGCAACAATCAGAAGGCAAGAAAAAACAAGCAAGCAAGAGCAGCTAATATACATATGTACATATTACTATAAAATATATATATACACACACACACACACAGACACACAGTGCAGAGCATTGTAGCTGGATGGAATAAATATATGAATATATGAACACACAGTGCAGAGCATTGTAGCTAGATGGAATAAATATGTAAATATATAAACACCCACAGTATGGAGCATTGCAGCTAGGTGGAATAAATATGCAAGTATATAAACACACACAGTGCGGAGCAATGTAGCTAGATGGAATAATATGTAGATATATAAAAACACAGTGCGGAGCATTGTAGCTAGATGGAATAAATATATAGATATATAAATATAAACACACCCAGTGCAGAGCATTGTAGCTAGATGGAATAAATATGTAAATATATAAACACACACAGTGCAGAGCATTGTTGCTAGGTGGGATGAAACAGCATAACCGTCTATTTAGTTATCCTACATGGTATGATTATGTGCCCATACATATTCTCACCCTCCATAGCGACCGGTATGTTCCTAGTTGTATGCCGGAGAGGACCATTGTGTAAGTCTATTGCATCTTTTGCATTCAAAAAAAAAACAAAAAAAAAAAACAAAAAACAAAAAAACTATTAGTTTGTTACGTCTTTTTGCTATCTCTGCGAGCAGCCCTGCTTAGGTTGTACAGTCTGACAGCCATTGGTAGGAAGGACCTACGAAACCTCTCGGTTGTGCACCTGGGATGATGTAGTCTGCTGCTAAATGAGCTCCTCAATGCATCCAGTATGTCCTGCATAGGGTGGAACTCGGACTCCAGCAGAGATGACAGTTTAGCCACCGTCCTTCTCTCTCCTATCTCCTCCATCGGATCAAGGCGTTGCCCCAGGACAGAGCTAGCTTTCTTAATCAGTTTGTTCAGTCTCTTCCTATCGGCTGCAGTAATGCCACTGCCCCAGCAGACCACTCCAAAAGTGATGGCTGATGCCACCACCGTGTCATAGAATGACTTCAGCAGCGCCCCTTGTACACCAAAAGACCTGAGTCTCCTCAGCAGGAACAGCCTGCGCTGTCCCTTCTTGTAGAGTGCGTCAGTATTGTGTGACCAGTCTAGTTTATTGTTCAGATGAATACCCAGGTACTTGTAGGATGTCACCATCTCGATGTCTGTTCCCTGTATATTTACTGGTGCTGTGAGGGGCTGCCCATGCCTGCGGCAGTCCACCACCAGCTCCTTAGTTTTCCTCGCGTTGATCTGGAGGCAGTTCCGATGGCACCAGTCCACAAAGTCCTGGATAAGCCCTCTGTACTCAGCTTCATCTCCGCTGGAGATGAGACCAACGATCGCAGAGTCATCAGAGAACTTCTGTAGATGGCAATGTGTTGTGTTGTGTGAGAAGTCCGCAGTATAAAGAGTGAACAAGAAGGGAGCCAGCACCGTTCCCTGGGGGGCCCCCGTGCTACTGATGATCGTGTCGGAAACACAGTCCCGGGTTCTCACAAACTGAGGCCGGTTCGTGAGGTAGTCCAGGATCCATGATGACAGGTGCTGGTCCACCCCTGCGTGCAGCAGCTTGTCCTTCAGGATCATCGGTTGGATGGTGTTGAAAGCACTGGAGAAGTCAAAGAACATGATCCTCACCATATTCCCGGGCTTCTCCAGGTGGGACAGAGAACGGTGAAGGAGGAAGATCACTGCATCCTCCACCCCAATGCCATGCTGGTAGGCGAACTGGAGTGGATCCATCGCTGGTTCCACCAGGGGGCGGAGACGAGCAAGGAGCAGTCTCTCCAGGGTCTTCATCAAGTGGGACGTCAAGGCCACCGGTCTGAAGCTGTTCAGGTCTTTGGGGTGGGAAGTTTTTGGTACAGGTACCACACAAGATGTTTTCCACAGCTGTGGTACCCTCCCCAGTTTCAGGCTCATGTTGAAGATATACGTCACAATCCCACACAGCTGGTCTGCACAGGACTTGAGGAGCTTTGCGCTGATGCCGTCCGGTCCCGACGCCTTCCTCGCCTTGATCTTCCTCAGCTCCGTCCTCACCTGGGTCTTGGTCAGGGTCAGGATGGGGGGCTGTGTGTTGGGAGTGGGGGGGGTGTCGGTGGAGTGGGGAGTGGGTAGCAGGACTTGATTTCTTAGAGGCAGCAGTGGTTGTTGTGCAGACAGGGGGGAGGGCGGTTGGTCAAATCTATTGAAAAACAGATTCAGGTTGTTCGCCCACTCCCTGCCCCCCGTGGCCTGGAGGGAGGTATTCTGGAGCCCCGAGATGGTTTTGAGGTTTCTCCAGACCCCGCTGATGTCGCTCTGTTGCAGCTTGTCCTCCATCTTCTTCCTGAAGCTGTCCTTGCCTTCTCTGATCTTTCTCCTCAGCTCCCTCTGTACGGACTTCAGCATCTCCCTGTTCCCCGACCTGAAGATCCTCTTCTTCTCTCTCAGAAGTGTTTTTATCTCAGGGTTGATCCAGGGTTTGTTGTTTGAGTGACGCCGTATGGTCTTGGTGGGAACGGATTTGTCCACACAGAAGCTGAGGTAGCCCGTGAAGGTGTGAATGAGGCCATCGATGTCCTCACCATGTGGATCGCAGAGCTGCTTCCAGGCAGTGGCTTCAAAACAGTCCTTTAGAGTGTCCATTGTCTCCTCAGACCATAACTCCACAGTGTGCATGGCCGGAGGTTGTCTGTGCACTAGGGGTTTGTACACCGGTCGGAGATGAACCAAGTTGTGATCCGATCTCCCAAGTGGGGGGAGTTGTGATGAGGTGTACGCCTCCTTAGTGTTTGCGTAGAACAAATCCAGTGTTTTATTGTCTCTAGTGTGGCATGTGACATACTGGGTGAAAGTGGGCAGAATGGGAGACAGTGAAACGTGGTTGAAATCGCCTGAGATGAGGAGAAGAGCATCTGGGTGTTCTGTCTGCAGCCTGCTGGTTACTGAATGGATGACGTCACGCGCTGTCCCAGCGTTCGCCGTCGGATTTGCATAAACAACAATGCAGATCACGTGTGAGTGTTCTCTCGGGAGATATGTAGGCCTCATGCTAACAGCTAGCAACTCAATGTCTTTGCTGCAGTGTCGTTGTTTAACAGTGATATGTCCTGGTCTGCACCAGTTGTTGTTAACATACATGATCACTCCACCGCCCCTAGTTTTGCCACTCTCTGGTGTTCGGTCAGCTCGTATCGTGTGAAAACCCTCCAGCTCAATGTTAGCATCTGCTGCTAGTTCAGTTAGCCACGTCTCAGTAAACAAAAGGAGAGAGCACTCCCGGTAAGTGCTATCATAACGGGAGATAGCCGCTAGCTCATCTAACTTTCCCAGTATCGACCGTACATTTCCCATGACAACAGATGGAAGGGAGGGTCTGTACCTTATATTTTTTGTCCTCCGCCTTACTCCAGCCCGGCAGCCGCGGCGTTTTCGCCTCAGTTCTCTCGGTATGTCGAGTTTTTCCAGTGGGACCGGGTGGCGGTTAAATGCTAGCAGCTCTTCCCTGTTATATCGTATCCTGCTATAAACAGTGGCTCTGTCCACCGGCTCAGGAGACATTTGGGATGATCTGTGTGTCCGTGATATAAGTGGGGTGAAAAAAAAAAGTGATCAAAAGAGAGAGGAAGGGAAAAAAAAAACTCGGAATCGAGCCGCTGTTGCAAAAGGCAGCCGACTGGTGTGGCGCCGAGAGGAGAGAAAAAAAAAAAAAAAAAAAATGATGTTTCCACCCCCATGCTTCACAGTAGATATGGTGTTCTTTCTCCTTCAAACACGACAAGTTGAGTTTTTACCA
Source organism: Pholidichthys leucotaenia (assembly GCA_020510985.1). Lineage (NCBI taxonomy): Eukaryota > Metazoa > Chordata > Actinopteri > Cichliformes > Pholidichthyidae > Pholidichthys > Pholidichthys leucotaenia. The sequence goes on along the minus strand of CM035843.1, from coordinate 201,135,998 downwards.
AAAAGTTCTATTTTGGTTTCATCTGACCATATGACATTCTCCCAATCCTCTTCTGGATCATCCAAAAGCTCTCTAGCAAACATCAGACGGGCCTGGACATGTACTGGCTTAAGCAGGGGGACATGTCTGGCACTGCAGGATTTGAGTCCCTGGCGGCATAGTGTGTTACTGATGGTAGCCTTTGTTACTTTGGTCCCTGCTCTCTGCAGGTCATTCACTAGGTCCCCCCGTGTGGTTCTGGGATTTTTGCTCACCGTTCTCGTGATCATTTTGACCCCACGGGGTGAGATCTTGCGTGGAGCCCCAGATCGAGGGAGATTATCAGTGGTCTTGTATGTCTTCCATTTTCTAATGATTGCTCCCACAGTTGATTTCTTCACACCAAGCTGCTTACCTATTGCAGATTCAGTCTTCCCAGCCTGGTGCAGGTCTACAATTTTGTTTCTGGTGTCCTTTGACAGCTCTTTGGTCTTGGCCATAGTGGAGTTTGGAGTCTGACTGTTTGAGGTTGTGGACAGGTGTCTTTTATACTGATAACGAGTTCAAACAGGTGCCATTAATACAGGTAACAAGTGGAGGACAGAGGAGCCTCTTAAAGAAAAAGTTACAGGTCTGTGAGAGCCAGAAATCTTGCTTGTTTGTAGGTGACCAAATACTTATTTTCCATCATAAATTGCAAATAAATTCTTTAAAAATCTGCCAATGTGATTTTCTGGATTTTTTTTTCTCATTTTGTCTCTTATAGTTGAGGTATACCTATGATGAAAATTGGAGACCTCTCTCATCTTTTAAGTGGGAGAACTTGCACAATTGGTGGCTGACTAAATACTTTTTTGCCCCACTGTATATATATATATATATATATACAGTATATATATATATATATATATATATATATATATATATATATATATACAGTATATATATATATATATATATATATATTTATGTTTATATGTACATATGTATACTTGCTGCTCTTGTTTCTTTTTTTTTCTCTTGCCTTCTGATTGTTGCTCTGAGTGTTGCCATCCCTGTGCTGTTGCAATCCTGGAATTTCCCCATTGTGGGACTAATAAAGGCTTATCTTATCTTATCTTAACAAAGAGCCGGAGGTCCTCACGATGGTTCCCAGAAATGATGGCTGAAACCAGGGCAGTCCGGTGCGTCACCCTCCCTAGCGGATCCTTTGACAGAGTGATGAGGTTGAGGGGTGTTGGCAGAGCTTGGCAGGGTAGCCCCAATCGGGTTGCCAGTTCCTCAGAAATAAAGCTCTGTTCAGCCCCCGAGTCCACCAGTGCATGTGTGAGGAACTCCATGCGGTTGTAACAAAACCTAATAGGCAGGAGACATCTGGATAGGGGATTAGACCGGGATGAGTCTGCGAGGCCACCTATAGTGACTCGCGGACCCCCCCTTTTGGCCAAACCAGGCAGGACTCAATGTTGTGCTGGTCATCCCCGCAATACATGCAGGGTCCAAAGTCCCTACGCCGCTGTCTCTCTGCCTGTGAGATCTTAGTTCATCCTACTACCATGGCCTCGGGCTCATCCAGGCCCTCAAGCGCCGGCAAAGCCAACGAGGGTGATTGGGAGGAGTGGCGAAGTGACTTGCCCGGACGGCCGGAGGACCTCCGTTCGGCCGCTCGCTCCCTCAACCTATTATCCAAACTAATGGCCAGAGAAATGAGCTCGGTGAGCCGCTCAGGTTTATCTAGGCAGGCCAGCTCATCCTGCAAACTAGGGCTCAGGCTACGGGTGAAGATGCTGCAGAGCGCAGCATCCTCCCACCCTACTTCCGCCACCACCACCCGGAAGTCAACAGCGTAATCGGCCACAGACCGACTACCCTGGCGAAGATTAAGTAGATGGGTGGTTAGCACACTATCGTGATCCGAATGGTCAAACACTTCGTGGAAATCTCGGACGAACTGGGTGTAAGTGAGGTTAGCATAGCTGGGCTTCGCCATTGTGGGGTAAGCCCATGCTAACTCTCGCCCTGAGATTAGCTACGTAACCGAATCGGCTATGATCGGAAGGGAAGTACACGGGAACGCGCTCAAACACCGTCTCACACTGGAGGATGAAACCCCGCGCCTCCCCGAGCTTCCCACTGAAGCGCGTGGGCGTGGGGATCGGTGTGAGACGCATGAATGCGCACGGGATAGCCTGGCTAGGTGGTGAGCTAACGGGAGCTGGCCAGCTGCTCTGGGCCAGAGGGAACACCCACTGTCCTTCCAGGCGATCCAACCGGCTGTTTATCTGACCTAGCTGGTTCAAAACTACCTGCTGCTGGTAAGCCAACTGATCGACTCGAGCCTCCAAGATGTTAAAGTGGCGTGTGAGCCCGCTGTTCGCTGGGTCATTCTGACAGAGCCATACTGTCATAATGTCGGACCCAGGGAACATGCACACACAGGCTCAAGTTCAATACAATAATCTTTATTGAATACCAGCAGGTGTGTGGATGCGTGTGTGCGATATGTTAATGTGTTGTGGGTGAACGAGCTGCAGCCGGGAGTGACACAGAGCACCGTACAGCCTGGCAATCCTAGAGACAGAGCCAAACACAAATGTTAGACCTCAGCTGTGTTATAATGACCGGAGAATAAACAGGCTTACTTGTTGATGTTCTTATAGGCGATGTTGGCTTGGCTTTGGCTTCCTGCTAGGGAGACAGCGTCTGGCAAGTGTACCCGGTGAAGCGCTGTGGAGCGCGGCGTGGAGAGAAGGGTGATTCCGTTGCCGCGGAGGAGAGAACCGCTGCCTTAGGGATCCACCTGTGCACAGGGGAGAGCCTGGGAAAAAGGTAAGTGGAGGATGTTGTGCTTACGTGCCAATGAAGAGTCCAGCGGAGATGCACGGGGCTGAGAGGAATCAGACGTGCGCAGGACGACGAGCGTTGCATAGCAGACGGCTCCATGCCGAAGCTCCAGACAGGACGGGTTATATAGCCCAGGGCTGATTATTCCCAGGTGCGCGCACAGCTGAGGCATATGACGGCCCAGAGTGAGTTATAACAGTTTTAAAGAATCTGAAGTTACCGTATGTTTTTAACTGCTCTCAGTCACACATTACACATGCACACCTCTGTGTTCAGCTTATAGGGCCATAGATGCTCTTATCTCCAACTTTATTACAAACTTGCTGCAGCAATGACCATTTTAGACATCTATTAGACATGTAGACATTTATTTCCCTGTGAAGAGAGTATTGTGTTTTAACTGGAAGACACAGTTACATACTGTATGTGCTTGAAATGGCGGTTACAAAAATGCCTACAGTATGGTGAAAATAAACTTGTAGTATCTAAAAAGACACAGTAGCACAAGTGAAAAATTTAACAGCACAAACCAGCCCTAATGAAGAACTAACAAATGAGACCATTTTGGGTCAGTTTGGAGCAAGTAGGGGCTGGAGTGACCTCTGAATGACCATATAAAATAATCTTTAATATCTAAAAAATGAGACTATTTTGGGTCAATTTGGAACAAGTGTGGGGGGGATGACCTGTGAATGACCTTTGAAATAATCTTTAATATCTAAAAAAAAACATAAAGGCACAAACGAAAATTTTAACAGCACAAACCAGCACTAATTAAGGACTAACAAATCACACCATTTTGGGTCAGTTTGGAGCAAGTGGCGGGGGGGCTGAGTGACCTCTGAATGACCTTTGAAATAATCTTTAATATATAATATAATATTGGGCGGGTGATAGAAAAATTCCATATTATCCATATTAATTCAATTCAATTCAATTCAACTTTATTTATATAGCGCTATTTCACAACAACAGTCATCTCATAGCATTTTCAACTGCGGGGGAACCCCCCACAGTTGCAGAAAGACCCCAGCAATCAGGCGATCCCCTGTGAGCAAGCGCTTGGCAACGGTGGAAAGGAAAAACTCCCTTTTAACAGGAAGAAGCCTCCAGCAGAACCAAGCTCAGGGAGGGACAGTCATCTGCTGCGACTGGCTGGGGGGTGAGTGGATAGAGAAGATGAAAAGAACAGACATGTAGAGAGCAAACAGCATGATGGGGACTCAATCTATGGGAGAGAACAAACAGATGTTAATGACCAGCAAAAAATAAATATTTCATTGAAAGTGAAGAAAGGAGTGAAGCCCAGTGCGTTATTGGAGGTCCCCCAGCTGTCTAAACCTATTAGCAGCATAACTAAGTGAGGGTTCAGAGACACATGATCCCTCCCTAATTGTAGGCTATATCAAACAGGAAGGTTTTAACGGTTAAAACCTTCCTGTTTGATATAGCCTACAATTAGGCTCTGTGAATAGGGTTAAAATTTAACCCTATTCTTAAAAACAGAGATCGAGTCTGACTCCCAAATCCAGGTTGACAGCTGGTTCCACAGGAGAGGAGCTTGATAACTGAAGGCTCTGCCTCCCATTGTACTTTTGGAGATTCTAGGTATTACAAGTAATCCAGCATTTTGGGAGCATAGTGCCCTGTTAGGATAACACGGTAGGATCAGATCTTTTAAATAAAAAGGGGCCTGATTGTTTAGAGCTTTGTAAGTAAGAAGAAGGATTTTAAACTTAATTCTAAACTCTGTGGGAAGCCAGTGAAGGGAGGCCAGCATTTTGGATCAACTGAAGACTTTTTAAAGATGTTTTAGGACAACCTGATAATAAAGAGTTACAATAATCTAATCTAGAGCTAACAAAAGCGTGGATCAGTTTCTCAGCATCACTCTGAGACAAGATGCTCCTAATCTTGGCAATATTACGCAAATGATAGAAGGAAGTCTTAGAAACAAATTTAATATGTGAACTGAAAGACAGATCTTGATCAAAAATAACTCCAAGGTTCCTCACAGAGCTATTAAGAGAAAGAGTAACTGCATCCAAACTAAAAGTTTGATTTGGAAAGGTATTTCTAAGGTTTTTTGGACCAACAAGAATGACTTCAGTCTTATCTGAATTTAATAGCAGGAAATTGCAAGTCATCCAAGCTTTGATTTCCTTAAGATAGGCATCTAACTTGGCTAATTGATTACTATCATCTGGCTTCATTGACAGATATAATTGTGTGTCATCTGTATAACAATGAAAATGTATACAGTGATTTCTAATAATGTTGCCTAATGGAAGCATATATAAACTAAAAAGAGGAGGGCCTAGCATAGATCCCTGTGGAACTCCATGACTGAGCTTTGAGCTGAAAGAAAACTTATTATTGACATGAACAAACTGGAACCTATCAGATAAATAACATCTAAAGTACTGCAACAAAGTTCCATTAAGTCCAACATAGTGTTCTAATCTATCAAGTAGAATATTATGACTGATTGTATCAAAAGCTGCACTAAGGTCTAAAAGGACAAGAACAGAAACAAGTCCATTATCACATACGATAAGGAGGTCATTAGTGACCTTCACTAAGGCTGTTTCAGTACTATGATGGATTCTAAACCCGGATTGAAACTCTTCAAATAAACCATTTCCCTGCAGGTGGTCAAATAATTGCGTAGCAACAACTCTAAGATGTTTGAAATGAAAAGGAGATTAGAGATTGGTCTATAGTTAGCTAAAACTCCTGGATCCAGCGTTGGCTTTTTGAGTAAGGGTTTAATTACAGCCATTTTAAAAGCCTGCGGTACATGGCCTAAAGTTAATGAAGAATTGATTATTTGAAGAATAAAGCTACCAATAAGTGGGAAGACTTCTTTAAATAACCTGGTAGGAATAGGGTCTAAAAGACAAGTTGAAGGCTTGGATGAGGAAATTATTTTGTCTAACGCTAATAGGTCAATTGGAGTAAACTCATCCAAACAAATATCAGTTGAAGGAGTTGTAGTAGTTATTGTATTTAAGTTAACGGTGGGAAGAATCTGATAGATTTTATCTCTGATAGATGAAATTTTATTATTGAAAAAGTTCATAAAGTCCTGACTAGTAAGCTCTCAGGGAATGCTAGGATTGACAGAGTCCTGACTCTTTGTCAGCCTGGCTACAGTGCTAAAAAGAAACCTAGGATTATTCTTGTTCTCTTCTATTAATGCAGAATAATAACTCGTTCTAGCTTTTCTAAGAGACTTTTTATAAATTAAACAACGATTTCTCCAAGCTAAATAGATTTCATCTAAATTAGTGGAGTGCCATTTTCTTTCTAATTGATGAGTCTTCTGTTTTAAGCTATGAATTTCTGTGTTGAACCAAGGGGTTAGAAATCTCTGATTAGACTTTTTCTTTTTTAAAGGGGCCACCAAGTCTGACGCAGAGAAGCTGTAACATTATCTACCATGCTATCAATTACAGAAGGAGCAAGCTGTCTATAGCTTATTTCCGTTGTGTTGACACATGGCATTGAGGAAACAATCTGCATAAATTTGGTAACAACATCATCTGAAAGGCATCTACTGTAGTAATATTTTTCTTTAGGAGCCAAATAGTCAGAAATAGTAAAATCAAAGGTTAACAGACAATGGTCTGACAGTACAGGGTTATGAGGAGACACTACCAGATTTTCTATTTCTATGCCATATGTCAGAACAAGGTCCAACATATGGTGGAGATAATGGGTAGAATTTTGCACTTTCTGAGAAAACCCCATCGAGTCTAATATTGAATTAAATGCCACATTAAGGCAATCACTATCTACATCTACATGTACAGTATATTAAAGTCCCCTACTATAATTATTCTATCTGATTTCAGCACTAAATCAGCTAAAAATTTGGCAAATTCGGATAAAAACTCTGAGTAGGTTGATGGAGGACGATAAACTATGGCAAATAAAATTGGGTTTAGCCTAAAACTGCTAAAATGCCCAATACTGAGGACCAGGCCCTCAAAGGAATGATAACGTGTTTTTTGCTTAACATTAACTAGTAATTTGGAATGGTAAATTGTTGCTACTCCTCCTCCACGACCAGAACTTCTGAAATTTTGACAGTTTAAATAACCAGAGGGAGTTGATTCATTTAAACTAACATAATCCTCTTGTCCTAACCAAGTCTCTGTAAGGAATGTTAAATCAATCTGATGATCAATTAACAGGTCATGGACTAGCAGAGACTTGGGAGTTAGAGACCCATTATTTAACAAACCGCATTTAATTTTAAATTATGAGGAGGAACAGAGGCCAAATCATTCAATTTAGAGGCTTCATGTTTAATTTGAATTTTACCACCTTTTTGTTTAATCACTCTGGGATGCTTATACATTACATTTTTATTTACTTTGGAGGGAGCAGACAATGATTCTCTGATGGGGAAGACAGGGGCTAAGTTGAGGAGTGGCAGATGAAGAGGAGCTGCAGAGAGGTGTTTAAGACTGCGACTCTGCTTCCTGGTCCCAACTCTGAGTTGTCAAGGTTTTGGAAATTGGATAAAAATGATGCCAGATTGTTAGATAAAAGAGACGCACCATCCAAAGTGGGATGGATGCCATCTCGACTAATAAGACCAGGTTTTCCCCAAAATGAGCTCCAATTGTAAATGTAGCCCACGTTGTTTGCAGGACACCACACAGACAGCCAGCGGTTGAAGGATGACAAGCGGCTAAACATGTCATCACTGGTCAGATTGGGGAGGGGCCCAGAGAACACTACAGAGGCAGACATTGTTTTGGCAAAGTCACACACCGATTCCACGTTAAGTTTTGAGACTTCCAACTGCCAGAGTCGGACGTTGTTAATGCCGGCGTGGATAACAATTGTGGAGTATTTACAGTTACTTTTAGCCATCATTTTCAAATTTGACTCAATGTCGCCTGCTCTGGCCCCAGGAAAGCATTTGACTATGGCCGCTGGAGTCTCTAGGTTCATGTTTCTGACTACAGAGTCGCAAATGATCAGAGTTTTTTCCTCAGTGGGTGTGTCGCTGAGCTGGGAAAAATGATTAGAAATATGAACAGGTTGGTGGTTAAGCGGGACTTTGCGGCTAGGCTTCCTTCTCACCATCACCCACCCAGTCTCCTTGCTGCTGAAGAGGACCGAAGGACCGCTAGCAGGCCCTATGCTAGGGAGCTCTGCTGCAGCTAAGGGACGTCCGTCAAGATTAACTGGCGCAGACGGTGTTTCAATGCAGCGGAGCTGGGATTCCAAATCAGAAAACCCCGCTTCGAGTGCCTCAAAAAGACAACATTTATTACATTTACCGTTACCACTAAAAGAAGCAGAGGTGTAGCTAAACATCTGAGAGAGCACACCAGAGGAGGAGGGGAAGGAGAGCTAGTAGCCATAGCTAGTGGCTAACCCGAAGCTAACACAAACACTGATGAAAGGTGAACAGAGGGCTAAAGAGGGTGATTAGATGACACTGAGTGCGCACACAGGTGCAAGAGGCTTGATAAACAGAAGTGAGAGCTAACGGTAGATGGAAAAAAGTGATTAGAATACAATTAAAGGCAAAATCCTCAGGAGAATGAGGAGAGCTAACCAAAGAGCAAACCACAGACAGCCAGTAACACAGGAAGTGATGATACGTTACCACAGGAAATCATGTTCCTGTGGTAATTATTATTCTTGTATTATTATTATATTATTCCATGACTTTCCTATCTCATGTCTGATGTTTATTTGTGCATTCCATGTAGAATAAGTTCATATATTCTTCTGTATTATTCTTTCATATATTATATCTGATGTATTTTTGGTGCGTTGTATGAGCCATTATTTGTTCCATGTCCCAGAGTCTTGAGTGCAGAGTGAATGTGTGGGTGCCGGTGAGGTTAGGTCTGCAAAGATGTAAATAATGACCCAGGATAAGCTCTTGTTATATTGCTCTTGTTATATTGACCTGCCCTGTTTAGGATACCAGGAACATGCTTAGACTGTCTCCGAGATGTCTCCCAGATACCAAGGACTTCTCCCCCTTGTTTACTTACAGCTATAAAAACACCATGCTTAGAAATGTATGTTCAGAGGTTAGGTGTGTGTGTACTGAGTGCCAGCCGGTCCTGCCCCGCTCGCTTTCATTTCAGACACTGGTGAAGCTGTTGTGACCCCCTGCTTCCCGGTACCTCCCAGCCGAACTCCAGAAGCAGAATGTGTCAGCCACTCGGCTCCACCCGCTGTCATGGGCGTCCCACTGCATCGCCCAGTTCCCTCAGCCAGGGCTACTGGGGAACTGACACCGGGACCCTCCCGCGATGGCCCTGGGTGGGGTTGGTTCTGCTCATCCTCCAGAATACTAGGCCAAGGTTCGTCCCATACAGCATCGTCCACCACTCGTAGAACCGGCCAGTCCCACAAGCCACAGCTCGACCACTTTTCTCCAACACCACTAGTGATCGAAAAGCCCAGTCCATGAAAAAGGTCACAGCCCATAACATTCTCGCCATCAGCGGTCACCACAAACTGCAGGTTGAACACCTCCGCCGATTTGAACCTAGCCGTCAGTTCCACCGAACCCACGACGGCCAGCCTTTTCCCTCCATATCTACACAGTGGAGCTGAATGACCTCTCACTCGGTAGTAGGGGAAGAAACTTCTTACGATAGGCCAATTTAACACGGACCGCACTGCGCCCGGGTCAACCAGCAGCAGCACCTGCACTCTGTCCAGCTTCACCATACAGTATGTATGGCCATCAGAGCTCAGGGAGACAGTGTGGATAACCATAGAAGTTGGAGCAGGGGTTTGTGTCGCCATTCCCCTCGCTCAAACCTATTACAGGCCCTTGCAAAATGATGCAGTAGTCCGCACTTGCTACAACGTTTACCTCTTGCCGGACACTCTCTATCCTTGTACCAGTGCTTAGTGGACCCACAACCCAAACACCTGGGCGGACCCAGGGTGGACCTTATTTTTACAGTGGTAGTGTATTCCACTTTCTCCTGCTTGCTATCATGGCTGTCTGCGTCCACAGCCTGCGCCATTGATTGTGGTTCAGAGCGGTGCAGTGTAGCTCTTTCACCTAGGTCACGTGACAAATTGTCCGCTGCTTCATACTGTTGAGCTATTTCGACAGCCATGGCTAACGACAATTCGCCGGAGTGTGTAAGGAGCCTCGACCTTGCCGTCGAGCAAAGCATGTGCTCCGCCAACTGGTCACGGATCATCTCTTTTTCCAATGCTCCAAACCGGCAGCCCCCAGCCAGCTGACACAGGTCCGCAACATATCGTTGTACCAACTCACTGATCCGCTGGTGGCGCTGCCGAAACTGGATCCTCCGGATGATGACGTTCTCAGGGGCGCGAAAATGTTGCGCCATTAGCTCAACAAAGATATTGCTTCAAAGCTATCGCTTGCACCAAAGGTAGCAAGGATACGCTGTCCTTCCATACCTAAATTATGAACCAGTATTGCCAGAGCTCACACCTTCTTCAGCTCAACAAGGTTCAGAGCCACTAGGTTATTCTGGAATGCAGCAAACCATCTCACCCAAGGAACCAGTGGCTCGCCGGGAAGCTCCAGAAAAGGCCGAATGGAAGTAACTCCACGTCCATGTTCTTTACCCTCGTCGCCAAATGTTATGTCCTTAATTGAGGGTGAATAACGAGACTTAAGGTGGAACTGAACCAGACTTTATTGCAGACTCACACAGGCAGTACAGATGCTCCCGTCAGGTAGAGGGGTGGTCAAAGAGACCACCCCTCTCCCACACAGCCCTCTTATACCCCGGGTGGCAGTGGAACTGGAAAGGTGGAGCCACCACCTGTGTCACACAATAAAACTTCTTATGAACAACATCCCAGTTCCCTCAATGAATTGTAGCGCCCCAGTTCTGACAGCACTCATGCAGCCTGAAACCATGACACTCCCACCACCATGCTTTGCTGGAGGCAAGACACACTTGTCTTTGTACTCCTCACCTGGTTGCCGCCACACACGCTTGACACCATCTGAACCACATACTGTAAGTTTATCTTGGTCTCATCAGATCATAGGACATGGTTCCAGTAATTCATGTCCTTAGTCTTCTTGTCTTCAGCAAACTGTCTGTGGGCTTTCTTGTGCATCATCTTTCAAAGGGGCTTCCTTCTGGGACGACAGCCATGCTGGCCAATTTGATGCAGCGTGCGGCGTATGGTCTGGCAGCACTCATACGTCTGTTTTCAAAAGACAACCTCTGGGTATGACTCTGAGCACATGCACTCAACTTCTTCGGTCGACCATGGCAAGGCCTGTTCTGAGTGGAACCTGTCCTGTTAAACTGTTGTATGGTCTTGGCCACCATGCTGCAGCTCAGTTTCAGGGTGTTGGCAATCTTCTTATAGTCTAGGCCATCTTTATGTAGAGCAACAATTCTTTTTTTTTTTCAGATTCTCAGAGAGTTCTTTGCCATGAGGTGCCATGTTAAACTTCCAGTGACCAGTATGAGAGAGTGTGAGAGCGATAACACCAAATCTAACACACCTGCAACCCATTCACATCTGAGACCTTGTAACATCAATGAGTCACATGACACCGGGGAGGGAAAATGGTTAATTGAGCACAATTTGGACATTTTCACTTAGGGGTGTACTCACTTTTGTTGCCAGTGGTTCAGACATTAATGCCTGTGTGCTGAGTTATTATGGGGGGACAGCAAATTTACACTGTTACACAAGCTGTACAACTACTTTACATTGTATCAAAGTGTCATATCTTTAGTAGGAGTGGGTTCAAAAGATCAATTCAACGATCTGGATCAATCCATGTTTGACTGTGCTGATATCGAGCCACAAAATCCGCGGATCGATCTTTTAATATAATGTTTTTATGTCTGTGAACGTCTGCTGCGTTTGATCAAGTCGAAACTGGGTTAGTGAGCCAGGATGCTTTATTGTTGGAAGTTCTGGATCTCGATGCATGGCAATAAAGATATAAAAGAGGAATGCACAGAGACCCGGGATTCTCTTTTGCTATACTGATGTTGGAGAAAGAATAAAGTCTTGTGTCATTCAGCTCGTTGCCTTGGCTGTATCCTTTCTCCACACTGGTGACCCCAAGACGTGCCCTGGAGAGCGAGATGAACACTGCCCCAGAGACTACTGGAAGGGGGAGCACCAACGCCATGCGCGCTGTTTCAGTCAAGCTCCTGGACTTCTGGCTTCATGACCCGACAGCGTGGTTTTTGCACAAAGAAGCACTCCGTGGGATAACAACGGATGACACAAAGTACTACTACGTGGCCGCTGCACTGGACATGCATACCACGCAACAGGTGACAAGACTGCTCCAGGAGCCGCTGGCCCGAGGGAAATATGAGATGCTCAAGAGGATGCTTCTCCAGCGCTATACCCTTTTGGACAGCGAGAGGGTGGAGAGGCTCCTAACACATTCAGAATTGGGGGACAGATCAGCCATGGAGCTAATGGAGAACATGTTGGCGCTGATGGGTAGAAATGACAAGTCTTTCGTGTTCGCCCACCTGTTCCTCAGGAACCTATCGGCTGCAGCAAGGGCGATTCTGGCCAATTCGCCATTGCTGGTGACTAAGGACTACCACGGTCTGGTGCAGGAAGTGGATCGCATCATTTTAGTGACCAGAACTCTCAGCGTGAATGCAGCGGCACTGGCATCCAGGAGGGACTCCAGCGAGGTCAAGGAGCCGTTGGTGGTAGCCGGAGATGCAGGAATGGGGTGATCTGCTTCTTTCATTGCTGCTTCGGCTCAAATGCCCAGCGATGCGTGCCTCCATGCCAATTCAAGAAGTCAGGAAAACAGCACGGCCAACAGTCAGTAGCAGCTGCGACCACTGGCGACAGAAACAAGGTGCTTTATGTCACAGACACACATTTGGGAAGATGGTTTCTGGTGGACTCTGGCTCCCAGAAAAGCCTCATCCTGCCGGTCAATGCAGACAGGGTGGCAGGGGGGCAGTGGTCCCGAGCTTACAGCTGCCAACGGATCCACCATCAGGACATTTGGTGAGCAGACATTGAAGATATGTTTACACGAATGCAAGTTTCAGTGGAACTTTGTGGTAGCTGCATGTTCCACCCCCATTTTAGGCACAGACTTTTTATGTGCTCCTGGGTTATTAGTTGATGTTGTTAATAGGAGATTAGTGGATGCCGTCTCTTTTGCCTCTCTGCGCTGTACAGCTCGGAGAGCTGGGTCGACAACACTGGCTAATGTTATAGCTCCAGGAGTTAAGTACTAACAGTTACTCGCACAGTTCCCAGCATTCACGGTCCCGACGTTTTCAGCTATGATAATGAAACACGGGGTTGAACATTTCATAACTACAAGAGGGCCACCGGTATTTTTGCGACCTCGGCACCTGGACGCAGCTAAACTGGCCAGCGCACATGAGGAGTTCACCAACTTAGAGCAGTTGGGCATTATCAAGTGCTCCAACAGCCTGTGGGCATCCCTGCTACACATGGTGCCTAAAGCAGACGGGTCGTGGCGACCATGCAGTGATTTCCGGCGCTTGAAAAGTGCTATGGAACACAATTGCTATCCTATTCCGCACATCCAGGATTTTTCAGTGCACCTGGCCTGGGCGCATGTTTTTTCAAAAGTTGATTTGGTCCGCGGTTACCACCAGGTCTCGGTGCGCGCGGAAGATGTTCCAAAAACAGCAGTTATAACTCCTTTTGGCCTTTTTGAGTTTTTAACGCATGCCGTTCAGACCTTCAAGAGGATGATGGACACAATGCTTTGCAACTTGTCCTTCATTTTTGTCTATTTAGACAACATTCTGGTAGCCAGCATGTCCGAGGAGAAGCACATCACCAATATCAAGGCAATTTTCCAGAGGTTGGAAGCGCACGGACTGATAGTTAACCCGGCGAAGTGCCAGTTCGGTGTGCCAGTGATTGACTTTATGGGCCACTGCATCTTGCCGGAGGGCGCAATCCCGTTACCGGACAAGGTGTGCACTGTGTCGGACTTTCTGCATCCGCAGATCATGAGGGCACTACAGGAGTTTTTGGGAATGGCTAATTTTTAAAACAATTTCCTTCCCCTGGCAGCCTAGCTGATGCAGCCGTTGTATGCCGTGCTTCAAAAAAGAAGCCCGCGGAAACCATTGACTGGACTCCCGAGCGAGACCAGGCTTTTACAAATGCCAAAACAGTGCTGGCGGATGCCGCATTGCTAGCCCACCCGGATCCGTATGCACAGATAGCGCTCGCTACGGATGCATCTGATGTTGCCATAGGGGCAGTGGTGGAGCAGTGTGTCTCCGGTTCATGGCAGCCGCTTGCATTTTTCAGTCGAACTTTGCGCAACAACAAACGCAAATACAGTACGTTCGATAGAGAATTGCTGGCTCTCCACCTGGCAATGCGCCATTTCCGGTTCTGGCTGGAGGGGTGCGAGTTCATAAGCCGTTCATAAGCCGCTGACGTACGTGATGGCCAAGTTTCAGAACCATGGTCGGCCTGGCAGCAACGACAGTTGGCTGCAATTTCAGAGTTTATGACATTCAACACGTTGCCGGTAAGCTCAACGTTGTGGCCGATTGCCTGTTGTGCACATTAATCGCCCCCGTCTACATGGAAATAGATTTCCCCACCATGGCCGTGGAGCAGGCTGGGGTCACGGACCTGTGCGTGCTCCAGTCTGGCCAGCTGGGTTAAGGCTGGAGAGCAGGGTGATGCAAGAAGGGTGCCCCTCCTTGCTCTGCGACATCTCCACCGGGCGCAGGTAGCCGGTGGTTCCGAGCTCTTGGCGCCGTCACGTTTTCGAGTCGGTCCACTCCCTTTCACATCCGGGAATGCGGGCTTTGGTGAAGCTAGTGGGGGCAAAATTCGTCTGGCCACGCTTGCGCAAGGACGTTAAAGAGTGGGCTGCAGCGTGCGTCACATGCAAGTGGGCCAAAGTGCACAAGCACACCAGAGCCCCCCCTCGAGCCATTCCAAATCCCATTCGAGCACATCCACGTGGATTTGGTGGGACCCCTCCCACTGTTGCAAGGTTTCACGCACCTTTTGACAGTCGTGGACCGCACCACGCGCTGGCCTGAAGTGGTCCCGCTGGCTTCCACTACGTCCGCGGAAGTGGCGCATGCTTTTTTGTAGGCTTGGGTCGCACGTTTCGGATCTCCATCGGACATCACGTCCACAATTCTTTTCAGAACTCTGGTCCATGATGGCCCAGAGCCTTGGGGTCAAAATTCACCGCACCACCGCGTACAACCCCTAGGCTAACGGTTTATGTGAGCGTTTTCATAGGTCGCTTAAAGCAGCGCTCAGAGCTTCGCTCACAGACACAAATTGGGTCGGCCACCTGCCCTGGGCTCTTTTAGGGTTGCGTTCTGCACCTAAGGAGGATTTGGCAGCCTCCCCAGCAGAACTCGTTTGTTCTCAGCCGCTGCGGATCCCCAGAAAGTTTTTACCAGAAAACCCCGCACCCGAGGCTGATCCACCCATGCAATTTTTACACAGTATGGAGGCTGCCAGAAACCATGGGTAAATAACTCCCACCATTGTTCTCCCCGCATATTCATCCCAAAAAGCTTACAGAACACCAGTTTTGTTTGTGTCAGACACAATGCACACCGGACCCCGCTGCGCCCACCATACGACGGATCGTTCAGGGTGTTGGAACCTGGGGCGAAGTATTTTGTGTTAGACTTGGGGGGGCATAGGGAGACCGTCTGCATCGACAGGCTGAAGCCCGCTTTTGTGTTGGCAGACGAGCAGGTGGTGTTGGCCCAAGCTTCCCGGCGTGAACGCCCACCGTTGGTGGCTCCACAAGGTGGTGATCCCTCAGCAGGGACCTGCGCTCACTGGTCCCTGCGAACAGGGCAGTTCGACTGGATCGGCGACCCCCCGCTACAGCTGCTATGGGTGCTGGCTCAAGCCCAAAGGACGGTGGTGTGTGTGTGTGTGTGGGGGGGTGTTAGTGTTCCTTCTGGGTGTTCGGAAGGGCTGTGTGGGGACATGGTGTGGGGGTTTCTCCACCACGAGAAGGCAGGGGGAAGGGGAGAACAATGGACTGAAGGAGGAGGTGTCACTGGGGGGTATCAGACGGGACTGTTGGGTCTATGTACCCCCCGGGGAGAGAAAGAGCTGCCGGAGTCGCTGAGAGAGGAAGGGTGTCAGAGTGGCGCCGGCGTTATATTATGTTAATGTGTCACACATTGCTTTGTTCAAACAACAATGTATTATGGATGGAAGTTCCGGGTCTCGATGCATGGAAAAAAAGATATAAAAGAGGAATGCACAGAGACCCGGGATTCTCTTTTGCTATACTGATGTTGGAGAAAGAATAATGTCTTGTGTCATTCAGCTCATTGCCTCGCCTGCATCCTTTCTCGACAAGTTAAAATATAAACAACAAAAAATAAAAGAAACTAAATTATTAAACCCTACTGTGGTGTGGGGATTTAAAAATATGATTAATTTTACTTTGAAATACATTCTCCTTTTCATCTCCCCTTCAGATCTGTGAAGACTGGGTTTCCACTCCAAAATCCATCCTGCACTGAGATGTTCTGAAGGGAAGAGGGTGTCAGTGGAGGAGCCACTCCTGCTTCGTTGTGGATTTCAGCACAGATCACCTCAAATTTTTCAGGGGTCTTAGTCTTCAAATTCAACATTCAAGAATTCTACATAAATCACTGTTTAACAGAAATTTTTTGGCAATCCTGTGCTTTTCTTGTGGTGTTACATAGAATAGCATCACTGTAAACTATGGAAAAAGCAACTACTTTAAAATCTGCACTTCTTCACACAACTTTCAGTGCAAAAAAATCCTCTAAAAATGTCACAACTTTTGGGAAAAGCACCTACAAATTCAGGCTTTTTGGGCCACAACAATCACAAAAACAGCCAACGAAATCCTGGAGGAACTGAAATACAGTGAGATTATGTCTACATGCTTCATGCATTAAATTTGTTTACTGACTCTGGGTTGTTAACTTGACACTACACACCCTTTGCACTGAAGAAAGCACTTGTAAGCACTTTGTGAAATCATCAGTTAAATAATAAAAAGTGCATTATTGTAACTGATTTTGGGTCAGTTTTTGATCTGATAATTTATGTATTAGAGTATTCTTGGTACAATTTGCAGCATTAGGTCACAAAGATTTTTTTCCTTGCAAGTACAATGGCTATTAAAATGGTAATTTCCCAGATCGACTCAGGATCACATCGAATCAGAATTGAATCGATTCCGAATCTCAAGAATCGGAATCGAATCGATTCCGGAAATTAGGGATCGTTCCCAGCCCTAGACCCATAACTGGCTCTGTTTGTCATGGCAGCTGCTGGGCCGTCATCAGCCCCAGCTGCGCACACACCTGCCGCCAATCACCAGCAGGCCTTAAAAGCCGGCGTTGCTGATGGCTCAGCACGGAGTCGTCTGCCTTCTTCGCCACGCGATGCATCACGGATTCATCCTCGAGCCAGAGCATCCACGATGCATCCTTGTCAAGCCTCATCACGTAAGAACCAAGAGATCGCTCAGGACTTCAAGACCGTCCTGCGTTTCCTGAGCTTCGCCGTCATGGCTCTGCAGGAGACCAGCGAGGCCCACCTGGTGGTCTCTTCTTCGCTAAGGGGGTCACCATCATGCCCAAAGACTTCCAGCTGGCCCGCCGCATCCGCGGAGAGAGAGCTTAGACTTTCTGCTGCACATTCACCAACCAACCATAATGCTCTGCACTGTGTGTCTATATATATACATTTATAGTAATATGGACATATGTTTACTAGATGTTGTTTTTTCTTGCCTTCTGATTGTTGCTCTGAGTGTTGCTATCCCTGTGCTGTTGCAATCCTGGAATTTCCCCATTGTGGGACTAATAAAGGCTTATCTTATGGGGTACCCCCCCACAGCAGCCACGGACAAACACAGCGCTCGACTACAGCAATTAACAGGACAGTGAGATGTGTGTGTTGAGATCAATAGGCAGCCTTCCTGTGCTTAGTTCAGGCACCAGCGTCCTGTGGATATGTATGACGCAAATGCAAACATTCATGCTTCCTGCTCGCATTGTGGTACAAATGTAACATGTCTGAATGCATTTCCTTTGATGATAAAATGCCTTTGATGTATTGTCCGTTGCTGGGTATTTAAGTGGCTGAATTCATATGTTCACTCTCTGTTCTTCCTCTTTCTGCTTCTGACTACAGCTCATGAGAGCCTGAGAGCTTCGCTCCAGCATGCTTATGCAGCAGCTGGGGTGAGCTCCGTGATGGCGATGATTTGATCAATAAACTTCATTAAAACTCCAGACGCCGTGTCTTATTTTTCCATGCCGCCTCACTGGTGACCCCTCGAACACGCACACGTTTTGTGCGAAAGCAACCTTCCGAGCTGGACAGCCACACAGCTGCACTGGTGACCCCGCAGACGCACACGCTTTGTGCGACGCAACCTTCTGGTCTGGACAACCACGCTGGCGACCCGACGCTGAAAAGAACACGCTGCCAGCAAACGCAGCACCCGGCAGTGATTCTCCGACGACGAGCGAACGCGGCAGCCCGACTGATCTGCCCTTCCTTTCTGCTTCAGGGAGACTTTGACGCTCTTCGGAGACCACCCACGACCGGGAAAGCTGAGGAAATTTCATGGTGAGGTCTGCACGCCTAGATCGGCACATCCACGCTGGACCGGCCGCTCTCACGGCTCCTGACACACGATTCTGTGTCTCCACACGAGAGCGCACACACCTTGCCCTCTCTCCACGACGGCGGCCCATGGCCGACGGAGAACGCGTGGACCTGAACGCACCATGACCCGGCACGAGCGACGACCAACAGCCCGAACAGGGGACACAATCGGCGCCGACTGCGCAGATCTCCATCAAGCCCCCTGACCCTGATTCGCCTCGCGACAGCGGACCGGCCATGCACAGAAGCCTCGCATCAGAACAGCGCAGCTGGAAGGCACGTGGCCGCAGCGCGTGCCGCGCACCAGAGACAAGCTGGCTCTACAGACTTATACATCATCCTCCGCCGCTGCACACGGCTCTTCAGGACTGCTCACACACCTGAAGCACACACGCAGCCCGCACACAGGATTTGGTGTAAGTCTCAGCCACAGCGCACGACGGGAATCCAGCCGTCAGCTGTCCCCGAGGGCTTTAGGGCCGCGAACGCACCTAAAGCCTAAACGCCAAGTCCCTCACATAGCTTCAGCTCCTGTTTTTCTTCATTGCCGGACTGAATCGCGAGAGGAATCAGAGACTAACTTTTCTTCCCACAGCCATGGACATCCCCCGCCACTTGCTACCCCCACCCTCCTCCCTTCCCCGGCACAGACTTTCCCCGCAGCTCGCCACCAAAGCGGGACTACCGAGGTCTCAGCTCCCCGCTAAGCCCTCTGGGGGGGGAGTGTATGGGGTACCCCCCCACAGCAGCCACGGACAAACACAGCGCTCGACTACAGCAATTAACAGGACAGTGAGATGTGTGTGTTGAGATCAATAGGCAGCCTTCCTGTGCTTAGTTCAGGCACCAGCGTCCTGTGGATATGTATGACGCAAATGCAAACATTCATGCTTCCTGCTCGCATTGTGGTACAAATGTAACATGTCTGAATGCATTTCCTTTGATGATAAAATGCCTTTGATGTATTGTCCGTTGCTGGGTATTTAAGTGGCTGAATTCATATGTTCACTCTCTGTTCTTCCTCTTTCTGCTTCTGACTACAGCTCATGAGAGCCTGAGAGCTTCGCTCCAGCATGCTTATGCAGCAGCTGGGGTGAGCTCCGTGATGGCGATGATTTGATCAATAAACTTCATTAAAACTCCAGACGCCGTGTCTTATTTTAACATCGCCACAATCTTATCTTATCTTACCTTGTCAAAGTATTATCCCCTGTGCACAGGTGGACCTCCCTGGCGGCTGACTTGTCTCCCCAAGTAACGGAGCCTCTCCTCCTCCTCCTCAGAACTCCTCCACCTCACCACAGCACCAAGCGTCACACTCACCGAGCCACAGCGAGCCGCAGAGCCAGCAAGAGTCTCCCAGCGTCACCTGCAAGTAAGCAGTATTTGTTATTACACCTCCGTACTGTGAACAGCACTAATCCACTTGTGCTTGTGTGTTTCCAGGGTTGCCAGGTCACGGCGGGATTCGCTCAGCTCCAGCGGTTCCTCAGCATCGCACTCACTCACACCTTCACACACATTACACTCTTGATTTAATAAAAAATTGTCTAAACGGTCTACTCATGTCAGTGTCTGTCTCCTGGGTCAAGCAATCATGTCAGTACGACTCCGTCAAGACGATCCAGCAGACAGTGCGCTGTCGCGCCGTCTTAACACTCTTAGCGCCCGGGAAGACCTAATAGCCCATCAACAAACAGTTATTTTAAATCAGTTAACCCTAATTAACAACCGGCTGGACCGCCTGGAAGGACACCAGGCGTTCCTTCTGGTCACCGGGGCGTCACCAGCCCCTGCTAATGTACCGGCTAGTCAGGCCCACCAACCTCCCTTACCTCGCCTCACTCCTGTACCTACCCCCGCTCGCTTTAGCGGCAAACTCGGGAAGGCACGAGGTTTCCTGCTGCAGTGTGAAACTGTTTCATCGTGTTCCCGGCGATTTTCCCACAGATCATAGCAAGATAGGGTTTATTTCCAATCTGCTCGAGGGAAGAGCGTTAGCTTGGGCATACGTGATTATGGCGAAACCCAGCTACGCTCAGTTAACTTACCAACAATTTGTAGCAGATTTTTTGTAGACTTTTGACCACACGGATCGGGACGCGGTGTTAGCTGACCGCCTATTAAATCTTCAGCAGGGCAGTAAATCTGCAGCCGATTTCGCTGTGGACTTCTGGGTTTTAGCTGCAGATGTGGGGTGGGGGGACTCTGCTCTGTGTAGTATTTTCCTCCGCGGCCTTAGCTCAGAGATGAGGGATGAGCTAGCGGCACGGGAAAAACCAGATAGACTAGGTGAATTAATCTCACTAGCCGTTAGTGTTGACAACAGGCTGAAGGAGCGGGCAGCAGAACATAGGGCTGCCAGCCGCTCGGTTAAACCATGCCCCCGCTCCTCTCGGCCATCCCTGCCGGCTCTGCCTCCACTGGAGGGACTTCTGGGGCAGGAGGAGATGATTGTAGGACAGTCGGGTGTTTCGGCGGCTGAGAGACAGCGCCGAAGGGATCTGGGCCTGTGTCTTTACTGTGGTAGTGGGTCCCACGGGGTGGCTGAGTGTAACAATCGGTTAAAAGGGGAGGTCCGTGGGTCACAGTAGGGGACTCACGGACGTAGACCAGAAAAGCCCCTCACCCGTTGTCTCATAGCCATTAGACTAATCTACAAACATTGGGAACATACAAGACACGCTCTTATTGACTCTGGGGCTGAACAAAGCTTCATTTCTGAAGACCTGGCAACCCGTCTGGGCCTCAGGTGTCAACCCCTCCACCCGCATGTCAACCTTATCACGCTGTCTAAGACCCCGCTCACCCCTGTTTCCCACCAGACGGCCCTTGTTTCGGTGATTACCTCTGGGAACCATTGGGAGGATATCCGGTTCCGGGTGCTGCCCATCTTCACATCGCCTGTTATCCTTGGGTTATCCATGGCTACGCCTTCATAACCCTACGTTTGATTGGCAGGCGGGGAACATCACAGCGTGGAGCTCCTTTTGCCTCAGCGCCTGTCTCCAGTCTGCAGCGTGTGCCCCCTCTGTCTCGGTGACCCCTCCCACGCTCCCGCCCCCGGATCTATCCAGAGTACCAGAGGTCTACCACGATCTGGGAATGGTATTTAGTAAGTCACGGGCGCTGTCCCTTCCCCCCCACCTGCCCTACGACTGTGCGATCAACCTCCAGGCGGGGGCCCCACTACAGGCGAGTCAATTATACAGCCTGTCGGCTCCAGAGCGGGAGGTCATGGACGCGTACATTAAGGAGTCCCTCAGCTCCGGAATCATCCGTCCATCCTCTTCGGCGGTGGTGGCAGGATTCTTTTTTGTGGGAAAGAAGGATGGTTCCCTGCACCCCTGCATCGACTTCCGGGGCCTTAATGAGATCACCATTAAGGACAAGTATACACTGCCCTTGATGAACTCGGCTTTTGCCTCCCTCCAGGGGGCGTCATGGTTCACAAAGCTGGACCTTCGCAACGCCTATCATCTGGTGCGCATCAGGGAGGGCGACGAATGGAAGATGGCTTTCCGGACCCCAAGCGGCCACTTTGAATACCTTGTGATGCCATTTGGGTTAACCAACGCTCCGGCCGTTTTCCAGCGTTTGATCAATGACGTCCTCCGGGACTTTCTGAATTCCTTCGTGTTCGTGTATTTGGACGACATCCTGATCTTTTCACGCACGTTGGAGGAGCACCAGGTGCATGTTCGACGGGTCCTGCAGCAATCATCATCTTCCCCCCTGGCAGGTCTTCTCCATCCTCTACCGGTCCCTTCTCGCCCCTGGTCCCATGTGGCTCTGGATTTTGTGACAGGCCTGCCCCCTTCGGACCGTTTCACCATGGTGCTGACAATAGTGGATCGCTTTTCCAAGGCCGCCCATTTTGTACCACTTCGGGGGCTGCCTTCGGCCCGGGAGACGGCGGACCTTCTGGTTCAGCATGTGATCCGCCTTCACGGCATCCCTGCAGACATCGTCTCGGATCGAGGCCCGCAGTTCGTTTCCCAGGTCTGGAAGGCATTCTGCACGATGTTGGGAGACACGGCGAGTCTTTCCTCAGGGTATCACCCACAGAGTAATGGTCAGTGCGAGCGAGCCAACCAGGAGCTGGAGGCTGTGCTCCGCTGCATCATCTCGTCTTGTTCCTCATCTTGGAGTGCGTTCCTGCCCTGGATTGAGTACGCACACAACGCCACGGTGTCCTCAGCAACGGGAGTGTCTCCATTCAGGGCATCTTTGGGGTATGACCCCCCGCTGTTCCCGCAGGAGGAGAAGGAGGTGGCTGTCCCCTCTGTGCAGGCCCATGCCAAGCGTTGTCGCCGGATCTGGACCATCACCCGCAAAGCTCTCCTCAAGACCGCAGAACGCAATATCCAGGTGGCCAACCGTCATAGGAGACCTGCTCCGGATTATCAGGTGAGTCAGCGGGTTTGGCTATCCACGAAAAATATCCGTGTGCCGGCCGAGAAACGCAAGTTGACTAAGCATTTCATCGGTCCATATGTGATTTCTCGGATCATTAACCCAGTGACTGTGCGCCTAGCTCTCCCCCCTTCCATGCGCATCTGCCCCTCTTTCCATGTCTCCCAGGTGAAGCCCTACATCTCCGACCCCCTGTGCCCGCCCCTCGCGGCATCCCCTCTCCGAGGATGATCAACGACCACCCGGCTTGGGGGGTTACTGCCATCTTGGATGTCCGTCGGCGGGGCTGGGGTCTTCAGTATTTGGTGGACTGGGAGGGGTTTGGTCCTGAGTACCGTTCCTGGATTCACCCAGCGTTGATTTTGGATAAACAACTCATCCGCGATTTCCATCGGGCGCATCCAGGTAAGATTGGGCAGGTGCCTGGAGGCACCTCTAGAGGGGGGAGTACTGTCATGGCGGCCGCTGGGCCATCATCAGCCCCGGCTGCGCACACACCTGCCGCCAATCACCAGCAGGCCTTAAAAGCCGGCGTCGCTGATGGCTCAGCACGGAGTCATCTGCCTTCTTTGCCACGCGACGCGTCACGGATTCATCCTCGAGCCAGAACATCCACGACGCATCCTCATCAAGCCTCGTCACGTAAGAACCAAGATATCTTACCTTGTCAAAGTATTATCCCCTGTGCACAGGTGGACCTCCCTGGCGGCGGACTTGTCTCCCCAAGTAACGGAGCCTCTCCTCCTCCTCCTCGGAACTCCTCCACCTCACCACAGCACCAAGCATCACACTCACCGAGCCACAGCAAACCGCAGAGCCAGTAAGAGTCTCCCAGCATCACCTGCAAGTAAGCAGTACTTGTTATTACACCTCTGTACTGCGAACAGCACTAATCCACCTGTGCTTGTGTGTTTCCAGGGTTGCCAGGTTGCAGCGGGATTCGCTCAGCTCCAGCAGTTCCTCAGCATCGCACTCACTCACACCTTCACACACATTACACTCTTGATTTAATAAATACAGTGGGGCAAAAAAGTATTTAGTCAGCCACCAATTGTGCAAGTTCTCCCACTTAAAAGATGAGAGAGGTCTCCAATTTTCATCATAGGTATACCTCAACTATGAGAGACAAAATGAGAAAAAAAAAATCCAGAAAATCACATTGAAGGATTTTTAATGAATTAATTGGTAAATTCCTCGGTAAAATAAGTATTTGGTCAATAACAAAAGTTCATCTCAGTACTTTGTTATATACCCTTTGTTGGCAATGACAGAGGTCAAACGTTTTCTGTAAGTCTTCACAAGGTTTTCACACACTGTTGCTGGTATTTTGGCCCATTCCTCCATGCAGATCTCCTCTAGAGCAGTGATGTTTTGGGGCTGTTGCTGGGCAACACGGACTTTCAACTCCCTCCAAAGATTTTCTATGGGGTTGAGATCTGGAGACTGGCTAGGCCACTCCAGGACCTTGAAATGCTTCTTACAAAGCCACTCCTTCGTTGCCCGGGCGGTGTGTTTGGGATCATTGTGATGCTGAAAGACCCAGCCATGTTTCATCTTCAATGCCCTTGCTGATGGAAGGAGGTTTTCACTCAAAATCTCACGATACATGGGCCCATTCATTCTTTCCTTTACACGGATCAGTCGTCCTGGTCCCTTTGGAGAAAAACAGCCCCAAAGCATGATGTTTCCACCCCCATGCTTCACAGTAGGTATGGTGTTCTTTGGATGCGACTCAGCATTCTTTCTCCTCCAAACATGACAAGTTGAGTTTTTACCAAAAAGTTCTATTTTGGTTTCATCTCACCATATGACATTCTCCCAATCCTCTTCTGGATCATCCAAATCTTCTTCTTCTTCGTTCTTCTTCGTCGATCACTAGATGGTCACACCAGCTGCCCTGACGAATGCTGCCGTCCTGCCGAGGTCCCCGAGGTCCCCGTGCAGCTTTTGGTTCAGCGATGTGGGGTCAGGCCACGTAGCTCGTCTGAGTGCAGCGTGGTCTGGGCAGTCTTGGAGGAGGTGTTCGCTGGTCATTTGGGCAGTACCACATGGGCATCTGTCCGATTGTCCAACTTTAAGTTTCTGGTGCATGTGAGCATGCATTCTGTTATGTCCAGTTCGGAGTCTGAACAGAACGACTTGGTCAGCCCTGCTCAGACTATAGTAGTTGTCATCCTTGCAGAAGTTTGGGTGTTGCTGCTGCCACTTCTTGTGAGACAGGGCCTTAATAATGGTTTTCTCCTCACTGTAAGAGACCTGCCTGTCTTCCTGGTCTTGCTGCCCACCCTCCTTAGCAAGTCTGTCAGCCGTCTCATTTCCATAGATTCCACAGTGGGCAGGAATCCATTGGAGTGATACGTTCACCTGTGTTGCTAGTTGAGACAGAGTGAGGGCGAGTTCATTCAGTTCTTTGCGTCGGGGGTCCTGAAGTGCATCCAAGACAGAGAGGGCATCAGTGAAGATGACGACCCGCTTGTGTGCCTTGTCTTGATGTTCCCTGACGTGGGCCACTGCTGTTCTCAGGGCATCATCCAAATGCTCTCTAGCAAACTTCAGACGGGCATGGACATGTACTGGCTGAAGCAGGCGGACACGTCTGGCACTGCAGGATTTGATTCCCTGGCGGCGTAGTGTGTTACTGATGGTAGCCTTTGTTTCTTTGGTCCCAGCTCTCTCTCTGCAGGTCATTCACTAGATCCCCCCGTGTGGTTCTGGGATTTTTGCTCACCGTTCTCGTGATCATTTTGACCCCACGGGGTGAGATCTTGCGTTGAGCCCCAGATCGAGGGAGATTATCAGTGGTCTTGTATGTCTTCCATTTTCTAATAATTGCTCCCAAAGTTGATTTCTTCACACCAAGCTGCTTACCTATTGCAGATTCAGTCTTCCCAGCCTGGTGCAGGTCTACAATTTTGTTTCTGGTGTCCTTTGACAGCTCTTTGGTCTTGGCCATAGTGGAGTTTGGAGCCTGACTGTTTGAGGTTGTGGATAGGTGTCTTTTATACTGATAACGAGTTCAAACAGGTGCCATTAATACAGGTAACGAGTGGAGGACAGAGGAGCCTCTTAAAGAAGAAGTTACAGGTCTGTGAGAGCCAGAAATCTTGCTTGTTTGTAGGTGACCAAATACTTATTTTCCACCATAATTTGCAAATAAATTCTTTAAAAATCAGACAATGTGATTTTCTGAATTTTTTTTCTCATTTTGTCTCCCATAGTTGAGGTATACAGTACCTATGATGAAAATTGGAGACCTCTCTTATCTTTTAAGTGGGAGAACTTGCACAATTGGTGGCTGACTAAATACTTTTTTGCTCCACTGTAATTGTCTAAATGGTCTACTCGTGTCAGTGTCTGTCTCCTGGGTCAAGCAATCATGTCACTGTTAAGCTATTGAGCTTCCCCGCTTGAATATGGCATGTCTCCTGCTAAGCTTCTGATGGGTAGAAGACTACGGACCACCCTTCCTCAGACTCTCAACCAAATGAAACACAAAGAGGTGAAACAGAAGCATCTCCAAAAGAGTCAAAAGATCAGTTATGACAAGTCAATAAGAAGCCTTGTGTCACTAGCAAGCCATGACACAGTGAGACTCGAAGATTCAAATATGTGGAGTGAAAGAGCCACAGTTATGGAGGAAGTGAGTCCAAGATCTTTTACTGTTAGTACAGAAGGTAGTCAAATCCTGAGGAGGAATCGTAGGAGTTTGCTGAAGACAAACGAGAAACTCCAAGATCAGCCGCAGCAAGAAAGCTGAAGCTGCACGACTTCAGTGGAACTGCCACCAGTGACCGATAACAGCGGAACTGCTGAGCAGCTGCACTCTGCACCCATGCTGAGGAGATCAGCACGCAACATTAAGGCTGGGTGTCCACCAAACGCGTTTTTATCGCTCTGGGTGACGGTTTTCCATTCATTCTCTATGTAGTCCAGCGTTTACAGCACCGAGTGCCCTCAGCACTGGAACACTCTCGCCAGTAGCCGTTTTTTGTCACGGTGCTCAGGATGCTCAGAGCTGAAAAGAGTTCAACTTTTCAGAGACCGGAGCTGAACTCATCAATGTCAGACCTTAGCAGCCAATCAGAACTACTGCATGAGCGGGACATAGGACACCAGTACTAGTCTGTACTCAGACTCCTGCTTTCCGTGTCATCATATTTTACATCCAGAGCTGCTAGAAAACATTTCCTGTCCATTGTTATTTAGAGACTGCTATTAAAAAATCAGTAGAAAGTCTGACCATAGGAAAAGCGGAAGTGCTCAGCTGAGAGTGACAAGCTGTTGCTGGGATACAGGGTACAGACTTTCTTTTTTCCAGAGTGCTGTGCACAAAAGCTGAAAAAAAAAAATGCTCAGGGCGGCCGAGCGATAAAAAACACATTTGGTGGACATGCAGCCTAAACCACCTGACTGAACCTTTGAAGCCACTGAAGTGAGTTGCATCCTTTAAACAACAACAGAATTGGACACTATAGTTTTATAAAAGAGATGTGTAAAAAAATAAATAAAAAGACAAGTTTTATATATGTTTATGTTTATACAAAGTCGTTATGGTAATAAGATTATAAGAGCAGATACCAACACAGTATGTTTGTCAGTTGTTTATTTTAAAAATAGTTTGTTGTGACCAGCTGGTATCTTAAGAAAAGGGGGGATGTAGTGATTGGAGTCATTATTACTTCCACCCAGTAGAGGGCAGTCACACCTTGTGTGATACACTTATTATGCAGTGAAAACAGCAAGTTGGGTTGATGGAACAGACAGCATGTTCGTGTGAGCTTGTACACTGTTTGCTACCTCTACTCCAGTTAGCTACTAAAAATTATTAAAACAAGAGCCCAAGTGTCTTCATTAAGATAAGAAACATCACAGCTGTGTTTGCTAATGTATTAACTTAGCCATACAGAAGGGGTGAAATTATCGTACATTATGGGATTTTTGAAATTGATGATACATTGTACAGAGGGGATAATTATCGTATGTCTGGCAACACTGTGGCTCCCTCACTGATTTTTTTTTTAAATTTATTTTGCACACTCACTGTCTCTTTGACCACTTGCACACAGAGCAGCACCTAGGTTTCAATTAGCAGTCCCTCTGCTGGTGGACTCTATAATTGCACTTAAGAATGCAGTTCCAAATATGGCAAACATGACAAACATTTTGGAAATGGATTGGCGGCCGCAGTGGATGAGGGGGCGGGCTGCACGTAGCCTGTGGGCCATCAGTTGTCCATCTCTGCTCTTAAAGATGAAGAACTACAGATGGTCCAACAGTATGTTCTGACAGGATGGCTTAAATACGCAGTTAAGGTGCCAGACAAGGTGAAACCCTATTCCACCTTCAGACATTCAGTTCAATTCAGTTCAATTCACTTCAGTTCAATTCAATTTTATTTATATAGCACCAAATCACAACGCAGGTCATCTCAAGGCACTTTACAAAAAAGGGTGGGTTTAGGCCACGCTCTCAAATTTATAGAACCCAGCAGAGATCCCTAAGAGCAAGCACTGTGGCGACACAGGTGAGAAAAAACTTCCCTTTAACGGGCAGAAATCTCGAGCAGAACCATAGCTCATAGAGGACGGCCATCCGCCTCGACTGGCTGGGTTGAAAAAAAGAGGTAAAAAGTCTCACAATATCAGAAGGCCTGCTGCTGTATAATAACAGAATAGTTATGCCACAAAATACAAGATCTGATATTCTGCAATGCATTCATTTAGTTTAGTTTATTCACACACACACATCACACATTATCAACAGCATGAATGAATTACAATATGAATTACCAACAGCATGAATAGCATTATACAATAGGCTTTTTTTTTTTTTTTTTACGTTGTTTTGGAGTGTGAATGGATCATCCCAAATATGCTATTTAAAGCTTTTAGTAGGGAGCCCAATTCTACAATGAAATAATGATGGAAATCAGTCTAATGTCTTTGCCTGAAAGAACAAACATATGACAGACATATAGCACATAATCCCAGCATTTGTTTACACTGAAATAGTAGGTGAGTTCAAGATATATAGTCAAGTTATTAAATACTATTGGAGTGAATCAACATATAAAAACAAAATTACAATGACGTAACAACTCATCAGTAAGCAAGTTTGTGTAACAAATAGCAGATTATTTATATAATGATAGGAGTTGTGTTTTTAGTTTTTTCTTGAAGATGGAGATGGAAGGTGACATTTTTAGATTCTCATCAAGCTCATTCCAAATCTGCGGTCCTCTCAGAATCAGAATCAGAATCAGATAGCTTTATTGCCAAGCATGTTTACAGTGGAAACAAACGAGGAATTTGACTTGACATTGGGCGCGCACGATAAGCGCCTCCAATGACGCGGCAGCCATGAATGCACCTGTCATCAGTGGAGGGTAAAGAGGGGGAATGGGGGAGGGAATGACACAATGGGCAGAGAGAAAAAACATAGTTAATCAAAATAAAGATTACATAGATAATCAAAATTGTGATTACATAGAAAAAAAACCCTCTAAGCACAATTAGCAGACTTATACAGATCACACAATACAAAGGAGCAAAGAGAGACCAGTGTGTGTAGTCAGCATGTAATAATCAGTGTGAGTGCGTGTTGAATGTATCAGTTGCTGGTGTACAACAAAGAGGCGCCTCCTGGCAACGGATGGTTGTTATGTTCATGTATTCAAAACACAGATAAGCATGTCCCAGAGTCTCTCTCTCTTCGTGCATGCCAGATGGCAAAGTTCTGTATTAGACACATGATAGCGATGTCCTTGAAGAGTCCGGTTTGCTAAACAACAGCAATTGTTGTTAATTGTTTGGGTTAAAGAGAAGCCAAAACACCTTCCAGCACAATCTCTGCACCTGGAGGAACGAGTTCCCAAGGACGTCGAATCAAGGCCAGATGAGCACAGTCACTTGGAGCATAGTAATTTCCACTCTCTTGCGATTCTGTGCATCACAAATAATTCAATTCACAGGCTTAAATCGCTGGTCGAATTGTTGAAGGAGCTTCGCCGGGATCCGCATTTTGACCAGCTATTCCAACTTTATTAATTTCCGATACACTAGGAAACTCCGGAGCCAAACAGTAGAAATCCTGTGATCATATCCAAACAGATAGATGTCTTCTGCATCTTCAATCGAATCACACAGACACATGAGTTCCAATTAACCCATGAGTCACACATTTGGGCTCCCCCGGGCCCGATTTTCTGTTGAAGGTGGTGTCAATTGCATTTAAAGCCTGAAATTCCATTTTTTCCGTTTTTCTGTTTGGATTGAGATCAGCGAGAAGGAGCGAGACACAGACACAGATGAAGCAAGCTGGGATCAGTCAGGGAGGCGGGAGGAGGAGAGGAGTGAAAATGTGACTGCTCTCTCTGAAAGCCGGAAGAACACAATACTAAGATAAGATAAGATAAGATAAGATAAGCCTTTATTAGTCCCACAATGGGGAAATTCCAGGATTGCAACAGCACAGGGATAGCAACACTCAGAGCAACAATCAGAAGGCAAGAAAAAAAAAAAAAAACAAGCAAGCAAGAGCAGCTAATATACATATGTACATATTACTATAAAATATATATATACACACACACACACAGACACACAGTGCAGAGCATTGTAGCTGGATGGAATAAATATATGAATATATGAACACACAGTGCAGAGCATTGTAGCTAGATGGAATAAATATGTAAATATATAAACACCCACAGTACGGAGCATTGCAGCTAGGTGGAATAAATATGCAAGTATATAAACACACACAGTGTGGAGCAATGTAGCTAGATGGAATAACATGTACATATATAAAAACACAGTGCGGAGCATTGTAGCTAGATGGAATAAATATATAGATATATAAATATAAACACACCCAGTGCTGAGCATTGTAGCTAGATGGAATAAATATGTAAATATATAAACACACACAGTGCAGAGCATTGTTGCTAGGTGGGATGAAACAGCATAACCATCTACTTAGTTATCCTACATGGTATGATTATGTGCCCATACATATTCTCACCCTCCATAGCGACCGGTATGTTCCTAGTTGTATGCCGGAGAGGACCATTGTGTAAGTCTATTGCATCTTTTGCATTCAAAAAAAAACTATTAGTTTGTTACGTCTTTTTGCTATCTCTGCGAGCAGCCCTGCTTAGGTTGTACAGTCTGACAGCCGTTGGTAGGAAGGACCTACGAAACCTCTCGGTTGTGCACCTGGGATGATGTAGTCTGCTGCTAAATGAGCTCCTCAGTGCATCCAGTATGTCCTGCATAGGGTGGAACTCGGACTCCAGCAGAGATGACAGTTTAGCCACCGTCCTTCTCTCTCCTATCTCCTCCATCGGATCAAGGCGCTGCCCCAGGACAGAGCTAGCTTTCTTAATCAGTTTGTTCAGTCTCTTCCTATCGGCTGCAGTAATGCCACTGCCCCAGCAGACCACTCCAAAAGTGATGGCTGATGCCACCACCGTGTCATAGAATGACTTCAGCAGCGCCCCTTGTACACCAAAAGACCTGAGTCTCCTCAGCAGGAACAGCCTGCGCTGTCCCTTCTTGTAGAGTGCGTCAGTATTGTGTGACCAGTCTAGTTTATTGTTCAGATGAATACCCAGGTACTTATAGGATGTCACCATCTCGATGTCTGTTCCCTGTATATTTACTGGTGCTATGAGGGGCTGCCCATGCCTGCGGCAGTCCACCACCAGCTCCTTAGTTTTCCTCGCGTTGATCTGGAGGCAGTTCCGATGGCACCAGTCCACAAAGTCCTGGATAAGCCCTCTGTACTCAGCTTCATCTCCGTTGGAGATGAGACCAACGATCGCAGAGTCATCAGAGAACTTCTGTAGATGGCAATGTGTTGTGTTGTGTGAGAAGTCCGCAGTATAAAGAGTGAACAGGAAGGGAGCCAGCACCGTTCCCTGGGGGGCCCCCGTGCTACTGATGATCGTGTCGGAAACACAGTCCCGGGTTCTCACAAACTGAGGCCGGTTCGTGAGGTAGTCCAGGATCCATGATGACAGGTGCTGGTCCACCCCTGCGCGCAGCAGCTTGTCCTTCAGGATCATCGGTTGGATGGTGTTGAAAGCACTGGAGAAGTCAAAGAACATGATCCTCACCATATTCCCGGGCTTCTCCAGGTGGGACAGAGAACGGTGAAGGAGGAAGATCACCGCATCCTCCACCCCAATGCCATGCTGGTAGGCGAACTGGAGTGGATCCATCGCTGGTTCCACCAGGGGGCGGAGATGAGCAAGGAGCAGTCTCTCCAGGGTCTTCATCAAGTGGGACGTCAAGGCCACCGGTCTGTAGCTGTTCAGGTCTTTGGGGTGGGAAGTTTTTGGTACAGGTACCACACAAGATGTTTTCCACAGCTGTGGTACCCTCCCCAGTTTCAGGCTCATGTTGAAGATATACGTCACAATCCCACACAGCTGGTCTGCACAGGACTTGAGGAGCTTTGCGCTGATGCCGTCCGGTCCCGACGCCTTCCTCGCCTTGATCTTCCTCAGCTCCGTCCTCACCTGGGTCTTGGTCAGGGTCAGGATGGGGGGCTGTGTGTTGGGAGTGGGGGGGGGTGTCGGTGGAGTGGGGAGTGGGCAGCAGGACTTGATTTCTTAGAGGCAGCAGTGGTTGTTGTGCAGACAGGGGGGAGGGCGGTTGGTCAAATCTACTGAAAAACAGATTCAGGTTGTTCGCCCACTCCCTGCCCCCCGTGGCCTGGGGGGAGGTATTCTGGAGCCCCGAGATGGTTTTGAGGTTTCTCCAGACCCCGCTGATGTCGCTCTGTTGCAGCTTGTCCTCCATCTTCTTCCTGAAGCTTTGCTTGCCTTCTCTGATCTTTCTCCTCAGCTCCCTCTGTACGGACTTCAGCATCTCCCTGTTCCCCGACCTGAAGATCCTCTTCTTCTCTCTCAGAAGTGTTTTTATCTCAGGGTTGATCCAGGGTTTGTTGTTTGAGTGACGCCGTATGGTCTTGGTGGGAACGGATTTGTCCACACAGAAGCTGAGGTAGCCCGTGAAGGTGTGAATGAGGCCATCGATGTCCTCACCATGTGGATCGCAGAGCTGCTTCCAGGCAGTGGCTTCAAAACAGTCCTTTAGAGTGTCCATTGTCTCCTCAGACCATAACTCCACAGTGTGCATGGCCGGAGGTTGTCTGTGCACTAGGGGTTTGTACACCGGCCGGAGATGAACCAAGTTGTGATCCGATCTCCCAAGTGGGGGGAGTTGTGATGAGGTGTACGCCTCCTTAGTGTTTGTGTAGAACAAATCCAGTGTTTTATTGTCTCTAGTGTGGCATGTGACATACTGGGTGAAAGTGGGCAGAATGGGAGACAGTGAAACGTGGTTGAAATCGCCTGAGATGAGGAGAAGAGCATCTGGGTGTTCTGTCTGCAGCCTGCTGGTTACTGAATGGATGACGTCACGCGCTGTCCCAGCGTTCGCCGTCGGATTTGCATAAACAACAATGCAGATCACGTGTGAGTGTTCTCTCGGGAGATATGTAGGCCTCATGCTAACAGCTAGCAACTCAATGTCTTTGCTGCAGTGTCGTTGTTTAACAGTGATATGTCCCGGTCTGCACCAGTTGTTGTTAACATACATTATCACTCCACCACCCCTCGCTTTGCCACTCTCTGGTGTTCGGTCAGCTCGTATCATGTGAAAACCCTCCAGCTCAATGTTAGCATCTGCTGCTAGTTCAGTTAGCCACGTCTCAGTAAACAAAAGGAGAGAGCACTCCTGGTAAGTGCTATCATAACGGGAGATAGCCGCTAGCTCATCTAACTTTCCCAGTATCGACCGTACATTTCCCATGACAACAGATGGAAGGGAGGGTCTGTACCTTATATTTTTTGTCCTCCGCCTTACTCCAGCCCGGCAGCCGCGACGCTTTCGCCTCAATTCTCTCGGTATGTCGAGTTTTTCCAGTGGGACCGGGTGGCGGTTAAATGCTAGCAGCTCTTCCCTGTTGTATCGTATCCTGCTATAAACAGTGGCTCCGTCCACCGGCTCAGGAGACATTTGGGACGATCTGTGTGTCCGTGATATAAGTGGGGTGAAAAAAAAAAGTGATCAAAAGAGAGAGGAAGGGAAAAAAACTCGGAATCGAGCCGCTGTTGCAAAAGGCAGCCTACTGGTGTGGCGCCGAGAGGACAATACTAAACCTGGTGGATTTTAGTCTTTGTTTTTTCTCAGTAATTTGGTTTTTATTTCAAGTGGTATAAGTGTGTATGGGAAGGAAGGTTGGAATGAGTTCACATAATTTATAGTTGAGTTTGTGGACAACCTGATACATTATACAGTCATTCTGGAAGTAATTATGCTCAGCAAGTCTTAGAAGATTATAACAATGGAAAAGATGACTAGTAGAAGAATTATATTCAGACCATGATAAGGCACGTATGATTTTCTTTTGGAGAATTTCTAGCTTTTTTAGGTGGGCTGGAAATGTGTTACCCCAAATGATATTGCAGTAATGTAAGTGAGGCTCAAATAAAGAGTGAGAAGTGCTGTAAGTGGTGGAAAATATCTCACTTTAAAAAACAGAGCAGCGTATTTGGCCAGTTTCTTGGTTAGATCATCAATGTGACATTTGAAATTGAGAAATTCATCAATGAGGACCCCCAAGAATTTTATAGAGCTAACTCTTGTAATATTCTGTCCATTAATTTTGGGGCAAAGTTCCTTGGTGTTTGGTTTTTATTGGAACAGAATACAATATAATTAGTTTTACTGATATTAAGTGAAAGTTTGTTACACTGAAGCCAGGTGTCAATTTTCATAAGTTCACTATTTGTTATCTGTTCAAGTTTATTTGGATTCTGGTGAGCAAAAAATAAATGAATGTCATCAGCAAACAGTACTTTATGTAGTAGAGACGAGGAGTTAGCAATGTCATTTATATACAAAAAAAAAAATAGAACTGGTCTTAAAATGGAACCCTGGGGAACCCCATGATTGCTGAATATATATGATGACTTGTGGTTATTTATATAAACATACTGAAATCTTCCAGAGAGATAATTAATAAACCAATCTAAAGCAAGGCCTCTGATACCGTAATGTTGTAATTTATTAATTAGGATGTTATGGTTAATGGTATCAAATGCTTTAGACAGGTCTAAAAAAATGCCAATACCATACCATACCTCTTTCAATTGCATCATTGATTTTTTCAGTTAGGTCAAGAATTGCCATATAGGTAGTGTGTTTCTTTCTGAAGCCATACTGAGATGGGATAATAACGTTGAACTTATCAAGGTAACTGGTACGTCTGTTATAAACTACTCTTTCCAAAACCTTTGAAATGAGTAGGCAGAATGGATATTGGACGATAATTAGTCAAATCCTTCTTATCACCTAATTTATGAATTGGTATAATTTGTGGAATTTTTGCTATTTGTGGCACTACTCCAGAGATTAGAGACAGATTAATTCTGTAGGTAAGGGGTTCCAGTATTAAATTAATGATACTTTTCAAAATTTTGC
This sequence comes from Pholidichthys leucotaenia, assembly GCA_020510985.1. NCBI lineage: Eukaryota > Metazoa > Chordata > Actinopteri > Cichliformes > Pholidichthyidae > Pholidichthys > Pholidichthys leucotaenia. Next base: position 201,100,620 of record CM035843.1, on the reverse strand, counting down.
TGGAAATTTTGCTGGAAATTTCATCAGCTCCAGCAGAGTTTGAGTTCTTCATGTCCTTGATGATTTTCCAGACTTCCTCACAATCAGTTAGCTTCAGGAAGAAAGAATTCCGGTAGTTTCCTGATAGATAGTGTTTGAAAGAGGCAGCCTGGGGTTTGCTTTGCTTTGGGCGCATGCGCACGCAGCGACTGGCAGCTGGTGAAATAGTGCGTGTGTGTGTGTGTTTTTATGTACTTTTATATGTTTTTATAAAATCCTCTGTGTCATTTCTGCCTTGGAGTGGGTGTGGAATATATGGCGAAGAGCTCCCTGGTATCAACAACATGGATTTCCTCTCCTTTCTCGCACTGCTGCTTTCTGTGCTGTGGCTCTTTGTCTCTGAAGTAAACGCGTTCGGCTCCATGGCGGGCAGAAAAGCGGGCAGAATACAATATTCCAGGGACATGTTGCTGCATTTAAACACGGCTGATTCAATGGCTGTGATTGAGCCTAAGCTGCAACTGCCGGACTTTATTTTGAGAGACGGACACAGCGGTGAAAAGAGAGGCGGCAGAAGGAAGTGTGGAAGGCGTGGAGGTGTGAAATTGCCCTTTTATTTGCCTCGCGAGTTCCCCCAACTTTTTATCACAATTGTGTACATTCATCCGAGGGCAGACACTGACTCCACCTCCAGAACCATCTTTGATGTGATCCAGCAGCTGCAATCAATTTCTCCAGAGGCGCCAAACTTCATTCTTGGGGATTTTAACCATGTTTCTTTAAAGAAGACACTTAAAAACTTTTATCAGTATGTCTCCTGCCCAACCAGGCGAAAAAAGACATTGGACCTGTGCTATGGATCCATAGAGAGGGCCTATAAATCACTCCCCCTTCCTCCTTTAGGATCCTCAGATCACAACTGTGTACATTTGCTGCCCACATATAAAACTGCTCTCAGAAGAGGCAAGGTGGAGATGAGAGACATTGATGTGTGGACAGAAGATTCAGAGCACAGCCTCCAGGAATGCTTTGACTGTACAGACTGGGAGATGTTTATAATGGCCTGCGGGGATGATTTGGACTCTCTGGCTGAGCTCACAAGCTCATACATGGCTTTCTGTCAAAATAAGATTGTTCCACGTAAACGTGTCAAAATATATCCCAACAACAAACCATGGGTTACTAAATCAGTTAAATCCTGCTTAAAGAGGAAAGCACTTGCCTTTAAACAGGGGTCTGTTTCTGAGCTACAGGTTGCCACAAAGGAGCTGAAGTCCGAAATTTTAAGAGCAAAACAGAATTATAAATCAGAGTTGGAAAGCAAGATGGCAACAAAGAAACTTGGTTCAGCCTGGGCCAGTATGAAAACTATTGCAGGCCTTCAGAGCACAGAGCGCAGTAATCGTGTGTTTTTAGATGGTTTTAATTCAGACACAGAGCTGGCTAATGCTCTTAATTGTTTTTATGGTCGTTTTGACTCCTTTGATTTCAGCACAGAAATCCAAGATTTGAAACAGAAACTCAAAGACAATCAGCACTTTAATATTGAGGTGCAGGATGTTAAAAGGGAGTTCTGCGCTGTAAAAGTGAACAAAAGTCAGGGCCCTGATAATATATGTGGGCGCTTGGTAAAGTCCTGTGCACATGAACTGAGTCCTATATTTCATTACATTTTCAATAAGTCCTTACAGACACAACATGTGCCTAAGATCTGGAAAGATGCCGTGGTTGTTCCCGTTCCAAAATCCAGCTGTCCTAAAACGGTAAACGACTTTAGACCAGTTGCTTTGACTTCAATTTTAATGAAAATTTTTGAAAAACTGGTCAGATGTGAGGTCCTAAGGCAGACTGAACATGCATTGGATCCTCTGCAGTTTGCCTATAGGCCTCACAGAGGAGTGGAGGATGTCACTGTCACTCTGTTTAACATGCTTTTTAAACATCTGGATTTTAATGGGACACACGCCAGGCTTTTATTTGTGGACTTTTCCTCCGCCTTTAATACAATCCAACCTCATATTTTAGTTGAAAGGCTCCTGCAACAATTTGATTTGAGCAATAATCTGGTGGGTTGGATTCTGGATTTCTTAACCAACAGGATGCAGAGAGTAAGGGTCAATGGTACATTGTCTGACCTAAAGTGCTCTTCTACTGGCTCTCCTCAGGGGTGTGTGTTGTCACCACTACTCTTCATCCTGTACACAAACATGTGTCGGAGCAGACATGACAACAGACACATTATAAAGTATGCTGATGACTCAGTCATTGTCAGTCTCCTCCAGGATGGTGAGAGTGGCCACGGCCCAGTAGTTGATGATTTTGTTCACTGGTGTGAGGATTCCTACCTGCAGCTGAATACAACAAAACCGAAAGATATGATTATTGACTTTAGGAGGAAAACTCCCAGGCACAAAGTCACCATACTAAAAGGCCAGACCACCGAATGTGTACAATCGTACAAATATCTTGGGACGATTATTGATAGTAATTTAAACTTTGAAGTGAACTGTGAAAGGGTGTGCAAAAAGGGTCAGCAAAATTTGCATTGTTTGAGGAAACTTGTACGCTTCCAAATTGACCGAACCATAATGACAATGTTTTATCGGGCCTTTATTGAATCTGTTTTATCCTTTTCTTTAGTGTCATGGTTTGGTCAGATAAAACTGAAACAGAGGAAATCCTTGGATCAGGTAGTTAGATGGTCCAGTCATTTGCTTGGTGAGTCACAGCTGAGCCTGACATCCCTGTACACCAGACAAGTACAGAGGATGGCTGCCTCCATTTTAAATGATGACTCCCACCCTTTGCACTGCCACTTTCAGCTTCTTCCCTCCAGATGGAGGTTTGCTGTCCCAAAAAGTAAAACCCAGCGCTACAAAAACAGCTTTGTCCCTGCTGCTGTCAAAGAGTTGAACAAGCTGCACGGTGGCGCAGTGGTTTAGCACTGTGGCAGCACAGTTTTACCCTCGGCCGGGGGATCGCGGGGATCATGAGATCGTGGGTTCGATCCCAGCCCCCGACCAACAGTGAGCTGTGTGGAGTTTGCATGTTCTCCCCGTGTTGCGCGGGTTTACTCCGGGATTTCTCCGGTTTCCTCCCGCACACCAAAAGCATGTAGGTTTAGGGCGCTCGCGCACGCAGCGACCAGCAGCCGGTGGCTTGTCACCAGACTGCAAACCAAATCTACCTACGGGTACAAATAAGTAACAAAAAAAAAAAAAAAAAAAAAAAAAAGCTATAAAAATATATTGTACATATTTTATATTTACTTATTTTGTATGATGTCACTTGGGTTCTAAATATTTTATTGGGTTTTAGACCTTTGAGTTTTTTAACCTCTGACTAGTTTTTAACTTTTAACTTTAATATGACCCCTCTCTCTTACCTCTGGTTTCTCCCTCATCTCTTTGTCTTTTTATACCCTGTTTGATGGAGCCTTGAGTATTTTTATCATGTTTATAGTCAGCTTCATATGTGCCTGTGTTTGTGTCTATGTTGAATGTAATTAGTGGCTTGTAAATATGGATGTCACCAGAATGCAGAACAAATCTACCTACGGGTACAAATAAAATAACCTGAACCTGAACCTGAACCTGGGGTTGGTTAATTTTATTAGATAAATTTTCTCCAATAGAGACAAAATAATTATTAAATTTGTCAGCGAGAGTGGCATTACTGGTGAGATTACTGACCGCGTTATTGTTTGGAAGTGTGCAAGCTTTTTGGTCCCTATTTAGAACCTTATTTAGTACTCTCCAGGATTTCTTGGAATCACCCTGTGATGTGTTTATAAGTTCTGCATGGTAATTACTCTTACTCTTTCTAATAATGTGTTAATTTATTTCTATAATTAGTATATTCATTTTTATTGTTAATATTTGGATTTTTTTATGTAGCGTTTATATAATTTATTTTTGTACTTAATAGATTTTAGTAGGCCCTTAGAAAGCCATGGATGTTGAATAGTACCATTACATGTGATAGTCTTGACAGGAATTGTCCTCTGGATGGATTCTGTTATTTCCTTGGTCAAGACATCAAACGCAGCATCAGCATCACTACAATTGTAGATTCTATCCCATTCCTTGACATGCAAGTCCTCACTCAGTCGTTGTAAGGTTTCTTCATTAAGTAATTTTATTTGTAGTTTATGTTGCAAGATTGAGGGCCTAATGGCAAGGTCAAGAAGTAGAACTGATAGAAAAATTCAATTTTATCTACATTATTCTTGTTATTAATAATGTATTATTATACAGACGTGGACAAAATTGTTGGTACCCCTCTGTTAATGAAAGAAAAACCCACAATGGTCACAGAAATAACTTGAATCTGACAAAAGTGGTAATAAATAAAATTTCTAGGAAAATTAACCAATGAAAATCAGACAATGCTTTTGAATTGTGGTTCAACAGAATTATTTTAAAAAACAAACTCATGAAACAGGCCTGGACAAAAATGATGGTACCCTTAACTTAATATTTTGTTGCACAACCTTTTGAGGCAATCACTGCAATCAAACGATTTCTGCAGCTGTCAATGAGACTTCTGCACCTCTCAGCAGGTATTTTGGCCCACTCCTCATGAGCAAACTGCTCCAGTTGTCTCAGGTTTGAAGGGTGCCTTCTCCAGACGGCATGTTTCAGCTCCCTCCACAGATGTTCAATAGGATTTAGATCAGGGCTCATAGAAGGCCACTTTAGAATAGTCCAGTGTTTCGTTCTTAGCCATTCTTGGGTGTTTTTAGCTGTGTTTTTTGGGTCATTATCCTGTTGCGAGACCCATGACCTGCGACTGAGACCAAGCTGTCTGACACTGGGCAGCACATTTCTCTCCAGAATACCTTGATAGTCTTGAGATTTCATTGTACCCTGCACAGATTCAAGACACCCTGTGCCAGATGCAGCAAAGCAGCCCCAGAACATAACAGAACCTCCTCCATGTTTCACAGTAGGGACAGTTCTTTTCTTGGTATGCTTCATTTTTGCATCTGTGAATATAGAGCTGATGTATCTTGCCAAAAAGTTGCAGTTTTGTCTCTTCTGTCCATAGGACATTCTCCCAGAAGCTTTGTGACTTGTCAACATGCAGTTTGGCAAATTCCAGTGTGGCTTTTTTATGATTTGTTTTCAACAGTGGTATCTTCCTTGGTCGTCTCTCATGAAGTCCACTTTGGCTCAAACAATGACGGATGGTGCGATCTGACGCTGATGTACCTTGACCTTGGTGTTCACCATGATTGTGTTTCGAGGTTGTTCTGGGCTCTTTTGTTACCATTCCTATTATCCGTCTTCTCCTGTGGCCACATCCAGGGAGGTTGGCTACAGTCCCGTGGATCTTAAATTTCTGAATAATATGTGCAACTGTAGTCACAGGAACATCAAGCTGCTTGGAGATGGTCTTATAGCCTTTACCTTTAACATGCTTGTGTATAATTTTCTTTCTAATCTCCTGAGACAACTCATTCCTTTGTTTCCTCTGGTGCATGTTTAGTGTGGTACACACCATGTCACCAAACAGCACAGTGACTACTTGTCACCCTTTAAATAGGCTGACTGACTGATTACAAGTTTGTAGACACCTGTGACGTTAATTAGAGGACACATCTTGGTTGAATATGTCCCTATGGTCACGTTATTTTCAACCTTTTCTAGGAGTACCATCATTTTTGTCCAGGCCTGTTTCATGAGTTTGTTTTTTAAAATAATTCTGTTGAACCACAATTCAAAAGCACTGTCTGATTTTCATTGGTTAATTTTCATAGAATTTTTATTTATTACCACTTTTGTCAGATTCAAGTTATTTCTGTGGCCATTGTGGGTTTTTCTTTCATTAACAGAGGGGTACCAACAATTTTGTCCACGTCTGTGTATATATATATATATACAGTATACAGTATATATATATATATATATATAGTATACTTATTTGAAAAAAACAACAAATGACTGTTTAACTGTTTCTCTTGCAAGTGTCAGCTGATGACTTGGCATCAGCTGACACTAACTCATTATTGATTTTAGGAATCAGAGCACTGAGCCGCCTCCCCTATATATAGACAAGGAGTGTGTGGAGAGGGTGGAGGCTTTTAAGTTTCTGAGTGTTCATATTTCTCACAACCTTACCTGGGCAGTTAACACCATAGCTACGACAAAAAAGGCTCAACAACGTCTACACTTTCTGAGGGTCCTCAAGAAGAATGGCCTGAATGCACAGTTGCTGGTTTTATTTTATTGCTCTGCTATTGAGAGCATTTTGTCATATGGCATCACGGTTTGGTATGAGGGCTGTTCAGCTGCAGACCGCAAAGCCTTCCAGAGAGTGATCGAGACTGCGCAAAAAATCACTGGCTGTTCTCCCCCTTCTCTGGAAGAGATTTCCAGGTCTCGGTACCTCAACAGAGCTACTGCCATTATTAAAGACTGCACTCATCCAGGCCATGATTTCTTTCACTTGCTCCCCTCGGGAAAGTGGTACAGATCCCATAAAACCCGGACTACCAGGTTTAATCATAGTTTTTTTCCCAGCAGCTGTACGTATTTTGAACGGATTTATGTAACACGTACAGACTGCTGATATTATTTTAGGTTATTTTAGGTTATAGGTTATAAGCTGGTCTTATATATTTATCGCTCAGTATGTTTTCATTATTGCTATGTACATATTGTATTCAACTTTTAGGTAATATTGTTTCAAGCATTATTTATTGTTGTGTGGCACACATATTTTGGATGCTTTGACTGCATATGTATAGCACAGTGATTGAGATGCTTAAGACTGCATATGTATTTTGTAACCTCACGTCTTAGAAGGAACAATAAGTCTGGACCTCCTGGGGATAACAGTAGGAGGTGGAGGTACCTTTAGCAATGACTCCGAAAGGACTTCCTGACCTCCTGGGGTCAGGTGGAGGAAGAAGAGGCCTGGGGGAGAGGTATTGTTGATGGGGGGTTTAATGACAATGTGATGCTGTACTTTGATGTCCCAGGTATAAAAGTGGGGGATTGGAGTAGTTCGCTCTCTTTTCCTGTTTGAGAGATGGTTGGAGATGTGAGATGATTAATAAACCTGAACTGAGAAATAAATTCAGCCTCTTCATTTCACGCTCTCCACATTGGTGACCTGAAGACGTACAATGACCAGAGACAGTTCCCCCGAGCCAGACTCGCCAGGGACCGCTGGAGCAAGCGCGGTCTCAGTCAAGCTTCCAGAGTTCTGGCAGGACAACCCAGACTCGTGGTTCCTCCTGGCCGAAGCCCAGTTCGCACTCGGGGGAATAACAGCAGATGACACAAAATTCTACCATGTCATCGCCAAACTCGACAACCGCACAGCCCAACACGTGCGGAGCCTGGTGCAGCACCTGCCCGCTGGCGACAAATACAGCGGGTTGAAAGCTGCCCTCATCCAACATTTCACGCCCTCAGCCGAGGAGAGAGCTAGGAAGCTCCTAGCTCTGCACGACTTGGGAGAACGCACGCCTGTCGACCTGATGGAAGACATGCTGCAGCTGAGAGGCTCAGACAACGACTATTTCCTCTTCACGCAGATCTTCCTGAGAACCCTACCATCGCAGACGAGGGCGACCCTGGCAGGCTCTCATTTTGTGACCCAGCGGGACTTCCGTGCGCTGGCTCAGCAGGCGCAGCGGATCCTCAACTCCAGCGAGGAGCACACGGCCACCGCAGCAGCGGCAGATCTCGGCGCGGCGACCGGGAGCAGCGGGGGGCCAGAGGCGACGGAGGCGATCCCACCAACAATGGCGGTAGCGAAGTCCCGACGCAGTGGAGGAGACGACTTCTGCTTTTACCATCGTCGTTTCGCAGAGAGGGCGCGCAAGTGTGTACTGCCGTGCCAGTTCAAGAGCTCGGGAAACGCCAGGACCGGGAGTCGCTAGCAGCGGCGACACTCGGCAAACGGAACAAGCTGCTCTACCTGACGGATGCGCGCTCTGGGAGGCACTTCCTCGTGGACACGGGCGCCCAAGTGAGTTTCATCACCCCAACCTACGCTGACCGGCTGGCAGGCCCCCGTGGTGACGGAGCAACAGCGGCGAACGGCTCAAGCATTAAGACCTTCGGTGAAAGGACTCTGCTTCTGTCCTTGCACGGCCGCACATATGAATGGACTTTTATTATAGCGGCGGTGAGTTTCAACATGTTAAGTGCTGATTTTCTGTGCTCACATGGGTTGTTAGTTGATCTTTCCAATAGACGCCTAGTTAATGCACTCTCCTTTTACTCCATTCCTTGTGCAGCTCGAGTGTCCCCACCACCAGCACAGACCAACGTCGCCACAGCAGGCGGTAAGTTTCACACACTCCTCACTCAGTTTCCAGCACTCACAGTTCCCACTTTTTCGGCAACAGTTGCGAAACACGGGGTGGAGCACTTTATCACTACCACTAGCCCCCCCGTCTTTGCGAAAGCTCGGCGCTTGGATGCAGCTAAACTGTCCATAGCGTGCGAGGAGTTCGCCAACCTGGAAAGGTTGGGCATCATCCGGCGTTTAAAGAGCCCATGGGCCTCCCCACTGCATATAGTCCCTAAAGCTGACGGCTCATGGAGACCTTGCGGTGATTTCCGCAGGTTAAACAACGCCACAGCGCATGACCGCTACCCAATCCCACATATTCAGGATTTTTCGGTGCATCTGGCGGGGGCGCACATTTTTTCTAAAATAGACTTGGTCCGCGGTTATCATCAAGTCCCAGTGCGTGCTGAGGACATCCCCAAAACAGCGGTGATAACTCCGTTTGGACTTTTTGAGTTTTTACGCATGCCGTTTGGGCTTAAAGGCGCCGCGCAAACCTTCCAGCGCATGATGGATGCGGTGTTGCGCGATCTCCCTTTTGTGTTCGTCTACCTGGACGACATTTTGGTAGCCAGCGCATCCGAAGTAGAACACGAAAAACACCTCACGGAAGTTTTCCGGAGGTTGGGAGAGCACGGGTTAATAATCAACCCAGCTAAGTGCCAATTCGGGGTGGCGCAGATCGACTTTTTGGGGCACCGCGTTTCCCCAGAGGGGGCAGTTCCGCTACCGGACAAAGTGCGCGCAGTGGCAGATTTTCCCCAGCCACAAATGGTCAAAGCACTACAGGAGTTTTTGGGAATGGTGAATTTTTATAACCGTTTCCTCCCCCGCGCAGCGCAGCTCATGCCGCGCTTAAAAAGCAAAAACCCTCCAATGCAATCGAGTGGTCCCCGGAGCGGGAACGCGCATTCGCGGAGGTAAAAAAAGCCCTTGCAGACGCTGCGTCGTTGTCTCATCCAGTCCCAACGGCCCGCATAGTGCTCACCACTGATGCGTCAGACGTGGCCATAGGGGCGGTAGTGGAGCAGCACGTGGCCGGGGTTTGGCAGCCGCTGGCCTTTTTCAGCAGGTCCTTGTGAGAGGCCGAGCGAAAATACAGCGCGTTTGACAGGGAGCTGTTAGCGCTCCACTTAGCCATTCGCCACTTCCAATTCTGGCTAGAAGGTCGGCGTTTCACCGCGTTTGTCAACCACAAACCGCTCACTTTTGCGATGGCCAAAATTTCAGAACCATGGTCGGGCCGGCAGCAGAGGCAGCAGAGGCAGCTGGCCGCGATTTCGGAGTTTACTACTGATATTCAACACGTAGCGGGTAAACTCAATGTAGTGGCAGACTGCCTCTCTCGCGCGATAACCGCACCAGTCCGCGCAGAGGTAGATTATACTACCACAGCCACTGAGCAAAATAACAGCACGGAAGCGCACGCAGCCCCAGTTCACGTGGGAATAGACTATGCAGCCATGGCAGTGGATCAGGGTAGCGATGCGGATGTGTGCGCGCTCCAGTCTGGACCAACAGGGTTAAGGCTGGAGAACAGGAGGCTGCAGAATGGTATGCCCCCCCAATCTGCGATGTCTCTACTGGACGACCGCGTCCAGTAGTGCTGGCCGCATGGTGCCGCCGCGTTTTTGACTCGATTCACTCCCTGGCGCACCCAGGGGTGCGCGCGTCTGTGAAAATGGTAGCAGAAAAGTTTGTCTAGCCGGGCCTGCGCAAGCACGTTAAAGAGTGGGCACAAGCCTGTATGGCTTGCCAGCGGGCCAAAATACACAAGTACACAAAAGCCCCCTTAGAGCCGTTTCACATCCCGGCCAAGAGGTTTGATCATGTGCATGCCGACCTCGTAGGCCCCCTGCCGTCGTCGCAGGGGTACACACACCTTTTGACAATGGTGGATCGAACCACGCGTTGGCCGGAAGTGGTCCCACTGGCATCAACCACAGCTGCAGAGGTGGCCCGCGCGTTTTTAACGGCTTGGATAGCGCGTTTCGGGGTTCCGTCGGATATTACGTCCGACAGGGGACCTCAATTTGTGTCTGAGCTTTGGTCAGTGATGGCCCACAGCTTAGGTGTGACAATTCACCGCACTACCGCTTACCACCCCCAGGCTAATGGTTTATGCGAGCGGTTTCATAGATCATTGAAGGCAGCCCTCAGAGCGTCGCTTACGGATGCAAATTGGGTAAACAGACTACCATGGGTTTTATTAGGGTTGCGTTCTGCACCTAAAGAGGACTTAAAAGCCTCCCCAGCGGAGTTGGGTTTTGCACAACCTCTCCGGCTGCCAGGAGAGTTTCTGCCAGATAATCCAGCGCCAGGGCATTCCCCTGTTCAGTGGTCACTGATCGACACGGGAGCAGACATGCTTCCGGGCCCCGTTCACCACACCTTTCCGCATGTTTTTGTGCCAAAATCTTTAAAAAATGCCGAGTTTGTTTTTGTCAGGCACGAGGCTCAGTGCCCAGCCCTGCGTCCACCCTACGATGGCCCATATAGAGTGCTGGAAACAGGTGATAAGCATTTTGTGCTAGATTTGGGGGACAGGAGGGAAACAATTAGTATAGACAGACTAAAGCCTGCTTTTGTGATGGCCGACGAGACTGTGCGAGTGGTGAGGGCTCCTCGACGCGGCAGACCCCGCAGGGAGCATGCCCCAGACCCCCCGCAGGGATCAACTAACAGTTCTTATCCTCAGATAGCAGATTCACTGCAAGATGGCGCCGCAGGAGCTGCGAAGCCTGCCTACAGCAAGTTTGGAAGACGGTTGAAGCCCAGACAGCATATGGACTGATGTTGTGGTTTTATCATGTTGTATGGACTATGTTGTATTGTTTCATCTTCGACGTTTGGGGGGGGGGGGGGGTTATGTGGCACACATATTTTGGATGCTTTGACTGCATATGTATAGCACAGTGATTGAGATGCTTAAGACTGCATATGTATTTTGTAACCTCACGTCTTAGAAGGAACAATAAGTCTGGACCTCCTGGGGATAACAGTAGGAGGTGGAGGTACCTTTAGCAATGACTCCGAAAGGACTCCCTGACCTCCTGGGGTCAGGTGGAGGAAGAAGAGGCCTGGGGGAGAGGTATTGTCGATGGGGGGTTTAATGACAATATGATGCTGTACTTTGATGTCCCAGGTATAAAAGTGGGGGATTAGAGTAGTTCGCTCTCTTTTCCTGTTTGAGAGATGGTTGGAGATGTGAGATGATTAATAAACCTGAATTGAGAAATAAATTCAGCCTCTTCATTTCACGCTCTCCACAGTTGTAATTATGAGAATGTTAAATGCATGAGTGAACTGTGAGTGTGATAGTTTGTTTTTAGGGAGCAGTATCTCAATTTCATTGCATTGTTTATTAGCAATGGAATGACAATAAAGGCACTTTGACTTTGAACTATGGCAAAGAGAATTGGGTTCAAGCCAAGATAGCCAACATGCCCCACACTGAGGACTAGGCCCTCAAAGGAATTAAAACATAATTTTTGCTTGACATTAACTAGTAATTTAGAATGGAAAATTGCCGCCACTCCACCTCCATGACCAGAACCTCTGGGGTTATGACAGTTTAAATAACCAGAGGGAGTTGATTAATTCAAACCAATATAATCGTCTTGCCCAAATAATTCAATTAAAAAAAAAATAAAACTCCTCTATTATATAGATTCATTACATACAGATACAAATATATCTCAAGTGTTTATTTCTTTTATAGTTTTGATGGTTATGGCTTACAGCTAATGAAACCCCCAAATTCAATTTCTCAAAAAATTGAATATTACATAAAATTAATTTTAAAAAATAGATTTTTTTTTTTAATTCAAAGTCAGCACAACCATCTACCAGGAAATTTTAGAGCACTTCATGTTTCTCTCTCCTGACAAGCTTTATGGAGATGCTGATTTTATTTTCCAGCACGGAAGAAGATGGATGGATGGACTTGGTACCTGCCCACACTGCCAAAAGTTCCAAAACCTGGTTTAATGACCATGGTATCACTGTGGTTGATTGGCCAGCAAACTCTCCTGACCTAAACCCCATAGAGAATCTATGGTGTATTGTCAAGTGAAAGATGAGAGACACCAGACCCAACAGTGCACACAAGCTGAAGGCCACTATCAAAGCAACCGGGACCTCCATAACACCTCAGCAGTAGCACAGACTGATCACCTCCATGCCACACCGCATGCCACTACACCTATGGCGCAGGTGTAGTGTGGCCAAGTACTGATCATAGGGCCAGGGGTTCAATTCCCACTCTGTCTGCAGTCTGCATGTCGAAGTGTCCTTCAGAAAGACAATGAACCCCCAATTGTTCCTGGTGGGTCAGGCCAGTGCCGGTGCATGGCAGCTCTACTGCCATCAGTGTGTGAATGGGTGGATAGCAGGATCTGTAAAGCGCTTTGGTCACCTAAAATTGAGAAAAAGTGCTCTATAAGTGAACGCCATTTACCATTGATGCAGTAATTCATGCAAAAGGAGCCACGACCAAGTATTGAGTGTGTACATGGACATACTTTCCAGTCGGCCAACATTTCTGTTAAAAATCCATTTTTTTTAAATTAATCAACTTTATTGTCAGTTCTGCCGTATGTACAGTACATACAGAGGATTGAAATTACATTACTCTGAGACCCACGGTGCAGCAAAGTAAACACTAAGTGGAAAATATGAATATAAAGTATAATATCTAACATCAAACATTAAACACTGAACATCAAACATCAGTGCAAAGAAAACCAACCCCCACGAGAAGCTAACTAAAAATACTGAGGGTGTGCAAAATAACTAAATACGATAAAAATTAAGACAGCATGTAGTGACTTAAGGCACATATCAGGGCACATAGAGGGCTAAAGTGGCATGTAGTGCAAAGAGAGCAGTCCACTGTTACATAAAGTGACTGGTGCAGCCCTGGGATCAGTGTGTGTGCGTGTGTTGAAGTGAACATTTCCTGGATGACAGAGTTCAGTTTTTGAAGCTTCTGAAATCAGTGTGTGTGCGTGTGTGGGAGTGAACAGTACCTGGGGATGGCAGAGTTCATCTGTTGAGGGGTGGGGGGGGTCAGAGTCCAGGATTCGTGTGTGGGGGGGGGCAGAAGGGGGAGAGGGGGCAAAGCAGGGAGAGAGTTGAACTTCCTAACAGCTTGGTGGATGAAGCTGTCCTTGAGTCTGCTGGTCCTGGCCCGGAGACTCCGCAGTCTCCTCCCTGATGGCAGCAGAATGAAGAAGCTGTGTGATGGGTGGGTGGGATCACTTGCAATGCAGAGGGCCTTGCTGGTGAAGGAAGTGATGTAGATGGCCTCTAGGGAGGGGAGAGAGGCACCAATGATTTTCTCAAGCTATTCTCACTATGTGCTGGAGGGTCTTGTGGCAGGACACATGCAGGCGCCATTCCACCACAGTGATGCAGCTGCTGGGGATGCTCTCGATGGTGCCTCTGTAGAAAGTACACATGATGGGGGCCGGGGCTTTGGCTCTTCTCAGTTTGTGGAGGAAGTAGAGATGGTGCCAAACTTTCTTGGCCAGTGATACAGTGTTGGTGGTCGAGGAAAGGTCCTCTGTAATGTCATCATCATCATCATAGCAGTTTGTCGGGGGCGACAATGACTGTTTCATTTAGGTCTGATCAGTGTAATGTGTACGCCCAGGAACTTGGCACTGCTCCCCCTCTCCAGAGCAGTGCCATTGATGTACAGGGGAGCATCCTGGGTGTGCGCACTTCTGAAGTTCACAACAATGTCCTTCATCTCTCCACGTTCAGAGAAAGATTGTTGTCAACGCACCACATGGCCAGGCGGCTCACTTCACTCCTATAGTTTGTCTCATCTCCACTGTTGATGAGACCTACCACAGTTGTGTCATCCGCAAACTTGATGAAGAAGTTAGAGCTGTGCACTGATGTACAGTCATGGGTCAACAGAGTGAAGAGGAGGGGGCTCAGCACACATCCTGGGGTTCCCTTGTGTTCAGAGTGATGGTGCTGGATGTGTTACTGCCAACCCATACTGTCTGCGGTCTCCCCATCAGGAAGTCCAACAGCCAGTTACACAGTGAAATGTTGAGCCCCAGCTGGTCCAGTTTTTGAATGAGCTGTTGGGGGATGATTGTGTTGAATGCTAAACTAAAGTCTATGAACAGCATTCTGATGTAGGAATCCTTTGTGTCCAGGTGTGTGAGGGCTGATTGGAGGGCAGTAGAGATGGCATCATCGGTTGAACGATTGGACCGGTGTGCAAACTGGAAGGGGTCCAGGGAGGGGGGCAGGGGAGACCTGATGTGCTGCATGACCACCCGCTCGAACCACTTCATGATGATGGGAGTGAGTGCAACCGGACAGTAGTCATTGTAGCAGGAGGGAGACAACTTCTTGGGGACTGGAATGGTGGTGGCTTTGAAGCACATGGGGACAACAGCCTGTCTCAGTGAGATGTTGAAGGTGTCCGTGAAGACACTTGTGAGTTCCTCTGCACAGGCTCTCAGTACGTGCCCAGGTATGGTGCCAGGACCTGAATCGTGCACTGATCCTGCCAAGGGATCTCGTCACGCTGTCCGGGGACAGTGTAATCACCTGGTCACCAGGAGGAGGGAGTGGCTTCTGTGCAGGGGTACTGTTGAGTGCCTCGAAGCGAGCAAAGAAGTCGTTCAGCTCATTCAGCTGAGAGGTGGAGCTGTCGCCGGTCTGCGGTGTGGGCTTGTAGTCTGTGATGGTCTGTGTCCCTCGTCACAGACTCCGAGTGTCTCTGCTCTCACTGAAACAGTGGGCTATCCTCCTGGAATTCTGCCTCTTGGCCTCTCTGATGCCTCAGGACAGGTTGGCCCTAGCTGTCCTCAGACCCACCTCATCCCCAGCTCTGAAGGCAGCGTTTTGAGCTTTCAGAAGCTTGTAGACCTCCCCTGTGATCCATGGTTTCTGATTGGCCCGAACAGTGATGGTCTTGGTGTCCATGACATCATCAATGCACTTTGCAATGTAGGCAGTAATGGTCTCTGTGAACTCCTGCAGATCTGTGGTGGTGTTGTAGATGACAGGCTGCTTGGATATGTTCCAGTCAGTGGTGGTGAAGCAGTCTTGAAGTGCCTCTAAGGACCCTTCCGGCCACACACATACCTATTTCTGAACTGGTTTGGTGACTTTAACCAGTGGCCCGTATGCTGCAATTAACATAGCAGTGATGTGGTCAGAGGCACCAAGGCGGGGGAGGGGGAGGGCCTTATATGCTCCTCTCTGGTTGGTGAAAGCATGGTCCAGTGTGTTGTTTTCCCCATATAGGAAAGTTGATGTGTTGGTATATTTCAGGAAACACAGTCTTTGGGTCTATATGGTTGAAATCTCCAGCCAAAGTGAGAAAAGCATCAGGGTGGGCTGTCTGCTGCTCACTGATATGCTGGTACAGTTCATTCAGTGCCTCACTTCTGTTGTTGTTGGAGCTGAGGGGAAATAAATGGCAGCTAGCAGTGTAGCAGTAAGTTCTCTCGAAAGATAGAACGGCCGGTACTTGACAACCATAAATCCTGGAATTTCCCCGTTGTGGGACTAATAAAGGCTTATCTTATCTTATCTTATAACCTTCAACAATGGTGAGCAGTGTTTACAAACCACAACAGCGTCACGGCACCAGGCATCATTGACGTAAATGCGTAGCCCACCACCACAGGTCTTACCTCCCTTGATGACAGCTCTTTCTGTTCGGTAGCTGTTGTGTCTGGAAACCTGGAGAGACTCACAGACAGTAGGGCTGCTTTGAACACGAACTTTATTACACACAGTAATATCATACATATCAATATCATTCTTTTTTTTTTTTTTTTTTTTTCAAGATGGCGACCGGGATGGTCACACTTTTTCAACGCTGAGACAAAGTCGCTGATTTCTTCCCATTAAAAGAACCTAATCAACAGCGATCGGCACTCGTGACGGACCCCACGGGCTGAATTTCCACCCCCGTCAGAATCCCGTCGGAATGCCCCTTTAATCGGGTAGAACCGCTGCGCTCTATCTGAAGCTTTTGCCAAGCTAATACTGGTTAGCTTAACACTAGCCCCTGTGCGTCACCTAACTCCGACACGAAGCGGCTCAGTCCCCGGTGAGGGCTTACCGGACGAACCTACCGAGGCGGCGATTGGGAGCTCGAGCGCGGCGTTGGTGAGAGACGGGGGCCACCTGGATTCAGCAGGACAGTGGCCTGAATCGGAGCCCAATTTGCGAGGCCCAGCCGAGGAACTACCAGACTGATGGCGGTCGGTGACGGGGCCTAGCGGAAGAGCCACCCAGCCAGACAACAGCGAGCGACGGTGATCGGCCACCGATCGGCGGAGGTGATTGGTGGATTAGAGCTACGCCGGCGGAGTGCGACATAACTGGCGGTGACGGGGCCCAGCGGAGGAGCCACCCAGCCAGACGGCGACGAGTGGCTGTGATCAATGGATTCCGGCTGCGCCGGCGGTGTGCGACATAACTGGCCAGGTAGACGGAGGCAGGCGCCGGCGATAGCCTAGCCGGATTCTCTGTTTATTTCTATCCACAGGTCAGTAAAATGCCACCCAAAAAAGAGGAAATGGAAGAAATTAAAAAATCTCTGAACTTTGTGTTAGAAGAATTGGCCAAAATGACTAACCAACAGGCCAAAATAATAAACCTAATACAAGAGGTGCAAGCCCTACATTCAATAATAAAAGAAAAAGACAAAAAAATTATGGACCTGGAGCAACACGGGCGTCTTTTGGAGCAACGCGTCGAGGATCTTGAACAAGGTTCTCGCATTGATGACCTAGTTATAAGTGGACTAGACATCAGATATCAGTCCTACGCCCATGCCGCAACAGGACTGAGTGGTGAACATGCTTCCATAAGTGAATCAATGTCCCTAGAAAACCAAGTGCTTCAGTTCCTTAATGATAAAGACATTAAGGTAGAAGCCAATGCGATCTCAGCCTGTTATGCTTTACCGAAGAAAGATAACAAAACAAAGAAATCAATTGTGATGCACTTTGTGAACAGGAGGGTGAAAAATGACATACTGAGGCAGGCCAAAAAACTAAAGGAAACTCAAGTTTACCTAAATGAACACCTGACAAAAAAAAAAACGCTGAATTAGCACGGCAGGCACGGATGCTAAAAAAACAAAATAGGATACAGTCAACCTGGACAAGAAATTGCAGAATTTGGATTAAACTAAATGGAACACCTGAGCAAGCAAAAAGTATAATGATCAGAGATGCTACTGACTTAGATAAATACAAATGAACACTGTCTATGAAACACAGAGTGAGGAAACTCAAACTCTAAAAATATGCCACTATGCTGAACATAAACCACAAGAGATGGAGAATGATATTGATCCCGATAACCACTTTTTCAATAATATTCATAACCACTGTGAATATTACACTGAAAAGCAATTCAAAAGTCAAGTGCAATTAGATGGTAAACTGTCAATAATACACTTCAATAGCAGAAGTCTTAACAAAAACTTCTCACAGATTCAGGACTATTTAAAACAGCTAAACAGAAAATTCACAGCCATTGCAGTCTCGGAAACCTGGCTTAATGAAGACCAGGCTCCCCTGATGGCAATAGAGGGATATCAGATGTTTAACATTAACAGATCTCAAAAAAAGGGTGGTGGTGTTGCACTGTATATTGATGACCTATATAGATGTAAGCTTGTAAATGAAATGTCCTCAGCACTACCAGGGATTTTGGAATGTGTTACTGTTGAGATTGACCTAGACAAAACAAAAAATCTAATCATAAGCTGCATATACAGAACGCCGGGAACTTGCATTGAGACATTCAGAGATAAATTAGTCAAGCTGTACAATAATATTACTAGTAAGAAAATGGTAGCAATTTGTGGAGATTTCAATATTGACCTACTTAATCCACATCAACAAAATGTAGTTACAGAGTTCATGAACTCTATGTACAGCATGAGTCTATATCCCACAATAACACATCCCAGTAGAATCACAGTTCACTCTGCTACACTTATTGACAACCTGTTTGTCAATGTTCTCGATAAGAAAATAGAAAGTGGATTATTGATAAATGATATAAGCGACCACTTGCCAATCTTTGCACTTATCCATGGCCACACGGGGCCCAACCCAGAAAAAATCTCAAAATCGTTCAGACACAAATCACCAAACGCAATCAGTTCTTTTAAAGAGGACTTGCTGAAGCAAGACTGGACAGAAGTCTATGTATCAGATGTAAATGAAGCCTATGACACATTTATAAACATTGTAACCACTCTTTATGAAAAAAACTGCCCATTAGTTAAAAAAAAGCTTAAACACAAATTTGCTGACAAACCATGGTTAACCAAAGGACTACAAAAGGCGTGTAAAAAGAAAAATTTATTATATAAAGCTTTCATAAAGAAAAGGACAAAAGAAGCAGAGCAACGGTATAAAACATACAAAAATAAGTTAACATATATAATAAGATGCAGTAAAAGAGACTATTACAGTAAAGAACTGGAATAAAACAAAGACAATATTAAAAATACATGGACAATAATCAACAGTATCCTTGGAAATAAAAGCAGAA
Source organism: Pholidichthys leucotaenia (assembly GCA_020510985.1). Taxonomy (NCBI): domain Eukaryota; kingdom Metazoa; phylum Chordata; class Actinopteri; order Cichliformes; family Pholidichthyidae; genus Pholidichthys; species Pholidichthys leucotaenia. The sequence continues at coordinate 201,081,771 of CM035843.1, read as the reverse complement.
ATACTAACTACCCAACTAATATTCCAAAAAATAATAAATCGACTCCGAATGTGAATATAGCTTCACCTGCAGATGAATTTAATAATTTTTTTGTTAACATTGGACCTAAACTGGCCCGAGAAATACCCACTACGGCGCCTACAGGTGATACAATATGCAATAACACTGCTGTAAAAGACACCATCTTCATAAAGAACACAGACGAAAGAGAGGTCATTGAAATTGTTAAATCGTTCAAAAGTAAAACATCTACTGACTGCGATGGTATTGACATGCTACTAGTCAAAACTGTTATCGAATGCATAGTGAAACCACTGACGTATATCTGTAACCTGTCTCTCCAATCAGGTATATTTCCCAATGCAATGAAAATAGCTAAAGTAATTCCGATTTACAAGACAGGCGACAGAGGGGAACTCTCCAACTACAGACCAATTTCACTATTACCGCAATTTTCCAAGATACTTGAAAAAATATTCTATGAGAGAATTGACAACTTCATACTGAAGAATGATTTATTGTGTGAGCAGCAATATGGGTTCAGACACAAAAGGACAACAGCATATGCCTTAATGGAATTTACAGAAAAAATATCAACAGCCATTGAAAATAAAGAGTATTCAGTTGGAGTATTCCTGGATCTTAAAAAAGCATTTGATACAGTAGATCACAATCTATTATTAAAGAAACTACAAAATTGTGGTATTAGAGGGGTAGCACTGTCCTGGTTAAGTAGTTACTTAAAGAATAGATATCAGTTTGCATGTGTTAACAGCAAAAACTCAGAGTTACTGAATGTCACCTGTGGAGTCCCACAGGGTTCAGTTTTGGGACCATTATTATTCAATATGTATATAAATGATATATGTAAAGTTTCAGAAAAAATGGACTTAATATTGTTTGCTGATGACACTAATCTGCTATGCAGTGGAAACAATTTGGAACAACTTCTGGATACACTCGGAAAGGAATTAGAAAAGCTGAAACTGTGGTTTGATTCAAACAAATTAACGCTCAATTTAAGCAAGACAAAATTTATAGTCTTTAACAACCATCACAACTACCCAGTACCCAAACTCAGTGTAAATGGTGTAGAGATTGAAAGGGTATCCGAAACTAAATTCCTTGAAGTAATAATTGATAACAAACTGTGTTGGAAGCCACATATTAATTATATAAAAGGTAAAGTATCCAAATCAATTGCAATATTACACAGAGTGAAAAATTTGCTGAATCAACCCACACTATACACCTTGTACCATTCATTAATACTCCCATACATGACATATTGTAATGAAGTATGGGGAAATACATATAAAACAAACATATATCCACTCTTTATGCTTCAAAAGAGAGCTGTTAGAATAATCAACAAAGCAGCTTACAGGGAACCAACAAACCCACTTTTTCTTAAACAAAAAACTCTCAAGTTGAAAGATCTGATTGACTTTAAAACCGCAATAATAATGTTCAAAGTGAAGAATCTATCACTGCCCGCAAATATCCAAAAGTTGTTCCAAACAAGGGAGAAACGATATCACTTCAGAGGAACATGTATATTTCAAAAGCCTACAGTGAGAACAACCACCAAGCAACACTGTATTTCAGTGCAAGGAGTCAGATTATGGAACGATTTTGGACCTGAATTAAAATCATGTACAAAGCTTGGACAATTTAAACAAAAACTAAAGGAAGAAATACTCCAAACATATTTACAAGACGACATGTAAACTCACATAAGGATTGACATTTCCAGCCTGTGTTGTGTTGTAGCTTAGTTTTTTCTTTTTTTCTTTTTTTCTCTGTGACACTATGTCTTAGATTTGTTTTTGAATAGTAACCGCTTAACTTAGACTAGCTCAGTTTTCTTTTTCTCTCAGTCACATTTTGTCTTAGCCTTGTTTTAAATTGTAATCGCTCTTGTCTTGTTTTCTCTTTTTTCTCCTTTGAATTCTTGGATGGAATATGGGTGGGCAATATAAGCTGCGGCTTCAGCCATCACCCATTTCGGATAACTCACGTGGAATTGTATAGTAGAAGGAGTCTTTGTCTAATTTGACCTTGTTGTTATATTATACAGTTTCTTTTAACCTGTAATGTACTATCCGAAAAAAATAAATAAAATTCAAAATAAATAAATTCATTCATATACATGCAGGTTGGCTGAGCACTGAGCTCCTATGTGGCTATGTATTGAGAGAGACCATAAGATGGCCGGGTCTCTCTTACTTATCAGTTGGCGTGATGACGGCACCAGCAGGCTGCATCATCACGCCAACTGATAAGTAAGCGAGACCTGGCCATCTTATGGTTAATGCCACTGCCACTATGGTTAATGCCACTCCCTGACATTAACTCCTTCACTACATTCACCCCTTCCCCCTGGAAAAACACAGAACACTTTAATCAGTTGGTACCCTCCCCAATTTAGCATAAACAACAACAATAATAACTAGAGTTAGAGGGTCGACCGCCGCTTAACCCATCGCAGCTGAGTGGATTATTCTGCCACTCATCACCTGGCAGCCACACTCCTAACTAATCAGTCTTTTTTTTTTTTTACAGTCTTCCATGGGGAAAGCTGTTCTGCTGGACGGACCCTGCAGCGGGCTCATGGTGGATGCGCCCCTGGCGGTGCCAATCCCAGCAGGCCTGGGTGCCATCCCTCTGGAGCCATGGCACACCTGTCAACAATGTCCCAACCTGGATCCCACACCAGCTGGATAGGCTCCAACACCGCATCCCAATCTGTAGCAGCTGCCCTCACCTCCTGCGGACAGCTGGTCCACCGTCCCGATCCTGTTTTCAGCTGTGCCACTATCTTCATACGTGTTGGTGGTGGTGACAATGTAAAGGCTGACTGTGAGCCCGGCCGCTTGGTTCCGCGGGCCCAAACCCAGTTCATCAACGTGAGTGGCGCTCTGTACGGCTGCGTATGGTGTTGTGGTCGTAACAGTGGGGTACTCACGTTTGCTGTGGGGCATCCACCAGGCTGTGGTGGTTCTGTTACATCCTGTCAGGTCATGGACTCTTCACCCAATGCTACAGCGGTAGTCCCTGGAGGCCAGTGCTGGTTGTGGATCCTGAAGTTGTCCAGCATCTCTCCTGTGTCATTTACGGTCACAAACTCTTCACCCATCGGCTCAGCTGTGGCTCCTGTAGACTGGTGCTGAGCGAGGATACTGAAGCACCGGTTCTTTCTCACTTTTGTCTGATGCTGGTTTAGGTCAGGGTGATGTGTCGCTGTCGTCAGTAATGGGATGCGCGCCGGACCGTCTTCGGTCACTGGGGTTCCTGTTCTCCACAAACTCCCTCTCCTGTGGCTCCACGGTGGCTGTGTGAAGCCCATACCTGACAAGGATCTGAGGTGAGTCCGGCCGCTGCCCGCCCTCCGGGCAGCATTCCTCCTGTACGCACAGGACAGCAGTACTCTGGTCGTCATCATTCCTGATAGACGCAGGCTCCCTCTCCTGCAACTCCGCAGCAGCTCCCTGAGGCTCATGCTGGGCGAGGAACTGAGGCAAGTCCAATAGCTGCTCTCCCTTCATGTTGTGTTCACTCTCTGTGTTGTGTCCACTTTCTGTGTTGTGCTCTTCGGCTAGCTTGTCACGGATTAGCTTGTCTTCTAAGGGCCTGTAGGTGCACATGCTTGCTAAGACTTGGAGCTCTGTAGCATAACATTGAGTTGATTCATCCGCACGCTGTCGGCACCGGTAAAACACACTTCTTTGGGCCAGCACGCTCTCTGGAACATCAAAGTATTTGGTTAATAAACCAACACACTCATAGTAGTGTAGTTGTCGTAGGCGTCCGTGGGTCCAAACATTCAGAAGATACTCCGTCCCTCAATACCGAGGCAGTGGAGTAGCACACCCTTTAACTTAGCATTGCTAGCATGTCTCAGGCCAGTGGCTGTTATGAACTCTACGAACGGTCCATAATGCCAGTGGAACCAATGAATAGGGGCTCACCAGACTCACGGAGGAATGGCCGCGGCTTCGTGACTGGGTTTTTCATCCTCAATTTTGTGTGGGTCATCTTCATTGCCAAATGTTATGTCTGGAAACCTGGAGAGACTCACAGTGAGTGGGGGCGCTTTGAACACGAACTTTATTACACACAGTAATATCATATACATGCAGGTTGGCTGAGCACTGAGCTCCTATGTGGCTATGGATCGAGAGAGAGTCTAAGATGGCTGGGTCTCTCTTACTTATAGGTTATCATGATGATGGCACCAGCTGGCTGCGTCATCACACTGCTACCTGACATTAACCCCTTCACTACAGTAGCATGTTAGCTGGCCTAGCTGGATGGCAGAGTCTGGGATGTTGTTGTTGAGCCATGTTTCCACAAACACAAAAACACAGCACTTTCTCACCGTCCTTGAGGCTGAGCATAGTAAACGGATGTGGTCCAGTTTATTGTCTAAAGAGCGTACGTTAGCCAGTACAATGGTGGGGATGGCTGGCTTGTGTGGGTTAACCGCTAGCCTAGTTCGGGTACCTCCATGTTTACCCCTTTTCTGCTTTCTGTCCATCCGCTTATGGCACCTCCATTGCGGACGAGATGCATGGGTGGGTGTCCGGAGCAGTCCGCAATCCCGTAACTCTTTAGCATGGGCAGAGTCTAACTCTGTGTACGTGGTTATACCGATGTTGAGGAGAAACTTATGGCTGTATGTGTGTGGATGTGATGAAGATGGATGTAGCAGAATGAACCTCCTGTCTTCTTTTTCACCTCTCTGTGCCCCTGTCTGTTGTAGCACATTAATTGATAGGCGGCGAGTGTGTGAACATAGCTTAATTATGTGCCAGCTGGCGTGGTGCGTTGTTTGGCATGTGAGGCTCCTATGTGTTGGTGTGCTGCTCTGAATAAGAATCGAGGAAAGTTTACCCTGCCAATTACCGGCGCTATGCTCTGCTGATTACTGGAGTCGCGGCTGACATTGTTGCTGTATCTGCAGTACGTTGGCTGTGAGCCCTGTCATGCAGTGGTCTGCTTGGCTCCACTCGGGACTGGCTCATGCAGCTCTCTTTTGTCAAAGTAGGCAAGTCTAAGTCGCCTACCAAAAAGACGAAAAAAAAAGTTGCCTAGCCGCTGTTTTTGTGTTGCGTATGTGTGTTAAGTGATTTCTTTGCTCTCACTAGCTTCTTGTGCCTTTACGGTCAAGCCGCTGTGCCTCCCACATCTCGCCAATGCAGGCGGAGCTACTTGCCTTCGGTATGTACACTGCTCCCAACTATCCCTTATTAGTGGTCTTATTACCTCCGCCAGGCCGCAGGCCAGGAGGAGGTTATGTTTTTGCCAGCGTTTGTCTGTCTGTCTGTTTGTTTGTCTGTTGGTTAGCAAGATAACTCAAAAAGTTTTCGACGGATTTCGATGAAACTTTCAGGCGTTGTTGGAAATGGTACAAGGAAGAACTGAATAAATTTTGGGGATGATCCGGATCACCGTCTGGATACAGGAATTTTTTAAATGATTCTTTAACATTATGAGATACGGCCATTTTCAACATGTGCGCAGGCGCAATGGAGGGCGGTGGTCGTCGTGTCTGACGAACACAAACTCCGCATTCTTCAAAGTTTTAGGCACAAAAGCACGTGGAAAACAGTGGTGGGCAGGGCCCGGCAGCGTGCCTGTGTTTGTGCTACGCTGCAAAAGCTGAGACGGGCGGCTGTCCGCCGCCGGATCATTTGGCAGAAATTCCCCGGGCAGCCATAGGGGCTGCGCAAAAACGACCTCTCTGCCGGGGAAGCTTCTAAATCCTCTTTTGCCGCGGAGCACAACCCCAATATAAAACCCACGGCAACCTGTCTACCCAATTTGCATCCGTCAGTGAAGCTCTGAGTGCTGCTTTCAGTGGAGGAGATGGACACAACACCAACACTTCAGTTTATTACCTCCGCCAAGGAGGTAATGCTTTTACTACTGAACCACTAATCCTATCATTGTGAATCCAATTGCTAGTCATATGTTTTCATGGTCAAGGAATCTGAAAACGTACACACAAACACTGTATGGGGGGAACTGTGGCGCTTGGCGGAGGTCTGCGCTCTCCAAGTGCTTTTCTAGTTTATGTTGCGCTAATTTTGGGCAGCACGGTGCAGCAGTGGTTAGCACTGCGGCAGCACAGCAACTCACCCTTGGCCAGGGGATCAATCCCAGCCCCCAACCAACAGTGATCTGTGTGGAGTTTGCATGTTCTCCCCGTGTCTGCGTGGGTTTACTCCGGGATTTCTCCGGTTTCCTCCCACATGCCAAAAACATGCAAGTTAGGTTAATTGGCATCAAAACTGGGGATTCTAAATTGTCCTTAGGAATGACTGTGAGAGTGAATGGTTGTCTGTCTCTCTGTGTTGGTCCTGCGATGGACTGGCGATCTGTCCAGAGTGTACCCTGCCTCTCGCCCAAAGATGCTGGGATAGGCTCCAGTCCCCCCGCGACCTGAAAAAGATTAAGCGGAAGAAGGTGAATGAATGAATGAATGAATGAATAATGGCAATTTTTTTTTTTTAGGCAATCAGCGCCACGGTGTGCGGCTCGTCTCCAGTGGCCACCACTTGCTCTAAAACTGCTGTCTTGTCTTGTTTTGCATAAATCTGTCTTGTCTTTTATTTATTCATTCAAAACTTTATGAAGGACATAAGAGAAATAGAGTGCTACACAGTGCTTCATTTTATCCCACTAACTGGGTTTTATTTTTCAATTTTACCTATAGATCTACTGTTTTTAGTATAGCTGGGGTTTTTTTTGTTTGTTTATACTTTATTGTTTGTTCTGTTGCATTCTCGTCGGCCTCCGTCGGTCTATGATGACCATGGAAGAAAATCCTAAACGTCTACTCTGCTGGAACAGCACCGCCTGTGGCTGAACAGGCCGATGCACGAATGGCAGTCCCTGTCACACAGGTCACACTTGTGGGTGGTCTCCGTGCTGCTGGGTCTCTGGCAGTTCTTCCTGTGGGTCCTTTTTTCATCTGCTGCAGCAGTCAGTCTCTCTTCACCCGCCTTGAGCTGTCTGGTCAAGGTGCCTCGCCATTTGGAGCGGTCCATTGCAAGGTCCTCCCAGTGCTCTGTGTTGATCTCCAGGGCCTTCATGTCTCTCTTGCAGACGTCTCTAAAGCGCAGCTGTGGGCGGCCAACGTCTCTCCTGCCAGTCGCCAGTTCTCTGTAGAGGACGTCTTTGGGGATTCTGCCATCCTCCATACGGTGAACGTGGCCTAGCCAGCGGAGCCTGCGCTGCCTGAGTAGAGTGAACATGGAGGGAAGGCCGGCGCAGGACAGAACTTCTGTGTTGGGCACTTTGTCCTGCCAGGATATGTCCAGGATGTGGTGAATGCAGCGCAAATGGAAGGAGTTCAGTCTCTTTTCCTGCTGGGCGTATGTTGTCCACGTCTCACTCCCATAGAGCAGTGTGCTGATGATGCAGGCATTGTACACTGCCATCTTTGTCTTGACAGAGAGTTTGGGATTCTCCCACACTCGTGTGGTGAGGCGAGCGAGTGTGAAGGCTGATTTTCCAATCCTCTTGTCGATCTCTGTATCAAGGGAGAGGTTGTTGCTGATCGTGGACCCCAGGTACGTGAACTGATTCACGACCTCCAGCTCGTAGTCGTTGATGGTGATGGTTGGTGGTGCTCCCGTGCCTTGCGCCAAGACGTTAGTCTTCTTCAGGCTGATGCCCGAAGTCCTTGCATGCCTGGGAGAAGCGGTCCATCAGGGTCTGAAGCTCCTGCTGTGTGTGGGTTGCGACTGCAGCATCGTCTGCGAACAGCATGTCTCTGATTAGAGCCTCTGGCTTTCAGGCGGGCGAGGTTGAAAAGCCTGCCGTCAGATCTTGTGTGCAGGTAGATTCCCTCTGTTGCTGTGCTGAAGGCATGCCTCAGGAGCATAGCAAAGAAAATCCCAAAGAGGGTTGGCGCAAGTACACAGCCCTGTTTCACTCCGCTGCGTATGTTGAATGGCTCTGAGACGTTGCCGTCGTGCTGCACTGTCCCCTGCATGTTGGTGTGAAACGACTCGATGAGGCTTTGCAACTTTGGTGGGCATCCTATCTTTGGCAGGATCTTGAAAAGGCCCTCTCTGCTGACCAGATCGAACGCTTTGGTGAGGTCGATGAAGGCGACGTACAGGGGCATGTTCTGTTCTCTGCATTTCTCCTGAAGTTGGCGGATTGAGCATATCATGTCTACCACTGATCGCTCAGCGCGGAAGCCACACTGAGACTTGGGGTAGACACGTTCGGCAAGCTTCTGTAGACGAACAAGAACAACTCGTGCGTAGACTTTGCCAACGATGCTGAGGAGGGAGATGCCCCTGTAGTTGTTGCAGTCGCTTCTCTCCCCGTTGTTTTTGTAGAGGGTGATGATCTTGGCGTCCCTCATGTCCTGTGGTACAGCACCTTCCTTCCAGCACTGGCAGAGGACGTCGTGCAATGGCAGCAGTAGGGCGGTCTTGCAGTGCTTGATCAGGTTGGGGGGTATGCCGTCGTTGCCGGGTGCCTTGCCAGCGGCCAAGCTATCAATGGCCTTGCTGAGTTCGTCGATGGTTGGCTCGGCGTCAAGTTTGTCCATGGATGGCAGGCAGTCGATGGCATCAAGGGCTGACGGTGTCACGGTGTTCTGTCTGGAGTAGAGGTTGGAGTAGTGTTCCACCCATCTCTCCATCTGCTTGTTCTTTTCTGTGATCATCTCCCCACTGGAGGATTTGAGGGGGGCCGTCTTGCTCTGAGCCGGACCAAGTGCTTTCTTGATGCCATCGTACATACCACGGATGTTCCCTGTTATGGCAGTGGTTTGAATGTCTTGGCTGAGCTGAGTCCAGTACTCGTTGGCGCAGCGCCGAGCAGTCTGCTGAACTTTGCTTCTCGCAGCCCTGAGAATCTGGAGATTCTTCTCGTTTGGGTACTTCTTGTACTCAGCAAGTGCTGAGCGCTTGGCTTCAATGACGGGGGTCATCTCGGTCAACTTGGCATCAAACCAGTCCTGTGACTTTGAGGTCTTCCTCCCAAAGGTAGCCAAGGCTGTGCGGTGGATGGTGTTTCGCAGCTCTTCCCACTTCTGCTTTGCAGATTCTCCTTCTTGTGGTACACCAAGTTCCTTTTCAAAGGTGAAGGCAAACTGTTCAACAAGTTCTGGTTGGGCCATCTTGCTGGTGTCAATCCGTGCCTTTCCAGGCTGTCTAGCATGATGGAATTTCTTCAGCTGCAGCTTGACCTTGCAACACACCAATGAATGGTCTGTGTCGCAATCTGCACTCTGGAACGAACGGGTGATTAGCACATTCTTCAGTGAGGTGCGCCTGGTCAGGATCAAGTCCAGCTGGTGCCAGTGCTTTGAGCGCGGATGTCGCCAGGAAACCTTGTGTTGGGGCTTGGTCTTGAAGAACGAGTTTGTGATGCACAAATCATGATATGTGCAGAACTCGAGCAGCCGCTGTCCGTTGTCGTTCATTCTGCCCACGCCAAATGGTCCAAGACAGGAGGGCCAGGAGTCGTGGTCAGCACCCACTCTGGCATTGAAGTCTCCAAGGAGAATGAGTTGTTCAGAGTTGGGGATGATCCTGACAGTTGTTGCGAGATTCTCGTAGAACTCGTCTTTTGCCTCTGGTGTGGCTGTCAGTGTTGGGGCATACACACTGGCGAGGGTGACTGGGCCTTGAGTGGTGTTGAGGCGGAGGGTGAGGAGTTGTGCAGAGCCATTGCTGCTCGGTTCCACCATCTTCAGCAAGGTGTTCTTCACTGCGAAGCCCACTCCGTGTTCCCTGTGTTCGTCACTGCCCTTTCCCTGCCAGTAGAACGTGTAGTCCTTCTCTCTCAGTGTGCCTGCATCAGCCAACCGTGTCTCCTGGAGAGTGGCGATATCCACTCCCAGTCTCTTCAGCTCATTATTGATGATCGCAGTCTTCCTGGTGTCGTTGATGTCCTTGAGGTTAGCAGCGAGTCCTGTCATCATAGTGCGGACGTTCCAAGTTCCCAGTTTTAGAGTTGGTCTCTTTTGGTTTTTTGTCTTGCCTGGTGTGAAGGTTCTCAGCCTGTTGTTTGGACTTTTCCTCATCCCCATGCACCCAATGAGGAAAGCAAGCTGTGGCGGGACAACACCTTATTGGTTGGGGGCTGCCCAGCTTGAGGCGGGCGGTAGCTGTCCAGTGAGATCCGATGATCCCTCCCACCGTCGGGAACAACCCCTGGTGCCGCGCTCTATGCCAATTGAGCGGTGGCTTATAACCGGTAACTGTCATTCCCCGTGTTTTGTCTACGCCAAAGGCGAAGCTGGAGTGTCCTCTCCAGTGATCCGGTGTTCTACCTTCCAGCGTTGGGCGTTGGTAGGATTCAAGCCTGGACAGGAAGATATGGAGGACAAGATGTTGCCCATGCAGCATGTCCCCCCTCTCCACGTCACTGATGAATCCAAAGGAACAGCAGGGCTGCTACAGTTTGGCACCAGCGTCATCGCAGCAGCTGCCAGAACGATGTTGAGCACAACAGAGAACTGCCTTAGGGGCTCCGACTCCGGATTTTTCCTCAGGGTTGACTCCCGAAGCCGTTCCCATGACCGGGTGTGCCGCAAGGCAGCGGAGGTTTGAAATCAGGGTTTACCTTCCCCTAGATGGGCTACCTTCCCAGGTTGATGAGCCAACCTACCCCAATCTACCCGAAGCATCTGGTTTTAAGGCGCCAGAGATCCGCCCTCGCCCCTTCTCCTATTAGTAAAAGCAGTTCCGCCGGACTTAGAGACTAAACCACACGGGCAGGCTAGGAGTTGGACTTAGTTGTCAGAGGCTTTTCGAGACGCACGCCATAAGGAGCATTTTATGAGCACTGGGAGCTTAACCCCAGTGCCGCTCCTGGCTATGACAAACTTGGAACCAAGTTTGTCATAGCCAAGTTTAGTTTGGGATTTGGGTTTATTTCATTTTGTTTATAATTTTGCTTTTACATTTGTCTTTATTTAAATTATTGACAACCTTGCTTTTATTTCCCTGACTTTTTTTTTTTTTTTTTTTTAATTGTGCAATACTGAATAAATTTCTTTTGTTGCAGGACAGGAGCTGTGGCCTGAAGTGTGTGGCAGCCATTTCCCCTGGTGGTGGTTTTCCTTCATAACTCCCTCCGTGCACGCAGGGTGTCCATATGGTTGGTGTGCAGTTCACGTGGTGTTTAATTTAAGACCCCTTCTTCCCTTTCTCTGGCTAGCCTCCTGGTAAGCCCCAGCCCTGATCCTAAGCATGCTCTTGCCTAACCGAAATTGTGATTTTAAGTTGAATTCATTGTAGGCAACAAGCAAGTGTTGCAGTTTTAATTACAAACTAAACGATTGTGTTTTTTTTATTGTTTAAAAAAATTATCTGTTACTAATGGAATTGCCTAACCTAACCTAACTTGCATGTTTTTGGCATGTGGGAGGAAACCGGAGAAATCCCGGAGTAAACCCACGCAGACACGGGGAGAACATGCAAACTCCACACAGATCACTGTTGGTCGGGGGCTGGGATCGAACTCAGGATCCCCCGTCCAAGGGTGAGTTGCTGTGCTGCCGCAGTGCTAACCACTCCGCCACCGCGCCGCCCCATAATTGGCATCAAACTGGGGATTCTAAATTGTCCTTAGGTATGACTGTGAGAGTGAATGGTTGTCTGTCTCTCTGTGTTGGCCCTGCGATGGACTGGCGATCTGTCCAGGGTGTACCCTGCCTCTCGCCCAAAGATGCTGGGATAGGCTCCAGCCCCCCCGTGACCCAAAAAGGATTAAGCGGAAGAAGATGAATGAATGAATGAATGAATGAATGAATGAATAATGGAATTGCATCTCTGGCTCTATGTGTGTAACAGACCTGTGTTTGTCAACGATGGCCCTCACGAGCCACCAATGAGATGCCGAGAGCCAGCCGATGAGTTTGCGTATTTTATCCACACAGGATAACAGTGCAAAATAATAAGCCACGTGGGGCAAAAACGCGAACATACACTTGGGTGCCAAATTACAGGTTACAAGAGAAAAGCACACTGTGAAACAGACTAAGAGGGAAAACACTTACAGAGGGAAGAAAACTCCAGAATCCAAAGACGGGATTAAACCGAGGAATGTTCGACGAGGTCGCAGCCCGGAGTAACCTGAGCTGCTCCCTTAAATAGGGCTTCACAGAATACTCAGCTGATAAGAATGTCATCAGCTGATTGATTACCAGCCATCCCAGCGGAGCGCAGCTCTGACAGCCGGAAGCCCCGCCGAGACGCTGTCACAATAAGATCTCGAAGGCCCTGTGGTAAACCAGAGTAGAGAACAGAGAACTACCGGACAACCCGAGTGCGGACTCTGTCCGCACTCGGATCATAACAGTGTTACCTTAGTGGTCTTGGGTTATAGAAAACTATTTCCTGGGGCAAAATTTCCCAGGTGGCATAGTTGTGCTCTGTGTTTAAAAATCCACCACCCTGCCACATCTTGGCATTGTCGGCAAGACACACTCATTTAACGGGCTGAGATGTGATTTCCATTTAATTTTTGTTTTGTTTAGTGATTTTGCAGTATTATGTTAATGTTTATGTTGTGTAGTAATATGGCGCCCATATTATCCTGGGTGTAGCAGGAGTGACGGCCCGCCTTTCTGGTTCCGCTATCACTCGGGGTATAAAGGACTGGTGTGGAAGAGGCACATCCTCTTTCGCCGTCGACCCCTTGGCCTGTACGGAGCGCATATAGTGAGTTCTTGTTTATTAATAAACTGACGTTCAACTGCACCCTAAGCCTCCTCCTTGTCTACCGAGTTATGGACATAACATTTGGCAACGAGGTAAAAGGTATGGAGCGAGCTGTTTCTACATTTTGGCCATTTTTGTAGGTTCCAGGTGAGCCGCTGGTCCCCTGGGCTAGGTGGTACGCGGCTTTCCAGAATTATCTGGTCGCCCTTAACCTCAGTGAGCTTGAGAAGATGTGTGCGAGAGCTATTTTAGTTCGTAATCTTGGTATGGAGGGTCAAAGGATCCTTGGCACACTAGGAAGGGCTGATAGCTATGAAGACGGGGTTGGGCTAATGGTGCGCTACTTTCGCGCCCCAGAAAATGTCATAGTCCGACGAACACAGTTTAGGCAGCACCACCAGAGGACAGGAGAGTCAGTACAGCGCTATGTTGCAGACCTACATCAGCTGGCGGTGGAGTGCCAGTTTGGGGTCCTGGAAGAAGAGATGATCAGTCACCAACTAGCGGAGCGCACACTCTGTTCAGAAGCACGTTCAAGGCTCCTGACAGTCCTGGGTGAACTGACACTAGCCACGGCTATCGAGACAGCACAGCAGTTTGAGGCAGCGGAGAAGATATTGAAAGACCCCAGTGAGAGAAGCACGCTGCGGGATGAAGAACCATGTTTGAAGGTGCTGGCTGTGGACTCTGATAGCAAGGGCAGCATGGATGAAGAGGAATACGCTGCCGCTGTGAAAATTAGGTCCACCCCGGATTCACCAAGAAGGGCCTGCAAGAATTTTGAGCGAGGGGACCAAAGGCGTAGGGCGAATTCCCCTGCAGAGACTCCTACGGTTGTTCATATCGTTTCCCCGAGCACAGATGGGCAAATTTATTTTGACATCATGTTGGACGGCGTGGAGGTGGCATTGTTGGTGGACATGGGAGCGGTGATTTCCACGTTTAACATACCCACTGTGAGGAGTCTGTTCCTGCATTACCGCTTGAGTGGACTGCCGACGCCATATTATGGCTATGGAGGAAGCAAGTTAGCCATTATGAATTTGCTGGAGTTGACGGTGCGGTATCAGTCGGCAATGATGTCCAACGTCCAATTCGTGGTGATGGCTAGAGGGTCGAATGTCATTGGATGTGACATGTTCTACGGCCTAGGGTTTACAGTCACCAGCGGCGGCGGAGAGGAGTGGTTGGGCTGCGGATTATGGGACCGACCTGCTCCACACGTAGAGGATGACGTGGTTTGGCACAGTGATTGGCCCGGTGTTATGGGACAAGTGCAGGACCGGCACCGTGGAGCGCCATCGTGGGAGGGTTTCGATGCCAGTGTCCAAGTTGGATGTGGGAACTGGCCAGCACAGCGGGACACACAGGACGGTGGATGGAGCCAAGACACAGGCATCTTCTGATGCCGGAGTTTGACCTGGTGTTACCGAGAAGCAGGGAGCTGCAGTGGCTGTGCCAGCGCTGGGAATGAAAGGGAGTGGGGCAGGACCATGATACCATGACATGCCAAACATCAGCACCAGAGGAGGGCTTTGGACCGGGTTGGCGGGATGGTTCGGCCCAGGAAAGAAGCCTGGTTATGACATGGTGGACACACGAAGCCGAGTCAAGCTCCGCTACGGATCGGTGACGAGGTCCAGCCCAGGGAGGAGGCTTGGGCGAGAAGGGTCCACGAGAGATGAAAGCGACGAGATGATCAGGGGTGGCTGCGAGTGGTGGCAGCCTGGGAAGATGGGTACCTGAGACTGTCTGATGAGTCGTGGAGACACCCTAAAGAGCTCCGGCATGTGGATGTGAAGGGACGCTGACGTGGCTCATCCCCGGAGACGAAGAGGCGAAGGCACTCGGGGTGGGATCCACCAGATGGAAATCCAAGGGGTGGGTCTGCTGGAGGGACTGTGAGATGACTGTAAGGGGGGCTATTGACATGGTGGTATGGAGTTGTTAAATGCCATTTTACACTGAGTTAATATGTACTGGTTGCATTTTGCCCTGTATGTTCTTAAAAAAAAAAAACCTCAACACTGTTTGTATGATGTTTGAAAATATTATTGTGAATTGCCTGGGTTATGGGGTGAGTGTGTTGGGGTGGGGCTGGTGTACATATTGACTGTTTATGTTATTAGTTCCTATGGTTTTGAAGAATTATGTGTATATACAGATGTTTGTTCTGGGATTAATTTAGTTTTTAGGAACATGGCTATTTTTGTTTTATGGACTTTATAAAATTACAGAGGCAGAATAACCCATCTTGCCATGTGTGTGTGTGTGTGGGGGGGGGGGTCAATAGTCCACCTGTCCCCTCAAGGTAGTTGTTTTGTTTTGTGTGAATGGATAGGCTTGTATATATTATATTATCCCCTCATGGATCGTCACCTTATCATGGTGGGGGGTTTGCATGCCCTAGTGATCCCAGGAGCTATGTTGTCCGGGGCAATTTGCCTCTGGTAGGGTCACCCAAGACAAACTGGTCCTGGGTGAAGGGCCAGACTAAGAATGATCCAACAGACTCTCATGATAAACACTAGAACAAGGACTCAGTGTAGCCTGCCTGGTATGGGGTTACTGGGGCCCCTCCCTAGAGCCAAGCCTGGGGGAGGGGCTCGATGGCTATTGTCTGGTGGCCAGGTTTCCACCCATGGGACCCAGCCGGGCTAAGCCTGAAGGAATTACATGGGTCCGCCCTCCAGTGGGCTCACCACCTGCAGGAGGGATCATGGGGGTCCGGTGCTATGTGGATCAGGTGGCTGTCAAAGGCGGAGACCTAGGCAGTCTGATTCCAAGCTTCCTAAACTGGCTTTTGGGACATGGAATGTCACCTCTCTGGTGGGGAAGGAGCCTGAGCTGGTGCATGAGGTTGAGAGATACTGGCTAGATATAGTCAACCTCACCTCAACACACAGCTCTGGTTCTGGAATCAGTCTCCTGGAGAGAGGCTGGAGCTTGGCCTACTCTAGAGTTGCCCCAGGCGAGAGGCAACGAGTAGGGGTGGGTATTCTTGTATCCCCCCACCTTGCTGCCTGTATATTGGAGTTTTCCCCAGTGGACAAAAGGGTTGTTCCCCTGCACCTTCGGGTTGGGAAATGGGTCCTGACCATCATTTGTGCCTATGCACCAAATGATGGTTCAGAGTACCCACCCTTTTTGGAGTCTCTGACTGGGGTGCTGGAGAGTGCTTCTCTGGGGGACTTCAATGCACACGTGGGCAACGACAGTGAAACCTGGAAGGGGGTGATTGGGAAGAATGGCCTGCCCGATCTGAACCCAAGTGGTGTTCAGTTATTGGACTTCTGTGCTAACCACAGTTTGTCCATAACGAACACCATGGTCAAGCACACGGGTGTCCATATGTGCACCTGGCACCAGGACACCCTAGGTCCCAGGTCGATGATTGATTTTTGTTATTGTGTCATCAGACCTGTGACCATATGTCTTGGACACTCAGGTAAAGATAGGTGCAGAGCTGTCAACTGATCACCACCTGATGGTGAGTTGGATCCGATAGCAGGGGAGGATGCCATTTAGACCTGGTAGACCCAAACGTATAGTGAGGGTGTGCTGGGAACATCTGGCTGAGGCCCCTGTGCGGGAGGTCTTCAACTCCCACCTCTGGAAGAACATCAGCCACATTCCGAGGGAGTCTGGAGACATGGAGTCTGAATGGGCCATGTTTTCCACCTCCATTGTTGAAGCAGTGGCCCAGAACTGTGGCTACAAGGTTGTCAAGTCATCTCGTGGTGGCAATCCCTGAACCAAGTGGTGGACACCAGCGGTGAGGGAGGCCATTAAGCTGAAGAAGGAGTCCTATCAAGCTTGGTTGGCTTGTGGGACTCCCAAAGCAGCTGAGGTGTACCGGCAGGCCAAGTGGAGTGCAGCTCGGTGGTTGCTGAAGCAAAAACTTGGGTATGGGAGGAGTTCGGTGAGGCCATGGAACAAGACTTTCAGTCGGCCTCGAAGAGATTCTAGCAAACTGTCCGGCAGCTCAGGAGGGGGAAGCAGCTCCCTGTCCACACTGTGTATGGTGCGGATGGGGTGCTGCTGACTTCGTCGATATTGTCGGGCAGTGGAAGAGATACTTCAAGGATCTCCTCAATCCCACTGATACACCTTCCACAGAGGAAGCAGGGCTTGTGGATGAGGGGGATGACTCGCCTATCACAAGGGCTGAGGTCACCAAGGTGGTTAAAAATCTCTTTGGTGGCTGGGTCCCAGGGGTGGGCAAGATTCACCCTGAGTACTTCAAGGCTCTGGATGTTGTAGGGCTGTCGTGGTTGACACACCTCTGCAACATTTCATGGAAGTTGGGGGCAGTGACTTTGGCATGGCAAACCGGGGTGGTGGTTCCTCTCTTCAAAAAAAGGGGACCGGAGGGTGTGCTGCAACTTTAGAGGGATCACACTCCTCAGCCTCCCTGGGAAGGTCTATGCCAAGGTACTGGAAAGGAGAGTCTGGCTGTTGGTTGAACCTCAGATTCAGGAGGAGCAATGTGGTTTTCATCCTGACCGTGGCACATCGGACCAGTTCTTTACCCTCTCGAGAATCCTCGAGGGTTCCTGGGAGTCTGCCCAACCAGTTTACATGTGTTTTGTGGACTTGGAGAAGGCATTCGACCGCGTCCCTCATGGTTTTTTGTGGGGACTGCTTCAGGAGTATGGGATATTGGGCTTGTTGTTACGAGCTATTCGGTCTCTGTACAATCATTGTGAGAGTTTGGTTCGTATTGCCAACACTCGATCGGACTCATTCCCAGTGAGAGTTGGACTCCGCCAGGGCTGCCCTTTGTCACCAATCCTATTCATACTTTTTATGGACAGGATTTCTAGGCACAGCCAGGGAATGGAGGGTGTCATGCTTGGTGACCACAGGATCTCATCTCTGTTGTTTGCAGATGATGTTGTCCTGCTGGCTTCATCCAGCAATGATCTACAGTTTTTACTGGGATGGTTTGCTGCTGAATGTGAAGCGGCTGGGATGAGAATCAATACCTCCAAGTCCGAATCCATGGTCCTCAGCCGGAAAAAGGTGGATTGTCCTCTCCAGGTTGGGAACAGGCTCCTGCCCCAAGTGGTGGACTTTAAGTATCTTGGGGTGTTATTCACGAGTGAGGGGAGAATGGAGTGAGAGATTGACAGACGGATCGGAGCAGCATCTGCAGTGATGTGGATGTTGTAGCGGTCTGTTGTGGTGAAGAGGGAGCTGAGCTCTAAGGCAAAGCTGTCGATTTACCAGTCAATCTACGTTCCTACCCTTACCTATGGTCACGAGCTTTGGGTAATGACAGAAAAAATGAGATCACAGATACAAGCGACTGAAATGAGCTTTCTTCATAGGATCGCTGGACTCACCCTCAGACATAGGTTGAGGATCTCAGTCATCCGAGAGATGCTCAGAGTAGAACCGCTGCTCCTCCACATCGAAAGGAGCCAGTTGAGGTGGTATGGGCATCTGATCAGGATGCCTTCTGGTCGCCTCCCACTTGAGGTGTTTCGGGCACGTCCCTCTGGGAGGAGACCCCGGATCAGACCCATGACTCGCTGGAGAGACTATGCCTCCCAGCTGGTCTCGGAACGCCTTGGTATCTTCTCTGAAGAGCTGGAGCAGGTGGCTGGGGAGAGGGAAATCTGGGCTTCTCTGCTTGAACTACTGCCTTCACGACCCGGACCTCCGGAAAAACGGTAGAAGATGGATTGATGGATGAATATTGTATTATTAGCGTGTGAGTTGGGCTTAAATTTTGGGGGATGGCCTAATCGGTGTGTTTGCATTTTTCTTTGGGGGGGGGGGTGTTGTATAGTAATATGGTGCTTATATTATCCTGGGTGTGATAGGAGTGACGGTCCACCTTTCCGGTTCCACCTTCACTCGGGGTGTAAAGGGCTGGTGCGGAAGAGGCACGTCCTCTTTCGCTGTCAACCCCTTGGCCTGCACGGAGTGCATGTAGTGAGTTCTTGTTTATTAATAAAGTGACGTTCAACTGCACCCTAAGCCTCCTCCTTGTCTACTGAGTTATGAACATAACAGTTTACAGTGGTGTTTTTGTACATCATTTATTGTATTGATAGACAAGACATCAGTATCTGTTAGAGGGACCAAACCGTTTTAACAGAGACTAAATTTTTTGGCTTTTGGTGTAGCAAAGCCACATTTAGTATGGAGGAGGAGGTGCAGCGGCTCAGGGAGCTAGTATTGCAGCTAAAGGAAGATAACAAGCAGTTGCTTCAGGAGAGGGCTGTTTCTCAGCCAGGCCCTAGTGGGGCTGATTCAATGCATTCTACTCCAGGTTTTGGTGCCCCGTCTGCAGGCACCAGAGCAACTGTCACTGAGAGGCTGGTGGTCATACCCAGGGACCATAAATGTCCCATGTTTAATGGCAGAACAAGCATAAATATAGATGAGTGGACTGAGGAGATTCAGGCATCTATGTGGGCCCATCATCTCTCCTCCACTGACCAGGCCGTCTTTATTTCTGATCATTTAGAAGGGGAAGTGAAGGATGAGCTCAGATTTCGGATCAGTGCTGAGCATGGGGATTCAGCCCAAGTTCTAGCCATTTTGAAAGAGGTCTATGTTCACTCCCAGTCATATGTGACCCTGCAGCAAGCCTTTATAGATAGATAGATAGATAGATAGAGATAGATAGATAGATAGATAGATAGATAGATAGATACTTTATTTCGAACAAAAAAGTATAACAAAAACAAAACAAATGACAAATGCAATAAAGTAACAGTATACAGTGTTCGAAAGGGAGAAGGAAGAAGTGAACACTTATTAATTCCATCTCCTCTTTTCCATAAATACACCCATGTGAATTATATACAAATTACCACATTTAAGACCCCAAGTAAACAATTAACTGTATTTTGTAGATATCAACATTAACACCCATCCATCCTAACATACGCTGATGTCCATACATCAAAACCAGCCTCAACACAGATATACACAGTGCTGTCCCACCCACCATTCCATGGTGTCCCATAGTGTCCCAGAGTGAGCATAGTGAATCGTACATATAAATACTATCCTTCTAACATACAGTGGGGTAAAAAAGTATTTAGTCAGCCACCAATTGTGCAAGTTCTCCCACTTAAAAGATGAGAGAGGTCTCCAATTTTCATCATAGGTATACCTCAACTATGAGAGACAAAATGAGGGAAAAAAATCCAGAAAATCACATTGTCTGATTTTTAAAGAATTTATTTGCAAATTATGGTGGACAATAAGTATTTGGTCAATAACAAAAGTTCATCTCAATACTTTGTTATATACCCTTTGTTGGCAATGACAGAGGTCAAACGTTTTCTGTAAGTCTTCACAAGGTTTTCACACACTGTTGCTGGTATTTTGGCCCATTCCTCCATGCAGATCTCCTCTAGAGCAGTGATGTTTTGGGGCTGTCGCTGGGCAACACGGACTTTCAACTCCCTCCAAAGATTTTCTACGGGGTTGAGATCTGGAGACTGGCTAGGCCACTCCAGGACCTTGAAATGCTTCTTACGAAGCCACTCCTTCGTTGCCCGGGCAGTGTGTTTGGGATCATTGTCATGCTGAAAGACCCAGCCACATTTCATCTTCAATGCCCTTGCTGATGGAAAGAGGTTTTCACTCAAAATCTCACGATACATGGCCCCATTCATTCTTTCCTTTACACGGATCAGTCGTCCTGGTCCTTTGCAGAAAAACAGCCCCAAAGCACGATGTTTCCACCCCCATCCTTCACAGTAGGTATGGTGTTCTTTCTCTTCCAAACACGACAAGTTGAGTTTTTACCAGAAAGTTCTATTTTGGTTTCATCTGACCATATGACATGCTCCCAATCCTCTTCTGGATCATCCAAATGCTCTCTAGCAAACTTCAGATGGGCATGGACATGTACTGGCTTAAGCAGGGGGACACGTCTGGCACTGCAGGATTTGAGTCCCTAACGGCATAGTGTGTTACTGATGGTAGCCTTTGTTGCTTTGGTCCCAGCTCTCTGCAGGTCATTCACTAGGTCCCCCCGTGTGGTTCTGGGATTTTTGCTCACCGTTCTCGTGATCATTTTGACCCCACGGGGTGAGATCTTGTGTGGAGCCCCAGATTGAGGGAGATTATCAGTGGTCTTGCATGTCTTCCATTTTCTAATAATTGCTCCCACAGTTGATTTCTTCACACCACGCTGCTTACCTATTGCAGATTCAGTCTTCCCAGCCTGGTGCAGGTCTACAATTTTGTTTCTGGTGTCCTTTGACAGCTCTTTGGTCTTGGCCATAGTGGAGTTTGGAGTCTGACTGTTTGAGGTTGTGGACAGGTGTCTTTTATACTGATAACGAGTTCAAACAGGTGCCATTAATACAGGTAGCGAGTGGAGGACAGAGGAGCCTCTTAAAGAAGAAGTTACAGGTCTGTGAGAGCCAGAAATCTTGCTTGTTTGTAGGTGACCAAATACTTATTTTCCACCATAATTTGCAAATAAATTCTTTAAAAATCCTTCAATGTGAGTTTCTGGATTTTTTTTTTCTCATTTTGTCTCTCATAGTTGAGGTATACCTATGATGAAAATTGGAGACCTCTCTCATCTATTAAGTGGTAGAACTTGCACAACTGGTGGCTGACTAAATACTTTTTTGCCCCACTGTATATCCTTTCAGCAAATAATGTTTATACCTCTTTTTGAATTGATTTCTGTTTGTACATAGTTTCAGTTCCGGCTCCAGACTGTTCCACAAATCCACCCCACAGACAGATATGCACATACTTTTCTTGGTTGTTCGTATCTCGGGTTTTGTAAAGTTTAAGTCTCCTCTCAAATTATGATCATTGTCACTTTTTTTGAATATTTTTTGTATATTAGTTGGGAGTTGATTATTAATTGCCCTGTACATTACTTGTGCTGTCTTAAATTTAACTAATTCGATGAACTTTATGACATGTGACTTTAAAAACAACGAATTGGTATGGTCTCTATATCCTACATTATTTATTATCCTTATAGCTCTTTTTTGTAATGTGCATATTGACTGTAGGTTGGTCTTGTAGGTGTTTCCCCAGACTTCTACACAGTAGTTAAGATAAGGTAGAAACAGTGAATTGTACAGTAAGACCAATGATTTATAGTCCAAGATGTGTCTTGTCTTCCCCAGTATGCCTATACATTTTGCCAACTTGGCCCGGATGTGACTGATGTGAGGTTTCCAGCAGATTTTATTGTCTAGCGTCACCCCCAGAAACTTATTTTCCTGTACTGTTTCTATTCTGGTATCATCTATCGTTATCATTATTTCATGATTTATTTTATAATTTCCAAATAACATAATCTTTGTTTTTTTTAGATTTAAAGATAATTTATTTTTGTTGAACCACTGCGTTAACTTTTTCATTTCAGTTGTGACCACCTCTAAAACCTGCTGCAAATTCTCACCAGTGCAAAGGATATTTGCATCATCTGCAAACAAAATAAATTTCAGAATTTTTGATACTTGGCATATGTCATTTATATACAAAATAAAGAGTTTGGGTCCCAAAACTGACCCCTGGGGCACACCACAAGTGATGTCCATGAAGGGTGATTTGTGCTCACCAATTTGTACAAATTGTTGTCTGTTACTTAAATAACTTTCCACCCAACTCAGTCCGACCCCTCTTATCCCATACCTTTCCAGTTTCCTTAGTAGTATTCTGTGGTCCAGTGATTTTCAACCTATGTGCCGCGGCACACTAGTGTGCCGTGAGAGCTCGTTAGGTGTGCCGTGGGAAATTATCCAATTTAACTTAATTACTCGAGTGAGTGGCTATGTTTACATGGACACAAGTAACGGGATTAAAAGCCTCATCGGAATAAAAATGCTTCATGTAAACATGGCAATCTGAATATTCTAACCCGATCACGCTCATTCGGATCAAAATTTCATTCCGATTGAGAGGGGTGGGTTATGCCGATTGTTAATCCGAATGGTGTGCATGAAAACACTTATTCCGAACACAGGGCAGAAAATATGTTTATTGCGCATGTCTGTACACCAGCCGCACATCGACGTGACGTATTTCCGCCTTAGCAGCAGCTAGCAGAAAACATAGCGTGAGTAAAACAAAACTGGTCTGTATGGTCCTGCTGTCTCCCTCTGTTTGTCATATGCAGAAGTATGTATTTGTAGCTTCATTACGGAGACTAGCAGAAGCAAAAGTACAGTCTGAATAACACGATATAGGTCAATTTCGACACGAAGCGGGGCTCGCTAACACCGGAAGTTGCTTCTTCTTCTACTATTTTTTGAATGTTGAAATGTCGACCTGCGCATGCCAAAATGATTTATTCCGTTCAAAACTGACACATGAAAACGCACGTCCCGGCCAGGTGATTGGCACACATTTGAAAACTCTTGAGGAGAAGTTGTTATTTTATTTCTCTTCAGACTTCACACAATGCCTTGACTGGGTTAGGAACCCATACAGCTCAGCATCAGTTGATGGAAACAACATGACTTTACAGGAGCAAGAGGAACTCATTGAACTGAAACAAGATCATGGTTTAAAGCTAAACTTTGCTGATCTTCCTTTGGACAGTTTTTGGTTGACTGCTGCCAAGGAGTTCCCCATTCTGGCCAACAAAGCTATTTCAACACTGCTCCCATTTTCCACGACGTATCTGTGTGAGCTGAGCTTTTCAAGCTTGACTGTGATAAAAACTAAAAACAGAGAGAGACTGAGAGCTGTTGAGGAAGAGCTCCGTGTGGGTCTTTCGTCCATTCCTGCCAGGATATCAGCTTTGCGTTCATCTAAACAAGCCCAGGGTTCACACTGAGTGAGTATAAATACATTTAGAAACTGTATTGCTAACTATATTTTATTATTTTTACTGTGTTAGGCTATAGAGTGTCATTTTGGTTGGTGGTGTGCCCCAGGATTTTGTCAATGTAAAAAATGTGCCATTGCTTAAAAAAGGTTGAAAAACACTGCTGTAGTCAATGGTGTCAAAAGCTTTCTTTAAATCTATAAATACTCCTACAGCAAACTTTTTTTTATCTATACAACTAGTAATTTCTTCTATAAGTTCGATCAGTGCCACAGATGTAGATTTATCTGCTCTAAAACCATACGGGCTGTCTGTAAGGAGGTTGTGTTTTTCAATGAAATCATCCAGTCTCTTAGTGAAGATTTTTCTGTTGTGGCACGTAAGGTGAGGACGCACAGGTAAAGGCTCCCGGTTCGTTCTTGCTTTAAAACTCAGTTTAGAGCTGGCGTTTTGAGCTGTTGCTTTGTAACTACCGCTGGAGAGTGAACCTGCTTGTGCGGAAAAAAGAGAAATTGCCAGTCTCATAACTTAATATTGTGGTGGCTGGTGAAGAAATCAGTCCCTCTCACTCTGGGAGAACAAAGGGATTTCTCCTACGTGTTTTTTTTTTTTTTCCTAAGATCGCAATCAACGAACATCGGCCAAGATCATGGGTCCCAAGAAAGCTCAGCAGACTGAGGAGGTGGACGACGTTAAAAGAGTGCTGGACTTCTTGGCGGAAGAGATTTCTGCTGTTAAGCTGCAGCAAAGAAACATCCTGGACCTGGTCGAGGAGGTGAAAGTGCTGCAGATCCAGAACGCCGAGAAGGACAAGAGGCTGGCGTATCTGGAGAGCAGAGTGTCGGAACTGGAGCAGAACACCCGGGTGAACGACGTGATCATCACGGGGCTCCACATTAAACCCTGATTGCATGCGCGAGCGGTGGCCGCGGACAGCGGAGGGAGGCTCAACAAGCTGGAAGAGGAATCCACGGAGCAACAAGTGGCGGCCTTCATGCAGTCCAAAGGAATCCAGCTGGACTGTAATACCATTGAGACCTGCCACCCTCTGCCCAGGAAAAACAGCGACAAACCGGCTGTGATCATGAGGTTTGTCAACAGAAAACACAAGACTGCGCTGTTGAAACAAGGTAGGAAACTGAAAGGAACGAACATTTACATAAACGAGCACCTCACAAAAGAAAACGCAGAAATAGCCAGAAAAGCAAGATACCTGAGAAAGCAGAAAAAGATTCAAAACACCTGGACATCAAACTGTAAAATATACATCAAATTAAACGGATCACCTGAAGAAGCCAAGGTCATTAACATCCGTAATATTATGGAACTGGACAAATATCAATGAATGTTATGAACTGGAGTCACAGCAACAACAGACAATTGTAGGACACTGAAGGATTATACTCATCTGCTACAAGACATTTAACAACATGAAACAAAAGATCAACAAACAGGAACAACAGGAACTGAAAGTTTTTGAATATACAGATCACAACCCACAGGACGTAGAATATGACATAGACCCTGATAATAATTTATTTTTGCTCCATCAATAATGACTGTAGTTACTACACGGATGAACAGTTTAACATAATGGTCACATCTGATTTCAATATTTCTATGATCCACTTCAACAGCAGAAGTCTCTATGCCAACTTTAATAACATTAAAGATTATTTACATCAGTTTAAAGAGCCATTCAATATTGTGGCAATATCAGAGACGTGGCTCAGTGAAGAGAAAGGAGTGGATTTTACCATGGATGGCTATGAATTAAATTATATAAATAGAAAAGTGAAAAAAGGAGGAGGAGTTGCAATTTATGTTGACAAGAGCTTGAAATACAAGGTTGTTGAAAATCTGTCAGTAACTGTGGATGATTTATTTGAATGTATTACAATAGAAATCCGTTGGGACAATGTGAAGAATATAGTAGTGAGCTGTGTATATAGAACACCTGGATCAAACATTGACTTATTTAAGGACTGGATGGAAAAAATGTATGCAAAACTAACTCATAAAGTTATGTTCATCTGTGGGGATTTCAATATAGATCTGATGAATTCAAAACAACATCGTTTGACAGAAGAATTTATCAACACAATGTACAGTATGGGCTTACATCCAACAATTACCGGACCTAGCAGAATCACGTCACACAGTGCCACACTAATAGATAACATATTCACAAACATTATGGAAAATAATATCAGGAGTGGGCTTTTATTGAATGATATCAGTGACCACCTGCCGATTTTTGTTGTCTATCAATGTGATTATAGGAAGAAAAAGTATACCAAAAATATTAAATATAAAAGAATAAGAACCGAAGAATCTATGTATTTACTGACAAAGGAATTATTAATACAAGACTGGAAGATAGTTTATGATGAAAATGATATAAGCATATGATAAATTTTTACAAATATTTCAATCATTGTACAATAAAAACTGTCCTATAAAACAATACAGTGACAGACAACAAAAGAAAAATATTCCTTGGGTCACCAAGGGGTTAATAAATGCATGTAAAAAGAAGAATACATTATATAAACAATTCATTAAGTGCAGAACAGTGGAGGCTGAGATCAAATATAAAAGATATAAAAATAAGCTTACTAATATAATGAGGACCTGTAAGAAAGAATATTACAACAGAATATTAGAGGATAATAAAAATAACTTAAGAAGAATATGGCAAGTACTCAATGGGATTACTAGTAATCGACCTAAGAATGCTAATTATCCAGAATATTTTATTGAAAATGGCAATTTGATAAATAATATGGAGGATGTGGTCAGTGGTTTCAATAAATTTTTTGTAAACGTTGGTCCTGAATTAGCAAAATCAATAGTGACAACAGAAACAAACGACAGTGGTTCTGTAAATGAAATAGAAGATAGAAATCCAAACACAATCTTTTTGGGTACAGTTACTGAAAAGGAAATTATCGAGACTGAGTAAATTTAAGAACAAAAAATCAACGGACTGGAATGAAATTGACATGACAATAGTGAAAAAAGTAATTGAAGGAATTGTTAAGCCACTCACCCACATCTGTAACCTGTCATTTCAAACTGGTAAATTTCCAAACAATATGAAAATAGCAAAAGTAATACCTCTATACAAAACAGGAGACAGTCATTGTTTCACAAATTACAGGCCAGTCTCTTTACTCTCACAATTCTCCAAAATACTTGAAAAAATCTTCACTAAGAGACTGGATGATTTCATTGAAAAACACAACATCCTTACAGACAGCCAGTATGGTTTTAGAGCAGATAAATCTACATCTTTGGCACTGATCGAACTTATAGAAGAAATTACTAGTTGTATAGATAAAAAAAAGTTTGCTGTAGGAGTATTTATAGATTTAAAGAAAGCTTTTGACACCATTGACCACAGAATACTACTAAGGAAACTGGAAAGGTATGGGATAAGAGGGGTCGGACTGAGTTGGGTGGAAAGTTATTTAAGTAACAGACAACAATTTGTACAAATTGGTGAGCACAAATCACCCTTCATGGACATCACTTGTGGTGTGCCCCAGGGGTCAGTTTTGGGACCCAAACTCTTTATTTTGTATATAAATGACATATGCCAAGTATCAAAAATTCTGAAATTTATTTTGTTTGCGGATGACGCAAATATCCTTTGCACTGGTGAGAATTTGCAGCAGGTTTTAGAGGTGGTCACAACTGAAATGAAAAAGTTAACGCAGTGGTTCAACAAAAATAAATTATCTCTAAATCTAAAAAAAACAAAGATTATGTTGTTTGGAAATTATAAAATAAATCATGAAATAATGGTAACGATAGATGATACCAGAATAGAAACAGTACAGGAAAATAAGTTTCTGGGGGTGACGCTAGACAATAAAATCTGCTGGAAACCTCACATCAGTCACATCCGGGCCAAGTTGGCAAAATGTATAGGCATACTGGGGAAGACAAGACACATCTTGGACTATAAATCATTGGTCTTACTGTACAATTCACTGTTTCTACCTTATCTTAACTACTGTGTAGAAGTCTGGGGAAACACCTACAAGACCAACCTACAGTCAATATGCACATTACAAAAAAGAGCTATAAGGATAATAAATAATGTAGGATATAGAGACCATACCAATTCGTTGTTTTTAAAGTCACATGTCATAAAGTTCACCGATTTAGTTAAATTTAAGACAGCACAAGTCATGAACAGGGCAATTAATAATCAACTCCCAACTAATATACAAAAAATATTTTAAAAAAAGAGACAATGATCATAATTTGAGAGGAGACTCAAACTTTACAAAACCCAAGATACGAACAACCAAGAAAAGTATGTGCATATCTGTCTGTGGGGTGGATTTGTGGAACAGTCTGGAGCCGGAACTGAAACTATGTACAAACAGAAATCAATTCAAAAAGAGGTACAAACATTATTTGCTGAAAGGATATATGTTAGAAGGATAGTATTTACAGTATATGTACGATTCACTATGCTCACTCTGGGACACTATGGGACACTATGGAATGGTGGGTGGGACAGCACTGTGTATATCTGTGTTGTTTGAGGCTGGTTTTGATGTATGGACATCAATGTATGCTAGGATGGATGGGTGTTAATGTTGATATGTACAAAATACAGTTAATTGTTTACTTGGGGTCTTAAATGTGGTAATTTGTATATAATTCACATGAATGTACTTATGGAAAAGAGGAGATGGAATTAATAAGTGTTCACGTCTTCCTTCTCCCTTTCGAACACTGTATACTGTTACTTTATTGCATTTGTCATTTGTTTTGTTTTTGTTATACTTTTTTGTTCGAAATAAAGTATCTATCTATCTATCTATCTATCTATCTATCTATCTATCTATCTATCTATCTATCTTTTTTCAAGTATTTTGGAGAATTGTGAGAGTAAAGAGACTGGCCTGTAATCTGTGAAACAATGACTGTCTCCTGTTTTGTATAGAGGTATTACTTTTTTTTTCTCCAGGAAACAACAAGGAGGAGAGACAGTGCAGGACTATTCCCTAGCTTTGAGGGCATTAATAGAGCAGGTAAAATGGTGTGCACCTGACGGTATGCCCAGTGCAGGGGTTTTACTTTATGATCAATTTGTTGACCATGTTGTTGACAGTGCCCTTCGTAGGGAGTTAAAACAGTTTGTCCATGGCAGGGGTGTCAAACTCATTCCATGGAGGGCCAAGACCCTGCAGGTTTTACTTCCACCCAGTCTCTTCAGCAGGTGTTTTCACTGATCAGCAATCAGTAGGAAGAAATTCAGAGAAATCACCTGTTGAAGACACTGGGTGGAGGTAAAACCTGCAGGGTCTTGGCCCTCCATGGAATGAGTTTGACACCTGTGGTCCATGGCCACCCCACTGCTGCCCTGTTGGAAGTACGCAGGGAGGCCATTAGGTGAGAAAGAGAAGGATTCTCAAGAGGTATGAGGGAGCGTAGTTATTCTGTTCCATCAGCTTATGGTTTGCAGTGTGGTGTGCAGGGTGGTTCTCATCCTGTTCTGCCTGTACCCCCACAGAGTAGCCCTGGTCTGAGTGAAGTGATGGATCTTTTGAAGAGCCAGCAGCAACAGCTAAACCAGTTTACGCAGGCTGTAGCCTCTCTACGGGCCCCTCGTCCCCAAAGTCGGCCTTCACACAGTGGACCGTTGATCTGTGGTAGGTGCCAGCAACCAGGCTACTTTGCGGAAGACTGTGATGGTGAGCGTGCTCCTCCTCGTGCTTATGTCAATTCTGTCTCTGGTGTGCCCTCTGTGACTAGGTCTTCCCACCAGTCGGAAAACTGAAGCCCACTGAACTGCCAAGCCACATTTCAGATCGGAATTCCCTAGGCTCACAGGGAAAGTTAAAGGCTGTGGATTGATGTCCTCATGCCCCACCCTTGACATCCTGATTGGGGGTATCACTGTCTCTTGTTTGGTGGACACTGGGTCCATGGTGTCTCCCATCACTGAGAGTTTCTTTTTAGAGCAGTTTGCACCTTGGGGCCACGATCGTCTTCAGTCTTGTCACTGGTTGCAGCTTCTGGTGGCTAATGGGCTTGTCATACCATATATTGGTTATTTGTAGCTGAATGTGGCCCTGTGTGGTAAGGTCATTCCTTGTTGTGGGATCATGGTAGTGAAAGATCCCCCGAGTCCACTTTCTTCTGCCCCTGGGATCTTGGGGATGAATGTCATCCATCATTGCTATCAAGAACTTTTTTGGTGAATATGCTCCATCTTTGTTTGACTAATTTATTGAGATGTACCTGTATATTGTCCTGTATAAAGTATCCTTGCAGTCTCTGCGGGGATGGAGGGTGGCAGTTTAACAGAGGGGATGGTTTTGGCTCATTTTGCTGACTAGGCGAATGGTCTTTTTAATTTTTTGCAAAGATTTAGTCATTTGAATGAAGTTTTAATAATTTATTTATTGAAATAAAAGCTTTTTTCAGATTTTTGCAAAGATGTTTTTATTTTGAAGAGATAATCATTTTCAATTGAAGTTGTCCATTTCTTGTTATTGACCTTTACATAATTAATGATGAAGACGATGGTCTCTGTGTGAGTTGATAATTTGTAAACATCTGTGGGGTATTAAATATGACCTTGAGTGTATAGTTATTAAAGTAAAATAGATACCATCTAAGTAAGACATAAAGTTTGACATGATGTCCCTTCCAGGGCAAAGAATTGGACCCATGAGCAGGCTTTCTCCTCTTCAGCGTGATTTATTAAAAACTAGATTCCAAATGTGAATGAAAAACAAGATATAAAAGTATGGACAAGACGTGACATTACCATGGCCAGATGTGACATGAGACTCAGTAGATCGTTGCGCCAAAGCCAGTGCATAGTGTCTCTAAGTAGTGCAGCAAATTACCAACTGTGCACACTGAATATCAGAAGATGTTCAATATAAAAACCCAGCCAAAAATCAAGACAGAAGTAAACATAACATAACCATGAGAATCAAAATCAAGCATAATTGTGACCATAAGAAATAAAACCCGAACCAAATCAAAAACATAACATTAATAAATTATAAGTATAAACTTAAAGCGAGGCATGGCCTGATTCAAATCCTGATGAAAGGCAGACATAAATAAACCAAACATAACAATAACAGTGATATTAATAATAAATAAGACTATAAAGAATTAAACTGAGACTAAGATAAGAAACATAACAAGACAGAACTCAGAAGATAATCATAGCAAACAGAAATAAACACCAAACTCGAAAGAACATAATTAGGGACATGACCATGAACATAGATACAATAACCAAACTAAGCTGAGGAGAGGAAAATACAGAAAATAACAGTAAAGAACTTAACCTCTTGCACTCCGGT
The DNA here is from genome assembly GCA_020510985.1 of Pholidichthys leucotaenia. NCBI lineage: Eukaryota > Metazoa > Chordata > Actinopteri > Cichliformes > Pholidichthyidae > Pholidichthys > Pholidichthys leucotaenia. The sequence continues at coordinate 201,050,941 of CM035843.1, read as the reverse complement.
GTACCGCGGGCGGACACGTCTCTGCATCCTAGAGCGCACAAGGGCGCCCTAGTACGCACACTGTGCGTCCTAGGGCGCACTGAAGAAAAAAAAAAGCTGCATTTCCGTTCTTCCACTACAGACACAGCCGCGAACAGAAAGCCAAAGGAGTGCTTTGATTGGTTTAGATGTGATTGACCTCTCATTCAACTAATAAGAGCCTTGAATTGGGTTTCTGAAACCTTGAAGAACCAATGACTGAAAACCTAGCAAGAAGGACCCGCCTACCAACGGCTGCGAATACAGCCAGCCAATTGAAGCACAGAAGTTCGAAAGCTGTTTTGTGTAAGGCTGGGTGACACACAGGCGTTCGCCAGTCTTTTTTTCTTACTACTGTTCTTATTTGTTTTGAAAAATCGTTCGCCAAAACCGCAATCATGGAAGCGCAAAACCACAATAATGGAATTATGGTTTGACCGGGTCGCGTGACCAGAACCACGAGTCCGTAACAAGTGGACCAGCGTCATGTTCGTCTCACAATGAGGAAGAGAAGTTCGCCAGCTACACTGCTGTTGTGGACAGGTAAGTGTTATAAGCTAAATTATTCTTTATCCCTGAAAATTGTAATCCAAATGACTTTTGAGCGATCGGTAAATTACAACTGTGCGTTATCGCAACATGACGGACCCGGACCGCTCGTCCAGGTCCGCCCCCCCGTCATGTTGTGAACGCCCCCACCACCCCCCGCTACTCTTCTGTAGCGGATTGCAGATATATTGCAGATATTTTAGTCCAACTGTGCGTAGTAGACCGCGGCGCACCGTCACCGCTTTCCGTCATGTAGCGATGGGCGATGTCCGTCCTCTGTAGCGGGGGGGGGGGGGGAGTTGTTATCTTCTACATTACAAATATTTTATTATAATTTTTAGTGCACTAAAAATATTTTTATTTTATTTTATTTTATTTTATTTTTTCTTGTAAAAAAAAAAGCCACATTTTTTACGTGGCATGCTTCTTTGTGTGTGGGGGCTTGTTTGTTCATTCATTCATTCATGAATGAATAAACAACCCCCCCCACACACACACACACACACGCACAGCCCTTCACCTTTCATTAGAGCCCAAGATGAAGCTTCTATATTGAATCATTCAAAAGTTACAGGCATTTTTCCAAACTGTGCCATTTGGCACAATTTGGCACAGTTCAAAAACGCCTGGGAACAACCTAAGAAAAAAGCTGTGTAATATATTCATTTTTGTGGTATTGTTACAAAATTTTGACCTCAGCTGGATAACACTTGGTTCTACATTTCTGTTGCATTTTCCAGCCAGTATCTGAAGCTGTGTGTTATTTGCAAGCATTTGTATCCAAAAAAACACCCAGGCGAAACTTATTTTCTTCAAGTTCAGTATGTTTAGATGACTGTTACTCAGTGGAAGGAGCACTTAGAGAGATTATGACTGTTTTGCCAAAAAATTCAAAGTGTTTTCTTTTAAATGAGACCAACCCCATGAAGATGGTGCAAAGGGTTGAAGAACAGCTTTTGATTTACTTTGGGCATGTTATTTTTTAGCGTTTTTAGGGAAATTGACCAGAGTGCAAGGGGTTAAAGCGTGAGCATGGTCCCCTGACCCGGCTCAGAACCTTGGCAAAGTTGACGTAAATTTTTAACAAATCTCATTCCATGTGCCCTTTTTTATTATTTATTTGCACCCCTGCCCCTCAAATGGTCTTTGCCACAGCCCTGAAATTAATTCATGTGGACAGTAAACTGAAGCCAACAACAGATTGGAAAAAAAAATTATGTTACATAACATAAGCTGTGATAACCAAATGTTGTTGTTTTAGGACTCAATGTTTTAAAATTCAAACCACTGCATAATTTAAGAAAAAAAACTTTTTTTAATGTTTTTTTTTTTTCCTCCTTTGCTCCTTTGAATGTCCGCCATACCGGAATTTGATCTGTTGGAGTTTGCCAGCTGCAGCCAGAGGGCACCAGCATCCCACCTGTAGAGAGTGCCCATTTGCTACAAATACACACACAGCACAAATAATTATGAATCTGTTAATTTTGTTTTTATTTTTCTGATTCTTGTGGCACCTGCCCACATGGCCCATATCTGAACCTGCCACTGACAGAGGTGTTGTTTTATGAGCCCAAACTGGCAGTTGGTTCCACAGAGGAGACTGATAACTTAAAGCTCTACTTCCCATTGTTTAATTTGATTGCTGTTTCATACCGGCCCACTGCTCTCTTATTGGCCAGCCTAATTGATCCAATCCAGCCTTGTTTCCTGCCAAATCTGTCTGTCTGCAAACACATTGAGGAGACGCTGTGCACGGAGGCAAGGCAACAGCGGGATCCTTTCACAAACTCCCAAAAGATGCATCTCTAGAACAAAAGTGTCAAAAATGTGTTTTTGCGGATGATCCAGAGGATTTTTGCCCAAACATGCTGCTCTGTTTTGGTCATTTCTGTACAGATTCATTTCAAAACCTTGGAAAGTATAACTTAGTTAGGCCCATCGCTCCTCCTGGAGCAAAGTATAACTTAGGTTTTGTCAAAAAACTTATCGTTAAGGATCCTAACCACCTTACTGTATTTGGGATGAACTGAAGACTTTTGTGGAGGCTTTTTAGCCAAGCCAGCCAGTAAAGAGTCAAACTCCAGCTGTTCACAGCACACGTCTTAGCTTGTCTTGGGCAGGAACAACACAGGCAGAATTAATGTCATTAAAAATATCACTTATGTGTCCTTTAAGCCAAAACAATGAGTCAGTGTGCATGAAGACTAGAACCCCGGAAACTGATGCAGTACTGTAAAGCCTTTGTTATAAACCACAACAGTCTTCATCCTTAGAGGTCCTATATTGTGCCAAGCTGTATTTTCTTGGTTTGTAACCTTATAAAATGCAGACATGGGTCACATGTATACCGTTAAAATATTAAAATGCTCACTTAATGAAGAAATGACCCAGGCCGGGTCATACCAAAGACCACATAAAAATGGTGCTTTGCACCTTCTATCTTGGTGTTCAGCATAATAGAATGAGGAAGGGGAAGTTAACGCACAAAACTATCAAAGGACTGCCACCCCCCAACACACACACACACACTGTAGCTTTCACTACTTATGGCCCTTTTCCATGACTACCTACTCAGCCCTACTCACCTCGACTCTACTCAGTTTGTAGGGTTTTCCATTAATACCTGGTACCAGGTACTTTTTTTGGGACCTACTTCAGTAAGGTTCCAACCGTTCTGAGTCGAGCTGAAAATATGACTTCAGCGGATTGCAGGCCACTGATTGGCCAGTGCATAACGTCAGTGGATGAGAGCAACATCTTCACAAGATTCAAAACCACCATTTGTAAATTTGGCCATGAGTTTTTATTATTTCTGTGATAATCAATTAAATAAATGGCTACATACAAATCAACACCATCATAAAACTCTCACCATCTTCCCCGTGAGTAGCCATCAGCTCGGAGATCTGAGATCAGCTCGGAGACGTCTTGGTATTTCATTTCGGAGCGCTCAGTTTAAAGTTCATAGGCAGAAAAGTTCATATACAGTGATCCCTCACTTATCGCGGTTAATGGGTTCCAGAACCGACCGCGGAAAGTGAAAAACCGCGAAGTAGCGTCACCCCTAATGATGTCACCCATAAATAATACGTACGTTCATTCTCTCACTCTCTCTCTCATATGATACGTGTGTGTGTGTGTGTGTGTGTGTGTAAGTGTACATACATACGTAGATGTAAATAAAGTGTACATAAATATGTTTTTAGAACTCTTTTATTCTTATAACAAGATACGTAACTCAAGATGAAGATGATTTACTGCACAGGTTAATGAGAGCTTTACTGCTCCTCAGGTGACGCCTCATCGTCAGGTGCTAGAGGCGCAGCATCGTCGAGGGCAGCTTCCGATAGAGCTGGAGAAGCTGCAGGAGGCGGCGTAGTGGCTCGACGGGAAGACTACACTTTCACTCCCACTGATTCATTCATTTCATGCACACATTCATTCACTTCCACTGATGGCGGAACACCGCCATCAGTGTGTGAATGTGTGCGTGAATGGGTGGATGGCAGGATCTGTAAAGCGCTTTGGTCATCAAGAGATGAGAATAAAAGCGCTATATAAGTGAACACCATTTACCATTTACCATTTACTATTTTGCACAAAATGGCACAAGAGAACAGCAAAAAGTTCCACGCGGCGAGACTAAGCAACACGAGCGATAAAGAGCAATGAATGCGGTCTTCCTTCGCTGGGTGTGCGCTCGGCAGGGAGAGAAGCTGGGTAAAACGTCTCGGCCAATCAGCTTGCGAGGTAAAACGTCTCGGCCAATCAGCTTGCGGGGTGAAACGTCTCGGCCAATCAGCTTGCGAGATTCCCGAGCCGAGCCAACACGAGAACAGCGAACAGAGAGGTGGATTTTGAGTTGTGCGGCTCTCCGTGTTGATACCCGATGTTGTAATGTAGTCTCCCTGCCTTCTGCTAGCGCCCGCCCATTATTTCTCAATTTTGAATTTTTGATGAATATTTTTGAAAAATCCGCGATGCACCGAGGGCGCGAAAGGTGAAGCGCGAAGTAGCGAGGGATCACTGTAGTGGTCAAATTTGACCAAATGTGATAATTTTTCAACAGTCTTCTCATCGGTGTGCACAGTTCTTCCATCATTGTTGCACTACTTGGATCCCTGCGCTTGAAAAATAAACTACATTTGGTCAAATTTGACAACTATGAACTTTTCAGCCTATGAACTTTTCAGCTCCATTGGCCCTGCTGCAGAGGAGTGACTCGAAATGAAAAGTGTGCCAGGAGGTTTCCAAACTTATGGCTGCTCACGTGGAAGATGGTGAGTGTTAGGGTTGTTGTGATTTTAAGCATCTTTTACGTTATTTATCAGTGAAAACTTCAGCATGTAAAGAACATAACGGGATAACGGGCTGCCTTCCTGTAATGAACCCACCCACTTGAGCCGAGTAGAGTTAAGGCAAGTAGAGTCGAGGCAAGTAGGGCTGAGTAGGTGCTAGTGGAAAAGGGGCTTTACAGTAGCTGTGTGGCCTAGGGTTAGTGAAACAGAGATAGGCGCCGCCCCATACACCACAACCTTATAAAATGCAGACATGGGTCACATGTATTCTCTCAAAATATTAAAATGCTCACTTAATAAAGAAATAAACTGTGTTTGTTTAGTTAAACTCTTAAAGAAAGGAGCACACTTCACTTCCTGGGTTTGATGATGTCACAAACCAACAAGTTCTGCTTTCAATTTGCTAAGCTTTGTGATGTCAGCTTCTTGTATGAAGAAACTAATCACCCACAGCGCTCATGTAGGAGTTTGGCCCATTCTTCTAAACAGGCTGCTGTTAAATCCTGAAGATTCCAGTGGACCCTGTTGTGAATCCTGATTTTTTTTTTTTTTTTTTTTTTAGTTCTTTCCACAAATTGTCAGCTGGATTTAACTGGGCCATATCTATCAACTTAATCTTCTTTGTTACTAATTGAGTTTTCTTCTCTGTTTGTGATCATTGTCCTGCTGGAAGGTTCCACCTCCATCTCATCCTCATCACCCTGGTGGATGGCAGTGTTCTTTTTCTACTGAGTAAATTGTAATTTAAATTAATTTAAATTTCTATTGAGTAAATTGGAAAGGCATGGGATAAGAGGGGTCGGACTGAGTTGGGTGGAAAGCTGTATATATATATATATATATATATATATACATCAAATCAAATCAAATCAAACTTTATTGTCATATTGCTGTACATACAACTGTAGTGCAGGCAAGATGAAATTGCGTTTCTCTCTGCATCCATATAAGAAGCAGCATGATTTAAGACACATTCCCACATAGCTCCCCCCCCACCCCCCCATCCATTCACACATCCCTGAGACATACTTGGAAAAAAAAAAAGAATAACTAACTATAATATACAAAATGTCCGTAGGTGCAGTAGTGTGTATGAGAGATTCCGGGTCAACTGTTCAGCATCCTGACAGCTTGTGGAAGGAAGCTGTTGATCAGTCTGGTGGTTCTGCCTCTGATGCTCCGGAATCGTTTACCAGATGGAAGAAGTTCAAAGTGTTTATGCAGAGGGTGAGAATGGTCCTTGACAATGTTTAGTGCCCTGCTCCTACAACGGTTCTGAAAAAGTTCTTGGACAGAGGGGAGGGAGACTCCAATTACCCTCTCCGCCCCCTTGACTATCCTCTGCAGGGCTTTTTTGTCTGACATACTGCAGCTGGAGTACCATGTAGCAATGCAGTACGTCAGAACACTCTCCACCACACCTCTGTAGAAGGTCCTGAGGATGCAGATGGGGAGAGAGGCCTGTTTGAGTTTCCTCAAGAAGTGCAGTCTCTGCTGAGCCCGCTTCCTGATGTCCAAGGAATTCTTGCTCCAGGTTAGGTCCTGCGAGATCTGCACTCCGAGGAACTTGATGTTCTCTACTCTCTCCACTAAACGGCCGCCGATGCTGAGGGGGGCGTGCTCGGGCTGCGACCGCCGGAAGTCGATAATCATCTCCTTCGTTTTGTCCACGTTGAGCACCAGATTGTTCTCCCTGCACCAGCCCTCCAGGTCTCTCACTTCTTCCCTGTACATTGATTCCTCATCCCTCTGGATAAGTCCCACCACCGTGGTGTCATCTGCAAACTTAATAATCTGGTTCCCCTCGTGTCTGGATACACAGTCATGTGTTAGAAGTGTAAACAACAGTGGACTGAGTACACAGCCTTGAGGGGATCCGGTGCTCAGCGTGACAGACTTGGAGATGTTGTTTCCAACCCGGACAGACTGAGGTCTCTCAGTCAGAAAATCCAGGATCCAGAGACATGTGGCGGTGTTCAGACCGAGAAGGAGTAATTTCTCCATCAGTCTCTGGGGAATAATGGTGTTGAATGCTGAACTGAAATCAATGTACAGGAGTCTGGCGTAGGTGTCTTTCTGGTCCAGGTGGGTGATGACAGAGTGTAGGGTGGTGACTATAGCATCCTCCGTGGAGCAGTTTGAACGATATGCAAACTGGAGCGGGTCATGTGATGCAGGAAGGCAGGCTGTAATGTGTGGTTTGACAAGCCGCTCAAAACACTTCATCACAATTGGTGTCAGTGCAACAGGACGATAGTCATTCAAACAGGACACCACTGGTTTCTTTGCCACCGGTACAATGATAGAGGTCTTGAAGCATCTGGGAACGATGGCCTGACTCAGAGAGATGTTATAAATGTCAGTCAGGACATCCGCCAACTCGCTCGCGCAGTCTCGGAGCACACGTCCCGGAATGTTGTCTGGGCCTGCAGCTTTGCGTGGGTTGACTCTGGTTAGGGTCCTCCGTGTGTCCGCTGTGTTGATGGTAAAAGCTGGTCCGACCGATGGTGGGGGAGGGCCAGCCCTCCCTCTGATTGTCGAGTTTGATGCTTCAAAACATGCAAAGAAGTCGTTAAGCCTGTCTGGAAGCAAAGCGTTGTCATCATCGACCCCCTGCCTAGGCTTAAAGCCCGTCAGTGTCCGAACTCCCTGCCACATCTGCTTGGTGTTCCTAGTGTCACAGAAGTGTCCCTGGATTTTCTCCGCATAGGCGCGCTTTGCCGCCTTAATTCCCTTAGAAAGCGCAGACCTGGCTGAGCGGAGGGCGATCCTGTCCTTCGCTCTGAAGGCTGCATCTCTGGCTGTGAGCAGCGAGCGCACCTCTGCAGTCATCCAGGGCTTATGATTACCCCACATAGTGATGGTCTTCACTGTAGTGAAATCCTCTGTGCACTTCGCGATGTAGCTGGTGACCGAATCAGCATACTCCTCCACATCTGTCCTGTCTTCCTGGAAGGCTGCTATTTTGAAGACCTTCCAGTCTGTGTGCTGAAAACAGTCTTTCAGTGCAGGGGTTGCACTCTCTGGCCAAATCCTGATTTGTTTCACTGCTGGCCTGCTGCGCTTCAATAAAGGTTTGTAGGCAGGCAGCAGCAGCACGGATATGTGATCAGAACGGCCGAGATGGGGGCGGGGTATCGCTTTATATGCATCTGTGTTTGTGTACACTAAGTCCAACATATTCTCTCCTCTGGTCTTAAAGTCTACACATTGTTTAAACTTGGGGAGCACAGTCTTTAGGCTGGTGTGGTTAAAATCCCCCGCAACCACCACAAAACTGTCCGGGTGTGAAGTTTGGATTTCACTGATTGCATTGTGCAGTTCCCCGAGTGCCTTCTTAGCATTAGCTTTAGCGTTAGCGCTTGGCGCTATGTAAACACCGACTACAAACACGTTGCTGAATTCCCTAGGCAGATAATAAGGCCGACAATTTACAATAAGGAACTCCGCCAACGGAGAGCAGTGTTTAGACACTAACGTGGCATTAACGCACCAGTTCTTGTTAACATAGATGCATAGCCCACCCCCCCGGCTCTTACCGGAGCTCGCCGTTTCCCTGTCGGCACGGAACATCGCCATATCTTCCAGTTGAATGGCCTCGTCAGGAATGTTGTCGTGGAGCCATGTCTCGGTGAAAACAAACACACAGCAGTCCCTCCACTCTCTCCAGGTTTCTCTCAGCAGACGCAGTTCGTCCACCTTGCTTTCGAGGGCGCGGACGTTTGAGAGAAGAAGCGACGGTACCGCTGGTCTGGAGGGGTTAGCCTTTAGCCTAGCATGGATCCCGGCCCTTTTTCCTCGCTTTTTCCTGCGTTCCCTCCGCTTCCGCTTCCTCCTATAAAGTCTCTTTCTCTGGGATCAGTACTATTCGACTAATCTGACCCCCTCACACAAGTACTCCAGATTATCTGCAGTTTTTTGTTTCCAAAACATTTGAGCTGCATTGACTCTACGGACAGCCAGCTGCATGGCTCAAGGACAAATGCCAGCCGCTAAGACAAAACATCTCCTGCCAAAGAGACCTTGTTGTTCTTAACTGATACAAACACCTACACTCAACACTACACCCACACTGATTCAAATAAACTGATGAAAAAGATCATTCACTCACTGCTCCCTTTGTGTCTTTGTGTACATTCTTGTCTGCTAATTGTGCGTTGAGGACTTTTTTTTTCTTGTAATCATAATATTGATCATATATGACCGGTATTCTGACAATCAATGGTTTTTTGCTCTTTCCTATTGTGTTATCCTTTTCTTCCCTATGCATCCTGTACCCATCTGATGACAGGCGCGTTTTTCAGACGCTGCCGCGTCACCGGAAATGCAGGTCATTTTCTGTGTCAAGTCAAATCCCTCGTATGTTATCAGTTGTTTACTGTTAATGTACTTGGCAATAAATCTTTTCTGAGTTCTGAGTTCCTCTCACGGGTAGCTTCCAGCGGGGACTCCGCCAGAATTCCGTGCTGGCGTAGGATGTCCAAATCACAACCGATCGCCGCGATTCTTGCAGCGTGCAGTACCTTGATGTCTCACGGTTGTAAGTTTTACAGAATGTACGTCTGGGATGATCACAACACTCAAAACTCTCACACTTGCTGATGCCAAGAGGGGCCGCTGCGTCCGAACGCGCTGCCGCCATCTTATCATATAAGCCATATACATACATATACAGTGGGGCAAAAAAGTATTTAGTCAGCCACCAATTGTGCACGTTCTCCCACCTAAAAGATGAGAGAGGTCTCCAATTTTCATCATAGGTATACCTCAACTATGAGAGACAAAATGAGAAAAAAAAATCCAGAAAATCACATTGAAGGATTTTTAATGAATTAATTGGTAAATTCCTCGGTAAAATAAGTATTTGGTCAATAACAAAAGTTCATCTCAGTACTTTGTTATATACCCTTTGTTGGCAATGACAGAGGTCAAACGTTTTCTGTAAGTCTTCACAAGGTTTTCACACACTGTTGCTGGTATTTTGGCCCATTCCTCTATGCAGATCTCCTCTAGAGCAGTGATGTTATGGGGCTGTCACTGGGCAACACAGACTTTCAACTCCCTCCAAAGATTTTCTATGGGGTTTGACATAACGCACGGCCCAGGAGACACACATGCAGGCTCAGGATAGATTCAACAGCTTTATTAGCAACAGGGAAGTGTATGGCTGCGTGTCTATGGAATAAGAATGTATTGGTGGTGGCGTCTGCGTCAGGCACGGGGGCAGGAGGCCGTACAGCCGGACAACCCTGTGGGAGAGAGCAGAGGGAGAAGGGTAACGGGCACCACACCAATACAGGGGAATGATGATGATAGCTGGCTTACTTGGTTGTGACAGGTGGCTGGCGTCGACAAGGGCGGAGCCCGGGAGACAGCGACCTGCGGTACCTGTGGCAGCAGTGTAGAGCCAACGGCGAGGTGAAGAAGTCCGCCGCCGGGGATGTCCACCTGTGCACAGGGGAAAGCTAGAGGAGAGAGGTAAGGGGAGCTTACCCAGGATATCTTCGCTAGTAGGTTTGAGATCCGTAGTAGCAAAGGGGCCGAAGTAGAGAGACGGCTTCAGGCCGAAGCCCAGGGCAGAGTGGATTAAATACCTCGCCGCTGACGAGGAGCAGGTGTGCGCGCGGCTGGCGCCGCTGATGAGCGGCGAGTCATAACAGGGTTGAGATCTGGAGACAGGCTAGGCCACTCCAGGACCTTGAAATGCTTCTTACGAAGCCACTCCTTCATTGCCCGGGCGGTGTGTTTGGGATCATTGTCATGCTGAAAGACCCAGCCATGTTTCATCTTCAATGCCCTTGCTGATGGAAGGAGGTTTTCACTCAAAATCTCACGATACATGGCCCCATTCATTCCTTCCTTTACACGGATCAGTCGTCCTGGTCCCTTTGCAGAAAAACAGCCCCACAGTATGATGTTTCCATCCCCATGCTTCACAGTAGGTATGGTGTTTTTTCCTCCAAACATGACAAGTTGAGTTTTTACCAAAAAGTTCTATTTTGGTTTCATCTGACCATATGACATTCTCCCAATCCTCTTCTGGATCATCCAAATGCTCTCTAGCAAACTTCAGACAGGCCTGGACATGTACTGGCTTAAGCAGGGGGACACGTCTGGCACCGCAGGATTTGAGTCCCTGGCGGCGTAGTGTGTTACTGATGTAGCCTTTGTTACTTTGGTCCCAGCTCTCTGCAGGTCATTCACTAGGTCCCCCCGTGTGGTTCTGGGATTTTTGCTCACTGTTCTCGTGATCATTTTGACCCCACGGGGTGAGATCTTGCGTGGAGCCCCAGATCGAGGGAGATTATCAGTGGTTTTGTATGTCTTCTATTTTCTAATAATTGCTCCCACAGTTGATTTCTTCACACCAAGCTGCTTACCGATTGCAGATTCAGTCTTCCCAGCCTGGTGCAGGTCTACAATTTTGTTTCTGGTGTCCTTTGACAGCTCTTTGGTCTTGGCCATAGTGGAGTTTGGAGTCTGACTGTTTGAGGTTGTGGACAGGTGTCTTTTATACTGATAACGAGTTCAAACAGGTGCCATTAATACAGGTAATGAGTGGAGGACAGAGGAGCCTCTTAAAGAAGAAGTTACAGGTCTGTTAGAGCCAGAAATCTTGCTTGTTTGTAGGTGACTCATTTCTAACAACAATAGACTGTCAAGTTTCACATGAAAGTTCTCTTTTTTTGAGCATTTAATCGACCCCACAAATGTGATGCTCCAGATACTCAACCTGCTCAAAGGAAGGTCAGTTTTATAGCTTCTCTAACCAGCTAAACTGTTTTCAGCTGTGCTAACATGATTGCACAAGGGTTTTCCAATCATCCATTAGCCTTCTGACGCAATGAGCAAACACATTGTACCATTAGAACACTGGAGTGATAGTTGCTGGAAATGGGCCTCTATACACCTATGTAGATATTGCACCAAAAACCAGACATTTGCAGCTAGAATAGTCATTTACCACATTAGCAATGTATAAAGTGTATTTCTGATTAGTTTAAAGTTATCTTCATTGAAAAAAACAGTGTTTTTGTTTCAAAAATAAGGAAATTTCTAAGTGACCCCAAACTTTTGAACGGTAGTGTGTATGTATGTATATATATATATATATATATACACAAATAGGTGAGCACAAATCACCATTCATGGACATCACTTGTGGTGTGCCCCTGGCGTCAGTTTTAGGACCCAAACTCTTTATTTTATATAAAATGACATATTCCAAGTATCAAAAATTCAGAAATTTATTTTGTTTGCGGATGACATAAATATCCTTTGCACTGGTGAGAATTTACAGCAGGCTTTAGAGGTGGTCACAAGAGAAATGAAAAGGTTAAAGCAGTGGTTCAATAAAAATAAATTATCTCTAAATTTGGAGAAAAAAACAAATATGTTGTTTGGAAATTATAAAATAAATTATGAAATAATGGTAATGATAGATGATACCAGAATTGAAATAGTACAGGAAAATAAGCTTGTTGGGGTGACGCTAGACAATAAAATCTGCTGGAAACCTCACATCAGTCATAATCGCGCCAAGTTAGAAAAATATATAGGGAACCTGAGGAAGGCAAGACACATTTTGGACTATAGTAGTAGATTAGTTTATTTGACAGGGACAGTGCAATAAACATAGACAATTAATCAAAGACAATCAATCTGATGTGTTGCACATAGAGTGTATAGCTATTAGCTAATTTGCAACTCTTGTCCCTGGATGGGCTTTAGAAAAAAGAATCAAGATAAAAAATATACACAATAACCACATACATCAATGCAGAAAAATTATAAATACACAATTATAAATATTATAAATATTATAAATACACAAATATAACAGCCTGACTCACATTTAACATAAATATTATAAATATTATAAATACACAAATATAACAGCCTGACTCACATTTAACACATATAACATAACTCACATTTGCCTATTTCAGGCCTTCCTCCCTCCGTCACTCACTATAAACAAACACATTTATTCCTTCCCTTCATTCACTCTCACTTTGCAGACAATTAATTCATACATGAGTACATTCTTGTTTATTTTTCAGCCAGTTTTTAACATTTTTAGTGAATGTTTTAAAGTCCGTTATTATTTTAATTTCATTTGGCATTGTGTTCCAGATGTGACTGCCCTTTATAGAGAAAGCTGTTTGTCCAAATGTGGTTCTGCGGTGGAATATTTTACAGTTATTGTTAACAGAACTCCTGGTGGCTCTGCTGCTGTCCTGTCTTTGGACGAAACCAGCAAGTGGCTCGGGTGCTGATTTATGGAAACATTTGAACGTTAATTTCAGAAGACAGAGGTCAATGAAGCTCTCAAAACTCAATAGGTTGTATTTTTTTAAAACATTACAGTGATGCCACCTAATGGGCTTTTTGTCCAAGATTTTTAGGGTTTGATTATATAATGAACCTATATGTCTTATTGTGGAAGGGGCTGCTTGAGCCCAGACTGTCAAACAGTATGATATATGAGAAAAAACCATAGAATGCATATACAGTGCAGCTGCTTCGTAAGGTATGTAATATCTAATTAATTTAAAGCAGTTCAGATTTTTTTTTACTGTTTTTGAAATTTTCTTTATATGAAGATTAAATTTGAGTTGAGGATCTAGTACAATGCCAAGGTATTTGAATTCTGTAGCTAAACTGATGTCATGATCATGTATATTAACTTTAAAATGTTGCAGGTTACATTTTTTGATTGAAAAGCACATTGAGACAGTTTTCTGAAGGTTCAGCAATAGATGGTTCTTGAGGAGCCACTCTTGGACATCAACCATACTTGTAGACAGTACATCTGCAGCCTGTGCTGGAGTCTTGGCAGCTGTGTAAATAACTGCATTATCTGCATAAAGTTGGCATGTTGCAGCTGAGCAGTGTAACGGCAAGTCATTAATAAAAATGCTGAAAAGTAAAGGACCAAGAATGGACCCTTGTGGGATACCCATGCGGTTGTTTAAAAATGAGGATTTATCCTGGTGAACTTTTACACACTGTTCTCTATTCTGGAGATAAGATGCAAACCATTCTAATGTATTTGGGGAGAAGTTAAAAGATACCATTTTGGATAAAAGCAAACTGTGGTTTACAGTATCGAAAGCCTTTTTGAGATCTAGAAAAACAGCTCCTACCACATTACCCCTGTCCAAGGACTGTTTGACGTTTTCAATAAGGCAACAATTTGCTGTTTCTGTTGAGTATCCTGGTCTAAAACCAAATTGATGTGGATGAAGAAGTTGACTGTCTTGTAAGTAGTCTATCAGCTGTGTAGCTACAACTTTTTCAAGAACCTTAGATAGGACTGGTAAGATAGAGATTGGGCGGTAATTGCATATATCGTCTTTACTGCCTGATTTATGAACTGGTATGATGACAGCTTTTTTCCAGCCAGATGGAAATGTACTAGACCTAATGGAGAGATTAATGAGATGGGTCAGTGGTTTGATTAATATTTTGCTGTGCATTTTGAGAAAGGAGGTGCTCATATTGTAGATATCATTAGTTTTTGAGTTTGACAGTGTTTTAACAATACCAGCAATTAACTTCTCATTTACCTCATCGATGTGAAAAGTATCTGTTGGGAGTATGGAATTTGTGTTGTTGAGCACATTTGGCAGCACAAAAATTTTTGTTAAGTCTTCCACAGAGCCCACAAAGTGTGAATTAAATTCATTTGCCAAAGTAGCCTTGTCACTGACGGTCTTGCCATTGATTCTAAGTTCCTTTACCCCCTTCTGATCGTTTTTTTTATTAGTTAAGTTATTTAAATGCCTCCATAGGGAACTGTTGTTACCCTTTGCATGATCTATCAGTTTATTGTAATAAGATATTTTTGATTTTCGCAGCTCATGTACCACTTTATTTCTTAAACTTTTGTACACAAGGTGATCATTTTGTAGTTTGGAGGTTAGTGATGTTTTCAGTGCATAGTCTCGCCTCTTCATAAGTTTTCTTATTTCATTATTTAACCATGGTAGGCTAATCTTCTGTTGTCTACTTTTAATTTGCTTTGAAAATTTTTCTATAGACTTTGTGATTGTTGCAGTTATAAAATTACAACAATCATCTACTTCACATGTTGCCACGAGCTGCTCCCAATTTTGATTCTCTAAGTAATGTTCAAACTCCTCATTTTTTGATTTGGGGATAATAAAATTTGATTTGTCAATATCGACTCCCCCAAAATACTGTAGTCGCTTTTTAGTAAGTTTCCTGACAGCAAGAACCATGTTATGATCTGAGAGACCAGTTACAAGATTATAGGTTCTGGTTATTCGTTCTGGTTTATTAGTAAATACCATGTCAATAAGTGTTCTGGATTGTTTGGTTATCCTGGTGGGTCCTTTGATGATTTGCTGGTAATTAAATTTAGTCATGAGGCTTTTCAGTTTTTGTTTGTCTTTTTTATCAGACCAGTTGATATTAAAGTCACCATGAATTATTGTTTCTCTGTTCTTCTCAAATTGTTTAACCAGATCACTTAATTCATTATAAAAGGAAGAGTTGTGTGACGGTGGGTTGTACACTACTGCAATGTTGAAATTCATTACCGGAGAGAGACATACATTAACAGCTAAACATTCAAGTGAAGTATTCAAATCAACCAGTTGACATTTATATTTCTCTTTGATGTAAATTAAAACACCTCCTCCCCTCCCTACCTGCCTGTCTTTTCTAAAACACTGGTAGCCCACAATATCGATCATATTAGTGTCTATGTTACTGTGTAGCCAGCTTTCTGAGAGACAAAGGTAGTCCAGATTTGAGTCCAACAGCAACACCGAAATCTCATCTCTTTTGGGGATTATGCTCCGTATGTTTAAATGACCGCCGAGGATCCCCTTTGGTTTAGCCTTGGTGTCCCAAAGAACTCGTGCATGATTAACAGTTTGGAAAAATAAATGTTGTTTTTGCTTTTGTACAGCTCGGTTTTGTGCTAACCCAGTGGTCTGCTGTTTAATAGTGGCAGGTCCAGGGTTAAGGTGAATATCTCCTGCCAGAAGTAGCAGAACTAACAGAACTTTAACTGTATATCCTCTGCCATATTGTGATTTTTGCTTAACAGCCATGTTTGCCTTAATTTGGAAGTTTTTGCTCAGGGCTTTTAAAGACCACATAGAGTGTAGGGTGAGATGTCCAAGCCCAAATCCATACAGATAAAACTTTTTAACTTCACCTTTGGTTGAGTTTGTCGGAAAATCCTTCTTGTTGCAGGTCCAGACACACAAAGACAAAACGAAGAGGAAGTAGAGAAGTAGAGAAGGCTTATTAGTGGTGCCCATCAGCCCACTTTTTAATCCGGTGGCAGCCATCTTCAGTCTTTCTTGGAAAGAAGGAAAAGGAAAATCTGTGGATAGTAAAATAAATTCTGCTTATATCGCCAGAATCTGATCCGATCGTCCTCGAATCCAGCTGGGCCTCAGCTAGCCAACTAGCCCCTTCCGCTGCTGGTCTCGTTGCTCATAGTCGCCGTAACTGGTCTCCCGTCCCGCTCCTCCAACCGAGTCTCGTCACACACCGCCGCTGCCACCGAGCTCCGCTGAGGTCACGGTAAATCCTCCGCTAGGCACCGCCACCTACCGTCGTCTGCCTGGGTGAAATCTCTGCTGAGCCCCGTCAACAAATAGCCGCTTGCCTGGTAGTATCTCCGCTGGGCCTCGCAGCTGGGCTTCGATTCAGGCTGGTGTAAGGTGGAATGACTGGCGCCAACATTAAGCTAACTAGCGTTAGCTTAGCAATCGCTTCGGGTAGTCTCGTCGCACACCGCCGCTGCAGTCACGGTAAGTCCTCCGCTGGGCACCGCCGCCTACGGCCGTCTGCCTGGGTGAAATCTCTGCTGAGCCCCGTCAAACAAATAGCCGCCTGCCTGGTAGTATCCCCGCTGGGCCTCGCAGCTGGGCTTTGATTCAGGCTGGTGTTAGGTGGAATGGCTGGCACCAGCATTAAGCTAACTAGCGTTAGCTTAGCAATCGCTTCAGGTAGGGCACATCAGTGAATCACAAGGAAGCGCTGGAATCGCTGGTCAGTTTACTCACAGTGGCCGGATAAAAGCGATCAAAGGGGTAATCCACCGGAGGTATATCCGATCGCTGTAGGTAGTTATTTAGAGACTGGCGCCAGCATTAAGCTAACTAGTGTTAGCTTAGCAATCGCTTCAGGTAGCATTAAGCTAACTAGTGTTAGCTGAGCAATCGCTTCAGGAAGGCGCAGGAAGTCGCTGGAGAAAGGCGATTAAAGGGCAATCCAACGGAGGTGGCAATTCAGCCCGTGCGTGTTCGCCACGAGCGCCGATCGCTGCAGGCCAGCCACTTTTAATGGCAAAATCAGTGACTTTGTCTCAGCACTGAAAAAGTGTGACCATCCCGGTCGCCATCTTGAGAGTCTTGAGAGTATAAATCATTATACTTGATGTACAATTCACTGTTTTTACCATATCTTAACTACTGTGTAGAGGTCTGGGGAAACACCTACAAAACCAACCTACAGCCAGTATAGATAGATAGATGTACTTTACTGATCTCAAACTGGGAAATTGCAGTTTAACAGCAGCCGTTCATATTAATCCCTGATTTTAAATATGTGCGTGTTAAAATGTTTAAATGAATGTTTATTCTTGCATGTTAATTTAAAAGCACTAGTTATAAAGTTGCATGAATCACTGAAGTAAGTTAGATTTTATACATAAGTGTATAGATGAATCTTCAGTATTAAAATATGTCACTCTGGAGGAAAGTTTCCTCAAGTCATGTGACTGGTCGCCACCAGTCTCTGCTTAGCAACAGCTCTCTCAATACTATTGGTTGTTACAGACAAAAGCCTGTTTGTTCGATGGACTAAAGTTCATAAAACCCGCCCACAAAGGAAGACTGTTGGCTTGGGCTCCTGTCAATCCCCGGAAGCCAGCGAAAGTTTTCCGCAGATTAAGAGGGGAGACGCCCTCCTTCAGAGCCTTTTCACTTCTCACTGAAAGTTTCAGAAGACTGCTTTTGCACTTCACTTCTACAGAACAAAGGAGACTTCTCACACATACTTCCTCTACGGACCTCTTGAGGGTTGCAGACCATCTAGGAATTGATTTTTCCTTTCCTGAGCTCACATCTTAATTCCGAGTCAAACTCCCGTTCCTAGATGTCTTTTTCTAACTTTTTCCCTGTTAAACTTTCTTTAAACTCACCGTTCCATTTTTTTTATTATATATATTTTTTGTTAAGATCTTTGAGTGACCATCTCCACACTAGAAGCTATTTTTACTCCACTAAGTCAGTAAGTTGTCATTTAATTTTGTATTGAGATCAGATTTTGTAATTATTCTCAAATTCCCTTGGGAGAACAGCCAATCCATGAACGTTGTCACGGAGAAGAGAAAACACCCATTGCCATCTTAGCTGGACTTCAGCCCAACTGTGATCTACAGTCAAAATCTCATCGTGTGACAATAGACTGGAAAGCTGCCATACCCTGTCCGAATATCTGCTGGCAAGATATTCTGGTTTTGGCGCCATCTACAATTAAAGCTACAAAGAAGCCAATGATGAAGGATCTCCACCATGCAATGGGTCACGTGAGCTGCAATCTTTATTTATCTGCTGAATAAAACGTCTGAGATTTGAGAATAATTATGCATCTGATCACCACTGTGCTGATCGGGCAGCACAGTGGTGCAGTGGTTAGCACTGTTGCCTTACAGCTAGAAGGTTCCTGGTTCAAATCCCCAGGGTGGCAAGGGTTGGAACCTTTCTGTGTGGAGTTTGCATGTTCTCCCTGTGCTGCGTGGGTTTACTCCGGGGGCTCCGGTTTCCTCCCACAATCCAAAGACATGCATGTTAGGTTAATTGGCTGTTCTAAATTGTCCCTAGATATCTGTTTCCTATAGGCCCTTAGAATAGAGGGTTAGTACTAGTGAAAGCGCTTTGAGTGGTCTTTGTGACTAGAAAAGCGCTATATAAGTGCAGGTTAGTTAGTAGTTAGTTAGTTAGATACAAAATTAAAGAGCAATTAATATAACTCTTCTTTTCATTAAAACTCCAGTTTCATTTTCTTAAGATTAATCCAGAATTTTCCATATAATTAGTTTCATTTTCCCCATAAATTTGCCCTCACTTTTCCATAATCTGTTAACTTCAAACTGATCTAAATTCAGCTTACATTTTCACCCTGGTTCTGCAAATGTTCACATTGTTACTCTATCATTTACAAGTTTAATTTAATGGTTAATGCAAATCATTTCAATGTCCTTTAATCATCATTTCATTTAATAAATACGTGAACATGAGAGAAGTTGTTGGGAATTTATTTCATTCTGAGTCTGGTTTCTTAGCCCTAGTATCGAATTCACTAATATTTTGAGACTGATTATTAATTAATTTATTGAGTAATTAAACAGGTATAAATTGAAATTAATGACTAAAGTGTTCACCAAAGAGGTGAGCTGGTGCCCCAACGAGTGTTTACTATAAACCTTTTCTGTGTGTGGACCCGGAGTAAATCTCAGGTCCTGATACATTAATGTAAATTAAATAATCTTTATACCTGATCATAATTATAAATCACATATTGCTACAGTTGTTTGTGGCGGTGCCTTGCATGGCAGCAGCCCATCCTGATTCTAGATGTGATTAACATTGTAGATAGGAGAAACGTAATTTCATTCTACTGTACATGATTGGCTGTATGGATTGAATGACAATAAAGTTGACTTCTTATGTAAGGATGGATGTGTGTAAATGTTGATATGTCTAAAAATGTCTATTTTGGGGTCTAAATAGAGGTAATGTGTATGTATTTCACATGGGTTGTATTTAGGGGAAAAGGAGTTGGTGTCATG
Source organism: Pholidichthys leucotaenia (assembly GCA_020510985.1). Lineage (NCBI taxonomy): Eukaryota > Metazoa > Chordata > Actinopteri > Cichliformes > Pholidichthyidae > Pholidichthys > Pholidichthys leucotaenia. The sequence goes on along the minus strand of CM035843.1, from coordinate 201,031,234 downwards.
AATTGCCCGTTAAACAGACGAGAAATAGGACACCAAATGCATGCTGAAGGTTTTTGCACATTTATTAACTTAAAGACAACACAAAAACGCTCCCAAGCAGACTGGTGAGAATGTAGGAAAATAAAGAATAACTATTAAGTGCCCCAACAAGCAAACTGGTGAGCAAGTAGAAAAATAAATAATAATAATAAAGTGCTTCAACAAACTAATCCGGTGGGTGACAAGGAAAATAAACAACTGCAATGAAAAGAAATGGAATGACAAATGCTGAAGGCAAGTTGGGCTCAACATCAGTGGTGCCAATACAGGGAATGCCTGAGCCGGAAAACCCCGAGAAAAATGGGGCTTGGGAGGCAGAGAAAAAACAGAGAAAGGGGACAAGGACACCACGACGGAGCAAACAACTTACCTCGACAGCAGGAACTAATCCCACAGAAGAAGGCTGAGGGCAGGAAATCAGAGGAAAGAAGTAGTAGGATACGGCAGCAGCTGATGTTGTCATGTTCCTTAAATACTCACACATAATTACAGACAGGTGTAGCTCATGAGTAGTCAAAGGGCAGCAGCTGCACAGCCCTGGAGGAAGAGACAGCTGGAAGCTGCACAGCGCTGTCAAAATAAACAAAACAGAAACAGAAAATACAGAAACAACAAAACTCAAAATACTAAGAACAGAAAATAAACAGCAAAATAGTTGACTGGGCAGAAAGGACTGGGCACGGCACAAATCCGTGCCCCAGCAACATGACAGAGCCCCCCCTCCCCCCATGGGGTGGATACCAGACACCCCCAGGATAACATCACAAAACAAGCCTCCCACACACAAAAAAACCCACCCTGGGGGGGAAGGAGTGGGAACCCAGGAACGGAGAGACTGAAACTGAAACAAAAAACAAAAGAACACCAAAAGAAAACACTCATGACCACACTCTGTCCAAAAGGTGGAAACACAGGACTCCAAGCCCAAATAATGAGTGGGCGAACAGTTCAGGTGGTCTTCCTGAGTCCCACGGCCACTGGCATGTGTGCTGGAAAGCTTCGGGCAGCCTCCCCATGCCCCAGCACCAACAAAGCAGCAAGGGTAGTTCTGGCAAGTCCCAAGACCACCGGCATCTGTGCTGGGACACGTCGGGTGGCCTACCCTTACCCCAAAATCAATAAAACTAAGGAGGCAGTCCGTTAGGTGGTCTTTTAAGAAAATATTTTTGGGACACACCCGTGGTGGCTCCAGACGGGAGCAACGTCACACCCTCAGTGGCTCCGGACGGGAGCAATGCTGCACCCTCAATGGCTCCAGGCTGAGACAGAGTGTCCGTGATAACCCCAGAAGGAGGAGCTGACTGAACCCACGATGGTTTCTGGTGGTGAACCTGGACCCACAGAGACCTCTGGCTCAGGTGGATCTTCCCCGGTGACCCCGGAAGAAGGCTCAGGAAAAGCAAACAGAAGAGCAGGGTCAGGGTCACCGGCAGCAGTGGAGCCCAGCGAGGTGAGCTCAGGTGCAGCTGACAGCTGCACTTGGCTCTCCTCCCCATGAGCTAGACAAGACCTCTTCAAAATAGAAACAAGAGAAACAGAAGAGGAAACTTGCCTGAACTCAAGCTCCACCGCCATCTAGGACTCCATCGATCCAGGCGACAATGCTCCGGGTTCAGGCCTCTGGAGGTCTAGCTGCAACTCTGCTGCGGCAGCCTCCACAGCAGGCGTGATGGTGTGAGCAGTCTTGGTCTCCCCAGATGGAGTGAACCACGCTGGTGGCTCGTCTGGCGCGGCAGCTGGGGGTTGACTCCGTGTTGGTACTGGGTTTGAATCCTCGAGGACCACTGGCTCCTCCATCGTCCGGCGGTTCAGGTCCGGACCCGGCGGAGACTCAGGAGCAGATAGAGGAGACATGGAGGTAGTAGGTGAAAGACACTCTGTAACAGCTGGTGGAGAGAACCCAGTGGACTGCAAACACTGGGTTCTCTCTCCAGGAATCAGGTAAGAAAATTCATCTTTTAGTAATGGAATACAGGAGTTCACTTGCCTGCATTCCTGGGGGATGATGGAGTTAGCTGGTGCTCTGAGGTCTGGCTCCCTCTCTCCGAGAGCCTCAAGCGCTGTCTGGGTGAGGGTGGTGGCGAGGGCTGGTGGCGGGAGTGGCGAGCCCTCTGTCCCCGTGAATGCTTCTTCTGCCTGGACTGAAGTGAGGGAGAATCCTCTAGCAGCTCCACAGCTGTCTGGTTTTATATACCATAGTGAGGAAAGAAATCAGAGCTGGATAGTTTCAGAAGCTAGGACAAGACTCAATCAACTCAGCAGCAAAGTCCACGTAACCGAAAACAGTCGTGGGAGCGTGGGTGATCTGAGCTTTGGAAGCAAAGTTCACAACGTCCTCTGGCACCGCACACTCCTTCACACTCAGTCCCAAGACCCGGAAGTCCATGGTGATAACCCTACAATACTACAGACAGTCCACTCAAAAAAGAAAAAAGAAAAATGCCGAAACCTACAACAGCTGGTGTCCAGACTGGCCGTGTCCTTCCCCGGAGGAAGAGACAGCCAGAAGATGCACAGCACTGTCAAAATAAACAAACTGGAAACAAAAAATACAGAAACAACAAAACTCAAAATACTAAGAGAACAGAAAATAAACAGCCAAATAGTTCACTGGGCAGAAAGGACTGGGCACAGCACAAACCCGTGCCCCAGCAACATGACAGTTGGAGTAAATAAGTATTAACTTCTTCCTTCTACTTTTTGAACACTGTACACTACATCACTTTTTTATTACATTTATCATTTGTTTTGTTTTTGGTTTTTGTTCAAAATAAAGTATTTCATCATCATTAATTACATGAGACGAGAAACCACACCACACCAATGATACTCCCACCTCCAAACTTTACTGTTGGAGTAGTGTTTTTTGGTGATGTGCAGTTCCGTTTCTCCTCCAAGCATGGTGTGTAGTCTGACAGACAACGAGTTCTTTTGTCTCTCCACACTACATTCAGCTAGTATTTCATAGGTTTAAGCTTCAACATGCCTTTTCTTTAATAATGGACTCTTGTGACGTGAGCATGCATGGAGTCCATTGCCTATTGTTTACACTGTTGTACCTGCTGCCTCCATATCTTTCTGGAGCTCTTCTTGTGTTATTCTTTAGACTATCTTGAACTACTTCTGACTCCCTGGTTATAGTATATCTTGTGAGGAGCTCCTGTGTGCAGCTGGTTGATGGTAGAGTGATGGTCCATCCACTTGTGGATAATGTGTCATAGTTTGGGCTTGGGCTCTAAATCATACCCACACTTTATGTTCATTTGTTGTTTTCTGTGATAATGTCTGATTATTTTTTTGCATGTATTGCCCTCTGTGTTTCCCTGAGTCCTCTGTCATTGTCTTCTGTGTTCATCCCTTGCCTGATCCTGGGTCTGTGCACATATCTGTTTACTTATCCTTACAGCTCCTTATGTTTCCCATATCAGTAGCCACTGCCCTCTCTGTGTCACTCCTGCATTGTTGTCCTGCATGTTCTTTGTCATGCTTCATGTGCTCTCCCTGTCTGTGTTCATCTGTACGGTCCTGTGGTCCTCACCTGTAGCCACTTCCCTGATGCCCTTAATCATGCTCACCTGTCTTGTGGTTGTTAATTACCCCTGTCTATATGTACCAGTGTCGGTCTGTGTCAAGTGTGGCGTCATTAGTGTTCCTCCCTGTTCCCTGTGTGCGTTCTGGTCCATTTCCCCGTGAGTTCTGCCTGTTTGGTTTTGTTCTGTTTTCAGTCCATGTGCTGCCTTTAATTTGTTCCAGTTTTGTTAATAAATCATTGTTTTTGGCACCATACTCTTGCCTGCACATGAGTCCTCTCCACCACCACACCTGCTCGTTAAAAGCAGATTCATGACAGAATGACATCACCAAACGAGGACTGAGCAGGCATGGACTTTTGGAGCACTGGGCTGAATGTGGAGGAGTGCTGGGCAGTTCAGCTCATTGAGGGGCTGATTTCTGATGCCCGGAATAGCCACCACACCAAAGAGAGTGTTGAGCCTCCTGGAGGAAGCAATTGGAGGATTACCTCAGTTTGTCCTGCATTATCCAAATCCTGCATTAGAGTATTCTGAATCAGAAGTCTCTGCGTTTGTGTGTCCTGTGCCATTGTTTTCTGTATTTGTGCCCCTGAGATAGAAATTTCTGCTTCTGTGTCCCCTGTGCTAGAGATTTCTGCATTTATGTCCCCTGAGCTAGAAATTTCTGCATCTGGGATATCTCCTGAGTTTAGACCCTCTGTGTTATTTCCATTGTGTGGGGTTTTGTGTTGCTGCCTGAGCCATAAACTTTTATGGGTTTTGAAGCCCCCATGTTTCCTTTGAGCAAAGGGCTTCCGTTATATCTCCTGAATTTAAGGGTATTTTATTTTCACTTACTGAGCTTGAGAGTTTTTTGTTGCCTCTTCCTGAGATTGGAGTTTCTGGGAGTTAAGTTTTCATGTTACTTCCCTTGAGTATCATGCTCCTGTGTTAGCTGCCGAGCTAAGAGCCCTTGTGTTATCTTCTGAGCTAAGAGCTCCTATGCTAGCTTCTAAGTTGAGAGCTCCTGCGTTTTTTTGTGACTTGAGAGCTCCTGCATTATTTTCTGACTTGAGAGCTCCTGCGTAGTTTTCTGACTTGAGAGCTCCTGTGTTTTCTGACTTGAGAGCACCTGTGTTTTCTGAGTTGTGAGCTTCTGTGTTGCTTTTTTAGCCTAAAGCTCCCGTGTTTTCTAGGATTGGAGCTCCTGTGTTTCCTTCTGAGATTAGGGCCTCTATGAAGTCTCCTGGGTTTGAGGTTCTTCGTTGTCATGTTGTGAGGTTAAAGTGTCCAAGTTGGCACCTGCTGAGTTTGAGATCCCCGTGTGATCATCTGAGTTTGGAGTTTTCATGTCATTATTTGAGTTTTAGGTCTTCCATGTCATCATTTGGGTTTAAGGGTTCCATGTCATTTGGGTTTAGGTTTTCATATCATCTTCTGGGTCTGAGTGGTCATGTCAGCTTCTGAGTTTAAGTTTTCATGTCAGCTTCTGAGTTAAGTTTTTATGTCAGTTTTTGGTTTAAGTTTTCATGTCAACTTTTGGTTTAAATTTTCTTGTCAACTTTTGGTTTAAGTTCCCATGTCATCATCTGGGGTTAAGTTGTTCAGGTCATCATCTGAGGTTAAGGTTTTCATGTTTTCTTCTTATTTTAAGTTCCCATGTTTTCTCCAGAGCTCATATGTTGCTTTCTCCTGAGTTTGTAATCCCTGTGTTGTCATCACCTCCTGAGTTTACTGTGCCTGTGTTACTTGTTTTGCCCCACCATGCCTATGTCCCCCTCTTCCCACCCTATTGTGGTATTTTTCTTGGTCTTGGTTTAAAAGGCATCTACAATTCACCCTTGGGGGGGGGGGGCTGTCATAGTTTGGACTTGAGCTTTGGATCAAGCCCACACTTTATGTTCATTTATTGTTTTCTGTGATCATGTCTGATTATTTTTTGCATTTATTGCCCTCTGTGTTTCCCTGAGTCCTCTGTCATTATCTTCTGTGTTCATCCCTCGTCTAGTCCTGGGTCTGTGTGCATATCTGTTTACTTGTTCTTACAGGTCCTTATGTTTCCCATATCAGTAGCCACTGCCTTTTCTGTGTCACTCCTGCATTGTTGTCCTGAATGTTTTTTGTCATGCTTCATGTGCTCTCCCTGTCTGTGTTCATCTGTACAGCCCGTCTATCCTGTGCTCCTCACCTGTAGCCACTTCCCTGATGCCCTTGATCATGCCCACCTGTCTTGTGGTTGTTAATTACCTCTGTCTATATGTACCAGTGTCAGTCTGTGTCAAGTGTGGCGTCATTGGTGTTCCTGCCTGTTCCCCGTGTGCGTTCTGGCCCATTTCCCCGTGAGTTCTGCCTGTTTGGTTTTGTTCTGTTTTCAGCCCATGTGCTGCCTTTAATTTGTTCCAGTTTTGTTAATAAATCATTGTTTTTGGCACCATACTATCCTCTCCACCACCACACCTGCTCGTTAAAAGCAGATTCATGGCACAATGTCCCCAGTAGTGCTTACTAGAAGATTCAGAAGTTTTGATATACATATATGCATGTCTGTAAACTTGCAACAATCAAGTTGTGAAGGTGTTGGGAGAGCTCTTGTCTTTTACACACTAGGAGATGATAATAATAATGCATCGCATTTACAGTATCGCACAAAAGTGAGTACACCCCTCACATTTTTGTAAATATTTTATTATATCTTTTCATAGCACAACACTGAAGATATGACACTGATACAATGTGAAGTAGTCAGTGTACAGCTTGTATAACAGTGCAGATTTGTTGTCCCCTCAAAATAACTCAACACACAGCCTTTTGTCATGAACCTGGGTTTGGCGGTCCCAAACCCAGTTCTGATCCGTGGTTATTTTGGCCTGCTTCTCCATTTATTTTCCATCAGGCGCTTCAGGGAGTTCTTTGGGTCCTTGCTCCCTGACAGCTCGGGCATGCTCCCCTCCTCCTGTCAGTATCGCCAGCTGATCCTCATTATTGGGTGTTCACACACATACACGCACACACTTCATTCATTCTCATTCACATGCTCATACACTCACTCATGCACACGTTTTCAATTATGTCCAGCCTACACATTCTCACACCGGCGGTCTCTTCCCTCATTAGTATTATGACTACTTTAACCTGTGAGAGTTGAGAAAGACCGCCAGAGCATTGTATGAGCTTCATACACGGCAGTGTGTACCTCCATGTATGCAATTCACCACTACCTATGTTACGCTGTCAGCCTGCCTTATCGTCATCCACCGGACTGCACGGACTGCCCTGGATCACTCCTGCACCATAAGTCTATGTTTGCCTTTCACTCCATGCCAACAGCAGCCCTGCAGCAATAGGCATTCCCTTCCCCGGGCAGTAGAGCATCCAGGAGGCGTCCCTGAATGTCTGGTGACCTTAAGCCAATCTAACCAGCGTTCTGTGTTATCATGACTGTTTGCTGGACTTATGGTTTTGGAGTTATGTTCAATAAATTGCACAAATCTACTCATACGACTGGGTTTTTCATTCTGTCCTTGTGCACCGCGTAATGGCGCACAAGGATTCATAACAGAATGTTCGGCCAGCAAGAAAAAAACCCAGCGGAGTACACGTGTGTTTTTTTCTTTTTCTTTATACCTTTTCCCCCCTTTTCTCCCAAGTATCAGCATGGTGGTTCAGACGGAGAGGGAGCTGGAGAGGGAGCTGTGCTCACTGTGCCTCTTGGAGGAGATTTTTTCATGGACACAGAAGCCCTGTTCATCCCAGGCCGTTCGACAGGCTCGGGACACAGCGATGAGGGTAATGGAGAGAAAAAGACTCTGGAATCATCCCGAGGCAATGGAGATTCTCCGGGACATCTTCGCTGTGCCATGCGAGGGGTCGGATGAGGATCTCCCAGTGTCCGAGCCCCTTGCGGCCACTCTGTTCTCTTCCTCGGGGAATACGGAGCTTCTCTGCACAGGTGACTCGCTGCCCAGCATGGCACTTCGTATCCCAGATTATCTAGTGCCCGAGCCGTCTGTGAAGAAGAAGAGGAAGAACTCTGCCGAAAGAAGCTTCCAGCCTCGCCGACGACAGCCCTGCCTTCAAGATGGTGGCAGCACGCATGGACGCAGCAGCCCCTCTTGGCATCAGCGAGTGTGAGAGTTTTGAGTGTTTTGATCTTCCCAGACGTACATTCTGTAAAACTTACAACTGTGAGGCCTTATTAAACATCAAGGTACTGCACGCTGCAAGAATCGCAGCAATCGGTTGTGATTTGGACATTCTACGCCAGCATGGAATTCTGGCGGAGTCCCTGCTGGAAGCTACCCAAGAGAGGAGGAGGCGTAAGCAGAGCGAACGCAAGCAAAAGCGTGGAAAAAGGGCCGGGATCCATGCTAGGCTAAAGGCTAACCCCTCCAGACCAGCGGTACCGTCGCTCATTCTCTCTAACGTCCGCTCCCTCGAAAACAAGCTGGACGAGCTGCGTCTGCTGAGAGAAACCCGGAGAGAGTGGAGAGACTGCAGTGTGCTTGTGTTCACGGAGACATGGCTCCACCACAACATCCCTGACGAGGCCATTCAACTGGAAGATATGGCGATGTTCTGTGCCGACAGGGAAACGGCGAGCTCCGGTAAGAGCCGGGGGGGTGGGCTATGCATCTATGTTAACAAGAACTGGTGCGTTAATGCCACGTTAGTGTCTAAACACTGCTCTTTGTTGGCGGAGTTCCTTATTGTAAATTGTCGGCCATATTATTTGCCGAGGGAATTCAGCAACGTGTTGTAGCGGCTGTTTACATAGCGCCAAGCGCTAATGCTAACGCTAATGCTAAGAAGGCCCTCGGGGAATTGCACAATGCGATTAGTGAAATCCAAACTTCACACCCAGACAGTTTTGTGGTGGTTGCGGGGGATTTTAACCACACCAGCTTAAAGACTGTGCTTCCCAAGTTTAAACAATGTGTAGACTTTAAGACCAGAGGAGAGAATATGTTGGACTTAGTGTACACAAACACAGATGCATATAAGGTGATACCCCGCCCCCATCTCGGCCTTTCTGACCACATATCCGTGCTGCTGCTGCCTGCCTACAAACCTTTATTGAAGCGCAGCAGGCCAGCAGTGAAACAAATCAGAATTTGGCCAGAGAGTGCAACCTCTGCACTGAAAGACTGTTTTCTGCACACAGACTGGGAGGTCTTCAAAATAGCAGCCTCCCAGGAAGACAAGACAGATGTGAAGGAGTATGCTGAAACGGTCACCAGCTACATCGCGAAGTGCACAGAGGATGTCACTACAGTGAAGACCATTACTATGCGGGGTAACCATAAGCCTTGGATGACTGCAGAGGTGCGCTCGCTGCTTACAGCCAGGGAGGCAGCCTTCAGAGCGAAGGACAGGATCGCCCTCCGCTCAGCCAGGTCTGCGCTCTCAAAGGGAATTAAGGCGGCAAAGCACGCCTATGCAGAGAAAATCCAGGGACACCTCTGTGACACTAGGAACACCAAGCAGATGTGGCAGGGAGTTCGGACACTGACGGGCTATAAGTCTAGGCAGGGGGTCAATGATAACGACGCTTCGCTTCCAGACAGGCTTAACGACTTCTTTGCACGTTTGGAAGCATCAAACTCGACAATCAGAGGGAGGGCTGGCCCTCCCCCACCATCGGTCGGACCAGCTTTTACCATCAACACAGCGGACACACAGAGGACCCTAACCAGAGTCAACCCACGTAAAGCTGCAGGTCCGGACAACATCCCGGGACATGTGCTCCGAGACTGCGCGAGCGAGTTGGCAGATGTCCTGACTGACATTTATAACATCTCTCTGAGTCAGGCCATCGTTCCCAGATGCTTCAAGACCTCTATCATTGTACCGGTGGCAAAGAAACCAGTTGTGTCCTGTTTGAATGACTATCGTCCTGTTGCACTGACACCAATTGTGATGAAGTGTTTTGAACGGCTTGTCAAACCACACATTACAGCCTGCCTCCCTGCATCACACGACCCGCTCCAGTTTGCATATCGTTCAAACCGCTCCACGGAGGATGCTATAGTCACCACCCTACACTCTGTCACCACCCACCTGGACCAGAAAGACACCTACGCCAGACTCCTGTACATTGATTTCAGTTCAGCATTCAACACCATTATTCCCCAGAGACTGATGGAGAAATTACTCCTTCTCGGTCTGAACACCGCCACATGTCTCTGGATCCTGGATTTCCTGACTGAGAGACCTCAGTCTGTCCGGGTTGGAAACAACATCTCCAAGTCTGTCACGCTGAGCACCGGATCCCCTCAAGGCTGTGTACTCAGTCCACTGTTGTTTACACTTCTAACACATGACTGTGTATCCAGACACGAGGGGAACCAGATTATTAAGTTTGCAGATGACACCACGGTGGTGGAACTTATCCAGAGGGATGAGGAATCAATGTACAGGGAAGAAGTGAGAGACCTGGAGGGCTGGTGCAGGGAGAACAATCTGGTGCTCAACGTGGACAAAACGAAGGAGATGATTATCGACTTCCGGCGGTCGCAGCCCGAGCACGCCCCCCTCAGCATCGGCGGCCGTTTAGTGGAGAGAGTAGAGAACATCAAGTTCCTCGGAGTGCAGATCTCGCAGGACCTGACCTGGAGCAAGAATTCCTTGGACATCAGGAAGCGGGCTCAGCAGAGACTGCACTTCTTGAGGAAACTCAAACAGGCCTCTCTCCCCATCTGCATCCTCAGGACCTTCTACAGAGGTGTGGTGGAGAGTGTTCTGACGTACTGCATTGCTACATGGTACTCCAGCTGCAGTATGTCAGACAAAAAAGCCCTGCAGAGGATAGTCAAGGGGGCGGAGAGGGTAATTGGAGTCTCCCTCCCCTCTGTCCAAGAACTTTTTCAGAACTGTTGTAGGAGCAGGGCACTAAACATTGTCAAGGACCGTTCTCACCCTCTGCATAAACACTTTGAACTTCTTCCATCTGGTAAACGATTCCGGAGCATCAGAGGCAGAACCACCAGACTGATCAACAGCTTCCTTCCACAAGCTGTCAGGATGCTGAACAGTTGACCCGGAATCTCTCATACACACTACTGCACCTACGGACATTTTGTATATTATTTGTATATTATAGTTAGTTAGTTTTTTTTTTTTGCTTTTTTTTTCCCCCAAGTATGTCTCAGGGATGTGTGAATGGATGGGGGGGTGGGGGGTGGGGGGGTGAAGCTATGTGTAAGTGTGTCTTAAATCATGCTGCTTCTATCTATATGGATGCCGAGAGAAACGCAATTTCATCTTGCCTGCACTACAGTTGTATGTACAGCAATATGACAATAAAGTTTGATTTGATTTGATTTGATTTGCCTTCTCGTCCTGAGCCGTATCCTGCTCCGTCCCCGGAGGAGCTGGAGGAATGCAGACTGGCTCTTCAGGCGGAGACGGACCTCATCTTGGAGGTGAAGCCGTGGCTCCTCCCGGAGATGGCTGGGAGATTGGAGGAATTTTCCCCGAGGGATGGGGAGCCACAGCCTGAGGAGCGTGCTCTCTCTCCACACCTCCCTGACCCCAAGACAACAGCTGACGTCATCACTTCTCAGGAATTCAGGCAAGTGCTTATTCAGTCTCTTTTATTGTCACCTGAAACTGCCTGTCTGATTCCTGATGAGCTGTCAGCTGACGATCGTGTTTCCCCTGTTTCTCCCGTGCCATTGTCTATACCGGAAGATGAGTCCCAGACGCAGGAGAGGCTGTCACAGGGGAGAGTGGACCTCCCACCGTCTGTCTCCTCTCGTCAAAGCCGTTCCCGGAGGGCCCTCCACAAGAGTCCTGCTGAGCTGCCGCCCATCTCATCTACCTCCGTCACCATGGAGACGGCTCCTCCACTCTCCATGAGGGGGCCCAAATCCAAGTTGGGCACAGAGAGAGACGATTGGCCTCCATTTGTGGGCTACATAGACAATTGGAGCTCATTTTGGGAAAACCTGGTCTTATTAGACGAGACAGCGTCCATCCCACTTTGGATGGTGCTTCTCATTTATCTAACAATCTGGCATCTTTTTTATCCAAATTTCCAAAACCTTGACAACTCAGAGTTGGGACCAGGAAGCAGAGTCGCAGTCTTACACGCCTCTCTGCAGATCCTCTTCATCCGCCACCCCTCAACTTAGACCCTGTCTTCCCCATCAGAGAATCACTGTCTGCTCCCTCCAAAGTAAATAAAAATATAATGTATAAGCATACCAAAGTGATTAAACAAAAAGTTGGTAAAAGTCGAATTAAACATGAAACCTCTAAGTTTAATGATTTGGCCTCTGTTCCTCCTCATAATTTAATAATTAAATGCGGTTTGTTAAATATTAGGTCTCTAACTCCCAAGTCTCTGCTAGTCCATGATGTGTTAATTGATCATCAGATTGATTTAATATCCCTTGCAGAGACTTGGTTAGGGCAAGAGGATTACTGTATGTTGGTTTAAATGAATCAACTCCCTCTGGTTATTTAAACTGTCAAAATCCCAGAAGTTCTGGTCGTGGAGGAGGAGTAGCAACAATTTACCATTCCAAATTACTAGTTAATGTAAAGCATAAAACACATTATAATTCCTTTGAGGGCCTGGTCCTCAGTATTGGGCATTTTTAGCAATTTTAGGCTAAACCCAATTTTATTTGCCATATTTTATCGTCCTCCATCAACCTTCTCAGAGTTTTTATCTGAATTTGCTGAATTCTTAAGCTGATTTAGTGCTGAATTTAGTGCTGAATTATAGTAGGGGACTTTAATATACATGTAGATGGAAATAGTGATTGCCTTAATTTGGCATTTAATTAAATATTAGACTCGGTGGGGTTTTCTCAAAAAGTAGGAAATTCTACCCATTATCTCCACCATACGTTGGACCTTGTTCTGACATGTGGCATAGAAATAGAAAATCTGGTAGTGTCTCCTCATAACCCTGTACTGTCAGACCATTGTCTGTTAACCTTTGATTTTACTATTTCTGACAATTTGGCTCCTAAGGAAAAATATTACTACAGTAGATGCCTCTCAGATGATGTTGTTACCAAATTTATGCAGATTGTTTCCTCTATGCCATGTGTCAACACAACGGAAATAAGCTATAGACAGCTTGCTTCTTCTGTAATTGATAGCATGGTAGATAGTGTTACTCTGCATCAGACTCTAGACATGATAGCCCCTTTAAAAATGAAAAAGTCTAATCAGAGATTTCTAACTCCTTGGTTCAACACAGAAATTCATAGCTTAAAACAGAAGACTTGTCAATTAGAAAGAAAATGGTGCTCCACTAATTTAGATGAAATCTATTTAGCTTGGAGAAATCATCTTTTAATTTATAAAAAAAATCTCTGAGAAAAGCTAGAACGAGTTATTATTCTGCACTAATAGAAGAGAACAAGAATAATCCCAGGTTTCTTTTCAGCACTGTAGCCAGGCTGACAAAGAGTCAGGACTCTGTCAATCCTAGCATTCCCTTAAAGCTTACTAGTCAGGACTTTATGAACTTTTTCAATAATAAAATTTCATCTATCAGAGATAAAATCGGTGAGATTCTTCCTACCATTAACTTAAATACAGTAACTACTACAACTCCTTCAACTGACATCTGTTTGGATCAGTTTACTCCAATTGACCTTTTAGAGTTAGACAAAATAATTTCCTCATCCAAGCCTTCAACTTGTCTTTTAGACCCTATTCCTACCAGGTTATTTAAAGAAATCTTCCCATTTATTGGTAGCTTTATTCTTCAAATAATCAATTCTTCATTATCGTTAGGCGATGTACCGCAGGCCTTTAAAACTGTTGTAATTAAACCCTTACTCAAAAAGCCAACGCTGGATCCAGGAGTTTTATCTAACTATAGACCAATTTCTAATCTCCCTTTCATTTCAAAAATCTTAGAAAGAGTTGTTGCTACGCAATTATTTGACCACTTGCAGGGAAATGGTTTATATGAAGAGTTTCAATCTGGGTTTAGAATCCATCATAGTACTGAAACAGCCTTAGTGAAGGTCACTAATGACCTCCTGATCACATCTGATAATGGACTTGTTTCTGTACTTGTCCTTTTAGACCTTAGTGCAGCTTTTGATACTATCGATCATAATACTCTACTTGACAGATTAGAACACTATGTTGGACTTAATGGAACTTCGTTGCAGTGGTTTAGATCTTATTTATCTGATAGGTTCCAGTTTGTTCATGTCAGTAATGAGTTTTCTTTCAAATCAAAGCTCAGTTATGGAGTTCCACAGGGATCTGTGCTAGGCCCTACTCTTTTTAGTTTATATATGCTTCCGTTAGGCAGCATTCTTTGAAAGCACTGTATACATTTTCATTGTTATGCAGATGACACACAATTATACCTGTCAGTGAAGCCAGATGATGGTAATCAATTAGCCATGTTAGATGCCTGTCTTAAGGAAATCAAAGCTTGGATGACTTGCAATTTCCTGCTATTAAATTCAGATAAGACTGAAGTCATTCTTGTTGGTCCAAAAAACCTTAGAAATACCTTTCCAAATCAAACTTTTAGTTTGGATGCAGTTACTCTTTCTCTTAATAGCTCTGTGAGGAACCTTTGAGTTATTTTTGATCAAGATCTGTCTTTTAGTTCACATATTAAATTTGTTTCTAAGACTGCCTTCTATCATTTGCGTAATATTGCCAAGATTAGGAGCATCTTGTCTCAGAGTGATGCTGAGAAATTGATCCACGCTTTTGTTAGCTCTAGATTAGATTATTGTAACTCTCTATTATCAGGTTGTCCTAAAACATCTCTAAAAAGTCTTCAGTTGATCCGAAATGCTGCAGCAAGAGTTTTAACAGGTACTAGAAAGAGAGATCATATCTCTCCGGTTCTGGCCTCCCTTCATTGGCTTCTCATAGAGTTTAGAATTAAGTTTAAAATCCTTCTTCTCACTTTCAAAGCTCTAAACAATGAGGACCCTTTTTATTTAAAAGATCTGATTCAACCCTGTTATCCTAACAGAGCACTATGCTCCCAAAATGCTGGATTACTTGTAATACCTAGAATCTCCAAAAGTACAACGGGGGGCAGAGCCTTCAGTTATCAAGCTCCTCTCTTGTGGAACCAGCTGCCAATCTGGATTCAGAAGTCAGACTCTATCTCTGTTTTTAAGAATAGGGTTAAAACCTTCCTTTTTGATATAGCGTACAATTAGGGAGGGATCATATGTTTCTGAACCCTCCTTTAGTTATGCTGCTATTAGGTTTAGACAGCCGGGGGACCTCCAATAATTGCACTGAACTTCACTCCTTTCTTCACTCTCAATGAAATATTTGGGGGTTTTTTTTGCTGGTCGTTAACATCGGTTTGTTCTCTCCCACAGATTGAGTCCCCATCGTGCTGTTTGCTCTCTAAAGGCCCTTTTCCACTAGTATCGCCTTAGCCTTACTTACTTCTACTCTACTCACTTTCTCGCCCTTTCCACTGTACCCAGCACACTTTAACCGACACTATTTTCATGCCTGTTAAGAGGCAGGGTATAAGCGTGCGAAAGCGAGCCGAGATGTGACGTCAACAGACTGCTAGCCGCTGATTGGTCAGGGCGTAACGTCACGAAAGCGCCCGTCTTTGTTGAAATCTTTACGACCGCCATTTGCAATCACGGACTAACTCAATCATGGAGTAAATACGATATTAATACAGACAGCGTTGTAGGTTTTGCGGAAATCTACACCGTGGTCCAACGAAGAGGTGCGGGGTTTTCTCTGCTTGGTGGCAGATACACAGTAAGAAGAGTGATCCGGACCCATACAGATGGCAGCCCAGAATAGAACCGTACTACTGACAAGCTGAAGACGAACGTGAGAGAACCATCGATGGTGAGTGATTTGTAATAATGTGCATCTGTTCGCTTATTTATCCTGTTGGTGGTAAGCTCACTTTTTTTGAGCAATACAGCGCTGTTCTGTGCTGGCTAACGAGTGTTAGCTAGTAGCTAGCTAGTACCAACTGCTGATTCGTGCTTGTTTTCTCCTAAATATTCGGTTGTGAGAGCAAAACGATGAAATATGTTAATCCTGGTTAAAGTCCTGGTTTTTGTTTTGTATTGCACTTTGGTGCTGCGCATTAAATTGTGTGCAATTTAATGCTAGAATGTGTTTCCACATGCCAGGGGTTAGCCTCCCTGTTTATAGTGGATACTGGTGAGACCACAGGAGCCGAAATCTCAACAATATAAAAGTGCTTTTTCAAACCAGTGATTTATAAAGTCATTCATATAATTTTCTAAAGCATCAGAATAGACCCACACACCTATTCTGTGGATTTTCCATAAAAGGTGCTGGAACGGTATTGTGCTGTTCCACCATAAATCACAGTGATATATTTCAAGCATTTATTTATTTTAATTTGGATGATTATGTCTTACAGCCCCTGAAAAACCCAAATTCAATTTGGCAAAAAATTAGAATATTACATAAACTTTAAAAATAGTTTTTAAATAGAAATGTTGGCCGCTGAGGTGTTGGTTAATATGGGCTGTAGCCATAATCATCAATATTAAAATAAACACTTTCAATATATCACTGTCCCTGTAATGAATCTATATATGGGTTTCACTTTCTGAAATGAGTGACAAAAATATTTAACTTTTTCATGATATTCTAATTTTTGAGATGTGCCTGTATAAGTGTTGAACTTGCTTTAACTAACCACCATCCATTTCTGTCGTTCGTCTAGGCAGGAGGGAATCAGCCGCTCAACAACGGACGTTGCCACTGTGGAAAGTACTGAAATCCTTTGCTTTTATAGGTGAAGTGTCAAAACCAAAGTAGCACAATTTCCACTTAATATAAAAGGGACTGACCTGAGATTTATTTGATTGTGTGAGTATTAATTACAGAATAATTGAAAATGACTGGCACATCAACTGTAAAATAAACCACTTGTTAATGTATTTATTTTTTTTGTAAGCTCACTTGTGTGATCCTTTGTGAGTTATGTTCATAACTGTATCTTTTGGGGAATGGCAGTTGTTCAGTCATCAATATAATTTAGTTTATATGTGTAGTTTATACTCTATCATCAATAAACTCATGCAGTAACAGGACACATTACAAATATTTGAGACCCATTGTAGTGCATCCTTTTATATTTTAGCAATAAAAGTACAAAACACCGCCCACACTTGAAGCCAGGGCAAGAAGAGACACTTTTACAGACAAGACAAACTTTTATTGATAAAAACTCCATATTTTGACTGAGTGACTCCATACTCAGTGATGCACACACTCAGTTAAAGTATTAGATTCCATTCAAGTGAATGTATTAATTCATTCTGATTGCTGAGGCCACAGCAAAAATAGATGATTTTAAATGTAAGCCAGCCCTTGTAAAATCGACTTTACATCAGTGCAGCTACATGAAAATTGTGGTTAAATACAACAACGAAGTACTTTATTGTCACATTGGAATTGGAATCGCTCCTGTTTTGTTTTTCTTTTGAATTCTTGGATGGAATATGGTGGGCAATATAAGCTGCAGCTTCAGCCATCACCCATTTCAGATAACCTATGTTGAACTGTATAATCAGAGGAGTTATTGTTTAATTCGACCTTGTTAGATTTTTTCCCCCTTTGTTATATTATTCTATTTTCTTTTAATCTGTCCGAAATAAAGATTCATTCATTCACATTCCACCACTGGCTTTTAGCAACAAGTGTATTTCCCAAATATGTTTTAAACTTCCTTTATTTAACCACCACCCATTTCTGTCTTTTGCGTCACTATTTACAGAGATGCAGGCCTAAGATCTGCTGATCTGAGACCAGTCTGAGCTGCACATCCCAGCTGCTGAGTGAACCAGTCTTACAGTTTGAGTTTTGCACATTCTGAATAATCTGGAATTTGCTGCTGATTGTAATAAACAATGTACAGTGATCCCTCACTTATCGCAGTTAATGGGTTCCAGAACTGACCGCGAAAAGTGAAAAACCGCGAAGTAGCGTCACCCCTAATGACGTCACCCATAAATAATACGTACGTTCATTCTCTCACTCTCTCTCTCATATGATACGTGTGTGTGTGTGTGTAAGTGTACATACATACGTAGATGTAAATAAAGTGTACATAAATATGTTTTTAGAACTCTTTTATTCTTATAACAAGATACGTAACTCAAGATGAAGATGATTTACTGCACAGGTTAATGAAAGCTTTACTGCTCCTCAGGTGACGCCTCATCGTCAGGTGCTAGAGGCGCAGCATCGTCGAGGGCAGCTTCCGATAGAGCTGGAGAAGCTACAGGAGGCGGCGTAGTGGCTCGACGGGAAGACTATTTCACACAAAATGGCACAAGAGAACAGCAAAAAGTTCCACGCGGCGAGGCTAAGCAACACGAGCGATAAAGAGCAATGAATGCGGTCTTCCTTTGCTGGGTGGGCGCTCGGCAGGGAGAGAAGCTGGGTAAAACGTCTTGGCCAATCAGCTTGCGGGGTGAAACGTCTCGGCCAATCAGCTTGCGAGATTCCCGAGCCGAGCCAACACGAGAACAGCGAACAGAGAGGTGGATTTTGAGTTGTGCGGCTCTCCGTGTTGATACCCGATGTTGTAATGTAGACTCCCTGCCTTCTGCTAGCGCCCGCCCATTATTTCTCAATTTTGAATTTTTGATGAATATTTTTGAAAAATCCGTGATGCACTGAGGGCGCGAAAGGTGAAGCGCGAAGTAGCGAGGGATCACTGTAGTGACTTATGTGTTTGCATCATGATTTCTATTTTTGTCTGTTAATACACTGGTGGGAAAAGAGTCAATAGTACAAACCATTAATGGGTGATCTTGAAAATAATGGCTCATTTTTAAGAAATTTATGTCACATGGTGGTAACCTTCACATATAAAAAAGAGACATCTGCAAAAACTTCAGAGGTTTATTGTCAGTGCAATACTACATGAATGCATGTAGTACATGCATGTGTACATACATGTATGCATACATACATATATACATACATACATACATACATGTATGCATGTATACATGCATCAATGTATGTATAGTACATTGTTGATGCAGAGAATATACTATATTTCTACAGTATATGTATCTAGTAAATCAAGCATTTTCCATGTAACCTTGTGACTGCATTATTTTAATTGCTTTAAATCCTAGATCAAGTTTGTTTTGGCCTAAAATGCATCATAACTGTCAAATATATCTAATTATACCTAACTCAGTACTGTTTACTTTTTTTGCTATGACACCATCTCAGACTCAGTGCAGCTGGAGAAGGTACGTCCATGATGTCTCAACAGTCCATGATTTTCATGCAGATCAGAGCAATTTTTTTTTCCCACAATATTTTTATTGAACCTTTTTTTTTTACAAACAGCACACACAGTCAGACACTAACACAAAAGTAATTTAAAAACTAAAAAGAACATTAACAAAATAACAAAAAAAAACGGTAATAAAAACAACAACCATTAACAAAAACAAGTCAACAACAATGCTCCTCTGTTTAGTCTAGGTAATCCATTACATAAGAATATATAATATACACTACCGTTCAAAAGTTTGGGGTCACCCAGACAATTATTTTGTGTTTTCCATGAAAAGTCACACTTATTTACCACCATGAGTTGTAAAATGAATAGAAAATATAGTCAAGACATTGACAAGGTTAGAAATAATGAGTTGTATTTGAAATAATAATTTTTTCCTTCAAACTTTGCTTTCGTCAAAGAATCCTCCATTTGCAGCAATTACAGCATTGTAGACCTATCATGATTGCACAAGGGTTTTCTAATCATCCATTAGCCTTCTGATGCAATGAGCAAACACATTGTACCATTAGAACACTGGAGTGATAGTTGCTGGAAATGGGCCTCTATACACCTATCTAGATATTGCACCAAAAACCAGACATTTACAGATAGAATAGTCATTTAGCACATTAGCAATGTATAGAGTGTATTTCTGATTAGTTTAAAGTTATCTTTATTGAAAAAAAGTGTTTTTCTTTCAAAAATAAGGAAAATTCTAAGTGACCCCAAACTTTTGAACGGTAGTGTACATTCACCAGCTTGGAATTTGCAAGGTCCACACATATCATTCACCTTCTTCTTCAGAAGTTATGTTTAATTTCTTTACATAATCAATGAAAGGTCTCCATATATTCTCAAACACATTTTCCTTTGATTTCAGTATATATGTTATTCTTTCTAGTGGAAGGTTGGTAACATCTGTCTTAACCACTGAGTCACATCTGGTCTATGAGTTTTTCCACAGTAATGCAATACATTTTTTGACATTAAGCAAACTGAGGTCTATGAATGTTCTTTCACTCTTATTAAAGTTATGTTTTTCTGGATACAGACCCAACAAAAACAGTTTAGGGTTCAATGTGATTTGTTTTGAAATTATTTTTTCAATTGTTACCCTCACCTCTTCCCAAAACATTCTGATTTTTCTACATTCCCATAAACAGTGAAATAGGGTTCCTTTACTTAGATCAGAGCAATTTTTTGCACAGGAAATAAGCCAGACATTTTTAAGCTCTACAACCACTGATCGTTTGTGAAGCTGTGCTGACATCAGTGACAGGCCGTACTGACATCAGTGACAGGCTGTGCTGAACGCCAGACTGACCGTATATTTTGTGGCTAATATAGTTATTAACATGGCAATCAAGTTGTGTCAGCTGATCATTTTTTTCTATGACCATCTCAGACTCTGCTGCAGAAGCAGGTACGTGCATGATGTCTCAACAGTCTCTCCATGATTTTCACGCAGATCAGAGCAATTTGTTGTACAGGAAATAAACGTTTCTACAGACATTCTTGAGCTCTATAACCACTGATTGTTTGTGAAGCTGTGCTGACATCAGTGACAGGCTGATGACATCCGTGACAGGCTGTGCTGAACGCCCAGACCGAATGAAGCGGTAATTTCCCCACAACAGAGCCATCTGAAACACACACAGCATACATATTTTAGTACCTAACAGCGATAACTTGCAGAGATTACAGTGTAGTACGACGTACTTATAGCAAACTAGCATTAGCAACATTAGCTTACTGTCACATATAACCTAGTTTGTATCCTCACGTCTTCGGCTCTCCCAGAAGCTGCAGAACTATTCCAGAGTGTTTTCGTCTCACTGCCTGTACCCTTGTCTGGCAGTCCTTTTTGGCATTTACGGTGAAAAAAGCCACAGACCGGGGAGTCGCCTTGTAAAGACGCCATGTTGTGTTTGGCTTGGGTCACGTGTTTTACGTCACGGGAGTGTGGCGCCGCCTTGCTGTAAAAAAATCCCGCCCGCCCCAGCTTAACCCCGCTTTACCCAGCTGCTATGGAGACACAACCGCGGCCGAAACGAGTAGTAACGAAACGAAACGAGGCGAGTCGAACTGGGCTAGTGGAAAAACAGCATACATGTCTGTCCTTTTCATCTTCTCTATCCCCTCACCCCCCAGCCAGTCGCAGCAGATGACTGTCCCTCCCTGAGCCTGGTTCTGCTGGAGGTTTCTTCCTGTTAAAAGGGAGTTTTTCTTCTCCACCGTCACCAAGCACTTGCTCACAGGGGATTGCCAGATTGCTGGGGTCTTTCTGCAATTGTGGGGGTTTCCCCTACAGTTGAAAGTGCTATGAGATGACTGTTGTTGTGAAATGGCACTGTATAAATAAAGTTGAATTGAATTGAATCTGCAGCTGTGGACATCAGAGACCGGGAGGACAGGCACGTGTTTTGTCTTTTGTCTCCATCTAATTATGATAAGCCTTGTCTGTCTCCCAAGAGGGAGGTCCAGTCTCCGCAGTCCGCTGGGTCCTCTCTTCCAGCTGCAAAGATTGACTCTGTTCCTACTCTCTCCGTGTCTCCCCCATTTTTCCCTGAGTGTCCGCCGGCCTCTCAATTTAGCCGCTGGATGATGGAGGAGCCTGTGGCCCTGGAGGAGTTCAGACCAGTGCCAGCATGGAGTGAGTCCCCTGCTTCCCCATTGGATCAGTCTCCAGCGTTGGAGTCTTTGTCTGGGGGCACCTGTACTGCCACGACCACCAGACCAGCTACTGAGGTTGTCGCAGCAGAGGAGGAACTTGAGCCGGACCGCCTTAAGGTCGGGCCAGTGTCGTCGCCGAGATCAATGGAGTCCTAGACGGTGGTGGAGCTCGAGCCCAGGCAAGTGCTTTCGTTTGTTTCTCTGTCTTCTGAGTCAGAGCAACGTTGTCTGGCTCATGGCGAGGAGAGCTGGATGCAGCCACCCGCTGCACCTGGTCTCGCCTCGCTGGGCTCCGCCGCCCCCGGCGACCCTGACTCCTTGTCTCTCTGTCCAGTCTCTGAGCTCTCTCTCAGGGTCACCGGAGTGCTGCCAACACCACCTGAGGCCGCTGGGGATCTGGGTTCAGTGTCAGGGTTTGTGGAGAACCCTACCTCCCCCGTTGGGGATGCCACCGCGGGAGCAATGAGGTCCCCGATGGGGACCACCGCAGGTTCAATGGTGCTCCAGCTGGAGCCCACCACGGGTGCAGCGGAGCTCCAGCCGGAGTCCACCATGGGTGCAGCGGAGCTCCAGCCAGAGTCCACCACAGGTGCAGCGACGCTCCAGCTGGGGTCCACCGCCGGTGCAGCCATGTCCCAGACTGGGACCATCACCGGTGCAGCCACGTCCCAGACCGGGACTATCGCCAGTGCAGCCATGTCCCAGATTGGGACCATCGCCGGTGCTACAGTCCCCCTGCTCCAAGCTTCGGAGGGCAGGGGGCTCCTATCCCTCGGTTTGGCCACCAAGGTTCCC
Source organism: Pholidichthys leucotaenia (assembly GCA_020510985.1). NCBI lineage: Eukaryota > Metazoa > Chordata > Actinopteri > Cichliformes > Pholidichthyidae > Pholidichthys > Pholidichthys leucotaenia. The sequence goes on along the minus strand of CM035843.1, from coordinate 201,008,941 downwards.
CGGAGGATAGGCTGCCTCTTCGCCTTCCCCTCCAGTCCTGGTGGTTCCACCACGCTGGGTGGCCACCCGAAAGACTTGGTCTTCGGGTCGGGTGGCCCATCAGCCCGGGCAGGCCACCGGATGCTGTTCAACGGGCCGCCTGCTGGATGGACTCAGGTAGGCCACCTGAGCAGTCACCCCTCGCCATGCCTGGGGTCAGGGACTCTGGTCGACCCCCTGAACTTTGGACTCCTGGGGAGGGGGGTTAGTGTCCTGGGGGGGTTGTTAGGAGGGTCACTGTATTATATTTGCATATTATTTTTTTGTATTATTCATCGGTTGCTTCCCTCCTAACCTGTTTTCCCCCACTTCCCACCCGGGGTAATTGTTTGTCTCTGGGGGGGGGGGGGGATGTGTTCCCTAGCACTGTGTTTTGTGTTTCAGCTGGTGGTACGGGGGTGTCTAGTATTCATCCCTAGAGGGGGGGCCCTGTCATGAACCTGGGTTAGGCGGTCCCAAACCCAGTTCTGACCCATGGTTATTTTGGCCTGCTTCTCCATTTATTTTCCATCAGGCGCTTCAGGGAGTCTTTTGGGTCCTCGCCCCCTGACAGCTTGGACACGCTCCCTCCTCCTTTCAGTATTGACAGCTGATCATCATTATTGGGTGTTCACACACATACAGTACACGCACACACTTCATTCATTCTCATTCACACGCTCATACACTCACTCATGCACACATGTTTTCATTTATGTCCAGCCTACGCATTCTCACACCGGCGGTCTCTTCCCTCATTAGTATTATGACTAACACTGTGACAGTTGAGAGAGACCGCCGGAGCATTGTATGAGCTTCATACACGGCAGTGTGTACCTCCGTGTATGCAGTTCACCACTAATTACGTTACGCTGTCAGCCTACCATATCCTCATCCACCGGACTGCACGGACTGCCCCGGATCGCTCCTGCACCATAAGTCTATGTTTGCCTTTTACCCCGTGCCGACAGCAGCCCTGCGGCAATAGGCATTCCCTTCCCCAGGCAGTAGAGCATCCACGAGGCGTCCCTGTATGTCTAGTGGCCTTAAACCAATCTAAGCAACGTTCTGTGTTATAATGACTGTTTGCTGAACTTATAGTTTTGGGGTTATGTTCAATAAATTGCACGAATCTACTCCTGCGAATGGGTTTTTCATTCTGTCCTCCGTGCGTCGCGTAATGGCGCACAAGGATTCGTAACAGCCATTAATGTCTAAACCGCTGGCAACAAAAGTGAGTACACCCCGAAGTGAAAATGTCCAAATTGTGTCCAATTAGCCATTTTCCCTCCCCGTTGTCATGTGACTCGTTAGTGTTACAAGGTCTCAGGTATGAATGGGGAGCAGGTGTGTTAAGTTTGGCGTGATTAAGAAAGCTAGCTCTGTCCTGGGGCAGCACCTTGATCCGATGGAGGAGATAGGAGAGAGAAGGACGGTGGCTAAACTGTCATCTCTGCTGGAGTCCGAGTTCCACCCTATGCAGGACATACTGAATGCACTGAGGAGCTCATTTAGCAGCAGACTACATCATCCCAGGTGCACAACCGAGAGGTTTCGTAGGTCCTTCCTACCAACGGCTGTCAGACTGTACAACCTAAGCAGGGCTGCTCGCAGAGATAGCAAAAAGACGTAACAAACTAATAGTTTTTTGAATGCAAAAGATGCAATAGACTTACACAATGGTCCCCTCCGGCATACAACTAGGAACATACCGGTCGCTATGGAGGGTGAGAATATGTATGGGCACATAATCATACCATGTAGGATAACTAAGTAGACGGTTATGCTGTTTCATTCCATCTAGCAACAATGCTCTGCACTGTGTGTGTTTATATATTTACATATTTATTCCATCTAGCTACAATGCTCAGCACTGGGTGTGTTTATATATTTATATATCTACATATTATTCCATCTAGCTACATTGCTCCGCACTGTGTGTGTTTATATACTTGCATATTTATTCCACCTAGCTGCAATGCTCCGTACTGTGGGTGTTTATATATTTACATATTTATTCCATCTAGCTACAATGCTCTGCACTGTGTGTTCATATATTCATATATTTATTCCATCCAGCTACAATGCTCTGCACTGTGTGTCTGTGTGTGTGTGTATATATATATATTTTATAGTAATACGTACATATGTATATTAGCTGCTCTTGCTTGCTTGTTTTTTTTCTTGCCTTCTGATTGTTGCTCTGAGTGTTGCTATCCCTGTGCTGTTGCAATCCTGGAATTTCCCCGTTGTGGGACTAATAAAGGCTTATCTTATCTTATCTTATCTTATCACTCTCACACTCTCTCATACTGGTCACTGGAAATTCAACATGGCACCTCATGGCAAAGAACTCTGTGAGGATCTGAAAAAAAGAATTGTTGCTCTACATCAGGGGTCACCAACTAAAACTGCAAAAGGTCTGGTAAGTCGGTCCTCCTCCCCAGCCGAGGTCCAAACTAGGTGTGAGAATCTTTAGGCACCTCATGACTCGATTATGATTCAGAACGGCAACTTGATTCTAAAACAATTCTCAATGCATCTTGACACATTTTTTTTTCTATTCAAGATTTTTCCCTCCTACTGTGTGACAACTTGGCCCTTTTAAAGCCAAGGATTTGCAATGACTATTGAATTTACTTCCGACATCTTCTATTAAAACAAATTGAAGAAAAATCTGACACATGGTGGGCAGTGGTGGCCTAATGGTTAGGGATGTGGCCTGGTGAGAGGAGGGTCACGGGTTCGATCCTTGGACCGGCAGGATGAGATCTGGGTGGGACAGATAACATAGCAGTGTTTGCCCCACCCTCCTTAACCCCACTGTGGTGCCCTTGAGCAAGGCCCTTAACCCCAACTGGTCCAGTGGAACTGCTCAGTGGCCACAGGTCAGTCTGTGATTGTCCTGGGCAGCTTCTTGGTGTGAGTGTGAACAGGGCGTCCTTGAAAAAGAGAGGTTGCCTCTCAATGGAACTACCCTGTATAAATAAAAGTTCAATAAAAAACATGGACAAATTTATCTCAAAATGTGCTTTTAAGAACTGTCATCCTTTCATTGACATTCTTTCAGAAGCTGTCTCCAGACAGGCCAGTATCATTTAACTTGCTTTCACACATTATTTTATTAAAATAAAAAAAAAAAAATATTAAACAAAACGTAATAAAATTTTTAATATTTTACAGGAGAATGCAGACTAATTTGTATTGCATTTTCAAAAAAAGATTAATATCTAAAAAAACCACAAAATTTCACAAAAGTCCACCTCTATACAATATTTTCAGTGCAGAAAAAAACTGTTTCAAACTAAGACAAAAAAAAAAAAAAACGGACACAAACTATAATTCCAAAGGACAGAATTCCTCCAACATTTTTTAAAAATCTCCACAGTAAACTCTGTTACAGTATGGATGGATTAGTAACTCAGTGGTTACAGGGAGAGGGGAGGTGGAACTTTTTCAGTTCAGTAACATACGGAGCTTTTACTGAGTTTTTAAGTGATACCAGCGAAAGTACTGTACATTCAGTTTAACAACAGTACTTCTTTTTGTGGGTACAGACCTTAAAGGTCTGTCTGGGGTGGATGTCCTGGCTGTCATCCTTGTGTGTGTGTGTCCACAGCAAACCTGATTTTGCAACCTGCTGACTCTCTGGAGCGGTTGGAGCCGCAGAGTCTCTGCAGAGAGTGACGTTCGTGGGACAGCAAAGAGGGAGTCAGTCTGCAGCAGGAGGAGCGCACCCAAGGGCTTGCGCCATAATCTGTCGGACGGTTGCTGATGCAGCAGTCCAGTTCCGCCTTTTCCACCTTTTTTCCCCACCAAAATAAAAGTCTCCCTTTTCCCCAAATTGTCTCAAAAGGCTTCGGGGTCCGGACAGAAGACTCTCGGGGTCCAGATCTGGACCGGAGTCCACCAGTTGGTGACTCCTGCACTACATAAAGATGGCCTACGTAACTGGGGATGTGGCTGTGTTCAGAACTAACCAACCACATTCAAACTCATGTTAAATGGGAGTCAGCACACACCTGCCGCCATTTAAAGTGCCTCTGATTAACCTCAAATAAAGTTCAGCTGTTCTAGTAGGCTTTTCCTGACATTTTTGTAGTCATATCTTACAGCACAAGCCATGGTCCACAGAGAGCTTCCAAAGCATCAGAGGGATCTCATTCAAAGTATCAGTCAGGAGAAGGGTACAAAAGAATTTCAAAGTCATTAAATATATCATGGAACACAGTGAAGACAGTCTTCATCAAGTGGAGAAAATATGGCACAACAGTGACATTACCAAGAGCTGGACGTACCTCCAAAATTGATGAAAAGTCGAGAAGAAAACTAGTCAGGGAGGCTGCTAAGAGGCTGATAGCAACATTGAAGGAGCTGCAGGAATTTCTGTCAAGTACTGGCTGTTTAGTACATGTGACAAAAATCTCCCGTCTTCTTCATATCTGGGCTATGGGGTAGGGTGGCAAGACGGAAGCCTTATCTTACAAAGATAAACATCCAAGCCCGGCTACATTTTGCAAAAACACATTTGAAATCTCCCAAACACATGTGGGAAAATGTGTTATGGTCCGATGAAACCAAGGTTGAACTTTTTGGCAATAATTCCAAAAGGTATGTTTGGCACAAACACAACACTGCTCATCACCAAAAGAACACCAGACCTACAGTGAAGCATGGTGATGGCAGCATCATGCTTTGGGGCTGTTTTTCTTCAGCTGAAACTGGGACTTTAGTCAAAGTGGAGAGAATTATGAACAGTTCCAAATACCAGTCAGTGTTGACACAAAACCTTCAGGCTTCTGCTAGAAAGCTGAAGATGAAGAGGAACTTCATCTTTCAGCATGACAATGACCCAAAAGAATGGCTTCACCAGAAGAAGATTAAGGTTTTGGAATGGCCAACCCAGAGTCCAGACCTTAATCCGATTGAACATCTGTGAGGTGATCTAAAGAGGGTTGTGCATAGGACATGCCTTCGCAATCTGACAGATTTGGAGCATTTTTGCAAAGAAGAGTGGGCAAATATTGCCACATCAAGGTGTGCCACACTGATAGACTCCTACCCAAAAAGACTGAGTGCTGTAATAAAAACCAAAGGTGCTGCAACAAATTATTAGTTTAAGGGTGTGCATATTTATTTTATTTATTTATTCTTTATTTTTCCCCTTAAAATATTTCAGTTTGTTTTTCAGTTCGGTTGTACAGGTTATAGGTCACGTTAATGGTGGAAAAAGTTTTGAAATGAATCTTGGTCTCATTTTTTTACATCATAAAAACTTGGCATTTGAACAGGGTGTGTGTGGTGACCCACCACAATCTACAGTACATGGACATTCAACCTTCACACTCAGCTAGGGCAGGAAGCAGAACAATTTGCATACGGACAGAGAGCCCCTAGGGGGACAACCAGATCAATGACTATTGTTATACATCCCTGGATTAAGGAGAGGAAGTCCTGCGCCAGTTAATCATACGATTGATATGTATTGACTGATATGTATATCAATATGCAAATGTGTCATGCATTCTCTCTTGTCTGTATAAAAGAGCACACATAGCACAACACAGCACACAGCGCTACAGTGTGTCTCATGATGATGGAGGAATAAACCACTGAAACCTTCCAGCTCGTCGCATCTCGCCTGAACTTATTTGTTCCTCCACATGTGTAGACTTTTTATATCCACTGTATCTCTTTCTCAACAGAGAATACCGTCCCTGTGGAAGAAATCAATAACTGTGCCTGTTGCTAAAATAAAAAAAAAAAATCCAATCTCATTGAATGACTTTTGACCTATCGCCTTAACTTTCTTGGTAATGAAACAGTTTGAGAAACTTGTTAAGACTGAGCTCCTAGCAAAAACACATTTATTAGACCCTCTTCAATTCGCATACAGAACTAAGAGAGGAGTACAGATTGCCATCATTACTTTGCTCAGCCTTCTCCTTAAGCACTTGGAGAGGAGTAAAAATCATGCAAAAATTCTCTTCGTTGATTTCTCATCTGCTTTTAATACGATTCAGCCTCATGTTTTAGTCAAGCTAACAAATATCTTCGATCTAGACAGCTCTCTAGTAGGATGGATTTTCAATTTTATTACAAATAGACTACAACAAATTAGTGTAAACAATAATCTGTCTAGTCTCCAAACATCCTCCACCGGCTCACCTCAGGGTTGTGTTTTATCGACTTTTTTTATATATTTTATATACAGTAGCTGGTTTTAATTTCAACAGTACTGATCACATATATAAAAAACATGTGCTGGAGAAAGCTAAGTCTATTTGTCTAGACACATCACACCCTTTGCATGCTGGGTATAAGCTGTTCCCTTCTGGCCATCGCCTGATTACTCCCTCAGCAACAAAAAATAGATACACAGTAAATTCTCGTTTGTACCTGTCTCTGTTAAGTTACTAAATGCCGAGGTTTAGGAAACAATGCTCTTAACTGTATTTATTGTCCTTTATAACATGTTATCTCTTTCAACACTTATCAATTTGGCGATCTTGGATTACTCATTATTGTTTGCCATTTAACCCATTTTATCAATTTTTTAATTCATTTTATCCGTTCTTGTGATCTTAAATTATAAATTACTTTTGCTGTTTTTATCCATTTTGTATAGACTATGGTGAACCAGCACACTGTGGAAGGACATTATCTCACACCCATCAGGGCTGGAGAAAGGGTAGGACAACTGACATACGGACCAAGAGCCCCGGGGGGCAATCAGACTGGACTGTTAATTATGCGCCCCCCGAGGACAGAGACCAGAAGTAGCGGCCAAAGTGGCGCCAGCTGATGTCATGCTAATGATGTGTATTGACTGACAATCAGTATGCTAATGTACCATGGATTCTGTCTGTCTGTATAACATGTATAAAAGAGCTTGTTACACATGCCTTAGCAGCACAGTAGCTCACACGAGCTATGAAGTGTGTTTATACAGGAATCTTTAGGCTTGAAAGTTCGTTACAGATGGGTTCTAAAACCGACTGCCATACCTACAGTTTTTAAATGAAAACCCACAGCTCAAGACGATATCAACATATCAAAACAGCACAGAGAAGCAACAGTGCCAAAACTCGCCCGGAAAAGAGTTTGTGTAATTGATTTTTTTTCCACATAAGGCGATCATAACTTTATTATATTTTTTCCGCCGAAAGTAAAATCCTCCCCTTTTAATTTTGAAGCCGAGTGTTGACTTTACTCCAAATGGAATGACTTTGTGTTAAAAAACGTTGTATTACTTTTTTCAGTTTTCATTTTTATAAATCTCATTGCCTACCAAAACTGAATGTCTGAGTTTTTTTGTTTTTTTTTTTATTTCCCCGACCACCCCATTGGGGTAATAAAAAAAAAACTGAAGCCAAAATTTCTGTAAACCAAACGATTAAATAACGATTGCTTTATGTGGAAAAAAAAAATCAATTACACAAACTCTTTTCCGGGCGAGTTTTGACACTGTTGCTTCTCTGTGCTGTTTTGATATGTTGATATTGTCTTGAGCTGTGTGTTTTCGTTTAAAAACCGTAGGTATGGCAGTCGGTTTTAGAACCCATTTGTAACGAACTTTCAAACCTAAAGATTCCTGTATAGCAGGCGCCTCCTCAAAACCGTCTGCAGTGAAATGATCACTACAGAGTGTAGAAGATGGTGTTGGTTGCCATTTGTCCCTTGTTCTCTGTACTTGCTTCACCCATTTTTTAAGATCTGGATCTTTTGGGAATGAGAACAGGCTTATATGTTCACTGGAGCAATTAGAACACCCAGCCGCCATGGAATGTTTCGGTATTTCTTCGCTGATATAGAAGCTGAACAGCTTGTTTACATTGACAGCACACGGATCAGCCGAGATGAACTTCACCTCATGACGTCATATCCGGAAACGAGGCAAGTCTCAGGAGATCGCATTAGTGCAACACGGCACTAAATTTGAATTCATTTGGAAATATTTTTCCACTTATTTAGCGTTCTAAATCAAAAGAACCAACTATATGGACAATTGAAGATAAATTCATGCTGACTATTGATCCATAGTTCCTAAATCGTGTCACAGACACTTTAGCATTCAATATATAACATTCACTGTTGTTGTTTTTTTAAAAAAAAAACAACACCAACACCAACACAACAACCACAGAACTTCAATATATACTATTTACACTGTCTTTTTAAGTAAGAAGACCTAACTGGCATGGTGGCCCCAGGCACCCTCTCAGTAGATGCGCCCCTGGAAGCAGCCGGTCTTCGGGGTGATGGCTGACCCTCCGGACACCTTCTCTCCATCAGCCTCATCCCACGTCCAGCCTTGTTTCCCGGAGCCTCCTCCCAGACCCGCTGAAGCCAGATCACGTGCCCCACCAAGCCATCAGAGAGCCTGAAGTGCGCTGTGTCGAGTCTGGCCACTATGCGCAGACGCTCAAGGTGCTCCTGGGGTTGTCGTCTGGCCAATCTTCGCTGTGGGCACTCCTCATCTTGAACCTGGACCCAATCCAGGACCTTCAACAGGGCCCGGCTCGGCTTCAGGTGTTGCTGTCGAGCACTCCGATCCTTTGAGCTCATTGGTCTTGTCCCGACCTCTCCTGGTGCTGGTGTAATGCACACCCTTGTATACACAGACCCTCCGTCTCCTCACGGCCAAACTCCGGAGGCAACCGGAGCTAACCCATCTGTGCCATTTGCCGGTGCAGGCGCCTCGCCCTCATGCGCAATACTCCCTGAGACCATTTTCCAAGTGCTGGCTCTGAGACCCTCCTGTGCTGGCCCTGAGCAAATTTTGTCCCACTTGATCACCATGGCGTCCGGTAGTTCTTCCCACACCACATCTTCATCAGACACTGGAATCGGGCATTCCTGATGGCGAAACCCAGCCCGTAAAATAAATCACAGCCCATGATGTTATCGCCCCGTGCTGTTACGTGGAATGTGGAGTTGAGCATCGTCGCAGACTTGTACTGAACAGTCAGCGCCAAAGTCCCAACCGTGTCCAGCTTTCCACCTCCATAACTGTACAGCGGCGCTGGGTTGCCTCTAACCTTGTGGTAGGGAAAAACCTGTTCACTGTGGCCCAATTCAACAGTAAACATTACGCTCCTGTGTCGATCAACGGCAGTACCTCCACGTCGTCCAGTCTCACCATGCAAAACGATATCCGTTCAACTCTGGGACACCATGTGGATGGTTGTCTGGGGTGGACAGAGCAATTTCTTCCATGGGCTCTCCGGTTTAACTTCACGGCACATCCTGGCAAAATGGTCCAAGCGACCACATCTGTTACACCGTGCTCCTCTCGCCAGGCAATCCGTAGCCTTTTTCCGGCACATCAGACCCACAGCCCATTCAGAGACACTTTTCCAGGGCTGCCCCCCCAGCCAGCAGCATTGGCTTCCGTCTCCTCTCTGTCCGAGCTATTTTTACTGTCCAGGTCTGTGGCATTTGAGCGCACTTGGTGCCGTAAGTAGCCTAGCCCACAATGTGGCGCTACTACAATGCTCTGCTAGCTGGTCATGAACTATTTCCTCCTCCAGTGCTCCGAAACAGCATTCACCAGCCAGCTGCCTTAAATCAGTGACAAACTGCCGGACGGGCTCACTTACTCGTTGATGCCACTGCCGAAAACGGATCCTCCGGGCTGTCATGTTGTCCGGGGTGTCGAAGTGGCTAGCTAGCAGCCCTGCTACCTCTTCACCTGTGTCACCAGCACCGAGCATTCCCAGGATTGGGGGCGGGGTTTAAGTGAAACTTTATACCCAAATAAGCAGAGATATGAGACATTTGAGTGATTTCACTTTTGATATATCTTGTAAGTCATAAAAAACATAATACAGACATGTTAACAAGAAAAAAATCTTGATTTTTGGTGTAGCATCATTTTAAAGTTTCACTTAAGTCCCGCCGCCTGTAAAAAGGCAAATTTGGACAGAATGTTTTTGGTGACATAACTGTAACAGATCTGTAGTGTTGAGCCAGTCAGGACTACCTAGCCAAACTGAAGTTAGCCTCCAAGCCCAGTTTGCATTTTTGGGTTAGCTGCTTTGAAAACCTGACCCAAATTACAATGGGTTTTACCATTAAACTGCTTTTAAGAACCAGTGCAGTTTCCTTCATTATCCTGAGCCACCGTGCATACAGCTGGGCATGTCTTTCAACGGGTAAGTCTTTTTATCACAGGGCTTGGAATCCTCCCGAGCTCGGCTTCATGGCTTTTTCCTGTTTCTTAGTTACCTGTGTTTCATGATACCTTTTGAGTTACATAGTATGTTTCATTTCTGCCGTGTCATTGTCTAGCCTGTTGCCATGTTCTGTTGTATTTTTGGTGCTTATTATTTGTCTGTTTTTGCCAGAGCAAATAACAGAACAGTGAAATGTGTATTAATGTCTACAGGCAGACTCGTTTTGTCTGGCTCACTTCTGTGATGTTAATGTTGCCTTTCATGCATTGTGCTCATGCGTCCTGTCCTCACTGTGACTTAGGGACTGAGATCAATATGTCTCTCAAATGCAAATGTCTTATGCCTGTTCTGTTATCTCTTTGATCATACCAACTGCTGGGGTATGCCCTTGATGTATTGTTGTAGTCGAGTATATATGCTGCAATTCTGTAACGCAAACTCTCTCACTCCCATTCTGGTTCTGCATCTGCTGCGAGACACACACACTGTCTCCTCTTTGAGAGCCTGAGGAATTCGGCTTCAGCCTGCTCACACTATGGGCTGGAGCCGAGTTCTGATGAAGGTGGATGATAATAAAGCTATTAAAAATCCAACGCTGCCTTTATTTTATAATCCTCTTCAGCCCTTTTTCTACAAAAACCCTTTAACTTTCTTACAGTTTCATGTCAAAATCTTTTCACTCTCCCCACCCCCTTCAAATGTCACAATCCATGATTACTAGGCCCAACTACATACCACAATTCTAATAGTGGCTAGCACTGCATTATCACCATAAATCCTTTGATAAAAAGACTTACCAGTTGAAGGACATGCCCAGTTGTATGTACAGTCACCCAGGATAATGAATGAAACTGCATCAGTCCATAAAAGCAGTTTCATGGTAAAAACCCATCTTAATTTGGGTCAAGTTTTCAAAGTAGTTTGTTAAAAAATGCTAACGAGCCTGGAGGATAATGTCAGTTAGGCCAGAGATTCCTGATTGGCTCAACACTATCCACGTGCCAGCACCATGAATAGTTAGTTACGTCACCAAAAACATCTGTCTCAGCTCGCCGGGGCTTAAATGCAACTTGGCAGCAAAAAAAAACAAAAAAAAACAAAAAAAACAGAGACATTTGAGCAAGTTTGCTCTTGATATAGAATAAAATAGAATACACTAGTGATGGTGAAACTGAGGCCTTATGAAACAATGAACAACTCTGAGACGATTGCTTCAGGATCAACACAGTGTTCTGAAACACTTCATAAAGAGCTGCTGACTGAGTGCCAGAACTGCATCTGAGTGGAAGATGTGAAAAAGCCTCAATACTCTATATCAGAGGTGGCACTACACTTTTTTGTTATCTATCATTTTCTCAGACAGGCTTGTAAAAATTCTGTCAATCTGTTATCTATCATTTTAATTTACTTTAATTAGATCACCCTCCATGTAATCTGTCAAATGACAGACAGCTTTCAGACATTTAAGTCATTGCTGGAAAAATTCTGTCGAAGGAAAATTTTCAGTGAACGAAACCTCTGATATACTGATACTTATTCTACGCAAACACTAAGGAGGCACCTCATTACAACTCCCCCCACTCGGGAGATCGGATCACAACTAGTGGGGCAGATTAGTGAAAGAATCTTTCACTTGGTGATACAAGCACCAAAATTGGCACAAATGAAGTTCAGGACCTACTTTTTAAGAAAAGTACGCTCTCCAGCTGAAAATCCAATATGGCCACCATTTTTTCAAGATGGCCGCCTCTGATATGGGTTTACAGCAGTATTTGGCTTAAATTCTGACGATATCATGCTACTTTTATGATCTATATATCAAAATATATGTTTTTGGAGACAAGAAATCCAATTTGCCTTCCAAATATCATAATTATCAACTACTATGATGATATATTGAAAATATAATGAAGAAACACTACCTGAGTGAAGATACTGATATGATGTGATGTATGTTTCCTACCACTCAATACAGAGATGTAGTATAGACTGAACTGGCTAGCTTGAATTGACTCTTGGTCACCTGTTTTACTCCTTGCATTTGCAGGAACACAGTTGTGTACATTTCAGGGTGCGGCGGTAGCATTTACATGGTCCACGACATTCACCCGTGCAGTGACATTTTGTCAGCTGCTGGCAAGACTGAGCAATGGGTGGCAGGGTTGACCAGACAACTGCCCAGACTTCACCATTCTTCTGCCAGCCCCAGTTGGCAGAGCTTTCAGGTTGCATTTTGCACGATGTTGCCTGGCCCCATATACAGGCTGCCTGGAAGACAGAACGTCTAACATGCTGAGTGAGAGATGCACTGGTTGGTGGAATAGAATCGTAAGATCTCTGCTTCCGAGCAAACAAGTGCAGTCTTGCCTCATCGACCTTGGTGGTGTTGCTGTGCTTGTCGTACATGGTGAGAACAAATTTCTCAAGGATGTTGAGGTCAGCATCTTCTATGATAGGTGGGTATTGACTGAATTTCTTGAAGACTGGGCTCACTTCAGGACAAAACCCCCATGTTTGCCATGCAGTTGTCTTGCCTTTACCTCGAAAGGCTGACACCACGTCGCAACCAGTGAAAGCATGAAAGAAGCACATACCACTAGCTTTCTCTGGACCAAGCTTATCTACCAGATCGTGAATAGGAAACCATCTTATGGACTGACCCTGACCAAATTCTACCCACACCATTTCCAAGCCTGCATCCTGAAGAGTTGCAAAGACACTGACTGCAATAACCAGAATATCTGTGTCACATGCTTTGATCAAGACAGACTTCGTCTGTTTCTTTGCTGCATGAAGAGCATGTGTGAATATCCTGGAGTCAGCTTCTTCATGGTTGCAAGGACTTAAGCCATCAAGGTTGAAGGTCTTGTTTGACAATGCCCGATCATCCTTGGTCACAATTACAACATTGTTGGGACACATGGATATAATCTTGTCCGCAAGGTAGTGAAAGAGCTCAGTCTTGTTGTCACTGTCTCTCAGGAAGCTTGATCAGATGGGTGGTAGTTTGGTTTTGTCTGTCACTCTACGCCGAGTTCCCTTTCTTCGCTTTGACCTTGTTTCAGCTTTCAGGCTTGATGTTTTGTATACATCAAAAACTATGTTTGTGCGTTCATACTTTGACGAGTAAAACTGGATCTTTGGTACTACATCACGTACAGCATATTCCTCAAAGGTCTTTGATGTCTTTGGAGACAGTGAGTGAACAAGAGCAGAACCATCAATGATGATAGCATCACATTCTGGTTGAGTGTCAGGGAGAGAAATGGCATCTTCCAGACGGTCAGCAAGGTCAGACTTCTTTCCAGAATGGAGATTCCCCATGTCACTCAGTGCTGCAGGAAAGGACTGATTCTCGTGCCTGAAGAACTCCAGTAGATCACACTCTCGAGCTTGACATGATATGAAAAGCTGCGAGAACAGATTGCAGTCACTTTTAAGTACCTCCTTCTTTTTGTCACTGGAATCTACAGCTGCCTGTTGCCGAAAGAAGTCAGTTTTGTTCTTTTTGATTGGCTTGTAGAAGGAAGTCTCATCACCCAGACCATTGAAAAAGTCTTTGAAGGCAACTTCACCTTTCTCAAAATGAGTCCTAACAAGCTCTGCAGCACTGGGATGTGCGATGAGCTTTGTGTCCAGTGTGAGCAGATCCTTGGATTCCTCCAGGAAAGGATTACCCAGGTCCTTCATCACACCAAAAAACTTCTTGACCTTGTCAGTGAAGGACTTCTGAGACTGGCTGTTCTGCTCATGATGCTTGATATCTTCATTTGCAGCTTTAACCTGTGAAGCCAACTCATACTGGTTAACTAACTGGCTAACTTCTGGTCCAGAAACCATCCATTGCCTCAGTGCAGATGGATCCTCAGTAACTCCAATGGCACCACCATCACCTTTCACGACAGCATTGGCCTGCTCATGAGCTTGGTCAATGGCTATGCCGGAGAATTCCCTGTGAGTCTTGTGGACCACAAACTTTCCCAGCTGAAATTCGTGGAACACTCCAGGGTGACTTTGCTCCAAAGAGACCATGTCTTTGAGGTGGATGGGGAGCCATCGAGCATAGTTCACATTGTTGTTAGCAAAGAAGAATGGAATTAAAGCAGACAGTGCTTGACAGTACAAGTTGAAGTTAGCCTCTCTGAAAGATCTGACCAACGAGAACACCACCAACTCCATTAACAGGACAAGCTCTCAGAATTGAAACTGTGGACTTTCTTTCCTGCGTGTCTCACACCATTCATCAAAATTCAGGGCGTCATTCTCCTCTGCACAGTGATACTCATATGCCTCCTTTTGTAGCATGTAGAGGCAGCTTGCTGTGACTTCATGCATATGGCGTGTTTTTGTGACATTGGAGGCTGAAAGAAAGGATTGGTTGTGCTTTGACATCCTGGTTGTGCTTTGACATCACTCTCATAAAAGCAATAAACTAAATTGAATAACATTTTATCACATCAATGAAATAAGTAACCATGGACTTTTAGGTTTTGGCCGCATAGCTTACAGAGACAGATTTTCAGCTAGAAAACTGCAATTTACAGCCATTTAGCAGCCGCCATTTTGAAATATGTTGGTCATATTTAAATTCAGAACATAGAAATGAGATAAATGTATTAAAATACACGCAGTTTAATGTTCAGATCATTCAGAAACAATGCATATTGGATTTCCACTTCGCAAATAGAAAATATCGGAGATTGACACTGTCGCCATCTTGAAAAATGGTGGCCATCTTGGATTTTCAGCTGGAGAGCGTACTTTTCTTAAAAAGTAGGTCCTGAACTTCATTTGTGCCAATTTTGGTGCTTGTATCATCAAGTGAAAGATTCTTATGAAAAATTAGCTTAATCTGCCCCACTAAACTTGGTTCTTCTCCGGCCGGTGCACAAACCCCTAGTGCACAGACAACCTCCGGCCATGCGCACAGTGGAATTATGGTCTGAGGAGGCAATGGACACTCTAAAGGGCTGTTTTGAAACCACCGCCTGGGAGCAGCTCTGCGATCCACATGGTGAGGACATCGATGGCCTCACTCACACCATCACGGACTACCTCAGCTTCTGTGTGGACAAAACCGTTCCCACCAAGACCATACGGTGTTGCTCAAACAACAAACCCTGGATCAACCCTGAGATAAAAACACTTCCGAGAGAGAAGAAGAGGATCTTCAGGTCGGGGAACAGGGAGATGCTGAAGTCCGTACAGAGGGAGCTGAGGAGAAAGATCAGAGAAGGCAAGGACAGCTTCAGAAAGAAGATGGAGGACAAGCTGCAACAGAGCGACATCAGCGGGGTCTGGAGAAACCTTAAAACCATCTCTGGGCTCCAGAATACCTCCCCCCAGGCCACGGGGGGCAGGGGGTGGGCGAACAATCTGAATCTGTTTTTCAATAGGTTTGACCAACCACCCTCCCCCCTGACTGCACAACAACCACTGCTGCCTCTAAAGACATCAAATCCTGCTGCCCACTCCCCACTCCACCAACACCCCCCAACTCCCAACACACAGCCCCCTAACCTGACCCTGACCAAGACCAAGGTGAGGACGGAGCTGAGGAAGATCAAGGCGAGGAAGGCGTCGGGACTGGACGGCATCAGCGCAAAGCTCCTCAAGTCCTGTGCAGACCAGCTGTGTGGGATTGTGGCGTACATCTTCAACCTGAGCCTGAAGCTGGGGAGGGTACCACAGCTGTGGAAAACATCTTGTGTGGTACCTGTACCAAAAACTTCCCACCCCAAAGACCTGAACAGCTACAGACCGGTGGCCTTGATGTCCCACATGATGAAGACCCTGGAGAGACTGCTCCTTGCTCACCTCCGCCCCCTGGTGGGACCAGCGATGGATCCACTCCAGTTCGCCTACCAGCATGGCATTGGGGTGGAGGATGCGGTGATCTTCCTCCTTCACCGTTCTCTGTCCCACCTGGAGAAGCCCGGGAATGTGGTGAGGATCATGTCCTTTGACTTCTCCAGTGCTTTCAACATCATCCAACCGATGATCCTGAAGGACAAGCTGCTGTGCGCAGGGGTGGACCAGCACCTGTCATCATGGATCCTGGACTACCTCACAAACCGGCCTCAGTTTGTGAGAACCCGGGACTGTGTGTCCGACACGATCATTGGTTGCACGGGGGCCCCCCAGGGAACGGTTTTGGCTCCCTTCCTGTTCACCCTTTATACTGCAGACTTCTCACACAACACAACACACTGCCATCTACAGAAGTTCTCTGATGACTCTGTGATCGTTGGCCTCATCTCCAATGGAGATGAAGCTGAGTACAGAGGGCTTATCCAGGACTTCGTGGACTGGTGCCATCGGAACTGCCTCCAGATCAACGCGAGGAAAACTATGGAGCTGGTGGTGGACTGCCGCAGGCAAGGTCAACCCCTCACAGCACCAGTAAATATACAGGGAACAGACATTGAGATGGTGACGTCCTACAAGTACCTGGGTGTTCATCTGAACAATAAACTAGACTGGTCACACAATACTGACACACTCTACAAGAAGGGACAGCGCAGGGTGTTCCTACTGAAGAGACTCAGGTCTTTTGGTGTACAAGGGGCGCTGCTGAAGACATTCTATGACACGGTGGTGGCATCAGCCATCACTTTTGGAGTGGTCTGCTGGGGCAGTGGCATTACCGCAGCCGATAGGAAGAGACTGAACAAACTGATCAAGAAAGCTAGCTCTGTCCTGGGGCAGCGCCTTGACCCAGTGGAGGAGATAGGAGAGAGAAGGACGGTGGCTAAACTCTCATCTCTGCTGGAGTCCGACTTCCACCCTATGCAGGACATACTGAATGCACTGAGGAGCTCATTTAGCAGCAGACTACATCATCCCAGGTGCACAACCGAGAGGTTTCGCAGGTCCTTCCTACCAACGGCTGTCAGACTGTACAACCTAAGCAGGGCTGCTCGCAGAGATAGCAAAAAGCCGTAACAACCTAATAGTTTTGAATGCAAAAGATGCAATAGACTTACACAATGGTCCCCTCCGGCATACAACTAGGAAAATACCGGTCGCTATGGAGGGTGAGAATATGTATGGGTTCATAATCATACCATGTAGGATAACTAAGTAGACGGTTGTGCTGTTTCATCCCATCTAGCAACAATGCTCTGCACTGTGTGTGTTTATATATTTACATATTTATTCCATCTAGCTACAATGCTCCGCACTGGGTGTGTTTATATATCTATATATTTATTCCATCTAGCTACAATGCTCCGCACTGTGTGTGTTTATATATTTACATATTTATTCCATCTAGCTACAATGCTCCGCACTGTGTGTTTATATACTTATATATTTATTCCATCCAGCTACAATGCTCTGCACTGTGTGTCTGTGTATATATATATATTTATAGTAATATGTACATATGTATATTAGCTGCTCTTGTTTTTTGTTTTTTTTTCTTGCCTTCTGATTGTTGCTCTGAGTGTTGCTATCCCTGTGCTGTTGCAATCCTGGAATTTCCTCATTGTGGGACTAATAAAGGCTTATCTTATCTTATCTTATCTTATCTTATCTTATCTTAAATATACAGTTAGGCCCAGAAATATTTGGACAGTGACACAAGTTTTATTTTAGCTGTTTACGAAAACATTCAGGATACAATTATATAATCAATACGGGCTTAAAGTGCAGACTCTCAGCTGTAATTTGAGAGTATTCACATCCAAATTGGAGCAAGGGTTTAGGAATTACAGCTCTTTAATACGTAGCCGCCTCTTTTTCAAGGGACCAAAAGTAATTGGACAGTTCACTCAGAAGGCTGCAAAAAAAAAATAATAACAAGGCTGCATGGGCTCTTCCTTCGTTAGCCTGTCATCAGTTAAGCAGTTAAAAGGTCTGGAGTTGATTCCAGGTGTGGCGTTTGCATTTGGAAGCTGTTGCTGTGAACACACAACATGCGGTCGAAGGAGCGCTCAATGGAGGTGAAACAGACCATCCTGAGGCTTAAAAAAAAGAAGAAATCCATCAGAGAGATAGCAGAAATGTTAGGAGTGGCCAAATCAACAGTTTGGTACATTCTGAGAAAAAAAGAATGCACTGGTGAGCTTGGGAACTCAAAAAGGCCTGGACGTCCACGGAAGACAACAGTGGTGGATGATCGCAGAATCCTTTCCATGGTGAAGAACAACCCCTTCACAACATCCACTCAAGTGAAGAACACTCTCCAGGAAGTGCACTACTGTTCAAAAGTTTGGGGTCACCCAGACAATTATTTTGTGTTTTCCATGAAAAGTCACACTTATTTACCACCATGAGTTGTAAAATGGATAGAAAATCTAGTCAAGACATTGACAAGGTTAGAAATAATGATTTGTATTTGAAATAATAATTTTTTCCAGATACTCAACCTGCTCAAAGGAAGGTCAGTTTTATAGCTTCTCTAACCAGCTAAACTGTTTTCAGCTGTGCTAACATGATTGCACAAGGGTTTTCTAATCATCCATTAGCCTTCTGACGCAATGAGCAAACACATTGTACCATTAGAACGCTGGAGTGATAGTTGCTGGAAATGGGCCTCTATACACCTATGTAGATATTGCACCAAAAACCAGACATTTGCAGCTAGAATAGTCATTTACCACATTAGCAATGTATATTAGATATTAGAGTGTATTTCTGATTAGTTTAAAGTTATCTTCATTGAAAAAAACAGTGCTTTTCTTTCAAAAATAAGGAAATTTCTAAGTGACCCCAAACTTTTGAACGGTAGTGTAGGTGTATCAGTATCTAAGTCTACCATAAAGAGAAGACTTCATGTGAGTAAATACAAAGGATTCACCACAAGGTGCAAACCATTAATCAGCCTCAAAAATAGAAAGGCCAGAATTGACTTTGCCAAAAAACACCTGAAGAAGCCAGCCCAGTTCTGGAACAGCATTCTTTGGACAGATGAGACTAAGATCAACCTGTACCAGAATGATGGGAAGAAGAAAGTTTGAAGAATTGGAACAGCTCATGATCCAAAGCACAGCACATCTGTAAAACATGGTGGAGGCAGTGTGATGGCATGGGCATGCATGGCTTCCAATGGCACTGGGTCACTTGTGTTTATTGATGATGTGACAAAAGACAGAAGCAGCCGGATGAATTCTGAAGTGTACAGGGATATACTTTCTGCTCAGATTCAGCCAAATGCAGCAAAGTTGATTGGATGGCACTTCACAGTACAGATGGACAATGATCCAAAACATACTGCAAAAGCAACCCAGGAGTTTTTTAACGCAAAGAAGTGGAATATTCTGCAATGGCCGAATCAATCACCAGATCTCAACCCAATCGAGCATGCATTTCACTTGCTCAAGACAAAACTTAAGGCAGAAAGACCCACAAACAAGCAACAACTGAAGACAGCTGCAGTAAAGGCCTGGCAAAGCATAACAAAGGAGGAAACCCAGTGTTTGGTGATGTCCATGGGTTCCAGACTTCAGGCAGTCATTGCCTGCAAAGGATTCTCAACAAAATATTGAAAAGTAACATTTTACTTAGGGTTATGTTTATTTATCCAATTACTTTTGAGCCCCTGAAATGAGGAGCGTTTGTATAAAAATAGCTACAATTCCTACATGTTTAATCATATATTTTTGTTCCACCCCTTGAATTAAACCTTAAAGTCTACACTTCAATTCCGTTGTAGTTGTTTCATTTCAAATCCAATGTGGTGGCATGCAGAGCCCAAATCATGAAGATTGTGTCACTGTCCAAATATTTCTGGCCTAACTGTGTATATATACTGTATATATACGTATATATATATATATATATATATATATATATATATATATATATATATATATATATATGTACAGTGGGGCAAAAAAGTATTTAGTCAGCCACCAATTGTGCAAGTTCTCCCACTTAAAAGATGAGAGAGGTCTCCAGTTTTCATCATAGGTATACCTCAACTATGAGAGACAAAATGAGAAAAAAAAAATCCAGAAAATCACATTGTCTGATTTTTGAAGAATTTATTTGCAAATTATGGTGGAAAATAAGTATTTGGTCAATAACAAAAGTTCATCTCAGTACTTTGTTATATACCCTTTGTTGGCAATGACAGAGGTCAAACGTTTTCTGCAAGTCTTCACAAGTTTTTCACACACTGTTGCTGGTATTTTGGCCCATTCCTCCATGCAGATCTCCTCTAGAGCAGTGAGGTTTTGGGGCTGTCGCTGGGCAACATGGACTTTCAACTCCCTCCAAAGATTTTCTATGGGGTTGAGATCTGGAGACTGGCTAGGCCATTCCGGGACCTTGAAATGCTTCTTGCGAAGCCACTCCTTCGTTGCCCGGGCGGTGTGTTTGGGATCATTGTCATGCTGAAAGACCCAGCCACGTTTCATCTTCAGTGCCCTTGCTGATGGAAGGAGGTTTTCACTCAAAATCTCACGATACATGGCCCCATTCATTCTTTCCTGTACACGGATCAGTCGTCCTGGTCCCTTTGCAGAAAAACAGCCCCAAAGCATGATGTTTCCACCCCCATGCTTCACAGTAGGTATGGTGTTCTTTGGATGCAACTCAGCATTCTTTCTCCTCCAAACACGACAAGTTGAGTTTTTACCAAAAAATTCTATTTTGGTTTCATCTGACCATATGACATTCTCCCAATCCTCTTCTGGATCATCCAAATGCTCTCTAGCAAACTTCAGATGGGCCTGGACATGTACTGGCTTAAGCAGGAGGACACGTCTGGCACTGCAGGATTTGATTCCCTGGTGGCGTAGTGTGTTACTGATGGTAGCCTTTGTTACTTTGGTCCCAGCTCTCTGCAGGTCATTCACTAGATCCCCCCGTGTGGTTCTGGGATTTTTGCTCACCGTTCTCATGATCATTTTGACCCCACGGGGTGAGATCTTGCGTGGAGCCCCAGATCGAGGGAGATTATCAGTGGTCTTGTATGTCTTTCATTTTCTAATAATTGCTCCCACAGTTGATTTCTTCACACCAAGCTGCTTACCTATTGCAGATTCAATCTTCCCAGCCTGGTGCAGGTCTACAATTTTGTTTCTGGTGTCCTTTGACAGCTCTTTGGTCTTGGCCATAGCGGAGTTTGGAGTCTGACTGTTTGAGGTTGTGGACAGGTGTCTTTTATACTGATAACGAGTTCAAACAGGTGCCATTAATACAGGTAACGAGTGGAGGACAGAGGAGCCTCTTAAAGAAGAAGTTACAGGTCTGTGAGAGCCAGAAATCTTGCTTGTTTGTAGGTGACCAAATACTTATTTTCCACTACAATTTGCAAATAAATTCTTTAAAAATCAAACAATGTGATTTTCTGGATTTTTTTTCCCCTCATTTTGTCTCTCATAGTTGAGGTATGCCTATGATGAAAATTGGAGACCTCTCTCATCTTTTAAGTGGGCGAACGTGCACAATTGGTGGCTGACTAAATACTTTTTTGCCCCACTGTATATGTATCTTGTGGGAGCATGACGTGTGGGACCTGGGATTCTCTTTTGCTATACTGATGTTGGAGAAAGAATAAAGTCTTGTGTCGTTCAGCTCGTTGCCTCACCTGCATCCTTTTCTCCACATTGGTGACCCTGAGACGTGCCATAGAGAACGAGACGAGCACCGCCCCAGAGACTACCGGGAGGGAGAGCACCAACGTCACGTGCACTGTTTCAGTCAAGCTCCCGGACTTCTGGCTTCACAACCCGACAGCGTGGTTTTTGCACATAGAAGCCGAGTTTGCACTCTGCAGGATAACAACGGATGACACAAAGTACTACTACGTGGTCGCTGCGCTGGACTCACGCGCCACGCAACAGGTGACAAGCCTGCTCCAGGAGCCGCCAGCCTGGGAGGAATACGAGGCGCTCAAGAGGATGCTTCTCCAGTGCTATACCCTTTCGGACAGTGAAAGGGCGGAGACACTCCTAACATGTTCAGAGTTGGGGGACAGATCAGCCGTGGAGCTAATGGAGCTAATGGAGAGCATGTTGTCGCTGATGGGTAGAAACGACAAGTCTTTCCTGTTCGCCCACCTGTTCCTCAGGAACATACCAGCTGCAGCGAGGGCGATCCTGGCCAAGTCACCATTGCTGGTGACTAAGGACTCCCTCGCACTGGCACAGGGAGTGGATTGCATCATTTTAGCAACCAGAACTCTCAGCATGAATGCAGCGGCACCGGCATCCAGGAGGGACTCCAGCGAGGTCGAGGAGCTGTCGGTGGTAGCCGGAGTAGACGCCAGTTGATGCAGGAATGGGACGATCTGCTTCTATCATCACCGCTTCGGCTCAAACACCCAGCAATATGCTGCCATGCCAATTCAAGAAGTTGGAAAAACGGCCCGGCTAGCAGTCAGTAGCAGCTGCGACTCCTGACGACAGAAACAAGCTGCTTTAGGTCACAGACACACGTTCTGGGAGATGGTTTCTGGTGGACTTCGGCTCCCAGAAGAGCCTCATCCTGCCGATCAATGCAGACAGGGTGGCAGGGGGCAGCGGTCCCGAACTTACATTCGCCAACGGATCCACCATCAGGACATTTGGTGAGCGGACACTGACGATATGTTTACACGGACACAACTTTCAGTGGAACTTTGTGGTAGCTGCATGTTCCACTGCCATTTTTGGTGCAGATTTTTTATGTGCTTATGGGTTATTAGTTGATGTTGCTAATAGGAGATTAGTGGATGCTATCTCTTTTGTCTCTCTGCCCTGTACAGCTCAGGGAGCTGGGTCGACAACACTGGCTAACGTTATAGCTCCAGGGGGTAAGTACCAACAGTTACTCGCACAGTTCCCAGCACTCACGTTCCCAGCACTCACGGTCCCAGCGTTTTCGGCTATGATAACGAAACACGGGGTCGAACATTTCATAACTATAAAAGGGCCACTGGTATTCGCACGACCTCAGCACCTGGACGCAGCTAAACTTGCCAGCGCGCGAGGAGTTTGCCAACTTAGAACAGTTGGGTATCATCAAGTGCTCCAACAGCCTGTGGGCATCCCCACTACACATGGTGCCTAAAGCCAACGGGTCGTGGTGATCATGTGATGAATTCCGGCACTTGAACAACGCTACGGAACACAATTGCTATCCTATTCCACACATCCAGGATTTTTCCGTGTACCTGGCCGGGGCGCGTGTTTTTTCCAAAGTGGATCTGGTCTGCGGTTACCACCAGGTCCCGGTGCATGCAGAAGACGTTCCAAAAACAGTGGTAATAACTCCTTTTGGCCTGCCGTTTGGATTAAAAGGTGCGGCGCAGACCTTAAAAAGGATGATGGACACAGTGCTTTGTGACTTGTCCTTCGTTTTTGTCTACTTAGACGACATTCTGGTATCCAGCGCGTCTGAGGAGGAGCACATCGCCCATCTCAAGACAGTTTTCCAGAGATTGGAAGCTCACGTGCTGATAGTTTACCCGGCGAAGTGCCAGTTCAGTAGGTGTACCAGTGATTGACTTTTTTAGGCCACCGCATTTCGTCGGAGGGTGCGATCCCATTACCGGACAAGGTGCGCACTGTGTGGGACTTTCCGCGTCCGCAGACCGTGAGGGCACTACAGGAGTTTTTGGGAATGGTTCATTTTTATAACTGTTTTCTTCCCTGGGCAGCCCAGCTGATGCAGCCGTTGTATGCCACGCTTAAAAAAAAGGAGCTTGCGGAAACCATCGACTGGACTCCCGAGTGAGACCAGGCTTTTACAAACGCCAAAACAGTGCTGGCGGATGCCGCATTGCTAGCCCACCTGGATCCGTCTGCACGGATAGCACTCACTATGGATCCGTCTGATGTTGCCATAGGGGCAGTGGTGGAGCAGTGTGTCTCAGGTTCATGGCAGCCGCTCGCATTTTTCATTCAGCCGAACTTTGCGCGACAACAAACGCAAATACAGCACGTTCGATAGAGAATTGCTGGCTCTCCACCTGTCGATGCACCATTTCCAGTTCTGGCTGGAGGGGCGCGAGTTCACTGCATTCTTGGACCATGGGCTGCTGACATACGCAATGTCCAAGGTTTCAGAACCGTGGTTGACCTGGCAGCAATGGCAGTTGGCCGCAATTTTGGAGTTTACCACCGACATTCAACACGTTGCCGGTAAACTCAACATCATGGCCAATTGCCTGTCGCGTGTGTTAATCACCCCGGTCTACATGGGAATAGATTTCCCCGCCATGGCCGTGGAGCAAGCCGTGGACGTGGACATTTGCGCGCTCCAGTCTGTGCCAACTAAGTCAAGGCTGAAGAGCAGGGTGCTGCAAGAAGGGTGCCCTCCCTTGCTCTGTGACATCTCCACTGGACGCCTGCGCACAGTGGTTCCGAGCTCTTGGCACCATCACGTTTTCGAGTCGGTCCACTCCCTTTCACATCCAGGAGTGTGTGCTTCAGTGAAGCTAGTGGGGCAAAATTCGTCTGGCCGCGCTTGCACAAGGAAGTGAAAGAGTGGGCTGCAGCTTGCGTCGTGTGCCAGCGGGCCAAAGTGCACAAACACACCAGAGCCCCCCATTGACCCATTCCAAATCCCGGCTAGGAGGTTCGACCACGTCCACATGGATTTGGTGGGACCCCTCCCGCCATCACAAGGTTTCACGCACCTTTTGACAGTCGTGGACCGCACCACACACTGGCCTGAAGTGGTCCCGATGGCTCTACCACATCTGCGGAAGTGCCACACGCTTTTTTCTCGGCTTTGGTTGCACGTTTTGGATCACCATTGGACATCACTTCTGACAGGGGTCCACAATTCATTTCAGAACTCTGGTCTGCGATGGCCCAGAGCCTGGGTGTCAAAATTCACCCACTACAACGTACAACCCCCAAACTAACGGGTTATGCGAGCGTTTTCATAGGTCGCTTCAAGCAGTGCTCAGAGCTTTGCTCACGGACACAAATTTGGTTGACCACGTGCCCTGGGTTCTTTTAGGGTTGCGCTCCGCACCTAAGGAGGATTTGGCAGCCTCCCCGGCAGAATTTGATTTTTCTCAGCCGCTATGGATCCCCAGAGACTTTTTACCGGAAAACCCTGTGCCTGAGGCTGATCCACCCATGCAATTTTTACACAGTACGGAGGCTGTGAGGGTACCGCGCCCGGCCGACCATTGTTTTCCCCGCACATTTGTCCCAAAAAGCGTGCAGAATGCCAGTTTTTGTCAGGCACAATGCGCACTGCACCCCGCTATGCCCACTGTACGACGGACCGTTCAGGGTGTTGGAACCTGGGGTGAAGCATTTTGTGTTAGACTTGGGGGGGCGTAGGGAGACCGTCTGCATCGACAGGCTGAAGCCCGCTTTTGTGTTGGTAGACGAGCAAGTGGTGTTGGTCCAAGCTCCCCGGCATGGACACCCACCGTTGGTGGCTCTGCAAGGTGGTGATCCCACAGCAGGGACCTGCGCTCGCAAAGCTACTGTGCTTTCCCCCCTCCCTCTTTCACGCCACAGACAGATGTGCCCTCCGGTACCCCTCATTAGCAGAGTGGTTTGACTGGATGGGCGACCCCCCACTACAGCTGCTATGGGTGCCAGCTCAAGCCCAAAGGATGGGGGGGTTGGTGCCCATTCTCCACCCAGAGAAGGTAGGGGGAAGGGGAGAATAATGGACCAAACGAGGAGGTGTCACCGGAGGGTATCAGACGGGACTGTTGGGTCTATGTGCTCCCAGGGAGAGTAACAGCTGCTGGAGTCACTGAGAGAAGAAGGGTGTCATAGCGGCGCTGGCGGTTTGTTATGCTAATGTGCCACACATTGCTTTGTTCAAACAACAATGTATTATGGTCGGAAGTTCCAGGTCTCGATGCATGGAAATAAAGATATAAAAGAGGAATGCACAGAGACTCTTTTGCTATACTGATGGTGGAGAAAGAATAAAGTCTTGTGTCATGCAGCTCGTTGCCTCGCCTGCATCCTTTTCTCCACAAGCTATATATATAGTATATGTATATAGGTTCTATAGTCATGTTAGTTTTTTACTTTCCGTGGGTAATCCCTTTGTCTGTCGTGTGTGTTTCTGTTGTTTGGCTGTCAACTGTCATGCTGCTGTTACACTGTAATTCCCAGTTTGGGATCAATAAAGTACATCTATCTATCTATCTATCTATCTATATATATACTGTATATATATATATATATATACGTATATATATAGTATGTAGAGGGAGATGGGGAAAAATCCATGTTTTGGAACATCAGGGAACTTGCTGGTGCTTCTGCAACTGGGGAGTGTTATTAAATGGGGAATGTTTAAAGATTTTTATTGAAAAAAGAAGCATTTCAACAGTGTGTGGTTTTAGTCTGCTCCTCTTGTGGCTTACTACCTCTCCAGCTTTGGAGAACACCCTCTCACACAGCACTGATGTTGCTGGCATGTGGAGATACTTTTTTGCTATCTTGTAAAGGTTTCGGTATATGGTTTTGTGTGTTGCTTAGTAACAGAGTTGGTCTTTTCCTCTGGAGAGGAAGGGCTCAAACAAATAACACTGAACTTCCACTGTGGCATCTGCTGTTGCACTTTGAGAGTGCTGTGTTTCACCTAAATAAAAAGAAAAACAAATATAATTAGCATTTTTTTATAATAAGAAAAAGATGCTTAAAGTAATAACATAATACAAACCAACTCTGCTATCCAAGAAGTTCCACAAGTCGTCTTCTACTGAAGGCCCAGGTTCTTCCTCTGCTGCTGACTGATGGAGTTGATAACATTTTAATGCATGTGGCTAGAGAGGTTTGGAAAACACAATAATAATATGGGATAATAAATGGTTACCTGTTATGTTGATGGCATTGCCCTCTCCATCCTCATGGTTGCAGCACATTCAGCAGTCAGTTTTGACATGGCCTCTTGCGCATGTGTTTCATTGCCAGAATCTAAAACGCTGTAAGCAAAAAATGCAAGAAACCGCCATAACCAAAAAAAAAAAAAAAAAAAAAAAAAATCCAGATGAATGAAAAAGTCCAAACGCAGGAATCCAAGCACATTTCAGAATCAGAATCAGCTTTATTGGCCAAGTATGCACAACACATACAAGGAATTTGACTTTGGCTAAAAACTTGCTCTCGTTGTTCAGGTGGAGGATTTAAATAAGGATTCAATGACAACAGAGTATGTACAGTAAATTACAGTCTGTCCACGTTTCTATAAAAGGATGCAAATATATACAGGAATATATGCAGTTATTTATTTATTTTCCTTTGTACATCCCAATCTACTTGAAATTGAACACACGTGAGGAAATACCGGACTCCTCCCTTGACATGTCTCCATTTGAATATGCTATTACATGCAAATAGATGTGTATATACAAGCACTGCACCTTTGAATCTCCTGTATCCATGATCAAAAATAATGGATTTAATGGAATTTCACAGACTGTGAGTTGGAGGCACTCCTGAATGAGGTAGAGGTGTGTAAAAATGTTTTGTCTGGCACGTTGTCCTCCGGCATTAGCACCAGATAAGATAAGATAAGATAAGATAAGCCTTTATTAGTCCCACAATGGGGAAATTCCAGGATTGCAACAGCACAGGGATAGCAACACTCAGAGCAACAATCAGAAGGCAAGAAAAAAAACAAGCAAGCAAGAGCAGCTAATATACATATGTACATATTACTATAAAAATATACAGTATATATACACACGCACACAGACACAGTGCAGAGCATTGTAGCTGGATGGAATAAATATATGAATATATAAACACACAGTATGGAGCATTGTAGCTAGATGGAATAAATATGTAAATATATAAACACCCACAGTACGGAGCATTGCAGCTAGGTGGAATAAATATGTAAATATATAAACACACACAGTGCGGAGCAATGTAGCTAGATGGAATAATATGTAGATATATAAACACACAGTGCAGAGCATTGTAGCTAGATGGAATAAATATATAGATATATAAATATAAACACACCCAGTGCGGAGCATTGTAGCTAGATGGAATAAATATGTAAATATATAAACACACACAGTGCAGAGCATTGTTGCTAGATGGGATGAAACAGCATAACCGTTTACTTAGTTATCCTATACAGATACAGATACAGATACAGGTAATTCAATAGCCTGCTCACAGCCCTATAAGACTAGTTTACTGTTTTCCTTTATTCAGACAGGGATGAGAAGGAGATGTTTATTTAACCTTGACATGTTTCCACTGATATCTGCAGTCGTCCTCAGATAGTCAGCTGATCGCTGTGATTTGTGACCAGCCGGGTGGATCAGCTCGTTGAATGAAGTAATGAAAAAGAAGACAATATGAACCTATTTAGTAGGTAGCCACTGTCACCTGTCAATTGAAAGCAGATCATATTAGACTCGACAAGTACATATTTTACAGTATGTCCAAAATGCAAATCTCATCCTTTATAGTTATATACAACTTACATGGATTACGCACACTACTAAATGAATGAAGTGCGCCGGGGAAAGGGTGACACTGTTGCACTTCAAACTTTACGCATGTGTTTATTGACATAACTACTGCACACACAGAGGCAATTGGGGGCTTGGTAGAATGCTGTGAAACTGTAGTTTAATCAACAAAAAGAGAAAATCACTTACTCAACCCACTGCCTTGTAATGAAGCCTTGAAGACAGGGTGATATTTGGGGGTGCACAGGCACGTTGCACATGAGGTGGTTTATTATCAGGACAATTACATGAATTTATACACCAAGAAGCCACCCATCCGCACAGTGCCAGCTTGTAGTTTGTTCCCAACAATGCTGTTCATTAGAATGAATGAACTGTGCGTTGAACCAGGCCACCTTGCAACAATGTTGGTTAGTTGCATTTGCGCATCATGTATAATTTGTACATTGATAGAATGGAAATGTTTTGTTAACATACACATATTCATCTTGTGAAGGTGGTTTTATAGCAATGTGTGTGCAGTCCATAGTGCCGATTACATTAGGAAAACTAGCTCTCACTGCAAATTTCACTTTGATGTTGGCCTGTTCAATTGCATTGTATGGAATATGATGTACCTGGGTGACAGCTGGATAATGCCATCCCACACAGCTGGCATAGCTCGGCTCAGGGTGGACTGGGAAATTCCCGATCAGTCTGCCAGCTTCCTCTGGAATGCCCCTGTTTTCAGGAACTCCAGTGTTGTCAGCACCTGCACTGGGACGGGCAGTGCACGGCTTCTCACCGTGTCGCGCTTCAAGAGCGGCCATAGCTCTGAGCACAGTTCCACAAGGACTGCCCTTGGAAACCGAAACCGGCTGACAAGCCAGTCATCATCCTGAGCCAGAAAATCTTCTCTGTCGCTAAATACCTTTTCTCTTCTCACTTCGCAATTTGCAATATCCTCTAATAATGCTAACGTCATTGTTGTTAGAGGAGTTTTCTGCACTTCTTTGTGCTTGCTTTTATATCCACTCATCTAAATGCGCACACTAGGATGTTTGTTCATCATGTTGTGTGTACAATAATTTTCACGTCATTATCAGCCTCCCAACATCACCTCTAAGTGTTGCCAACGGACCAATAACAGTAGAAATGTATGTACACCAGCCATGAAGTTGGTGTGGGGGTACGCATATTTCCAATGTAATTTCATTCTTGATACATCTGAAATTTTCCGTGGAAAAAGATATATGCCATGTTTATGTGCACAAGTACCCTTTGTACATGAGGCCCCAGGGCCTTGGTGTTGACAGAGCTGGGGTCTCATGTATAAAATGGTGTGCACGCACGAAAACACGGCATACGCTGATTTTCACGCACACGGTGGGGTGTATAAAAACAAATGTGATGTGAGAATCTGCAGGCCGAGCCTCAAAGTTTTCACCTGCCGTGAGAAGTTGTGGCTGCCCGCAAAATTCAGTTTGGCTCTATCAGATGGGTCTGTTAACCCCTTGCACTCTGGTCAATTTCTCTAAAAACGCCAAAAAATAACATGCCCAAAGTAAATCAAAAGCTGTTCTTCAACCCTTTGCAGCATCTTCATGGAGTTGGTCTCATTTAAAAGAAAACACTTTGAATTTTTTTGGCAAAACAGTCATAATCTCTTTAAGTGCTCCTGCCACTGAGTAACAGTCATCTAAACATACTGAACTTGAAGAAAATAAATTTCGCCTGGGTGTTTTTTTGGATACAAATGCTTGCAAATAACACACAGCTTCAGATACTGGCTGGAAAATGCAACAGAAATGTAGAACCAAGTGTTATCAAGCTGAGGTCAAAATTTTATAACAATACCACAAAAAATGAATATATTACACAGCTTTTTTCTCAGGTTGTTCCCAGGCGTTTTTGAACTGTGCCAAATTGTCCCAAATAGCACAGTTTGGAAAAACGTCTGTAACTTTTGAATGAGTCAATATAGAAGCTTCATCTTGGGCTCTAATGAAAGGTGAAGGGCTGTGTGTGTGTGTGTGTGCGGGGGATTGTTTATTCATTCATGAATGAATGAATGAACAAACAAGCCCCCACACACAAAGAAGCATGCCACGTAAAAAATGTGTGGCTTTTTTTTTACAAGAAAAAATAACCTACAGTGCACTAAAAATTATACTAGAATATTTGTAATGTAGAAGATAACAACTCCCACCCCCCTCCGCTACAGAGGACGGACATCGCCCATCGCTACATGATGGAAAGCAGTGACGGTGCGCCGCGGTCTACTACGCACAGTTGCACTAAAATATCTGCAATATATCTGCAATCCGCTACAGAAGAGTAGCGGGGGGGGGGGGGGGGGGTTCACAACATGACGGGGGGTTGTTCGCACAGTTGTAATTTACCGATCGGTCAAAAGTCATTTGGATTACAATTTTCAGGGATAAAGAATAATTTAGTTTATAACACTTACCTGTCCACAACAGCAATGTCACTGGCGAACTTCCCTTCCTCATTGTCAGACGAACATGAAGCTGGTCCGCTTGTTATGGACTCGTGGTTCTGGTCACGCGACCCGGTCAAACCATAATTCCATTATTGCGGTTTTGCGCTTCCATGATTGCGGTTTTGGCGAACGATTTTTCAAAACAAATAAGAACAGTAGTTAGAAAAAAAGACTGGCGAACGCCTGTGTGTCACCCAGCCTTACACAAAACAGCTTTCGAACTTCTGTGCTTCAATTGGCTGGCTGTATTCGCAGCCGTTGGTAGGCGGGTCCTTCTTGCTAGGTTTTCAGTCATTGGTTCTTCAAGGTTTCAGAAACCCAATTCAAGGCTTTTATTAGTCGAATGAGAGGTCAATCACATCTAAACCAATCAAAGCACTCCTTTGGCTTTCTGTTCGCGGCTGTGTCTGTAGTGGAAGAACGGAAATGCAGCTTTTTTTTTCAGTGCGCTCTAGGACGCAGCGCCCTCGTGCGCCCTCGTGCGCTCTAGGACGCAGAGACATGTCCGCCCACGGTACACCGGAGTGCAAGAGGTTAAACTACAAAACAGCTGAAACTCGCAGAATATGTTAAAATAATGTTTCCACTTCAGCTAAAATGCTTTGTCTGTGAATTAGCCTGTGGAAAACATGATTATTATTACGTGGTTTACCTCCATAACTCGGCTTATTGAGCACAGTGAAACCCCGATGAATCGGCCTCCCTCACTCATGGTCCAGCCAGTGATACTGTCAACTGGATTCTGTTTCTATAAATGTGTCATTTTGACTCAAAGGAAAAAAGAGATCCTCTGGGTTAACACTGAATAAAAGGAGGACCATGGGGAGTTCCAGGCTGCAATTTACCCGGATTTCCAGGGACCCTTATCGGATTCCCCCTCTAACCTTTTGGCCTCCTCAGATCTCAGGAAGTGGGTCAGGGGAAACTGTTATAGCACCTGTTGTCTTCCAGTTATTTTGAACCGAAGACAACACGAGGATCCCCAGCACAATACGTGCTGTACATTGGAGATTATAATATGGAAATAAAAGTCCTTTATATTGCGCAGCTCCATGTGTTCCTCCTGGCTGTTGTGTGTAATTTGGATTCTGACAGATTTTGTTTGTAACTTGTATAAATTCAGCTGTAAGATTGGAGGGTAATCAATGGTCTTTATGCTGTCTTGGCTCACCGCACCGTCTTCACCACCAGCACTACGGTCACGCACCGTGCTGAGCTCCTCGGCTGGCTTGCCGTCTTCGGTGCCCAGGGGCTCCGGTCCCCCCTCGATACCCTCGATGCATTACCGACTGCACTATATAGTTCTCCACAGTATCTGCTGCTGGCTAATATATATTTTAACTGTTGACCAGTATCACTTAATCTTATCCTACACTTTATTACATGTATAGTTTATTTCTCTTATCCTATCATGTTTAATGTTGCAGCATTGTACCGAGACAAATTCCTAGTTTGTGTACTACATGAACAATGGCAATAAACCTGATTCTGATTCTGATTCTGATTCTGATTCTGATTCTGATACCTAGCTGGTAGCTTGTAGCTTGGTTTTGGCACGCACCTAGCTTGGCTAACCTCACCGTTGCCACAGCCTGAGCCTTTAGCTTCTCTGAGCTAGCTAGCTTAGCTTCCTTTGGTGCCAATAGTTTCACTACCCACAGCTTCATGTCCCTTGTATGTTCGGCAAACTCTCCAGCCAGACACCTGACAGCATCCGCATAAGCCTCCGTTTCCCCCAACATGCAAAGAATTCTCTGACCCTCCATGCCAAGACGGCGGACCAGGAGCACTCGTCCTCGGTCTCCGTTGAGTCTACCCAGGCCCAGCCTAGCAATGTATCCCACAAGAATGGCCACCCAATCTGGCCACAGGATCGCTGGTTCTCCTGGACACTCCAGAAACGGCGGTAGAGGTGGAGGTAGCCCACACGCGTCCATGGTTTATTCTCATCGCCAAAATGTTATGTCTGCAAATCAGATACTTGAGTCAGTCTTATGCCATGCAGCGAACTGGCTTTATTAAGGAAGAAAGAACTATATATATTGGTGCTGCAGCCCACCTGACATCACCACCAGGGTGGCTACGGCAAGCCCTAAGGGCCACAAACACACACACACACACACACACACACACACACACACTCTACACAACAGAACCGAGGTGGAGTGAAGAGATCGTGCACTGACTTTTCATGTGAGGTGGGATGTATAAAGAAAAGGAGTGGAGAATCAGGCGTGCGCACAGGTTTATAAATTTGAAAATTTTTGTGCCAATGTACTTTTCAAATTTTGTGAGTATACCATCTTTCAGTATGAAAGCTGTGCAGTCCTTTATACATGAGACCCCAGGAGAGGTCAAAGGAGATGTGGGTGCCCAGGAACCTGAAAGCGGGGACAGTTTGTGTTCACTATTTATGAAGACAGGTGTGTGGTCCTGTCTGCTTTCTGAAGTCCAGTATGAGTTCTTTGGTTTTAGGACTTTCAGGTTGGTATGTCTTGTAAGTCATAAAAAAACATGTTACGGAGGGTGGTCACATGATGAGTCGAGGTGAACGGACGTGAGTTTCCTCATATCTGCACTGGATTGCCAGAAATATAAAATTTAATTATATTTTCCCGGTGAAATTTCATCTTGAAGACACCTATAATATCATTGGATAATTTTTTCGCACAGCCTGGACCAACTATGTCATGATCTATTTACTAGACAGCTCGCGTGCAGAATGCAGCAACAAAGGAACACACAGGACACAAAACCCACGTTTGTAAATTTATTAAATTTCAAGATCAGCGGAGCACAGCTACAGAAAATGTCACTCGCCAGAGGAAGTGGCCTGTGGGAAGAGAGACGAGAGCTGTTAGAAGAGGAATGGAGACAGGGAAGTGGAATACACAAATTGCCACTTACTTGGGCCGAACAGGCGATCCAACCAGGACCCTGCGGGGAGAGATGAACCAGCAGGATGAAGCTGGCTGTGTAATGATGAAGGACTGGGTTGGTGGTGCCTGACCGGGTGGAAATGATTGCAGCTGAGTGTGGATAATGGGGCAGGTGAGCGCAGGCAGTCCCCGGAGACGCACCCACATAGGAGGCAGCAACCAGAGAAGGAGAAAGAAGGTGAGTGCAGGAACTTCACCAACGTAATAAGGTTAAACTTGCGTCATTTGATTGAGGCAGTGTACCCAAACGAGCCAGCGTTGAGGCAGCAGGTGCGTCTCATCTCCCAGGTGTGTTGATTACCTGAGGAGAAAGCGGGAAGGAGGGGGCGCATGCTCACCAGGACATGACAAACTAAGAAGAAGGAAATGCGGACAAGAGGAAGGAAAGCCAGTGCTATTGCTAGCGACGCAGGTGTTAGCCATAGCCTTGACAAGGACACAACAGACATAGCTAATGCTAATATTGTGGATGAGGAAGAGCTAAACACACAGCGAGATGACTCGATAGTGGAGCGGGTGTCTGCTAACATAGCGAAGATGCTGGACAGCAAATTGTCCGACATAATTATGCCGGTCACTGAGCTGTCTGAGAAATTTGTCAGTTTAACTGAGAGGCTGGGAACAGTGGAGCAGCGACCTGGAGGATGTTGCGGCCACTAATACACCACAGGTGGAGGCGCTGGAAGCCCAGCTGAAGAAAGTGCAGGATCGCTTGGAAAGTTCTGAAAATCAAAGTCGACGGCAGAATGTGAGAATTGTCAAGCTGAAAGAGGGAACGGAGGGCCAAACACCAGTCGATTTCTTTGAAAAATGGATCCCAGAGGTTCTGGCTATGCAAAAGGACAGAATCATGATCGATAGAGCCCATCGCACTGGGCCTCCAATGAGATTGGCTGGAAAAGAGGGACCGCAGGCCATCCTGGTAAGGCTGTACAACTACATCGACAAGCAGAGGATACTGTATGCATCAAGGGATAAAGGAACAATTAGCACTGAAGTGAGTAAGGTGTCCTTCTATCAGTCCTTCTATCCTCTATCCATCTTCATCTATCATAAAGCCTTAAGAGATGCAGGGATACGGTACTCCTTTCTGTACCCGGCGGTCATAAAAATTTTCCATCCTAACGGCACCAGCACTTCACTCACAAGCACGGAAACAAATCAATGACTATGTGAGCAAGCTACCAGCCTCAAAGTGAATTACTGAATAGAAATTTTGATTGGCTAAGGTATGACTGTTAAATCCAGGTGGATGTGATTTAAAAATCAGGGGTGGTTTTGTTCTTTGGTATTTTTTTCTTTGTATTAAGTTAAATTATATATACACCAGTATTTTAATAGAGGCTTTCCAGTAAGGGGGAACTTGGCTTTTTTTATTTCTATTTTTGTCATCCCCTATAGGTGTGCTTTTTTAGTTAAGTACAGCTAAGCATAGTTAATTTTCTTTTTCTTTTCTTTTCTTTTAAGTTTTTTAGTGAGTTTGAGCTTGTGGTTCTGGTTTTGTTTAGAATACGTTTTTGTTTTTGTTTTTTGACATGGTTGTTGAAGACACAGACTGGTCTACTACGTGCTTTTTGGACAGTTAGCAGTTCACAATTTATAATGCAGCCTACTTTTGATGTCTCTTAAGATTAGTGCATGGAATATTTGGGGATCTAATAATGTAGTTAAAAGAAAATCTGTTTTGAACTCTCTTAAAATGGATAGAGTCCAAATAGCTTTCTTACTTTCTTACATCTAAATGATGATGAGCATAAGAAGTATCACAGAGAATGGGTAGGTCAGATCTTTTTCTCATCCTATTCAACCAATAGAGAGGTATAATTATTTTAGTACATAAAAATTTGCCATTTACTCTTATAGACTCTTACAAAGACACAGAGGGAAGATATGTCTTGGTCAAAGGGGTGCTATATGGTGAAGATATTTTATTGGGAAATGTGTATGTCCCTAATGTCCAAGATGAAGAATTTTATGCATCTTTATATAGTCAACTTGGTAATCTGGACTGCACCAATATTATTCTAGGGGGAGGATTTTAATTGTGCATTGTGCCCCAAGATGCACGGTGGCGCAGTGGTTAGCACTGCGGCAGCACAGTTTACCCTTGGCCGGGGGATCGTGGGATCGTGGGCTCGATCCCAGCCCCCGACCAACAGTGATCTGTGTGGAGTTTGCATGTTCTCCCCGTGTATGCGTGGGTTTACCCCGGGATTTCTCCGGTTTCCTCCCACATGCCAAAAACATGCAGGTTAGGTTAATTGGAGACTCTAAAGTGGCCCTAGGTGTGAATGTGTGTGTGAATGGTTAAGGGATAGCGCTGTATCGTGGCTGCTTCATCCATCCAGGTGGTGGATGACCCTCAATTTCCCCTCTGGGGATCAATAAAGTATACTAAATCTAAAAATCTAAAAAAAAAAAAAGATGGATAGACACCCATCACAAATAGCTCAATCTAAAAATGCGAAGACTCTTTTAAATATTATGAAGGATTTTGATCTTTTGGATATGTGGAGGTATCACAGTCCTCTTGCAAGGAAATATGCGTTCCATTCTCAACCACATCTGTCAGCATCACGTATAGATTATATCTTTGCCTCTAAACACCTTAATTATTTAGTTGAACAGGTAGATATAGGTACTATTGCTCTTTCGCACCATGCGCCAGTGGTTTTGTTGATGCAGCCCCTTAGACCCTCTGAAAGTTCTTTTTTATGGAGAATGAATGTGTTACTGCTTTTGGATAAAGAATTTGTGAGGTTCTTTGAGGGTCAAACATTTATTTTTACAGTTAAACGATAAAGATAGCATTGACCCTAGAATCCTGTGGGATAGTTACAAGGCCTATATGAGGGGCGTGACTATCTCACAAACATGCTATATAAAAAAACAGCTAATAGCAAAGCAACTGGAGTTGGAAAAGAAAATAAAACAATTAGGAGAGTCTTATTATGCAACAAAATCAGAGGGGACATTTGCTGAACTTAAAACTACTAGTAATACATTACATGATTTGATAACTCGGAAAGCTGGAAAGGATATATTGTTTGCTAAGCAAAAAATGTTCGAAATGGGAAACAAACCCAATCGCCTTTTAGCACAGCTGGCAAAGAATGCCCCAGTGAAATATTTTATTCCAGCTATACTAAATGACAATAATCAAAAACAAGTTATTAATCATCAAATCAATGAGAGCTTCAAATAATTTTACACTAATTTATATAGCTCACAGGCTGATGAGGAGAGGCTTGGATCAGTTTTTTTTTTTTTTAATAATTTAAGTTTCCCGCAGATAGCAGAGGACCAAGTTACTTTTGGAATCACTGATATCCCAACTTGAGAAAGATATGGTTATCTCAGCACTTCAGTTAGGGAAATGTCCAGGAGCAGACGGCTTTCCTGTTGAGTTCTTTAAAGTGATGAAAGGGAAAATTAATAATATTTTACTAAGGGTTTTTAATAAGTCATTTGAGGGATCTGAACTTCCAGAGTCTATGTATAGAGCAAATATACGTACAGTTAGGCCCAAAAATAGTTGGACAGTGACACAAGTTTTATTATTTTAGCTGTTTACGAAAACATATTCAGGATACAATTATATAATCAATATGGGCTTAAAGTACAGACTCTCAGCTGTAATTTGAGAGTATTCACATCCAAATTGGAGCAAGGGTTTAGGAATTACAGCTCTTTAATACGTAGCCGCCTCTTTTTCAAGGGACCAAAAGTAATTGGACAATTGACTCAGAAGGCTGCAAAAAAAAAAATAACAAGGCTGCATGGGCTCTTCCCTCATTAACCTGTCATCAATTAAGCAGTTAAAAGGTCTGGAGTTGATTCCAGGTGTGGCGTTTGCATTTGGAAGCTGTTGCTGTGAACACACAACATGCGGTCAAAGGAGCTCTCAATGGAGGTGAAACAGACCATCCTGAGGCTGAAAAAAAAGAAGAAATCCATCAGAGAGATAGCAGAAATGTTAGGAGTGCCAAATCAACAGTTTGGTACATTCTGAGAAAAAAAAGAGTGCACTGGTGAGCTTGGGAACTCAAAAAGGCCCGGACATCCACGGAAGACAACAGTGGTGGATGATCACAGAATCCTTTCCATGGTGAAGAACAACCCTTCACAATGTCCACTCAAGTGAAGAACACTCTCCAGGAAGCAGGTGTATCAGTATCTAAGTCTACCATAAAGAGAAGACTTCATGAGAGGATTCATGAAGTCTTTCCTAGTCTTTCCTGTGGTGAATTCTTCATGAAAGGATTCACCACAAGGTGCAAACCATTAATCAATCTCAAAAATAGAAAGGCCAGAATTGACTTTGCCAAAAAAACACCTGAAGAAGCCAGCCCAGTTCTGGAACAGCATTCTTTGGACAGATGAGACTAAGATCAACCTGTACCAGAATGATGGGAAGGAGAAAGTTTGGAGAAGAACTGGAACAGCTCATGATCCAAAGCACTACATTGTCTGTAAAACATGGTGGAGGCAGTGTGATGGCATGGGCATGCATGGTTTCCAATGGCACTGGGTCACTTGTGTTTATTGATGATGTGACAAAAGACAGAAGCAGCCAGATGAATTCTGAAGTGTATAGGGATATACTTTCTGCTCAGATTCAGCCAAATGCAGCAAAGTTGATTGGACGGCGCTTCACCAATGATCCAAAACATACTGCAAAAGCAACCCAGGAGTTTTTTTAAAGCCACGAAGTGGAATATTCTGCAATGGCCGAGTCAGTCACCAGATCTCAACCCAATCGAGCATGCATTTCACTTACTCAAGACAAAACTTAAGGCAGAAAGACCCACAAACAAGCAACAACTGAAGACAGCTGCAGTAAAGGCCTGGCAAAGCATCAGAAAGGAGGAAACCCAGCGTTTGGTGATGTCCATGGGTTCCAGACTTCAGGCAGTCATTGCCTGCAAAGGATTCTCAACAAAATATTGAAAAGTAACATTTTACTTAGGGTTATGTTTATTTGTCCAATTACTTTTGAGCCCCTGAAATGAGGAGCGTTTGTATAAAAATAGCTACAATTCCTACATGTTTAATCATATATTTTTGTTCAACCCCTTGAATTAAACCTTAAAGTCTGCACTTCAATTCCGTTGCAGTTGTTTCATTTCAAATCCAGTGTGGTGGCATGCAGAGCCCAAATCATGAAGATTGTGTCACTGTCCAAATATTTCTGGGCCTAACTGTAATATTAATAGCAACAAAAGGTAAGAACCAAGAATTATGCTCTTCTTATTGACCCATTAGTTTCCTGGGCATAGACAACAAAATACTGTCTAAGATACTGGCTACTAGATTAGAGCAGATTTTACCTTCCATTGTGAATTCTGATCAGACGGGCTTTATAAAAGGTCAGAATTCATACTATAACACAAGACGGCTTTTCAGCATTAGCCACTATCTCAATTTTTATCAGACTCCTGGGGCCATTGTTCCAATGGACGCTGAGAAGGCATTTGATAGAATTGAATGGGAATATATGTTTGAAGTGATGAGATGATTCAGTTTTGGACCAAATTATTTGAAATGGGTTAAACTTTGGTACCGAGCGACTACTGCCTCAGTTTTGACCAATGGTCTACTGTCAGCTCCATTTAAAATGACTAGAGGTACAGCACAGGGAAGCCCACTATCTCCTCTCCTGTTTGCTCTGGCCATTGAGCCTTTAGCAGTGGCTATGAGACAAAACCCATATATTCAGGGAGTAACTGTGGGAATAAAACAACATAAAATTCTATTGTACACTGATGTCTTGCTGACATTAACAGACCCGGTTAAATCATTACCATTAGTGATCCAATGCATCAGGGAATTTGGTCTAATATCTGGCTATAAGATACATTTTGATAAGTCAGAGATAATGCTCCTGGGTTATATGGGAAATACTGAACCTATGTACACACGTGGACAAAATTGTTGGTACCCCTCTGTTAATGAAAGAAAAGCCCTCAATGGTCACAGAAATAACTTGAATTTGACAAAAGTGGTAATAAATAAAAATTCTATGAAAATTAACCAATGAAAATCAGACAATGCTTTTGAATTGTGGTTCAACAGAATTATTTTAAAAAGCAAACTCATGAAACAGGCCTGGACAAAAATGATGGTACCCTTAACTTAATATTTTGTTGCACAACCTTTTGAGGCAATCACTGCAGTCCATAGGACATTCTCCCAGAAGCTTTGTGGCTTGTCAACATGCAGTTTGGCAAATTCCAGTCTGGCTTTTTTATGATTTGTTTTCAACAGTGGTGTCCTCCTTGGTTGTCTCCCATGAAGTCCACTTTGGCTCAAACAACAGCGGAGGGTGCGATTTGACACTGATGTACCTTGACCTTGGAGTTCACCATGAATGTGTTTAGAGGTTGTTCTGGGCTCTTTTGTTACCATTCGTATTATCTGTCTCCTCCTGCGGCCACGTCCAGGGAGGTTGGCTACAGTCCCGTGAATGTTAAATTTCTGAATAATATGTGCAACTGTAGTCACAGGAACATCAAGCTGCTTGGAGCTGGTCTTATAGCCTTTACCTTTAACATGCTTGTCTATAATTTTCTTTCTAATCTCCTGAGATA
This sequence comes from Pholidichthys leucotaenia, assembly GCA_020510985.1. Lineage (NCBI taxonomy): Eukaryota > Metazoa > Chordata > Actinopteri > Cichliformes > Pholidichthyidae > Pholidichthys > Pholidichthys leucotaenia. The sequence goes on along the minus strand of CM035843.1, from coordinate 200,968,382 downwards.
ACTCTCTCCTTTGCTTCCTCTGGTCCATGTTTAGTGTGGTAAACACCATGTCACCAAACAGCACAGTGACTACTTGTCACCCTTTAAATAGACCGACTGACTGATTACAAGTTTGTAGACACCTGTGATGTTAATTAGAGGACACATCTTGGTTAAACATGTCCCTATGGTCACATTATTTTCAATCTTTTCTAGGGGTACCATCATTTTTGTCCAGGCCTGTTTCATGAGTTTGTTTTTTTAAAGTAATTCTGTTGAACCACAATTCAAAAGCATTGTCTGATTTTCATTGGTTAATTTTCATAGAATTTTTACTTATTACCACTTTTGTCAGATTCAAGTTATTTCTGTGACCATTGTGGGTTTTTCTTTCATTAACAGAGGGGTACCAACAATTTTGTCCACGGCTGTATGTCAAACCCTTCTGCTGGGCCCCATCAGGATTTATATATTTAGTAATTAAAATTACACCTAAAATTACTCAGTTTTATGCAGAAAATATTAATCCCATGATAAAAGAGATCAAAGAAAGTTTGACCAGATGGAAGAGCCTCCCAATATCACTTTTAGCCAGAATTAGTCTAATTCAGATGACAGTTCTCCCAAAAATAATATATCCTTTGCTGTTTGTGATGTTAAAGTCAGAGGATATTAAAATGATTACTAAAGCTTTGTCAGACTTTATTTGGGCTGGCAGGAAGCCTAAGGTTAAATTGGAGATACTACAATTGCCAAATGATCAGGGAGGTTGGGGCCTACCAAATGTAGAAAACTATATTTTGGCTATTCAGGACAGAATTCTCTCCTCCTGGGTTAATGAACAATCATATCAATGACCCTGGTTTGAGATGGAGTCAATAATGTGTAAACCTTTTTCCCCTGTGAATTTGCTGGAAAGACATCTAAATGAGTTACCATCTATTGTTAGGGATAATTTTCTGATAGAAAATGTATTATGGGCATGGAAAAAAAAATAGGAAAATATTTAAAAGTAACTCACTTAATACCCTTATAACATTAGATAATCCAGAACTCTCATTACAAAGTGCAGGATTAAATTTTACAAGTTGGCAAAGAGCAGGTATAAAGAGACTTTACGTTCTCTTTGAAAATGGAAGATTTAAAACATTTAATTCTTTGAAAACTCAGTATCATCTTGAAAATAAGGATTTCTAAAAATATTTACAAATTAGACATTTTGTATATAAGAAAGCTAACTCTTTCGACTTTATAGATGACTCTCACTAATTGAAAAAGTTTTTTCTTAACAACAGAGTGCACAAACACTTTATAGCAAAATTTTACTCTGAAATATGTAGTTTCAGTTTAGATAAACTTGCATGGTTAAGAAAATCCTGGTGTACTCTACTCAAATGTGCTATAGGAAATGATGTCTGGGATAAAATGCTGCTCCTGCCTTCCAGAATTTCAGTATGCAGCAGATTTAAAGAGCTACAGTATCATATATTACAAAATGTTTATATTTCCCCATATATCTACAGTAAATATAAAACAGGAATCTTGTCAAATTGTCCTAAATGTAAAAGTCAAATTGGTACAAGATTTCATTGTCTGTGGGAATGTAATATCATTCAGACATTCTGGAGGGCAGTATGGACAAACATCAGTAATGCAGTAGGTAAACAAGTACCAGTCAATCCTCTACTACGCTTACTTGATTAGGTTAGGTGGATGTGTAAGCGAAAGCCCATGTACAAAAACGTTTGTTTGGTGTTTGTTTGGTGTTTGTTTATTTGTTTTTGTTTTTTGTCTTTATGCTGCTGTGAATGTGTCTGACCAGTCTTGTATTGTTTTGTGAACTTTGTTTTTTGTATAAAGTTTAAAATAAAATTTAAAAAAAAAACATGTTACAGACATGTTAACAAGAAAAAATTTTGGGGGGGAGTGTCACTTTAAAAGGGTCATTGCACTTTATTCACATTTTAATATCTCACACATGTCTTAATGAAATGTTTATGGCATATTTTGTTCACATTTTCTGAATTGAAGCAAATGTGTTTGTTTGTTTTTTTCCTGGCTTTCTATAAACACTCTGATTTAAGGCCTGTCAGTTTAAGAACCATCCTTCGCCGTTTCAACTCCACACTCCCTCTTATGTCATTTAGCCATTATAGCTGACTAGCTTCTAGCCTGCCAGCTCGGTTGAGGAGCGCTCTGGTTCACTGATCCACACTAAGTGGTGTATCTCACATCAGTCTGGTCTGTTTCCCAATAAATTTTGCCGTGATTCCACAACAAATTGCTAGCACTGCGCGCTGGACGATCACCACAACCCGAGACGAACTACTGAGCCAAGGGATCTCAAAGGGCAGTGTGGCTCTGTGGGACTCCGCTCTGCTGTCACAGCCAGCTGAAAGCTGGAGCAACTATGCTGCCCGTGAGAGCATAGAGGATCCATGGAGGATGGTGGGGTTGCTGGGTGTGAGAGCCAGCAGCATCTGGTCCCGGGACATTTTAATTGTAGCGAGCCAGAGGCTTCGTTGTGATTCCGTGGCCAATCGCACGTACCGGTGTACAACAGCCGTACACTGGCCAGTAGCCCTGGTCCTGGTCCATAAAAGCGACCAGTGTGCCGTGGCGGGCGATCCGCCGCAGAATCATGGTGAAACCACCCGGAGATGGGCCGGAGTGAACCAGGTGATAACAGGGATGGCTATTGGGATGATTAAGATATGAAGAAAACATTAGGGGTGGGAATCGTGAGGGACCTCACGATTCGATCTGGACTGCGATTCTTGGGTCACGATTCGATCCTATCACTATTCAATGATAATCACAACATCGCAATAACTGATTATCACGATTTCATATATTTTTTTTCTTTTCCACAATATCTTTATTGAACCTTTTTTTTTTTTTAACAAACATAATACAAACAATCAAACACTAACACTAAAGTACTACAAAAAAAAAAAAATGCACTAAAAACACCAACAACCACCAACAAAATCAAGTCTTCAACAATGCTCCTCTGTTTAGTCTAGACAATCCAATGCATAAGTATACATATTATGTTCACCAGTTTGGAATTTACAAGGTCCACACACATCATTCACCTTCTTCTTCAAGAGTTATGTTTAAATTTTTTACATAATCAATAAAAGGTCTCCATATATTCTCAAACACAATTTCCTTTGATTTCAGTATATATGTTATTCTTTCTAATGGAAGGTTTGTTAACATCTGTCTTAACCATTGAGTCACATCTGGTCTATGAGTCTTTTTCCATAATAGTGCAATACATTTTTTGGCATTAAGCAAACTGAGGTCTATGAATGTTCTTTCACTTTTATTAAAATTATGCTTTTCTGGGTACAGACCCAACAAAAACAGTTTAGGATTCAATATGATTTGTTTTGAGATTATTTTTTCAATTGTTACCCTCACCTCTTCCCAAAACATTCTTATTAATCTACATTCCCATAAACAATGAAATAGGGTTCCTTTACTTTCCATGCATTTTGTGCATGTATCTGGTATATTTTTGTTATATCTATTTAACTCCTCCGGTGTAACATACATCCGCATTAACCATTTGAAATGTATCAATTTAAGGCGTACATTTATTGATTTGGTTTGAGCTTCTGTACAAGCCAATTCCCATTGTTCCTCTGAAATTTCAATTTGCAGATCTTCTTTCCAGTAGTTTAATCTTTTCAGTGAATTTTCACTTGAAGATAGTGTCAATGAGTTATAAAACTCTGAAATAATACCCTTTCTTTTACTATCTTTCATCATCATTTTTTCCAAGGATGAATAAATAGGTCGAGTGAGAGCTTTATTTTGATTTGATCGAATAAAGTTTCTAAGTTGAAGATATTTAAAAAAATGTGTTCTATTGAGATTAAATTTGATCCTCAGCTCTTCAAAAGACATTATGTTGTCTGCACATGGCAAATATAAATCCTGAATCTTTTGTATCCCTTTTAAATTCCATACTTTAAATACAGCGTCCGCTCTCCCTGGTTTAAAATATTGATTACCCCATATTGGACTAAATTGTGACAATAACTGTGGTTCTTTTAAATAGTTTTTAGCTTCACACCATATTTTGATCATATGCTTTACAAATGGATTTTTAACTTGTTTTTGTAATTTTTTTGCCGAATCTGAGTATATGAATATGGGAAGAGGTAAAGGTAAATTGTATGATTCCATTTCAGTCCAGTGAGGGAGATCATTTGATGAAAAATAATATGTCATAGACCTCAGTTGTGCCAACCAATAATACAACATAAAATTTGGACATTTCAGACCTCCACGATCAAATGGTAAATATAATAAAGACAAACGTAATCTAGCCCTCCTGTTGTTCCATATAAATTCCACTAACTTTTTTTTTATTCTTGAGAATAGATCTAAAGGTGGTGATAAGGGAATGTATTGAAATAAATAAAGTATTTTAGGTAAAATATTACTTTTAAGTATATTGATTCTCCCGATCATCGACATTGGTAGTGACATCCATCTCTGAGTTAACTCATTGATATCTGACATTAAGGCTTCATAGTTGACACTGGCGACTGATTCTAGCTTAGGCATAATTTGGATTCCTAAATATTTAAACTGATTTACAACATTGAATTGATTTACCTCAGGGGCTGGGTAATTTCTCTGGGTCTCATTTAGCATTAATATTGAAGATTTAGTTTTATTTATTTTATATCCTGATATTTCCCCAAAATTCTTTATTAAATTCAACAAGGTTGGAATTGATTTTTTTAGATTCGACATAAACAAAATTATGTCATCGGCGTACAGGGAGATTTTATGTTCTGTTGGTCCAACTTTAATTCCATATATTTGTGAATGTAAACGTATCGCTATCGCTAAAGGTTCAATTGCCATAGTAAACAGTAAAGGTGAAAGTGGACAGCCTTGTCGACATCCTCTATTGATTTTTATTGGTTTTGAAATATTGTTATTTGTTAGGATTTCTGCTGTAGCATTATTGTATATTATTTGAACCCATTTTATGAAATTATTTCCAAGTCCAAACCTTTGTAGGACTTCAAAAAGAAAGGGCCATTCAACTCTATCAAAGGCCTTTTCGGCGTCCAATGATAGGAGAGCTGTATCCGGTGCTTCTTTATTAAAATAAATAATATTAAATAGTCTTCTTACATTATGGAAGCCTTGTCTACCCTTTATAAAGCCATTCTGATCTCGATTAATAATATTTGGTAAAATTTCTTGTATTCATCTTGCTAAAATTTTACAGATTATCTTAAGGTCGGCGTTTAATAGGCTTATTGGTCTCATATTTTCACATTTATTAGAGGGCTTACCTGGTTTTGGCAGCAGTATAATTAAGGCATTATTTATGTATGATGGTAAATTATTATTTTGAAATGCTTCTAAAACCATTTCCAAAAAAGGTTTTATTAATTTATTCTTAAATTTTTTATAAAGGTCAACTGGAAGACCATCTGGTCCTGCACTTTTTCCTGATTTCATATTATCAATGGCTAGCCCAACTTCTTCTTGACTAATTTTAGACTCCAATATCTCCCTATTTTCATTTGGAATACACGGTATAGATAGTTCGTTCAAAAACCCATTTAGTTTTGTTAAATCAGGTTCATTTTTGGTATCATATAATTTTTCATAGTAATCTCTAAAGGCTCTCTTAATTTCTAAAGGATCTATAACTACCTGTCCGTTACTTATAATACTGGTAATTGGTGTTTTAATTTCCAATTGTTTAATCTGCCATGCTAATAATTTTCCTGATTTTTCACCTTGTTCATAAAAAGATTGTTTCAATCTTAGAAGACTCGAGGCAGCTCTATTCGCTGATTTTTTGTCGTATTCAGCTCTCAAAATCAGTAATTCATTCTCCAACCTTGGGTCACTTCCTGCATACACTTTTTCCTGAAGACTTTTTATTTTATGTTCCAATTTAGCTCTCTCCTCTCGAGTCTTCTTAGATTTTGATCCTGTATAACTAATAATATGTCCCCTAATAAAAGCTTTGAAAGCCTCCCACTTTACACATGCTGATGTTTGTGTAGTATTGATGTCAAAGAACTCGTCTATCTGTTTTTCTATATACTTGACAAATTCCTCATCCTGAAGCCATTTATGCTGAAATTGCCATCTACCTGATTCCTTTGTCAATTTTTTATCTACATATATTAGACAACAGGGTGCATGATCAGAGATCACGATGTTATCATAAAAGCAGTTTTGAATCTTGGACCTTAATTCTGTGGAAATCAAAAAATAATCAATACGTGAGAATGTCTTGTAGGCACTGGAATAACAAGAATAGGCTTTAACTTGTGGTTTCATTTCTCTCCATATATCTAACAATCTCAATTCTTTCATAAAATGATTAATAGTCATCCTGCATCCAATGTGCGTACAATCCAGTCCTGTTGATCTATCCACACCTGGATTCAATGTACAATTAAAATCCCCTGCTATTATATGTTGCCCTGTAAGTGATGATAAGATGAGAAATAAATTAGCAAAGAACTTCTGATCATCTATATTGGGACCATATAAGTTCACAAGATTTATATTTTCTAATAGCAAAGAACCTTGAATGATTACATATCTTCCAAATTTGTCTCCAATTACATTTTTCACTTGAAAAGGAACTGATTTATGTATGAGAGTCATAACTCCCCTGGCTCGGGATGAAAATGAAGAGGTGAATACACTTCCCTGCCATCTACTCCTAATTCTTTTAACATCCTCCTCTATCAGATGAGTTTCTTGTAAAAACACAATTCTTGAACCCATGTCCTTTATTTTATTCATAACTTGTTTAAGTTTTTTTTAAATTTTGTAGACCTCTGCAATTCCATGAAGTTAAATTAAGATTAACACTTTGGTCCATGATCAATAGAGAGTTTGGGATTACCTTGCAGTGTAAACATGCTCATACAGAGAAGCAAAAACATGAGTGGTTGAACATTCATCCTACAAACTACACACAAACAAATTTCCCCTTCCCACACTTGTGGCAAACCCCCCAAAATCAAAAGAAAAATTCTGTCTCCCGATATAGCCATCGACCGTTCCACACCCACGGGGAACAGCCTAAGCCACTCCTTCTTCATCCTCCCAATCACCCTAACTCTACTGCTTTTAATGACGTAACATTAACTCTCCTCTGTAGTTTTCCAACTTAACTCCAAAATTTTTAACAACTTTGTACATCATAGTTTTTTTTTTTTGTTTGTTTTGTTTTTTTGTTTTTTAATATATAATACAATCTATATTTTGTAAACTTACTATTTACTTCAAGTCAGTCAGATGCCTGTGCAAATGCTTAATTATTCTGCCTTATATTTTGTTCATGCTTAGCTCCCACCAGTCTCTTCTTCTTCTTTGATCTTCTTGATGAACTCCTGCGCCTCCTCTGGGGTCTTGAAGATGTGGGTTCTGCCCTCATACGTGGTCAGCAGTCTCGCAGGATAGATTACACCATGACGAATCCCAAGGTTGCGCAGCTCCTTACGTACAGGATCAAACTGCTTCCTCAATTGCTGGATTCCTGTGGCCAAATCTGGGTAGAACCGCACCTGCTGGTCCTGGTGTTTAATCTCTCCTTTAGCACGTGCAGCGTTGAAGATCTTCATCCTGTCTCTGTTGCTAAGAAACTTCATAATTAAGGTCCTCGGCGGTCCCTTATCTCTCCGTGGGCCAATACGATGTGCTTTTTCCAGAACCACTGCTGATTGCAACTCCTCGCTGCCCAGCACCTCCGGAATCCACTTTTCCAGAAAGGAACATACGTCCCGACCTTCTGATTCCTCTGGAAGACCCACCAGCCTCAAATTATTCTGTCTCGACCGAGATTCCAAATCCAAAATATTATCTTCCAGAGATTTATTTTTTTTTTCCAAAGTGCGCACCTTTAATTGAAGACGGGTGACGTCATCTTCAGCACTAGCGAGACGGAGCTCCATCTGCGCCGTTCGTTCTACACAGTCACCCAATTCCTTTCTTATTCCTTCCAACGCTGTCATAATCCCATCAAATCTAGAGGAAAAGTCCGCTCTCATTGAACTCATGGCAGCCATCAGCGCATCTGCGCCATTCCCCGCATATATCGCACCTTTGCCAGCCTCCTCCGCCATATATGGAGTTTTGTTTGCTGCGTCACAGACCTGAAAGTCCGTTAATTTGGACTGTTTCGGCGGCTCGCTTTTTCCTTTTCCTGGTTTTCCAGCCTTAGGCTTCGCCGACATATCCTCGCCCAAATGCTGGGATACGTTCTGTCCCAAATGAGAGAGTTATTTGCCGATTTTTTTTCTCCAGGAGCAGAGCAGAGCGAGACACGTCCGTCCTACGTGGCAGCCATAACCGGAAGTCCCGATTTCATATATTTTAATTATTTTCACTTTATTCAACCTCAAATCATGTCCCAAAATAAAACTGTTGACATCTCTTTCATATAATAAAGTATTTTCAGGGCTTCATTTTCCACTGAGATATGTCTCTGTACACAAGGTGGGTGGCAGATGGTGCTGTTTGGAATAGACTCCCACTCCAGCTACTTTATCTGACTCTGTGAACTCTTTTTAAAAGCAGCTGAAATCTTTGTAAGGAGGCTTTCCATTGAGTTTCAACTGCTTTTTAATGGTAAGTCTGATATTCATTCATCTTCTTCCGCTTAATCCTTTTCGGGTCACAGGGGGGCTGGAGCCTATTCCAGCATCTTTGGGTGAGAGGCAGGGTACACCCTGGACAGATCGCCAGTCCATCGCAGGGCCAACACAGAGAGACAGACAACCATTCACTCTCACAGTCACACCTAAGGACAATTTAGAATCCCCAGTTTTGATGCCAATTAACCTAACTTGCACGTTTTTGGCATGTGGGAGTAGTACGGCAAAATCCCGGAGTAAACCCATGCAGACACGGGGAGAACATGCAAACTCCACACAGATCACTGTTGGTCGGGGGCTGGGATCGAACCCAGGATCCCCTGGCCAAGGGTGAGTTGCCGTGCTGCCACAGTGCTAACCACTCCACCACTGCGCTGCCCTGGTAAGTCTGATATTTTTAAATAATTTTAATCATGTGTTTTAACTTGTTTTTGTATTTTCAAAATTATTTTTATCTATCAACTTCCTTTTATTCCATTTTATTGTGCAGTGCTCTGTGACTATATGTCTGTGAAAAGCGCATCATAAATAATCTTTACTCACTTGATGCTTGGAGAAAAAGTTCCATGTTTGTCTCTCTTTAGCTTAGTCATTGCTAACGCTGTTCCGAGACGTGTGCTGGCCCGCCATATTCCGAATGTGTTTTCTTTTTTCCATGCAGTGCTTCTTGCGGGTTGTGTGTCATGTCAAGGTCTTTTCTTCTATCTTTGTTATAAAATCCAAAAAGGCCCGACATGTGAGCTAACTTTGAGCTAATTGCTTCCTAACTTTCAAAGCTGGCTGCAAATCAGTGAGACAAGCTATGACTTCACTTGTCTGGGTGTTTTCTTTGCACCATCTAGTGGACTAAAAACGCCATTGATTAACTGATAACCCAAAAGTATATTTATGGATCAATGCACTGTTGACAGTGCCAAGTATCACAATTCATCACGGAATCAATCTTTTTTCCCACCCCTAGAAAATAACACTATAAGCCGCACTTACAGCAAGTGTCCTGTTAAGAGTGTTAGCATATGGGCTAATAGCTCAGGGGCTACCTTAAAGCCTTATTCATGCTGCATTTCCCCTCTGGTCCACTTTGGTCTGCGTGCGCTTTGGACGAGCCCGGCACATACACGACGTTGTACATGCTCACTTTTTTCATCTACCAGGCCAAGCAGTTGACGCATGCGCACAACTGTTATTTGTAGTTTTGCCCCAGCCCTATGGGTTGCGCAAATGCGCTAACATTGTTAATATTGTGACGTTTGCAAGGGTTCACACAAAAACAATGGAGCAGATGGCTGTGATGAATAGGCTTTATTTACACACCCCCGGCCCCCAACTTGCTTCTCAGCACAGACAGGAGCGGAGGTCATTCTCACAGACCTCTGTTTACATCACGGTTACACACACATGATACATCTTGCCCTAATCCTGCTAAACACTGCTGGGCCGTTATAATGCAGTTATAATGACACAGCAGTATAACTCAGAAGTAACACATTTAACACACACAGTAACGTTTCAAACTGGCAAAGCATGCTGGGAAATCCCTGGCTCCCTTAAAATGGCCCCGACGTTACAATATTAACAACAATGGCGTTGTTTCAAGGAAAAGGAGGAATAACTGTTTTCCAGTGCTCTTCTCTGCTCAAGCTGCTGCTGCTGTGAAAGGATTCATGGATATTTACTCTCGTCTTCCGCGTCCTCGTCTTCCTCGTCTACTTTGTCTTTGTATGCTATGTTGGTAGCGCCATTTCGTGAATGGGACGTTGAGTCTTGTGCATGCCCTGTCAACGCTTTCAGATCATGGGCAGGCTGCACGGTCATAAAATTTGGGCTGCACGCGGTCGTCCGCAGTAGAGCTCTGCGTACACTAGCGGAGTGGAGACGATGACGTAAATTTCGTCACACAAGGTTTCCAGTTGCACGTATGCGGACAGCGGAGGTGCAGCATGAATCCAGCTTTAGCCTACACTTCGATCTATATGATGGACAGCTAGGCGAGCCAATAATAGAGTAGTGGGCGGGTCTCAAGGACGGCAGTGGGTTGGCTTTTTTGAAACTTGACTAAGAAGAGTCTAGAGTAAAAAAAACGTTTTGGGGACTTTCTCTGAGAGAAAAACAAGATAAAGGCCGTGTGCTTTTTTCAGATAGTTGACTTTTTGGAAAATTTGGGGCTAATTACATGACCGGTTGACACATTTAAGACAGTTAAACATACCATTTTTCAATCAATAACCCCTTTAAAATTAATACCTGGAAAATGCACAATATGGGAACTTTAAAGTGCGTGAGAAAAATAGTAACAGCTGTTGTTTGACAGGGAAAAAAATGTAAACTGCGTTTTTATAACTCCCACACCGTGTGAAGTTGACAATCCCACAGTGACATAACTAAACTCCTCTTCCTGCCTCCTGTTGAAAACAAACCATCTGATCCTGCTTCAAATGAGCTCAGTAGGCTGCCTTTTTTTGGGGTGGGGGGGGGGGGGGGGGGTTGGTTTTCAGACCGTCTCGACGCTGACCCCCTGCCCCATCATCCGCGGTAATGTGAAACCAGCCCGCTGGCAGGAAGGAAGAGAACGGAGCGGAGCCGCAGCCGCAGCAGTCTGCGCCGCTTTCACAGCACCGGTCCGCGGCAACACCGTCACAGGTCATAAAAGCAGGAAGACATCGGCTGGTGGCGCAATGGCCAACAAATAGCATTGATGGTGACGACTGTTCGCAGAAGGATTATTGTTTTATTCTTTTATTTTCCCGGAGGTGTGATATTGCTGCAGCAGCAGAGATGGTGGGCTGTCAAACTGTCAGAAGTTTAGGAAAGTCACATCGGGGCTTTGCTCCCCTGCTGGCGGTGCTCAGCTTTCTGTTTGCATGGATGCAGCAAACCGCAGCGTTCCCCAGCTGGAGGATTGAGGTATGCTGTAAAACCACACACATATATACATACAGGGCGGCTTGGCATGTCAGGGAGACGCGTTTAAAAAGTTACACTTGCTGCCACCCCCTCCACCCCCCATCGGCAGAGGTCGGTAGAGTAGCCAGAAAATATACTCGAGTAAAAGTAGAATTACCTCCGAGACTGTTGCTGGGGTTTTTTTTGTTTTTGTTTTTGTTTTTGTTTTTTTTTTGGGGGGGGGGCAAAATTTTGAGAACAGCATGGGAGGCTATGTCATGCCACTGTTGGGGGGGGGGGGCAATAAAGAGAACATTTTCTCCAGAGTAAAGAGGGGGACCCCAGGTCGTTGGGGCCCTATGCAAGATTGTGTGGACCCATTTAAAACAAAAAACTTTACAGAAACAAACTTGGGTAATTGTCTAGATGAAGAGAGAAAATTTGAGGCATTACATGGGATGAAAACATAACCAGCATTCATATGAATGTTGCAAGTTTAAAAGAAAAAAGTCACAAATTTACAGCGAAAAGGATGCAGATGATGAAAAAAGTAGCGAATTTGTGAGGAAAAAAGTTGCATGTTTAAAAGAAAAGAATTGAAAATTTATGAGGAAAAAGTTGCAGATTTAAAAGAAAAAAGTTGTAAATTTATGAGAGAAGGTTGTAGATTTAAAAGAAAAATTTCAAATTTATGAGGAAAAAGTTGCAGATTTAAAAGAAAAAGCTGCAGATTTTGAGAAAAAAGTTGCAGATTTAAAAGAAAAAATTGTACATTTATGAGAAAAAGTTGATTTAAAAGAAAACTCAAATGTATGAGAAAAAAGTTGCAGATTTAAAAGAAAAAAGTTGTAGATTTATGAGAAAAAGTTGCAGATTTAAAAGAAAAAGTTGCAGATTTAAAAGAAAAAAGATGCAGATTTGAGAAAAAAGTTGCAGATTTAAAAGAAAAAGCTGCAGATTTCATTAAAAAAAGTTACAGATTTAAAAGAAAACGTAAATTTATGAGAAAGTTGATTTAAAATAAAACTTTCAAATGTATGAGAAAAAAAATTGCAAATTTAAAAGAAAAAAGTTGTAGATTTATGAGAAAAAGTTGCAGATTTAAAAGAAAAAAGCTGCAGATTTGAGAAAAAAGCTGCAGATTTAAAACAAAAAAGCTGCAGATTTGAGGAAAAAAAGTTGCAGATTTAAAAGAAAAGTTTCAAATTTGTGAGAAAAAAAGTTGCAGATTTAAAAGAAAACGATGTAGATTCATTGGAAAAAGTTGCAGATTTAAAAGAAAAAGTTGCAGATTTAAAAGAAAAAAAATTAAATTTATTAGAAAAAAATTGCAGATTTAAAAGAAGTTTCACATTTATGAGAAAAAAGTTGCAGATTAAAAGAAAAAAGTTGTAGATTTATGAGAAAAAGTTGCAGATTTAAAAGAAAAAATCTGCAGATTTGGGAAAAAGTTGATTTAAAAGAAAACTCAAATGTATGAGAAAAAAGTTGCAGATTTAAAAGAAAAAAGCTGCAGATTTCAGAAAAAAAGTTGCAGATTTAAAAGAAAAAGTTGCAGATTTAAAAGAAAAAGCTGCAGATTTGATTAAAAAAGTAGCAGATTTAAAAGAAAAAGTTGTAAATTATGAGAAAGTTGATTTAAAATAAAACTTTCAAATGTATGAGAAAAAAGTTGCAGATTTAAAAGAAAAAAGTTGTAGATTTATGAGAAAAAGTTGCAGATTTTAAAAGAAAAAGTTGCAGATTTAAAAGAAAAAAGCTGCAGATTTGAGAAAACAGTTGCATACTTTAAAAAAACTGCAGATTTAAAACAAAGTTGTAGATTTAAAAGAAAAAAATGGCAAAGTTGCAGTAAATGTTCCATATTTACAAGCTTTTTTTGGCATTTAGCATTGGTGCTTAAAAGTCTTCCGTAATATGATATTAAAGGTTTATGATGATATGGGGATTCTCTGTTTCTTTCAGGCTGGGGGGACATTTCCCCAATGTTGATTTACGTCTATGGAGAAAAGGTGAAAACTTTACAAGAAAAAATGTCACAAATATACCAGAAAAAAAGTAGCAAATTTATGAGAAAAAAAAGTTGAAGATAATTTTAATTCTCCCCCAAATGAATGTTAAAGGCCCTATTCACTCAAACATGCTTTGTCTGTGGGTTTTAACCTTCTCCGATGCTTTCTTGGGTAATAAGATTTCAGTAAAAATGTTAAAATCTCAATTAGAGTTAAATATATTTTAACATTTTGGCTGAATGGACAGAAGTCCGTTTTGCTCGTGCAGCTCTTTTTTCCTAAGTCATTGACGAATGCTTCAGTCTTCAGTGAAAACCATCACCTTGTTATTGGCTGGAATGATCCAGTCCCCATCCAGGGTTTCTCAGCCCAAGGCGTTAGCTTCAGAGCTAACAGCGTTACTAGGGAGCTAGCTTATCAAGCGTAGGTTATATTGTTATTTTCTTTAGATTTCAGTCACCCTAATATACAGTACATCTGTGTCTCCACCTGGTTAAGTTATTCACAGTCGACTAGATATTTCATGTCATTCTGGCTTATTTTGTTCTAGTTTTTGTTGTGATGCTACATTGAACCATTAGCATTAGCTTGGCTAGGTGTTCAGACAGGCCCCCTGGCTGTTATGTCTGGAAATATGGGTGGACACGACCATGTGCTGAGGTTAGCTTTATTGCACTAGCACTGCAAAATAGTACAGAACTGACATGGTTTCAGACCCAAAGAGCAGACACGACTCGAGAATAACACAATTAACCTTTTATTGAATATAGTAAGAGTGTGTGGATGTGTGGATGCATATCTGTAGATGTATGTAATAAGAAGATGAATCAGCTGGGGCGAGCAGAGCACCGTGCAACCTGGCAACCCTATGGAGAAACAGAGGGAGAGTTAGAGGCTACTCTAGCAGGGAATGCACCAGAAAGTTCAGCGCTTACTGTTTGCGGTGGAGAGGTGGAGCGCAGGTTAAGCTCAGCAGCTCTGGCAAGGAGGGCAGTGCCAGCAGACCCGTAGGAGATGATGTGGGCAGGTGAGTAGAGCAGATGAGTCCGCCACCAGGTGGAAAGGAGTCCGCCTCCACAGATCTCCGCCTGTGCACAGGGGACTTCAGAAAGGTAAGAGGAATAGACGGATGCTTACTTGGATGCAGGATGATGATGAGTCCAATAGGCGAAGAGCTGGACAGGAAACTTGACAAGGCTAGGAAGCTCGACGTGGAGATGGCGAGTGCAGGTCTCGTAGGAAGGAGACAGACGACTCCGCGCTGATCTCAGGGCCTCACGGTATGAATAGCCAGGCCAGGATGAAGAGCAGGTGTGCTCACAGGTGCGGCTGATTGGCAGCTATGACAAGAACAGCATGTGGGGCTGGAAGCAGGTAAAAGCAGGAAGAGGCTGACTGGCCCTGGGCAGTTGTCTAATATACCCTGAGACGCCCTGACCTTACTCCCATGTGTGTGCTACCGCAGCGTAGTGCATCGCCCCATTTTACATACACCACATTTAACACCACATTTAACACCCCCCCCCCCCCCCCCGAGAAGCTTAGAACTTTAGCTTAGCTAGTTTAGCTGAAACATGCTGGCATCAAAACAAACTTATTAGCGTATCATGTAACCCAGCTGACAAAATGACCCTTTTTTTTTCTCAGATGTCAATTGTATTAATACAATTGTGTGATTTTATTTTGAAAACCGACTATCTTGGGGAAGAGGAAGTGCGATCCTCGTCATCCAACTTTTAAATTTCCGTTTCATGGTCACGTTGGGTGATCTGGGTCTTTCCATTCGTTAAGAACGATATTAGCCCCGCCTTCCGAGCAAAGTGCTGAGGCGCTCTGCTGGAAATCTTTCTTTCACGAGATGAGCGCGGACGAAGGAGGTTGTGAAGCGGTCTGATTCACACAGATACCTCTTCTTGGTGAGTTTCATTCAGAAAGATGCTATAAATGGATCTAAACACTCTCCAAAACACTAATTTGCAACCTTTATTATCCTAAGTTGACGGGAGCACGAGCGTGAGGGGCATTGTGGCTGTGTCCTTTGCTGTATTCACACTGAAACCTCATCTTGCTGAGTCAGATACATGCTAATGTTATGCTAACATTAGCGCTATGCTAATGCTAATCGCGAGTGGCTTTTATCCTGTTTAAAAGCAATGGAAAAGGCTATCTTTGTGTCTGTATGGTTTTCCTAAATGTGATTTCAGTTCCCAACAGTATGCTGAAGTACTTTTAGTTCATATGCACTATTTCTGTCGAATGCAATGTGTAGTTGATGCTAAAAGCACATGGTGTTGGTCTACTATGTAAATCCATAGGTTATGCTAAACCCAGTAGCTCAGACAGGGTGTTACTGATTTTAAAAGGGAATATTGGAAGTAATAGGATGGTATATTCCCTGGTTATGTGATAGATCAATTGTATTTCATTTCATGATTTACAAAGACAAGGTTGAAAGGGATTAATCATAATTTCATGGTTAAGTGATGTAGAGATAAACAGAGGAATTCATTTAATTGGTTACATGAAAAAAGGGTATTTCATGTGCTACCAGAGAGATTGTGAGAAAAAGAACACATGCATGTAAAATGTAAGATATTACTATATTGCTGGATTGTGATAATAGTAATATGAGAGAAGAATTTAAACACTAAGCTATGGTGTTCTATAAGAAGGGATTGGAAGACGAATTACTCTAGCTGTAAACAATAATACCATTATTGTCGTGCAGGCTAGGTTTTTTTGGTTGCCGACCAAAAACCTTCTGTATCCTGGATTCTCTCCGAATGGAGATGGCGAGCCTGACCCGAGATTGAACCGAGATTGAACTGAGATCTAACCAAGATCTCAATTGAAGAGCACCCTTCCTCTCTCCAGTGCCCAGGATTTAAAGTGGTAACAACCCAAGTCGCCGCTTTAAAAGAGGAAAAGAACCTGAGTCTGGAGATACAAGATATCTTGACTGGTCAAACAACTAACCCGAAAGGACAAACAAACACTGAGCTCAGTAGGACATCTTTGGGATTTTATTTCATACCGGCCGTTGTATATTTGTATAGTGGTAAATTGTCTGTATATATTGCTCACTTTTTCCCTATAAATAACAACCATTATTGCTCATTTCTTGCCTCCAGCTATTTCATTCCACACTCACTTTAAGTCCCTATTGTAACCCTTACGAACCTAGCAACTGGTCTACACTTAATTATTTCCCTTACCTAATTAACATAAGGCAAGGGTTACAATCAGCTAACATAAAATTGAACATATACACTTATGCAGATTAGCTTACCAGGAACATGTGGTATAGGAACACACTCACCTATGACTGGGCTGAATAGACTGGTATAAAGAACCACTTAAACTACATTTCAACTATAACAGTACTAACTGGGTAACCGGGTAGACTGCCAGTGTGCCCGCATGGTCATGTGGGCTATTCTGCCACTAAGTAGTCCATGCACTGACTACCAATGTATTTAAAGTCAGTAGCATAGTCCTCAAGATGAAGAGGCCTCCATCAGACTCATGCCAATCGGGGCTCAGGCCACGCCGGCTCGAGTGGTTCCAGCGGGCACCCCGCTGGAGCTGCGGACTATTCATTGACGAAGTCCCAGTCTGGACGGGCTGGCTTGTTCGCGATTTCTTGATCAGAAGCAGAGGTGATGTTATCCTTCTGTGGCAGCTGGCATGCCATCATGACCCATCAGTCAGACGGAAGGCAGGTGGTCCTAGCTGAGCAGTGAACTGCGTCGGTGCTGGCCAGAATGACTGCCACTTGTATGAGCAATTGGGTCGATGTACCCTGACCCAGTCGAGCACCATGACTGAAGGCCGCTCCGCTTGATGTTCCTTCTTCATGAAGTGTTGTTGTTGCTCTGCCACCCTGCTGTCAGGAGAGAGTGCCATCGCTGGGGTGTCATCTGATGGAGAATGTAGCTGGTCCTGTTCAGCTACAGCTTGCACCTCCGGCAGTGACGTGGCAGCACGAGCCTCCTCGAGCTGTGGCGACTTCTGTAGCCTTTCCACCGTGTCTGCCAATGACAGGTCATCTGGCGCCATCTGCAGCATCCCCCATATCGCCGAATTTGTGGCACACGTCTCCAACCCTTCTCACACCAACCAACCTTCCATGTGTCCAAACTTGCACGTGCTAGCCAAACAGGGCGGCTACGTGCTGTAGGACCGACTCGTCCAGTCACTGCCGGCAGTGGTAAAACGCAACTCTTCAGGCCATTATGCTCTGTGGAGCAGTGAAATGTCCCGTCAACAAAGCTACACACTCGTCTGTAGGTGTCCGCAGGTCAGAGCAACCGAAAAATGTGTTGTCTCTCAAAGCCAAGGCCATGAAGTAGAAAGGCCCTTTGCCTAGCCTTGCTAATGTTAGCTAGGTCGGGGGTGGACATGAAGGTTTCAAACAATTCATACCAGTGGGACCAAGGGATAGATGGTTCACCAGGCTCATTGAGGAACTTTGGCAGAAAAGATGCAAGTAAAGTCTCCATCTCTGATGTTATGTGGGTCATCCTTGGTGTTGTATGGGTCATCCTCATTGCCATTGTTATGTCTGGAAATATGGGCAGACACGACCACGTGTTGAGGTTAGCTTTATTGAGCTAGCACTCCAAAATAGTACAGAACAGCATGTGGCTGGAAGCAGGTAAAAGCAGGAAGAGGCCAACTGGCCCTGGGCAGGCGTCTAATATACCCTGAGGCACCCCGACGTCACTTGTGCGTGCTTAACTATGATTCATGCCTTATGTATCTACACCACGTTACAAGTTATTGTGCAAATAGGATTTTAGTGTCATAAACATTCATTTTTTTGTTTTTCAATTCAACTCATGGATGGTGTTGTGTCTCAGGGCTCTTTGGATCATTGATATCAATCTCAGACAACTGTCATAGTTTGCCAGGTGAGCCCAATTAAAGGAAAACTACCTAAGAAGGATGTTTCACATTATTAAACATACCACAGGTTTCAAGCAATATGGAAAAGAAAAAGGATCTCTCTGATGCAGAAAAGCGTCAAATAGTGCAATGCCTCTGACAAGGTATGAAAACATTAGATAGTTCACGAAAACTTAAGCGTGATCATCGTACTGTGAAGAAATTTGTGGTTGATGCAGAGCACAGACAGGTTTGTGCAGATAAAGGCATAATGAAGAAAGTGTCTGCCAGACAAATTCATTGGCTTAAGAGAACAGCTGCTAAAAAATGCCATTACAAAGCAGCAAACAGGTATTTGAAGCTGCTGGTGCCTCTGGAGTCCCACGAACCTCAAGGTGTAGGATCCTCCAGAAACTGGGAAACCTACTATTCGGCCACCCCAACCATTGCTCACGAGTTAACATGTAACTTGGCCTGTTAAGATGCTTTTGATTGAAATAGCTTTTGATTTCAGTAAATATGACCTCCTAATGCTGCAAATTCAACAAATTACTATTTTCAGTTCTTTACAACAAATACAATGTTTTGAAACTCTGTTGTGCATAATAATTTGGAACAGTGCATTTTGAGTTTTTTATTTTTGCAAAAAAATAGTTATCATTGGGAGGTTTGTTCAATAAAATTTGAGTTATGCTCTAATGGTTGATGACTTGAAAATTGTACTGACTGTCATGTGCATCGACTGTTCAGGAAAATCAGAGACAGATATCATTTGCATAATAATATGGAACACGGTGTAAATAATTAAAGAAAATTTGACCAAAGTATGTCACAAACATTTCATTACACCCTGTGGGAGCCATCAGTATGTGGGAAAAGTGCACTAAAGTGATGTGTTGGTCGCGAACGAAACAACTCTTAAGGTGTCTTCACACCAAACGCAAATGGGCAGCGTGAATACATGCAAAGTCAATGGAAAGAGGCAAGCACACGTGAAATCGCGCATTCGCGTCCAAGGGATAGCACTAGCTTTGAGATTCTGCCGTCATCGGAGTAAAAGTATCAACATTGGAGAGTAAACTAGTTTGAAAATGAGACTGACACTCACCTGGAGACAGAAGGACCGGGAACTCTTCAGCTGAATCGGGATGTCGGCGTTATTTACCCACGGACATGCTAACAAGGCTAGCAAGCTAGCAATATAAAAACCCATCAAATTATCGAGGCAGGGACAACTTTTTCAGGTGAGCCCCCTGTCGGATAATGTAAACCTAAGCATTAAGTTATTTTGGGGATTTCAGCAGCAGGTTGAACACTGCGGCAGAAGTTATAAAGGCAACTTCGCCTGTCTGCATCTCACCCAGATGGTGAATTCATGTCTATTTGTGTGTTTATATTGAGTTACAATGTAATTGTGCTGCACGAAAAATTCGCCCGTTCGCATTTGGTGTGAAGGCACCTTTAGAAGTGAACGATCGGAGCTGGCTTCTGTGTGGGAGCCTGAGCCGCATTTTTTGTTTTAAGATAAGGTGAGCCTTTATTAGTCCCACAATTCCAGAAATTCCAGGATTGCATCAGCACAGGGATAGCAACACTCAGAGCAACAATCAGAAGGCAAGAAAAAAAAAAAGCAAGCAAGCAAGAGCAGCTAATATACATATGTACATATTACTATAAATAT
The DNA here is from genome assembly GCA_020510985.1 of Pholidichthys leucotaenia. Lineage (NCBI taxonomy): Eukaryota > Metazoa > Chordata > Actinopteri > Cichliformes > Pholidichthyidae > Pholidichthys > Pholidichthys leucotaenia. The sequence continues at coordinate 200,948,274 of CM035843.1, read as the reverse complement.
ATATATATACACACACAGACACACAGTGCAGAGCATTGTAGCTGGATGTGATAAATATATGAGTATATAAACACACAGTGCGGAGCATTTTTATGTTCAAGCCCCATGTGACTGGTCAGCTACATGATGTGTAGTAGTCTTTGTGTGTCTGCACTGAGCAGGAGGGCCAGGGGTTACATACACAGCACAGAAAGAGTGTCATGGAGCGGTCCTGGCGGACCACTAATGAGACACTGTAGGCAACCAGTGAGTTTGCGTATTTATTAAAGGACTGATACAATGTACAAAAATAATGCGCCTCGTGGGGCGAAACACAAATAAAGACTGTGGCTAAGACACACTGACAAAATACACAGACTAAGGGAAAACTTACTGAGGGTAGCTAGGATCGAGAGGATGACTGGACCCGGGAAATGGGGAAACCAGCCTAACGTTGGGAAGACCAGCGTTACTCGTACGAGGTCGCAGCCCCGAGAGACCGAAGCTGCTCCCTTAAATAGGAAAAGAGGATAGATCAGCTGATGGGGGTATCATCAGCTCAATTAATTCCAGCTGTCACTGCTGAGCTCAGCTCTGACAGCCGGAAGCCCCGCAGAGACGCTGTCAGAATAGGAGCCCTGACAGACCATAAGGAATAACACAGAATGGGAGGAAAATACTGCGTGACCCGAGTGCGGATGAGATCAGCGCTCAGACCATGACAGAGAGAGAGAGAAACAGGAGGGAGGGAGATGAAAGAGAGAACAGCCTACAGAGTCAATATGCTGGAAAGGTGAAAAAATGAGTGACCACAGGAAACAGTAAAAATTTGGATGCATTTCAGTTACATTGATATACAAAGGCAGAGTCTAGAGCAAGAGTGTTCAGTCATGTGCTATGGAGGGCCAAGACCCTGCAGGCTACCTCCAATCCGTATCTTCAACAGCAGATTTCACTGCACTTCTTCCCATTGATTGCTGATCAGTAAAAACACCTGCTGAAGAGACTGGGTAGAAGAGAAGACCTGCAGGGTCTTGGCCCTCCATGGTACATGACTGGACACCCCTGGGTTAGAGTATGCAAGGTTAAAATTTCATAAGAGCAGGCTCTACAAATAACCTGCACAGGCACATTCAGATGGGTATTTGCTTTTGTACTTGAAGATTTATTTTTTTTTTGTAGCACTCTATTCCATGTTGCATATAGTAAGCCATATAAACAATAAACATTTGATATAATGTGTATTTTGTACATTAATTCATTTTACCTAAAATTTTACATTGTTTTTGGTAATAAATTAAGGAACAAAAAAATCTGAGGAGCCACTTGGAAGCTCTTTTTATAATAATAATAATGGATTAGATTTGCAAGTTAGGTTAATTGGCATCAAACTGGGGATTCTAGATTGTCCTTAGGTATGACTGTGAGAGTGAATGGTTGTCTGTCTCTCTGTGTTGGCCCTGCAATGGACTGACGATCTGTCCAGGGTGGACCCTGCCTCTCGCCCAAAGATGCTGGGATAGGCTCCAGCCCCCCGTGACCCGAAAAGGATAAAGCGGAAGAAGATGGATGGATGGATTACATTTATATGGTGCTTTACACATCAAGTGATATCTCAAAGCGCTTACAGTGAGTCCATTATTCATTCACTCCAGACAGATATTGATAAGCTACTTCTGTAGCCACAGTTGCCCTGGGGCAGACTGATAGAAACATGGTTGCCAATCTGTGCCAACGGCCTCTCCATTACCACTACCGAACATTTATACACATTCATACCCACTGTCATGGACACTGGAAGCAAGGTGGGTAAAGTGTCTTACCCAGGGACACAATGGCAGGATGACTGGGGAGAGCGGAATTTGAACCACCAACCCTCCGGTTATTGAGCGACCTGCTCTATCTCAGGAGCCACTGCCGCCCCTTAGTGAACCGAGCCATAAGAACCAGCTCGTTTCCCATCACTAGTGCAGTAAATGGGACCTTCAAGGATGAACTTGTAGCTTGGGGGACCCCTAGTGGCTGAGTGGCCTGTTGTCCCCCACACATAGTCCAGTAGTTGCATTTATTTGTCATACAGTTATGTCATCTCCATCAAAATGATGGCTGTTAGTAATATATTTAATCAATACAGTGGCTGTTTGGGGTGAAAAGGGGAGAAACCTCTAAATGTCAATGATTTTGGTGGTGTCAAACATTGCCACTGCATATACTGTATAATGCACCTTTTTACAGTGGGTCTTGAAAAGAATCGCCGCCTAATCACATTTTGTTACTCTGCAGCATGAAATGAAAACGGACACAAGTTTTATTTTATCCAGCTGTACTTACTCAGGCAACTTGTGACATCTGACTGAAAGATTTTACAGCAATGGGTCAGAAAATAGAATCAGTGAGTCAAATAAAAGATCAGTACGAGGGCTGCTTATTAAAAAATTCCCCTGACTGATGTCCTGATGTCTCATGGACTGACAGGAAGCAAAGCTGTCACAGTTATCAGTCTTTCTCTACATAGGTACCACCAAGGGTCACTCACTTCTCCCATTGCTTTATGCAGCTGTGGAAACCTCATCTGTAGAAGTCTGCAGGTTGCGTCAGAAGCTACGGTGACCTCGGAAACAGCGTTTCACCATCTTGGAAATGATTGCCCTTAAAAATGACTTCATGGTTGCAAAGAGGTGGAAGTCAGATGGTGCGAGGTCTAGAGAGAAGGGGGGTGAGGAAGGATTTCATAGCCGCGGGACTGTGCTTCCATCTAGGCACGGTCTTCTAAGCAGAGATGCAAAAGTAAAAAAATAAATAAGTCTTGTAAATTTGCAAATTTTTCTCATAGATTTGCAACTTTTTTCTCATAAATTTGTCACTATTTCTTTGAAAAATTGTGACTTTTTTCTTTTAAACTTGCAACTTTTTTCTCATAAATTTATGACTTCTTTCTCAAAAATTTGGAACTTTTTTCTCATAAATGTGCATTTTTTTTTCTTATAAACTTGCAACTTTTTTCCTGGAAATTTTCAACTTACTTCTCACAAATTTGCAACTTTTTCCTCCAAAAAATTGTGATTTTTTTCCTGTAAATTTTCATTTTTTTTTATTCTAATAAATTTGCATCTTTTTTGTAAATTTGCAGCTTTTTTTTCATAAAATTGCATTGTTTCCTTGTAGACGCATTTTTTTTTCAAAATTTTTCTCACAGATTTGCAACTTTTTCCTCAAAAAATGTCTTTTTTCCCCGTAAATGTTCATATTTTTTCTAACAAAACTGCAACTTTTTCTTATAAATATGCAAGTCTTTTCTCAAAAATTTTCATTTTTTCCTGCAAATTTTCATTTTTTCCCTCATAAATTTATAACTTTTTTACTGTTAAATTTCAGCTTTTTTTCTAATAAATTTGCAGTTTTTTTCTTGTAAATCTGCAATGCTCATCTGGATGCTGGTTAAGTTTTTATTATGTGTATTTCAGTTCTAATTTGCAACTTTTTTTAATTTTAGAACTGGCATCTTTTGTCATGTCTTTGCACATTTATTCTTGCAAATTTGTACCTCATGCTAAATTGGTGAATAGAACCCATTTCCAAATCACCTACTGCCATGTACTGCATGTATTGTTATATTGTATTTACAATATAACGTGTATTTTCAGCCTTTTATGATAATCAGAAGTGGGTCAAGGGAAACCTTTAACGAGCGGCCAATATGAGCAGACAATAAAGGAGACACTGAGAGGAAAATAAACCTAAAAACCAGTGAATATGGCAGACCACAACATTAGCGCGTCGTATAAATGGATTCTCCACACTCTTCAGTCACTGCCACCCACCCACTGCGATACAGAGCCTGAGGGATTGCTTTATGTCATTTCCTTTGCCACACACTCTCATTATGTGTCAGTCAGGAAGAGCGCCGGCGGGGATTACGTAGCCGCCTTAGATAAACTTCACCGCACGCCGTAACACAAGACAAAGACTGGTCCTCTCTCACAGGCTTTCTTTGATCTGGACGGAAAAAAGATGCTCAGCTTTCATGATTCATTATCCCATTAATTTTTGCGCTGACAGAACGTTAAACTTCATTTTCAGTGTGCGTTGCTGAGGGGGGTGGAGAAAAAGTTCAGCAGACAGTTTGTGTTTTGAGTCGTGGCCTCTGTTGTTGAGTTAGAGGCTTCGGTGTCTGAGACCAGGGATGAAGATCATAATCTCTTGTTTAGCAGAACCGAGTTTAAACTCTTCCAGACTCTCCGCACCGTCCCCGGGGGGATTTGTCCAAGTCTGGAGGTTTAGTCTGGAGTGTTTTGGGGTTTCTCCAAAGATCCTTGTAGGTTTATGGTTCAGAGTGTGAGGTTACATTAGTGAAGATATAGAGTTCACCACGTGAGTGCAGCGGGTCAGCTGAGGTCAGGACTGTTGTATAAAGCAAAAACCTGGGCTGATAATTCAGTGCAGGAGTGGAGCGGGGTAGTCTTCAGCCTCAGACTGTCTGCACCTGGTTCACTGTTTGGGTAAGGAAATGAAGGAAGTTCCGTGAGGAAGGAGCAGGAACCAGAGGACAGGGTGCAGAATACTAAATGACAGGGAGTGGATGTGATGGTGCGTCTCCATCTTCAGTGGTTTTCCCCACGGGTTGTTGTGACGCCATGTAGGGGTGTAGGAACCAATTGTTGGACCCCAGGTGCAGCAGTGTACAGTGGTTCAATTCAATTCATCCATCCATCCATCCATCCATCTTCTTCTGCTTTATCCTTTTCGGGTCACGGGAAGGGGCGGGGGGCTGGAGCCTATCCCAGCATCTTTGGGTGAGAGGCAGGGTACACCCTGGACAGATCACCAGTCCATCGCAGGGCCAACACAGAGAGACAGACAACCATACACTCTCACATTCATACCTAAGGACAATTTAGAATCCCCAGTTTTGATGCCAATTAACCTAACTTGCATGTTTTTGGCATGTGGGAGGAAACTGGAGAAATCCCGGAGTAAACCCATATGATGCAGTTAATGAACAATTAAGCCCAACGTAACATTAGACGAGCAGAGGTCGGTCAAACAGTGATCAAGATTGGTGCTTCTGGTGACCAGATCTAACGCTCTGTGTTGATGCGGAGACTTGTATTGAGATGCATTTAAGAATAGAGAGATTTCCTCAATTCAATTCAATTCAACTTTATTTATATAGCGCCATTTCACAACAACAGTCATCTCATAGCACTTTCAACTGTAGGGAAAATCCCTACAGTTGCAGAAAAACCCCAGCAATCAGGCGATCCCCTGTGAGCAAGCGATTGGCGACGGTGGAGAGGAAAAACTCCCTTTTAACAGGAAGAAACCTCCAGCAGAACCAGGCTCAGGGAGGGGCAGTCATCTGCTGCGACTGGCTGGGGGTGAGGGGATAGAGAAGATGAAAAGAACAGACATGTAGAGAGCAAACAGCACGATGGGGACTCAATCTATGGGAGAGAACAAACAGATGTTAATGACCAGCAAAAAAAAAAATATTTCATTGAGAGTGAAGAAAGGAGTGAAGCCCAGTGCATTATTGGAGGTCCCCCAGCTGACTAAACCTATTAGCAGCATAACTAAGGGAAAGTTCAGAGACACATGATTCCTCCCTAATTGTAGGCTATATCAAAAAGGAAGGTTTTAACCCTATTCTTAAAAACAGAGATCGAGTCTGACTCCCGAATCCAGATTGGCAGCTGGTTCCACAGGAGAGGAACTTGATAACTGAAGGCTCTGCCTCCCATTGTACTTTTGGAGATTCTAGGTATTACAAGTAATCCTGCATTTTGGGAACGTAGTGCTCTGTTAGGATAATATGGTAGTATCAGATCTTTTAAATAAAAAGGATCCTGATTGTTTAGAGCTTTGTAAGTAAGAAGGATTTTAAACTTAATTCTAAACTCTATGGGAAGCCAATGAAGGGAGGCCAGAACCGGAGAGATATGATCTCTCTTTCTAGTATCTGTGTGAAAAAGTGTTTGCCCCTTCCTGATTTCTCATTTTTTTTGTACGTTTGTCACACTTAAATGTTTCAGATAATCAAACAAATTTAAATATTAGACAAATGTAACCCAGCTGAGAAAATGACCCTTTTTTTTCTCAGATGTCAATTGTATTAATACAACTGTGTGATTTTATTTTGAAAACCGATTATTTTGGGGAAGAGGAAGTGTGATCCTCGTTATCCAACTTTTAAATTCCCGTTTAATGGTCATGTTGGGTGATCTGGGTCTTCCCATTCGTTAAGAGCGATATTAGCCCCGCCTTCCAAGTAGAGGCAGCAAGCGTGCACTCGGGTTTCGGTCTTTCACGATATGAGAGCGGACGAGAGAGGCTGTGAGCAGTCTGGTTCACACTGATACCTCTTCTTGTTGACGGGAGCACGAGCTTGAGAGGCCATGAAGCGGTGACTTTTGCTGTATTCACACTGAGACCTCATCTTGGCTAGGTTTTTTTGGTTGCCGATCAAAAACCTTCTGGATCCTGGATTCTCTCCGAATGGAGATGGCGAGCCTGACCCGAGACTGAACCGAGATTGAACCAAGATCTCGATTGAAGAGCATCCTTCCTCTCTCCAGTGCCCAGGACTCAAAGTGGTAACAACCCAAGTCGCCACTTTAAATGAGGAAAAGAAACCTGAGTCTGGAGATACAAGATAGCTTGACTGGTCAAATGACTAAACCGAAAGGACAAACAAACACTGAGCTCAGTAGGACATCTTTGGGGTTTTATTTCATACCGGCCGTTGTTATATTTGTATAGTTGTAAATTGTCTGTATATATTGCTCACTTTATCCCTATAATTAACAACCATTATTGCTCATTTCTTGCCTCCAGCTATTTCATTCCACACTCATTTTAATTCCCTATTGTAACCCTTACGAACCTAGCAACTGGTCTACACTTAATTATTTCCCTTACCTAATTGACATAAGGCAGGGGTTACAATAAGAAGTGGCGAGCCCAGCCAGGAACTTTTGGTTCTGCAGTTAGTTTTATTAGACGCTGTTGGATCGTCACTTCCTTGTGGTAACGTATCGTCACTTCCTGTTTTGCTGTCTCCCTGTGTGGTTTGCCTGTGTGGTTGCTCTCCAGACACTAGCTATGGCTACTAGCTCTCTTTCCTCTTCTCCGCTGGTGTGCTCTCTCTGTCAGATGTTTAGCTACACCTCTGCCTCTTTTAGTGATAACGGTAAATGTAATAAATGTTGTCTTTTTGAGGCGCTCGAGGCGAGGTTGTCTGATTTGGAATCCTGGCTCCGCTGCATTGAAACACCGTCTGCGCCAGTTAATCTTGACGGACGCCCATTAGCTGCAGCGGAGCTAGCTAGCTTAGGCCCCCCTGTCAGCGGTCCCTCGGCTCTCCTCAGCAGCGAGGAGACTGGGTGGGTGACGGTGAGAAGGAAGCCTAGTCGCAAAGCCCCGGTTCACCACCAACCTGTTCACATTTCTAATCGTTTTTCCCCGCTCAGCGACACACCCGCTGAGGAAAAAACTCTGATCATTGGCGACTCTGTAGTCAGAAACGTGAACCTAGAGACTCCAGCGGCCATAGTCAAATGCATTCCTGGGGCCAGAGCAGGCGACATCGAGTCAAATTTGAAAATGCTGGCTAAAAGTAACTGTAAATATTCCACAATTGTTATTCACGCCGGCATTAATGACATCCGTCTCCGGCAGTCGGAAGTCACGAAACTTGATGTAGAATCGGTGTGTGACTTTGCAAAAACGATGTCTGCCACTGTAGTATTCTCTGGGCCCCTCCCCAATCTGACCAGTGATGACATGTTTAGCCGCTCGTCATCCTTGAACCGCTGGCTGTCTGTGTGGTGTCCTAAAAATGACGTGGGCTACATTGACAATTGGAGCTCTTTTTGGGGAAAACCTGGTCTTATGAGACAAGACAGCATTCATCCCACTTTGGATGGTGCTTCTCATTTATCTAACAATCTGGCATCTTTTTTATCCAAATTTCCAAAACCCTGACTACTCAGAGTTGGGACCAGGAAGCAGAGTCGCAGTCTTACACGCCTCTCTGCAGCTCCTCTTCATCCGCCACCCCTCAGCTTAGCCCCTGTCTTCCCCATCAGAGAATCGTTGTCTGCTCCCTCCAAAGTGAATAAAAATATAATGTATAAGCATCCCAAAGTGATAAAGCAAAATATTGGTAAAACTCAAATTAAACATAAAGCCTCTAAATTGAATGATTTGGCCTCTGTTCCTCCTCATAATTTAAAAATTAAATGTGGTTTATTAAATATTAGGTCTCTAACTCCCAAGTCTCTGTTAGTCCATGATCTGTTAATTGATCATCAGATTGATTTAATTTCCCTTACAGAGACTTGGTTAGGGCAAGAGGATTATGTTGGTTTAAATGAATCAACTCCCTCTGGTTATTTAAACTGTCAAAATCCCAGAAGTTCTGGTCGTGGAGGAGGAGTAGCAACAATTTACCATTCCAAATTACTAGTTAATGTAAAGCAAAAAACATGTTATAATTCCTTTGAGGGCCTGGTCCTCAGTATTGGGCACTTTAGCAATTTTAGGTTAAACCCAATTTTATTTGCCATAGTTTATCGTCCCCCATCAACCTACTCAGAATTTTTATCCGAATTTGCTGATTTCTTAGCTGATTTAGTGCAGAAATCTGATAGAATAATTATAGTAGGGGACTTTAATATACATGTGGATGTAGATAGTGACTGCCTTAATGTGGCTTTTAATTCAGTATTAGACTCGATTGGGTTTTCTCAGAAAGTAGGAAATTTTACTCATTATCTCCACCATACATTGGACCTTGTTCTGACATATGGCATAGAAATAGAAAATCTTGTAGTGTCTCCTCATAACCCTGTACTGTCAGACCATTGTCTGTTAGCCTTTGATTTTACTATTTCTGACTATTTGGCTCCTAAAGAAAAATATTATTACAGTAGATGCCTCTCAGATGATGCTGTTTCCAAATTTATGCAGATTGTTTCTTCTATGCCATGTGTCAACACAACGGAAATAAGCTATAGACAGCTTGCTCCTTCTGTAATTGATAACATGGTGGATAGTGTTTCAGCTTCTCTGCATCAGGCTCTAGACTTGGTGGCCCCCTTAAAAAAGAAAAAGTCTAATCAGAGATTTCTAACTCCTTGGTTCAACACAGAAACTCGTAGCTTAAAACAGAAGACTCGTCAATTAGAAAGAAAATGGCGCTCTACTAATTTAGATGAATTCTATTTAGCTTGGAGAAATCATCTTTTAATTTATAAAAAATCTCTTAGAAAAGCTAGAACAAGTTATTACTCTGCATTAATAGAAGAGAACAAGAATAATCCCAGGTTTCTTTTCAGTACTGTAGTCAGGTTGACAAAGAGTCAGGACTCTGTCAATCCTAGCATTCCCTTAGAGCTTACTAGTCAGGACTTTATGAACTTTTTCAATAATAAAATTTCATCCATCAGAGATAAAATCAGATTCTTCCCACAGTTAACTTAAATACTGTAACTACTACAACTCCTTCTTTTGATGTCTGTCTTGATGAGTTTACTCCAATCGACCTTTGTGAGTTAGACAAAATAGTTTCCTCATCCAAACCTTCAACTTGTCTTTTAGACCCTATTCCTACCAGATTATTTAAAGAAGTCTTCCCACTTATTGGTAGCTTTATTCTTCATATAATCAATTCTTCATTAACTTTAGGCCATGTACCGCAGGCTTTTAAAACGGCTGTAATTAAACCCTTACTCAAAAAGCCAACGCTAGATCCAGGAGCGTTAGCTAACTATAGACCAATCTCTAATCTCCCTTTCATTTCAAAAATCTTAGAAAGTGTCATGACTCGCTGCTCATCAGCGGCGCCAGCCGCGCGCACACCTGCTCCTCGTCAGCGGCGAGGTATTTAATCCACTCTGCCCTGGGCTTCGGCCTGAAGCCGTCTCTCAACTTCGGCCCCTTTGCTACTACGGATCTCAAACCGACTAGTAAAGATTACTTGGGTAAGCTCCCCTTACCTCTCTCCTCTAGCCTTCCCCTGTGCACAGATGGACATTCCTGGCGGCGGACTCCTCATCTCGCCGTTGGCTCTACGCTGCTGCCACAGGTACTGCAGGTCGCTGTCTCCCGGGCCTCGCCCTTGTTGACGCCAGCCACCTGTCATAACCAAGTAAGCCAGCTATCATCGTTATTCCCTGTATTGGTGTGGTGCCCGTTACCCTTCTCCCTCTGCTCTCTCCCACAGGGTTGTCCGGCTGTACGGCCTCCTGCCCCCGTGCCTGACGCAGACGCCACCACCAATACATTCTTATTCCACAGACACGCAGCCATACACTTCCCTGTTGTTAATAAAGCTGTTAAATCCATCCTGAGCCTGCGTGTGTGTCTCCTGAGCCGTGCATTATGTCAGTACGGCTTCAGCAGAGCGGCTCGGCAGACAGCGGGCTTGCACGCCGTCTTTCCACCCTCGAGGCTTGGGTGGATTTAATAGCCCATCAGCAACAGGTGATATTAAATCAGTTAATTGTCATTACTAACCGATTAGGCCGCTTGGACCCCCAGCAGCCGTTCCCCTCGGCTCGTCCGGGTGGCGCAGCTCCTGCGGCTCCGGTCGCCGTCCAGCCCACTCCGGGTGCGCCAACACGGCTCACACCAATCCCCACTCCTGCTCGCTTTAGCGGTAAGCTGGGTGGAGCTTGGGGTTTTATTATGCAGTGTGAGTCCGTGTTTCTTCGCGTTCCCGGAGATTTCCCCTCAGACCATAGCAGAATTGGCTATATAGGTAATCTCCTTGAGGGTCGTGCGCTTACCTGGGCTTACGCCATTATGGTGAAGCCCAGCTACGCCACCCTCACCTATGGCCAGTTCGTGCGACAGTTTCTGGAAGTGTTCGATCATTCGCGTTTGGACAGTGTCCAGGTCGACCGCCTTCTCGGACTCCAACAGGGGAGCCGATCGGCGGCCGACTACGAGATCGACTTCCGGGTTACCGCGGAGGAGGTTGGCTGGGAAGAGCGCGCGCTCTGCGGCATCTTCCTCCGCAGCCTAAATTCTGGTCTGAGGGATGAGCTGGCCGGCCGGGATACCCCGGAGACGCTGGCGGAGCTGATTTCTCTTACCATCAGTTTGGATAACAGGCTGCGCGAGCGCGCCTCTGAGCGGAAGCAGTCTTCTCGCTCGCGGGGCGCCTCTGCACACCTGCCCCAAGCTCACCACCTGGCGTTGCCGCCGCCGGAGGTCTCCAAGGAGTCGGAACCAATGGTGACGGGCCGGACAGAGCTCCCCCTGGCGGAGAAACAGCGCCGCCGTGACCTGGGCCTCTGCATGTATTGCGGAGGTAGCCAGCACACGGTGGAGCATTGCCCGGAGAAGCCAAACGAGGAGGTCCGCGAGTCACTGTAGGGGGCCTCGCGGACGCTAATCGGTTAAATCCCCTCACACATTTGACGCTGCCCATCCGCTTCTGTCACAACCTCACTGGGCACCTCACACATGCACTGGTGGATTCAGGCGCAGAGGGTAGCTTTATTTCACAAAGCCTGGCAACCCGACTGGGCATCCATTGTCACCACCTCGACACTCCTCTCGCCCTAGTTAATCTCTCCCGAGTTTCCCTGGGAAAAGTAACTCACCGAACATCCCCCGTCCCGGTGATCATCTCTGGAAACCACCGGGAGGACATCTCCTTCTACGTCCTACCCACCTCGGTAACTCCTGTCATCCTCGGATATCCCTGGCTCCGCCTCCACAACCCCACCTTGGACTGGAAGACTGGGAAGGTGTCAGCATGGAGCACTTTCTGCATGGGCACCTGCCTCCAATCCGCTGCCTGCGCCCCGTCCTCGCCTCCCACAGCTCAGGACACCGTGCCCCCGGATCTCACCCTTGTGCCCTCAGAGTTCCACGACCTGGGTGCTGTTTTCAGCAAGTCCAAGGCGATGTCTCTGCCTCCTCACCGGCCCTACGACTGCGCCATTAACATCCACCAGGGGGCGCCCTTACCTTCAGGACGCCTCTATAGCCTGTCAGTGCCAGAGAAGGAGGCAATGAACAGCTATTTGAAGGAGTCGCTCAGTGCTGGGATCATCCGACCATCCTCCTCTCCAGTAGGTGCAGGGTTCTTCTTCGTGGGAAAGAAGGACGGATCTCTTCGTCCTTGTATCGATTATCGAGCACTCAATGATATCATGGAGAAGGACTGGTATACCCTGCCCCTTATGGATACTGCCTTCCACTCCCTCCAGGGGGCGACCTGGTTTACTAAGCTGGATCTCCGCAGCGCTTACCACCTCGTCCGGATCCGGGAGGGAGATGAGTGGAAAACCGCCTTCCGCACCCCAAACGGTCATTTTGAATACCTCGTGATGCCATTTGGGTTGACCAACACTCCAGCCGTCTTTCAGCGCCTCATCAATGACGTCCTCCGGGACTTCATCGGCTTGTTTGTATTCGTCTACCTGGACGATATTCTCATCTTCTCCAGGTCCAGGGATGAACACCGGGTCCACGTGAGGCGGGTCCTGCAGAGACTGCTGGAGAACCGTCTGTATGTCAAGGCGGAAAAATGTGAATTCTACGCCAAAACGACTTCCTTCCTGGGGTTCATCATCTCCCATGACCAGGTGCTTCCGGACCCAGCGAAGATCAAAGCGGTGGTGGATTGGCCCACACCTACCTCTCGGAAACAGGTTCAGCAATTCATCAGGTTCGCCAATTTCTACCGCCGCTTTGTCCCGAACTTTGGAGCCATCGTCGGGCCCCTGACCCGCCTCACCTCTCCTAAGACCCCGTTCCGGTGGACTGAAGAGGCTGCTACGGCCTTCCAGGCGCTGAAGACGGAGTTCTCCTCCTCCCGGGTCCTCAGCCAGGTCGACCCCGCGCTGCAGTGCATTGTGGAGGTGGACGCTTTGGACACGGGGGTGGGGGCGGTGTTGTCCCAGCGGTCCCCAGCCAACGGAGTCAAGCGACCCTGCGCCTTCTTCTCTCGGCGCCTGTCCCCGGAGGAGCGAAACTACGACGTGGGGGACAGAGAGCTTCTTGCCATCAAGCTTGCCCTTCAAGAATGGCGTCACTGGCTGGAGGGGGCAGCCTTGCCTTTTGTGGTCCTCACTGACCACAAGAACCTGGAGTACCTGAGAACTGCCAAGCGTCTGAACGCCCGCCAGGCGCGTTGGTCCCTGTTCTTTGCAAGGTTTAAATTCAGCATCACATATAGGCCTGGCTCCAAGAACGGCCTGCCTGACGCTCTCTCCAGGCAATTTGCCCCGGAGGCCGCAGAAGACGTTGCTCACACCATCTTGCCCAGGTCGTGCGTCGTGGGGGCTGTTTCATGGGACATAGAAGACAAGATCTGGAGGGTGCAGGAGTCGGAACCGGACCCTGGCGGCGGACCGGAGGGGAGGCTCTTCGTGCCATCTGCCGTCCGGGGGGACGTTATACACTGGCTCCATATCTCTAAGCTCACCTGCCATCCTGGAGCTTCACGGATGATTGACCTCCTCCAGCGATCCTTTTGGTGGCCAGGCCTGCGGAAGGATGCCGCCCGTTACGCCCGGGCCTGCCCCGTGTGTGCTACCAATAAGTCAGGTAACGCTCCCCCTGCGGGTCTGCTCCAGCCCCTGCCTGTCCCTGGCAGGCCCTGTTCGCACATCGCCCTAGACTTCGTCACCGGGCTCCCTGTCTCCAACAACTTTGACACAGTTCTGACCATTGTTGACCGTTTTTCCAAGGCCGCCCACTTTGTGCCCCTACGTGGACTTCCCTCAGCCTTGGAGACGGCGGACCTCCTCATCCAGCACGTGGTCAGACTGCATGGAATCCCAGTCAACGTGGTCTCCGACCGCGGCCCCCAGTTCTCTTCGGACGTCTGGAGGTCATTTTGCAACGCCGTGGGAGCCAAGGTAAGCCTCTCCTCCGGCCATCACCCCCAGTCTAACGGGCAGTGTGAGCGGACTAACCAGGAGCTGGAGGCTACACTCCGCTGTGTCACTTCATCCAAACCCACATCCTGGAGTTCTCACCTCGCCTGGGTGGAGTACTCCCACAACACCTCTCGCTCCACTGCCATCGGGATGTCGCCCTTTAAAGCATCCTTGGGCTATGATCCACCTCTATTCCCCTCGCAGGAGGGCGAGTTGGCTGTCCCCTCTGTCCAGGCACACTTGAGGCGGTGTCGCTCCCTTTGGTCCATGGCGCATAATGCGCTTTTACGCACGGCGGAGCGCAATAAGTCTACGGCGGACCGACATAGGAGACCTGCACCTGCCTACCAGGTGGGACAGCAAGTTTGGGTATCCACACAGGACGTTAACCTAAAGGGTGAGAGGAGAAAGCTGGCCCAACGGTTCATCGGCCCTTATCCCATAACCAGGATCATCAACCCGGTGGCTGTGCGTGTGGCTATTCCCTCCTCCCTCCGCATCCATTCCACCTTCCACGTCTCCAAAATTAAACCGGTGGTCTCTGACCCCCTCTGCCCCCCACCTGCGACGCACCCCGCTCCCCGGATGATTGGTGGCCATCCGGCCTGGACCGTCGCTGAGATCTTGGACGCCCGACGCTGGGGTCGCGGATTGCAGTACTTGGTGGATTGGGAGGGCTATGGACCCGAGTGGAGACAGTGGGTGCCTTCCTCGCTGGTGTTGGACCGGTCACTCATCTCTGAGTTTCATCGAGCGCACCCAGAAAGACCATCGCCAGGAGGCGCTGCTAGAGGGGGGAGTACTGTCATGACTTGCTGCTCATCAGCGGCGCCAGCCGCGCGCACACCCGCTCCTCGTCAGCGGCGAGGTATTTAATCCACTCTGCCCTGGGCTTCGGCCTGAAGCCGTCTCTCAACTTCGGCCCCTTTGCTACTACGGATCTCAAACCGACTAGTAAAGATTACTTAGGTAAGCTCCCCTTACCTCTCTCCTCTAGCCTTCCCCTGTGCACAGGTGGACATTCCTGGCGGCGGACTCCTCATCTCGCCATTGGCTCTACGCTGCTGCCACAGGTACTGCAGGTCGCTGTCTCCCGGGCCTCGCCCTTGTTGACGCCAGCCACCTGTCATAACCAAGTAAGCCAGCTATCATCGTTATTCCCTGTATTGGTGTGGTGCCCGTTACCCTTCTCCCTCTGCTCTCTCCCACAGGGTTGTCCGGCTGTACGGCCTCTTGCCCTCGTGCCTGACGCAGACACCACCACCAATACATTCTTATTCCACAGACACGCAGCCATACACTTCCCTGTTGTTAATAAAGCTGTTAAATCCATCCTGAGCCTGTGTGTGTGTCTCCTGAGCCGTGCATTATGTCAGAAAGAGTTGTTGCTACGCAATTATTTGACCACCTGCAGGGAAATGGTTTACTTGAAGAGTTTCAATCCGGGTTTAGAATCCATCATAGTACTGAAACAGCCTTAGCGAAGGTCACTAATGACCTCCTCATTGCATCTGATAATGGACTAGTTTCTGTACTTGTCCTTTTAGACCTTAGTGCAGCTTTTGATACTATCGATCATAATATTCTACTTGATAGATTAGAACACTATGTTGGACTTAATGGAACTTCGTTGCAGTGGTTTAGATCTTATTTATCTGATAGGTTCCAGTTTGTTCATGTAAATAATGAGTTTTCTTTCAACTCAAAGCTTAGTCATGGAGTTCCACAGGGATCTGTGCTAGGCCCTACTCTTTTTAGTTTATATATGCTTCCGTTAGGCAACATTATTAGAAAGCACTGTATACATTTTCATTGTTATGCAGATGACACACAATTATACCTGTCAATGAAGCCAGATGATAGTAATCAATTAGCCAAGTTAGAAGCCTGTCTTAAGGAAATCAAAGCTTGGAGGACTTGTAATTTCCTGCTATTAAATTCAGATAAGACTGAAGTCATTCTTGTTGGTCCAAAAAACCTTAGAAATTCCTTTCCAAATCAAACTTTCAGTTTGGATGCAGTTACTCTTTCTCTTAATAGCTCTGTGAGGAACCTTGGAGTTATTTTTGATCAGGATTTGTCCTTCAATTCACATATTAAATTTGTTTCTAAGACTGCCTTCTATCATTTGCGTAATATTGCCAAGATTCGGAGCATCTTGTCTCAGAGTGATGCTGAGAAGCTGATCCACGCTTTTGTTAGTTCGAGATCAGATTATTGTAATTCTTTATTATCAGGCTGTCCTAAAACATCTTTAAAAAGTCTTCAGCTGATCCAAAATGCTGCAGCAAGAGTTTTAACAGGTACTAGAAAGAGAGATCATATCTCTCCGGTTCTGGCCTCCCTTCATTGGCTTCCCATAGAGTTTAGAATTAAGTTTAAAATCCTTCTTCTTACTTACAAAGCTCTAAACAATCAGGCTCCTTTTTATTTAAAAGATCTGATACTACCGTATTATCCTAGCAGAGCACTACGCTCCCAAAATGCAGGATTACTTGTAATACCTAGAATCTCCAAAAGTACAATGGGAGGCAGAGCCTTCAGTTATCAAGCTCCTCTCCTGTGGAATCAGCTGCCAATCTGGATTCGGGAGTCAGACTCGATCTCTGTTTTTAAGAATAGGGCTAAAACCTACCTTTTTGATATAGCCTACAATTAGGGAGGGATCATGTGTTTCTGAACCCTCCCTTAGTTATGCTGCTAATAGGTTTAGTCAGCCGGGGGACCTCCAGTAATGCACTGGGCCTCACTCCTTTCCTCACTCTCTATGAAATATTTTTTTTTGCTGGTCATTAACAATAGTTTGTTCTCTCCCATAGATTGAGTCCCCATCGTGCTGTTTGCTCTCTACATGTCTGTTCTTTTCTTCTTCTCTATCCCCTCACCCCCCAGCCAGTTGCAGCAGATGACTGCCCCTCCCTGAGCCTGGTTCTGCTGGAGGTTTCTTCCTGTTAAAAGGGAGTTTTTCCTCTCCACCGTCGCCAAGTGCTTGCTCACAGGGGATCGCCTGATTGCTGGGGTCTTTCTGCAACTGTGGGGGTTCCCCCCTACAGTTGATAGTGCTATGAGATGACTGTTGTTGTGAAATGGCGCTATATAAATAAAGTTGAATTGAATTTAATTGAATTATTAGTTGCGTTTGAATTTCTGCAACTTGTTTTGAGAGTTCTTGAAGTGAGTTTAACGTGATATTGTTCTCATTTTCATCACGTGGGAGGAAGCTGGACTGACGAGACAAAGGTTGAACTTTTTGTAAGGTGTGTGTCCCATTACATCTGGCGTAAAAGTAACACAGCATTTCAGAAAAGGAACATCATACCAACAGTAAAATATGGTGGTGGTAGTGTGATGGTCTGGGGCTGTTTTGCTGCTTCAGGACCTGGAAGACTTGCTGTAGTAAATGGAAGCATGAATTCTGCTGTCTACCAAAAAATCCTGAAGGAGAATGTCCGGCCATCTGCTCGTGACCTCAAGCTGAAGCCCACTTGGGTTCCGCAGCAGGACAATGATCCAAAACACACCAGCAAGTCCACCTCTGAATGGCTTAAGAAAAACAAAATGAAGACTTTGGAGTGGCGTAGTCAAAGTCCTGACCTGAATCCAATTAAGATCCTGTGGCATGACCTTAAAAAGGCAGTTCATGCTCAAAAACATTCCAAAGTGGCTGAATTACAGCAATTCTGCAAAGATGAGTGGGCCAAAATTCCTCCACAGTGCTGTAAACGACTCGATGCCAGTTATCACAAACGCGTGGTTGCAGTTGTTGCTGCTAAGGGTGGCCTAACCAGTTATTAAGTTTAGGGGGCAATCACTTTTTCACACCGGGCCATGTAGGTTTGGATATTTTTTACGCTTAACAATAAACACCTTCATTTAAAAACTGCATTTTGTGTTTACTTGTGTTATCTTTGTCTATTATTTAAATTTGTTTGATGATCTGAAACATTTAAGTGTGAGAAAGGGGGCAAACACTTTTTCACACCACTTGTGAGGGTCCCCATCGCCGTGACACCAGTGTGAGAATTTTCAGTTTGAGCAGTTTTGTTGTTGCCCTCACTACAGAACTACCAACCCACTGTGAATTAACTTTGGTGAAGGGTGGCGATTGGGTCTTCAGTCCAACCGTTTAACAGCAATGTTGCGCAACGTACAATTGCAAGAACTTTAGGGATTTCATAGTCTACAGTTCATAATATCATCAAAAGATTCAGACAATCTGGAGAAATTTCTGCACATAAGTGGCAAGACCAAAAACCAACATTGAATGCCTGTGACCTTCGTTCTCTAAGGTGGCACTGCATTAAAAACCGACATCATTCTGTAAAGGATAGAACCACATGGGCTCAGGAACATTTCGAAAAACTACTGTCAGTTAACACAGTTAGTCATAAATGTAAACTAGGTATAAATTTGCAAGAATAAAGGTGCAAAGATATGATAAAGGATACTAATTTAAAAATTAAAAATGTCACAAATTACAATTTCATTACACAGAATAAAAATGTAATCAGTTTCCAGATGAGCGTTGCAAATTTATGAGAAAAAAGTTGAACATTTACTGGAAAAAAATGCAAACTTACAAGAAAAAAAGCAAATTTATTAGAAAAAAGCTGTAGATTTTTGACAAAAAAGTCACAAATTTTTGAGAAAAAAACCCTGCAGATTCATGAGAAAAAGCTGAAAAAAAGCTGAAAAAAAATTTCAGATTTATGAGGAAAAAGTCACATATTTTTAAGAAAAAAGTTGCAAATTTATAAGAAAAAAAGTCACAAATTTTTGAGAAAAGTTGCAGATTCATGAGGAAAAAAAGTCAAAAAATTTTAAGAATAAGTTGCAAATCTATGAGAAATGGATGCAAAATGCAGATTTTAGAGAAAAGTCAAATTAATGAGAAAAAAACTGCAGATTCATTAAAGAAAAGTCACAAATTTTTGAGAAAAAAGTTGCAAATTTATGAGAAAAAAGTCACATTTTTAAGAAAGTCACAATTTTTTGAGAAAAAAGTCATGAATTTTTGAGAAAAATGTTGCAGATTTGTGAGGGGAAAAAAGCTGAAAATTTACAGGAAAAAAAAATGCAGATGAGGAAAAAGTCACATTTTTAAGAAAAAAGTTGCAGATTCATGAGAAAAAGGATGGAAATTTACAAGAAAAAAATTACAAATTCAAGAGAAAAAGTCAATTTTTGGGGGTAAAAAAGTTCAATTCAATTCACCTTTATTTATATAGCGCCATTTCACAACAACAGTCATCTCATAGCACTGTCAACTGTAGGGGGAAGCCCCACAGTTGCAGAAAGACCCCAGCAATCAGGCGATCCCCTGTGAGCAAGCACTTGGCGACGGTGGAGAGGAAAAACTCCCTTTTAACAGGAAGAAACCTCCAGCAGAACCAGGCTCAGGGAGGGGCAGTCATCTGCTGCGACTGGCTGGGGGGTGAGGGGACAGAGAAGATGAAAAGAACAGACATGTAGAGAGCAAACAGCACGATGGGGACTCAATCTATGGGAGAGAACAAACAGATGTTAATGACCAGCAAAAAAAAATATTTCATAGAGAGTGAGGAAAGGAGTGAGGCCCAGTGCATTTCTGGAGGTCCCCCGGCTGACTAAACCTATTAGCAGCATAACTAAGGGAGGGTTCAGAAACACATGATCCCTCCCTAATTGTAGGCTATATCAAAAAGGTAGGTTTTAGCCCTATTCTTAAAAACAGAGATCAAGTCTGACTCCCGAATCCAGATTGGCAGCTGGTTCCACAGGAGAGGAGCTTGATAACTGAAGGCTCTGCCTCCCATTGTACTTTTGGAGATTCTAGGTATTACAAGTAATCCTGCATTTTGGGAGTGTAGTGCTCTGTTAGGATAATATGGTAGTATCAGATCTTTTAAATAAAAAGGAGCCTGATTGTTTAGAGCTTTGCAAATCTATGAGAAAAAAAGTTGCAGATTGGGTTATTTTGCTAACAAAGGAGACAGCACCCACCACCACCACCACCTGGTTCCTCCCCACCTCTGTCACTGACGTGGCGTTGCCAGTTTTGTTTTCAGTTTAAGTCTCCCTCCTTAAAATGTCATTAAATACATTCCTCCGCTTGGTCCAAATATGTGCTCCCCGGGTCGGTTTGCAGCCTCCACTCCGGCGCTGAAAAGCTGATTTATAAGTGAAAAACCTCCCCCCATAAAACAGTTATAGATTTATCTACTGTTGTGATCGCTATTTTGGAAAGTCACAGCCAAGGCGAACCACATGTCAATTTCAGCCAGAGGATATTTATGAAAGCACTAAAATCAAGGCACCCATGGAAAGCTATTAAAGAGCCTGCCCTCTATTATTTGGAGATATCAGACTCAGAACTTCTGTGGAAAGGATTAATGCTGGGAAAACAGTTTTACTGCTCACACTGTCATTATTATAGGCTGCTGCATTAAGGTTTAATACACACAAACAGCTGCTTATGCCTATCCTTTATATAAACTTTACAGCATCTTATTTTATTTTTTATTTATTTATTGGTTCATTACAATCATTATAAACCTTACAGAACTGAATAAAATGTCTATGAAGCACCAATACTGAGTAGAAATGTAAAAGAATATTTTGTCTTGTAAGTTTGCAACTTTTCTCATAAATTTGTGATTTTTTTTCTTATGAATTTGCTGCTTTTCTCTCATAAATGTAGTTTAGTCATAAAATAAAGGGTTTTTAGGGGGGATCTGTGAAATTTTTTATGTAAATTTGCAGCTTTTTTTCCACATAAATTACAATTTTTTTGCATAAATTTACTATTTTTTCTCATAATTTTTATTTTTTTCTCATAAACTTGAAACTTTTTTCTTATAAATATGAGTT
Organism: Pholidichthys leucotaenia; assembly: GCA_020510985.1. NCBI lineage: Eukaryota > Metazoa > Chordata > Actinopteri > Cichliformes > Pholidichthyidae > Pholidichthys > Pholidichthys leucotaenia. Next base: position 200,927,545 of record CM035843.1, on the reverse strand, counting down.
TTTCTTGTAATATTTTTAAACTTTTTTCTCCTACATTTGCAGTTTTTCTTGTAAATTTGAAGCTTTTTTCTCATAAATTGGCAACTTTTTCTTGTAAATTTGTTACTTTTTTCTAATAAATTTGTATTTTTTTTCTAATAAATTTGTAGTTTTTTCAAATAAATGTGCAGTTTTTTTCTTGTGAATTTGCTACTTTTTTCTCATGAACTTGCATCTTCTTCCTCATAAATTTGCAACTTTTTTCTTGTAAATTTGAGGTTTTTTTCTCATAAATTTTTAGCCTTTTCCCTCATGAATGTGCAACTTTTTTTAATAAATTTATAATTTTTTCCTCATAAATTTGCAACTTTTTTTTCTGTACTTTTCCAGGGTTTTTCTTGTAAATTTGAAGCATTTTTTCTCAGAAACTGGCAACTTTTTTCTTGTAAATTTGTTACTTTTTTCTAATAAATTTGTAGTTTTTTTCTAATAAATGTGTTACTTTTTTCTCATGAACTTGCAACTTCTTCCTCATAAATTTGCAACTTTTTTCTTGTAAATTTGAGTTTTCTTCTTATAAATTTGTAACCTTTTCTCTCATGAATGTGCAACTTTTTTCTAATAAATTTGTAATTTTTTTCCTCATAAATTTACAACTTTTTTCTAATAAATTTGCAACTTTTTCTTTTACATTTCCAGGATTTTTCTTGTAAATTTGAAGCCTTTTTTTTTTCTCAGAAATTAGCAACTTTTTTCTTGTAAATTTGCAACTACTGTCCAATAGCTCTGACAAGTTGCCTCTGTAAAACCATGAATAGAATGGTAAACAATCGCCTTGTGTGGGTGTTTGAATCTGAAGGCCTTCTAACTGATTACCAGTGTGGCTTCAGACTTGGTAAAAGCACTTTAGACCACCTTATCAGATTAGAGGCCTATATATGTGATGGTTTTATTAGAAAGGAACACATAGTTGCTGGATTTTTTGATTTAGAAAAAGCATATGACACACCATGGAAATACGGTATTTTAAGAGATCTACATGACATGGGTTTTAGAGGACATTTGCCCTTTTTCATTTCAAACTTTTTTGTCAAATAGACACGTCAAAGTCCGAGTAGGAGATACCCTTTCAGAGCCCCATGTGCAAGAACAAGGAGTCCCCCAGGGAAGCATCCTCTCGGTTCCCCTTTTTAGCATTAAGGTTAACAGTGTAGTTGGTGCTCTTAGACCAAATAAGATAAGATAAACTTTATTGTCCCTCAAGGGGAAATTTGTCTTGGGCTTGTCACCCGTGCTGCAACCACACAATCTACACATACACAATGGATGTAGTACATAATAAATGAAATAAAACCCAATAAATAATACAAGTACATACATACATACATAAATATATAACAGCAGTCATTAAGAACAGGAGTTATAAGTGTCCCTGACCTATTTATCTGAGTTTAAAAGTTTTACTGACGTCGGGATAAATGAGTTCTTGTATCTATTGAACCTGCACTTGGGGATTCTGTATCTCCTCCCTGAGGGCAGCCGCACATATTCACTGTTTAGTACATGGCTCATGTCACTGATTATTTTTTGAGCTTGTCTACAGGCTGCCTGGTCGTGTAAGATCTGCATGGGTAAACTTTAACTCCAATAATTTTCCATGCTGTATGAATTAAACGCAGCACTTTGTTCTTTAGTTTCACAGAGAGGTTACCAAACCAAGCTGTAATGCTGTATCTAATACAGCTCTCCAACACAGCCTGGTAAAATATTAGCATAATCCTTTTATCAACGCCATGTATTCTTAATCTACGCAAGAAATGCAGCCGCTGTTGTAGTCTACTACAGAGGTAATCAATATGTGTGCTCCAGGTTAATGAATTGTCAATAAATACTCCCAAATATTTATAGGAACTAACCTGTGTTATAGTGTGGTTGTGGATGACCACAGGCCTGTGGTCACCAACTCCCCAAGGGTCAAACACCATCTCCTTTGTTTTATCAGTATTCAAAATGAGATGACTGTCATCACACCAATTGACAAACCTCTGAATTTCTATAAAATAGCTTGACAGGTCATGAGTCTTTTGAAGTAGTGATAAAATAGCAGTGTCATCAGAAAATTTAATAATTTGATTGCCTGGATAGACTCTTCTGTACTCATCAGTGTACAAGGTGAACAAAAATAGTGAACTAACACAGCCTTGGGGAGCTCCTGTGCTGAGGGTTCTAAATTTAGATAAAGTTCCATTTACACTAACTTAAGATAAGATAAGCCTTTATTAGTCCCACAATGGGGAAATTCCAGGCTTGCAACAGCACAGGGAGAGCAACACTCAGAGCAATAATTAAGAAGATAAGAAAATAAAATAAGAGCAGTGAATATACATATGTACACATAAATATATAAATATATATACACAGGGCAGAGCATTGTAGCTAGATGGAATAAACAGCATAACCGTCTATTTAGTTACCTTACATAGTATGAATATGTACCCATACATATTGTCACCCTCCACAGCGACTGATATTGTCCTAGTTGTATACTGGAGGGGACCATTTGTGTAAGTCTGTTGCATCTTTTGCATTCAATACTATTAGGTCGTCACGTTTTTTTGCTATCTCTGCGAGCAGCCCTGCTTAGGTTATACAGTCTGACAGCCATAAGTAGGAAGGACCTGCGAAACCTCTCGGTCACGCATCTAGGATGATGTAGTCTACTGCTAAATGAGCTCCTCAGTGCGTCCAGTGTGTCGTGCATAGGGTGGGACTCGGACTCCAGCAGAGATGACAGTTTAGCCACCATCCTTCTCTCTCCTATCTCTTCCACTGGGTCAAGGCGCTGCCCCAGGACAGAGCTAGCTTTCTTGATAAGTTTGTTCAGTCTCTTCCTATCGGCTGCTGTAATGTCGTTGCCCCAGCAAACCACTCCAAAAGTGATAGCTGATGCCACCACCGTGTCATAGAATGTCTTCAGCAGCGCCCCTTGTACACCAAAAGACCTGAGCCTCCTCAGTAGGAACAGCCTGCGCTGTCCCTTCTTGTAGAGTGCGTCAGTATTGTGTGACCAGTCTAGTTTATTGTTCAGATGAACACAGGTACTTGTAGGATGTCACCATCTCAATGTCTGTTCCCTGGATGTTTACTGGTGCTGTGAGGGGTTGTCCTTGCCTGCGGCAGTCCACCACCAGCTCCTTAGTTTTCCTCGCCTTGATCTAGAGGTAGTTCCGATGGCACCAGTCCACATAGTCCAAACTTGCTGTTTATGATAAGTTAAAAATGAGTGGTACCATTTAATAATGACAGGATGCACTTTAAAATCATTTAACCTCTTAATTAAAAGGTGTGGCTGCAGTGTGTTAAAAGCTGAACTAAAATCAACCAATAAAAGACGAGCATATGAGGTTGTCTCCTCCAAATGTTTAAACACAGAATGAGTTGAGGTTAAAATGGCATCCTCTGTACTTCTATTATTTTTATAAGCAAATTGCAGAGGATCCAAAAGTCCTCCAAAATCAGTTTTCAGAATGTCAATGGCAATTTTCTCGAGGCACTTCATTACCAGTGAGGTCAGTGCAACAGGACGATAGTCATTATTCTCTTTGCAGCTTGCTTTTTTTGGTACAGGAATTATAATAGAGCTTTTCCAAATTACTGGGACAGAACATGTATCTAAAGACTTCTGGTAGATGGGACTCCAGGCTTCTGCTAGCTCCTCACTGCATGACTTCAGTAAGCGCCCAGAGATCCCGTCTGGTCCAGATGCCTTCTTGGGGCACATATATGAGAAAAATCTTTCCACAACATGCTGGTCAACTATAATTTTTGCAGAGCCTGAAACTGATATAGCGTCCAGAGCAGCTATTTGTTCATGAGAAAAATCTCTAGTCTCAAATCTGCAAAAGAAATTATTCAACTCGTTTGCCTTTTCTTCCTCATTCATTACATTAATGCAGGTTTTGGATGGAGTCATCTTTGTCATAACTTTAACTGAGTCCCACAATTTCCTAGAACTTTTTCCTAGGCATTCAGATTCAGATTTCTTCCTCGTCTCATCTCTAGCTGTTCTTAGCTTATAATTAAGTTCTTTCTGTATATTTTTCATACTTAACTTGTCCCCATTCTTAAAAGCAATCTTTTTCTGTACTATGCACCTTTTTTAATTCCTTAGAAATATAAGACTTATTATTGGGGTACACAGTGATTACTTTCTGAGGTAAAACATTTTCTTTACAGAATTTTATGTACTCAGTTATGGTATCTGTGGCCTCCTCCAACTCCAAGTTATGAAAGAGTCCCCAGTCGGTACAAGAAAAACAACCTCTCAAAGTTTCTATGCCTTCATTGTCCCATTTGAAGATTGTCTTTGTCTGTGGTTTGCTGCTTTTAAGCAAAGACTTGTAAGTAGGAATCAGATGAACAGCATTATGGTCTGAGGACCTCAAGGGGGGCTTAACCCTTGCTATATAGGCATTTTTGACGTTCCCATAGCATTTGTCCAAAATATTTTTCCCCCTTGTACTGCAGTTCACATATTGGCTGAAGCCAGGCAGTGCCACATCCAGTTTGCAGTGATTAAAATCCCCTAAAATCAAACAAAGTGCTTTTGTACCTTCTGTAGTCTTTATGTAGATGACCTCTGTATTTGCTACAGGGGGAAAGACATGAGCACAATCGAAAAGCAACTACAGCTGTGCATAAAGAAGATTAATATAAGGTCAATCGGTAATGGTTTTAAATTTTCAAAAACAAAAATGTCTGCATGCACTTTTGCCTGCTGCGGTCTCTTCACCTCCACCCTGAGCTTTTCATAGGTGGAGAAGCTATCAAGGTGGTAAAAGAAACCAAATTCCTTGGACTTATTTTTGAAAATAAGTTGTCTTTTATTCCACATATAAAATTTCTATGAATCAGATGTTTTAAAGCCCTTGATATTATTAAAGTTTTGGAAAAAACTAAATGGGGTGCGGACTCAACTGTGCTGCTGTGTCTCTACAGAGCACTTGTAAGATCTCGGTTAGAGTTTGTATGTTGAAGCAAACGTGCCTTCACTTCAAAACAGGCACCTGAGATTGGCTCTCCAGTATATGGTTAAGCTTAAAGAAGACCATAGAAATCCAGCCTACTCAGCAGTTTTTCACCCTTGATTTTTGCAGGTGTATAAGGCCAGATCTAAGAGCATCACTTCTTTTGGACTCTGTATAGAACTTCACCTGGTAAAATTAAACCCTGATACGAGCAACGTAACACAGACACAGTTTTGTCCCATTCCTCCATGGAGTTTGAGGAAACCCAATATCATTCTGGATCAGAGCCAAAACAAAAACAAAGACACTCACCCAAATGTGTACCAGCAGCAGATCGTAGACATAAAATGCCGTTTTCCTCGCAATATTTCCATATACTCGGATGGATCTAAAGTAGATGGCTCAGTCTTGGCTGCAGTTGTCACCGGGCACAATCAGCATGGTTTGCGGATTCCCAAACAATGTTCAGTTTTTACAGCAGAGGCTCATGCTTTGCTTCTAGCATTGGAATACATTGAAAGAACCAAACAACAGAGCTCCTTAATTTTTACTGACTCCAGGTCCTGTCTTCAGGCACTAGGGTTTTTAAAGACTAATCACCCCATTATTATTTGGATTTTAGAGAAACTAGGTTTTTTACAGAAACACAATTTTAATATCATCTTCTGTTGGATCCCCAGCCATGTTGGCCTGCCAGGTAATGAGCGGGCAGACAATGCTGCCAAGAGAGCCCTTAACCAAGAAGTCACTCAATGCCAGATCCCAGCCTCAGACCTCTAATAACCTCCTATATTTTTTTTAAAGAAGTGGCAGACTGAATGGGACACATGCACTGCAAATAAACTGCATGATATTAAACCTGCCATAAGTCATCGACACTTGCATCACTTTCAAAACCGACATGATGAGGTAGTGTACACTAGATGCCGTATTGGCCGCTCAAGGCTCACGCACAGCTTTTTATTAAAACGTAAAGCCCCACCATCTTGTCAGTTCTGCGGAGGTTTTTTATCAATAAAGCACATTTTACTTGACTGTCCCGCTCTCATGACAACAAGACGTTTTTATTCTCAAATGTCACTGAAGGATATTTTTAATAAGGCACCACCAAAGAAAGTTTTAGGGTTTTTAGCACATGTGCAGATGAAGCATCTTATTTAATTTTTCTATTTTATTGTATCTACATATCTATCTCGCTCTATTTATTTATTCTTTCATTTATCCTCCTATCTCTATATAATTTTTAACTCAATTTTCTTATTAGTTCTATTTTTGCCATGAAATAGCCATAGATGCTGACATGGCACTAAACAAGAACACTCACTCACTCTTGTAGATTTGCTACTTTTTTAAGATAAATTTGCAACTTTTTTTTTTGTAAATTTGAAGCTTTTTCTCATAAATTTAGAAGTATTGGCCCTGCAATGGACTGGCGACCTGCCCCCCCCCCCCCAACCCCAAAAGGATTAAGTGTTGGATGGATGGATGGATGGATGGATTTAGAAATATTTTTGTTTTTGTAAATTTTAAGTTTTGTTTTTTTTTAATTTGCAAGTTTTTCCTCATAAATTTGCAGTTTTTTAAAATTTGTAAATTAGCTACTTTTTCACATAAATTTAGAACCTTTTCTTACAAATTTGCAGCCTTTAACATTTATATGGCTGTGGGTCAGTTTTTTTATTCTATGTATTCTTTTTCTGCACATCTAGACAATTACTCAGTTTCATTTTGTAATATTTTTGTTGGGAGAGATTTTTCTTGACAATTATAAAGGATCCTGACAAAAATACCCCCCTTCCCCAACTAAGCCAATAGTGAAATGAAAAATCCTCCCATGATTTGTAGATCTATATTGCAATTTTGTAATTTCTGTAACTTCCCCATTGTGGAACTAATAAAGGTTTATCTTATCTTAATTCCTTCTACTGTACATGCTTGCCTGTATGGATTAAATGCCAATAAATTTGACTTTCTTCTTTCTTAAAAATGCCATCTTTGTGAAGTTTACTGTGAGGTGATTGATTCAAGGTTTTTCTTTGTCCAAGGAAGAAGCTCACACCACCACGCTGCTCATCGGGATCCGCAAAGAGGCCCGCTCACAAGTGCTGCACCTGTCCAGGAACAAGCGCTACACCCTGACCCCAGAGCAGCTCAAGTGGGACAAATTCAAGCTAACATACAAGTACTGATTCCTCTGTTTGTCTGCAGTTGTAGAAGGTACAATAGGAAGTATTTAAGAGGCTGACGGCTCCAAAATAACACGGTTTTGGTTTAGTAGATGCAGGGCTTGACATGAACTTTTTTAAAATAAAATTGCAGAGTTTTTATTTGTAATTTGCAACTTAATTCACAGAAATTTGTGAGTTTTCAGATGCAAATTTGTGCTTTTCCTCCCTGTGACATCTCTTCAAATTTTAAAACTTTTTTAATCATAAATGTGTCACTTTTTGCATAAATTTAGACAGTAGGTGATTTGCTGTTTTTTTAACAAGGAGGATGGGGGGTTTTCACCAATTTACCATGAGGTACAAACATAAATATAAATTAGGTACAAATTTGCAAGAATAAAGGTGCAAAGATATGATAAAAGATGCCAATTTAAAAACTTTAAAGTGCAAATTACAATTTAATTACACCGAATAAACATTTAAGGAGCATCCAGCTGAGTGTTACAGATTTATGAGAAAAAAGTTGCAAATTTATAAGAAAAGTCACAATTTTTTGAGGAAAAAGCTGCAAATTTCTGAGGAAAAAAAGTCAAATTTATGAGAAAACAGATGAAAATTTACAGGAAAAAAGTTGCAAATTTATGAGAAAAAAGTTAAAAAATTTTGAGAAAAAGTTGCAAATATGTGAGAAAAAAAGTTGCAGATTTATGAGGGGGAAAAAAGTCACAAATTTTTAAGAAAAAAGGTGCAAATCTATGATAAAAAGTTGAAAATTTATAAGATGTTTTTTAATTGGGGGGGGGGGGTAGTTTTGGGTCATTTTGCCAACAAATTTAGGTTTGCCCAAGCTGCAAAACTAAACTGTGTCACATAATTTTCCATCTTAAGTGAGTTTGGCACCAACATTTTCCCCCCAAAACAGTCTGAGCTAACGTCTGACAGTCATTATTACTCATTACTCTTTGCTTACATTTGTCAGATAGAAAAAAAAATATTGGTGTCTTTATTTCTTTTGTGAGCGGTAATGTGATCCCATAAACACCTTAGAGGAGGATTTAGACTGGACCAGAAAAGTTCCCACATGGGTGATGACAACTGATCCGATACTAGAGGGAGAGATTTAGTTGGAAGGATCATAATAATTAATGTGTTTATGCATTTTCTGTATTGTGCAGAATATATCTACTTAGTGAGCCTGGAGCGGGGGTCTTTTTTCCATAGTCAGTGGCTCCATGCATCTTTGAGGAGCAAAAAACCGACAAGAGAACAAAAACAACTCAGATTTACCAAAAGAGTCACAAAACTGCAAAAAAAGTTAAGCATAAATGCAAAAGAATATTTTTTCTTGTAAATTTGCAACTTTTCTCATAAAATTGTAACTTTTTTCTTGTGGCTTTGCTACTTTTTTCTCATAAATTTGTAAGTTTTTGGGTGGAAATTTGTGCCTTTTTTCCTATAAATTTATGATTTTTTTCGTATAAATTTGTAACCTTTTTCTCATAAATTTGCTACTGTTTTCTAATCATTTTGACTTTTTTCATAAACGTACAAGTTTTTCTTATAAATTTGCACCTTTTTCTCTTAAATTTGTCAGAACACCTAGCTATTTTTCTCATAATTCTGTGACTTTTTTCTCATAATTTTGCAACTTCTGTCACATGGGATGAGATGCCGGGTCCCGGCGCTCAGCCCATATTCCTTTTCATCCCTGCCTCTCATTTGGCAGTGTCTCAGCTGGCTCCCAGCTGTCAGTGTCACGGGACGGCTGGGGCCAATTAACCCTCATCAGCTGGGGCGCTGCTAATGAGGATAAAATGGAGCAGCCTCGATCACTCAGGGCGGCGACATAAAGCACTACAGGCTGAAACCCCTATGTCCGGCGCCAGCCCTCTACTCCGCTCGCAGTATTCTTGTGAGAGTTCCCCGCTGTGAGTATTCATGCCTAGGTATCCTTATGTCTGGTGCCAGCCTGTTACTCCTGTGCCGTACTACTCGTGAGTGTAACCCTGTGTGTGAGTAGCTGTGCTTTCGGTCAGCAAGACCGTGTCCCTTATCCCGTGTCCCTTATCCCTTATCCTTCATTTATAATAAAACATCTCAACTCACTGGCTCGCCCTCGGCTCTCATTGTGTGGCTCACGTAACAACTTCTTTCTCATAAATTTGCAAGTCCTTTCTTGTAAATTATTGACTTTTTTCTTGTATTTTTTGTTTTTACGTTTTTTTCCTAAGAAATTTTGAAATTTTTTCTTGTAAATGTGAAGCCTTTCTTGGGAAAAGTTGCAGTTTTTTTCTTGTAAACTTGCAACTTTTTTCTCATAAATCTGCTAATTTTTTCTTATAAATTAGCAATTTTTTTCTTGTTAACTTTTTACTTTTTTCTCATAAATTTTGAAATTGTTTTTTGTAAATCTGAAACTTTTTTCTTGGAAATTTGGACTTTTTTCTTCTAAATCTGATTAAAAAAAAAAAAAACTCATAATTTTGTGACTTTTTTTCTCAGAAATTTGAAACCTTTTTCCTGTAAATTTTCAATGTTTTTGCACAAATTTTCAGCTTTTTTCATATTTTTTTCACTTTTTGTCTTGTACATTTGTTATGTACATAGACTTGGCTTGTACATAGACTGCTGTTGTTGTTTTCTGTTTTCCCAGCCTTATTCCTTTTCTTTTTATATTATGCACACCAATGAAGAGAGAGAGAAATGCCATTTCAATTCTCCTGTATGTCCTGCACGTATAGTAGTATTGACAAAAAAAATCTTTGAATCTTATATTTTTCTCATAATTGTGTGACTTTTTCTTGCAACTTTGTAACTTTTTTGACTCCATGCATCTATGAGAAGAAAAAAACACAAGAACAAAAAGAACTCAGATTTAGCACGAGTCACAAATCTAACAAAGAAATCCAAACAATTGCATTAAAAAGCTCCTATTCTGCTTTTTGCATTTCCCCTTTTTTCTAGTGTGTTCTGTAGTATTTCTGTGACATTATTTGGTCTGTAAAGTCAAACAGGCCAAAGTCCTCCTGCAAAGGAGTTCTCCTCTCCCACAGATTCTAGGACTACAGATCTGTCTGAAACGCCTCGCTTGGATTGGCTGTTCTCTTCTGTGAAGTCATCGCCTTGTTACTTAACAGACCTGATACAAACCTGCCTCCTGGATAGTCTGGGACACCCTCTCCTCAAAGGAGAACAGAAAGTTTCCCACTGACCTTGAAGCTCACATTTGCAGCTAGCCTAGCTAATGAGCTAGTTAGATTCAAGATTTAAAGATTTTATTTATCAATACTACTATACGTACAGGACATGCAGGAGAATTGAAATGTTGTTTCTCTCACTTCAGTGGTGTGCACAATATGAAAAAAGGAATAAGGCTAGAAAAACAACAGCAGCAGTTTATGTACAGTAATGCTACCCATAGAGCAAATAGCAACAAAAGATAAAACCCAGACATCCCATGGTGCAAATAAAGATAAATGATAAAACCCAGCAATTCTAAATACAGAAAAAGTAGAGCAGTAATACTGTAGTAGTGTAGGTACAGATTGACAGATTGAACTGCACATGATCAGTAGTGCAATGACAGAGAGACAGCAGCAGGTATGGCATTTGTGCAAATGGTTGCAGTAAGGTGCAGAGATATGCAGCAGCAGATGTATTACTGTTGGTGTGCCAGTCTTTCTGTGCCAAGGAAGGAAGGAAGTGGACAGAGTTCAGGGTCCTGATGGTCTGGTGAACAAAGCGGTTTAGCAGTCTTGTGGAGCGGGCCCGGAGGCTCCGGTACCTTTTCCCCAAGGGCAGGGGGCTGAAGAGGGAGTGTGAGGGGTGGGAGGTGTCGCCTGCAATGTTGAGAGCTCTGCAGGTGAGGTAGATGTCCAAGAGTGGGGGCAGAGCGGCACCAATGATCTTGCTGGCTGCTTTCACTGTGTGTTGTAATGTCTTCCGGCAGGAGGCGGTGCAGCTTCCATACTACACCGGTATGTAGCTGGTGAGGGTGTTCTCAATGGTGCCCCGGTAGAATGAACACATGATGGGGGGTGGGACTCATGCTCTCCTCAGTTTGCAGAGGAAATAGAGGTGAGTTTGAGCCTTCTTGGCCAGTGATGTGGTCTTCACTTAACCCTCTCCACAGCTGCTCGATTGATGATCAGAGGGGGATGCTGTGTGTGTCCCCTCCTGAAGTAAACCACAATCTCCTTGGTTTTTCCCACATTCAGGAAGAGATTATTGTCTTTACACCACTGGACCAGTTGGCTCACCTCATTTTTGTAGTTGGCCTCCTCATTGTTGGTGATGAGGCCCACCACCATCGTGTCATCCGCAAACTTGATGATGTGGTTGGTGCTGTAGGTTGGTACACAGTCATGGGTCAGCAGGGTGAAGAGCAGCGGGCTGAACATGTACCCTTGTGGGACCCCTCTCTCTTGGGATATTGTTTGAACAGACTGGTAGATGACGTTTAATTGACTGTAATTGACTGTCACAGAACTGGATCTTTGAATATGGCCAAAGTTCTTCAGCAGAACTTTGCGCGACAGCGAACGTAAATACAGCGCGTTCGACAGAGAGTTGCTGGCCCTCCACTTGGCCATACGCCACTTCCAGTTCTGGCTGGAAGGGCGCAGCTTCACCGCGTTCATGGACCACAAGCCGCTAACATTCGCGATGGCCAAGGTTTCAGAACCGTGGTCGGGCCGGCAGCAGAGACAGCTGGCCGCGATCTCAGAGTTTACTACCGATATTCGACATGTGTCGGGTAAACTGAATGTGGTGGCGGACTGCCTCTCGCGTGCCGTGGTGGCCCCGGTCTGCGTGGGGATAGATTACGCAGCCATGGCCGCGGAGCAGATTAGCGATGCAGACGTGCGCGCGCTCCAGTCTGGACCAACAGGGTTAAGGCTGGAGAGCAGGGTGCTGCAAGATGGCGACCCCCCCCCCCCACACACAATCTGCGATGTCTCCACGGGTCGCCCGCGTCCGGTGGTCCCGGTCGCGTGGCGCCGCCGCGTGTTTGAGTCGGTTCACACACCCAGGAGTGCGCGCGTCGGTCAAAATGGTGGGAGAGAAGTTTGTGTGGCCGAGCCTACGCAAACAAGTGAAAGAGTGGGCTGCAGCCTGCGTGGCGTGCCAACGAGCCAAGGTACACAGACACACGAAGGCTCCCTTGGAGCCGTTTAGTATTCCGGCTAAGAGGTTCGACCATGTTCACATGGACCTCGTGGGCCCCCTCCCGCCATCACAGGGGTGCACGCACCTCCTGACAGTGGTGGACCGCACCACGCACTGGCCAGAAGCGGTCCCGCTGGCGGCAACTACGTCCGCAGACGTAGCGCGCGCTTTTTTAACAGCATGGGTGGCGCGTTTTGGAGTCCTCAATTTGTTTCCGAACTCTGGTCCGCGATGGCCCACAGCCTGGGTGTTACAATTCAACACACAACCGCGTACAACCCTCAGGCCAATGGGTTATGCGAGCGTTTTCATAGATCACTGAAAGCAGCATTCAGCAGCACTCAGGGCTTCATTGACAGATGGAAATTGGGTAGACAGGCTGCCGTGGGTTTTATTGGGGTTGTGCTCTGCGCTGAAAGAGGATCTGGAAGCTTCCCCGGCAGAGCTCGTTTTTGCACAGCCACTACGGCTCGCCGGGGAATTTCTGCCAGATAATCCCGAGCCGGGCAGCTGCCCGTCTCAGCTTTTGCAGCGTAGCGCAAACACAGGCACGCTGCTGGACCCTGCCCATCACAGTTTTCCGTGTGTTTTCGTGCCTAAAACTTTGAAGAGCGCGGAGTTCGTGTTTGTTAAACACAACGCCCACCGCCCTCCATTGCGCCCACCCTATGATGGACCGTTCAGAGTGTTGGAAACAGGGGATAAGCATTTTTTGCTAGACTTGGGGGGTAGGAGGGAAAAAACTGGCATAGACAGACTCAAACCCGCTTTCGTTGTGGCGGACGAGCAAGTGCTGTTGGCTAGGGCCCCTCGGCGTGGAAGACCCCCACGGAGAGCTCCCCAGGGGAAACGATTCACCAGAGCAGCCACACGGACAGACCGAAGTGCCCCCCCCCCCCCAGTCACAGCCCAACCGCAGTCAGACACACTCCCAGCAGCCCCCCACCGGCACAGCAGCGCCACGGAGGCGGTAAACCCCAGTTACAGCAGAGGAGACGGAAGCCCAAGCAGCATGTGGACTGATATTCTATTGTTTTATCACAGCATGTGGACTGTTATTCTATTGTTCTATCTAAGATGCTGGGGGTGGAAGTTTAGCACCTTGGGGGAGCCAGATTATTTAGCATCTCAGACAAGAGACAGTGGATAAACATGGGAGAACAATACTCAGGAAATTCCTGGTGAGATAGCAGGAAGGAGTCAAGGACGTAGGGGGTTGAATGCAGTGTGATGCAAATGTCACGTTGTGTGTGGAGAAATGCCATGAAACTTAAGAGGAGAGTGCCTGCTGAAATGTTCAGTCTGTTCTTTGCTTGAGAGATGTGAGTGTGTAATAAATCGTCTGAAATGAATCTGCCTCTTCATTTACACACTCCACAACATATTTATTCTATCTAGCTACAATGCTCCACACTGTGTGTGTTTATATATATATTTATATATTTTGTGGTGAACTGAAATTTGTTTGGCCGAGCCTCCGCAAACAGGTCAAAGAGTGGGCAGCAGCCTGCACGGCGTGTCAATGAGCCAAAGTACACAGGCACACGAGAGTTCCTTTGGAACCGTTTCACATTCCGGCCAAGAGGTTCGATCACGTTCATGTGGACCTCGTTGGACCCCTCCCGCTGTTACAGGGGTGCACACATCTTCTGACAATGATGGACCGCACCACGTGCTGGCCCGAAGTGGTCCCGCTGGCATCAACCACGGCCGAGGAAGTGGGGCGCGCGTTTTTAACAGCTTGGGTGGCGCGCTTCGGCGTTCCGTCGGACATTACGTCCGACAGAGGCCCTCAATTTGTTTCCGAGCTTTGGTCGACAATGGCCCGCAGCCTGGGTGTCACAATTCACCGCACAACCGCGTACAATCCGCAGGGTAACGGGTTATGCGAACGTTTTCATAGGTCATTGAAAGCGGCTTTCAGAGCGTCACTGACGGATACAAATTGGGTTGACAAGTTACCATGGGTGTTATTGGGGTTGCGTTCTGCACTTAAAGAGGATCTAGAAGCCTCCCCAGCGGAGCTCGTGTTTGCGCAGCCACTCCGGCTGCCTGGAGAGTTTCTCCCAGATAACCCTGCGCCAAACGCCTCCCCGTCTCAGCTGTTGCGGAGTAACATAGAATCAAGCACACTGCCCGGCCCCGCGCACCACAGTTTTCCGCGCGTTTTTGTGCCTAAAACTTTGAAGAACGCAGAGTTTGTTTTTGTTAGACACGATGCGCATCGAACCCCGCTGCGACCGCCTTATGACAGACCATTCAGAGTGCTAGAAACTGGGGACAAGCAGTTTTTGCTAGATTTGGGGGGTAGGAAAGAGAAAATTGGCATAGACAGACTTAAACCCGCTTTTGTGGTGGCAGAGGAGGAAGTGCTGTTGGCAAAGGCCCCGCGGCGAGGTAGACCACCACGGAGGGTTTCACACAGTAATGTTTCCCAAAGTAATGTTTCCCCAGAACACCCGCAGAGACTGACAAAGGGTTTCCGCCCCCAGATGGCAAATCCCCAGCAGGACAGCACCACAGAGACGGTGAACCCCAACTACAGCAGATTCGGCAGGAGGCTAAAACCTATCCAGCATGTGGACTGATGTGTATTGATGCTATCACGGCATGCATGTGGTTATTTTCTTGTTGTTCTGTTTTTCTAAAATGCTGGGGGGGCTTGTGTGGTGAACACTCAATGGACCTGTTGGACCGGTTCTGTGACTCGCATTTTAGGTCAGAACAAAGGCAGGAAGCTTAGCCTTGTTATGCAAGGCTGGAGACTGTGGGGGGTCGATTAAAGGATGCGTGGGAGACAGTGGAAGTGATATCATGGAGGGAAATGCATTGTGACTGTCTTTATTATGCAAGGTGGTCTGTGGGTCATGTGATCTGTGAGGTGTGAAGTCCCTGATATTTAAGGACGAGAGTTACTGTTTCATTCTCTCTTTTTTCTGCTTTGAAATGATGGAGATGTGAATAAAGCTGACTCTGAGAAAGAACGCTGCCTCGTCATTTTCACATTTTCCACAATTTACTCCATCTAGCAACAATGCTCCACACTGTGTGTGTTTATATATTTACATATTTATTCCATCTAGCTACAATGCTCCGCACTGTGTTTATATATCTACATATTTATTCCATCTAGCTACAATGCGCCGCACTGTGTGTGTTTATATATTTACATATTTATTCCATCTAGCTACAATGCTCCGCACTGTGTGTTTATATATTAACATATTCATTCCATCCAGCTACAATGCTCCGCACTGTGTTTATATATTTATATATCTGGAAAGAAGCCGTGGTTGTTCCCGTTCCAAAATCCAGCTGTCCTAAAACGGTAAACAACTTTAGACCAGTTGCTTTGACTTCAATTTTAATGAAAATCTTTGAAAAATTGGTCAGATGTGAGGTCCTAAAGCAGACTGAGCATGCATTGGATCCTCTGCAGTTTGCCTATAGGCCTCACAGAGGAGTGGAGGATGCCACTGTCACTCTGTTTAACATGCTTTTTAAACTTCTGGATTTTAATGGGACACACGCCAGACTTTTATTTGTGGACTTTTCCTCCGCCTTTAATACAATCCAACCTCATATCTTAGTTGAAAGGCTCCTGCAGCAATTTGATTTGAGCAATAATCTGGTGGGTTGGATTCTGGATTTCTTAACCAACAGGACGCAGAGAGTAAGGGTCAATGGTACATTGTCTGACCTAAAGTGCTCTTCTACTGGCTCTCCTCAGGGGTGTGTGTTGTCACCACTACTCTTCATGCTGTACACAAAGATGTGTCGGAGCAGACATGACAACAGACACATTATAAAGTATGCTGATGACTCAGTTATTGTCAGTCTCCTCCAGGATGGTGAGAGTGGCCACGGCCCAGTAGTTGATGATTTTGTTCACTGGTGTGAGGATTCCTACCTGCAGCTGAATACGACAAAAACTAAAGACATGATTATTGACTTTAGGAGGAAAAATCCCAGGCACAAAGTCACCGTACTAAAAGGCCAGACCACCGAATGTGTACAATCCTACAAATATCTTAGGGCTTTTTATTTTATATCGGGCTTTTATTGAATCTGTTTTATCCTTTTCTTTAGTGTCATGGTTTGGTCAGATAAAACTGAAACAGAGGAAATCCTTGGATCAGGTAGTTAGATGGTCCAGTCGCTTGCTTGGTGAGCCACAGCTGAGCCTGACATCCCTGTACACCAGACAAGTACAGAGGATGGCTACCTCCATTTTAAATGATGACTCCCACCCTTTGCACTGCCACTTTCAGCTTCTTCCCTCAAGACGGAGGTTTGCTGTCCCAAAAAGTAGAACCCAGCGCTACAAAAACAGCTTTGTCCCTGCTGCTGTCAAAGAGTTGAACAAGCTGTAAAAATATATTGCACATAATTTAGGTACCTATTTATTAACTCCATTTTATATTTACTTATTTTTGTAGGATGTCACTTGGGTTCTAAATATTTTATTGGGTTTTAGACCTTTGAGTTTTTAACCTCTTTGACTAGTTTTTAACTTTTAATATGACCCTTCTCTCTTACCTCTGGTTTTTCTCCCATCTCTTTATCTTTTTATACCCTGATTGATGGAGCCTTGAGTATTTTTATCATGTTTATAGTCAGCTTCATATGTGCCTGTGTTTGTGTCTATGTTGAATGTAATTTGTGGCTTGTATATATGGATGTCACCAGACTGCAAAACAAATCTACCTATGGGTACAAATAAAGTAACCTGAACCTGAAAAAATCTATCCCATCTAGCTGCAATGCTCCGCACTGTGTGTCTATATATACAGTATATATTTATATTTATATGTACATATGTATACTTGCTGCTCTTGTTTTTTTTTCTCTTGCCTTCTGATTGTTGCTCTGAGTGTTGCTATCCCTGTGCTGTTGCAATCCTGGAATTTCCCCATTGTGGGACTAATAAAGGCTTATCTTATCTTATCTTATCTTATCTTACCAGTGTAAGTGCTTCAGGACAGAGTGTGCTTGTATAGGCTCCCCATGAAGAATCAGCAAGGCGCCTCAAGAGGTTATTCTTTGATAATACTTTAGCATGCAGAGAGACAAGATGGTGCTTGTAGGTAAGTTGTCTGTCAAGTTTGACTCCAAGGTATGTTGGCAATGTCTCCCAGGGTGACATTGAGCTGGCGGTTAGCATCTCTGTTAGTGAGGAGGAATGTTGAAGCAGTAGTTTTTTCCTTGCTGAGTTTCAGCCTCCACATCCTTAGATAGCCCGAGATGGCAGCAATGTCTTCAGTGAGAATTTCCTCCATTTTGGACCAACTGACATTGCAGTACAGCAAAGCAAGATCATCAGCATAGCCATACTGTAGGAAGGCTGTCTGTGGTAGATCGCTAATGTAGATGTTGAAGAGGGTAGGTGCCAGAACAGAGCCCTGGGGGACGCCATTTCTCAACCGGCGGAGTCTACTGACTTGTCTATCACTGGTCTTAAGGATGAAGCTGCAGTTCGAGATGACCGTAGCAATGAACTGTACAATATGACGGTCAGGAACCATCCGCAGAAGCTTCAGAATCAGCCCTTGGTGCTATACAGTGTCATATGCTGCTGTTAGATCAACCAGGAGGACACCTGCCTTATGACCTTTTTCATAAGCTTCCTCACTGTCATCTGTGAGCTGTACAACTTGTTGGACAGTGCTGCGTCCTCTGCAGAAACCAACCTCATCATTGGGAAGCTGGGAGTCGATGACAGGCTCACGATGGCTTAGTATGAGTTGTTCAAGTAACTTGAAGGGCACACACAAAAGCGAAATGGGTCTGTAAATTTTTGGGTTATCGACTGGCTTGTTGGGTTTTAGAATGGTGATGATAGTTGCCTTGCACCAGAGCTTTGGTATGGCCAATCTGGACATGCAGATTGAGTAGAATTCTCTTAGTCACTCAATGCATCGAGGACCACAGTTGATAATAAACTCTTGTGGGATGTCACCTGGGCCCTGGACCTTCCCACTCTTCAGCTGATGGATGGTGAGAGAAATCTCTTCAGTGAAAAAAGGTTCCGAGAGGAGACGATCAACACCGGGTACTTGCCACAGCTCTGAAGTTTCATGTTTCATGGACAATGTATGCTCCTTGCTTGCAGTTTTGAATTTTCCATTTTCTAGAAGCTGCTTGGCAATGGAGTTTGCTGTTATTGGACAGTTGGTAAGTTTTGAAGACCTGCCAGTGAGGCGGTTAAAGGTTTTCCAGGCCAGTCTGGCTGGAATGGGTGAAGTCAGTGCCTTGAACGGTATCTTTCCAATGTTCCCTACATTTCTGATCCAGACACTCTATCAGGATAGAGGCCTTGTTCCCTACCTCATCACTTCGAAAACTCTTCATCCCAAGTAGGAATGTATCCACGACGGAACCCACGAGGGATGGAAGACTTAGCTGCACTGATGAGTAATTGGCAAAAGAAGGAGTAAACATGATTCAGATCAGTAGGAGAATTGGGGGCTAGGTTGTCGATCCCCAATTCCACGAGCTGTCTGAACTGAAGCCAGTTAGCCTTGCGGAAGTTCCATCTCTTCACTGGCTTGGATGGAATTGAGTAGATGGGGTTGTTTGGGATGATCAGTGAAGGCCTGTCATGTGACTTGGAGAAAAGGTCAAGGACGATCCGTTGGTCCAGCTGCCTTGTGTGTGTTGATCCTGGAGAGGGTCCTCTTCACACTGGCTGGATCCAGACTTATAGCCTGCTCGTCTGGGGGGAGGAGTGGTCTTCTGTGCTGATGTGCTGTTTTGTGTTTCAAAGCAGCCAAATGAGTCATTTAAGTTTTTAAGCAGTGTAATGTCACTTGCACAGGACTGAGGTGGAGGTTTCAATCAGTCAACCAATCAATCAATTAATCAATCAATCAATCAGCCTTTATTGTCATGATGCTATGCATACAACTGTAGTGCAAGCAAGATGAAATTGCGTTTCTCTAGGCATCCGTATTGTAAAAAGAACATAATTGAAAAGCACACTCACACACCCCCTTACCCCCCACCCCGACAGCCATTCACACATCCCTGAGACACATTTGGATTTTAAAGTAATGTTAACTTATTACAGTTGCAGTTAAAATAACTGCCTATGTATAAAAAACCCCAAATAAAATGGCTAAGTGAATCTAAGTAGCTAAGAGAAATAAATACTTAAGACTGACTAAAACTATAATATACATATAATATACATAATGTCCATAAAGTGCAGTAATATGTATAAAAGATTCCAGATCAGCTGTTCAGCATCCTAACAGCTTGTGGAAGGAAGCTGTTAATTAATCTGGTGGTTCTGCCTCTGATGCTCCGGAATCGTTTGCCAGATGGCAGCAGTTCAAAGTGTTTATTCAAACACTTTGAACTGCTAAGTGTTCAAAGTGTTTTACTGGACTTATTCTACGCAAACACTAAGGAGGCGTACACCTCATCACAACTCCCCCCACTCAGGAGATGGGATCACAACTTGGTTCATCTCCGGCCAGTGTACAAACCCCTAGTGCACAGACAACCTCCGGCCATGCGCACAGTGAAGTTATGGTCTGAGGAGGCAGTGGACGCTCTAAAGGGCTGTTTTGAAACCACCGCCTGGGAGCTGCTCTGCGATCCACATGGTGAGGACATCGATGGCCTCACTCACACCATCACGGACTACATCAGCTTCTGTGTGGACAACACCGTTCCCACCAAGACCATACGGTGTTGCTCAAACAACAAACCCTGGATCAACCCTGAGATAAAAACACTTCTGAGAGAGAAGAAGAGGATCTTCAGGTCGGGGAACAGGGAGATGCTGAAGTCCATACAGAGGGAGCTGAGGAGAAAGATCAGAGAAGGCAAGGACAGCTTCAGGAAGAAGATGGAGGACAAGCTGCAACAGAGCGACATCAGCGGGGTCTGGAGAAACCTTAAAACCATCTCTGGGCTCCAGAATACCTCCCCCCAGGCCACGGGTGGCAGGGCTTGGGCAAACAATCTGAATCTGTTTTTTAATAGGTTTGACCAACCGCCCTCCCCCCCCGTCTGCACAACAACCACTGCTGCCTCTAAAGACATCAAGTCCTGCTGCCCACTCCCCACTCCACCATCACCCCCCCATTCCCAACACACAGCCCCCCAACCTGACCCTGACCAAGACCCAGGTGAGGATGGAGCTGAGGAAGATCAAGGCGAGGAAGGCGTCGTGACCGGAAGGCATCAGTGCAAAGCTCCTCAAGTCCTGTGCAGACCAGCTGTGTGGGATTGTGGAGTACATCTTCAACCTGAGCCTGAAGCTGGGGAGGGTACCACAGCTGTGGAAAACATCTTGTGTGGTACCTGTACCAAAGACTTCCCACCCCAAAGATCTGAACAGCTACAGACCAGTGGCCCTGACGTCCCACTTGATGAAGACCCTGGAGAGACTGCTCCTTGCTCACCTCCGCCCCCTGGTGGGACCAGCGATGGATCCACTCCAGTTCGCCTACCAGCATGGTATTGGGGTGGAGGATGCGGTCATCCTCCTCCTTCACCGTTCTCTGTCCCACCTGGAGAAGCCCGGGAATGCAGTGAGGATCATGTTCTTTGACTTCTCCAGTGCTTTCAACACCATCCAACCGATGATCCTGAAGGACAAGCTGCTGTGCGCAGGGGTGGACCAGCACCTGTCATCATGGATCCTGGACTACCTCACAAACCGGCCACAGTTTGTGAGAACCCAGGACTGTGTGTCTGACACGATCATCGGTAGCACGGGGGCCCCCCAGGGAACGGTTTTGGCTCCCTTCCTGTTCACCCTTTAAGATAAAATAAGAAAAGATAAGCCTTTATTAGTCCCACAACGGGGAAATTCCAGGATTGCAACAGCACAGGGATAGCAACACTCAGAGCAACAATCAGAAGACAAGAAAAAAAAAAAAAAAAAAAAGCAAGCAAGAGCAGCTAATATACTGTACATATGTACATATTACTATAAAATATATATATACACACACACACACACAGACACACAGTGCAGAGCATTGTAGCTGGATGGAATAAATATATGAATATATGAACACACAGTGCAGAGCATTGTAGCTAGATGGAATAAATATGTAAATATATAAACACCCACAGTACGGAGCATTGCAGCTAGGTGGAATAAATATGCAAGTATATAAACACACACAGTGCGGAGCAATGTAGCTAGATGGAATAAATATATAGATATATAAATATAAACACACCCAGTGCTGAGCATTGTAGCTAGATGGAATAAATATATAGATATATAAATATAAACACACCCAGTGCAGAGCATTGTAGCTAGATGGAATAAATATGTAAATATATAAACACACACAGTGCAGAGCATTGTTGCTAGGTGGGATGAAACAGCATAACCGTCTATTTAGTTATCCTACATGGTATGATTATGTGCCCATACATATTCTCACCCTCCATAGCGACCGGTATGTTCCTAGTTGTATGCCGGAGAGGACCATTGTGTAAGTCTATTGCATCTTTTGCATTCAAAAAAAACTATTAGTTTGTTACGTCTTTTTGCTATCTCTGCGAGCAGCCCTGCTTAGGTTGTACAGTCTGACAGCCGTTGGTAGGAAGGACCTACGAAACCTCTCGGTTGTGCACCTGGGATGATGTAGTCTGCTGCTAAATGAGCTCCTCAGTGCATCCAGTATGTCCTGCATAGGGTGGAACTCGGACTCGGACTCGGACCTTTATACTGTGGACTTCTCACACAACACAACACACTGCCATCTACAGAAGTTCTCTGACGACTCTGCGATCGTTGGCCTCATCTCCAACGGAGATGAAGCTGAGTACAGAGGGCTTATCCAGGACTTCGTGGACTGGTGCCATCGGAACTGCCTCCAGATTAACGCGAGGAAAACTAAGGAGCTGGTGGTGGACTGCCACAGGCAAGGACAACCCCTCACAGCACCAGTAAACATCCAGGGAACAGACATTGAGATGATGACATCCTACAAGTACCTGGGTGTTCATCTGAACAATAAACTAGACTGGTCACACAATACTGACGCACTCTACAAGAAGGGACAGTGCAGGCTGTTCCTACTGAGGAGACTCAGGTCTTTTGGTGTACAAGGGGCGCTGCTGAAGACATTCTACGGCACGGTGGTGGCATCAGCCATCACTTTTGGAGTGGTCTGCTGGGGCAGTGACATTACAGCAGCTGATAGGAAGAGACTGAACAAATTTATCAAGAAAGCTAGCTCTGTCCTGGGGCAGCGCCTTGACCCAGTGGAGGAGATGGGAGAGAGAAGGATGGTGGCTAAACTGTCATCTCTGCTGGAGTCCGAGTTCCACCCTATGCAGGACACACCGAATGCACTGAGGAGCTCATTTAGCAGCAGACTACATCATCCTAGGTGCACAACCTAGAGGTTTCGCAGGTCCTTCCTACCAACGGCTGTCAGACTGTATATCCTAAGCAGGGCTGCTTGCAGAGACAGCAAAAAGACGTGACAACCTAATAGTATTGAATGCAAAAGATGCAATAGACTTACACAATGGTCCCCTCCGGTATACAACTAGGAAAATACCGGTAGCTACGGAGGGTGACAATATGTATGGGTACATATTCATACCATGTAGGATAACTAAGTAGACGGTTATGCTGTTTCATTCAATCTAGCTATAATGCTCCGCACTGTGTGTGTTTATATATTTACATATTTATTCCATCTAGCTACAATGCTCCGCACTGTGTGTTTATATATTTACATATTTATTCCTTCTAACTACAATGCTCTGCACTGTGTGTGTTTATATATTTACACATCTATTCCATCTAGCGACAATGCTCCACACTGTGTTTATATATTTACATATTTATTTTATCTAGCTACAATGCTCCGCACTGTGTGTGTTTATATATTTACATATTTATTCCATCTAGCTACAATGCTCCGCACCGTGTGTCTATATATTTATGTTTATATGTACATATGTATACTCGCTGCTCTTGTCTTTTTTTTTTTTTCTTTTTTCTTGCCTGCTGATTGTTGCTCTGAGTGTTGCTATCCCTGTGCTGTTGCAATCCTGGAATTTCCCCATTGTGGGACTAATAAAGGCTTATCTTATCTTTTCTTATCTTATGCAGAGGGTGAGAGTGGTCCTTGACAATGTTCAGTGCTCTGCTCCTACAAGGGCTCTGAAAAAGTTCTTGAACAGAGGGGAGGGAAACTCCAATTACCCTCTCAGCTCCCTTAACTATCCTCTGCAGGGCTTTTTTGTCTGACATACTGCAACTGGAGTACCATGTTGCAATGCAGTATGTCAGAACACTCTCCACCACACCTCTGTAGAAGGTCCTGAGGATGCAGATAGGGAGAGAGGCCTGTTTGATTTTCCTCAAGAAGTGCAGTCTCTGCTGGGCCCGCTTCCTGATCCCCAAGGAATTCTTGCTCCAGGTCAGGTCCTGCGAGTTCTGCACTCCGAGGAACTTGATGTTCTCCACTCTCTCCACCGAATGGCCGCTGATGCAGAGAGGGACGTGTTCAGGCTGTGACCACCGGAAGTCGATAATCATCTCCTTCGTTTCGTCTATGTTGAGCACCAGATTGTTCTTCCTGCATTAGCCCTCCAGGTCTCTAACTTCTTCCCTGTACCTTGATTCCTCATCCCTCTGAATAAGTCCCACCACTGTGGTGTCATCCGCAAACTTAATAATCTGGTTCCCTCGTGTCTGGACACACAGTCATGTGTTAAAAGTGTAAACAACAGTGGACTGAGTACACAGCCTTGAGGGGATCCAGTGCTCAGCGTGATGGAGTTGGAGATGTAGTTTCCAACCCGAACGGACTGAGATCTCTCGGTCAGGAAATCCAGGATCCAGAGACATGTGGCGGTGTTCAGACCGAGAAGGAGTAATTTCTCCATCAGTCTCTGGGGAATAATGGTGTTAAATGCTGAACTGAAATCAATGAACAGGAGTCTGGCATAGGTGTCTTTCTGATCCAGGTGGGTAAAGACAGAGTGCAGGGTGGTGACTATAGCATCCTCTGTGGAGCGATTTGAATGATACGCGAACTGGAGCGGGTCATGTGATGCAGGGAGGCAGGCTGTGATGTGTGGTTTAACAAGCCGTTCAAAGCACTTCATCACAATTGGTGTCGGTGCAACAGGACGATAGTCATTCAGACAGGACACAACCGCTTTCTTTGCCACCAGTACTATGATAGAGGTCTTAAAGCATCTAGGGATGATGGCCTGACTCAGGGAAATGTTATAAATGTCAGTCAGGACATCCGCCAACTCGCTTGCGCAGACTCGGAGCTCACGTCCCGGGGTGTTGTCCGGACCTGCAGCTTTACGTGGGTTGACCCTGATTAGGGTCCTCCGTGTGTCTGCTGCGTTGATGGTGATAGCTGGCCCCACAGATGGTGGAGATGGGCCAGCCCTCCCTCTGATTGTCGGGTTTGATGCTTCAAAGCGTGCAAAGAAGTTATTGAGCCTGTCTGGAAGCGAAGCGTCATCATCATCGACCCCCTGCCTAGACTTATAATCCGTCAACGCCCGTACTCCCTGCCACATCCATTTGGTGTTCCCTGTGTCACAGAAATGTCCCTGGATTTTCTCCGCATAGGCGCGTTTTGCCGTCTTAATTCCCTTTGTGAGTGCAGACCTGGCTGAGCGGAGGGCAATCCTGTCCTTTGCTCTAAAGGCTGCATCTCTGGCTGTGAGCAGCGAGCGCAGCTCTGCAGTCATCCAGGGTTTATAGTTGGTGAGGGTCTGTATGCCATGCCAGAGAGAACGTGCATCTCTGGTGTTGCTGAAGTGTACGGATATTTTCTTGCTGTACTGCAGTTTTTTCTTCCTTGATGTCTCGGGACAGGTTGGCCCTAGCTGTTGTTAGTCCTGCAGTGTCACTGGCCCTAAAGGCTGCATCCTGAGCCCCCAGGAGCCTGTGGACCTCTGCTGTCATCCATGGCTTTTGGTTAGCGCGAACAGTGATGGTTTTGCAGTGAGTGACATCATCAATGTATTTAGCTATGTATACCACAACAACTTCAGTGTACTTCTCTGTATTTGTGCATTCATTGTGAGTTACTGCATGCTTGAAAATGTCCCAGTCTGTAGTGCTGAAGCAGTCTTTCAGAGCATCTGAGATTTTATGGCTCTTTTTTAAATAAATTGTAGTCACCATATTCAGCCAGCTGATTAATTAATCTACAGTTGATTATATGTCTCATGCCAGAATGGCTTATTTTGTTTTATCTTGGCTGTGGTAGCTGGGTGGACTTTGTTGCTAGCATTAGCTAGTCTGAGTGGGCAGATCCAGGATTTCTGACCGGCTTTAAAGAGTCTGTGACATAATTCAACCAAGACATCATTAGAAAGAAGAACTACTGTGTTTTTATTCTGTGTAGACAAAAAAATTCAATCAAATTTTGTTTCCATATGTTACTATAAATTACATCGTGATGCAGACGATTGCGATGTTTGTTGAAATTGGGTCAAACGCCGGCGCCATTTTGTGACGTAATGAGGTGAACCAAAGCTGTAAACAAGCATGGCTGAGTACACTGAACCGAGGAAGTTGAGAGTGATTTCAGGGAAGATTTGAGCAATTTGTCAATAGTTTTTGAGGAAGAAGCAGGATCGAGTGATGAAGAAGAGCGAGTTGGTTCTAACGAAGGACTGCAACCCTATTTATTTGAACCATATCATTCAGGAAGTGACGATGACTCGCACGTTTCAGAGGATGAAGGGTCTGACGGTGAAGGGTTAAAGATGGACATCGGTCACCTCCAAAACACTGAATGGTAATATACAGATAGATCTAAATTTCCCCGGTTGGGTGGTCGGGGAAATTTTTTTAAAAAAATGCTCAGATATTCAGTTTCAGTAGGCGATGAGATTAATAAAAATGAAAACTGAAAAAAGTAGTGTAACGTTTTTTAACACAAAGTCGTTCCATTTGGAGTAAAGTCAACACTCGGCTTCAAAATTCATAGGGGAGGATTTTACGTTCGGTGGAAAAAATATAATAAAATCACAATCACCTTATGTGGAAAAAAAATCAATTACACAAACTCTTGCGGGCGAGTTTTGACACTCTGCGCTGTTTTGATATCGTCTTGAGCTGTGGGTTTTTGTTTGAAAACCGTAGGTATGGCAGTCGGTTTTAGAACCCATTTGTAACGAACTTTCAAGCCTAAAGATTCCTGTATAGCAGGCGCCTCCTCAAAATTGTCTGCAGTGAAATGATCGCTATAGAGTACAGAAGATGGTGTTGGTTGCCATTTGTCCCTTGTTCTCTGTACTTGCTTCGCCCATTTTTTAAGAAGATCTGGATTTTTGGGAATGAGAACAGGCTTATACGTTCACTGGAGCAATTAGAACATCCAGCCGCCACGCAACGTTTCGGCATTTCTTTGCTGATATAGAAGCTAAACAGCTTGTTTACATTGACAGCACATGGATCAGCCAAGAGGAAACTCTCCTCATGACGTCATATCCGGAAACGAGGCGTGTCTCAGGATATTGCGTTAGTGCAACACGGTGCTAAATTTGAATTCACTTAGAAATATTTTTACACTTATTTAGCGTTCAAAGTCAACAGAACCAACTATGTGAACGATTGAAGATAAATTCATACTGAATATTGATCCATAGTTCCTACATCGTGTCACAGACACTTTAAGGTTGTCCTGCTGGGTAAAAACTGAGAGAGGACTCTGCTAGCCCAGCTGCTAGACATCTGTTCATATCTGTTTTCTATTCATTAAGGCCCTGTCACACCAAGATGATTAGGCAGCATTTGCCAAACGTATGAAAAATTTGAAGAATACGCCGGCGTACGTGGAATCAGTTATGGGTAAGTTTTGTATAAGTTAAGAGCATGCTGAAGAATGTTGAAACACACTGATAAATCGCGTTGTACGGCGAACTCTGGCTTGGGTCCTGCTCATGATCCACAACACGGCTCACTATCTCGGCTTTTTTGGCGCCATAAGAGAAGCCCTGGCCAACGATAAACTGGCTTTCCCGAAGAGATGGATGCTTGGGGATGGAGGGCAACACACAGGAAGAAAAGAATGAGATGGATAAATCAGCGATAAGAGAGGAACTGATCTGAGGGATGTTGGGGGGGGGGGGTCTTCTTTACTGCAGTGACATGATGAGCAGTAATCATGCACTATCTTGGCTCCGTCTTGCCCAGTCACAAGATGAACTGCGGTGCTGCAGAGTGCTTGAGAATGACTCATTTCATATGTTGCCAAAGGCTGATTGCTGGTTAACAGAAGATAAAGACAACTTTTTGATGTGAGTGCCTTGGGTTTGTGTAGCGGTAACATATCCAGCTAAAACATCCCGCAAAAACGGAGCATAAGTTGTAAGGAAGTTATGCGTTCGTTCACACACATTACTTGTAAGCGACTCACAAGTTACTCATAAGTCAAAATACGTTGAGATAAATGTCTAGCGTACCCAAAACTTATTTTTAACATATGAGTAACACTCTTTTTTTTTTTTTATTATTATTTTTATTTACTTATTTTGTACCCGTAGGTAGATTTGTTTTGCAGTCTGGTGACAAGCCACCAGCTGCCGGTCGCTGCGTGCGCAAGCGCCCCGTATCCCTAACTTGCATGTTTTTGGTATGTGGGAGGAAACCGGAGAAATCCCGGAGTAAACCCACGCAACACGGGGAGAACATGCAAACTCTACACAGATCACTGTTGGTCGGGGGCAGGGATCGAACCCACGATCTCACGATCCCCGCGATCCCCCGGCCGAGGGTAAACTGTGCTGCCACAGTGCTAACCACTGCGCCACCGTGCAGCCCGTGCAGCCAACTCTTTGAACCTATGTGTAATTTACTGAACGGGTTTCTAACTTACAGCTACCCTATCATGGCATATTTGCAGCATTGGTTTACAGGAAAAACCGTACAGAGCTCAGCTGCTGCCTGCGGCGCATACACACACAGAGAGCTAAACACACATACTTTGCCGTATAGTGGGACCTGTCGAGGATGTGTCCCAGCCCTTTCAAGCTACAGGATAAAGATCCAAATCGCTGTTTAGTCCTCCCCCATATTTTTACCTTTGACTGCGGTCTATACCATCAACTGTCCAGTGCTGTTCTGATAGGTATGCCAAAATGTCATAACACCGGAGGAGGTGGATCCAATCAGCCGATCGCCCGAAGCACAGAGCTCAGCTGTTTTCCACTCACACATCTAGGATTCATGGATCCAGAGGCAACGGCAGTTTGGCATGACCGCTCTATGCAGAAGTTGGAATAAGCTATGCATAAGTTAGACTATTGTTGCACATAAGTTGTGAACATCGACAACACACTAAGCATTCGTTGGTTTGTTATTTATAAGTTATGGAAATATTCAATATAAGTTAGTAATACATTATGTATACTTCCAACTCGTTATGGATACGCGATGCATACAGCCAAAAGTGAAAATTTAGGCATATCCCAGCATTTTAGACCAATTTTTATACATTTGGCACATGCTGCCTAAATCATCAAGGTGTGGCAGGGCCTTTACCTCCGCCAAGGAGGTTATGTTTTTGGCGGTGTTGGTTTGTCTGTCTGTTAGCAACATAACTCAAAGTTATGAACGGATTTTGATGAAATTTTCAGGAAAGGTGTGTAATGGCATGGGGAACAGATGATTAGATTTTGGTGGTGATCTAGAGTGCATTCCTCCACCAAGGGTCTTGGGGGAGGTATGCACTCTGAGTGCCCTCTAGTTCTGTCTGTGAAGATACCCATTTTCCCAGCTGGATCAACTACACCTAGAAAAGGATAACCGTAAACAACAGGAGCTCTGCACCAAGGAGACCTCTGGCTCCTATTCCACATAAACTCACCGAAAAACTCCGCTAACAGCACTTAGCAGAGTTAGTCTTTCACTCATTCCAGGTTATTTCTGTACTTATTACATCCCAGTGACCAGTTAGTTATATGCTATCGACCACTCAAACTACATACCCCTGTCTCTCATAATGCTTTATTTGGGATTTTAAACTCATTCAACATTCATCCAGTATTTGTTAGTACTAGTGTATGCACGTAGAAAGCAAGTATTCCTTTCTGAAACAGGTAGGCCAATCAGGCTTTACAGGTCCAAATGTAGGCTGTTTGAAAGTAGAATACAGAGGTGTAGCCTATATGTAGGCAATCACAAATGTTAGACTTTGACATACTGTATATAAAAGGGACTGAGCTGAGATTTATTTGATTGTGTGAATATTAATTACAGAATTACTGAAAATGAATGGGACATCCAATATTAGCGAGTGTTAAGAACCGCTTGTTTATTTTTTGTCAGATCACTTATTTGTCTGATCTTTTATGACTTATATTCATAAGTATTGCATCTTTACTTTGGGGAATGGGAGTTGTTTAGTCACCATTATACTGTAATTTTTTTTTAATTTTATATGTTTAGTTTATAGTGTATCATCAATAAACTCATGCCGTACTATAACAGGACATGCTTACAAATATTTGAGACCCACTGTAGTGTACCCTTTTATATTTTAGCAATATTATAAGTACAAAACACCCAACATTATTATACACAACAGAATGACCTATTTGGCCGCAACTGATGCATCAGTGTTGCCCATTTGTCTGTAAATATTTAAATAAAAATGATTTATTTCGTTATTTGGGAATTTTTGTGTCATCATTTAAGGCCCTGTCACATCTAGACAATTTAGGAAGTGTTTGCAAAACATATGAAAAATTTGGAGAATACGCTGGTGGACGTTGAATCAGTTACTGTATGTTTTGTCTAAGTTAAGAGCATGCTGAAGAACTCTGGTATACGGCGTAGTTCGCCGAGCTCCTCGGAGAATTTTCAGCATGCTGGAAGTTTTCCAACATATCCAGCGTATGGCTGATACGGGCCGCATTCGTGGAGCAAAGATTGTAGGGAAGTTATGCGTTCATTTACACGCGTTACTTGTCTGTGACTCATAGTTACTCAAAAGTCTAAATACGTCGAGATTAATGTCTAGGGTACCCAAAACTTATTTCTAAGATATGAGTGACGCTCTTTGAACCTATGTGTAACTTACTGAACGGGTTTCTAACTTACAGCTACCCTATAATGGAGGATTTGCCACATTGGTTTACAGGAAAAAACCCGTACAGAGCTCAGCTGCTGCTTGCAGTGCATACACACACAGAGAGCTAAACACACGTACTTTTTCATATAACGGGATGTGTTGGGGATGTGTCTGAGCACTTTCAAGCTACAGGATAAAGATCCAAATCACTGTTTAGTCCTCTCCCATGTTTTTTACCTTTGACTGCAGTCTGTACCATCAGCTGTCCAGTGTTCTGATATACAGTGGGGCAAAAAAGTATTTAGTCAGCTACCAATTGTGCACGTTCTCCCACTTAAAAGATGAGAGAGGTCTCCAATTTTCATCATAGGTATACCTCAACTATGAGAGACAAAATGAGAAAAAAAAATCCAGAAAATCACATTGAAGGATTTTTAATGAATTAATTGGTAAATTCCTCAGCAAAGTAAGTATTTGGTCACCTACAAACAAGCAAGATTTCTGGCTCTCACAGACCTGTAACTTCTTCTTTAAGAGGCTCCTCTGTCCTCCACTCGTTACCTGTATTAATGGCACCTGTTTGAACTCGTTATCAGTATAAAAGACACCTGTCCACAACCTCAAACAGTCAGACTCCAAACTCCACTATGGTCAAGACCAAAGAGCTGTCAAAGGACACCAGAAACAAAATTGTAGACCTGCACCAGGCTGGGAAGACTGAATCTGCAATAAGTAAGCAGCTTGGTGTGAAGAAATCAACTGTGGGAGCAATTATTAGAAAATGGAAGACATACAAGACCACTGATAATTTCCCTCGATCTGGGGCTTCACGCAAGATCTCACCCCGTGGGGTCAAAATTATCACGAGAATGGTGAGCAAAAATCCCAGAACCACATGGGGGGACCTAGTGAATGACCTGCAGAGAGCTGGGACCAAAGTAACAAAGGCTACATCAGAAACACACTACGCCGCCAGGGACTCAAATCCTGCAGTGCCAGACGTGTCCCCCTGCTTAAGCCAGTATATGTCCAGGCCCATCTGAAGTTTGCTAGAGAGCATTTGGATGATCCAGAAGAGGGTTGGGAGAATGTCATATGGTCAGATGAAACCAGAATAGAACTTTTTGGTAAAAACTCAACCTGTCGTGTTTGGAGGAGAAAGAACATCATACCTACTGTGAAGCATGGGGGTGGAAACATCATACTTTGGGGCTATTTTTTCTGCAAAGGGACCAGGACGACTGATCCGTGTAAAGGAAAGAATGAATGGGGCCATGTATCGTGAGATTTTGAGTGAAAACCTCCTTCCACCAACAAGGGCATTGAAGATGAAACATGGCTGGGTCTTTCAGCATGACAATGATCCCAAACACACCGCCTGGGCAACGAAGGAGTGGCTTCGTAAGAAGCATTTCAAGGTCCTGGAGTGGCCTAGCCAGTCTCCAGATCTCAACCCCATAGAAAATCTTTGGAGGGAGTTGAAAGTCCGTGTTGCCCAGCGACAGCCCCAAAACATCACTGCTCTGGAGGAGATGTGCATGGAGGAATGGGCCAAAATACCAGCAACAGTGTGTGAAAAACCTTGTGAAAACTAACAGAAGATGTTTGACCTCTGTCATTGCCAACAAAGGGTATATAACAAAGTATTGAGATGAACTTTTGTTATTGACCAAATACTTATTTTACTAAGGAATTTACCAATTAATTCATTAAAAATCCTTCAATGTGATTTTCTGGATTTTTTTTTCTTATTTTGTCTCTCATAGTTGAGGTATACCTATGATGAAAATTGGAGACCTCTCTCATCTTTTAAGTGGGAGAACTTGCACAATTGGTGGTTGACTAAATACTTTTTTACCCCACCGTATATGCCAAAATATCAGAACACTGGAGGAGGAGGCTCCAATCAGCTGATCGCCCGTGACACAGACCTCAGCTGTTTTCCATGATAAATCACACTTTGCTGTTGGCTGTAGCTCCCAGCAAAAGCACACTCCATGCATTATCTTGTTTTTTTCACTTCATTGAAAATAAAAATTTTTTTATCGTCATCAGTTTACGTGCCTTTGAGCCAGGTTGTGACAACTGTGATCTGCTGTTCCTGATGTGTCACATCAGCTGTTTTAGACGTGACCAACTTGACAGATTTCACAGCTCTGCCAGGTCGGTCACACCCCCGCTGTGGTCTTTGGAGGGGAGAATCATCTCGGTTGAACAGAGATGATTTCTCGCACACCTAGAATTCATAGATCAGGAGGCAACGGCAGTTTGGCATGACTGCGCTATCCAGAAGTTAGGTTAAGCTATGCAGAAGTTATGCAGAAGTTAGACTGTTGTTGCGCATAAGTTGTGAATGTCGGCAACACACTAAGCATTAATTGGTTTAAGTTATTTATGTTATAGAAATATTCTATTTAAGTTACTAATATGTTATGTATATGTCCAACTCGTTATGGATATGCGATGCATATGGCCAAAAAGGAAAATTTCAGCGTATGCCAGCATTTTAGACCAATTTTTATACGTTTGGCAAATGCTGCCTAAATCGTCAAGGTGTGACAGGGCATTTAGTCAAAGCGTGCATATGTGTCCGCATATGATATGCAGTTGATCTGGCCATTCCGCTTCACAATCATGGTAGCATCATTATTAAGTTTTTAATTTTTAGATACTCGCTCGGGAGGGGGAACTCGCGGTCCTGCAAAAGAACAGTGGTACCACACAGGTGAAGCAGCAGTCTCCGACTGACCGGGTAGGCTTAGCGTGCCTCCCTGCGAAGGATCGCAGTCTGCCCGGTCGGACACCGTTTTTGGAGAAGCAGCAGTTGAACTGGTGGATCTCAGTCCTTCACAGGGAGCCAAGCCCAGCCTACCCAGTTAACAGGAGTCTCAGCTGCTGCTACGCTGTCCTTTGCGGCACTACAGGTCCCTGCCAGCCCCGCCCCTCCACACATGCACCTCGTGTTCTCTATACTGAATTGTCCTTTAGACCTGCGCAATCACAGCAACTTTATGGTATAGTTTTTTAAGCATTAAATCTTCAGTATTATCTTTTTCTTGTCAAATTTGTCACTTTTTGCTTCCTTGTTTTGCTCACTGAGCAGTACAGAGTCAATCCAAAACCCCGCCCACACTTCTAGAATTCTGGGCATGGACATAGCGGTGGCTAAACTTTTATTGATAAAAATTACATATTTTGACTGAGCAATTCCATACTCAGGAAAGCACTTATAAAATCTGAGGTCAGTCTGATGAACGGTTTGAGAGATATGTAAGGAACACCCACAGAGATTCTTTACATTTATAGATAGATGTTGCTTAATCTGACAGCTGAAGCTCAAAGCTAACATTATCCTAAAACATAGTGTTGCCATCAACACATAAATCTTGGAGAAATGACAAAAGAGAACCGGTGTGGAGGGATGGGGGTAGCTCATCAGCATTTAAAGCAGGGGTCATCAACTACATTTGTCGAAGGGCCAGAAGTTTTCTCTGCAGACACTGTGAGGCCCAAATGCTCTTGAAAAATAAAATAAAAATAATATTGTTTCTGAAGTAATATATTATTATTTGATATATTAATTTTTTCTTCAAAATTTGTTATTTTTTGGCCTTTGTCAGTGTTGACAGACTCATATTACCTGTACAGTAGCTGTTGTAAAAATGTCAGCACAGGATGGCGCTCAGCCAAGAAAACCACACATGAATAGTTTGACCAAGAGGATTTTATTTCTCTGAGAAATTACATATTCATTCTCACACACACACACACACAAATTATACAATCAGAGCTGGGTAGAGGAGTCAGAAATTGTAGCCAAGTAAAAATAGTGTTGCCTTATGATATTAATTACTCAAGTATAAGAGTAATAGTGACCCAAAAATGAGTTAAGAGAAAAATTAAGCAATGCCCTCAGTATCATACCAATAGTATATTCATGATACCGTAACAACCTCAAGTGTAATATTGCTTTTATACAACAGTTCTGCAAGCACAATTTATTAAATGACAGCAATACTGGACAAAATGTAATGGTTTGTTTGTTTAACCAGTTATTTTGTGCAGCTGAGAAAAAAATAGTCCCTTTTAAATGTAGCCAGTAACTGTTGCTAAACATCTCAATCAGCATGAAGATGTCTATTGTCATTTCCCTCACATGTATACAAATTGAATATTCTCAAGTGCAAAAGTCATTGTTTTTTAATACATCCTGGTCACTTGTTGAGTTGGTACTGCAAAGGCCCAGATCAAAATGTGGCCAATGCGTTGCTAGTTAGCATGCTAGCGATTTGGCTTTAGCACACTTCACTTGTTTTTCCTTGCCATTTTAAGAGGTAATAGAGTCCATCATCACAAAGCTATTGTGGTTTGTTAACTAAGACAATAAATCCAACTCTAGCACAGCCTATTTTTTTTAACAGATGTGAAGTAGCTTAACAATGTTTATACAAGGGTAGAGGTAAACAAAGTTTTTTTTTCCAAAAGGGTGGGACTTCCGGGTCATGGATGAATAGTTTCTTGTCAAACAGCGCATCACTGTGGAAATTAAGGTATCCAAAACAGTACTGCAATTCTCAGAGAGTTGATGGTAAATTACTGTTAGGAATAAACGGTTGCATGAACACCTTTGAAGCGGAGTGATACATATCCAGTGAAATGTTGGAGTGCAGGGTTTCCTGTGGTAACATTTCTGCATGGCGGGCCACCATCCTTGTTTTTTTGCCGCCACGCTAAGGAAATATGAATTTAAGAAAAAAAATAGGTAGAAATGACGCTCCCCAAGCGCGCACACAAACAACGCGCGTGGCCATCATCTGTGCGGAATTCAGAAGCGCACCGCTTGTGTCTGTTCCAGTCAGCAGGCAGTGTCTCTCTAGCGCAGGGCTCCTCAAATGGCGGACCCAATCACAAGTCAGTCCAGACCCGAATGTGTGTCACATTATGTGCGTTTCTTACCAACTTTGCTGCACTGCCTGAGTGTTGCATTGCGCGACACCGTTGCACAGAGCGCGCCTGTCCGTGTGTGCGTGCATGCATTCAGCCCACTTCCAAACATAGCAGGGTTGCCAAATGCTACTACCAGCTTGCTGAGACCTGCGTGAAGTTGGCAACCCGTCTTGCAAAGCTGCCATCGCTCGTGTCTGACACTCATTGCTCGTATGTGAATGTGCCCGTTTCTCGTGTATGTGTGGCCATCACTCCAATGGTGATGAAGTGTTTTGAGAAGCTTGTCAGAGCCCACATCATATCACTTCTCCCACAGTGTTTGGACCCCCACCAGTTCGCTTATAGGGCCAACAGATCCACTGAGGATGCTGTTGCCATGGCCCTTCACGCTGCCCTGTTCCATCTGGAGCAGCCGGGGAGCTATGTGCGGATG
Organism: Pholidichthys leucotaenia; assembly: GCA_020510985.1. Classification (NCBI taxonomy): domain Eukaryota; kingdom Metazoa; phylum Chordata; class Actinopteri; order Cichliformes; family Pholidichthyidae; genus Pholidichthys; species Pholidichthys leucotaenia. The sequence continues at coordinate 200,891,778 of CM035843.1, read as the reverse complement.
CTATTTGTGGACTACAGCTCCGCCTTTAACACCATCCTTCCCGGCAGACTGGTGCCCAAACTTAGGGAACTAGGACTTCCATATTCCACTTGTACTTGGATCCAAAGCTTCCTCTCGGATCGCAGCCAGAGGGTCAAAGTGGGACCTCACATGTCCACTATCATCAGTCTCAGCACCGGCTCCCCACAAGGCTGTGTGCTGAGCCCCCTACTGTACAACCTTTACACCTATGACTGCACCCCCATACACCACAGCAACAGCATCATCAAGTTTGCTGACGACACCACAGTGGTGGGGCTCATCTCAGGGGGAGATGAGACCAGTTTTAGGGGCGAGGTGCAGCAGTTGATAGAGTGGTGTGGAGACAACAATCTTCTTCTAAATGTCACAAAAACAAAGGAGGTCATCATAGACTTCAGAAGAAATAAAACAGACATTCAACCTCTGACTATTAGTGGCACGGGTGTGGAGAGGGTCAAGGATTTCCGCTTCCTGGGGGTCAACATTCAGGAGGACATGACATGGGGGGTGAACACAACTGAGCTGCTGAAAAAGGCCCAGCAGAGACTACATTTCCTTAGGGTGCTGAGAGGAAATAACATCTGTCAGAGACTGCTGTTGTCTTTTTATCGTTGCTCTATTGAGAGCATTTTAACTTATTGTATTTGTATTTGGTTCACCAGCTGCACGGTAGCTCAGAAGAAAGCTCTTCAGACTGTCATCAACACAGCCCAAAAAATTATTGGTTGCCCTCTCCTCAGCCTTGAAGAACTGCACCACGCCCATTACCTTAAAAAGGCACAAAAAGTCCTGAAGGACCCCTTCCATCCCGGCCACTCTCTCTTCCAACTACTACCATCAGGAAGGTGGTTTAGAGCAATCAAAACAACGACAAACAGATTCAAAAACAGTTTTTATCCGACCGCAATTACCTGTCTGAATTCTAGTAGAACATGAGGTTTGAAACTGTGAAATTGAGTGTGTGATATTTAAAATTAGTAATTTATATAATTTTTTTAAGCTTCTTTTTACTCCTCATTCACTGATTGGTTTGCATTTTAATTTTGTTGTACTTGTTATAATGACAAAAAAAGTCTATTCTATTCTATTCAATGCCGGTGCAATTACATGCAGTAGTGTTCTGTAACTGCTGCCGTGATGTTGCTTTCAAAGTTGATGATGGCAAAAAAAGGAAGGATGATCAGAAAAACTGAGAATTCACAGAGGAATGGACAAAAATATGCATTCATTCTGCCAGAGGCCAGCATAAAACCATTGTGCCTGATTTGCAGCGACACGGTTGTTGAATACCGAGGTGAGGTCAGACAAACTAAACGTGCCAACATTTGGATTTCAAAATAAGGGAGGTTTTTCCTGTTGTCTGGTTGGTGAGATTTCTAAAAAACTATAAATGTATAGAAATATTATAACAAAAATAACTGCATCTTTGGTCATTAAAGTTAATTTATTTCATTAAATACTATTTGAATATTTTTTTCTTTGAAATCAGAGTGAAATTATTCTGTTCTGGCTCAGCAAAATTATGGTCAAAAATGTAAATTGTTATAAGGAAAAAGTAAAAAAAAAAAAATGACCACAGTCTGTTTCAAATTTATTAAAAAAACAGTAATTTTTTAAAAAATAGACAAAAATTAGTCATAAAATAATCCACAAATTTATAATAGTTTCAAATGTACAAGAAAAGTCAATTTTACAAGAGGAAATTACAAATTTGAGGAAAATGGTTTCAAATTTAGATAAATTTACCGAGAAAAGTAGAAAACTATAATAAAATTGTTACAAATTTTAGAGAAAAACCTCAAACCTTCAAGACTGAAGTCATTACTCAAATTTTTAAATGAGTGATCTTTGTACCCTCAACTCAACTAGAAATGTTTGGTTGTCTACTTTTAATTATTAATATCAAAGCACTGCTTTTGCATGAGTAGAATTTCTGGTTACTATACCCACCTCTGATCATATAATTTAAGTACCATGAGTGAATTACTATTATGAATGGGTTTTTTTTTTCCCTTCCCTACTCTGTCAATGGAAAAAAGAAAAACTAGAATAAAAATACAAAAAATACACATTTTTGTCATTTGTGTAAACCATGACAAAAAATCATGCAGGATAAAGCATATGACACTTGATATTTTCTAACCTGTTTGTATACCACCATAGACAGAGAGAGAACCTGAATTAGACAGGGCTCAGAGAGGGAAAGATTAAACAGAAGAGAGGAGCCAAGGAGAGGGAAGTGTTCAGGCAGAGGGTCCAGGAAAGGTGAGAGAAGAGGAAGGAGAGAAGGATGACACCAGTAAAAAGTCCAAACACAGGACGTCTTGATGGGACCCCAACTGGACCAATGTTCCAACATTCAAGCCTTGGTTGTACAGTACTTTAAATTGTAAGTTCCATTTGCAAAGTTACTGTGCAAAATAAAAAAAAAGAAATAAATAGTATAAAATTAACATATCCTGGTTATAATAGTGTCATGTGTTTTCTGCCCCCCCCCCCCGGAAAAATATGTTGCCACCATGCCAAGATCTTTAAGGCATAGGAAACACTGGGAGTGCAATTATCGTGGATTTTAGTAACTCCTGGAATCCCTGTTGTCCAAGCAGTTTGCTTGGTCAGAACTAGCTGTTGTATAAAGTATTGTATCTACTTAAAAACTTACTTGAGATGTAATTTTATTCTTGGCAGTTTGAGAGGTTTTCTCCTAAATTTTTATGACAGTTTTCTTGTAAATTTAATACTTTTTCCTTGTAATTTGAAAGTTTTTTTCCACTTAAATTTGGATCATTTTTCCTCATTATTTGTGTTTTTGACCTTGTAAATTTAGGAGTGTCGTACATTTGAGGCTCATTCTCATAAATTGATGAGGTTTTTCTCAAAACTTTCAGACATTTTTCTTGTAAATGTAATACTTTTTGCTCATCAATTTTTTTTTTTTTTATTAACTCCTAATTTGATCTCTATAATGAATTCATTGTTTTTTTTTCCTTAAAAGTTTGTGGTAAAATTGTGACTTTTTCACTAGTGGTATTGGACGATTAAAATTTCTAATCGTGATTAATCTTTTGGAATGTTGAGTTAATCACAATTAGTAACTCATTAATCCTATGTTTTTTCCATTGAGATACCAAAATTACCAACCTTAAGTTGGTAATTTTCCAAGTTTCACATACTGTTATAAACATGGGAGTGGACAAATATGCTTTCTTTCTTCACCTGCAGGTTTATTAAAGCTCTCTACATATCCAAAATGACAAAAACTATCCAGAATATTCTCGAGAAAATTCTTAAAAGTACTACTGCATGTGCAAACAATGGAATGCCAGGGTTCAGTAACATCACAGCAACACAACTCAGCATCTACACTCCCACAGCAAACATCCACTGCTTTTAAGCAGCTCAACACAACTCAATGGACCTCGTTTGTCACACTAGACACAATTTCCCTTTTAGCAGAAAAATAGTAAACATAAACAAAAACTATCTTGCCCGTGACGTCACCACCCACGCAGCAAAAACAGGGCATGGGAGTGAATGGGCATTATGAACACAGCTTGAGATTTTTAGACTGATACTCTCGCCTGATGACAGTTGGACCCAAAGCTATGAAGATCAAACAGGTGAGTGTCTGTCCGTGTCAGCTGCTGGCAGCCGCTACATCCTGTTGTGTATAATGAACGGTGCCTTTGTTGTGAAGTGCAGTGTGGTGACGTGCACTTCCCGTCACATCACCGCACTGCCCTATATAAGGCAGGGGCACCATCTTACGGCCTCTTTACGCCAGATGCCTACACTGGTGCATACTGTGTACTGCTTGTACATAGTTCTTCAATAAAGCTGTGTTCACAAAGTCCACCTTGCCTCATCCTTCACCGAGGTATTTTCCATACATAACATTTGGCGATCAAGGATTAACTCATGGAGGTGTGCATTATCAAATCAACCTTTATTGTCATATTGCTGTACATACAACTGTAGTGCAGGCAAGATGAAATTGCGTTTCTCTTGGCATCCATATAAGTAAAAAGAACATAATTTAAGACACACTCACACACACCCTCACTCCCCACCCCAACACAGCCACTCACACTTCCCTGAGACATACTTGAAAACTAACCAGAACTATAATATACAAATAATATACATAATGTCCATAGGTGCAGTAGTATGTATGAGAGATTCCGGATCAACTGTTCAGCATCCTAACAGCTTGTGGAAGGAAGCTGTTAATCAGTCTGGTGGTTCTGCCTCTGATGCTCCGGAATCATTTGCCAGACGGCAGAAGTTCAAAGTGTTTATGCAGAGGGTGAGAATGGTCCTTGACAATGTTCAGTGCCCTGCTCCTACAACAGTTCTGAAAAAGTTCTTGGACTGAGGGGAGGGAAACTCCAATTACCCTCTCAGCTCCCTTAACTATCCTCTGCAGGGCTTTTTTTGTCTGACATACTGCAGCTGGAGTATCATGTTGCAATGCAGTATGTCAGAACACTCTCCACCACACCTCTGTAGAAGGTCCTGAGGATGCAGATAGGGAGAGAGGCCTGTTTGATTTTCCTCAAGAAGTGCAATCTCTGCTGGGCCCGCTTCCTGATCCCCAAGGAATTCTTGCTCCAGGTCAGGTCCTGCGAGATCTGCACTCCGAGGAACTTGATGTTCTCCACTCTCTCCACTAAACGACCACCAAGCTGAGAGGGACGTGTTCAGGCTGTGACCGCCGGAAGTCGATAATCATCTCCTTCGTTTTGTCCACGTTGAGCACCAAATTGTTCTCCCTGCACCAGCCCTCCAGGTCTCTCACTTCTTCCCTGTACATTGATTCCTCATCCCTCTGAATAATTCCCACCACTGTGGTGTCATCTGCAAACTTAATAATCTGGTTCCCCTCATGTCTGGATACACATTCATGTGTTAAAAGTGTAAACAACAGTGGACTGAGTACACAGCCTTGAGGGGATCCGGTGCTCAGCGTGACAGAGTTGGAGATGTTATTTCCAACCCGGACAGACTGAGGTCTCTCAGTCAGGAAATCCAGGATCCAGAGACATGTGGCGGTGTTCAGACCGAGAAGGAGTAATTTCTCCATCAGTCTCTGGGGAATAATGGTGTTAAATGCTGAACTGAAATCAATGTACAGGAGTCTGGCGTAGGTGTCTTTCTGATCCAGGTGGGTGATGACAGAGTACAGGGTGGTGACTATAGCATCCTCCGTGGAGCGGTTTGAACGATATGCAAACTTGAGCGGGTCATGTGATGCAGAGAGGCAGGCTGTGATGAGTGGTTTGACAAGCCGTTCAAAACACTTCATCACAATTGGTGTCAGTGCAACAGGACAATAGTCATTCAGACAGGACACAACTGGTTTCTTTGCCACCGGTACTATGGTAGAGGTCTTAAAGCATCAGGGAACGATGGCCTGACTCAGGGAGATGTTATAAATGTCAGTCAGGACATCTGCCAACTCGCTTGCGCAGTCTCGGAACACACGTCCTGGGATGTTGTCCGGACCTGCAGCTTTACGTGGGTTGACCCTGGTTAGGGTCCTCCGTGTTTCCGCTGTGTTGATTGTGATAGCTGGCCCAACCGATGGTGGAGATGGGCTAGCCCTCCCTCTGATTGTCGTGTTTGATGCTTCAAAACATGCAAAGAAGTTATTGAGCCTGTCTGGAAGCGAAGTGTCATCATCATCGACCCCCTGCCTAGACTTATAGTCCGTCAGCGCCCAAACTCCCTGCCACATCCACTTGGTGTTCCTAGTAGTAGTAGTAGTAGATTAGTTTATTTGACAGGGACAGTGCAATAAACATAGACAATTAATCAAAGACAATCAATCTGATGTGTTGCACATAGAGTGTATAGCTATTAGCTAATTTGCAACTCTTGTCCCTGGATGGGCTTTAGAAAAAAGAATCAAGATAAAAAATATACACAATAACCACATACATCAATGCAGAAAAATTATAAATACACAATTATAAATATTATAAATATTATAAATACACAAATATAACAGCCTGACTCACATTTAACATAAATATTATAAATACACAAATATAACAGCCTGACTCACATTTAACACATATAACATAACTCACATTTGCCTATTTCAGGCCTTCCTCCCTCCTTCACTCACTATAAACAAACACATTTATTCCTTCCCTTCATTCACTCTCACTTTGCAGACAATTAATTCATACATGAGTACATTCTTGTTTATTTTTCAGCCAGTTTTTAACATTTTTAGTGAATGTTTTAAAGTCCGTTATTATTTTAATTTCATTTGGCATTGTGTTCCAGAAGTGACTGCCCTTTATAGAGAAAGCTGTTTGTCCAAATGTGGTTCTGCGGTGGAATATTTTACAGTTATTGTTAACAGAACTCCTGGTGGCTCTGCTGCTGTCCTGTCTTTGGACGAAACCAGCAAGTGGCTCGGGTGCTGATTTATGGAAACATTTGAACGTTAATTTCAGAAGACAGAGGTCAATGAAGCTCTCAAAACTCAATAGGTTGTATTTTTTTAAAACATTACAGTGATGCCACCTAATGGGCTTTTTGTCCAAGATTTTTAGGGTTTGATTATATAATGAACCTATATGTCTTATTGTGGAAGGGGCTGCTTGAGCCCAGACTGTCAAACAGTATGATATATGAGAAAAAACCATAGAATGCATATACAGTGCAGCTGCTTCGTAAGGTATGTAATATCTAATTAATTTAAAGCAGTTCAGATTTTTTTTTACTGTTTTTGAAATTTTCTTTATATGAAGATTAAATTTGAGTTGAGGATCTAGTACAATGCCAAGGTATTTGAATTCTGTAGCTAAACTGATGTCATGATCATGTATATTAACTTTAAAATGTTGCAGGTTACATTTTTTGATTGAAAAGCACATTGAGACTGTTTTCTGAAGGTTCAGCAATAGATGGTTCTTGAGGAGCCACTCTTGGACATCAACCATACTTGTAGACAGTACATCTGCAGCCTGTGCTGGAGTCTTGGCAGCTGTGTAAATAACTGCATCATCTGCATAAAGTTGGCATGTTGCAGCTGAGCAGTGTAACGGCAGGTCATTAATAAAAATGCTGAAAAGTAAAGGACCAAGAATGGACCCTTGTGGGATACCCATGCGGTTGTTTAAAAATGAGGATTTATCCTGGTGAACTTTTACACACTGTTCTCTATTCTGGAGATAAGATGCAAACCATTCTAATGTATTTGGGGAGAAGTTAAAAGATACCATTTTGGATAAAAGCAAACTGTGGTTTACAGTATCGAAAGCCTTTTTGAGATCTAGAAAAACAGCTCCTACCACATTACCCCTGTCCAAGGACTGTTTGACGTTTTCAATAAGGCAACAATTTGCTGTTTCTGTTGAGTATCCTGGTCTAAAACCAAATTGATGTGGATGAAGAAGTTGACTGTCTTGTAAGTAGTCTATCAGCTGTGTAGCTACAACTTTTTCAAGAACCTTAGATAGGACTGGTAAGATAGAGATCCATCCATCCATCCATCCATCTTCTACCGCTTTTCCGGAGGTCCGGGTCGCGGAGGCAGCAGTTCAAGCAGAGAAGCCCAGACTTCCCTCTCCCCAGCCACCTGCTCCAGCTCTTCAGAGGGGATACCAAGGCGTTCCCAGACTAGCTGGGAGACATAGTCTCTCCACCGAGTCCTGGGTCTGCCCCGGGGTCTCCTCCCAGTGGGACGTGCCTGAAACACCTCAAGTGGGAGGCGTCCAGGAGGCATCCTAATCAGATGCCCATACCACCTCAACTGACTCCTTTCAATGTGGAGGAGCAGCGGTTCTACTCTGAGCCTCTCCCGGATGACTGAGCTCCTCACCCTATCTCTGAGGGTGAGTCCAGCAATCCTACGGAGAAAGCTCATTTCAGCCGCTTGTATCCGCGATCTCGTTCTTTCGGTCATTACCCAAAGCTCGTGACCATAGGTGAGAGTAGGAACGTAGATTGACTGGTAAATCGACAGCTTTGCCTTAGAACTAAGCTCCCTCTTCACCACAACAGACCGGTACAACGTCCGCATCACTGCAGATGCTGCTCCAATCCGTCTGTCGATCTCTCGCTCCATTTTCCCCTCACTCGTGAACAAGACCCCAAGATACTTAAACTCCTCCACTTGGGGCAGGAGCCTGTCCCCAACCCGGAGAGGACAATCCACCTTTTTCCGGCTGAGGACCATGGACTCGGACTTGGAGGTGCTGATTCTCATCCCAGCCGCTTCACACTCAGCGGCAAACCGTCCCAGCAAGAGCTGTAGGTCATTGCTGGATGAAGCCAACAGGACAACATCATCTGCAAACAACAGAGATGAGATCCTGTGGTCACCAAGCATGACACCCTCCATTCCCTGGCTGCGCCTAGAAATCCTGTCCATAAAAATTATGAACAGGACCGGTGACAAGGGGCAGCCCTGGCGGAGTCCAACTCTCACTGGGAATGACTCCGACCGAGTGTTGGCAATGCGAACTAAACTCTCACAACGGTCGTACAGAGACCGAATAGCTCGTAACAACAAGCCCGATACCCCATACTCCCGAAGCACCCCCCACAAAAATCCACGAGGGACGCGGTCAAATGCCTTCTCCAAGTCCACAAAACACATGTAAACTGGTTGGGCAAACTCCCACGAACCCTCAAGAATTCTCGAGAGGGTAAAGAGCTGGTCCGATGTGCCACGGCCAGGACGAAAACCACATTGCTCCTCCTGAATCCGAGGTTCGACCAACGGCCGGACTCTCCTCTCCAGTACCTTGGCATAGACCTTCCCAGGGAGGCTGAGGAGTGTGATCCCTCTAAAGTTGGAGCACACCCTCCGGTCCCCTTTTTTGAAGAGAGGAACCACCACCCCGGTTTGCCATGCCAAAGGCACTGCCCCCGACCTCCACGCAATGTTGCAGAGGCGTGTCAACCATGACAACCCAACAACATCCAGGGCCTTGAGGTACTCGGGGCGAATCTCGTCCACCCCCGGGGCCCGGCCACCAAGGAGATTTTTAACCACCTTGGCGACCTCAGCCCCTGTGATAGGCGAGTCATCCCCCTCGTCCCCAAACCCTGCTTCCTCTGTGGAAGGCGTATCAGTGGGATTGAGGAGATCCTCGAAGTATTCCTTCCACCGCCCGACGATATCCCCAGTTGAAGTCAACAGTGTCCCATCCGCACCATACACAGTGTGGACGGGGAGCTGCTTTCCCCTCCTGAGCCGCCGAACAGTTTGCCAGAATCTCTTTGAAGCCGACCGAAAGTCTTGTTCCATGGCCTCACCGAACTCCTCCCATACCCGGGTTTTTGCTTCAGCAACCACCCGAGCTGCACTCCGCTTGGCCTGCCGGTACACCTCAGCTGCTTCGGGAGTCCCACAAGCCAACCAAGCTTGATAGGACTCCTTCTTCAGCTTAATGGCCCCCCTCACCACTGGTGTCCACCACTTGGTTCGGGGGTTGCCACCACGAGATGCACCAACCACCTTGCGGCCGCAGCTCTGGGCTGCCGCTTCAACAACAGAGGTGGAGAACATGGCCCATTCAGACTCCATGTCTCCAGACTCCCTCGGAATGTGGTTGAAGTTCTTCCGGAGGTGGGAGTTGAAGACCTCCCGGACAGGGGCCTCAGCCAGACGCTCCCAGCACACCCTCACTATACGTTTGGGTCTACCAGGTCTGAATGGCTTCCTCCCCTGCCATCGGATCCAACTCACCACCAGGTGGTGATCAGTTGACAGCTCTGCACCTCTCTTTACTCGGGTGTCCAAGACATACGGTCGCAGGTCTGATGATACGATAACAAAATCGATCATCGACCTGCGGCCTAGGGTGTCCTGGTGCCAGGTGCACATATGGACACCCTTATGCTTGAACATGGTGTTCGTTATAGACAGACTGTGGTTAGCACAGAAGTCCAATAACTGAACACCACTCGGGTTCAGATCGGGCAGGCCGTTCCTCCCAATCACCCCCCTCCAGGTTTCACTGTCGTTGCCCACGTGCGCATTGAAGTCCCCCAGTAGGACAATGGAGTCTCCAGGAGGAGCACCCTCCAGCACCCCAGTCACAGACTCCAAAAAGGGTGGGTACTCTGAAACATCATTTGGTGCATAGGCACAAATGATGGTCAGGACCCGTTTCCCAACCCGAAGGCGCAGGGAAGCAACCCTTTCGTCCACCGGGGAAAACTCCAATATAGAGGCAGCAAGGTGGGGCGATACAAGAATACCTACCCCTGCTCGTCGCCTCTCGCCCGGGGCAACTCCAGAAAAGGCCAAGCTCCAGCCCCTCTCCAGGAGACTGGTTCCGGAACCGGAGCTGTGTGTTGAGGTGAGGCCGACTATATCTAGCCGGTATCGCTCAATCTCGTACACCAGCTCAGGCTCCTTCCCCACCAGAGAGGTGACATTCCACGTACCAAAAGCCAGTTTAGAAAGCTTGGGATCAGTCCGCCAAGGTCTCCGCCTTTGACTGCCACCTAATCCACATAGCACCGGACTTCCATGATCCTTCCTGCAGGTGGTGAACCTACTGGAGGGCGGACCCATGTAACTCCTTCGGGCTGAGCCCGGCCGGGTCCCATGGGTGGAAACCCGGCCACCAGACGCTAGCCTTCGAGCCCCTCCCCCAGGCCTGGCTCCAGGGTGGGGCCCCGGTAACCCCATACCGGGCGGGGTACACTGAATCCTTGATATACAATTTATCATGAGAGTCTGTTGGATCGTTCTTCGTCTGGCCCTTCACCCAGGACCAGTTTGTCTTGGGAGACCCTATCAGAGGCAAATTGCCCCGGACAACATAGCTCCTGGGATCACTGGGGCACGCAAACCCCCCCACCACGATAAGGTGACGATCCATGAGGGGGATAAGATAGAGATTGGGCGGTAATTGCATATATCGTCTTTACTGCCTGATTTATGAACTGGTATGACGACAGCTTTTTTCCAGCCAGATGGAAATGTACTAGACCTAATGGAGAGATTAATGAGATGAGTCAGTGGTTTGATTAATATTTTGCTGTGCATTTTGAGAAAGGAGGTGCTCATATTGTAGATATCATTAGTTTTTGAGTTTGACAGTGTTTTAACAATACCAGCAATTAACTTCTCATTTACCTCATCGATGTGAAAAGTATCTGTTGGAAGTATGGAATTTGTGTTGTTGAGCACATTTGGCAGCACAAAAATTTTTGTTAAGTCTTCCACAGAGCCCACAAAGTGTGAATTAAATTCATTTGCCAAAGTAGCCTTGTCACTGACGGTCTTGCCATTGATTCTAAGTTCCTTTACCCCCTTCTGATCGTTTTTTTTATTAGTTAAGTTATTTAAATGCCTCCATAGGGAACTGTTGTTACCCTTTGCATGATCTATCAGTTTATTGTAATAAGATATTTTTGATTTTCGCAGCTCATGTACCACTTTATTTCTTAAACTTTTGTACACAAGGTGATCATTTTGTAGTTTGGAGGTTAGTGATGTTTTCAGTGCATAGTCTCGCCTCTTCATAAGTTTTCTTATTTCATTATTTAACTATGGTAGGCTAATCTTCTGTTGTCTACTTTTAATTTGCTTTGAAAATTTTTCTATAGACTTTGTGATTGTTGCAGTTATAAAATTACAACAATCATCTACTTCACATGTTGACATGAGCTGCTCCCAATTTTGATTCTCTAAGTAATGTTCAAACTCCTCATTTTTTGATTTGGGGATAATAAAATTTGATTTGTCAATATCGACTCCCCCAAAATACTGTAGTCGCTTTTTAGTAAGTTTCCTGACAGCGAGAACCATGTTATGATCTGAGAGACCAGTTACAAGATTATAGGTTCTGGTTATTCGTTCTGGTTTATTAGTAAATACCATGTCAATAAGTGTTCTGGATTGTTTGGTTATCCTGGTGGGTCCTTTGATGATTTGCTGGTAATTAAATTTAGTCATGAGGCTTTTCAGTTTTTGTTTGTCTTTTTTATCAGACCAGTTGATATTAAAGTCACCATGAATTATTGTTTCTCTGTTCTTCTCAAGTTGTTTAACCAGATCACTTAATTCATTATAAAAGGAAGAGTTGTGTGACAGTGGGTTGTACAATACTGCAATGTTGAAATTCATTACCGGAGAGAGACATACATTAACAGCTAAACATTCAAGTGAAGTATTCAAATCAACCAGTTGACATTTATATTTCTCTTTGATGTAAATTAAAACACCTCCTCCCCTCCCTACCTGCCTGTCTTTTCTAAAACACTGGTAGCCCACAATATCGATCATATTAGTGTCTATGTTACTGTGTAGCCAGCTTTCTGAGAGACAAAGGTAGTCCAGATTTGAGTCCAACAGCAACACCGAAATCTCATCTCTTTTGGGGATTATGCTCCGTATGTTTAAATGACCGCCGAGGATCCCCTTTGGTTTAGCCTTGGTGTCCCAAAGAACTCGTGCATGATTAACAGTTTGGAAAAATAAATGTTGTTTTTGCTTTTGTACAGCTCGGTTTTGTGCTAACCCAGTGGTCTGCTGTTTAATAGTGGCAGGTCCAGGGTTAAGGTGAATATCTCCTGCCAGAAGTAGCAGAACTAACAGAACTTTAGTTGTATATCCTCTGCCATATTGTGATTTTTGCTTAACAGCCATGTTTGCCTTAATTTGGAAGTTTTTGCTCAGGGCTTTTAAAGACCACATAGAGTGTAGGGTGAGATGACCAAGCCCAAATCCATACAGATAAAACTTTTTAACTTCACCTTTGGTTGAGTTTGTCGGAAAATCCTTCTTGTTGCAGGTCCAGACACACAAAGACAAAACGAAGAGGAAGTAGAGAAGTAGAGAAGGCTTATTAGTGGTGCCCATCAGCCCACTTTTTAATCCGGTGGCAGCCATCTTCAGTCTTTCTTGGAAAGAAGGAAAAAGAAAATCTGTGGATAGTAAAATAAATTCTGCTTATATCGCCAGAATCTGATCCGATCGTCCTCGAATCCAGCTGGGCCTCAGCTAGCCAACTAGCCCCTTCCGTTGCTGGTCTCGTTGCTCATAGTCGCCGTAACTGGTCTCCCGTCCCGCTCCTCCAACCGAGTCTCGTCACACACCGCCGCTGCCACCGAGCTCCGCTGAGGTCACGGTAAGTCCTCCGCTAGGCACCGCCACCTACCGTCGTCTGCCTGGGTGAAATCTCTGCTGAGCCCCGTCAACAAATAGCCGCTTGCCTGGTAGTATCTCCGCTGGGCCTCGCAGCTGGGCTTCGATTCAGGCTGGTGTAAGGTGGAATGACTGGCGCCAGCATTAAGCTAACTAGCGTTAGCTTAGCAATCGCTTCAGGTAGTCTCGTCGCACACCGCCGCTGCAGTCACGGTAAGTCCTCCGCTGGGCACCGCCGCCTACCGCCGTCTGCCTGGGTGAAATCTCTGCTGAGCCCCGTCAAACAAATAGCCGCCTGCCTGGTAGTATCTCCGCTGGGCCTCGCAGCTGGGCTTTGATTCAGGCTGGTGTTAGGTGGAATGGCTGGCGCCAGCATTAAGCTAACTAGCGTTAGCTTAGCAATCGCTTCAGGTAGGGCACATCAGTGAATCACAAGGAAGCGCTGGAATCGCTGGTCAGTTTACTCACAGTGGCCGGATAAAAGCGATCAAGAGAGGTCACAGAGGTGTCCCTGGATTTTCTCCGCATAGGCGCACTTCGCCGTCTTAATTCCCTTTGAGAGCGCAGACCTGGCTGAGCGGAGGGCGATCCTGTCCTTCGCTCTGAAGGCTGCATTTCTGGCTGTGAGCAGCGAGCTCACCTCTGCAGTCATCCAGGGCTTATGGTTGCCCCGTGCAGTGATAGTCTTCACTATAGTGACATCCTCTGTGCACTTCGCGATGTGGCTGGTGACCGTTTAGCATACTCCTCCACATCTGTCCTGTCTTCCTGGGAGGCTGCTATTTTGAAGACCTCCCAGTCTGTGTGCAGAAAACAGTCTTTAAGTGCTGAGGTGGCACTCTCTGGCCAAATCCTGATTTGTTTCACTACTGGCCTGCTGCGCTTCAGTAAAGGTTTGTAGGCAGGCACCAGCATCACAGATAGATGGTCAGAATGGCCGAGGTGGGGGCGAGGTGTTGCCTTATAAGCATCTGTGTTTGTATACACCAAGTCCAACATATTCTCTCCTCTGGTCTTAAAGTCTACACATTGTTTAAACTTGGGGAGCACAGTCTTTAAACTGGTGTGGTTAAAATCCCCCGCAACCACCACAAAACTGTCCTGGTGTGAAATTTGAATTTCACTAATAGCATCGTGCAGCTCTCCAAGTTCCTCGTTAGCATTATGTAACCCAGTGCTAGAAACGTGAATTAAATTATAAATATTGATACCGCTTTTAAAAAGAAAAACACCCATTTCACAATGGGGATAAATAATTTGAATATGAATATTTAAATAAATATTCATTCATAAATAGTTAGGAACATTTTCTAGAAAGTTCTGATAAAGTTCCTAATGTTTCTATTTGCTATTTTGAGCAACAAATGGCTGCGTCTTTTGTTGGGCAGCAACGGCCAATGGGGTCCCGCCAGCCAATGGGGTCATGCACTCTCTCCCTCAGTCTGTGCGTAATCCGCAGAACGCTCTTAGACACTGCTGAGACACGACCGAGAGAACGCGATTCCTCACGGAGACGATGAGCTAACGTGCTAATAGCAGCCTTTGCTTGGACAAAACTTGAGATTGATTGGGATCCAAAGGCTGTTAACGCCGTTGAGCGCGGGAACCCCCTGACATACGAGCCACTTAGCGTGGTCAGGTTTTTTTTTTTTTTTTTGTGCTGGATTCAGAAGACTGTGAATTCTCCAGATCTGGATGGCGAGCCGAAGCCCGAATCCTAGTGACTGGTAAAAGTGACCCAACTAGTCACCTGGATTGATACCAAGGACTGTATATACTGTAAATATATTTTGGGGTATTTTATTTTTATTTTTCTTATTATTGTGACAAGTGTTGTGTGTTTTTTTTATTAAGTGTACATGTCTGTAAATAGTACACAACTTGAAAAATATACATAGTTGCAAGTTCATACACCGTGTGTAAGTGTCATCTGTTGTTACGCCCTCCAGGCTCCTACGAATCTAGGGTCTACCTGATCTGGCCCAATTATCCCTTTTGCCCAGGTAGAACCAAAAAGGGTACTACACCTAAAGTGAGTAGGTGTTAGTGGGTGTTACACAAAAATCTGGCGAGCCAGCCAGGAGCCTGGAGCGTTGCACAACAGATGTGGATTCTGTTTTGACCCCTGACTAAATAGTTTATATACTATCAAAATGGATTTTGTGGAAAAACATGGTGTTAAAGTTCCTAATGCAGTCATTGTTAGTGGTGTTGTTGATAAAGAAAGAGACACAGACATTTTTGAGTTTCTAGAGCAACATGGCACTATCCGTAGGGTGCTTAGCATTAATGATAACTCATCTGACTTTGACAAAAGTCATATTGTAGAGTTCGAGTCTGGATTAACCATTGAAGCATTAGCACCTACATTGCCATGCTCCTTTCCATCCACCGACAATCCTGAGGTTAAGTACTGCATTCAAGTTCTAACTGATGTGTACACTAAAACTGTAGGGGGCAGTGTTACTGAGACTTATCTTAGCAACCTGAGGGGTTTAGCTAAGCTAAGTGGAAAAGGTTTTGAAGAGGTGTTGCGGGAGGTCATGTCCACAATAGGGAAGTCTATTGAAGCTGCTAAGACAGCTGAAACGGTCGCTGCTGACGTTGATCCTGCTTCCCTTACTGTAGAACCCACACAAAGTGGAGTCTCTCCTCCACTCCAAGTTGAAGTGCCCCGCACCCCTAAAACCACTCAAGCACTCTTCCAAAGCCCTCTTAGACCAAACTTAACACCTCAAATGTTGAGTCCAGCTGATTTTAACCCACCCGAGGTTCAGAAAATTGTAGTCGAGCATGTCATTAAAAATACAGAGAAGCGCCCATTCCTCCTTGAAAATCAGAGCTTTAGCATTAGTGCTAGGAGCTATGTAAACAGCATCTACAAACACGTTGGTGAATTCCCTTGGCAGATAAAATGGCTGACAATTTACAACAAGGAACTCCGCCAACGGAGAGCAGTGTTTAGATACTAATGTGGCGTTAACGCACCAGTTCTTGTTAACATAGATGCATAGGCTCCCCCTCGGCTCTTACCAGAGCTAGCAGCTTCTCTGTCCACCCGGAACGATGTCTGTCGTCCCTTCCAGCTGAATGGCCGCATCAGGGATGTTGTCATGGAGCCATGTCTCCATGAACGCAAGCACAAAGCAGTCCCTCTACTCTCTCCGGGTTTCTCTCAGCAAACGCAGCTCTTCCAGCTTGTTGTCGAGGGAGCGGACATTAGAGAGAAGGCGCGATGGTACTGCTGGTCTGGAGGGGTTAGCCTTTAGCCTAGCATGAATCCTGGCCCTTTTTCCTCACTTTTGCTTGCGTTCGCTCCGCTTACGCCTCCTCCTTTCCCGGGTAGCTTCCAGAGGAATCTCCAACAGTATTCCATGCTGGCGTAGAATGTCCAAGTCACAACCGAGCACCTCAATTCTTGCAGCGTGCAGTACCTTGATATTTAATAAGGTCTCACGGTTGTAAATTTTACAGAATGTACATCTGGGATGATCAAAACACTCAAAACTCTCACACTCGCTGATGCCAAGAGGGGCCACTCCGTCCATGCGCGCCGCCATCTTCTACCTAAAGTCATTACACCACTTCGTCCCTTCCTCGAGCTCCCAGGTGAATCACCCGTTTCGTGGCCGCATTGGTTAGAGGCCTATCAGACGTATATTATGCCGCTGGACCTCAGGAATCTCAATAAGATGAGGTCACTTGTGCTTCTCATGCACAACCTGGGTATTGAAAACTGGAGGGTCCTACGGATGCTTGGCACGGCGAACTCATATGAGGAAGTTGTGGAGCTGCTAGCTAAAAGTTTCTCCACCCCAGACAATGTGACTATTTGGAGAATTCGTTTTTGCCGGAGACACCAGCGTGTAGGTAAGTCTATCCGCCAGTATGTCATTGACTTGAAGCAGCTAGCCAGCAAATGTCATTTTGGACCACTTGAAGATGAGATGGTACGCGACCAACTAGCAGAGCACACATGCAATGCTGAGCTGCGTGCTAGGCTATTAGTTGTGCCTAATGACTTAACATTAGCTAAAGCAGTGGAGCTAGCTTTCCAGTTGGAAGCCGTTGATAAACTAGCTGTGGAGCTAAATTGGCGCCAGCCACAGAAGACGCCGAAGCCACTCGCCCCAGCTAATTTTGTGGACCCTGATAGCGAGGATAGCTCGGACGAAGATTATGGGGAAGTCAATGCTGCCAGCCAAAGGTCTTCCCCGGGAAACTCCTGTTGTAGGGGTTGTGGGTCCGCGATGCACCGCCATAAAACAAAGAATTGCCCGGCAAGAGGAAAACATTGTAGTAGATGTGGATGCTTGAATCACTACGCCAGGGTGTGCCATTTGTCTTACCCGGGGAACCCAAGGGAGAAATCACCCTGCCCGCCCCCGACGGACACTGGGAGCAAACAGTACGAAGAGCTAACGGACACCATGGCAGTCAAGCAGGACCAGTTTTACTCAGATTCAGTATGGGAGGGTCTCAGTGCTGGCGCTTGGGACATGGTAGAGGGGGGTACTGAGCGTGGCGGCGAGGCACCTGCGTTGGCAAGTGACACCAATGTGCTAGCCTCAGATGCCTCCAGTACTTGGCCACAGTTGGGTGGGGAGTCTGAAGCTACAACGGTGAACACTACAACATTTATAGAAGAGGACGGGGCCAGACCAGCGAGCATGGAGTTACTGCATGCTCAGCAGCAGCACATCGGGCCGAGTAAAATTCCATTTCGGGTTATGGACTTGGTTCGGGTTCGGGATGATGAATGTCCATGGCAAAGATGGGCCAAACAACACCCAGCAAAACATCAAGCATGTCTGTGGATAGTGGCGAAGTTGGGAGCGGTGTGCTTCCGGTTGTCCGACAGCTCAATGAGGCATGCCAACCAGCTGCGGCGTGTCCAGGAGGACGCTCCATATGGCGAGGCTGGACGGGAGACGGTGATGGTGGTGTGGGATCTGGGCTCCGTCATCCAGAAGATCGGCCATTGCTCCGGGGTCCTGCTGCCTCTAGGGATGCGCCTGCTGAGGGGCTGCCCTGGATCCCCCCATGCAAGTTCCAACTTTTCCACCCAAATGACTGTGTGGGTAGCACTTTGTTTATAGTTTTGTGTGTTTTATGTGTATGTTAAGGTATGGGATTGTTTTGTGTGTTTATGTTTTTAGTTTAGGAGCACAGCAAATAATTTTAGTTTAATAATGGACTTTTCTTTAGTTATGGGTCGCAGAATAATCCACCGTGCCATGCGGGCTGTACGATTGTCCATCTGTCAGCCCTATTTTAGGTTGTTTTGAGTGAGTGTGTTAGGCCTGTTTAGTACCTTAGTTTTCGTTGTTTTAGTGTGTGATTCAGTTCCCAAATTGGGGGTGGGGGTGGGGGGGTTCAATTGTGTGTGGGGTTTGGACTTTTCTAAAGGAGGGAAGAAATATTGTGTATAATGAACGGTGCCTTTGTTGTGAAGTGCAGTGTGGTGACGTGCACTTCCCGTCACGTCACCGCACTGCCCTATATAAGGCAGGGGCACCATCTTACGGCCTCTTTACGCCAGATGCCTACACTGGTGCATACTGTGTACTGCTTGTACATAGTTCTTCAATAAAGCTGTGTTCACCAAGTCCACCTTGCCTCATCCTTCACCCAGGTATTTTCCATACGTAACACATACGTAGCACGTAGCTGTTTATACTCCTAGCCCACTTCCAAAGAAGAACAACCAACATCCAGGTGAAGTTTTGGAGGAGGCTGTGACAGTTATCCAGGTGAGAGCTCTGACATAACGTTGTAAACTTAAACACGAGAGCATTTTTGGGATTTCATGGCTATGATCCAGCTTGTTTGACTTCGCAATGTCTGCATGGCATGCACAGTGTCTGTATGGCCAGAGTGGCTTCCGTAGTTCCGTACGAAGTGCAGCTAGGTCAAGAAAGTACTGTTCGCACTTTCTGCCGTTAACTGCAGTTAACTGCGATCACAAAATTTGTCGCCATTAACGGGGGCGAAGCGTTAACGGGCATTTAATGCAATAACGCAAACACCACTATTTTTCACACATATCTGAACATGAATTTGCAGAGCCAGAACAGAAAAATGAGTTTACCTCAGATTTTTGAAGAAATAAAATTATAAATAAAACAGTTTATCTCAATAAAATTCATTAAAATAACCAAAGATGCAGTCATTTCTGTTGTAATATTAGTGTTTCCTCTGGCTTAAAGATCTTGGCACGGTGGCATCATATTTTTCCGGGGGGGGGGCGCAGAGAGAAAGAAAACACCTGACACGATTGTAACCGGAAATGTTAATTTTACACTATTTCTTTTTTCTTTCGCACAGTAATATTGCATAATGGAACTTACCATTTGAACTATTGTACTACCAAGGCTTGAATGTTGGAATATTGGGCCAGTTGGGGTCCCACCCAGATGTCCTGTGTTTGGACTTTTTACTGGTGTCATCCTTCTCTCCTCCCTCTGCTCTCACCTCCCCTGGACCCTCTGCCTGAACACTTTCCTCTCCTTGGCTCCTCTCTTCTGTCTCATCTTTCCCTCTCTGAGCTCTGTCTAATTCAGGTTCTCTCTCTGTCTATGGTGGTATAGAAGCAGGATAGAAAATACCAAGTGTCATGTTTTGTCCGGCAGGATTTTTTTTTCATGGTTTACATAATTAACCAAAATGGTTTTTTTTTTTCTATTTTTATTCTAGTGTTTCTTTTTTCCATTGACAGAGTAGGAAAGGGAAGGGAAAAAAAAAACATTCATAATAGGAATTTACTTATTCATACTTAAATTATATGATCAGAGGTGGGTATAGTAGCCAGAAATTCTACTCATGTAAAAGCAGTGCTTTGAAATTAATAATTAAAAGTAGACAACCAAAAATTTCTAGTTGAGTTAAGGGTACAAAGAGCACCTACTTAAAAACTTGAGTAATGACTTCAGTCTTGAAGGTTTGAGGTTTTTCTCCAAAATTTATAACAATTTTCTTGTAGTTTTCTACTTTTCTCTGTAAATGTATCTAAATTTGCAACCATTTTCCTCAAATTTGTAATTTTCTCTTGTACATTTGAGACTATTATAAATTTGTGGATTATTTTATGGTTAATGTTTATCTTTTTTAATCCAACTTTATTTATAATGCTCTTTAAAAATGACAGTTGACACAAAGTGCTGTACATCAATGATAAATAAAATATAAAAACAACAAAATACAGCCAAAGTACAAAACAGCACAAACAAAACAATAGTCAGACAATAGAGACAATAAGAACAAATAAAATCAATGTCTCAAACTGGGTCAAACGCCAGACAATAAAAATGGGTTTTAAGATGAGTTTTAAAACTGGACAGTGAAGAGGCCTGTCTGATGGACAAAGGCAGATTATTATTTAAAAAAAAATTATTTTTAATAAATTTTAAACAGAATGTGGCAAAATTTTTACTTTTTCCTCATACAATTTAAACTTTTGACCATAGTTTTGTAGAGCCAGAACAGAACGATAACTCTGAATTCAAAGAAATACAGTATAATTATTAAAATTATATTTAAAGAAATAACTTAAATGACCAAATGTGCAGTTATTTCTGTTATTGTGGAGATGTGTGGAAGGACGAGGCTGAGTTTATTCCTCAAAACCAGCTTTATTCACAATCACATTCTCCAACATCCAAAAACAGAAAAAGAGGAGGGACTCCCCCACATTCTGTCCCTTAAATACCCCAGGACATCAAAGCACACATTCACATTGTCTTTCATTCCCAAATCGCAATGCATCCCCCACCAGGTCTCCTCGTCTCCGTCTAAAGTCCTGGTGGTCAGGAAATCCCTCACGGCCGTCTCTTCGCCTACAAAAGGCCAGACTTCACATCCTCCTGTTACCCCTAGGAGGTTCAGTCCCTTTTGTTCTTCTGAGACGTGAAGCACACAACCAGCATACAGTAATTCACATGTGAAGCATATGGAACCCACATATGTGCACCACATGACCCCCCCTTCCCGAACGTCTAAGATGGAACAACATAACCACAGATTGCATGTCATAATAAAATCACTACACATCAGTCCACATGCCGCTTGGGTCGCAGTCTTCTTCCGTATTTGCTGTAAGCAGGCTGTACCACTTCCGCGGCGTCCTCCTGCTGTGGAGCTGCTGCCTGGGGATTAGAACTGTTAGTCAACCTCTGTGGGTGTTCTGGGGAATGCTCTCTGGGGGGCCTGCTGCGCCGAGGAGCCTTAGCCAACTGCACAATTTCGTCAGCTACCACAAAAGCGGGTTTGAGCCTATTAATGCCAATCATTTCTTTTCTTCCCCCCAAATCTAGCAAAAAATGCTTATCCCCTGTTTCCAGCACTCTATATGGTCCATCATAAGGGGGGCGTAAAGGCGGACGATGGGCATCATGTCTGACAAAAACAAACTCCGCATTTTTTAAAGCCTTAGGCACAAAAACACGCGGAAAACTGTGGTGAACGGGGCCAGGTAGCGTGCTCGGGCCCGTGCTATTCTGTAACCGCTGAGCCGGGGAGCACTCTGGCGCTGGACTGTCTGGGAGAAATTCCCCGGGCAGCCGAAGTGGCTGTGCGAAAACTAGCTCAGCTGGGGAGGCTTCTAAATCCTCTTTAGGTGCAGAACGCAACCCCAATAAAACCCATGGTAGTTTGTCCACCCAATTTGCATCCGTAAGCGACGCCCTGAGAGCCGCCTTCAGTGACCTGTGAAAACGTTCACATAACCCGTTAGCCTGCGGGTTGTACGCGGTCGTGCGGTGGATCGTTGCCCCCAGGCTGCAGGCCATCGCTGACCAAAGTTTGGAAACAAATTGAGGGCCTCTGTCGGACGTAATGTCCGACGGGACTCCAAAACGCGCTACCCATGCCGTTAAAAACGCACGCGCAACCTCCTCGGCTGTGGTTGACGACAGTGGAACCACTTCCGGCCAGCACGTGGTGCGGTCAACCATTGTCAGAGATGTATGCACCCTTGTTAGGGCGGGAGGGGGCCTACGAGGTCCACGTGGACATGATCAAACCTTTTAGCTGGGATGTGAAATGGCTCCAAGGGAGCTCTCGTGTGTCTATGAACCTTGGCCCGCTGACAAGCCACGCAGGCTGCCGCCCACTCTCTAACTTGTTTGCGCAGGCTCGGCCATACAAATTTCTCTCCTACCATTTTGACCGACGCACGCACTCCCGGGTTCGCCAGAGAATGAATCGAGTCAAAAACGCGGCGGCGCCACGCGGCTGGAGCCACCGGACGCGGCCGCCCAGTGGAGACATCGCAGATTGGGGGGGCATGCCGTCTTGCAGCACCCTGTTCTCCAGCCTTAACCCTGTTGGTCCAGACTGGAGCGCACGCACATCCACGTCGCTAACCTGCTCCGCGGCCATGGCTGCATAATCTATCCCCACGCGGACCGGGGCCGCGCGCACTTCCGCGTCACTAACCTGCTCCGCCGCCATGGCTGCAGAATCTACCTCCACGTGGGCTGACGCCTCTACAGCGCGCGAGAGGCATTCTGCCACTACATTAAGTTTATCCGCCACATGCTGGATATCGGTAGTAAACTCCGATATCGCGGCCAGCTGTCTCTGCTGCCGGCCCGACCAAGGTTCTGAAATCTTGGCCATCACGAAAGTCAGCGGCTTGTGGTCAACGAATGTGGTGAAACGGCGTCCTTCCAGCCAGAACTGGAAGTGACGAATGGCCAAGTGGAGAGCTAACAACTCCCTGCCGAATGCGTTGTATTTTCGTTCGCTGTCGCACAGAGTCTTACTGAAAAAGGCGAGCGGTTGCCAGGCTCCGGCTACAAACTGTTCCACGACCGCCCCTATGGCCACATCTGACGCGTCAGTAGTGAGCGCCATGCGGGCCGCTGGGACTGGATGTGCTAACAACGCAGCGTTTGCCAGGGCTGTTTTGACTTCAGAGAATGCGCGCTCTCGCTCCGGAGACCATTCGACTTTATTTGTGGGTTTTTGTTTTTTTAGTGCAGCATACAATGGTTGCATGAGCTGCGCTGCGCGGGGGAGGAAACGGTTATAAAAATTCACCATTCCCAAAAACTCCTGTAACGCTTTGACCGTTTGTGGCTGGGGAAAATTTGTTACTGCGCGCACTTTGTCAGGCAGAGGGACCGCTCCTTCTGGGGAGAGGCGATGCCCCAAAAAATCAATTTGCGTCACCCTGAACTGACACTTCGCTGGATTAATTATTAACCCATGCTCTGCCAACTTCCGGAAAACTGCCGTGAGGTGGTTTTCGTGTTCGTCTTCGGACGCGCTGGCTACCAATATGTCGTCCAGGTAGACGAACGCAAAAGGGAGATCGCGCAAAACCGTGTCCATCATGCGTTGGAACGTCTGCGCCGCGCCTTTAAGCCCAAACAGCATGCGCAAAAACTCGAAAAGCCCGAAAGGAGTTATTACCGCTGTTTTGGGTATGTCCTCAGCGCGCACTGGTGACCTGGTGGTAACCGCGTACCAAGTCTATTTTAGAAAAAATGCGCGCCCCCGCCAAATGAACTGAAAAATCTTGGATGTGCAGGATCGGGTAGCAGTCGTGCGCTGTAGTGTTGTTCAGCCTGCGGAAATCACCGCAAGGCCGCCACAAGCCGTCAGCTTTAGGGGCCATGTGAAGCGGTGAAGCCCAGGGGCTTTTCGAACGCCTGATGATGCCTAACTTTTCCAGGTTGGCGAACTCCTCACGCGCTATGGTCAGTTTAGCTAAATCCAAGCGCCGAGCTTTTGCAAAAATGGCAGTCCGGTGGTAGTGATAAAATGTTCCACCCCGTGTTTAGCCACGGCCGCCGAAAATGTTGGGACCGTGAGTGCTGGGAACTGAGTGAGCAGTATGTGAAACTTACCACCTGCGGCTGTGACGTTGGCTTGTGCTGTTGGCAGGGCCACTCGAGCTGTACAGGGAATAGAATAAAAAGAGAGTGCATTAACCAGGCGTCTATTAGCAAGATCGACCAACAACCCATGTGAGCACAAAAAATCAGCCTCTAACATGTTGAAATTGACTGCCGCTATGACGAAAGTCCACTCAAATGTACGGCCATGTAAAGACAGAAGCAGAGTCCTCTCACCGAAGGTTTTAATCGCCGAGCCGTTCGCTGCTGACACCAGGGGACCACTGGAGGGCGCCAGCCGGTCAGCGTAGGAAGGTGTGATGAAACTCAGCTGGGAGCCCGTGTCCACGAGGAAATGCCTCCCCGAGTGCGCATCCCTCAAGTAGAGCAGCTTGTTCTCCTCTCCGAGGGCCGCAGCTGCTACGACCCCCGGTCTTGGCGTTTCCCGAGCGCTTGAAATGGCACGGTGGAATGCACTTGCGTGCCCTCTCTGCGAAGCGGCGATGATAGAAGCAAAGGACGTCGTCTGCTCCATGTTTCCTGGCCGCCGCCGCCGTCGGTGAGTCTGGTGCTGCAGCCTCTGGCCCCCTGCCATCTCCGGACGTTGCGCCTAGCTCCACTGCTGCAGCTGCAGCCGGCGCCATCTATTGGCGTCGACGAGTCGTTGCACCTCCTGGCCCAGCTCGTGGTAGTCTCGTCGGGCCAACAGTGGTGAACTGGCCAGGGTCACTCTCACCGCTGACGGTAGGGTCCTGAGGAAAAGGTGGGTGAAGATGAAGTTATCATCTTCGGAGTCTCTCAAACTCAACATCTTCCCCATCAGGTCTGCAGGTCTGTCGCTCTCGAACTCAGTCAGCGCCAGGAGCCTCTCTGCTCGCTCCTCCACTGAGGGGGTGAAGTAACGGATGAGTGTAGCCTTCAACGTGCTGTACTTGTCGCTGTCTGGCGGGTGGTTGATCAGGTTCGCCACCCGCTGGGCTATGTGGTTGTCCAGCTTTGCAACCACACGGTAGAACTTTGTGGTGTCCACCGAAATCCTCCGGAGGTGGAACTGTGCCTCGACTGCGCTAAACCAGGAGCGCGGATTGCTCGGCCAGAAGTCCGGTAGTTGAACTGTGGCTGCATTCGTTTGGCTGGCTCCTGACGAGTCTGGCTCGGGAGATTCGTCTCCGCTCATGATACGTCGTAGGGTCACCAGTGTGGAGATGTGTGGAAGGATGAGGCTGAGTTTATTCCTCAAAACCAGCTTTATTCACAATCACATTCTCCAACATCCAAAAACAGAAAAAGAGGAGGGACTCCCCCACATTCTGTCCCTTAAATACCCCAGGACATCAAAGCACACATTCACATTGTCTTTCATTCCCAAATCACAATGCATCCCCCACCAGGTCTCCTCGTCTCTGTCTAAAGTCCTGGTGGTCAGGAAATCCCTCACGGCCATCTCTTCGCCTACAAAAGGTCAGACTTCACATCCTCCTGTTACCCCTAGGAGGTTCAGTCCCTTTTGTTCTTCTGAGACGTGAAGCACACAACCAGCATACAGTAATTCACATGTGAAGCATATGGAACCCACATATGTGCACCACATTAGTGCCCCCACCCGCCCGGCACCGGGCGGGTGGGGGCACTTCCGCGCGAATGACAGTCACGTGCATTGTTCGTATGCGAGCTTGCGGAGTGTTTCTTTCATATTTAATTTTTCTTAAATTAATATATTTTAGGTGCAGCGGCAAACTTCCTTAGCGCGGCGGGCCGCCACACAGAAGTGTTACCAGAGGAAACCCTGAATATTATAAAATAGCCTAATAATTTTTATGCTTGCCTCGCCCCGCCCCTTGGGCAAAACCTCCTTAATATAGTTATTATGCATCCTCGCTCTTCTAAAATAAATTCAGACAATAATCAAAGCCAAGGCTGGCATCATAAATCCTGATGTGAATTAAAAGTGTGGGTCACCTTTAGAAGGAGCTACTGCAGGTGGCCTGGCCCTGCTCTCTTCCCATTATGTAGGACAAGCTCCGTGATGCCGCATTCACTTACATTTCTGATTTTTCTTAAATACACTTTATTAATTAATAAAACAAAGTTTGATGATTGAGATTGAGATTCACTGATTTACAGCAATATATAGTATGAAACTGTTTTGCGAGCGCTCCTTCCCCGTGTGTAAAATGGCCCTGCAATAATTAAACCCTGAGTTGTTTTAATCAAATCATGTCACAGACATTTTGTTACCGCCACTGAGAGCAGTGTCAACATTTGGAAAAAGACGTACATAACAGGATCCTCAAGTTTACAAAAAAGGTTATAGAATTACAGGAAAAGTCTCAAATTAAGCCATAAATCTACTGGAAAACTGGCAAATTTGGAAAGCATTTGAAAGTTTTTGGCCAAAGATTGTCTAAATAGCACTTTTCCTGTTCTAACTGTAAACTGTGGTGTAGCATGACTCATGTGGTGGAGTAATTATGGAGCTGTACTTCAGTGGTTGTTGGAGTTTTTGTACGTGAACAGTAGCCGTGGTTGTGCTAGATGAATTTGTAGCTGTACTGCCCACTGTAACGCTGTCGTCTCTGAACAGGTTGCTTTCCTTTCCTACCAACTTGATAAACGCCAGCGACACTCGCCGGGGAATCGCCAAGGCTTTTGCCATGTGGAGCGATGTCTCACCCTTCAGCTTCAGGGAGGTGCCAGCTGACCAGGAGGCGGACATTAAAATCGGTGGGTGTCCCGTTGCTTTTTTCCCAGTGTTCTAGCAAGTGGCTCCGTTTGCTACCAACTAAGATCCCTTTTGGAACTGTGAGACAAATTTAGCCAGTGTACCCTATAATTTGACTGATCTAGCCTGGTGTATTTGACTTTTAAAATTCCAAAGGGTCTCAGTGAAATGTCTGTGACATGCTTTGGTCAAAATACCTCAGGGATCAAATACTACAGCACCATTTTCCACCCAGATTAAACACCTTTCTTTACAGTGACCTGTTTCCATGCAAATTGCTTTAAATGTTAATAAGCCCTATTTTCTCCCACCCATCCCTCCTTCCTCACCAATGACATCCAGGGCTGAATTGATTGAATGTGTGAAAGTAAAAGCCCAAACGAAGCATCATCATGGACAGGGTTGTGGTTTGAGTGGTCGATATAATAAACAGAGTAATAAGCTTGACTTAACTGGGGCTAATTGCTGTTGTTGGTAGAGTCGCCTTGACCAGAGTGTAATAAACTACCCCAACAGCACACATACATCACTCTAACCTGAGGTACCTGAGGTACCAAGTTTACATCGGGAATACATCTTATAGAGGTCGTTTGCTCATACCCATCAAGTGATACGGTTTCGCCGTATTTTAATACGGGGAAAATGCAATTTTAGCAAATACGGGCGTATTGCCATTTCTGTACGCCAAAAAGAAAAACATACGGGAAAAAAAATTATTGAGTGTGGAGGAACACCTCGTGTGTGACCCCCACAGCGTACGGGGCTGGCAGAGCGCTCAGCGTGAGCAATTATCACAACAGTGAGAGGTGTGGACTGATCATTATGCAGATGCGCCTCGCACCTTCTGTTGTCCTGCGGCTCCGGAACAGAGAGGAATCCCGGTGCCAGTAATCCTGCACCTGGTATGTGTGTCTAATGCAAATGTCCATGCTTTCCTGCTGTATACTGTGATGCTAATGTGCCATGCATGCATTGTCTGTAGCCGGGTATATAAGTTGACTGTCTGCATGAAGCACCCTTTTAAACTTCAGTTCGCCGTGTCCGCCTGCACTTATTTCGATCCTCCACAAGCGCACCTAAGCAGTGTTTTTGTGATTTTCAAAATGGCTTCATGCAGCGCGCCGCCGGCGAAGAAAACAAAGCTTGAAGAAAAGGGAAATCGAGGGACTGGACGTCACCGAAAAGAATGGGAGAGTCCTAACTTTGAGAAGGGAAAATACGCTGGATGGATAAAGGCTTCTCCAGAGAGCCCTACACACTCCTTCTGTGTTCCATGTAGGAGGAGCATAAAAGTGACTGCATCAGGGATTTTCGACCTGAAGTCGCACTTCGCTACACAGGGCCACAAAAACTGTGTAGCCAAATCGAAAACGTATCGATCGATGGATGAACATTTTCAGCCAGTGAGAGAACCGACGCCTTCCAAATCCAATGCATCACTAGCAGAAGTGATGTTTTGTCATTTTGTGGCAGAGCACAATTTACCTCCATTGGTGGCAGATCACTTCTGATCTGCCACCTGATCTGATCTGCCACTTCAGAAATGCTAGAGTCAGCAAAGGCTGCTACTTGGAACTATAACAAGCAGCATCAGTGAACATTTTCTTGTTTCAAGTTCATCCAAGTGCATTAGTGTAACAAAGCTGCACGGTGGCTGCACGGTGGCGCAGTGGTTTAGCACTGTGGCAGCACAGTTTTACCCTTGGCCGGGGGATCGCGGGGATCATGAGGTCGTGGGTTCGATCCCAGCCCCTGACCAACAGTGAGCTGTGTGGAGTTTGCATGTTCTCCCCGTGTTGCGTGGGTTTACTCCGGGATTTCTCCGGTTTCCTCCCGCATACCAAAAACATGTAGGTTTAGGGCGCTCGCGCACGCAGCGACCAGCAGCCGGTGGCTTGTCACCAGACTGCAAACCAAATCTACCTACGGGTACAAATAAGTAACAAAAAAAAAAAAAAAAAAAGCTGACAATTAAAAACTCTTTAATTCCAAGTGTATATACAGTATCTAGCTGACAATTAAGAACTATATTCAGAATAATTCTTATTGTGTACTTTCAAATTAAGCAATCTACCTTGTGCTAATGTAAATTTGAAAAAATATTTATTTATTTTTATTTATTTATTATTAATATCATTTATTTTTTTATTTTTTTATTTTTTTTGTGTGTGTGTGCTACTTGGCTTATTATTTTCACATTACCAAAAAGTTATGGCTCAAGATTGTGTCCATATAAGTGTACATTTGAATAAATATGTTGAAATAGTTCATGATGCAGTTGCTGTTTGTTTAGTTTTTTGTTTTTTTTTTTTGCTTCAGTTTTCTTTCATCTGCCGATAAATACAGTTTTTAAGTACTCAGTACAGGTGTGAAAGCCCCCCCCAATAAGGGAGGCATGACGTATGCCTTGACAGGTATGTTTGCTCATTGGCAAGACATTGGCTAGACCGATGTCTTGCCAATGAGCAAACGACTTCTATAAGATGTATTCCCGATGTAAACTTGCCGATATTGGCCCAATGTTTGTGTTG
The DNA here is from genome assembly GCA_020510985.1 of Pholidichthys leucotaenia. Taxonomy (NCBI): domain Eukaryota; kingdom Metazoa; phylum Chordata; class Actinopteri; order Cichliformes; family Pholidichthyidae; genus Pholidichthys; species Pholidichthys leucotaenia. The sequence continues at coordinate 200,862,537 of CM035843.1, read as the reverse complement.
TTGGGGTATGGCAAAATAAGCTAAAATAACAGCTACGAGTGCGCTATATGGTCAAGTGTTGATAGATGGGATAATGGATGCTGGATGGGGTGTGTGTGTTATATCAATCACAAGTGCTAGCTAAGCAAGGCTAAGTCAGTGTAACAAAAAAAAAAAATTAGCCCGACGCCAAAATAATCCAGACTGAATGGCTAGCTATGGTAACTGCTAGCTTACAGGTGTAGCTTTTTATATTGTTGGCTTCATCAAATACCTGAATTCATGCCCAAAAGAACAGAAAAAGTGAAATTTCCATCATATTGGCCCCTTTGAATTATTAGTGGTACATCAAACTACTTTTTTGTTTCATTGTACAAGTTTGGAGAACTGTCTGCTGTAGCCAGTTAGCGATTAGCCATTGCTATCAACGCCCACTGAAAATATCAGAGTACGTGGCCATCTGCATATAAAAACACTGTAGCAACATACTCAGACATAGAAGTTGGGCAGCACTATGTGTACATCAGGCTAGAAGAGAACTAATAAATGGCATATTTTACACTACTGCTGATGCATGGAGCATGGAGGCAGCCATCTTGACTTCAAATCATCCTTGACAAGGTTTGCACAACTCCACAGCCCAGAAATGGTTTTTGGCCTTCCCGTGGAATCCAACTTTTTGTCAGAAAAAAAAACAAAAAAAAAAACACAAAAATTATCCCAAAACAAGATACTTGACTTTCCAAAGGGGAAAAGTAAATTGTCAGTTTTGACAACTCAGTTTAGTGTGCTGTAAATTTAAATGTTGAAAATAAGAGTTACCCTTGTTTTAAGCTGAGCCAGCTGCTGAGGCAAACCAGTCACCCTGACGACACCACCTCAGGGATTTCAATGAGGCGCAAGGCCCTATGGTGTGACCACGCGCATAACTGAGTGGACACATCTTAAAGGAGCAGGACATAAAAAGCGCCAGATTAATATATAAAATAATATTCAAAAAATTCCTGCATCCACATCGTGATGCGAATCATCACCAAAATATGATCATCTGTTTCCCGTGCCATTACACACCTTTCCTAAAAATTTCATTAAAATCAGTTCATAACTTTTTGAGTTATGTTGGTAACAGGCAAACCAACCAACGCCACTAAAAACATTACCTCTGTCCTCCCTTGGCGGAGGTAATAAACCCCTCAAGTAAGAAAAAAATAATATGTCACTGCTCATCTTTACAAATGACTTTCTGACGAAACAAGCCCAAGTTGCAGGAAATAAGCACACCTGGCAACCATGCTTCTCCCACAGATGTTCATTGGCTCTGTGCTCCAGACTTGTGCTCCGTTGTTAATGCTTCCCTCTCCGCGCTGTCATCGCCAAAACGTCCAACTCATTAAATCACACAACCATGACTATATTATTGAGCTGATATTCAGCATGATTCATAATTCAGAGTGGAAACAAATATTTAAAAATAAACGATATTACTTATCAGCTTCCATACATGTCAGTTCATGTTGAAGATGTCAGGTTTATTTATGAGCACATTTATAACTAGAGAGGCTTCAGAGAGCGCATACCTCCACCATAAGTTTGAGATTCAGATTTTTAACTGGATCCACAACAGTAGGTGATTTCTCCTAAATTTGTTTTATTTCCCCTCATAAATTTGCAGCTTTTATTCTTGTAAATTTGCATCTATTTTCCTGTAATTTAATTTTTTCTCATAAATTTCTAACTTCTCATAAATTTGTGACTTTTTTCTCCAAAATTTGCAACTTTTTTCACATAAATTTGCAAATTTTTACTTGTAAATTTGTAATTTTTTTCTCATAAGTTTGTGGGGGGGTCCTCAAAAATTTGAAACTTTTTCACCTGAATTGGCGTATTTTTTTCTTGGAAATATGCAGCTTTTTTTGTAAATTTGTGACTTTTTCCCTCAACAATTTGTAACATTTTTGAGGGGGATTATGCTATGGGTCAGTCCATCTGTCTGTCTGTCCCACTTTTGTGAAATCAACTCCTCCTACAGTGATGGTCCAATTGTTTTGAAACTTGGTACCATGGTTTGATATACCCTGATGATGTGCATATTGCAATTTGGTTCTGATTGGATGATTTTTGTGGGAATTGTAGCCCCTGACCTATGACCTCCTGTTTCACCTCACTCCATAGACAGTAACTGTCTTGTGAAATCAACTCCTCCTACAGTTTTGTTCCGATTGTTTTGAAACTTGGTACTATGGTTTGAGATACTCTGATGATGCGCATATTGCAATTTCACTCTCATTGGATGACCTTGAGGTCAAAGGTCAGGTCAGATTTTTCCCTAAATCTTCTAAACACAGTAATGCGCTCCCAGGACTGTCTCCTCTGTCCATACAGAGCTTGGCAAAAAGGCATTTTTGTACTCTGCTCCCTCAACTTGGCACTCCCTACAGCAGAGTCTGAAGTTGTCTAGCTTGGTTCCCTTAGGAGATTTTACACTTCTTATTGGGTCACTGGAGAAAGCATCATTGGGAAACTGTTCTTGTTCTTAGTACTCTAATTTGTTATCAATCGGCACTCTGCACATTTTCTTTGTTGTTTTGTACTGATTAAGATTGCTTGGTGTCATCTGTAACTCTGTGTTGTAGTGTGTGTTGTTTTGACAGGTCTCTCTTGAAAATGAGACCTTGTGTCTCAATGAGACTACCTGTATAAATAAAGGTTAATAGTAATAATTAAAAAAAACTACTGAAAGAAATGATGTAGGCTTTTCAAACTGATACAGCAGTTGTATCTAATACACATCTTGGACGAGTTACACCTTGACCTAACTATGGGTTTGGGTCAAGGGGTCAAGGTTAAAATTGCAGTTGTAATATGGTAACTGCTACATTTACTATTACTATAAAACGAGTAAAGCTAGGGCCACCAAACCTGGTACACAGGTTCACCTTGGAATTCTGACCTCTGACTATGGGTTTGGGGTCAAAGGTCAAGGTTAACATTCCTTATGCTTTATTACTGTACAATGCATAAAGCTAGGGCCACCAAACCTGGCATACAGTTTCACGTTGGAGTCCTGACCTCTGACAATGAATTTGGGGTCAAAAGGTCAAAGATCAAGGTTAACATTCCCTATGTTGTATTACTATACAATAAGTCAAGTTAGAGCTGCCAAACTTGGTACACAGGTTCACCCTGTGCCCCTGAAGTGTGACTGTGGTTTTGGGATCACAAGGTCAAAGGTCAACATCAAAATGTCTTATAAACTATATCTCAATAACAAAGAAAGCTACAGCCATCCAACCTGGTACACAGGTTCACTCTGAGACCACAACCTCTGACTACAGGTTTGGGGTCAAAAGGTCAAGGCTGGCACTCCTTATGATCTCTTACACTTTATGTGTAAAGCTCTCTAGGGTCATCATACTTGCTACACAGATTCACCTCGGGATCCTGTCCTACAACTATGGGTTGTATACTTTGTTGTATATTTGTGGATGATGGGTTTATCATAATTTGGTTCTGCCACAGTAATTATGTTGAAAAGTTGAAAACTGCTCTCTGTCAGTAAGTACTGGGATCTTCAAAGAAAACAGAGGCGGGGGATATTGTGCCCACCCAGAGTGCTCTTGTATCATAAATTTGTGACTCTTTCTCAAAAATTTGCAGCATTTTTCCACATAAATTTGCAAATTTTTACTTGTAAATTTGCAGCTTATTTTTCTTATAAATTGGTGATTTTTTTCTCAAAAATTTGCAACTTTTTCACACAAATTTGCAAATTTTTTCTTAGAAATTTGCAGATTTTTCCTCATAAATTTGTGACTTTTTTCCCCTCAACAAATTCTAACTTTTTTCTCATAAATTTGTGAATTTTTTTCTCAAAAATTTGCAGCTTTTTCAAATACATTAGCATTTTTTTTCTTGGAAATTTGCAACTTTTTCCTGTAAATTTCCTCTTTTTTTTCTTATAAATTTGCAGCTTTTTTCTCAAAATTTTGAACTTTATTCCTCAACAATTTGTAACTTTTTAATCATAAATTTTTGACTTTTTTCTCTCAAAAATTTGCAATTTTTTCCACATAAATTTGCAAATATTTTTTTGCAAATTTGCAGCTTTTTCCTCATAAATTTGTGACTTTTTTCTCAAAAATTTGCAGCATTTTTCCACATACATTTGCAAATTTTTACTTGCAAATTTGCAGCTTTTTTTCTTAAAAATTGGTGATTTTTTTTCCTCATAAATTTGCAACTTTTCACATAAAGTTGCAAATTTTTTCTTGGAAATTTGCAGATTTTGCTCATAAATTTGTGACGTTTTTCCTCCTCAACAATTTCTAACTTTTTTCTCATAAATTTGTGGATTTTTTTCTCAAAAATTTGCAGCTTTTTCATATACATTTGCAGTTTTTTTTTCTTGGAAATTTGCAACTTTTTCTTGTAAATGTGCATTTTTTTCTTATAAAACCCCACAATTTTTCAGTGAATGTGACCTTCAGTCAAATTGTTCAGTTGGAACTATGTGTTGTGTAACTTGACTGAAAAACTACCAGTAGAAATGTTAAAATCAGCTCTGAAACAGACAAGAGTTATCTGCTCCATCGTCCTGGTTGGAAGCGAACCAACAGCAGGGTTTTCTATTAATAAATCCTCAGTGAAACTTAGAGGAATGAATCTCATAGTGAGGTGAAGGATGGACAGTCTGTCTTTTCTAATTCATCATGTCCCCACTGCTGTCTTCACGGAGCAGAAATAATGGAGCTGAAGTTCCCCTCTGTGTGTCGGTCTGTCTGTCCATCTGTGTTTTGGCAGGATTTTACTCCGTCAACCACACCGACTGCCTGCAGTCCCACCTCCACCACTGCTTCGATGGAATCACCGGAGAACTGGCCCACGCCTTTTTCCCGCCAACAGGGGAGATCCACTTTGACGACCACGAATACTGGATTCTGGGAAACATGCGCTTCAGCTGGAAGAAAGGCAATGCATCTCTATCATGTTTGCGGGAATCTTGAGTTCAGGGGTGCACCAAAACCAGAGGAAAAAATGACCCATAATCAGTGGCTCCGCACAGCTTTGAACAAAGAAAAAGAGTCACAGAATCATGAGGAAAAATTTTCAAATTGTTGAGAAAAAAGTTTGAAAATATGCAAATTTATGTGGAAAAAAGTATTGCATAATTATGTGGGAAAATAAAATATTCAATAAAATAATAAGAATAATAATTCAGTAATAATAAAAAATAGGATAGAGCTGCAAGCATGAATAAAGAAAAGTGAAAAGTAGTATTTTGGGGGGAAAATTGACAAGAAAAAAAACAAATTTATGAGGAAAAAAGTAACAAATTTGAGAAATAAACAAAATACGATGAAAGCTTAAAAGGGTCATTGACTGCATTTTTTTTCCCACATTGACAGCCCCCACAGTTCTTAATGAAATGTTTGTGACATATTTTGGTCAAATTACCTTGAATTATGTAATTATTGCACCATCCTTGTGAATCATCTTTGGCAGCCTTCCTCTGAACAGTTAATTTCAGTGCATGTCTCTTTAAATACCTACCCCAACAGCACACATACATCTGGCCTATGTCTGCCCAATGTACAAAGTTTGCATTGGGCAAGCTTGCAAACTTGCTGACATTGGCCCAACATATGTGTGCTGTTGGGGTAAGAGCTGCAGTTACAGACGTGGGCAAAATTGTTGGTACCCCTCTGTTAATGAAAGAAAAACCCACAATGGTCACAGAAATAACTTGAATCTGACAAAAGTGGTAATAAATAAAAATTCTATGAAAATTAACCAATGAAAATCAGACAATGCTTTTGAATTGTGGTTCAACAGAATTATTTTAAAAAACAATCTCATGAAACAGGCCTGAACAAAAATGATGGTACCCTTAACTTAATATTTTGTTGCACAACCTTTTGAGGCAATCACTACAATCAAACGATTTCTGTAACTGTCAATGAGACTTCTGCACCTCTCAGCTGGTATTTTGGCCCACTTCTCATGAGCAAACTGCTCCAGTTGTCTCAGGTTTGAAGGGTGCCTTCTCCAGACGGCATGTTTCAGCTCCTTCCACAGATGTTCAATAGGATTTAGATCAGGGCTCATAGAAGGCCACTTTAGAATAGTCCAATGTTTTGCTCTTAGCCATTCTTGGGTGTTTTTAGCTGTGTGTTTTGGGTCATTATCCTGTTGCAAGACCCATGACCTGCGACTGAGACCAAGCTGTCTGACACTAGGCAGCACATTTCTCTCTAGAATACCCTGATAGTCTTGAGATTTCATAGTACCCTGCACAGATTCAAGACACCCTGTGCCAGATGCAGCAAAGCAGCCCCAGAACATAACAGAACCTCCTCCATCTTTCACAGTAGTGACAGTGTTCTTTTCTTGGTATGCTTCATTTTTGCGTCTGTGAACATAGAGCTGATGTGCCTTGCCAAAAAGTTCCAGTTTTGTCTCGTCTGTCCATAGGACATTCTCCCAGAAGCTTTGTGGCTTGTCAACATGCAGTTTGGCAAATTCCAGTCTGGCTTTTTTATGATTTGTTTTCAACAGTGGTGTCCTCCTTGGTCGTCTCCCATGAAGTCCACTTTGGCTCAAACAATGACGGATGGTGCGATCTGACACTGATGTACCTTGACCTTGGAGTTCACCATGAATGTGTTTAGAGGTTGTTCTGGGCTCTTTTGTTACCATTCGTATTATCCGTCTCCTTCTGCGGCCACATCCAGGGAGGTTGGCTACAGTCCCGTGGATCTTAAATTTCTGAATAATATGTGCAACTGTAGTCATAGGAACATCAAGCTGCTTGGAGATGGTCTTATAGCCTTTACCTTTAACATGCTTGTCTATAATTTTCTTTCTAATCTCCTGAGACAACTCTCTCCTTTGCTTCCTCTGGTCCATGTTTAGTGTGGTACACACCATGCCACCAAACAGCACAGTGACTACTTGTCACCCTTTAAATAGGCCGACTGACTGATTACAAGTTTGTAGACACCTGTGATGTTAATTAGAGGACACATCTTGGTTGAACATGTCCCTATGGTCACATTATTTTCAATCTTTTCTAGGGGTACCATCATTTTTGTCCAGGCCTGTTTCATGAGTTTGCTTTTTAAAATAATTCTGTTGAACCACAATTCAAAAGCATTGTCTGATTTTCATTGGTTAATTTTCATGGAATTTTTATTTATTACCACTTTTGTCAGATTCAAGTTATTTCTGTGACTGTGGGTTTTTCTTTCATTAACAGAGGGGTACCAACAATTTTGTCCACATCTGTAACTCCACCCTCCCTCTGTCATCACTCTTGCCAGTCTTAGCTGCCTAGCTCCTAGCTTGGGTAGCGAGCCTGAGTCAACCAAAGCAAATTTGTCTTTAAGAATAAATGAAATAAAGCATCACTGGTGAACAGGGGTGTGCAGTTTCAGTTGTCGATTGGATATAACCGGTCCCTGGAGAACAATAAGCACAGAAACATTTGTGAATGGTGGCTCAAAGCTAGCTGATGCTAGCTACTAGCGTGCAAAATACAAGGGGGGGGGGGGCTGAAAAGTTCATAGGCTGAAAAGTTCATAGTGATCAACTTTGACCAAATGTGGTTTATTTTTCAACATAGTCTCCCCTTTGGTCCACACACTTCTTCCATTGGTGTTACAGCGCTTGGATCCCTGCGGTTGGAAAATAAACTACATTTGATCAAATTTGACCACTATGAACTCTTCAGGCTATGAACTTTTTAGCCCCCCCTTGTGGCAAACAAAATTAGCTGGATTGACAGTTGAGCTAATGCCAGGTGGAATGTCTGTCAGAATCTCCCTGGTGAGATGAGCTCTAGTGCTGTTTGACTGACTCCAACCGCCTGGCCAAGCTAATGCTAACAGTTCGATGTAGCATTACTTTTAAAAAAAATAACAAAATAAGACAGAATGACATGAGACATATTATCATCTGTGGATTAGTGAACCAGGCGGAAACAGGGATGTCTATGAGGGTGACTGAAATTTAAAGAAAATAATGATATAAACCATGCTTGGTACGCTAACTCCCGAGTAGCAATGTTAGCTTGAGTGCGTAGAGTTGCTGCGATATCAGGCTGGCTAATGATAGAGCAGTGGGCCGGTATCAAAAGTGGGTTTACCACGTTTATGACGTGCCCTAGCAAACCTGGAAGAGTTTGAATGGCTGCTCAGAGACGTAAATGATGTAGAGGCTATAGGTTTTTTTTGTTTTTTTTTTTTTTTTTTAAAGAAGTGTGTGTTTTAATAGACGAATTTCAGAAGGTTAAAACCTGCAAAAACACAATTTTTCAGTCAATGACCCCTTTTAAAGTGAAAAAAGTTGGAAAGTCTCCAATTAAAGAAAAAGTAATACCATCCATCCATCCATCTTCTACCGCTTTTCTGGATGTCTGGGTTGCAGAGGCAGCAGTTCAAGCAGAGAAGCCCAGACTTCCCTCTCCCCAGCCACCTGCTCCAGTTCTTAGGAGAGGATACCAAGGTGTTCCCACACCAGCTGGGAGACATAGTCTCTCCAGTGAGTCCTGGATCTGCCCGGGGTCTCCTCCCAGTGGGATGTGCCCGAAACACCTCAAGTGGGAGGCGTCCAGGAGGCATCCTGATCAGATGCCCATACCACCTCAATTGGCTCCTTTCAATGTGGAGGAGCAGCAGTTCTACTCTGAGCCTCTCCCGGATGACTGAGCTCCTCACCCTATCTCTGAGGGTGAGTCCACAATCCTACGAAGAAAGCTCATTTCAGCTGCTTGTATCAGTGATTTCATTCTTTCGGTCATTACCCAAAGCTCATGACCATAGGTGAAGGTAGGAACATAGATTGACTGGTAAATTGGCAGCTTTGCTTAGAGCTCAGTTCCCTCTTCACCACAACAGACCGGTACAACGTCCGCATCACTGCAGATGCTGCTCCGATCCATCTGTCAATCTCTTGCTCCATTCTCCCCTCACTCATGAATAAGACCCCAAGATACTTAAACTCCTCCACTTGGGGCAGGAGCTTATCCCCAACCCGGAGAGGACAATCCACCTTTTTCCGGCTGAGGACCATGGACTCTGACTTGGAGGTTCTGATTCTCATCCCAACCACTTCACACTCAGTGGCAAACCATCCCAGTAAGACTTGTAGGTCATTGCTGGATGAAGCCAACAGGACAACATCATCTGCAAACAACAGAGATGAGATCTTGTGGTCACCAAGCATGACACCCTCCATTCCCTGGCTGTGTCTAGAAATCCTGTCCTGTCACCAATCCTGTTGACAAAGGACAAAGGGCAGCCCTGGCGGAGTCCAACTCTCACTGGGAATGAGTCCGACCGAGTGTTGCAATACAAACCAAACTCTCACAACAGTCGTATAGAGACCGAATAGCTCATAACAACAAGTCCGATACCCCATACTCCAGAAGCACCCCGCACAAAAAGCCACGAGGTACGCGGTTGAATGCCTTCTCAAAGTCCAGAAAACACATGTAAACTGGTTGGGCAAACTCCCACAAACCCTTGAAGATTCTCGAGAGGGTAAAGAGCTGGTCCGATGTGCCACGACCAGGACGAAAACCACATTGCTCCTCCTGAATCCGAGGTTTGACCAACGGTCGGACTCTCCTCTCCAGTACCTTGGCATAGACCTTCCAAGGGAGGATGAAGAGTGTGATCCCTCTAAAGTTGGAGCACACTATCCAGTCCCCTTTTTTGAAGAGAGGAACCACCACCCCAGTTTGCCATGCCAAAGGCACTGCCCCCAACCTCCATGCAATGTTGCAGAGGCATGTCAACCATGACAGCCCTACAACATCCAGGGCCTTGAGGTACTCAGGGTGAATCTCGTCCATCCCTGGGGCCCGGCCACCAAAGAGATTTTTAACCACATTGGCGACCTCAGCCCCGATGATGGGTGAGTTGTCCCCCTCGTCCACAAGCCCTGCTTCCTCTGTGGAAGGCATGCCAGTGGGATTGAGGAGATCCTCGAAGTATTCCTTCCACCGCTCGATGATATCCCCTGTTGAAGTCAGCAGCGCCCCATCCGCACCATACACAGTGTGAACAGGGAGCTGCTTCCCACTCCTGAGTCGCTGGACAGTTTGCCAGAATCTCTTTGAGGTCGATCAAAAATCTTGTTCCACAGCCTCTCCGAACTCCCCCCACAATTTTGCTTCAGGAACCACCCAAGCTGAACTTCACTTGCCCTGCCGGTACACCTCAGCTGCTTCGGGACTCCCTCAAGCCAACCAAGCTTGATAGGACTCCTTCTTCAGCTTAATGCCCCCCCACACCACTGGTGTCCACCACTTTTTTCGGGGGTTGCCACCACGAGATGCACCGACGACCTTGCGGCCGCAGCTCTGGGCAGCCGCTTCAACAATGTAGGTGGATAACATAGCCCATTCAGACTCCCTCTCCAGACTCCCTCGGAATGTGGTTGAAGTTCTTCCAGAGGTGAGAGTTGAAGACCTCCCGGACAGGGGCCTCAGCCAGACTTTCCCAGCACACCCTCATGATACATTTGGGTCTGCCAGGTCTGAATGACATTCTCCCCTGCCATCGGATCCAACTCACCACCAGGTGGTGATCAGTTGACAGCAATGCACCTCTCTTTACCTGAGTGTCCAAGACATACGGTCACAGGTCTGATGACACAATAACAAAATCGATCATCGACCTGGGACCTAGGGTGTCCTGGTTCCAGGTGCACATATGGACACCCTTATGCTTGAACATGGTGTTCGTTATGGACAAACTGTGGTTAGCACAGAAGTCCAATAACTGAACACCATTCGGGTTCAGATCGGGCAGGCCGTTCCTCCCAATCACCCCCCTCCAGGTTTCACTGTCATTGCCCACGTGCGCATTGAAGTCCCCCAGTAGGACAATGAAGTCTCCAAGAGGAGCACTCTCCAGCACCCCAGTCAGAGACTCCAAAAAGAATGGGTACTCTGAACCATCATTTGGTACATAGGCACAAATGATGGTCAGGACCCGTTTCCCAACCCGAAGGCGCAGGGAAACAACCCTTTTGTCCACCAGGGAAAACTCAAATATAGAGGCCCCAAGGTGGGGGGATACAAGAATACCCACCCCTGCTCGTTGCCTCTTGCCTGGGGCAACTCCAGAGTAGGCCAAGCTCCAGCCCCTCTCCAAGAGACTGGTTCTGGAACCAGAGCTGTGTGTTGAGGTGAGGCCAACTATATCTGGAAGGTACAGTATCTCTCAACCTCATGCATCAGCTCAGGCTCCTTCCCCACCAGAGGGGTGACATTCCAAGTCCCAAAAGCCAGTTTAGGAAGCTTGGAATCAGACCGCCAAGGTCTCCACCTTCGACTGCCACCAGATCCACATAGCACCGGAAAGTAATACATTTATAGAGAAATACATTTATAGAGAAAGCAATACATTTATAAGAAAAAAAAAAAAGCTAATTTGAAAGGGAAAAAGCTACAGATTTATTTTTAAAAAAAGTCAGATTTATGTAAAAAAAAAAAAAAGGATCTACAGGACAAACAACATTAAGAAAAGCTCCAAATCTAATTTAAATAAAGAAATCACAAATGTACTAAAAAGGTGCATATTTATGATAGAAAAAAATCCCCATACTTATGGGGAAAAGAGTTTCAAATTCATGAGAAATAAACAAATTACAGCACATTCAGAAAGGATTCACAACACTTTACTTTTTTCACATTTTGTTATGTTGTAGAGGAAAGGATGTGAGGTGAGGCACAAGCTGGATGACACAGGATCTTCATTTTTCCTCTAACAACATAATACAGCCATGAGCCTCCAGCGCAAACGCGCTGGGGCTGAAAACCCCCATAAAGGGAACTCCCTCGGTTGTTGTGCGTTTGCCTTTTATAGCTTTAATCTCGTGCATAACGACCGAGGATTCCGACATTATGCATGTTGCATGGACAAAGAGAATGTGTGGCGCAATTATCATAACAACTTGAAACATAAGTTACAATACATTCACCCACCTGCATCTTCACTTGCCAGCTTAGTGCAGTAGGGGGCAAAAGGCACCTCTTTGTCTGGTTGGCTCCAGGCTACTCTTCCTCTCCCTGGGAGGTGTATAGAGCTAACTGTCTCGTTTGATTCCACCCAGAGACACTTCCTCCTTCAGTCATAATTCTCCTCTCCACCCTGCATCCTGGGTGTGAAGGAAAACCCCCAAACACTGTGTATTTTGTCCACCACACAGCACCCCCCCCCCTTCCCGAACACCCAGAAGGGGTTCTAATCCCCCGGCTCTTTGGGCTCAAGTCGGCGTCCATAGCAGCTGCAGTGGGGGTTGTCGATCTAGTAGAACCGTCCTACTGGTGAAGTGTATTGGAGGACATGTCAGCCTGTGGAGGGAAAGCAGGAGGGGAGAAAACACCTTATGCTTCGCCCCGGGTTCCAACACGTTGAACGGTCCGTGGGTGCATGGCGTCCGGTACACATCATGCTTGACTGAAACAAAACCGGCATTCTGCAGGCTTTTTGGGACGAAGGTGTGGAGAAAGCAAAGGTGGGCCGGCCCAGTGTGTTAAAAGCCTCTGGGCCGTGCAAAAATTGTGTGGGCGGATCAGCCTCGGTGTGGGATTTTGGGACAAACTCTCCGGGGATCCGCAGCAGCAGAGAAAAGCACCTTCTGCCAAATTTCCTTTAGATGCTGGCACAGCCTTAAAAGGATCTGGGGAAGGCAATTGGCCCAATTTCCCGAGGATGCATAGTGGCTGAAAAAATTAAGCCCTTTCAGGGAAACTGCCAAATCTTCTTTAGGTGCGGGCGCAGTCCTAAATGATCCGGGGAAGGCGGTCGGCCCAATTCCCCGGGGATGCGCAGTGGCTGAGAAACAAATATAAGTCCTTTCGGTGAGGCTGCCCGACTCCTTTAGGAGCGTAGTGCAGGCCTAAAGGATCCGGGGAAGGTGATCGGCCCTGTTCCTGGGGATTTGCAGCGGTTGAGGACAATATATAAGTTCTTGGAGCCGGCTTGTCCCTGGTGCATGGCAGGCGCGTCTGGCGCATCGACCACATAGCCATATGTTGTGTCATCCTCGTAATCCCGCAGAGTGCACACAGGGCTTCTGTGTGCCGAAACCCCGCTGTCGGGAGGTGAAGCCAGGGTCCAGGACTGAAATGGCGCAGATGGCGCTGATGCGCTCCCTCCTTGCAGTTTCTGCGGGTGTGCTTGTTTCGCTCTCCATGGTGCGTCTTGGTCCCAGCGTAGGGAACGAATAGGTGCTCCCTGGCCTGTCAGGTCACCAGTGTGGAGAAGGGATGGCAGGCGATCCATGGCAATTCAGATTCCACAGCATGGTGAAAGGGATAGACGCTCCATCTCACGTCGCAGGTTACCAGTGTAGAGGAAAGGATGTGAGGTGAGGCACGAGCTGGACGACACAGAATCTTTATTTTTCCTCTAACAACATAATACAGCCATGAGCCTCCAGCGTGAATGCGCTGGGGCTGAAAACCCCCATAAAGGGGGGACTCCCTCAGTCGCTGTGCGTTTGCCTTTTATAGCTTTAATCTCGTGCATAATGACCGAGACTTCTGACATTATACATGTTGCCTGGACAAAGAGACTGTGTGGCACAATTATCATTACAATTTGAAACATAAGTTACAATCCATTCACCCCCCTGCGTCTTCACATGCCAGCTTGGTGCAGCAGGGGGCAAAAAACACTGTGTATTATGTCCACCGCAATGTTACAGCCTTATTCCAAAATGGAATTAATTCATTTTTTTCCTCAAAATTCTACACACAACACCCCATAATGACAATGTGAAAAAAAATTTTTTTTTGAGATTTTTGAAAATTTAATAAAAATAAAAAACTAAGAAATCACATGTACACAAGTATTCACAGCCTTTGCTCAATACTTTGTGGATGCATCTTTGGCAGCAATTATAGCCTCAAGTCTTTTTGAATATGATACCACAAGCTTGGCACACCTATCTTTGGACAGTTTCCCCCCATTCCTCTTTGCAGCACCTCTCAAGCTCCATCAGGTTGGATGGGAAGCGTCGGTGCACAGCCATTTTCAAATCTCTCCAGAGACGTTCAATTGGATTCAAGTCTGGGCTCTGGCTGGGCCACTCAAGGACATTCACAGAGTTGTCCTGAAGCCACTCCTTTGATATCTTCGCTGTGTGCTTAGGGTCATTGTCCTGCTGAAAGATGAACTGTCGCCGCAGTCAGAGGTCAAGGGCACTTTGGAGTAGGTTTTGATCCAGGATGTCTCTGTACATTGTTGCATTCATCTTTCCCTCTATCCTGACTAGTCTCCCAGTTCCTGCCACTGAAAAACATCCACACAGCATGATGCCACCACCACCATGCTTCACTGTAGGGATGTATTGGCCTGGTGATGAGCAGTGCCTTGTTTCCGCCAAACATGATGCCTTGCATTCACGCCAAAGAGTTCAATCTTTGTCTCATCAGATCAGAGAATTTTGTTTCTCATGGTCTGAGAGTCCTTCAGGTGCCTTTTGGCAAACTCCAGGTGGGCTGCCATGTGCCTTTTACTAAGGAGTGGCTTCCATCTGGCCATTCTACTATACAGGCCTGATTGGTGGATTGCTGCAGAGATGGTTGTCCTTCTGGAAGGTTCTCCTCTCTCCACAGAGGAACGTTGGCGCTCTGATAGAGTGACCATTGGATTCTTGGTCACCTCCCGGACTAAGGCCCTTCTCCCCAATCACTCAGTTCAGACAGCCGGCCAGCTCTAGGAAGAGTCCTGGTGGTTCCAAACACCTTCCATTTACGGATGATGGCACCCACTGTGCTCATTGGGACCTTCAAAGCAGCAGAAATTTTTCTGTACCCTTCCCCAGATTTGTGCCTTGAGACAATTCTGTCTCAGAGGTCTACAGACAACTCCTTTGACTTCATGCTTGGTCTGTGCTCTGACATGCACTGTTAACTGTGGGACCTTCTATAGACAGGTATGTGTCTTTCAAAATCATGTCCAATCAACTGAATTTACCACAGGTGGACTCCAATGAAGCTGTAGAAACATCTCAAGGATGATCAGTGGAAACAGGATGCACCTGAGCTCAATTTTGAGCTTTATGGCAAAGGCTGTGAATACTTATGCACATGTGATTTCTTAGTTTTTTATTTTTAATAAATTTGCAAAAATCTCAAACATTTTTCACATTCTCATTATGGGGTATTGTGTGCAGAATTTTGAGGAAAAAAATGAATTTAATCCATTCTGAAATAAGGCTGTGACATAACAAAATGTAGAAAAAAGTGAAGCGCTGTGAATACTTTCCAGATGCACTCTACAATAAAGGCTTAAATAAAAAAAAGGGTCAAAGTTTAAAAGAAAGGTCTCAAATTGAAGAAAAAAGCATAAAAAATGTATAAGAAAAGCAATAGCTAATTTATGTGAAAAAGGTGGAAAAAAATTACAAATGTAGCTGAAAAATGCTAATCTAAAAGAAAAAAAATAAGAGCTGCAAATCTGAGGAAAAAAACTCACCAATGTACAAAAATGTGGAAATTTAAAAAGCACAAAAATAATATTCACGAGAAAATTCAAGGAAAAACAAATCCTCCATGTTTGTGTTGCAGGGGTTTGGCTGACGGATCTTGTCCATGTGGCAGCTCATGAAATCGGCCACGTTCTGGGACTCATGCACTCCATGGACCCGAAAGCTCTCATGCACCTGAATGCAACTCTGACCGGACGCAAGCTGATCACCCAGGACGAGGTGTGGGGTTTACACCGACTCTACGGTACATCCATTTTCTTTATTCTGCCTTCATTCCTAACAGAATAAACTAAAATATATCTTGCTCCAGCTCAGCCTGTGTTACAATCACAGTGCCATTTTCTATGAGAACTGTCCTCCAATATCATCATAAACCTTCTATATTATGTTACAGAACTAAATAAAATGACTTTGAACCACCTATTCTAAGCACAAATGCAAAAAAAACTTCCATCTTTTCTCATAGATTTGCAAGTTTTTTCCTTAAAAGTGAAGTTAATCCCTTCCACAGCATGTGGGACACCATGTGGTGGCGCCTGTCTCTGTTTCACTGACTAATGTAAGTAGTGAAAGCTACAGTCCTCTGGTAGCTCTCTGCGTTAACTTTCCCCATTCTATTGTGCTGAGCACCAAGCTAGAAGGTGGAAAGTACCATTTTTATATGGTCTTTGGTATGACCCAGCTGGGATTTGAACCCATGACGGTTGTGGGGCAGATGCTCTACCAACTTGGCCACAACTCTGGTCTTTTTTGCTCATAAATTTGCAAACTTTTTCTTGTGAATTTTCATTTTTTATCATAAATTTGTGACTTTTTTCTCAAATGTGCATTTTTTTTCATGAATTTGCAACTTTTTTCCTGTAAATTTTCAACTTTTTTCCTCATAGATTTGGAAAATGTTTCTTGCAAATTTACAACTTTTTTGCTATAAATTTTGAACTTTTTAATCATAAATTTGTGATTTTTTTTTTCCTTATAAATCTGCAACTTTTTTCTAAAAAAAAATTGGCACTTTTTTTCCTCATAAATTTGTAACTTTTTTCTCAAAAATTTTTGGATTTCTTCTCATAAATTTGCAAAAATTTTCTTGTGAATTTACAACTTTTCTCCTGTAAATTTTCAACTTTTTTCTAATAAATTTATGACTTTTTTTTCTCAAAAAATTAACTTGTTTCATAAATCTGCAACTTTTTTCCTTTAAATTTTCATCCTTTTTCTCATAAATTTGCAACTTTTTTCCTCATAAATCGGACAGTTTTTTCCTCAGAAAATTTGCAACCTTTTTCTCAAAAATTTGGAACTTTTTTCATAACTTTGCAACTTTTTTCACTCTAAATTTTCAATTTTTTACAATAAATTTGTGACTTTTCTCAAAAAATTACATTTTTTCCTCATAAATTTGTTACTTTTTCTACAAAAAATTTGGGACTTTTTTCTCGTAAATTTGCAGCTTTTTTCATGGAGATTTTCATCTTTTTTTCTCAGGTCTGCAAAATTTTTCTTGCGAATTTACAACTTTCCTCCTGCAAATTTTCAACTTTTTTTCCTCATAAATTTGTGACTTTTCCCCCCAAAAAACTGCAACTTTTTTCATAAATCTGCAATTTTTTCTTTGAATTTTCATGATTTTTCCTCATAAATGTGCTTTTTTCCCTCATAAATCTTTTTTCTCAAAAATTTGCAACTTTTTTCATAAATCTGCAACTTTTTCACTCTAAATTTTTAACTTTTTATAATAAATTTGTGCCTTTTTTTCCTCATAAATCTGAGACTTTTCTCAAAGAAAGAGCATTTTTTTCCCCTCATAAATTTGTGACCTTTTTCATAGAAAGTTTCATCTTTTTTCTCAGAAATTTGAAAAAAAAAATGTGAATTTACAACTTTCCTCCTGGAAATTTTCAACTTTTCTCATAAATTTGCAACTTTTTTCCTTTAAATTTTTTATATTTTTCTCATAAATTTGCAACTTTTTTCCTTTAAATTCTTATCTTTTTTCCTCATAAATTTGCAGCTTTTTTCCTCATCTTCTGGCTGCTCCCTTTAGGGGTCACCACAGTGGATCATCTGCCTCCATCCCACCCTTTCCCTTCATCTTCCTCTGTAACACCAACCCTCTCCATGTCCTCCTTCACTACATCCATGAATCTTCTCTGTGGTCTTCCTCTTTTCCTCCTGCCTGGCAGCTCCATCTACAACAGCCTTTGTCCAATATCTCCACTATCCCTCCTCTGCACATGTCCAAACCACTAACTTTTTTCCCCATAAATCTGACTTTTTTTCCTCAAAACTTTGCAACTTTTTCTGACTTTTGTCAAAAATGTTTACTTTTTCATAAATTTGCAACTTTTTTCACTCTAAATTTTCAACTTTTTATAATAACTGACTTTTTTCTTCATAAATTGGTGATGTTTTTTCTAAAAAAAAAGAAGCTATTTTTTCTCATAAATTTTCTACTTTTTTCCTCATAAAGCTGACTTTTTTTCTCAAAAAAATGCATTTTTTTCTCAAAAAAAATTTTGATTTTTTTTTCTCATAAATTTGTAACTTTTTTAAATAAATTTTCATCTTTTTTTCTCATAAATTTGATTTTTTTTTTCTTGTTTATTACTCCCCAGGGACTAGACATATGCTATTGACCACTCACACCACACACCCCTGTCTCTGGAAATGCTTTATTTGGGATTTTAAACTCTACATTCAGCCAATATTTGTTAGTATGTTACTTAGCCCAATGGCCAAAGCTAAAGGCCAACATTAGCCTAAACATGGTGTCACCATCACAACAGAAATTTTAGAGAAATGGTAAAAGAGGGAGGGTGGGCTGAACTGGAGCTCATTAGCATTTAAAGCAGCATGCCATAAAAACAGCCTGTTTTGAGAAGAGCTCCTTACCCGTGTGTAAAATGGTGCTGCAGTAATCAAAGCCTAAGGTGTTTTGGCCAAATCATGCCACAGACATTTTATTAACACCACTGGGAGGTAGAGCTGGGCGATATATAAAAAAAATTCCAGCCACCATAATTTTTTTCATATTGATTGATATCAATATACAGCCGTGGACAAAATTATTGGTACCCCTCTGTTAATGAAAGAAAAACCCACAATGGTCACAGAAATAACTTGAATCTGACAAAAGTGGTAATAAATAAAAATCCTATGAAAATTAACCAATGAAAATCAGACAATGCTTTTGAATTGTGGTTCAACAGAATTACTTTAAAAAACAAAGTCATGAAACAGGCCTGGACAAAAATGATGGTACCCCTAGAAAAGATTGAAAATAATGTGACCATAGGGACATGTTCAACCAGGATGTGTCCTCTAACTAACATCACAGGTGTCTACAAACTTGTAATCAGTCAGTCGGCCTATTTAAAGGGTGACAAGTAGTCACTGTGCTGTTTGGTGACATGGTGTTTACCACACTAAACATGGACCAGAGGAAGCAAAGGAGAGAGCTGTCTCATGAGATTAGAAAGAAAATTATAGACAAGCATGTTAAAGGTAAAGGCTATAAGGCCATCTCCAAGCAGCTTGATGTTCCTGTGACTACAGTTGCACATATTATTCAGAAATTTAACATCCACGGGACTGTAGCCAACCTCCCTGGACGTGGCCACAGGAGGAGACGGATAATGCGAATGGTAACAAAAGAGCCCAGAACAACCTCGAAACACATTCATGGTGAACTCCAAGGTCAAGGTACATCAGTGTCAGATCGCACCGTCCGTCGTTGTTTGAGCCAAAGTGGACTTCATGGGAGACGACCAAGGAGGACACCACTGTTGAAAACAAATCATAAAAAAGCCAGACTGGAATTTGCCAAACTGCATGTTGACAAGCCACAAAGCTTCTGGGAGAATGTCCTATGGACAGACGAGACAAAACTGGAACTTTTTGGCAAGGCACATCAGCTCTATGTTCACAGACGCAAAAATGAAGCATACCAAGAAAAGAACACTGTCACTACTGTGAAAGATGGAGGAGGTTCTGTTATGTTCTGGGGCTGCTTTGCTGCATCTGGCACAGGGTGTCTTGAATCTGTCCAGGGTACAATGAAATCTCAAGACTATCAAGGTATTCTAGAGAAAAATGTGCTGCCCAGTGTCAGACAGCTTGGTCTCAGTCGCAGGTCATGGGTCTTGCAACAGGATAATGACCCAAAACACACAGCTAAAAACACCCAAAAATGGCTAAGAGCGAAACATTGGACTATTCTAAAGTGGCCTTCTGTGAGCCCTGATCTAAATCCTATTGAACATCTGTGGAAGGAGCTGAAGCATGCCGTCTGGAGAAGACGGCATGTTTCAGCTCCTTCAAACCTGAGACGCTTCAAACCTGAGACAACTGGAGCAGTTTGCTCGTGAGGAGTGGGCCAGAATACCTGCTGAGAGGTGCAGAAGTCTCATTGACAGTTACAGAAATCGTTTGATTGCAGTGATTGCCTCAAAAGGTTGTGCAACAAAATATTAAGTTAAGGGTACCATCATTTTTGTCCAGGCCTGTTTCATGAGTTTGTTTTTTAAAATAATTCTGTTGAACCACAATTCAAAAGCATTGTCTGATTTTCATTGGTTAATTTTCATAGAGTTTTTATTTATTACCACTTTTGTCAGATTCAAGTTATTTCTGTGACCATTGTGGGTTTTTCTTTCATTAACAGAGGGGTACCAACAATTTTGTCCACGTGTGTACATTGCAATATAAATCAAATCACTATATCTGTCAAGCTTAAAGGTTCCTTTTAACTCCTAAGTAAGATTTGAAGCTATAAATATTTATTTTCTGTCAGAAGTTGAACTTGACAAATGTAGTGCAGAACATTATACAACTGTATTTCAAATAATTATAAAACATAAAATATGAATATTTTATAATATTCTGCTCAGCAATTTGCCAATAGCTGAGTTAAGTACATACCCAAAGCACTGCAGTCGTGTCTACTTGTTTAGTGATGCGGCCTTCACTATATTTGTCCCACTGTCTGTTGTGATGCAGACTTGTTTGTCTTCACTCAGTCTCCAGGATGCTTCAGTCAGTCTTAAAGCAATGACTTCACCCGTATGGTCTGCAGGAAAGTTTGAAGACATTTGCTTTTTAAATTCCAATCTTGATCCTGAAACTGGGGAGGGTACCACAGCTGTGGAAAACATCTTGTGTGGTACCTGTACCAAAAACTTCCCACCCCAAAGACCTGAACAGCTACAGACCGGTGGCCTTGACGTCCCACTTGATGAAGACCCTGGAGAGACTGCTCCTTGCTCACCTCCGCCCCCTGGTGGAACCAGCGATGGATCCACTCCAGTTCGCCTACCAGCATGGCATTGGGGTGGAGGATGCGGTGATCTTCCTCCTTCACCGTTCTCTGTCCCACCTGGAGAAGCCCGGGAATATGGTGAGGATCATGTTCTTTGACTTCTCCAGTGCTTTCAACACCATCCAACCGATGATCCTGAAGGACAAGCTGCTGCGCGCAGGGGTGGACCAGCACCTGTCATCATGGATCCTGGACTACCTCACGAACCGGCCTCAGTTTGTGAGAACCCGGGACTGTGTGTCCGACACGATCATCAGTAGCACGGGGGCCCCCCAGGGAACGGTGCTGGCTCCCTTCCTGTTCACTCTTTATACTGCGGACTTCTCACACAACACAACACACTGCCATCTACAGAAGTTCTCTGATGACTCTGCGATCGTTGGCCTCATCTCCAATGGAGATGAAGCTGAGTACAGAGGGCTTATCCAGGACTTCGTGGACTGGTGCCATCGGAACTGCCTCCAGATCAACGCGAGGAAAACTAAGGAGCTGGTGGTGGACTGCCGCAGGCATGGGCAGCCCCTCACAGTACCAGTAAATATACAGGGAACAGACATCGAGATGGTGACATCCTATAAGTACCTGGGTATTCATCTGAACAATAAACTAGACTGGTCACACAATACTGATGCACTCTACAAGAAGGGACAGCGCAGGCTGTTCCTGCTGAGGAGACTCAGGTCTTTTGGTGTACAAGGGGCGCTGCTGAAGTCATTCTATGACACGGTGGTGGCATCAGCCATCACTTTTGGAGTGGTCTGCTGGGGCAGTGGCATTACTGCAGCCGATAGGAAGAGACTGAACAAACTGATTAAGAAAGCTAGCTCTGTCCTGGGGCAGCGCCTTGATCCGATGGAGGAGATAGGAGAGAGAAGGACGGTGGCTAAACTGTCATCTCTGCTGGAGTCCGAGTTCCACCCTATGCAGGACATACTGAATGCACTGAGGAGCTCATTTAGCAGCAGACTACATCATCCCAGGTGCACAACCGAGAGGTTTCGTAGGTCCTTCCTACCAACGGCTGTCAGACTGTACAACCTAAGCAGGGCTGCTCGCAGAGATAGCAAAAAGACGTAACAAACTAATAGTTTTTTGAATGCAAAAGATGCAATAGACTTACACAATGGTCCCCTCCGGCATACAACTAGGAACATACCGGTCGCTATGGAGGGTGAGAATATGTATGGGCACATAATCATACCATGTAGGATAACTAAGTAGACGGTTATGCTGTTTCATTCCATCTAGCAACAATGCTCTGCACTGTGTGTGTTTATATATTTGCATATTTATTCCATCTAGCTACAATGCTCAGCACTGGGTGTGTGTTTATATATTTATATATCTACATATTATTCCATCTAGCTACATTGCTCCGCACTGTGTGTGTTTATATACTTGCATATTTATTCCACCTAGCTGCAATGCTCCGTACTGTGGGTGTTTATATATTTACATATTTATTCCATCTAGCTACAATGCTCTGCACTGTGTGTTCATATATTCATATATTTATTCCATCCAGCTACAATGCTCTGCACTGTGTGTCTGTGTGTGTGTGTATATATATATATTTTATAGTAATACGTACATATGTATATTAGCTGCTCTTGCTTGCTTGTTTTTTTTCTTGCCTTCTGATTGTTGCTCTGAGTGTTGCTATCCCTGTGCTGTTGCAATCCTGGAATTTCCCCGTTGTGGGACTAATAAAGGCTTATCTTATCTTATCTTATCTTGATCAATGAAGTGGGCAGTGAGGCTCATATATGGTTCAGATGTGAGACTTGACCACAAATCTGATGTAGTAGCGAAGTATGGTACACTTTGAAGCTAATTTTCAACAGTTTCTTGACATTCTGTGTACAGCTGGGGAAGTGTCATCTGGGAGAAATATTTGCGGTCAGGGAGTTGGTAACAAGGGTCAATTACTTTAATCAGCCGCTTAAATCCGACATTTTTAACTGTGCTTTAATAGCCAAAATGTCTCCGCACTACTGAATTCTTCCGACCCTACTTTTCAACAATCTCCTAGTCTACTGAGCATTGAACGGCGTCTGTTTCAGTGTATTCATTGGAAACGCTGCCATTGGACTTTTCATTAATGTTTTCTGTCATTATTTTCTTTTTAACCTGCTCCAACTCCACCCCCGCCCTCCCAGCGGTGTCGACGCCAGCCCCCGGGCCCCAGATGCCAAAAGACACCCCCCCCCCCAGTGGGCCCACGCCCACCCCAGTGCCCCCAACCCACGCCCTGGGAGCCTCAGGCCCCCACGCCCAGGGAAGGCGGCAGAAAGGTACAGGGAGCCCCACGGGGAGCCAGCCCCAATCCAAGGAGCCCACGTGGCCAGGATGTACCAGAAGGCGCCATCCCCTCAGTTCAGCACCCCTCCCCCACCAGCACATACACTCACTTTCACGTACTCACTCGTACTCACATGCATTCGCTCACTCACTCTCACCCTCTCCTTGACACAGTCTTACACTCGCACTCCCACACTTGTTCAGTCTCACTCCCATTCCCACTCGCCCTCAGTCACTTGCATACACATGCTTCCTTCCACTCACGCTCACTCATATACAGTGGATATAAAAAGTCTACACAGCCCTGTTCAAATGCCAGGTTTTTGTGATTTAAAAAAATGAGACTAAGATAAATCATTTCAAAACTTTTTCCACCATTAATGTGACCTATAACCTGTACAATCCAATTGAAAAACAAACTGAAATCTTTTAAGGGGAAAAATAAAAAACTTACAATAACCTGGTTGCATAAATATGCACACCCTTAAACTAATACTTTGTTGCAGCACCTTTGGCTTTTATTACAGCACTCAGTCTTTTGGGGTAGGAGTCTATCAGCGTGGCACATCTTGATGTGGCAATATTTGTCCACTCTTCTTTGAAAAACAGTCCAAATCTGTCAGATTGTGAGGGCATCCCCTGTGCACAGCCCTCTTCAGATCACCCCACAGATGTTCGATCGGATTCAGGTCTGGACTCTGGCTAGCATTTTCCAAAACCTTAATCTTCTTTTGGTGAAGCCATTCTTTTGTTGATTTGGATGTGTGCTTTGGGTCATTGCCGTGCTGAAAGATGACGTTCCTCTTCATCTTCAGCTTGTACCAAATATACCTTTTGGAATTACTGCCAAAAAGTTCAACCTTGGCTTCATCAGACCATAACACATTTTCCCACATGCATTTGGGAGATTTCAAATGTGTTTTTGCAAAATGTAGCCGGGCTTGGATGTTTTTCTTTGTAAGATAAGGCTTCCGTCTTGCCAACCGAGATGGGAGATTGTTGTCACATGTACAAAACAGCCAGTACTTGCCAGAAATTCCTGCAGTTCCTTCAGTGTTACTGTCGGCCTCTTGGCAGCCTCCCTGACCAGTTTTCTTCTCGCCTCTTCATCAGTTTTATCGACATGGACAAAGAACTGTAAGGTGTGGATAAAACTGCTTGGCACTCCAGAAGAGGCTAAAGTAATAATGATTAGAGAAATGGAGGAATTAGACAAATTTAAACCTTAGCCCTGATGCAAGAATAACAGTGCAGTAAGATTATGAGTGGAGATTTTTGTGTTCTTTTTCCTTTTGGTGTACATTGTTGACATAACTTATGATTAGTACTTTAACCAATCATCCTTCCTCATTTAATAATGAAAGTGTATTAAGATAAGATAAGATAAGATAAGCCTTTATTAGTCCCACAACGGGGAAATTCCAGGATTGCAACAGCACAGGGATAGCAACACTCAGAGCAACAATCAGAAGGCAAGAAAAAAAAAAAAAAAAAAAAAAAAAGCAAGCAAGAGCAGCTAATATACATATGTACATATTACTATAAAATATATACGTATATACACACACACACACACACACACACACAGACACACAGTGCAGAGCATTGTAGCTGGATGGAATAAATATATGAATATATGAACACACAGTGCAGAGCATTGTAGCTAGATGGAATAAATATGTAAATATATAAACACCCACAGTACGGAGCATTGCAGCTAGGTGGAATAAATATGCAAGTATATAAACACACACAGTGCGGAGCAATGTAGCTAGATGGAATAAATATATAGATATATAAATATAAACACACCCAGTGCAGAGCATTGTAGCTAGATGGAATAAATATGTAAATATATAAACACACACAGTGCAGAGCATTGTTGCTAGGTGGGATGAAACAGCATAACCGTCTATTTAGTTATCCTACATGGTATGATTATGTGCCCATACATATTCTCACCCTCCATAGCGACCGGTATGTTCCTAGTTGTATGCCGGAGAGGACCATTGTGTAAGTCTATTGCATCTTTTGCATTCAAAAAAAAAAACTATTAGTTTGTTACGTCTTTTTGCTATCTCTGCGAGCAGCCCTGCTTAGGTTGTACAGTCTGACAGCCGTTGGTAGGAAGGACCTACGAAACCTCTCGGTTGTGCACCTGGGATGATGTAGTCTGCTGCTAAATGAGCTCCTCAGTGCATCCAGTATGTCCTGCATAGGGTGGAACTCGGTCTCCAGCAGAGATGACAGTTTAGCCACCGTCCTTCTCTCTCCTATCTCCTCCATCGGATCAAGGCGTTGCCCCAGGACAGAGCTAGCTTTCTTAATCAGTTTGTTCAGTCTCTTCCTATCGGCTGCAGTGATGCCACTGCCCCAGCAGACCACTCCAAAAGTGATGGCTGATGCCACCACCGTGTCATAGAATGACTTCAGCAGCGCCCCTTGTACACCAAAAGACCTGAGTCTCCTCAGCAGGAACAGCCTGCGCTGTCCCTTCTTGTAGAGTGCGTCAGTATTGTGTGACCAGTCTAGTTTATTGTTCAGATGAATACCCAGGTACTTGTAGGATGTCACCATCTCGATGTCTGTTCCCTGTATATTTACTGGTGCTGTGAGGGGCTGCCCATGCCTGCGGCAGTCCACCACCAGCTCCTTAGTTTTCCTCGCGTTGATCTGGAGGCAGTTCCGATGGCACCAGTCCACAAAGTCCTGGATAAGCCCTCTGTAGGGCAATTTGAGAAGTCAGAGAGAAACAGCCACCAGAAATGGCAAGAACCAAGCAGACCGCCCGTAAATCCACCGGAGGAAAAGCTCCCAGGAAGCAGTTGGCTACCAAGGCCGCCCGCAAGAGCGCCCCGGCCACCGGCGGAGTGAAGAAGCCCCACCGCTACAGGCCCGGTACCGTGGCTCTGAGGGAGATCCACCGCTACCAGAAGTCCACCGAGCTGTTGATCCGCAAGCTGCCCTTCCAGCGCCTGGTCCGGGAGATCGCTCAGGACTTCAAGACCGACCTGCGCTTCCAGAGCTCCGCCGTCATGGCTCTGCAGGAGTCCAGTGAGGCTTACCTGGTAGGTCTGTTCGAGGACACCAACCTGTGCGCCATCCACGCCAAGAGGGTCACCATCATGCCCAAAGACATCCAGCTGGCCCGCCGCATCCGCGGAGAGAGAGCTTAGAGTCACCGCCTCACACCCCAACACATTCTCAATTAGGGCAAATTGAAGCTGAAACCTTTGTCAGTACTGAACAGCAACCACAAGACATTTTAGGAGATATTGACCCAGACAATAATTATTTTAATCATATTAATAATAAGTGTGTTTATTATGATGAACAACAATTAAATGGAATTATGAATTCGGATCAGACATTGACAATAATACATATTAATAGTAGGAGTCTCTATGCAAACTTTGATAGTATTAAGGAGTTTTTAAAACAATTTAACACACCATTTAGGATTATTGCAATAAGAAACATGGATTAATGAAGAAAAAGATGTAAATTTTGAACTATATGGATATGAGATGTACACACAAAATAGGAAATGTAAAAGTGGTGGTGGGGTAACACTGTATCTTGATAGAAAATTAAAAAGTAAAAAAGTGGACAGCATGACATCAACAGTGAATAAAAGTATGGAATGTTTAACAATTGAAATTACGATGGAAAATAGAAAAAACATAATAGTAAGTTGTATATATAGAGCACCGGGATCTGATATGGAAAAATT
The DNA here is from genome assembly GCA_020510985.1 of Pholidichthys leucotaenia. Classification (NCBI taxonomy): domain Eukaryota; kingdom Metazoa; phylum Chordata; class Actinopteri; order Cichliformes; family Pholidichthyidae; genus Pholidichthys; species Pholidichthys leucotaenia. The sequence continues at coordinate 200,835,700 of CM035843.1, read as the reverse complement.
TAGAAATGGGATGGAAAAGATGTATACAAAAATAAGACAAAAAGATATCTTTATTTGTGGTGACTTTAATATAGATTTAATGAAAACAAAACAACATAAACCAACTGAAGATTTCTTAGATACAATGTAAAGCTTAACCTTATTTCCAAAGATTTCAAAACATACGAGAATAACGACACACTGTGCTACCTTGATAGATGACATTTTTACTAATGTTATTGAATATAATATGGTGAGTGGTATACTAATAAATGACATTAGTGACCACCTGCCTGTATGTATGGAGCTGCTCTGTAGCTGACCGCAAGGCGCTGCAGCGGGTGGTGAAAACCGCCCAACGCATCACAGGGACTCCACTTCCAGCTATAGAGGATGTCTACAGGAAAAGATGTCTGCGCCGGGCAGGCAGCATTCTTAGGGACTCAAACCATCCTGCTCATGGACTGTTCCAGCTTCTCCCCTCCAGAAGACGTTTCAGAAGCCTTCGGACTAGAACCAGCAGGTTTAGGAACAGTTTCTTTCCAACAGCTGTCACGTTATTGAACTTAGTTCCCCGCTGACTCTCTTACAATCATCTTTTACCATCCTCACCTGTACATAACTGCATAACTACATAACTACATCTAACTTATTGCACATTATTTGCACATAACAGTACTTTTAACTTTCTGCACTGCTGCATATATTTGCATATATTTGCTTAAATTGCACATACTGTTAATTACCGTATATACTGCACTGCTGTCCTTTGCACTTCTGATTGGATGCTAAACTGTTTCGTTACCTTGTATTCATACATGTGTAATGACAATAAAGTTGAATCTAATCTAATCTAATCTAATCTAATTTGTTTCTTTAGATGTTAATTATAGGGTTAATGAGAGTAAGAATAATAATAAACCATGTAAAAAGATTATCTATAAAAGAATACAAAGAGAAGATAGAATCAGTGCTTTAAAAGAAGACTTAATGTTATAGAATTGGGATGTTGTCTATAGAGAGAAAAAAGTGGACTTGGCATATGATAAATTTATTGATATATTTAAATCATGATATGATTAAAAACTGTCCAATTAAAGAAATTAATAAAAAATATAAATACAAAAATTGCCTGTGGTAAACCAGGGGGCTACAAAATGCTTGTAAAAAGAAAAATTATCTCTATAAAAATTTCAATAAATTAAGAACCAAAGAATTTGAAAAAAGATTTAAAACCTATAAAAATAAATTAACTGAAATAATACGAACTAGTAAAAAATTATACTATAGGAAAATGTTAAATAAAAATAATATAAAAGGAGTCTGGGATATATTAAATAAATTAAGGAAAAATGGTATATCCAGAGTATTTTACTGATAATTGTGGTGATAATTATGATAAGAATATGGTAGTAAATAAAATGAATAAATTTTTTGTAAATGTTGGGCCAGAGTTGGCAGCAAAAATTCCAAACCAAGGAAGAGACACTGTGAGTGAGACGTTGATTGGAAATCACCCTCGGTCAATCTTTCTTACAGCGGTGGATGAACTAGAGGTAAAATCTGTTGTTGAAAAGAGTAAAAATAAATTAACTACTGATTGTGATGGTATTGATATGGCACTAGTAAAAAGAACTATTGATGGCATATTAAAACCATTCACATATACTGTATTTGTAATCTATCATTTCAAACTGGCTCATTCCCACAGAAAATGAAAATAGCAAAAGTAATACCATTATTCAAGCAAGGAAATAAACACCACTACACAAACTACAGACCAGTATCGCTTCTCCCACAATTTTCAAAGATTCTGGAAAAACTTTTCAACAACAGATTAGAAAACTTTTTAAATAAACACGATGTGCTTAATCAGAACCAATATGGATTTAGAGCCAAGAGTACAACATTGTTGGCGATAATGGAAGCAACAGAGGAAATAATAAATGCATTAGATCAAGGAAAATATGCAATTGGTGTATTTATAGATTTTAGAAAAGCATTTGATACAATAAATCATTCAATACTTCTTGATAAATTGCAAATATATGGTATTAGGGGAATGGCTCTGAATTGGGTTACAAGTTATCTATCTGAGAGACAACAGTTTGTGAAGATGGGAGAATATCTGTCTGGGTGTATGGGAATTGCCTGTGGGGTCCCCCAGGGGTCAGTATTGGGCCCCAAATTATTTAACATATATATAAATGATATGTTCCAAGTTTCTAAATTATTAAAAATAATATTATTTGCTGATGATACTAATATATTTTATTCTGGAAATAATTATAATCAACTAATCCATACTCTAATTATTTTTTTTTTATTACTTATTTTGTACCCGTAGGTAGATTTGTTTTTCAGTCTGGTGACAAGCCACCAGCTTGTCACCAAATAAGCAGCCACCAGCTGCTTATTTAATGAATTAAATAAGCTTAAAAAATGGATGGATTGCAATAAATTATCACTAAATATAGATAAAACTAAGGTAATGATATTTGGTAATTGTAAAAATAAAGAAGATATACATATTCATATAGATAATGTGATTATTGAAAAAGTTAAGGAGATCAAGTTTTTGGGTGTAATACTAGATGATGAAATTAGTTGGAAACCACACGTCAGATACATACAAAACAAAGTTGCAAAAAACATTGCAATTATAAATAAAATTAAGCAGATCCTAGATTGCAAATCACTTCATATCTTGTATTGCTCATTAGTACTTCCATACTTGACCTATTGTATAGAGGTCTGGGGTATCAATTATAAAAGTACACTTAATTCATTGCTAATATTACAAAAAAGGGCAGTCCGTGTTATACACAAAGTCGGGTATCTTGAACATACTAATTTATTGTTTTACATTCAAAGTTATTGGAATTACAGGATCTGGTTCATTATTATACAGCACAATTAATGTTTAAAGTCAGTAAAAACCTTTTGCCACACAGTATACATAATCTTTTCAGTGAGAGAGAAGGGAAATATAATTTATGGGGGAACACAAAATTTAAAATGCACTTAGTAAGATCTACTAGGAAGGGTTTTTGTGTGTCTGTGTGTGGGGTAAAATTGTGGAATGGGTTGGGGGAGAAACACAGGCACTGTCCAAACATCCATATATTTAAATCAACATATAAAGAAATGATTTTAGGTTAATTGGCATCAAACTGGGGATTCTAAATTGTCCTTAGGTATGACTGTGAGAGTGAATGGTTGTCTTTCTCTCTGTGTTGGCCCTGTGATGGACTGGCGATCTGTCCAGGGGTGTACCCTGCCTCTCACCCAAAGACGCTGGGATAGGCTCCAGCCCCCCCGCGACCCAAAAAGGATTAAGCGGAAGAAGATGAATGAATGAATGAATGATTTTTGAGCAATATAAAAATAAAGGGCAGTAATATTACAATGTGTCTTCAATGAAAAAAGGTTGTTATTGTGTGTGTTATTGTGTTATGGTGATTGTGATGGTGATGGTGTTGTCTGTGTTTGTTTTGAACATACCATAAGTATTTATTTATTATTGTTGGATGTTGGTATTGTTGTCAATATGGACTGTCATTGTTGTGTCATTTCTGTTGCATAATTTGACTATGGGGTGTATTATGGTGAATGTGGTTGTGGGATGAATGATGACTAAGAGTGATGTTGTAATTTGTTGGGTATGGAAAAGGGGTGGGACTGTATAAGCGTTGGCTTCTTCCCACTCCTTTTGAAAATTTTATTTTTGGCTTGATTTTTGTTTTAAATTCTTTTTCCTTTTGTCAGAATGTTCATATAAATAAAATCAATCAATCAATCAATCAATTTTAGAGGGGCGTCCAGTTATTGGTAATGTCACTGTTGTGCCAGATTTTCTCCACTTGATGATGACTGTCTTCACTGTGTTCCATGGTATATTTAATGCCTTGGAAATTCTTTTGTACCCTTCTCCTGACTCATACCTTTGAAGAATGAGATCCCCCTGATGCTTTGGAAGCTCTCTGTGGAACATGACTTGTGCTGTAAGATGTGACAACAAAACTTTCAGGAAAAGCCTACTAAAACAGCTGAACTTTATTTGGGGTTAATCAGAGGTACTTTAAATGGTGGCAGGTGTGTGCTGACTCCCATTTAACATGAGTTTGAATGTGATTGGTTAATTCTGAACACAGCCACATCCCCAGTTATAAGAGGGTGTGCATATTTATGCAACCAGGTTATTGTACATTTTTTATTTTTCCCCTTAAAAGATTTCAGCTTGTTTTTCAATTGGGTTGTACAGGTTATAGGTCACATTAATGGTGGAAAAAGTTTTGAAATGATTTATCTTGGTCTCATTTTTTTACATCACAAAAACCTGGCATTTGAACAGGGGTGCATAGACTTTTTATATCCACTGTATACACTCTCATTCGCGCTCTGACTCACTCACATTTACTCGTGCTCTCTTTTACACACTCACACTTATTCACCCTTAACACTGAGGGAGGCCACAACACAGATGCAGTGGACCCAAAGGTGCACCAATGCCTGGCAGCGGCCAGGGAGGCCGCCGGCGCAGACCAGCAGCCACACCCACGCCAACTCGCCCCAGGGCAACTGCGGCCACAGAAGCAGCCCACCGCCACCAATGCCCGTCTGGAGCGAACGACCAATGGACCCACCACAACCGCCCAGCAATGTCACCCGACATGCAAAGCACCACACAAATCTGACCCACCATCACTCCTCATCACTCCCTCACTTGCTCTCACTCGCTCACTCACTCACTCTCACTCACTCCCTTACTCGCTCCTATTCACTCACGGTAGCGCCTTGGGATGACGACAGCATAGTGGGCCCCAGGTCACCAACCAAACCCCAGGACCCCGGCAGAAGAAGGGCAGCAGGGGTGGAGGAAGACCCCCACCCCCCATGCGCAAGTTGTAATGGGTGAGTGTTATTGGTGTGGTGTCATTGGCTGTAGGTGTGTGAATTACCAAAGTGCAGTTAAAATTCGGGGGATAGTGTGATAGAGCATTGCTACCAATGCAATGGGCAGCAGAGCTCCCATCCCCCCACACCCTCAGTGTCTTCAGTGCAATTAAAACTGAGGTGAGGGCGGCACCACGGCATGGTAGTAGACAGAGGGATCCTCTTCACCGACACCATATGGCACCCCCCCACCCCAAAACCCTAAGTGTATCCAATAAGATGTATGATCCGCCCAGAATTGAGGGGGAAGGGGGGGACTGGGAGGGGGGCAGTCCCAGAGAGAGCCCATCATCCCCCCTAGAAGCCAGCTCCAAAACTGGCTCTGGAAGCCACCCACCGCCCCCATATCCCATCCCAGGGTGAGTTTCAGAACTCATCCCAGAATGAGTTCCATTGACTTCTATCGACTGTGTTTTATGTCTCTATTGAGGAAAAGTTATTTCGCGATAATTATCATTATCATTTTATTGCCCAGCCCTACTAGGATGCGTGTCAACATGTGGAAAAAAAGAGTAGAATATGGCCTCTTTAACATTGTACATCCAAATAAAAATCTGAATCTGGAGCTCAACTCTTGGTGCAGGTATGAGTTCTCTGAGCACTCAAGGTTAGCGTGTGTTCCCTTAAGTCTGCCTCTGACGCTCACCTTGTCTCCTCCAGGATGTCTGGACCAGCTGTTCATCTGTCCGGCCTGGGCTCGGAAAGGTTACTGCGACAGCAAACGCAGACTGATGCAGAAGCACTGCCCCTCCAGCTGTGACTTCTGCTACGGTAAGACTCAGCAACGTCTGCCAACGTAGCAACTGGAGCCAACGGTTCCAGCCGTGATGGAGGGTTTTAAGAATTTCACTTGAAGGCAGATTAGACTTTCATTTTTTTTTTAAAAAATTTTAATTTCTGGAGGATGGCGGCGGGCCCAGAGCACTAATACAGTAGAGTGGTACCTGCTGCTCTGATTACTATTCTGAATTCATACAACTTTATACCATATATATTCACTGTTAGATGTTAAATCTGCAAAAAAGTTCTAAAACTATCCCACTGCCCCTCCACCAACATCACAGGCTGGTCTGTGTCTAGATGGGGTGAAAAATTAACTTTAATCATTTGATTTGCACAAATTACAATCACAATGCCATTTTCTATGAGAATTGCACCCCAGTAGCATCATAAACCTTCTATATTATTTTACAGAACTGAATGACTTTGAACCAATTCTAAGAACAAATGCAGAAAAGAATGAATTGTCCAACTTTTCTCATACATTTGCAGTTTTGTTCTTAAAAAAATGACTTTTTTCCTCACACATTTGCTATTTTTGTCTTGTGAATTTGCAGTTTTTTTCCTGTAAATTTTCAGTTTTTTTATCATAAATTTGTGACTTTTTTCCTCATAAATCTTGACTTTTTTCGTGAATTTGCAACTTTTTTCCTGTAACTCTTCAACTTTTTTCTCGTAAATTTGCCTTTTTTTCCCCAACATTTTTTTTTCTTATAAATTTGCAAAATTTTTCTTCATTCACTGCACTTGCACGTCACTCTGACTATTGACATATGTTTTGGTTATGTTGTTTATGTTGCCTTCTCATCATATTTAGGGTAATGCAGGTCATGTTTTCATGTTGATTCATCCGTCTGTTAGCAGGATCACATGAAAACCACCAGACAGGTTTTGATGAGGTTTTCACCAGAGGTGGCCCTTTGGGCTGCAGATGAATTTTGGAGGTGATTGCAGTCAGGATTTGGATTCTGGATCACGTTTTCACTTTCTTTCACGAGGCCGGGCCTTGGTGGAAGCATGCACTCTCCAAGTGCCCTCTGATTTCTCTTGCATATACTGTATGTAAGGTTTTTTTCCCTTTAGGAATTTCCAGTTTTCTTGCCACTTTTGAGACTTTTTAAAATAAATTTGTGATTTGTATTTTTTATTTTTCAACATTTAACTTACTTAAATTTTTTTCATCACCTCAGGAGCCACTTTGAGGATTTTTTCTTCTAAATTTGTGAGTTCTATTTTTAAATATTTTAAATGTATTTAATTTTTTGGTCAGAACTTCTGGAGCTGTGCATTGCACATAAAGATTTGGGTTTTTAGATATATATTTGCAACTTTTATCATGTAAACTTACAACTTTTTGTAAATTTGCAGGTTTTTCTCAAATTTTTTCTTGTATGAGGGGGGCTGAAAAGTTCACAGCGGTCACATTTGACCACTGTGAACTTTTCAGCCCCTCCTGGTAAATGTACAGTGCATCTGGAAAGTATGCACAGCGCTTCACTTTTTCCAAATTTTATGTTACAGCCTTATTCCAAAAGGGATTAAAATCATTTTTTTCCTCAACATTCTACACACGATACCCCATAATGACAATGTGAAAAAAAAAAATTAAGATTTTTGCAAATTTATTAAAAATAAAAAACTAAGAAATCACATGTACGTAAGTATTCACAGCCTTTGCCATGAAGCTCAAAATTGAGCTCAGGTGCATCCTGTTTCCACTGATCATCCTTGAGATGTTTCTACAGCTTCACTGGAGTCCATCTGTGGTAAATTCAGTTATGATTTGGAAAGGCACACACCTGTCTATATAAGGTCCCACAGTTGACAGTGCATGTCAGTGCCCAAACCAAGCATAAAGTCAAAGGAATTGTCTGTAGACCTCTGAGACAGGATTGTCTTGAGGCACAAATATGGGGAAGGATGCAAAAAAAATTCTGCTGCTTTGGAGGTCTAAGTGAGCACAGTGGTCTCCATCATCCGTAAATGGAAGAAGTTCAGAACCACCAGGATCCTTCCTAGAGCTGGCCGGCCGGCCAAACTGAGCGATCAAGAGAGAAGGGCCTTAGTCAGGGAGGTGACCAAGAACCTGATGGTCACTCTGTCAGAGCTCCAGTGTTCCTCTGTGGAGAGAGGAGAACCTTCCAGAAGGACAACCATCTCTGCAGCAATCCACCAATCAGGCCTGTATGGTAGAGTGGCCAGACAAAAGCCACTCCTTAGTAAAAGGCACATGGCAGTCCACCTGGAGTTTGCCAAAAGGCACCTGAAGGACTCTCAGGCCACGAGAAACAAAATTCTCTGATCTGATGAGACAAAGATTGAACTCTTTGGCGTGAATGCCAGGCATCATGTTTGGAGGAAACAAGGCACTGCTCATTACCAGCCAGCCCAATACCATCCCTACAGTGAAGCATGGTGGTGGCAGCATCATACTGTGGGGCTGTTTTTCAACGGCAGGAACTGGGAGACTAGTCAGGATAGAGGAAAAGATGAATGCAGCAATGTACAGAGACATCCTGGATGAAAACCTGCTCCAGAGCGCTCTTGACCTCTGACTGGGGCAACAGTTTATCTTTCATCAGGACAACAACCCTAAGCACACAGCCAAGATATCAAAGGAGTGGCTTCAGGACATCTCTGTGAATGTCCTTGAGTGGCCCAGCCAGAGCCCAGACTTGAATCCAATTGAACATCTCTAGAGAGATTTGAAAATGGCTGTGCGCCGATGCTTTCCATCCAACCTGATGGAGTTTGAGAGGTGCTGCAAAGAGGAATGGGGGAAACTGCCCAAAGATAGGTGTGCCAAGCTTGTGGCATCATATTCAAAAAAAACTTGAGGCTGTAATTGCTGCCAAAGGTGCATCAACAAAGTATTGAGCAAAGGCTGTGTTGCCTTGTATACATGTGATTTCTTAGTTTTTTATTTTTAATAAATTTGCAAAAATCTCAAAGAAAACCTTTCACGTTGTCATTATGGGGTGTTGTGTGTAGAATTTTGAGGGAAAAAAAATTAATTTATTCCATTTTGAAGCGCTGTGAATACTTTCCAGATGCACTGTATATGTATAATTTTTTTCTTCAGGAATTTGCAGTTTTTCTTTTCTTTTTGTGACTTTTTTCATAAATTTGTGGATTCTGTTTTTTATTATTATTTTTAGCTCATTGCAGTGAAGCTGAAAGGAGCTAATGCAACAGCGCAGTGTCTGTCCGTGACATGCATCGCTACCCCTCCTAGGCATTTTCCCTGATGGTCAGCAAACTCACACATAGTGATCTTGAGGTGGGTCTGCCTCCAGGTCGAGGTCAAAGGTCAGGAGAGCTGCGTGCTTATATGATTTCATGCAAATCATTACTTCTCTTAGGCAATTGTCCCCGTGTTCAGCAAACTCGCACAATGATCCTCAAGTGGGTCTGTATCTGGACTGTGCTTCAGGTCTAGACACAGAAGTGAGTGCACCCTATGTCCCTTTAAATTAGCATTTTTTCCTTCTTAATTTTGTGATCTCTTTTGCATAAATTTTTTAACTTATTTGTAGATCATTTTGCATGAAAGTCACAAAACGTGGACAAAATGAGCCACATCTGACATAGAGTCGTTTAGAAACAATTGAAAAGCAGATCTCCTAAACCACCGCAGCCTCGTAGATTGTTGTGGCTTTCTGAGTTTGTGTGTGTGTGTGTGAGTGTGTGAGTGTGTGTGTGTGTGTGAGTGTGAGAGAGAGCGAGAGAGAGAGAGCGAGAGAGAGAGAGAGAGAGAGAGAGAGAGAGAGAGAGAGCATCGGGGGACGGTGTGGAGCGGGGCAGGAGAATCTGATTCCTGGCTCGCCCTAATCTGTTCCTCATTGTTGATTGGGAGACATTGTACGGCTGTGGAAAATTCCTGAGTGACTCCAAACCGCTGGAATTTCAGACTGTGGCTGGAGGGTGAGAGACACACACACAAGGTCAATTTGGATTTCTGGAGCATTAACGACATCAACTGTTTGGTTTTTTTTTAAAGCAGACTGTGAGTTGTGATTGCGATGAGGCCCGTCGTGTTTGTCAGCGAGATCACGCTGATAAGAAATCCAGAGACGGATGGTGTCGTATCGACCCCATTTCCAAATCTCAGCTGTTTCTGTGCTGCTGCTGCTTGGCGTTTTGTCATAAAATAACAATACCAGCCCGTCTTACCAACAGTCCATCTGAAGCACTTTGCAACAAGAGTGCTACATAACATCATCATTATAAAAAAAGGCTAAACCAATCAGTTTGAGGCTTGTGATGTTCTTTATGCAGCAGTTAGTTCTCCTCCAACCAGCATTCATTACTCTAATAACCCTAACAGCACACATACAGTGGTGCAGTGTGCGATTTGTGAAAAAAACCAGAGTGGGGGATATTTTTGAAACATTTTTATTCATAAAAATTATTCAAGAACAGCATGCCTATATTAAGTATGAAGACTGTTGGGCTTTTTTTTTTTTTTGCAGCCGTTACATATATATTACGTATAAACCACTATAATTATAGCCTATTTAAATAAGAAATATTAACTTACCCCAGCCTTAGCAGAACTGAGTGGAGTCGGGCGGGCCACTGATCTCTATAGAAAAACTGGATAGATCATTGGCCGCAAGAAGTGAAGTCCCTGGCCGGCCACTTTTACTTCAATAACTTCCCCCAAAAATAAACAGATTTTGAACTTCTTGGTATGGAGACACAGCTTATAATCTTGCACAACCGGTGAACTATAGAAATCGTGTTGACATTATGCTTAGTGGCCGTCAATTTGGATGTACTACTGTTTTGGACGTACTAATATGGCAGCCAGGTGGCTTCACTTCTGGTGGCCAATGATCCGTCTAGTCTCTCTATAGAGATCAGTGGGGCAGGTGCGGTAACCAGGAAATGGGGGTGTGGATGGGTTCTGTAAAAAAAAACTAATAATCGTGTTCATGTTTTGTAAGGGCAGCACGGTGGCGGAGTGGTTAGCACTGCGGCAGCACAGCAACTCACCCTTGGCCAGGGATCCTGGGTTCGATCCCAGCCCTGGACTGTGATGTAGTGAGTGTGGTGTGTGTGTGCTGCCGTACCCGCCCCTGGTGTGATGTCAGGCGGGCACGGCCCCAATGTATAAATAGTTCTGTTCCTACAATAAAGAGTTGACTTGCTGCATGACAGATAAGACTCCTGTCCCTCATTTCATATACATAACATTTGGCGACGAGGATTAAAATTATGGGAGCATGTGGGCTGCGCCCGCCACTGGCATCATTTTTGGAGCACATGGGAGAGCCGGTGATCCTGTGGCCGCAGTCTAGGGCCATGTTCAAGGATTACATCAAGGCGCTGGGCTTAAATAGGCCCGGCGGGAGATGACAGCGAGCACTCCTGGCCCACAATCTTGGCACAGAGGGCCGAAGAATTCTCAGTATGCTGGGTGGAGCAGAGTGCTATGAGGATGCTGTCGAGCGGCTGGCCGAGTACTTCGACGAGCAGACGAGGTCCATGACGCTGTGGGTGATGGAGCTGTTGCGCCAGGAACGGCTGAGCTACTTAGCTTGGGAAAGCTAATGACCCATTCTGTGCCTATGGACAGGTTAGCCCTTAAGCTAACTTCGCGCCGAAACCAAGCTACGAGCGGCCAGCTAAACCTTGAGGTAGGACCAGGGCCATGAATGGAAGAGTCCCTGTTCATTGAAGATGGCGGACCAGTCAAGGAACTAAGCACAGTACAGGACCATAGCGCTGATGAGTCGGATGGCGCGGTGTGCAGCGACAGCGGAGAGGGGGAGCAGCAGGAGTCATCACCGCAGCTGGAGGCTAGACAGCAAGTGAGCGGGACCAGCGAACCTGAGAGCCCCGGGAAAGAGCAGCCACAGCCGGGCATGGAGACGACGCAGCAGAGCGCCTGGGACAAGGGTGCTGAGAGCAGCGATGAAATGCCTGGGCCGGAGAGTGACGTCGATGAGTGCGAAGCTGAGAACCCCAGGAGGGAGCAGCTACGGCTAGGCATGGAGACGACGCAGCAGAGCACCTGAGACGAGGGTGCTGAGAACAGCAATGAAGCGGAGAACGACACCAACAAGAGAGATGCTGTGGACCCCGGGAGTGAGCAACAGCAGCTGTGCGCCACAGGGGTCAGGCAGTGTCTCAGTACTGGAGCTCGATGTGCCTTGGACAAGGGCGCTGGGTGGTACAGTGAGACGCCCGAGGCAGCAAGCGGCACCGACGAGCAAGCTTCAGTTTTCCTCGGAGTGCGGCCACAAGGGGCCGGAGTGTTTGGAGCCATGACGGCAGTGTTGAAGGTGGTCTTTTTTTTTTTTTTTTTCTTTTTCACCCTTATTGTCATTCAACCGTACAACCAATCATGTACAGCAGAACGAGATTGTGCTTTACCTATCTACAGTGTAAATCACACACACCCCAAGTGCAGAATCAGAGGGCCGCTGCCATGCAAGGCGCCGCCACAGAGTTCCCTCCTCCATTCCATTTATTGCTGAGCACCAAGCTGGATGGCAGGAAGTTCCACTTTTTATATGGTCTTTGGCATGACCCGGCCGGGATTTGAACCCCTGCCTCCCGGGTGTGGGGCGGATGCTCTACTAACTGAGCCACCACTCCGGTAACTGAGCCACCACTCCGGTGGTGGTCGAGAGCGGACCGATAGGCACGGAGGGACGGCATGCCAGACAGCAGCACTGCGGGACCAGAGGGGAGAAGCAGTTGATGGCGAGAAGAGACATTTTAGCCGGGGAGGGTGGCAGACAGCGGCCAGGGACGCACATGCCATGGGGCTGCCCGGGGCCTCCGAGCCAGTTTTGTCTATGGCTGTCCAGGGACTGTGGAGTAACATAGATATTCTTAATGTAAATGTGTATACATATTCTGCTGATGTGCATGAGAGTATGTACAGTATGTATGGGATGGGATGGGGTTATTTTATAGGTTTTTAGAGACATGGTCCACTTTAGTTGTTTTTTGTGTATTTTTTTTTTTTTTTTAAAAAGAGTGAAAATGCTGGTTTTAGTTGTTTTGTGTGAATATGATAGGTTATTCACTTTATTATTCCCTGTTCTCTTAGTGCACGATTCAGGTCCTAAATTTGGGTGGGTTTCGATTGTGTGTGTGGTTTTGCATTTTTGTAAGGGAGAGGGGAAGTGTGATGTAGTGAGTGTGGTGTGTGTGTGCTGCCGTACCCGCCCCTGGTGTGACGTCAGGCGGGCACGGCCCCGATGTATAAATAGTTCTGCTCCTGTAATAAAGAGTTGACTTGTTGCATGACAGATAAGACTCCTGTCCCTCATTTCACATACATAACACCGACCAACAGTGATCTGTGCAGAGTCTGCATGTTCTCCTCGTGCCTGCGTGGGTTTACTCCAGGATTTCTCCGGTTTCCTCCCACATGCCAAAAATATACAAGTTAGGTTAATTGGCATCAAACTGGGGATTCTTAATTGTCCTTAGGTATGGATGTGAGAGTGAATGGTTGTCTGTCTCTCTGTGTTGGCCCTGTGATGGACTGGCGATCTGTCCAGGGTGTACCCTGCCTCTTGCCCAAAGATGCTGGGATAGGCTCCAACCCCCCACCCCCCCCACCCCACCCGGCAACCCCAAAACGATTAAGTGGAAGAAGATGGATGGTTGTTTTGTGGGGAGCTGGGAGAGCTGTCACAAAAGCAAGCCCAAATAAGCAACTACACATTTAAAAACAAGCCCAAAAACCGACGACTGACGAGATTCGCAAGTGACTTTAGAAAAAAAACAAGCCCAAAGTCGCTTATAATAAGTGCACTTGGCAACTATGCTTATTGCTTAATATCAACGTGCGTCATCTGCTGTCGGGAGTATGAAATGCATTTAATGTACTACGAACAAAAGCTGGAATATCACTTAGTCTGTCTGACCAGAGCGGGGGTCAACAACACGTCCCCCCCGGGATAAAAAAAAGAAAATCAATGACAAGGGGTGGAAGGCATCAAAAGCAGGGGGGAGGGGTAACTCCCCCCCAGCAAATCGCACCCTGCAGTGGTGTGAAAGTGTTTGCCCCCTTCCTGGTTTCTCATTTTTTTGTATGTTTGTCACACTTAAATGTTTCAGATCATCAAACAAATTTAAATATTAGACAAAGATAACACAAGTCAACACAAAATGCAGTTTTTAAATGAAGGTGTTTATTATTAAGGGAAAAAAATCCGCACCTACATGACCCTGTGTGAAAAAGTGATTCCCCCCCCCCCCCATTAAAACATAAATTAACTAGAAAAGCACTCGGAGAGCGTAGACCTCCGCCAAGCGCCACAGTTCCCCCCATACAGTGTTTGTGTGTACGTTTTCAGATTCCTTGACCATGAAAACGTATGACTAGCAATTGGATTGACAATGATAGGATTAGTGGTTCAGTAGTTATTCAGGAAAATTGCATTTTCCGTAATGGCGGTTTTCTTCTGGACGGTGATACGGATCACCACCAAAATCTAATCATCTGTAGGATACCCCATTTCTGGCAATCTGTGAAAATTTCATGAAAATCCGTCCATAACTTTTTGAGTTATCTTGCTAACAAACAAACAGACAGACAGACAGACAGACAGACAGACGCCGATGAAAACATAACCTCCTTGGCGGAGGTAATTATGGTTTGTCACATCTTTGGAAAGCTGAGTTCAATTTCTCTACCCACACCCAGGCCTGATTACTGCCACACCTGTTCTCAATGAAGAAATCACTTAAATAGGACCTGCCTGACAAAGTGAAGTAGACCAACAGATCCTCAAAACCTTGCCATCATGCTGTGATCCAAAGAAATTCAGGAACAAATGAGAAACAAAGTAATTGAGCTCTATCAGTGTGGAAAAGGTTATAAAGTCATTTCTAAAGCTTTGGCACTCCAGCAAACCACAGTGAGAGCCATTATCCACAAATGGCGAAAACATGGAACAGTGAAGAACCTTCCCAGGAGTGGCTGGCCAACCAAAATTACCCCAATAGTGCTGCTACTGTAGAGACTGGGTTAATCATCTCAGACTGGATGCAGAGGGTAAACAGAGAAGGACAATAGGCATGGAGATTATGGTGAGGTAGCAGGAAGAAGGAGTTGGGGGGAGAAGGGATGAATGTATTGTGATGTGAGATGTCATGCAGATGTGAGATGGGCGGTTGATATAGAAGGAGAACCCCCAGTGTATTGAGACATGCTTTTCTGTGTATGACTGATGTGAGAGTGAATAAAATCGTCTGCTGCATAAATCAGTCTCGTTATTTACACTTTCCACACTGGTGACCCTTGACGAATTATGGAACACGAGGCAAGAACCCCGGAGTCGGCCCGGACAGGAAGCCCCAGCGACGCGGCAAGCATCCCAGAGACGGCCCGGATGAGAACCCCCAGCAACGCGTGCGCTGTTTCGGTCAAACTACCAGACTTTTGGCTGCACGACCCACGGTCTTGGTTCCACCACACCGAGGCTCAGTTTGCCCTCCGGGGAATAACGGCAGACGACACCAAATATTACAATGTGGTCACAGCGCTGGACGCTCGCATGTCTCAGCAAGTAGCAAGCCTGCTCCAACAGCCTCCAGCCCACGACAAATACGGGACGCTCAAGGCTGCGCTGACCCGGTGCTACACACTCTCGGACTGTGAGAGAGCAGAAAGGCTCCTGAGGTGCTCCGAGTTAGGAGATGGTTCGGCAGTCGAACTGATGGAGAAGATGTTGGCGTTAATGGACACGGACGACGGGCATTTTCTGTTTGCCCACCTTTTCCTACGGAACCTCCCAACAGAGGCAAGAGCGGTTCTTGCCAATTCGCCGTTGCTGGCCGCGCGTGACTACCGTGCACTAGCCCAGGAGGCAGATCGGATCATCCTCACCACCAGAGCCCTCACAGTGAACACGGCGGTGTTGGAACCCAGCGAGACGACCAGAGGAGGCCAGGAAGCGCCAGAAAGACACGCTCTGCTTCTACCACCGCCGCTTTGGAGAGAACGCACGCAGATGTGCGCCACCATGCCAATTCAAGCGCTCGGGAAATGCCAAGGCCGGCAGTCAGTAGCAGCTGCGACCGCCGGTGAAGAGAACAAGCTGCTCTACGTGACGGACTCGCACTCGGGGAGACGGTTCCTCGTAGACACCGGAGCCCAGAAGAACATCATCCTGCCGTCCTACGCCGACCATGCCGTCCTACGCCGACCAGCTAGCAAGACCTAGCAGCCCCGGGCTGGTAGCAGTAAACGGCTCAGGCATTAAGACTTTTGGTTTTATTTAGCGAATGCAAAGTCCTTAAGCCAAGCAGTTGCCTCCTGGTTTGCTGTATGGAGGGTGTGAGACTTTTGGTGAGAGAACACTGACTTTATCCCTACACGGCCGTATGTACGAGTGGACTTTTGTCATAGTGGCACTGAGTTTCCCAATCCTGGGAGCTGATTTTCTGTGTGCACATGGGTTACTAGTCGATGTTGCTAACAGGCACCTGGTTAATGCAATGTCTTTTGATTCTCTCCCCTGTACTGCTCGAGGGGCCGGGCCAATAACGCAAGCCAACATCACAGCTCCAGGAGGTAAGTTCCACACACTGCTCACTCAGTTCCCAGCACTCATGGTCCCGACGTTTTCAGCGGCCATCGCTAAACACGGGGTGGAACACTTTATCACCACCACCGGGCTGCCCGTTTTCGCACGACCTCGGCGCTTGGACGCAGCTAAACTGGCCATAGTGCGCGAGGAGTTTGCCAACCTGGAAAGGTTGGGCATCATCAGGCGATCGAACAGCCCATGGGCATCCCCGCTACACATGGTCCCTAAGGCCGAGGGATCGTGGCGACTGTGCCGAGATTTCTGCAGATTGAATAACACCACAGTGCACGACTGCTACCCGATTCCCCATATTCAGGATTTTTCCGTTCACCTCGCCGGAGCACGCATTTTTTCTAAAATAGATCTGGTCCGCGGTTACCACCAGGTCCCAGTGCGCGCGGAGGACATACCCAAAACAGCGGTAATAACTCCATTTGGCTTGTTTGAGTTTTTATGCATGCCCTTCAGATTAAAAGGAGCGGCACAGACATTCCAACGCATGATGGATGCGGTGTTGCGCGATCTCCCGTTTGTGTTCGTCTACCTGGATGATATCCTGGTGGCCAGTGCGTCCGAGGACGAACACGTAATCCACCTCAGGATGGTTTTCCGGAGGTTGGAGGAGCATGGTTTAATAATCAACCCAGCGAAATGCCAGTTCGGCGTGATGGGGATTGATTTTTTGGGGCACCGCGTCTCACCGGAGGAAGCGATACCCTTGCCCGACAAAGTGCGTGATACCCTTGCCCGACAAAGTGCGCGCCGTGGCGAATTTTCCACGGCCTCAGACGGTCAGGGTGGTGCAAGAATTTTTGGGGATGGTTAACTTTTATAACCAGTTCCTCCCCCGCACAGCCCAACTCATGCAGTCATTGTATGCCGCGCTCAAGAAACGGAAACCCGCGGACAGAGTCGAATGGACTCCGGAGCGAGAGCAGGCGTTCTCTGAGGTTAAATCAGCCCTGGCAAATGCCGCACTGTTGGCGCACCCGGACCCAGCGACCCGGATAGCGCTCACTACCGACCCCTTGGACGTGGCCATAGGGGCCGTCGTGGAGCAACGTTTCGCCGGTTCTTGGCAGCCGCTCGCTTTTTTCAGCAGGGCTTTGCGCAACAGTGAGCGTAAATACAGCGCATTCGACAGAGAGTTGCTGGCTCTCCACCTGGCCATACGTCACTTCCAGTTCTGGCTGGAGGGGGCGCAGCTTCACTGCGTTCGTGGACCACAAGCCGCTAACGTTCGCGATGGCCAAGGTTTCGGAACCATGGTCGGGCCGGCAGCAGAGACAGCTGGCCGCGATCTCGGAGTTTACGACCAATATTCAGCATGTGTCGGGTAAACTGAATGTGGTGGTGGACTCCCTCTCGCGCGCAGTAGTGGCCCCGGTCTGCATGGGGATAGATCATACAGCCATGGCCGCAGAGCAGATTGGCGATACGGACGTGTGCGCGCTCCAGTCTGGATCAACAGGGTTAAGGCTGGAAAGCAGAGTACTGCAAGACAGCAAGCCCCCCCTAATCTGCGACGTCTCCACAGGACGCCTGCGCCCGGTGGTCCCAGTTGCTTGGTGCCGCCGCGTGTCAGTCAAAATGGTGGGAGCGAAGTTCATGTGGCCAGGCCTGCACAAACAAGTGAAAGAGGGGGCTGCAGCCTGCATAGCGTGCCAACGAGCCAAAGTACACAGACACACGAAGGCTCCTTTGGAGCTGTTTCGTATACCAGCGAAGAGGTTCGACCATATTCACGTGGACCTCGTGGGCCCCCTCCCGCCATCGCAGGGGTGCACGCACCTTCTGACAGTGGTGGACCGCACCACACACTGGCCAGAAGCAGTCCCGCTGGCGGCAACCACGTCCACGGACATGGCGCATGCTTTTTTGACGACATGGGTGGCACGTTTTGGAATCCCGTCTGACATCACGTTCAATAGGGGCCCTCAGTTTGTTTCCGACCTCTGGTCCGCGATGGCCCGTAGCCTGGGTGTTGCAATTCATCGCACAACCGCGTAGAACCCACAGGCCAATGGGTTATGCGAGCGTTTCCATAGGTCACTGAAAGCAGTGCTCAGGGCTTCGCTGACGGATGCAAATTGGGTAGACCGGTTGCCGTGGGTTTTATTGGGGTTGTGTTCCACACCAAAAGAGGATTTGGAGGCTTCCCGGGTGTAGCTTGTTTTTTCTCAGCCACTGCGGCTGCCCGGGGAATTTTTGCCAGATAATCCTGCGCCGGACAACTGCCCGTCTCAGCGTTTGCAGCATAGCGCAGACACAGGCACGCTGCCCGGTCCCGGCCCACCACTGTTTTCCACGTGCTTTTGTGCCAAAAACTTTGAAGAACGCGGCGTTCCTGTTTGTCAGGCACGATGCCCATCGCCCTCCATTGCGCCCACCCTACGATGGCCCCTTCAGAGTGCTGGAAACAGGGGAGACACATTTTTTGTTAGACTTGGGGGGTCGTCGGGAGAAAATATGCATAGACAGACTTAAGCCCGCCTTTGTAATGGTGGACGAGCAAGTGCTGTTGGCTCAGGCCCCTCGGCGTGGAAAACCCCCACTGAGAACTCCCCAGGTAAATGATTCATCAGAGCAGCCACATGGCCAAGTCGAAGGTTCCCCCCCCCTCGCCATTGCCCACCCGCAAACAGACACACCCCCAGGAGCCCCCCGCCGGCACAGCAGCACCGCGGAGGCAGTAAACCCCTGTTACAGCAGATATGGGAGGAGACTGAAGCCAAAAGGACGTAAGGACTGAAACTCTGTCTGAGATTCTGGGGGGGGGGGGGGGGCGTGTAGAGACTGGGTTAATCATCTCAGACTGGATGCAGAGGGTAAACAGAGAAGGACAATAGGCATGGAGATTATGGTGAGGTAGCAGGAAGAAGGAGTTGGGGGGAGAAGGGATGAATGTATTGTGATGTGAGATGTCATGCAGATGTGAGATGGGCGGTTGATATAAAAGGAGAACCCCCAGTGTATTGAGACATGCTTTTCTGTGTATGACTGATGTGAGAGTGAATAAAATCGTCTGCTGCATAAATCAGTCTTGTTATTTACACTCTCCACACTATGACTCATCCAAGAGGTCACAAAAGACCTCACAATAACATCCAAAGAACTGCAGGCCTCACTTGCCTCAGGTAAGGTCAGTGTTCATGACTCCACCCTAAGAAAAAGACTGGGCAAAAATGGCCTGCATGGCAGAGTTCCAAGACGAAAACGACTGCTAAGCAAAAAGAACAGAAAGGCTCGTCTCAGTTTTGCCAGAAAACATCTTGATGATTCCCAAAACTTTTGGGAAAATCCTCTGTGGACTGACGAGACAAAAGTTGAACTTTTTGGAAGGTGTGTGTCCCATTACATCCCGCGTAAAAGTAACACAACATTTCAGAAAAGGAACATCATGCCAACAGTAAAATATGGTGGTGGTAGTTTGATGGTCTGGGGCTGTTTTGCTGCTTCGGGACCTGGAAGACTTGCTGTGGTAAATGGAACCATGAGTTCTGTTGTCTACCAAAAAATCCTGAAAGAGATTGTTCGGCCATCTGTTCGTAACCTCAAGCAGAAGCGCACTTGGGTTCTGCAGCAGGACAATAATCCAAAACACACAAGCAAGTCCACCTCTGAATGGCTTAAGAAAAACAAAATGAAGACTTTGGAGTGGCCTAGTCAAAGTCCTGACCTGAATCCAATTAAGATCCTGTGGCATGACCTTAAAAAGGCGGTTCATGCTCAAAAACCCTCCGATGTGGCTGAATTACAACAATTCTGCAAAGATGAGTGGGCTAAAATTCCTCCACAGCGCTGTAAAAGACTCATTGCCAGTTATTGCCAACGCTTGATTGCAGTTGTTGCTGCTAAGGGTGGCCCAACCAGTTATTAGGTTTAGGGGGCAATCACTTTTTCACACAGGGCCATGTAGGTTTGGATTTTTTCCCTTAATAATAAACACCTTCATTTAAAAACTGCATTTAGTGTTTACTTGTGTTGTCTTTGTCTAATATTTAAACTTGTTTAATGATCTGAGACATGATCTGAAACATTTAAGTGTGACAAACATCCCAAAAAAATGAGAAATCAGGAAGGGGGTAAACACTTTTTCACACCACTGTACATCTGCCCAGTGTACAAAGTTTGCATCGGGAATACATCTTGTAGAGGTTGTATGCACACTGGCAAGACGTTGGATAGACATCGGCATTGGCTAGACGCCGACGTCAATGTGCAAATGACCTCTACAAGATGTATTCCTGATGCCGACTTGCTGACATCGGCCCAATGCAACAAAAGAACTTTAAAAAACCAAGTGCAGGTTGAGCCTCCCTGGACTCAACCTGCTGCTGCTCTGAGTGAGGCTAGCTTTGCCTGCCTGGAGTCAACCTGCTGCTATTCTGAATGTGGCTGGCTTAGCCTTCCTGGAGTCAACCTGCTGCTGCTCTGAGTGTGTCTAACTGGGCCTACCCAGAGTTAACCTGCTACTTCTTAACCTAGCCTACCTGGAGTCCAAATGCTACTGCTGCTCTGAGTGTGTCAAGGTAACATTTGGAGAAGGGTGAGCATTGGATTGCAGATAATGGTCCACAGCAAGACCGCTTAATTCCACAAAGGTACTGTGCAGATATGATGGGCATTTGGTTCAAATGGTGGCAACAGCAGACAAGCTAATTGATTGATTGATTTTATTTGAACATTCCGACAAAAGAAAAAAAGAATTTAAAACAAAAATCAAGCCAAAAATAAAATGTTCAAAAGGAGTGGGAAGAAGCCAACGCTTATATAGTCCCACCACCCCTTTTCCATACCCAACAAATTACATCATTCTTAGTCATCATTCGTCCCACAACCACATTCACCATAATACACCCCATAGTCAAATTATGCAACAGAAATGACACAACAACGACAGTCCATATTGACAACAATACTGTGACGTTGGCGAGGTTCACACAAAGAAGAGGAACAGATGGCTGCAACGAGCAGGCTTTATTCAACAACACCCTGAGCACAGACAGGAGGGGAGGTCATTCTCCCAGACCTCCGTTTCAATCATGGTTATACAACACATGATACATCTTGCCCTAATCCTGCCTATGAAACACTGCTGGGTCATTATAACGCAGTTATAATGACACAGCAGTATAATAACTCAGTAATAACATTTAAACAAACACACAAAATAACGTCCACTGTTGCAAAGAATGCTGGGGAAATCCCTGCTCCCCCCCCCCTTAATACAGCCCCGATGTTGATGTTTTCTGATCCAAGATGGCGCCCACAGTGGTCGCCATGGTGTTTCGCTGCGCTTTTCTTTGTATGTTTTTGTTCGTCAGTAGTGTGTCTGCCTGCTCTTACACCCGTGAAGAGCTACTAAATATCAGGACTTTCACTCCCACGGACCTACTCCCAGTTTTTTTGGCTCCTGCCGCCGATCTGGTTCACTTTTTAGCCCAAAAAGTGAGACGGCGAAAGAGAGGAAGGCAAGCAGGCGCTCTCGTGCGGCTTCGCAGGAGAGGCACGCGCACGGCTTTGCCTGGCATATTTCTGTCCAATGTCAATTCTCTCTTTAACAAGGTAGATGAACTGAGACTGCTGATGCGTTTTAAGGACCTCGCTACCTCGTGTGTCCTCTGTTTTACTGAGACCTGGCTTAAGGAAGTGACTCCGGACAGCGCGCTCCTCCTTGAGGGATTTCAGCTGTTTCGTGCTGATCGAGACACAAAGCTCTCCGGTAAGTCTACAGGAGGAGGAGTCTGCTTTTACATCAACAGCAGCTGGTGCTCTGATGTAACGGTGATCTCCCAACACTGCTCTCCCGCTCTGGAATATTTATTCATTAACTGCAAGCCTTTTTATTCCCGGCGTGAGTTCGCTTCATTCATCCTGGCCGCTGTTTACGTCCCGCCCGACGCGGACGCGCGCGAGGCTCAGCACGCGCTCGCGGATCACATTCAACATACGGAGCGAACTTTCCCGGACTCTCTGGTTATTGTGGTTGGCGACTTTAACCAGAGCAACCTGAGCCACGATCTCCCCCGATACAAACAGTTTATTAAATGCCCCACCAGAGGAAAGAACACACTGGATCACTGTTACACTACAGTGAAGGATGCGTATTGCGCTGTTCCCCGCGCTGCGCTCGGACTATCTGATCACGTGATGGTCCACCTGATTCCCACATACAGACAGAGACTGAAGCTCACTAAACCTGTTGTGAGCACTACGAGGAAATGGGCCAGTGAAGCTGGGGAGAAGCTGAACACGTGCATGGAAATAACTGACTGGGGCATGTTTAAAGGAGCCACGCATGATCTGGATGAGTACACGGACACTGTGAACTCATATATCCACTTTTGTGAAGAGAGCATTCTTCCATCGCGCACCAAGGTGAGGTACTCCAGTGACAAGCCCTGGTTCACTGCTAAGCTCAGACAGATCAGGAAGAAGAAGGAAGCAGCGTTGAAAAGTGGAGACAGGGACTGCTACAGAGAGGTCAAATATTGGTTTAGCAGAGAGCTGAGGAGAGCTAAATCTGTGTATTCTGAGAGACTCCAGCAACAGTTCACTGCTAACGACTCTGCTTCTGTGTGGAGAGGACTGAGGCAAATCACCAACTATCGGCCTCAGGCTTCTAAAGGTCAGGATGATAAAGCCCTTTGTCAAAGACTGTCCCAACATTATGCCCGTTTTGACACCTCGTCAGCTGTGTCCATCTGCCCCCCTCCCCCCAGTGCCACTGCCTCCATGGTCCCCAATTCATCAAAGGCGGCCCCCCCTCCTCCCCCCGGCCCTTGTCATCAGTGAGCAGGACGTGCACAGACAGTTCTCCAGACTGAACCCAAGCAAGGCCCCCGGTCCGGACGGCGTGTCTCCCTCTACCCTGAGACACTGTGCGAAAGAGCTGACTCCTGTCTTCACAGACATTTTTAACACCTCCCTGAAGTTATGCCACGTGCCGACCTGCCTCAAAACCTCCACCATCATTCCTGTCCCCAAGAAGCCACGGATCACTGGACTTAACGACTACAGACCTGTAGCGCTCACCTCTGTAGTCATGAAGTCCTTTGAGCGCCTGGTCCTGCCCCACCTCAAGACCATCACCACTCCCCTCCTGGACCCGCTGCAGTTTGCCTACCGAGCCAACAGGTCTGTGGACGACGCAGTCATCCTGGCCCTCCACTCCATCCTGCAGCACCTGGACTCCCCGGGAACCTACGCCAGGATCCTGTTTGTGGACTTCAGCTCTGCATTCAACACCATCCGCCCCGCTCTGCTCCGGGACAAGCTGTCCCTGCTCAACGTGCCTGACTCCCTCTGCAGGTGGATCACCGACTTCCTGACGGACAGGAGGCAGCATGTGCGGCTGAGTAAGACTGTCTCAGACTCTGTTAGCATCAGCACCGGATCACCCCAGGGCTGTGTACTTTCCCCCCTACTCTTCTCCCTGTATACCAACTCCTGCACCTCCAGCCACCAGTCTGTCAAGCTGATCAAGTTTGCGGACGACACCACCCTCATCGGGCTCATCTCCAACGGCGACGAGTCCGTCTACAGGAGTGAGGTGGCCCAGCTGGCGTCCTGGTGCAGCCACAACAACCTGCAGCTGAACGCTCTGAAGACAGTGGAGATGATCGTGGACTTCAGGAAAGTCACAACCCCTCTGCTCCCCCTTACCCTCACAGGCTCTCCCATCACCACTGCAGATTCCTTCCGCTTCCTGGGCACCACCATCACCCGGGACCTCAAGTGAGAGCCAACCATCAGCTCCCTCATCAAAAAGGCCCAGCAGAGGATGTTCTTCCTGCGGCAGCTGAGGAAGCTCAAACTACCCACCAAGATGTTGGTGCAGTTCTACACGGCCATCATTGAGTCCATCCTCACCACCTCCATAACCGTGTGGTGCGCAGGAGCCACTGCCAGGGACAGACTAAGGCTGCAGCGCGTCGTGCGCGCTGCTGAGAAGGTGATCGGCTGCAAGCTCCCATCCCTCCAGGACCTGTACATCTCCAGGACCTGGAGGCATGCAGGCCGGATCATAGCTGATCCCTCACACCCTGGTCACGTACTGTTTGCCCCCCTCCCCTCAGGTAGAAGACTTCGGTCCATTCAGACTAAAACCTCCCGTCACATGAACAGCTTCTTCCCCTCTGCCATCAGACTGCTGAACACTAAGTGACTTATTAGACTCTCGTGCACTACGTACAGCAGCTCAACCAGACTCATGTCAATTATCACTGTTTTCTTTTTGCATTATCGACTGCACTATGTGGTACTCCACAATATCTGCTGCTCACTAACATATTTAAAAATTGCTTGACTAGTAATATTCATTCATATTCTACATTTTATTGCATGTATAGTTTTTTATTTCTATCTTTATTTTTATCATGTTTAATGTTGCAGCATTGCACCGACACAAATTCCTAGTTTGTGTACTACATGAACAATGGCAATAAATCTGATTCTGATTCTGATTCTGATGTTACACTGCCCCCCCCCCCCCGGACTGGTTTCTGTCCCCAGAAAAATTAAAGTCCAATTCAAAAGTCCAATACGAACTTGTCCAGGTGTCGGGGCAGCCTTCGATGCCGACGACCAGCACGTACAGGCCCCCTAGTGTCCATCTGAGTCTCAGTCGGAGTATCTGGTCTGGATGAAAGCTCCGGTTCGACCACCAGCGGGGCGGATGGCTGATAAGGGGCGAGACGGTCATGGTGGAGCACCACGACCCGGTCCCTTTTTTTTTAGCCTCACCCTGTACACCACATCCGACAGTCTCTGCAGAACCACGCATGGTCCCGACCAGTGGCTCGCCAACTTCGGTGATTGTCCTCTCTTTCTCTCAGGGCAGAAAACCCAGACTCGATCTCCCGGTGCAAAGTCCCTCCCCTGGCAGTGGGAGTCATACGCTCGCTTCTGCCGACCCCCCGCCGCTTCTAGGGACTCCCGAGCCAGTTCATGTACTGTGTGAAGACGTTCTTTTAAACAAAACAAATAATCCAACCCGGGTTTTCCCTCCACCTCCGGCTCGGAGGGGAGTCGAATACCAAATCCACCGGTGTGCGCAGCTCGCGTCCAAACATGAGCGCTGCAGGGGTGCACCGAGTAGATTCCTGAGCTGCCGTCCGGTACGCCCACAAAACAAAAGGCAGATGCAGGTCCCAGTCTTGCTGTCGCTGGTCCACTAGGATAGCGAGCTGGGTGGTGAGGGTCCGGTTCAATCGTTCGACCAGGCCGTCGCTCTGTGGATGCAGTGGGGTGGTCCGGGTCTTCCGAATGCCCAGCCGCTTGCAGACCTCTCCGAAGACCTCCGCCTCAAAGTTCCGATCCTGATCGCTGTGCAGCTCCTCCGGTGCGCCAAACCGACAGAACATTTCGTCCACCAGCTTTGATGCCGTCGTAGCAGCGCTCTGGTCCGGGACCACGTACGCCTCTGACCACTTAGTGAAATAATCGTAGCGGTTCCCCCGGTCCGTGGCTGGGAAAGGGCCCAGGATGTCTACTCCTACCCGCTCCATTGGTGCTCCCACCCGGTACTGCTGCAGGGGAGCGTGGGATCGCTGAGTTGGCCCTTTCTGAGCTGTGCAGGTGTCGCAGCGGTGGACGTGGAGTTCCACGTCCTGATGACAACCGGGCCAGTAGAACCAGGCTCGAAGACGCTGCAGCGTCTTTGTCACCCCGAAGTGGCCCACTCCTACCGCCCCATGAACCAGCTGGAGTACGTTGGGCTGGAGTCGATGACGAACCAGCAGCTGCCAGACGTGCCGCTGCCCAGCTGGAGTCTGCCACTGTCGATACACCATGCCCTCGTGGCAGCGGAGATTGGCCCACTGGAAGTGCAGGGCATTAGTCTCTGGGTCCAGCGCTGACACAACCTCCCAGGCGGGCTGCTGTCCTGCGTCCAGCCACTGCCGAACCCGAGAAATGACCGGGTCTCTATCCTGCTCGCTCTGCAGCTGCTGCGTGCCAAGGACCTCTGTGACGTCATCGCTGGGGGAGGCTGCCTGATCATCCGAGGAGGGGCTGCGCGCCGCTGCGTTATTTCTGCTCGCAGCGGCCCGGAGAGCAGCAGCCCGTGGGGCGGCTTGGTCTTGATCTTCAGCCCGTTGGCAGTGACGACAATCCTCTGTCGCACAGGGGCGCCGAGACAGCACGTCAGCGTTGGCATGGAGGCGGCCTGCCCGATGCACAATCTGAAAATTATAATCCTGCAGTGCCTCCAGCCATCTCGCCAACTGTCGATCCGGCTCTTTGAAGTTCAATAACCAGGTCAGGGAAGCGTGATCCGTCCTGAGCTGGAACCTCCCCCCGTACACATACGGGCGGAAATGACGCAGCCCCTGGATGACAGCCAACAGCTCTCTGCGAGTCACACAGTAATTCCTCTCGGCTCTGCTGAGAGTGCGGCTGAAAAAAGCGACTGCCTGTTCTCCCTGCTCTCTCTCCTGGGATAGCACCGCCCCGATGCCCTGGTTGCTGGCATCCGTGTCCACGATGAACGGGCGGTTCGGGTCAGGATACTGCAGGATGGGAGCTCTGATGAGCACCGCGCGGAGCTGGGAAAAAGCAGCAGCACAATTCTCGCTCCACTGAAACGTGCGTCCTTTCCGCGTCAGCTGGTGCAGCGGGCTGGCGATGATGGCGAAGTTTTTCACAAACCTTCTATAATAGGAGGCCAAAACTCCTCAGTTCTCCCACGTTCCATGGCACTGGCCAGTCTCTCACCACTGCCACTTTTTCTGGGTCGGTGGTGACTCCCGCTGCGCTGACGATGTGGCCCAGGAAAGTGGTCTCCTGCCGGAATAGGCGGCATTTTCTAGGGTGTAACCGTAGCCCAGCCTGTCGGATGGCGTCCAGTACCTCTCGGAGATTTGACAGGGCGCTGTCAAAATCAGCTGCATGCACCAGTAGGTCGTCCAAGTAAACAACACAGCGACTCCGGGGCACGTGAGCCAGCACTCGTTCCATCAAGCGCTCAAAGGTGGCCGGGACGTTGCAGAGTCCAAACGGCATCACTTTAAACTGATACAGTCCCTGCCCAATGGAGAAGGCTGTTTTTTGGCGGGCCTCAGGTGACAGCTCTACCTGCCAATAGCCGTTGCGTAGATCCAGTGAGCTGAACCAGCTGGAGCCGGCGATGTGGTCCAGCGCGTCATCGATGCGGGGCAGGGGGTAGGAATCCTTTTGGGTGACATCATTCAGACGCCGGTAATCCACACAGAACCGCCACGACCCGTCTTTCTTCTTGACCAGCACCACCGGCGCCGCCCAGCGGCTGCTGGAGGGCTCAATGACGTCTGCCTCTAGCATTTCTCGCACTTTTTGTTCTGCTGCTGCCTGCCTTGAAAAGGGCAGCCGGTGTGGGTGGAGTCGAATCGGCCTGGTCTCACCAGTGTCGATCTCGTGCTGCACCAAGCCGGTCCGGTTGCATTCCTCATCCTTCGCGGCAAAGACACCCATATAACAGTCCAACAGTTCCCGCAGCTGGCGTCTCTGCTGACACGTTGACCCCTCCCCTTGCTGTCCTTGTGTGTGCTCGTGCTTTCTCTGCCCGCGCTGGTGGCGTCATCGTGTCCCGTTCTCACGGTGGGCCACCCGGTCCGGTCCATCCTGGCAGTCCCTCGATCGCACGGGCCTCAATGTTCCTTCTCTGAGTTCTGCTGTGGAGCGTGATGGTCCGGTCTCCCAGTTGAAGGGACGGTCCGGTGGTGTCGATCTTGGCGTTCCATGCTGTGAGCAGGTCTAGTCCAATAATACAGGGGTCTTGGATGTCAGCCAGCCAGAACGGGTGTCTTATGTTCTGACCGGCCACCCCCACCACGAGAACTCTCCGCCCCCCCAATCTGGCGTGCTCACTGGTAGCTGTGGTAACGCAGCGCTCGGTGGGTTCCCACCCCTGTGGGGCCGTCTCGTTCGTGCCCGGCAGCACACCGGGTCAGACCAAGGAGATTGTAGAGCCGGTGTTAATCAGGGCCCGGATCAACGTCTTCTCCAGGCTGCACTGTAGATACATCCCTGGTGAGTGTCCAATTGGGCCCACGCACGGTGACAGCTCATCAGTTTGCCGTGGGGTGGGTGCAGGGCAGTACCGTGCAATGTGTCCTGGCTCCCCGCAGCAGGAGCACCCTTCCACGCGCCGCCACGGCCGTCTTCTCCGTGGACGCACCGCCGCGGTCTGCCGTAATTCCTCCTCCTCCTCCTCGCTCTCAGCCGTGGCCTGGAAGGTTCTTTGTCTTAGCGTCGACGCTTCGATTGGGCGATTCATCAGTGGCTCCACCCGCTCTGCTTCTGCTACCGCAGTCTCCCAGTTGCTCGCGGCGTGGATCCGTACGTGGCTCTGGAGCTGGGCCGGGCGGAGACCTTGGATGAAGCTCCGGAGGGCGAGCTTATCTACCACCTCCGGTGCGAAATCCGGGTAGCTGCGCCGTGTTAGCAGCCGTATGTTCGCCGCGTAGGCTCCTAGGCTTTTCTGGCTGCTTCGACGGCGGTGGGTCAGCTGTTCTTGGGCGTGCTCAGCATCTGCTGTTCTCCCAAATCGTCTCCGGAGCGCTCCTTGTAGCGCTGGCCAGCTGCAGCACTCCTCAGGCCGGAGATCAGAGAGCGTGCAGAGAGCCCTCCCTTCCAAGGCCAGCGCAACCTGTACGGCGGTTTCCTCTGGTGACCAGCCGTTCAGCGCGGTGGCCAGCTCGACCTGGACCAGGTAGTCATCCAACGGGGTCTCGCCGTTGAAGCGAGGAATCTTGACCCGCTGCCGGACGGTCGCCTCCCAGTCGATCGCCGCCCCTTATCGCCGTGGAATCGCCAGCCCATCTTACCCTGAAAAGGGCGGGAAGCGGGGCTGGTTTGCTTTGCTCCGCTCGCTCTGCCTTGAAAAAGGCAGAGGGCAGGGTTCACTGGCCCCATCGGGTCCGCTGCTTCGTTCGTCCCGGCGAGCGGCTCCGGGGGTTGGTGTCTCAGCCCCGTCGTTCGTCGCCAGCTGAGCGATGAGTCGCTCCAGCTGCTGGATCTCCATTCTGATCCTGGCTTCCATCTGTTCCATCCCACTCCTGGCACCAGTGTGACGCTGGCGAGGTTCACGCAAAGAAGAGGAACAGATGGTTGCGACGAGCAGGCTTTATTCAACAACACCCTGAGCACAGACAGGAGGGGAGGTCATTCTCCCAGACCTCCGTTTCAATCATGGTTATACAACACATGATACATCTTGCCCTAATCCTGCCTATAAAACACTGCTGGGTCATTATAACGCAGTTATAATGACACAGCAGTATAATAACTCAGTAATAACGTTTAAACAATCACGCAAAATAACGTCCACTGTTGCAAAGAATGCAGGGGAAATCCCTGCCGCCCCCCCTTAATACAGCCCCGACGTTACAATACCAACATCCAACAATAATTGTAACAATAATAAATAAATACTTCTGGTATGTTCAACACAAACACAGACAACACCATCACCATCACAATCACCATAACACAATAACACACACAATAACAACCTTTTTTCATTGAAGACACATTATAATATTACTGCCCTTTATTTTTATATTGTTCAAAACTCATTTCTTTATATGTTGATTTAAATATATGGATGTTTGGACAGTGCCTGTGTTTCTCCCCCAACCCATTCCACAATTTTACCCCACACACAGACACACAAAAACCCTTCCTAGTAGATCTTACTAAGTGCATTTTTAAATTTTGTGTTCCCCCGTGAATTATATTTCCCTTCTCTCTCACTGAAAAGATTTTGTATATTGTGTGGCAAAAGGTTTTTACTGACTTTAAACATTAATTGTGCTGTATAATAATGAACCAGATCCCATAATTTCAAAAACTTTGAATGTAAAAACAATAATTAGTATGATCAAGATACCCGACTTTGTGTATAACACGGACTGCCCTTTTTTGTAATATTAGCAATGAATTAAGTGTACTTTTATAATTGTTACCCCAGACCTCTATACAATAGGTCAAATATGGAAGTACTAATGAGCAATACAAGATATGAAGTGATTTGTAATCTAGGACCTGCTTAATTTTATTTATAATTGCAATGTTTTTTGTAACTTTGTTTTGTATGTATCTGACGTGTGGTTTCCAACTAATTTTATCATCTAGTATTACACCCAAAAACTTGATCTCCTTAACTTTTTCAATAATTACATTATCTATATGAATATGTATATCTTCTTTATTTTTACAATTACCAAATATCATTACCTTAGTTTTATCTATATTTAGTGATAATTTATTACAATCCATCCATTTTTTAAGCTTATTTAATTCATTATTTAGAGTATGGATTAGTTGATTATAATTATTTCCAGAATAAAATATATTAGTATCATCAGCAAATAATATTATTTTTAATAATTTAGAAACTTGGAACATATCATTTATATATATGTTCAATAATTTGGGGCCCAATACTGACCCCTGGGGGACCCCACAGGCAATTCCCATACACCCAGACAGATATTCTCCCATCTTCACAAACTGTTGTCTCTTAGATAGATAACTTGTAACCCAATTCAGAGCCATTCCCCTAATACCATACATTTGCAGTTTATTAAGAAGTATTGAATTATTTATTGTATCAAATGCTTTTCTAAAATCTATAAATACACCAATTGCGTATTTTCCTTGATCTAATGCATTTATTATTTCCTCTGTTGCTTCCATTATCGCCAACAATGTTGTACTCTTTGCTCTAAATCCATATTGATTCTGGTTAAGCACATCGTGTTTATTTAAAAAGTTTTCTAATCTGTTGTTGAAAAGTTTTTCCAGAATCTTTGAAAATTGTGGGAGAAGCGATACTGGTCTATAGTTTGTGTAGTGTGGAGGAACAAATACAGTGGGGCAAAAAAGTATTTAGTCAGCCACCAATTGTGCAAGTTCTCCCACTTTAAAGATGAGAGAGGTCTCCAATTTTCATCATAGGTATACCTCAACTATGAGAGACAAAATGAGAAAAAAAAAATCCAGAAAATGACATTGAAGGATTTTTAATGAATTAATTGGTAAATTCCTCGGTAAAATAAGTATTTGGTCACCTACAAACAAGCAAGATTTCTGGCTCTCACAGACCTGTAACTTCTTCTTTAAGAGGCTCCTCTGTCCTCCACTCGTGACCTGTATTAATGGCACCTGTTTGAACTTATCAGCATAAAAGACACCTGTCCACAACCTCAAACAGTCAGACTCCAAACTCCACTATGGCCAAGACCAAAGAGCTGTCAAAGGACACCAGAAACAAAATTGTAGACCTGCACCAGGCTGGGAAGACTGAATCTGCAATAGGTAAGCAGCTTGGTGTGAAGAAATCAACTGTGGGAGCAATTATTAGAAAATGGAAGACATACAAGACCACTGATAATCTCCCTCGATCTGGGGCTCCACGCAAGATCTCACCCCGTGGGGTCAAAATGATCACGAGAATGGTGAGCAAAAGTCCCAGAACCACACGGGGGGACCTAGTGAATGACCTGCAGAGAGCTGGGACCAAAGTAACAAAGGCTACCATCAGTAACACACTACGCCGCCATGGACTCAAATCCTGCAGTGCCAGATGTGTCCCCCTGCTTAAGCCAGTACATGTCCAGGCCTGTCTGAAGTTTGCTAGAGAGCATTTGGATGATCCAGAAGAGGATTGGGAGAATGTCATATGGTCAGATGAAACCAAAATAGAACTTTTTGGTAAAAACTCAACTTGTCATGTTTGGAGGAGAAAGAACACCATACCTACTGTGAAGCATGGGGGTGGAAACATCATGCTTTGGGGCTGTTTTTCTGCAAAGGGACCAGGACGACTGATCCGTGTAAAGGAAAGAATGAATGGGGCCATGTATCATGAGATTTTGAGTGAAAACCTCCTTCCATCAGCAAGGGCATTGAAGATGAAACGTGGTTGGATCTTTCAGCATGACAATGATCCCAAACACACCACCTGGGCAATGAAGGAGTGGCTTCGTAAGAAGCATTTCAAGGTCCTGGAGTGGCCTAGCCAGTCTCCAGATCTCAACCCCATAGAAAATCTTTGGAGGGAGTTGAAAGTCTGTGTTGCCCAGCGACAGCCCCAAAACATCACTGCTCTAGAGGAGATCTGCATGGAGGAATGGGCCAAAATACCAGCAACAGTGTGTGAAAACCTTGTGAAGACTTACAGAAAATGTTTGACCTCTGTCATTGCCAGTAAAGGGTATATAACAAAGTATTGAGATAAACTTTTGTTATTGACCAAATACTTATTTTACCGAGGAATTTACCAATTCATTAAAAATCATTCAATGTGATTTTCTGGATTTTTTTTTTTTTCTCATTTTGTCTCACATAGTTGAGGTATACCTATGATGAAAATTGGAGACCTCTCTCATCTTTTAAGTGGGAGAACTTGCACAATTGGTGGCTGACTAAATACTTTTTTGCCCCGCCGTAAGTTCAGACGAGATGCTATGAGCTGGAAGGTTTCAGAGTTTTATTTCCTCCATCACGAGACACGCTGTGCGCTGTGCTGTGTGTGCTGTGTGTGTGTGCGTCCTGTGTGTGCATGTTTGTCAGAATCAGAATCAGAATCAGAAAAAGATTTATTGCCAAGTACATTAACAGATCACTGATAACATACGAGAGAATTTGACTTGACACAGTAATGAACCTGCATTTCCGTGCCGCGGCGCATCTGCAACGCGCCTGTCAGCAGGAGGGTACAGGTCGCATAAAGATGATACAATAGGAAGGAGCAAAAAAATCATTGATTCAAAATACTGGTTACATACTTAATCAATATTAAGAGTTCAAGGGAAAAAAAAGCTCAATGCACATATATTCGCTACACACAGAATTCACAGGACACAAGAGAGCAGTGTTATCTTTATTCAGTTCATGGATCAATGTGTGTGCGGTGTTGAGCAGTGTTGATGATAATAAGAGAGACCCAAGGACCCTTGGCAGAAGATGTTTTGTCTGTCTGGCGCCAGCTTACTATACATGCCACATGTCTGTGGCATGTATAGTAAGCTCTTTTATACAGACAAGAGAGAATGCATGGCACATTTGCATATTGATATACATATCAGTCAATACATATCAGTCGCGTGATTAACTGGGCCCGGACTTCCTCTCCTTAATCCAAGGATGTATAACAGTAGCCATTGTTCTGATTGTCTCCTAGGGGCTCTCTGTCCGTATGCAAATTGTTCTGCTTCCTGCCGCCTAGCTGAGTGTGAAGACTGAATGTCCATGTAGATTGTGGTGGGTCACCACAGGGCTCCCCCCAGAACACTCAGCAGGGGGTGTGACCCCCCCCCCCCCTTGTTCGGCTCCAGCTCCAGTAGAACTGTCTGAGGGCATGTCAGTTCATGAGGGGGATGGGGGAGGGGTGGAAAGAGCAGTGTGCTCCGCTCCAAGTTCCAGCACGTTGAACGGCCGTGGATCGTGGGCATACGGGCCGGTGTGCAGTCGTCCATAATGGAACCAGACGGCGATCGGCCGGCTTAGGGAGTGAGGTGCGGGAAAAGCTCTGTGCAGGAGGAGGGGGAGGGGGCAGGAGTAAGCAAGTGCCGGCCCGGGATGTCCAAGGTGTCTGGGCCGCACAAAAATTGCATGTGGATCCGCGATGGTGAGGGACTTTCCCGACAAACCTGGCGGAGATCCACAGCGGCTGTGGAAAAAAAACCCATTTTATTTGACTCCTCCCGTGGCTCAATCTAGTGAGGATGTGGGAAAGGCGAGCGGCCAAATTCCCTGAGGATGCGTAGCAGCTGTGAAACAACTCCAGCTGTGTGAGGGTGTGAGGCGGTTTTGCTTTAGGTGCGGGAGCAGCCCTAAAGTCATCGGGGAAAGCAATTGGCTAAATTCCCCTTGTGCGCCGTGGCTGAGAAACCCATACAAAGTCCTGTGTGCGGGCTGCACGTGTGCTTCAGGTGCGCGAGCAGCCCTAAAGGTTCCAAGGGTGGTGATCGCCTGTTTTTCTCGGACATATGCAGCGGCGGAGGACGATGTATCAGTCTGTGGAGCCGGTTTTGTCCCGTGCGTGGTGCGCACTTGGCGCAGTGACCACATAGCTGGCAGTTGCGCTGTCCTCGTAATCCTGCAGTGTGTGTGCGGGGCTTCTGTGCACGGGAGGTCCGCTGTCCAGAGTTTAGTCAGAGTCGGGAGCTCGGTGGAAATCAGCGCAGTCGGTGTCGATGATTGTCCCCGTTAAGGCTGCTTCCTTCGTTCGCTCGTGTCAATCATGGTGCGTTTTGGTCCTAGCGCTGCGCTCCGGGGAGGATGAAGAGGTTGCAAGCGTTCTCTGGTCCTCTGTGTCCACAGTGTGGTGAAAGGGAGCAGACGGTCATTCTCCCTCGTCAGGTCACCAGTGTGGAGGTAAAAGATCAGGCAAGGGACACACCATGATGCGTGCTGAGGCTTCCCGTCCGGGTCATCTCCGGGGTGTTCGCCTTGTGTTCTATTCTTCGTCAAGGGTCACCAGTGTGGAGGAACAAATAAGTTCAGGCGAGATGCTACGAGCTGGAAGGTTTCAGGGTTTTATTTCCTCCATCATGAGACACACTGTAGCGCTGTGCTGTGTGTGTGTGCGTCCTGTTTGTGCGCGTCTGTGGTATGTATAGTAAGCTCTTTTATACAGACAAGAGAGAATGCATGGCACATTTGCATATTGATATACATATCAGTCAATACATATCAATCACGTGATTAACTGGGCCCGGACTTCCTCTCCTTAATCCAGGGATGTATAACAATATCCATTGTTCTGATTGTCTCCTAGGGGCTCTCTGTCCGTATGCAAATTGTTCTGCTTTCTGCCGCCTAGCTGAGTGTGAAGGCTGAATGTCCATGTAGATTGTGGTGGGTCACCACAAGGGGTGTTTATGTCTTGAATAATGGTATTACTTTTGCTATTTTCATTTTCTGTGGGAATGAGCCAGTTTGAAATGATAGATTACAAATATATGTGAATGGTTTTAATATGCCATCAACAGTTCTTTTTACTAGTGCCATATCAATACCATCACAATCAGTAGATAATTTATTTTTACTCTTTTCAACAACAGATTTTACCTCTAGTTCATCCACCGCTGTAAGAAAGATTGACCGAGGGTTAATTCCAATCAATGTTTCACTCACGGTGTCTCTTCCTTGGTTTGAAATTTTTGCTGCCAACTCTGGTCCAACATTTACAGAAAATTTATTCATTTTATTTACTACCATATTCTTATCATAATTATCACCACAATTATCAGTAAAATACTCTGGATATATCGTTTTCTTAGTTCCATTTTTCCTTAATTTATTTAATATATCCCAGACTCCTTTTATATTATCTTTATTTTCATTTAACATTTTCCTATAGTATAATTTTTTACTAGTTTGTATTATTTCAGTTAATTTATTTTTATATGTTTTATATCTTTTTTCAGATTCTTTGGTTCTTAATTTAATGAAATTTTTACAGAGATAATTTTTCTTTTTACAAGCATTTTGTAGCTCCCTAGTTAGCCACGGGCAATTTTTGTATTTATGTTTCTTATTAATTTCTTTAATTGGACAGTTTTTATCATATAATGATTTAAATATATCAATAAATTTATCATATGCCAAGTCCACTTTTTTGTCTCTATGGACAACATCTCAATTCTATAACATTAAGTCATCTTTTAAAGCATTGATTCTATCTTCTGTTTGTATTCTTTTATAGATAATCTTTTTACATGGTTTATTATTATTACTCTCATTAGCCCCATAATTAACATCTAAAGAAACAAATACAGGCAGGTGGTCACTAATGTCATTTATTAGTATACCACTCACCATATTATATTCAATAACATTGGTAAAAATGTTCTATCAGGGTAGCACAGTGTGTTGTTATTCTCGTAGGTTTTGTAATCTTTGGAAATAATGTTAAGCTATACATTGTATCTAAGAAATCTTCAGTTGGTTTATGTTGTTTTGCTTTCATTAAATCTATATTAAAGTCACCACAAATAAAGATATATTTTTGTCTTACTTTTGTATATATCTTTTCCATACTATTTCTAAATTTTTCCATATCAGATCCCGGTGCTCTATATATACAGCTTACTATTATGTTTTTTCTATTTTCCATCGTAATTTCAATTGTTAAACATTCCATACTTTCATTCACTGTTGATGTCATGCTGTCCACTTTTTTACTTTTTAATTTTCTATCAACATACAGTGCTACCCCACCACCACTTTTACATTTCCTATTTTGTGTGTACATCTCATATCCATATAGTTCAAAATTTACATCTTTTTCTTCATTAATCCATGTTTCCCTTATTGCAATAATCCTAAATGGTGTGTTAAATTGATTTAAAAACTCCTTAATACTATCAAAGGTTGCATAGAGACTCCTACTATTAATAGGTATTATTGTTAATGTCTGATCCGAATTCATAATTCCATTTAATTGTTGTTCATCATAATAAACACACTTATTATTAATATGATTAAAATAATTATTGTCTGGGTCAGTATCTCCTAAAATGTCTTGTGGCTGCTGTTCAGTATTGACAAAGGTTTCAGCTTCAATTTGCCCTAATACACTTTCATTATTAAATGAGGAAGGATGATTGGTTAAAGTACTAATCATAAGTTATGTCAACAATGTACACCAAAAGGAAAAAGAACACAAAAATCTCCACTGCACTGTTATTCTTGCATCAGGGCTAAGGTTTAAATTTGTCTAATTCCTCCATTTCTCTAATCTTTATTACTTTAGCTTCTTCTGGAGTGCCAAGCAGTTTTATCCACACCTTACAGTTCTTTGTCCATGTTGTATTTTCCCCTGTTTTCTGAGAGCCCTGGCTTGTCTAGCTATTTCAGAGTTCTTTTTTGTTATATGTTCATTTACATAGACAGCCGTTCCTCTCAGTTTTCTTGCTTGTCACAGAAGATCAGTTTTTGCTTTTCTGTTGACAAATCGGATGATGATCGCTGGTTTTCCTTTACTGTCTTTTTTAGGTAACATGTGGCAAGCCAAAATAGTCTTATTGTCCACAACAATGTTTTTAGAGTTGAAAAAATGTAATGCTCTAATGAGTTAGAGTGATCCATATTAACCAGAATCTATTTGAATCAGTTGGTGCCAATAACAACACAATGCCACCCAAAAGGAATGTAACATATGATGAGGTTGAGGAATTTAAAAAATCACTTGACTTTCTCTCAGAAGAGGTAACTGTGGCGAGAAAACAACAAAACAGATAACTGATTTGGTGGAAGAGGTCAAAGCCTTGAGGCTGAAAAATGAGGAGAAAGACAAAAAGATTGCTTTTCTGAAAAATAGGGTGGACAACCTGAAACAGTACACTCGAATGAATGACATTATTGTTTCAGGATTAGAAACACAGCCCAGATCCTATGCGTAGGCTGTGGCAAGATCGGATGATACAGAACTTCGTGAACTGGACGCCAGATAGGTGGAAGAACAGGTGACAACCTTCCTCCATTCTAAAGGCATAGAGATAGACATTAACAACACAGAGGCTTGTCATCCTCTTCCTAAAAGAAGGAAGGGTGAAAAATCAGCAATAATCATCCGTCTTACAAACAGAAAGTATTGTGACGTAGTGGGGGTTCACACAAGAAAGGAGAGATGACTGTGACGAAACAGGCTTCATTTAAAACACACTCCCTCAACACAGACAGGAGGGGAGGTCATTCACACAGACCTCCGTCTCACTAAGGGTGACACAAACGCATGATCAGTCACTGCTCTGACTCTTCCTATAACACTGCTGTGTCATTATAACACAGTTATAATGACACAGCAATAACACTTAGAACACATGAATGATAACACCCTTTGAATCCTCCGCTGCCCAAATATGCCGGGAAAATCCCCGCCCCCTTAACACAGCCCCGACGTTACACTGTCCCCCCCGGACTTGTTTCTGTCCCCAGAATAATAAAAGTCCAGCTCAAAAGTCCAACACAAATCCGTCCAGGTGTCGGGGCGGCCTCTGTTGTCGACGACCAGCACGCACAGGCCCGCTAGTGTTCATCTGTGCTTCGGTCAGAGTATCTGGTCGGGGTGAAGGCTCTGGATCGACCACCCACAGGGTGGATGGCTGGTACGAGGCGAGACGGTCACGGTGGAGTACCACGACCCGGTCTTTTTTCTGCAGCTTCACCCTGTACACCACACCCGACAGTCTCTGTAGGACCACGCACAGTCCCGACCAGTCTGTGCACCGTGTGGAGACGTTCCTTCAAGCAAAACAAATAATCCAACCCCGGTTTGCCCTTCACCTCCGGCTCGGGGGGAGGGGGGATACCGTCCAAACATCAGCGCTGCAGGGGTGCACTGGGTGGATTCCTGTGCTGCCGTCCGGTACGCCCACAGAACAACGGGTAGATGCAGGTCCCAGTCTCGCTGTCGCTGGTCCACCAGGACAGCGAGCTGGGTGGTGAGGGTCCGGTTGAACCGTTCGACCAGGCCGTCGCTCTGTGGATGCAGCGGGGTGGTCCGGGTCTTCCGGATGCCCAGCTGCTTGCAGACCTCCCTGAACACCTCTGCCTCAAAGTTCCGACCCTGATCGCTGTGCAGCTCCTCCGGTGTGCCAACCCAACAGAACATCTCGTCCACCAGCTTTGGTGCCGTGGTGGCGGTGCTCTGATCAGGGACCGCGTATGCCTCTGGCCATTTGGTGAAATAATCCATTGCGACCAGCACGTAGCGGTTCCCCCGGTCCGTGGTCGGGATAGGGCCCAGAATGTCCACTCCTACCCGCTCCATCGGTGCTCCCACCCGGTACTGCTGCAAGGGAGCGTGGGATCGCTGAGTCGGCCCCTTCTGAGCCGTGCAGGTGTCGCATCGATGGATGTGGAGCTCTACATCCTGGTGACATCCGGGCCAGTAGAACCGGGCTCGAAGACGCTGCAGAGTTTTTGTCACCCTGAAGTGGCCCACTCCTACTGCTCCGTGGACCAGCTGGAGTACGTTGGGCCGGAGCCACTAGGGAACCAGCAGCTGCCATACGTGATGCTGCCCAGCTGGAGTCTGCCACTGCCGATACACAACACCCTCATGACAGCGGAGATTGGTCCACTGGGAGTGTAGGGCCTTGGTCTCTGGGTCCAGCGCAGACACAGCCTCCCAGGCTGGCCACTGGCCCGCGTCCAGCCACTGCCGAAGCCGGGAAATGACCGGATCTCTGTCCTGCTCGCTCTGCAGCTGCTGTGCGCTGAGGGCCACTGTGACATCATCGCTGGAGAGAGCTGCCTGATTATCCGAGGAGGAGCTGTGCGCCGCTGTGTTATTCCTGCTCACAGTGATCCGGAGAGCAACAGCCCGTGGGACGACTTGGTCTCGATCCTCTGCCCGCTGGCAGTGACGACAGTCCTCCACAGCACAGGGACGCCGAGACAGTGCGTCAGCGTTGGCATGGAGGCGGCCTGCCCGATGCACAATCTGAAAATCATAATCCTGCAGTGCCTCCAGCCATCTCGCCAACTGTCCATCCGGCTCTTTAAAGTTCAGTAGCCAGGTCAGGGAAGTGTGATCCCTCCTGAGCTGGAACCTCCCCCTGTACACATACGGGCGAAAATGGCGAAGCCCCTGGATGACAGCCAACAGCTCTCTGCAAGTAAAGCAATAATTTCTTTCAGCGGTGCTGAGAGTGCGGCTGAAAAAAAGCAACTGCCTGCTCTCCATGTTCTCCCTCCTGGGATAACACCACCCCGATGCCCTGGTTGCTGGCGTCCGTGTCCACGATGAAAGGGCGGTTCGGGTCGGGATACTGCAGGATGGGGGCTCCGATGAGCGCTGAGCGAAGCTGGGAAAAAGGAGCAGCACAGTTCTCACTCCACTGAAATGCACGGCCTTTCTGTATCAGCTGACGCAGC
This sequence comes from Pholidichthys leucotaenia, assembly GCA_020510985.1. Classification (NCBI taxonomy): domain Eukaryota; kingdom Metazoa; phylum Chordata; class Actinopteri; order Cichliformes; family Pholidichthyidae; genus Pholidichthys; species Pholidichthys leucotaenia. The sequence goes on along the minus strand of CM035843.1, from coordinate 200,795,546 downwards.
GGGCTGGCGATGGTGGCAAAATCTTTCACAAATCTCCTGTAATAGGAGGCCAGTCCGAGAAAACTCCGTAGCTCTCCCACATCCCACGGCACTGGCCAGTTTCTCACTGCTGCCACTTTCTCTGGATCAGTGGCGACTCCTGCTGCGCTGACGACGTGGCCCAGGAAGGTGGTCTCCCGCCGAAATAGGTGGCACCTCCGTGGGTGTAGCCGCAGCCCAGCCTGTCGGATTGCATCCAGTACTTCCTGGAGGTTGGACAGGGCGCTGTCAAAATCAGCTGCGTGAACCAGCAGGTCATCCAGATAAACAATGCAGCGGCTCCGGGGCACGTGAGCCAACACTCGCTCCATCAGACGTTCAAAGGTGGCTGGGGCGTTGCAAAGTCCAAACGGCATCACCTTGAACTGATACAGTCCCTGCCCGATGGAGAAGGCTGTTTTCTGGCAGGCCTCAGGTGACAATTCTACCTGCCAATAGCTGCTGCGGAGGTCCAATGAGCTGAACCAGCTGGAGCTGGCGATGTGGTCCAGCGCGTCATCGATGCGGGGCAGGGGGTAGGAATACTTGCGGGTGACGTCATTCAGGCGACGGTAATCCACACAGAACCGCCACGAACCGTCCTTCTTCCTAACCAGCACCACCGGCGCTGCCCAGGGGCTGCTGGAGGGCTCAATAACGTCTGCCTCCAGCATTTCTTGTACTTTTTGTTCTGCTGCCGCCCGCCTTGAAAAAGGCAGACGGCGTGGGCGGAGCCAGATCGGCCTGGTCTCACCAGTGTCGATCCCATGCTGCACCAAGCTGGTTCGGGTCCATTCCTCATCCTTCGCAGTGAAGACGTCCGTGTAGCAGTCCAACAGCTCCTGCAGCTGGCGTCTCTGTCCCGATTCCAGTCCGCTGCAGCTCTGCTGGAACAATTCCTCGACCGCCTGCTGCGTTTCTGCTGACACATTGACCTGCTCCGCTGTGGCCCTCCCCCTTGCTGTCTTTATCGTGATCGTGCTCCCTCTGCTCGTGCTGGTGGCACCGTTGGGTTCAGTACTTGCAGTGACCCGCCCAGTTCGGCCCGCCCTGGCGGTCCCTCGATCACGCAGGCCTCCGGGTTCCTCCTCTGGGCCCTGCTGCAGAGTGTGATGGTCCAAGTTCCCAGCAGGAGGGATGATCTGGCGGTGTCAATTTTTGCGCTCCATGCTGCGAGCAGATTGAGTCCAATAATGCAGGGGTCTTGGATGTCAGCCAGCTAGAACGGGTGGTTTGTGTTCTGGCTGGCCACCCCCACCACAAGAACTCTTCGCCCTCCCAGTCTGGCGCGCTCACCGGTAGCTGTGGTGACGCAGTGCCCGGTGTGTTCCCACCCCTGCGGTTCTGTCTCGTCTGTGCCTGGCAGCACACCAGGTCGGACCAGGGAGATGGTAGAACCGGTGTCGATCAGGGCCCGGATTGGCGTGTTGTCCAGGCTGCACTGTAGGTACATCCCTGGCGAGTGCCCAATTCGGCCCACATGTGGAGACAGTTCATCGGGGAAAATGTCTGTGGGAGGCGGCAGGCCCCCGTCCATGCCACCTCGCTCTAGTTTAACGTTGGCGAGGGGCCGGTTTGTCGTTGGGGTGGCTGCCGGTCAGTACCGCGCAATGTGTCCTGGCTCCCCACAGTGGAAGCACCCTTCCACGCGCCACAGCGGCCGTCTTCTCCGTGGGCGTGCCGCCGTGGTCTGCCGCAGCTTCTCCTCCTCCTCCTCGCTCTCAGCCGTGGCCTGAAAGGCTCTCTGTGCCGATGCATCAGCTGTACAATCCATTAGCAGTTCCACCCACTCCGCTTCTGCCACAGCCGTCTCCCAGCTGCTTGCGGCATTAATCCAGATGTGGCTGTGGAGCTGGGCCGGGCGGAGACCCCGGATGAAGTTCCGGAGGGCGAGCTTCTCCACTACCTCTGGCTCGAAATCCGGGTAGCTGCGCCGTGTCAGCAGCCGTATGTCCGCTGCGTAGGCTCCCAGGCTCTCCCGGCTGCCTCACCGGCGGTTGGCCAGCAGTTCCTCGGTGTGCTCAGCATTGGCCACTCTCCCAAACTGCCTCCGTAGCGCTCCTTGTAGCATTGGCCAGCTGCGGCGTTCCTCGGGCCGGAGATTGGACAGCGTGCGGAGAGCCCTTCCCTCCAGGGCCAGCACGACCTGCACGGTGGTCTCTCCGGGTGGCCAGCCATTCAACGCAGCAGCCAGCTCGACCTGGACCAGGTAGTCATCCAGCAGGGTTTCACTATTAAAGCGGGGAACCTTGGCCCGCTGCCGGATGGGTGGGACGGTCGCCTCTCGGTCGATCACCGCCCCTGGTCGCAGTGGAATCGCCGGCCCGTCCTGCCCTGAAAAGGGCGGGGAGCGGGGCTGATCTGCTCTGCTCAGCCCACCCTGCCTTGAGAAAGGCAGAAGGCGGGGTACGCTGGTCCCGTTGGGTCCGCTGCTCTGTTCATCCCGGCGAGCAACTCTGGGGGTCGGTGTACCAGCTCTATCATCCATTCCCAGCTGAGCGATGAATTGTTCCAGCTGCTGGATCTCTGCTCTGATCCTGGCTTCCATCTGCTCCATATCCCACTTCTGACACCAGTGTGACGTAGTGGGGGTCCACACAAGAAAGGAGAGATGACTGTGACAAAACAGGCTTTATTTAAAACACACTCCCTCAACACAGACAGGAGGGGAGGTCATTCACACAGACCTCCGTCTCACTAAGGGTGACACAAACACATGATCAGTCACTGCTCTGACTCTTCTTATAACACTGCTGTGTTATAATGACACAGCAATAACACTTTAGAACTTTAGAACACACGAATGAGGGCGGCGTGGTGGGGGAGTGGTTAGCACTGGGGCAGCACAGCAACTCACCCTTGGCCAGGGGATCCTGGGTTCGATCCCAACCCCCGACCAACAGTGATCTGTGTGGAGTTTGCATCTCCGGTTTCCTCCCACATGCCAAAAACATGCAAGTTAGGTTAATTGGCATCAAAACTGGGGATTCTAAATTGTCCTTAGGTATGAGTGTGAGAGTGAATGGTTGTCTGTCTCTCTGTGTTGGCCCTGTGATGGAATGGCGATCTGTCCAGGGTGTGCCCTGCCTCTTGCCCAAAGATGCTGGGATAGGCTCCAGCCCCCCAGCGACCCGAAAAGGATTAAGCGGAAGAAGATGAATGAATGAACACACGAATGATAACACCCTTTGAATCCTCTGCTGCCAAAGCATGCCGGGAAAATCCCCGCCCCTTAACACAGCCCCGACGTTACACTATAAAATGGATCTGCTGAAACAGGGAATGAAGCTGAAGGGGACAGAAGTTTATCTGAATGAGCACCTGACCAAGAGAAATGGAGACATCGCCAAAAAGGCGCATTTCTTGCAAAAACAGAAGAAAATCCAATCAATATGGACTTTCAACTACAAAGTTTTTATAAAACTGAATGGAACACCAGAGGAGTCCGAAGTGCTGGTAATCAGAAATGTGGAGGAGCTGGATAAATATACTATGTAAGGAAGTAAATCACAGTGAGGACAAATGTTTACTTTGTGGGAATGTGCAATTGACGAGGTAGGTTTGTCTCAAAGCAGCTTTATTACACATTCACCAACATCGCAAAGTAGAAAGAGAACATCACAGGAAACTCTCGTCCCTTAAATACCCAGGACTCTCACAGCTCACAAGTCACATTGCATCACAAGTCACATTGCATTATAATCACCAGTAACAATGCATCTCCTCTTTAATCCCCTAATATCACCCCCACAGTCTCAGGCCCTGCATACCAAAGCTAACACCTTCACAGCTTCCTGTTATCTCCAAGGAAACTCTGTCTTTGTTCTTATCTAAAATGTGAGGCCTTATATAAGTCACAAAGTAGGTCACATGTGTGGCCACACTACCCCCCCAAACATTTAGATCGAACAACAGAATAACAGTTTGCATGCTGTGATAACATCATTGCACATCAATCCACATGCTGCTTGGGCTTCAGTCTTCTTCCGTATCTGCTGTAACCAGGTTTCACCGCCTCCACGGCGCCGTCATGCTGGGGAGCTGCTGTCTGGGGGTGCAAACCTTTTGTCAGTCTCTGCGGGTGATCTGGGGAAATATTACTCTGGGAAACACCCCGTGGTGGTCTGCCGCGTCGAGGGGCCCTTGCCAACAGCACTTGCTCGTCCGCCACCACAAAAGCGGGTTTGAGTCTGTTTATGCCAACCTTTTCCCTCCTACCCTCCAAATCTAGCAAAAAATGCTTGTCCTCTGTTTCTAACACTCTGAACGGCCCATCATAAGGTGGTCGCAGTGGTGTGCGATGCACGTCATGTCTGATAAAAACAAACTCCGCGTTTTTCAAAGCTTTAGGCACAAAAATGCGCGGAAAACTGTGATGGACGGGGCCCGGCAGCGTGCCTGCGTCAACGCTACGCTGCAACAGCTGAGACGGGGAGCTGCTTGGCGCAGGATTATCCAGGAGAAACTCCCCGGGTAGCCGAAGTGGCTGCGCGAAAACGAGTTCCGCTGGTGAAGCCTCTAAGTCTTCTTTAGGCGCAGAACGCAACCCTAATAAAACCCACGGAAGCTTGTCCACCCAATTTGCATCCGTCAGTGACGCTCTAAGCGCTGCTTTCAATGACCTGTGAAAACGTTCGCACAACCCATTAGCCTGCGGATTGTACGCGGTTGTACGGTGAATTGTGACACCTAGGCTGCGGGCCATTGTTGACCAAAGTTCAGAAACAAATTGCGGGCCTCTGTCGGATGTAATGTCCGACGGGACTCCAAAACGCGCCACCCATGCCGTTACAAACGCGCGCGCCACCTCCTCGGCTGTGGTTGATGCCAAAGGGACCGCCTCCGGCCAGCGCGTGGTGCGGTCCACCATGGTCAGAAGGTGCGTGTACCCCTGTGATGGCGAGAAAGGGCCCACGAGGTCCACGTGAACGTGGTCGAACCTCTTGGAAGGAATGAGAAATGGCTCCAATGGAGCCTTCGTGTGCCTGTGTATCTTGGCCCGTTGGCACGCCATGCAGGCTGCCGCCCACTCCTTAACTTGTTTGCGAAGGCCGGGCCACACGAATTTTTCCGCTACCATTTTGACCGACACGCGAACCCCCGGGTGCGCCAAAGAATGAATCGAGTCGAAAATGCGGCGGCGTCACGCTGCCGGCACCACGGGACGACTGCGTCCCGTGGAGACATCGCAGTTTAAGGGGGGCCTGCTGTCTTGCAGCTCCCTGCTCTCCAGCCTTAACCCTGTTGGTCCAGACTGGAGCGCGCGCACATCCACGTCACTACCTTGCTCCGCGGCCATGGCTGTGTAATCTATCCCCACGCAGACGGGGGCAGCCACGGCGCGCGAGAGGCAGTCTGCCACTACGTTCAGTTTACCCGACACGTGCTGAATATCGGTAGTAAACTCTGAAATTGCGGCTAACTGCCTCTGTTGCCGGCCCGACCACAGCTCTGAAACTTTGGCCATCGTGAATGTTAGCGGCTTGTGGTCAACGAACGCGGTGAAACAGCGCCCTTCCAGCCAGAACTGGAAGTGGCGAATGGCCAAATGGAGAGCCAGAAACTCCCTGTCGAACGCGCTGTATTTACGCTCCCTATCGCGCAAGGTCCTGCTGAAAAAGGCGAGCGGTTGCCAGGCTCCGGCTACATGCTGCTCCACGACCGCCCCTATGGCCACATCTGACGCGTCAGTAGTGAGCGCTATGCGGGCCATTGGGTCTGGGTGTGCCAACAACGCAGCATTTGCCAAGGCTGCTTTTACCTCCGAGAACGCTCGCTCCCACTCCGGGGACCACTCGACCTTATTCGCGGGTTTCTGTTTTTTGAGCGCGGCATAAAGCGGTTGCATGAGTTGTGCTGCGCGGGGGAGGAAACGGTTATAAAAATTCACCATTCCCAAAAACTCCTGTAACGCCCTGACCGTCTGCGGCCGGGGGAAATTTGCTACCGCGCGCACTTTGTCAGTAAGCGGAACCGCTCCTTCGGGGGAGACGCGGTGTCCTAAAAAAATCGATCTGCGCCACCCCGAATTGACACTTCGCTGGGTTGATTATTAACCCGTGATCTCCCAACCTCCGGAAAACTGTCGCTAGGTGGTTTTCGTGTTCGTCTTCGGACGCGCTGGCTACCAAAATATCGTCCAAGTAGACGAACACGAAAGGGAGATCACGCAGCACCGCGTCCATCATGCGTTGGAACGTCTGTGCAGCCCCTTTCAGCCCGAATGGCATACGCAAAAACTCGAATAGGCCAAATGGAGTTATTACCGCTGTTTTGGGTATGTCCTCAGCGCGCACTGGGACTTGGTGGTAACCGCGGACCAAATCTATCTTAGAAAAAACACGCGCCCCTGCCAAATGAATGGAAAAATCTTGGATATGCGGGATTGGGTAGCGGTCATGCTCTGTGGAGTTGTTTAACCTGCGGAAATCCCTGCAAGGTTGCCACGAGCCGTCAGCCTTCGGGACCATGTGTAGCGGGGAAGCCCATGGGCTGTTCGAACGCCTGATGATGCCCAACCTCTCCAGGTTGGCGAACTCCTCGCGCGCTATGGCCAGTTTAGCTGCGTCCAAGCACCAAGCTTTTGCAAAAACGGGCGGTCCGGTAGTGGTAATAAAATGTTCCACCCCGTGTTTAGCGACAGTTGCCAAAAATGTGGGGACCGTGGGTGCTGGGAGCTGAGTGAGCAGTGTGTGGAACTTACCGCTTGCAGCTGTGACGTTGGCTTGTGCTGTTGGCGGGGCCACTCGCGCTGTACAGGGAATAGAATCAAAAGAAAGTGCATTAACCAGGCGCCTGTTAGTGAGATCAACCAACAAACCATGTGAGCACAAAAAATCAGCCCCCAACATATTGAAATTCACTGCTGCTATAACAAAAGTCCACTCAAATGTACGGCCGTGTAGAGACAGAAGTAGAGTCCTCTCACCAAAGGTCTTAATCTCCGAGCCGTTCGCTGCTGCCACCCCAGGACCTCTGGAACCTGCCCGCCTGTCCGCGTAGGAAGGTGTGATGAAACTCAACTGGGAGCCTGTGTCCATGAGGAAATGCCTCCCCGAGCGTGCGTCCCACAAGTAGAGCAGCTTGTTCTCCTCCCCGAGGGTCGCAGCTGCTACCGACCCCCGGTCTTGGCGTTTCCCGAACGCTTGAACTGGCACGGTGGTACACATTTGCGTGCCCTCTCTGTGAAGCGGCGGTGGTAGAAACAAAGGGTGTCTCCTCCGCATTCCCTGGCCCCCGCCCCCGCCGCCGCCGCCGTCGGTGGTTCTGCTACCGCTGCCCCTGGCCCCCTGCCATCTCCGGCCGTCGCGCCGAGTTCCGCTGCTGCAGCCGTGGCCGCGCGCTGTCTGCTGGCATTGACAATTCGCTGCGCCTCCCGGGCCAGCGCGCGGTAGTCCCACTGGGCCAACAACGGCGAACTGGCCAGGGTCGCTCTCGTTGCTGACGGTAGGGTCCTGAGGAAGAGGTGGGTAAAGATGAAGTGGTCGTCGTCCGAGCCTTTCAACCTCAACATCTTCTCCATCAAGTCAACGGGCGTGTCATCTCCCAACTTGGTCAGCGCCAGGAGTCTCTCTGCTCTCTCCTCAACCGAGAGAGTGAAGTGCTGGATGAGTGCAGCCTTCAACGCGCCGTATTTGTCGCTGGCTGGCGGCTGCTCCAGAAGGCTCTCCACATGCTGGGACGTGTGGTTATCAAGTTTTGTGACCACATGGTAGAATTTTGTGTCATCTACCCATATCCCCCGGAGGTTGAACTGTGCCTCAACCGAGTGGAACCAGGAGCGCGGATTGTTCTGCCAAAAGTCCGGTAGCTGGACCGTAGCGGCATTTGCTTGGCTGGGGGCTCCTGACGAGGCTGGCCCCGGGGAATTCTCCTCTTGCTGCATGCTACGTCTTGGGGTCACCAGTGTGGGAATGTGCAATTGACGAGGCATGTTTGTCTCAAAGCAGCTTTATTACACATTCACCAACATCTCAAAGTAGAAAGAGAACATCACAGGAAACTCTCATCCCTTAAATACCCAGGACTCTCACAGCTCACAAGTCACATTGCATCACAAGTCACATTGCATTATAATCACCAGTAACAATGCATCTCCTCTTTAATCCCCTAATATCACCCCCACAGTCTCAGGCCCTGCATACCAAAGCTAACACCTTCACAGCTTCCTGTTATCTCCAAGGAAACTCTGTCTTTGTTCTTATCTAAAATGTGAGGCCTTATATAAGTCACAAAGTAGGTCACATGTGTGGCCACACTACCCCCCCAAACATTTAGATCGAACAACAGAATAACAGTTTGCATGCTGTGATAACATCATTGCACATCAATCCACATGCTGCTTGGGCTTCAGTCTTCTTCCGTATCTGCTGTAACCAGGTTTCACCGCCTCCACGGCGCCGTCATGCTGGGGAGCTGCTGTCTGGGGGTGCAAACCTTTTGTCAGTCTCTGCGGGTGATCTGGGGAAATATTACTCTGGGAAACACCCCGTGGTGGTCTGCCGCGTCGAGGGGCCCTTGCCAACAGCACTTGCTCGTCCGCCACCACAAAAGCGGGTTTGAGTCTGTTTATGCCAACCTTTTCCCTCCTACCCCCCAAATCTAGAAAAAAATGCTTGTCCTCTGTTTCTAACACTCTGAACGGCCCATCATAAGGTGGTCGCAGTGGTGTGCGATGCGCGTCATGTCTGATAAAAACAAACTCCGCGTTTTTCAAAGCTTTAGGCACAAAAATGCGCGGAAAACTGTGATGGACGGGGCCCGGCAGCGTGCCTGCGTCAACGCTACATTGCAACAGCTGAGACGGGGAGCTGCTTGGCGCAAGATTATCCAGGAGAAACTCCCCGGGTAGCCGAAGTGGCTGCGCGAAAACGAGTTCCGCTGGTGAAGCCTCTAAGTCTTCTTTAGGCGCAGAACGCAACCCTAATAAAACCCACGGAAGCTTGTCCACCCAATTTGCATCCGTCAGTGACGCTCTAAGCGCTGCTTTCAATGACCTGTGAAAACGTTCGCACAACCCATTAGCCTGCGGATTGTACGCGGTTGTACGGTGAATTGTGACACCTAGGCTGCAGGCCATTGTTGACCAAAGTTCAGAAACAAATTGCGGGCCTCTGTCGGATGTAATGTCCGACGGGACTCCAAAACGCGCCACCCATGCCGTTACAAACGCACGCGCCACCTCCTCGGCTGTGGTTGACGCCAAAGGGACCGCCTCCGGCCAGCGCGTAGTGCGGTCCACCATGGTCAGAAGGTGCATGTACCCCTGTGATGGCGAGAAAGGGCCCACGAGGTCCACATGAACGTGGTCGAACCTCTTGGAAGGAATGAGAAATGGCTCCAATGGAGCCTTCGTGTGCCTGTGTATCTTGGCCCGTTGGCACGCCATGCAGGCTGCTGCCCACTCCTTAACTTGTTTGTGAAGGCCGGGCCACACGAATTTTTCCGCTACCATTTTGACCGACGCGTGAACCCCCAGGTGCGCCAAAGAATGAATCGAGTCGAAAACGCGGCGGCGCCACGCTGCCGGCACCACGCTGCCGGCACCACGGGATGCAGTCGTCCCGTGGAGACATCACAGATTAAGGGGGGTCTGCCGTCTTGCAGCTCCCTGCTCTCCAGCCTTAACCCTGTTGGTCCAGACTGGAGCGCGCGCACATCCGCGTCACTACCTTGCTCCGCGGCCATGGCTGTGTAATCTATCCCCACGCAGACGGGGGCAGCCACGGCGCGCGAGAGGCAGTCTGCCACTACATTCAGTTTACCCGACACGTGCTAAATATCGGTAGTAAACTCTGAAATCGCGGCTAACTGCCTCTGTTGCCGGCCCGACCACGGCTCTGAAACTTTGGCCATCGCGAATGTTAGCGGCTTGTGGTCAACGAACGCGGTGAAACAGCGCCCTTCCAGCCAGAACTGGAAGTGGCAAATGGCCAAATGGAGAGCCAGAAACTCCCTGTCGAACGTGCTGTATTTACGCTCACTATCGCGCAAGGTCCTGCTGAAAAAGGCGAGCGGTTGCCAGGCTCCGGCTACATGCTGCTTCACAACCGCCCCTATGGCCACATCTGACGCGTCAGTAGTGAGCACTATGCGGGCCGTTGGGTCTGGGTGTGCCAACAACGCAGCATTTGCCAAGGCTGCTTTTACCTCCGAGAACGCTCGCTCCTGCTCCGGGGACCACTCGACCTTATTCGCGGGTTTCTGTTTTTTGAGCGCGGCATAAAGCGGTTGCATGAGTTGCGCTGCACGGGGGAGGAAACGGTTATAAAAATTCACCATTCCCAAAAACTCTTGTAACGCCCTGACCGTCTGCGGCCAGGGGAAATTTGCTACCGCGTGCACTTTGTCAGGAAGCGGAACCGCTCCTTCGGGGGAGACGCGGTGTCCTAAAAAATCGATCTGCGCCACCCCGAATTGACACTTCGCTGGGTTGATTATTAACCCGTGATCTCCCAACCTCCGGAAAACTGTCGCTAGGTGGTTTTCGTGTTCGTCTTCAGACGCGCTGGCTACCAAAATATCGTCCAAGTAGACGAACACGAAAGGGAGATCACGCAGCACCGCGTCCATCATGCGTTGGAACGTCTGTGCAGCCCCTTTCAGCCCGAATGGCATGCGCAAAAACTCGAATAGGCCAAATGGAGTTATTACCGCTGTTTTGGGTATGTCCTCAGCGCGCACTGGGACTTGGTGGTAACCGCGGACCAAATCTATCTTAGAAAAAACACGCGCCCCTGCCAAATGAACGGAAAAATCTTGGATATGCGGGATTGGGTAGCGGTCATGCGCTGTGGCGTTGTTTAACCTGCGGAAATCCCCGCAAGGTTGCCACGAGCCGTCAGCCTTCGGGACCATGTGTAGCGGGGAAGCCCATGGGCTGTTCGAACGACTGATGATGCCCAACCTCTCCAGGTTGGCGAACTCCTCGCGCGCTATGGCCAGTTTAGCTGCGTCCAAGCGCCAAGCTTTTGCAAAAACGGGCGGTCCGGTAGTGGTAATAAAATGTTCCACCCCGTGTTTAGCGACAGTTGCCAAAAATGTGGGGACCGTGAGTGCTGGGAACTGAGTGAGCAGTGTGTGGAACTTACCACTTGCAGCTGTGACGTTGGCTTGTGCTGTTGGCGGGGCCACTTGCGCTGTACAGGGAATAGAATCAAAAGAAAGTGCATTAACCAGGCGCCTGTTAGCGAGATCAACCAACAAACCATGTGAGCACAAAAAATCAGCCCCCAACATATTGAAATTCACTGCTGCTATAACAAAAGTCCACTCAAATGTACGGCCGTGTAGAGACAGAAGTAGAGTCCTCTCACCAAAGCTCTTAATCTCCGAGCCGTTTGCTGCTGCTACCCCGGGACCTCTGGAACCTGCCCGCCTGTCCGCGTAGGAAGGTGTGATGAAACTCAACTGGGAGCCTGTGTCCATGAGGAAATGCCTCCCCGAGCATGCGTCCCACAAGTAGAGCAGCTTGTTCTCCTCCCCGAGGGTCGCGGCTGCTACCTACCCCCGGTCTTGGCGTTTCCCGAACGCTTGAACTGGCACGGTGGTACACATTTGCGTGCCCTCTCTGTGAAGCGGTGGTGGTAGAAATAAAGGGTGTCTCCTCCGCATTCCCTGGCCCCCGCCCCCGCCGTCGTCGGTGGTTCTGCTACCGCTGCCCCTGGCCCCCTGCCATCTCCGGCCGTCGCGCCAAGTTCCGCTGCTGCAGCCGTGGCCGCGTGCTGTCTGCTGGCGTTGACAATTCGCTGCGCCTCCTGGGCCAGCGCGCAGTAGTCCCGCTGGGCCAACAACGGCGAACTGGCCAGGATCGCTCTCGTTGCTGACGGTAGGGTCCTGAGGAAGAGGTGGGTAAAGATGAAGTGGTCGTCGTCCGAGCCTTTCAACCTCAACATCTTCTCCATCAAGTCAACGGGCGTGTCATCTCCCAACTCGGTCAGCGCCAGGAGTCTCTCTGCTCTCTCCTCAACCGAGAGAGTGAAGTGCTGGATGAGTGCAGCCTTCAACGCGCCATATTTGTCGCTGGCTGGCGGCTGCTCCAGAAGGCTCTCCACATGCTGGGACGTGTGGTTATCAAGTTTTGCGACCACATGGTAGAATTTTGTGTCATCTACCCATATCCTCCGGAGGTTGAACTGTGCCTCAACCGAGTGGAACCAGGAGCGCGGATTGTTCTGCCAAAAGTCCGGTAGCTGGACCGTAGCGGCATTCGCTTGGCTGGGGGCTCCTGACGAGGCTGGCCCCGGGGAATTCTCCTCTTGCTGCATGCTACGTCTTGGGGTCACCAGTGTGGGAATGTGCAATTGACGAGGCATGTTTGTCTCAAAGCAGCTTTATTACACATTCACCAACATCTCAAAGTAGAAAGAGAACATCACAGGAAACTCTCGTCCCTTAAATACCCAGGACTCTCACAGCTCACAAGTCACATTGCATCACAAGTCACATTGCATTATAATCACCAGTAACAATGCATCTCCTCTTTAATCCCCTAATATCACCCCCACAGTCTCAGGCCCTGCATACCAAAGCTAACACCTTCACAGCTTCCTGTTATCTCCAAGGAAACTCTGTCTTTGTTCTTATCTAAAATGTGAGGCCTTATATAAGTCACAAAGTAGGTCACATGTGTGGCCACAACTTTAAAAAACAAAACAAAAAAACTTATGACTGACTTTAGTAGACATCAATCATCCCCAGTTGGAGGAAGTCATTTGACACAGAGTGAGGAAATTCAGACTCTGAAAATATGCCATTATGCTGAACATAAACCACAAGAGATGGAGAATGATATTGATCCTGATAACCACTTCTTCAACAATATTCATAATCACTATGAATATTATCCTGAAAAGCAATTCAAAAGTCAAGTGCAATTAGATGGTAAACTATCAATAATACACTTCAACAGCAGAAGTCTTCACAAAAACTTTCCACAGATTCAGGACTATTTAAAACAGCTAGATAAAACATTTACAGCTATTGCAGTCTCTGAAACTTGGCTCAATGAAGAAGAGGCTTCTCTGATGATAATAGAGGGATATCAGATGTTTTATATAAATAGATCCCCAAATAAAGGTGGTGGTGTTGCACTGTATATTGATGACCTGTATAGGTGTAAATTTGTAAATGGAATGTCCTTTGCACTACCAGGGATTCTAGAATGTGTTACTGTTGAGATTGACCAAGATAAAACAAAAAATCTAATTATAAGTTGTATATATAGAATGCCGGGAACTTGCGTCGAGACATTCAGAGATAAGTTAGTCGAGCTGTACAATAGTATAACTAGTAAGAAAATGGTTGTAATCTGTGGAGACTTCAATATTGATTTACTAAATCCATTTCAACAAAATGTAATTACAGAATTCATGAATTCTATGTACATTATGAGTCTATATCCCACAATAACACATCCCAGTAGAATCACAGTTCACACTGCTACACTTATTGACAACCTGTTTCTTAATCTTACTGATAAGAAAATAGAAAGTGGATTATTGATAAATGACATAAGTGACCATTTGCCAGTCTTTGCATTTATCCATGGCCACACGGGGGCCAATACAGAAAAAAAACTTTAAAATCTTTCAGATACAAATCACAAAATGCAATCAGTTCTTTTAAAGAAGGCCTGCTGAAGCAAGACTAGACTAAAGTCTATGTATCAGATGTAAATGAAGCCTATGACACATTCATGAACATTGTAACCACTCTTTATGAAAAAAAAAATTGTCCATTAGTAAAGAAAAAGCTTAAACAGAAATTTGTTGACAAGCCATGGTTAACCAAAGGATTACAAAAAGCGTGTAAAAAGAAAAGTTCATTATATAAAGCTTTTCTAAAGAAAAGGACAAAAGAAGCTGAGCAGCGGTATAAAACATGCAAAAAACAAGTTAATATATATAATGAGATGTAGTAAAAGAGACTATTACAGTAAAGAACTGGAGAAAAACAGAGATAACATTAAAAATACATGGGCAATACTTAACAATATTCTTGGAAATAAAAACAGAAATACAAGCTACCCAACCAATCTTTCAAAAAAAAAAAAAAAAAAGACTCAGAGTGTGAATGCAGTCTCACCTGCAGATGAATTTAATAAATTTTTTGTTAACATTGGTCCTAATTTGGCTCAAGAAATACCCATTACGGCATCTACAGGTGATACAATAAGTAAAAACATTGCTATTAAAGACTCCATTTTCATAAAGGGCACAGACGAGAGAGATGTCATTGAAATTGTTTAATCATTTAAAAGTAAAACATCTACGGATTGTGATGGTATTGACATGCTTTTAGTCAAAACTATCATTGAATGCTTAGTGAAGCCACTGATGTATATTTGTAACCTGTCTCTCCAAACAAGTATATTTCCCAGTGCAATGAAAATAGCTGAAGTAATTCCGATATACAAGACGGGTGACAGAGGGGAATTTTCAAACTATAGACCAATTTCACTATAGCCACAATTTTCCAAGATACTTGAAAAAACATTCTGTGAGAATTGACAACTTCATAATGAAGAATAATTTATTGTGTGAGCACCAATATGGGTTCAGACACAAGAGGACAACGACATTTGCTCTAATGGAATTTATAGAAAAAATATCAACTGCCGTTGAAAATAAAGAGTATTCAGTTGGGGTATTGCTGGATCTTAAAAAAAAATATTTGACACAGTGGATCATAGATTATTATTAAAGAAACTACAAAACTATGGTATTGGGGGGTAGCACTGTCCTGGTTATGTAGTTACTTAACCTCTTGCAATCCGTTGTACCGCGGACGGGCAAGTCTCTGCGTCCTAGAGCGCACGAGGGCACTCTCGTGCACTCTAGGACGCATGATGGAGATGGTAATGTAGGTGGTGATGGTGATGTAGTGGCGTCCAAGCGTGCACTGAAAATAAAAGCTGCAGACACAGCCGCGAACAGATTATTTCATCTGATTGACCTCTCATTCGACTAATAAGAGCCTTGAATTGGGTTTCTGAAACCTTGAAGAACCAATGACTGAAAACCTAGCCAGAAGGACCCGCCTACCAAGGCTGTGAATGCAGTGAGCCAATTGAAGCAGAGAAGTTCGCGAGCTGTTTTTTTTTAAGGCTGGGTGAAGACTGACTGCTGGAGCGGATCAAAAAAGGACCCACAGGAAGAACCCCACAGACCCAGCAGCACGGAGACCATCCACAAATGCAACCTGTGTGACAGGGAGTGCCATTTGCGCACCGGCATGTTCGGCCACAGGCGGTGCTTATTTTGTTTTGGTTCCAGCAGAGTAGACGTTATGATTTCTTCCATGGTCATAGACCGACGGAGGCTGACGACGAAGACTGAGTGACACACACACCTTCGCCAGTCTTTTTTTAATTACTACTGTTATTTGTTTTGAAAAATCGTTCGCCAAAAACCGCAATCATGGAAGCACAAAACCGCAATAATGGAATTTTGTTTTGATCGGGTCATGAGACCAGAACCACGAGCGGACCAGCGTCGCGTTCGTCTGACAATGGGGAAGAGATGTTTGCCAGGACGCTGCTGTGAAGAGGTAAGGTGTTATAAGCTAAATTATTCTTTATTCCTGACTATTCTTCTGTAGCGAGGGGGGGGGGGGGAAAGCCGCGGTGACTGAGCTGCTGTCCCACATCCCACATGAGGCTAATCCGTCATGTAGCAATGGCCGATGTCCATCCTCTGTAGCGAGGGGGGGGCACCCCCCCCACACACACGCACACACAGACACAGCCCTGAGTGTCACCTTTCATTAGAGCCCAAAATCAAGCTTCTACATTGAATCATTCAAAAGTTAGACGTTTTTCCAAACTGTGCCATTTGGCACAATATGGCACAGTTCAAAAATGCCTGGGAACAGCCTGAGGAAAAAGCTGTGTAATATATTCATTTTTTGTGGTATTGTTACAAAATTTGGACCTCAGCTGGATAACACTTGGTTCTACATTTCTGTTGCATTTTCAAGCCCGGATCTGAAGCTGTGTGTTATTTGCAAGCATTTGTATCCAAAAAAACACCCAGGCCAAATTTATTTTCTTCAAGTTCACTATGTTTAGATGACTGTTACTCAGTGGCCGGAGCACTTAGAGAGATTATGACTGTTTTGCCAAAAAATTCAAAATGTTTTCTTTTAAATGAGACCAACCCCATGAAGATGCTGCAAAGGGTTGAAGAACAGCTTTCGATTTATTTTGGGCACATTATTTTTTGGCGTTTTTAGGAAAATTGACTGGAGTGCAAGGGGTTAAAGAACAGATATCAGTAGGTATGCACTGGTAGCAAAAACTCACAGTTACTGAAGGTTATTTGCGGAGTCCCACAGGGTTCAGTTTTGGGGCCATTGTTATTCAATATGTACAGTGTATGTAAAGTTTTGGAAAAAATGGATTTAATATTGTTTCCAGATTACACTAATTTATTATGCAATGGAAGCAATTTGGAACAACTTTTGGATACACTCGGAAAGGAATTAGGAAAGCTTAAACTGTGGTTTGATTCAAACAAATTACCGTAATGCTAAATTTAAGTAAGACAAAATTTATAATTTTTAACAACCATCACAACAACTCAGTATCTAAACTCAGTGTAAATGGTGTAGAGATTGAAAGGGTATCCGAAATTAAATTTCTTGGAGTAATAATTGATAATAAACTGTGTTGGAAGTCACAAATTAATTATATTAAAGGTAAAGTATCCAAAGCAATCACAATACTACACAGAGTGAAATATTTGCTGACTCAACCCACACTATATACTTTGTATCATTCATTAACACTCCCATACATGACATATTGTACTGAAGTATGAGGAAATACATATAAAACAAACATATATCCAATATTTATGCTTCAGAAGAGAGCTATTAGAATAATAAACAAAGCTGCTTACAGGGAACCAACAAACCAACTTTTTCTTAAATTAAAAGCTCTCAAGTTGAAAGATCTGGTTGATTTTAAAACTGCAGTAATAATGTTTAAAGTGAAGAATCTATCACTGCCCGCAAATATCCAAAAGTTGTTCCAAATAAGGGAGAAACAATATCATTTCAGAGGAACATGTATATTTTAAAAACCTTCAGTGAGAACTACTACCAAGCAACACGTTTCAGTGCAAGGAGTCAGATTGTGGAATGCTTTTGGACCTGAATTAAAATCATGTACAACGCTTGGACAATTTAAACAAAAACTAAAGGAAGAAATACTCCAAACATATATACAAGATGACATGTAAAATCACATAAGGATTGTCATATTCAGTCTGTGTTGTGCTGTTGCTTAGTTTTTTTTGTTTTGTTTTTTGTCATGTTTTGTCTTAGCTTTGTTCTGAATTGTAATTGCTCCTGTTTTGTTTTTCTTTTGAATTCTTGGATGGAATATGGGTGGGCAATATAAGCTGCGGCTTCAGCCATCACCCATTTCAGATAACTTATGCTGACCTGTATAATCAAAGGAGTTATTGTTTAATTTGACCTTGTTCTTGTCTTGCTTTCTTTTCTCCTCTTCCTCATTTTTCTTCTTTCTTTCGTCACTGCCAGACGGATAACTTTGCTTCATGCTAATACAGCCACTCTCACTTGTTTACATAAAACAGGCACTGGTACTTGCAAGAGTGAGAGGTGGGGGTGGGGCCCTTTAGGGAGTTCTGCACCGTCCTACCACTGTCATTGCAAACTCTCCACATTGTCACTGCTGTAGTGATTCAAAGTTGGTCAGCCCTCAGGCCCCCCTTCCTTCTGGCCTGGGGCCCCCAAGCATTTGCCTGTGTTGCCTGCTGGCACACAGCGCTTTTGCCCCCAGTCCTGCAGGGACTTGTTAGTTGCTGTTGCTAGGCAACAGGAACACTAAATGTGCCCACAGGTTCCTTTGAAACGCTACATGCTTTCTTTAAATGAAATGCTGCAAGTCTTAGTTTATTTTGCCATTTGTTAGTGCTGTCCTCCTTTCTGATCCTCTCCAGAATTCCCTTTCCCCACCGTAGCGCCAACCCCGACCCCACCGAGGACCAAACAGAAGCTGGTCGTTGAAGGAAAGAAGCTGACATTTCGTTGTGGGAAGAAGATAGCATCGAAGAAAGGCAAAGTATAGTAAGTCTGTCTGAACTCTGCTTGGTTTTCTGGTTCTGGAAGTGGTCATCCTGGGTCAGTTGGTGCCGATTTGGAGCCCCACAGGTGTCTCCCCCCCCCCCCCCATCTGTTGCCTGTTTTCTCATTGATAAGTGTAGCGCAAATTTGCAAAAATAAAGGTGCAAAAGTATGAAAATGGATGCCAATTGAAAAATTCAAAAAGTTGAAAATTACAATTTAATTACATTGAATAAAAATTAAACCAGCATCCAGATGAGCGTTGCAAATTTACAAGTGAAAAATGACAAATTTATGAGGAAAAAAAACTGCAAATTTGCAAGAAAAAAGCTTCAAAGCCAAAAGAAAAGTTTCAACAAGAAGTTCCATATTTTTCAGAAAAAAAATTGCAGTTTTATGAGGAAAAAAGTTGAAAATCTACAAAAAAAAAGTAAATTTTTGAGAAAAAAAAGTTGCTAATTTACTGGAAAAAGTTGACTTTTTGAAAAAAAATTAATTTTGAGGAAAAAATTGTAAATTTATAGGCAAAAAGTTTAAAATTTGAGGAAAAAATGAAATTTTATGAGAAAAAAGTTGCAAATCTACAAGAAAAAATTAAAAAAATTCAAGATTCATTTTATTCAGTTATTATGTGATTACATAACTGTTGGGTTATGATGATAATGGAGGGGACAGTTCTCTTTTTCCAGGTTGGGGGGGTCCCCATGATTTATTCCAGTGAACGGGGATGAGGATGGGGGGATTTTGCCCCCCCACACACACACGCCCACACCCTTCAAATCATCCATTGAGGGCAGTGATGGAATACAAGACCGTTTCTGGCTATAAAGCAGAATACACAAATGCTGTGGGTCCCCTCAGCCACTAGGGGGCTCCCAAGCTACAAGTTCACCCCCAACATTTTTGAGGGAGAATTAAGAATACTTTAACTTTTTTCCCTCCTAAACTTGCAACTTTTCTCCTGAAGTTTGGTCCTTTTTGCTTGTAAATTTTAAACTTTTTTCCTCATAAACCTGTGACCTATTTTTCTTGTAAATTTGCAACATTCATGTGGATTCCGGTTACATTTGTGTTGTTTTTTTCCCTCCTGTTGCAGCTGGTACAAAGACGGGGAGCTGCTGGAGTTCTCCCACCCCAACTACATCACCCTAAAGAATGACCACATCACCATCGTGGCCAATGCCATCAACGAGGGCACCTACACCTGCGTCGTGAAGAAGAAAGACAAAGTCCTCACTAACTACTCGTGGCGGGTACGGGTCCGCTTCTGAAGGCCAGACGGGACAGATTCACCGTGCGGTCACTGGGAGACCTCACTCACTAGGGCACATACTTCTGTTTTGTTTTTTTAAATCTTTTTCCCTGTATCTTCCACATAGAAGAGCTGTGTAAATGTTTTCATGCGTTCAGCTAATAAATGTTTAATGACAGGTAAATGTCTGAGTGGAAAATACTGTGAGGTTTGGATTTTAGCTTATTTTCATTTGGTCGTTAAGTTTCCATGCAGTCTTCCTCGTTGGCAGTTTTTAGGAACAAAATCTCAGCTCTGGACTTCCTTGAACAGAGTAACTGCAGATTAAACCAAGTTCAATTTAAGACTTCAGACATTTTTAAGGAAAGTTGATCAAATTTAAGAGCTTAAATTTGATGTCATCAGTCAACTCGTTAACCATGAACTTTACCAGGATCAATGTTGCTACTAGTTGCGTAAGTTATTCAAGTAAAATACTTGAAACTAACACTGACACCAACAACCTAAAATCACAGCTTAATGGAACTTTTTTCCTTGCAAATTTGCAAAGTTTTTCTGACCATTTTGCTATTTTTAGCTCATTCCGGCAAAGGCGATTGCCCTGGTGATGGCCAAACTTACACTGATCCTCAGGAGGGTCTGCATCCAGATGTGCTCGAGGTCAACGGTCAAGAGATCTGGGCACTACTGGAGTGAGTTCAGCAGGCTGAAATGACCTACTCAATCACTGACAAATCTGGTTTCCTAACAACTTTGCGACAGTTGCAAATTTATGAGAAAAGTTATTTTGCCCAAAAGTCACAAATTCATGAGAAAAAAGTTGCAAATCTACAAGAGAAAACTTGCAAATTTATGAGGAAAACAATTGCAATTTTATGAGAAGTTGTAAATGTATGAAAAAAGTTGCAAATCTTTTCCTCTAAATTTGACTATTTCCTTGTAAATTTGCAGCGTTCATATGTATGCTGGTTACTTTTTAGATATTCTGTGCAATGGTTACATTTTTTTCTGTTGTTCTAGACCAGGGCTCTGCAACCTGTTGCTCTGGAGCCAAATGTGGCTCTTTAGCCGATAACTGCTGGCTGTCTGTGACCTTCAAGGTGCAGTGTGTAATAATAGTTTTCAGTTGTTTTCTGTTATAATGGTCATTATTCCCATACAGAACTTTTATGACCTACAGAAATCTTTTGTGCAATTAATGTTTACCAAATAAACTTGGAAAGACACTGCAGTGATCCAAAATGGCCGCCTACTTCCTGTGTATGAAAAACTAGTCTGAGTACAGAAATACATTGTTTTACTTAAGAATAATTATATAACAATGACAACAAAATTGTAATTTTATGCTGCATTAAATTTCAGAATTCAATTTACCTAAAATATTACAGGCCGCGTGTGGTTTCCACAAATTTTAAAATTTGTGTAAAATAGGAACATTGGAAGAAAATATGAGAAAGAAATGTATTGAATTGATGAGAAAAAAAAATCTAAGAAAAAGTCACAAATTTGCATGAAAGTTGCAAATTCATGAGAAAAATGCAAATTTACAATAAAAGCTGCTATTAAAAAAATACAAGGAAAAAATGCAGCAAATTTATAACAAAAGTCCCAAATTTATCAGAGAAAAAAAAACATGAGGAAAAAAATGCTAAAATTTTCAGAGAGGGACGTTTCATGTTTCAGAGGGGGAAAACTCCTTTTTGATGTGGACAGGCCAGGATATTCTTTTAACTCGTCTATTTGTTGTGTATCTAAAAGAAATTGTTCAAAATAGCTTTTTCTTTAGCACAGCTTGCCAGCCCCAGTTCTAGAAAGTGACCCAAAAACCATTGCTGCTTCTAGTTTTTTATGGGCCCAATACAAAGATGCAAATTACACTTCACACAGAGTAAAAATGTAACCAGCATCCAAACAAACATGCAAATTTACAAGAAAAAAGTTGGAAATTTACAGGAAAACAGCTGCAAATTTATGAGAAAAGTTACAATTTTGCCCAAAAGTCACAAATTTGTGAGGAAAAAAAAGTTGAAAATTTATGAAAAGAACTGCAATTTTATGAGGGAAAAAAGTCACAAATTTACAAGAAAAAAAGTCACAAATTTACGAGAGAAGAGTAACAAATTTATGAGAAAAGTTACAAATTTACAAGAAAAAAGTTGGAAATTTACAGGAAAACAGCTGCAAATTTATGACAGAAAGTTGCAATTTTGTCCAAAAGCCACAAATTTGAGAGAAAAATAAAGCTGAAAATTTGAGGGAAAAAAATTGCAATTTTACGAGAAAAAAGGTCAATTTATGAAAAAAGTTGCAAATTTAAGTTACAAATTTACGAAAAAAAAAGTTGCAAATATATGAGAGAAAAATTCCAAATTCATGAGAAAAAAAAGTCAGAAATTCACAAGAAAAAAAGTTGTAAATTCAAGAAGAAAGTTGCAAATTTATAAAGAAAAGTTGGAAAATTTTTATGTTCTTGTTGGGAGAAGTGAGACATTTTAATTTAAAAAAAAAAAATCAATTAATCAAAAACAGCCCCCCCCCCCCAAACAAACACAATCTTGCGCTGGGCCCTTAAAAAACTCAAAGCAGTGCTGATTTTCAGACCCTGCGCCATATATGGAACACCTCAGTCATCTAGCTGACTTTACTGCCCTCACAGTGAAGCCAGCGGTCCGACCCCAGAGACCTGAGCGGTGGCTTCCAGCAGCAGCAGCAGCAGCTCAGCTTTCGGGCTTATTCAACACATCAGGTGTAATAAAAGGGGCCCCGGTGGGGGCCCAAGGACAGATAAAACTGATTCATGAATATTTCCACTTATGGCTGGCTCAGACACCCCCGGGGGCAGGGGGGTGTTTCTGAATCTGTTCCAGTGAAAGGAGGCAGCGGACTGACGGTGAAGCTGCAGTTACGTTTATTTTGCTCTGGCATGAAATCAGAGGTTTGTCCGGTTTAATTCTGGAGCAACGGAGTCATTTAAAAACAAAGGCAGAGCACAGCTGGGGCCTCTATTCCCCCCTGAAAGAACAAAGTAGAGCACGCTGCTGAGGATGACATCACTTTTGGACAACAGCTGCCAGCTTGGTCTGAAGGCTGGATTTCTTCTAGCCTTCGCTTCTTTTTTTTCTCTCCCTCCTCCTGGCAGCATGTGGCTGTGTTTGCATAGTTTGGACAGAGTTTATAAATACATGGAGAGAGGCAGACAAAATAAAGTTTCAAGCTTTTATTTCTAAGAAAAAAAAACCCCACACTGTCTCCCTGTCATGTGGTGGACTGGCATTCCCAAACGTGACTCCTGATGTTGTCCCAGCCAACGCTGCATCATTATACAGTAGCTGAGGCAGCCAGGAAATACCAGCCACTTATAAAACCAGCTTCTTTTCTGAAATATAAAAGGGGAAACGAAAAGTCAAACATGAGACTGATAGTTGCCTGTCCTCATTCAGGAGCTAAAATGGTCACATTTGAAATGAATAGATGGCTTAAAAACGATGGAAAAGAGCGTTTGTGAGCCATCGGTCTTGCTGTGAGACAGTCCTGACGATGTGGTAACAGTTCTGTTTGATCCCCCACTGATCTGGACAGTGTTTGTAAACCAGGGAGACGCTGCCGCTCCAAAACAAAACTCCCAGAACATTCACTTCACTGCTCCAGCCTTCTCAGCTGAACAGCTGGTCCCATCCCGTCCCGCCTGCAGCACCAGGATCAGAATTTGAGGCTGAATCCTGGACCGACTGCAGACGCTCCCTGGTTGCTGGTGGTCAGGTGGAAACCCGTGTCTTTCAGGTCATCGTCGCCCTGCAGAGACAACGACAGGAAAGCTGAGTCGCAATTCAAGAGCCCCGAGTCTGCTTTTTGGAGTTAAAGCTTTATTTTAGTGCAACGTGTGGAATTTCTGTGGCATTCTATGGTCTGTACAGTCAAACAGGCCAAAATCCTCTTGCACAGGAGTTCTCCTCTCCCACAGAATCTAGGACTGCAAACAGAGGGCCATTTCTTATTTTTTAACAAGGGGGGATGGGGTGGGGTCTTCACAAATTTACCATGTGGTACAAACGTATAAATTTAAGTACAAATTTGCCAGAATAAAGGCGCAAAATAATGATAAAATAGGCCAATTTATAAAAGTTGCAAATTATACTATAAAAATTTAACCAACAGTCAAATAAAAAATACAAATTTAAAAGTTGAAAATTTACAAGAAAAAAGTTGAAAAATTATGTTAACTATTTGCTGTTTTTTACAATAGAAAAGTTGAAATTTTGTCCCAAAGTCACAAATTTATGAGAAGTTGCAGATCTACAAGAAAAAAGTTACAAATTTTATGAGGGAAAAAAATTGGAAATTTACAAGAAAAAGGTTGCAACTTTACAAGAAAAAAATGGCAAATTAACAAGAAAAAAGTTGCAAATTTACAAGAAAAAAAGTTGCAGATTTATGAGGGAAAAAGATGCAATTTTATGATTAAGCAGGTGGGGCCCCCCCCTCCCCCCGATTTACATCTCTGAATGGTGATGAGGGGTGGCAGGTTAACGAGGGAGATGATTTTGGATCATTTTGCTAACAAGGGAGAGGAGAACAGGAAGTTTCCCGCTGAGCATCGGCGCTCACATGGCTACAGTGCAGCTAGCTTAGCATCCATTACAGATCCTGCTTCACCAGCAACAGCACCATGTAACGATTTTGTTCCTGGTAGGATCACTGAAAACACTACAACTGACATGTTTCATGGCCTCAGTCTCATTAACCAATCATTAGACACAATTTTAGTCACCAACTAATAGAGTCCTGTGATTGGCTATTGGGACTCAGGCCGTAAAATGTGCCAGTTGTAATCTTTTCTGAGAATGAAACTTTTCCACCCTGATGGGACCAAAATGTTAAAAAGCCACGCTTGCTGTGGTTGGACTCATGTGTAAGATAGCACAAATCAGCTCTTACTTCAACTGGAAATACATTGGGAGCCACTGCTGAAAGCATTAGGAACTGAAGGGCGCTCATCATGGAAAACACGAGGAGGAAATACGGTGACACAACGCAGAAGCCTGCAGGTCTGTAATCTATTTAACACAAAGCTTGGTAGCTGTGTGTGTAATGAAGAAAGTGGGGGCCTGATGTCCTTACCAGCTGACTGTAGCCAAGGCCTCCTTCGGGTGGGCGAGGGCTGGTGCCTCTCTTCACCCTCTGCTGCTCGCTCTTGGCCGGCCAGGTGGGGAACATGGATGGGTCAATGGGCAGCGGTGTCTCCCTGAAGTACTCGTGCTTGAGGGCCTCGTCCGAAATGATCCTCTTACTGGGGCAGTAAGTGAGGAACCTGGAAAACAGGTGATGACGAAGAGTTCAATACTTTAAAATGGAAAAATTTTGAAAAATATATCTCACCCCTCCCAACTAAACCAAACGATAAACTTGTGTCATTGCCTAGAAGAATAAAAATTAAACCTTTACATAGAATAAAAAAAATTAACATCCATATGAATGTTGCATATTTATAAGAAAAAAGTCCCAAATTAGCAAGAAAAAAAGTTGTAAATTTACAAGAAAAATGTTGTAAATTTATGTGCCAAATGTAGCAAATTTATCAGGAAAATGTCCCAAACTTCTAAGAAAAAAGTGGCAAGTTGCACAATTAAAAAATAATCAAATTTACGTTAAAAAAGCTGCACATTTAAAAGAAAAAATGTCACAACGTAAGAGGAAAAAAAGTTCCAATTTATGGGAAAAAAAGTTGCAAATGTATGTGAAAAAAGAGCTTTTTTTTTTTTTTTGTTTAAAGTCACATTTAAGGGAAAGAGGCTGCAGATTTACAAGAAAAAAAGTCACCAATTAAAGAGAAAAAAGTTGCTAATTTACTAGAAAAAAGTAGCAAATAAATGAGAATTTAAAAGGAAAAAGTCAAAATCTGAACGAGAACTGACGAGCCACAGATCTTCACAGACTTTTAGATCAATTTGTTTTACTTTTGCTCGTTTTATTCTGACTATTTTTAAAGCCTAGAGAGTTTTCACTTTATTTTTTATCTTTTAAATTAGAGCCGAGATCTTAACTGACCTACACATTCAGAGCGTTTCATGTCTGTCATGGCGCCACTTAGTCAGCTGGCTGTCAAATCTGTGCCACCTTTGCCCAGAAGATTGCTGAACTGGAGCAGCAGATCTCAAATGTTTATAAAATTAAGGAAGCGGAGAGACATCTAGAAACAATTCTTGGCCAAGTCCAAGGTCCTGCTGTTTCTGGCTCTGGATCATCTCCACCTGCTGCTGCGGTCGCCTTGACCACCGGTCCGACATCATCCTTCAGTGTTACTCCATTTCACCTCCTTTACAGGTGCTTCTCAGGAACACCTCTGGGTCCAGCCTGGAGCTGAACTGGAGGGACCGTTCAGGTCCACACCATACTATCCAGAGCTGTGGGTTGTTGCCAGTGACCGTTGGAGAAAGGGGAAGAGCTCGTCCCGCTGTGTTGAGAGCACCAAGAGCCCCAACCTCCAGTTTAAGAACCGTTTTAACATCCTGGATTTACATGAGTTTCCTCCGCTGCCCAGGGACTTGGAGCCTCCACCTTCACTCTTCAAGTCTCACTCTCGATCCCCTCAACAAGTGAATGGGAGCGGCTCCCCTGTTCAAGAGCCCGTCACTGGGCAGAGCCAAATCTGACACCGGCTCCACAGCACTCACCTGATGTATGTTGTCCACCTCCAACCTTCCCCGGAGTGCACCCTCTCAACCGCCATCACCGCCTTCTCCTACCACCCTGATCATCGGGGATTCTATGGTGAGATATGTTTGGAGAGGAGTTGTGAAGACCTGCTTCTTTCCTGATGCCAGAGTGATGGACCTCCTGAATAAAGTTCCTGGCCTCCTGGCAAAACACCCCTCAGCTAGGAACATTGTGATCCACGTCGGCTGCAATGATGTCACCAGCCAGGTGTCTGAGGTTTTGAAGTGGGACTTCACCAGTCTCCTCCGTGCACTTCAAGGCGCTGGTAAGCGCATATTTACAGTGCATATGGAAAGTATTCACAGCACTTCACTTTTTCCACATTTTATTATGTTACAGCCTTATTCCAAAATGGATTAAATTCATTTTTCCTCAAAATTCTTCACACAATACCCCATAATGACAATGTGAAAAAAATTTTTTTTTTGCAAATTTATTAAAAATAAAAAATTAAGAAATCACATGAACATAAATATTCACAGCCTTTGCCATGAAGCTCAAAATTGAGCTCAGGTGCCTCCTGTTTCCACTGATCATCCTTGAGATGTTTCTACAGCTTCATTGGAGTCCACCTGTAGCTCTGAGAAGGGCCTTAGTCAGGGAGGTGACAAATAACCCGATGATCACTCTGACAAAGCTCCAGCATTCCTCTGTGAGAGAGAAGAACCTTCCAGAAGGACAACCATCTCTGCAGCAATCCACCAATCAGGCCTGTATGGTAGAGTGGCCACCAGCCGCTATGGTGTCATCATCCGTAAATGGAAGGTGTTTGGAACCACCAGGACTCTTCCTAGAGCTGGCCGGCTGTCTGAACTGAGTGATTGGGGAGAAGGGCCTTAGTCCGGGAGGTGACCAAGAATCCAATGGTCACTCTGTCAGAGCGCCAACGTTCCTCTGTGGAGAGAGGAGAACCTTCCAGAAGGACAACCATCTCTGCAGCAATCCACCAATCAGGCCTGTATGGTAGAGTGGCCAGAAGTAAGCCACTCCTTAGTAAAAGGCACATGCCAGCCCACCTGGAGTTTGCCAAAAGGCACCTGAAGGACTCTCAGACCATGAGAAACTAAATTCTCTGGTCTGATGAGACAAAGATTGAACTCTTTGGCGTGAATGCCAGGCGTCATGTTTGGAGGAAACAAGGCACTGCTCATCACCAGCCCAATACCATCCCTACAGTGAAGCATGGTGGTGGCAGCATTATACTGTGGAGCTGTTTTTCAGCAGTAGGAACTGGGTGACTAGTCAGGATAGAGGGAAAGATGAATGCAGCAATGTACAGAGACATCCTGGATGAAAACCTGCTCCAGAGCGCTCTTGACCTCAGACTGGGGTGACGGTTCATCTTTCAGCAGTACAGCGACCCTAAGCACACAGCCAAGATATCAAAGGAGTGGCTTCAGGACAACTCTGTGAATGTCCTTGAGTGGCCCAGCCAGAGCCCAGACTTGAATCCAATTGAACATCTCTGGAGAGATCAGAAAATGGCTGTGCACTGATGCTTCCCATGCAACCTGATGGAGCTTGAAAGGTGTTGCAAAGAGGAATGGGCCAAACTCCCCAAAGATAGGTGTGCCAAGTTTGTGGCATCATATTCAAAAAGACATGAGACTGTAACTGCTGCCAAAGATGCATCAACAAGATGCGCCGCCGGTTCCGCCACACGAGTTGGCTGCCGTTTGCAACTGCCCTTTTCTTATCTTCCTTCTTCTTTCTACACCTTTCACTCTATATATATATACTGTATATCACGGACACACAGATCGCCCCAAGGGTCTCCCGAGTCGGCGGACGGAGCCACTGTTTGCAGCGGGGGATGATACAGCAGGGAAGAGCTAGCTAGCTGGCTAGCTAGCTCCAACCGCCACCCGGTGCTAACGGAGAAGCTCAACATGCCGAGGAACTGTGGCGAAAACGACGCGGGTGCCGGGCTGAAGTTTAGGCGGCGTGCAAGAAATATAAGACAGAATAATAAAGGGCGATGGCAAGAACCAAGCAGACCGCCCGTAAATCTACTGGAGGAAAAAGCCCCCCAGGAAGCAGCTAGTCACCAAGGCTGCTCAAAAAAGCGCTCCGGCCACCGGCGGAGTGAAGAAGCCTCACCGTTACAGGCCCGGTACCCTGGCTCTGAGAGAGATCCGTCGCTACCAGAAATCCACGGAGCTGCTCATCCATAAGCTGCCCATCCAGCGCCTGGTGAGGGAGATCGCTCAGGACTTCAAGACCGACCTGCACTTCCAAAGCTCCGCCGTCATGGCTCTGCAGGAGGCCAGCGAGGCCTACCTGGTGGGTCTCTTCGTGGACACCAACCTGTGCGCCATCCACGCCAAGAGGGTCACCACCATCATGCCCAAAGACATCCAGCTGGCCCGCCGCATCCGCGGAGAGAGAGAGAGCTTAGACTTTCTGCTGCACATTCACCAACCACAATGCTCTGCACTGTGTGTGTGTGTGTGTGTATATATATATATATATATAGTAATATGTACATATGTATACCAGCTGTTCTTGTTTTTTTCTTGCCTTCTGATTGTTGCTCTGAGTGTTGCTATCCCTGTGCTGTTGCAATCCTGGAATTTCCCCATAGTGGGACTAATAAAGGCTTATCTTATCTTATCTTAAAGTACTAAGCAAAGGCTGTGAATACTTACGTACATGTGATTTCTTAGTTTTTTATTTTTAATAAATTTGCAAAAATCTCAAAAAACATTTTCACATTGTCATTATGGGGAACTGTGTGTAGAATTTTGATGAAAAAATGAATTTAATCCACTTTGGAATAAGGCTGTAACATAAAATGTGGAAAAAGTGAAGCGCTGTGAATACTTTATGGATGCACTGTATCGCTGGACCGCTGCCTCCACTAGGCCGAGGCATCGGTCGTTTAAGCCAGATCCTGAGCCTTCACACATGGCTCCAGTCTGTTACTGCAGCATGTGGTTATACTTTTATTAACAATTTTAACCTGTTCTGGAACCCTACATCATTTTATTGGAGAGACAGTATACATACAAGCAGGCTGGGCACTCGCATTTTAACAGACAATATATTTTATTCTATTTCAACTGCTCCGTCAGCCTGGCTGTCTACCATTGTAAGCCCAATTTACTCACAAGTTGCGCCCTTTTCCCCACCCCACTCCACCCATCCCCTGCACCAGTCTCCCCTTACCATCCACCTACCCCATTCCCCTATTATCTCCAACAACAGACCATGCAGGATTCAGACTGGTGGAGTAAACCATAAGAACCATGTCGACATTAACTTAAATACCCAACAAATCACTTCACACACCAACCCTTCAACAGTTTTGTTATGGCTCTTTTAAATGTCTGTTCCCTTTTAAATAAATCTTTTATTATTAATAATTTGATTTTAGATCATAAACTGGACTGTCTGTTTTTAACTGAGACATGGCTGGGTACCAATGCATCAGTTGTTCTCACTGAGGCCTCTCCACCCAATTTTAACTTTTTATTTTCTACAAGGAGGGGTCAGAAAGGTGGTGGAACTGCATCAAACTAATAGTAACAAACTAATAGTTTTTTGAATGCAAAAGATGCAATAGACTTACACAATGGTCCCCTCCGGCATACAACTAGGAACATACCGGTCGCTATGGAGGGTGAGAATATGTATGGGCACATAATCATACCATGTAGGATAACTAAGTAGACGGTTATGCTGTTTCATTCCATCTAGCAACAATGCTCAGCACTGTGTGTGTTTATATATTTACATATTTATTCCATCTAGCTACAATGCTCAGCACTGGGTGTGTTTATATTTATATATTTACATATTATTCCATCTAGCTACATTGCTCCGCACTGTGTGTGTTTATATACTTGCATATTTATTCCACCTAGCTGCAATGCTCCGTACTGTGGGTGTTTATATATTTACATATTTATTCCATCTAGCTACAATGCTCTGCACTGTGTGTCTGTGTGTGTGTGTGTATATATATATATTTTATAGTAATATGTACATATGTATATTAGCTGCTCTTGCTTGCTTGTTTTTTTCTTGCCTTCTGATTGTTGCTCTGAGTGTTGCTATCCCTGTGCTGTTGCAATCCTGGAATTTCCCCGTTGTGGGACTAATAAAGGCTTATCTTATCTTATCTTATCTTATCGATATATCTCGAGTGATTTTATTTATAAAGAAATGACATTTAGCAAGTACACCACCTTTGAATATCATGCATTTGTTTTTAACCCCCCCCCCCCCCCAAATTTTATGCACCAGAGTGGTGGCCTAGCTGGTACAGCATCCACCATGGTACCATGTAAAAATGGTACTTTCCGCCTTCTACCTTGGTGCTCAGCATAATAGAATGGGGAAAGGAAAGTCAACATACAGAGCTACCAGAGGACTGACCTCCCACTGTAGCTTTCACTGTGTGCCCTAGGGTCAGTGGAACAGAGATGGGCACCGCCCCATATACCACTTGTGTCCCACATGTTGTGGAAGGGATTAACTTAACTAACTTAACTCAATTTTATACATCACAGTTTATAGACCACCAAAAGCATGTGGATCATTTATCAGTGAAATCTCTGACATGCTGTCAATCATCCACATGAAATATAACAAGGTAGTCATAGCTGGTGATTTTAATCTTCACATAGATGATCCTTCTAATTCTTTTTCTCGTAAATTTTTAAACCTTCTTAACTGTATGGATTTTAGACAACCCAACACAGTCAACTCACAACAGAGGACACACCTTAGACCTTGTCATCACCTATGGCCTGTCCACTAGTGTGTCCTCTGTTGTAGACTTGGCTTTCTCGGATCACTTTTGTGTGTTTTTTAACATCACTAGTTTTATTCAGCAAGAGACCCGAGTGAGAATTGTGAGGAAGTGCCATCTGACTTCTGAAGTGGCTGCAAATTTTATCAAGGTTTTAAGTGATGTTCCTGCTGAGGTTCTATCTGCATCATGTGATTTTATTACTGACAGTTTCAACCATAAACTAAAAACAGCACTGGGGACTTCCGGTTATGGCTGCCACGTAGGACGGACGTGTCTCGCTCTGCTCTGCTCCTGGAAAAAAAAAATCGGCAAATAACTCTCTCATTTGGGACAGAACGTATCCCAGCATTTGGGCGAGGATATGTCGGCGAAGCCTAAGGCTGGAAAACCAGGAAAAGGAAAAAGCGAGCCGCCGAAACAGTCCAAATTAACGGACTTTCAGGTCTGTGACGCAGCAAACAAGGCTCCATATATGGCGGAGGAAGCTGGCGGCGGTGCGATTTCTGCGGGGAATGGCGCAGATGCGCTGATGGCTGCCATGAGTTCAATGAGAGCGGACTTTTCCTCTAGATTTGATGGGATTATGACAGCGCTGGAAGGAATAAGAAAGGAATTGGGTGACTGTGTAGAACGAACGGCGCAGATGG
Source organism: Pholidichthys leucotaenia (assembly GCA_020510985.1). Taxonomy (NCBI): domain Eukaryota; kingdom Metazoa; phylum Chordata; class Actinopteri; order Cichliformes; family Pholidichthyidae; genus Pholidichthys; species Pholidichthys leucotaenia. The sequence continues at coordinate 200,764,063 of CM035843.1, read as the reverse complement.
AGCTCCGTCTCGCTAGTGCTGAAGATGACGTCACCCGTCTTCAATTAAAGGTGCGCACTTTGGAAAAAAAAAATAAATCTCTGGAAGATAATATTTTGGATTTGGAATCTCGGTCGAGACAGAATAACTTGAGGCTGGTGGGTCTTCCAGAGGAATCAGAAGGTCGGGACGTATGTTCCTTTCTGGAAAAGTGGATTCCGGAGGTGCTGGGCAGCGAGGAGTTGCAATCAGCAGTGGTTCTGGAAAAAGCACATCGTATTGGCCCACGGAGAGATAAGGGACCGCCGAGGACCTTAATTATGAAGTTTCTAAGCAACAGAGACAGGATGAAGATCTTCAACGCTGCACGTGCTAAAGGAGAGATTAAACACCAGGACCAGCAGGTGCGGTTCTACCCAGATTTGGCCACAGGAATCCAGCAATTGAGGAAGCAGTTTGATCCCGTACGTAAGGAGCTGCGCAACCTTGGGATTCGTCATGGTGTAATCTATCCTGCGAGACTGCTGACCACGTATGAGGGCAGAACCCACATCTTCAAGACCCCAGAGGAGGCGCAGGAGTTCATCAAGAAGATCAAAGAAGAAGAAGAGACTGGTGGGAGCTAAGCATGAACAAAATATAAGGTAGAATAACTAAGCATTTGCACAGGCATCTGACTGACTTGAAGTAAATAGTAAGTTTACAAAATATAGATTGTATTATATATTAAAAAAAAACAAAACAAAAACAAAACAAACAAACAAAAAAAAAACTAGGATGTACAAAGTTGGTAAAAATTTTGGAGTTAAGTTGGAAAACTACAGAGGAGAGTTAATGTTACGTCATTAAAAGCAGTAGAGTTAGGGTGATTGGGAGGATGAAGAAGGAGTGGCTTAGGCTGTTCCCCGTGGATGTGGAACAGTCGATGGCTATATCGGGAGACAGAATTTTTCTTTTGATTTTGGGGGGTTTGCCACAAGTGTGGGAAGGGGGAATTTGTTTGTGTGTAGTTTGTAGGATGAATGTTCAACCACTCATGTTTTTGCTTCTCTGTATGAGCATGTTTACACTGCAAGGTAATCCCAAACTCTCTATTGATCATGGACCAAAGTGTTAATCTTAATTTAACTTCATGGAATTGCAGAGGTCTACAAAATTTAAAAAAACTTAAACAAGTTATGAATAAAATAAAGGACATGGGTTCAAGAATTGTGTTTTTACAAGAAACTCATCTGATAGAGGAGGATGTTAAAAGAATTAGGAGTAGATGGCAGGGAAGTGTATTCACCTCTTCATTTTCATCCCGAGCCAGGGGAGTTATGACTCTCATACATAAATCAGTTCCTTTTCAAGTGAAAAATGTAATTGGAGACAAATTTGGAAGATATGTAATCATTCAAGGTTCTTTGCTATTAGAAAATATAAATCTTGTGAACTTATATGGTCCCAATATAGATGACCAGAAGTTCTTTGCTAATTTATTTCTCATCTTATCATCACTTACAGGGCAACATATAATAGCAGGGGATTTTAATTGTACATTGAATCCAGGTGTGGATAGATCAACAGGACTGGATTGTACGCACATTGGATGTAGGATGACTATTAATCATTTTATGAAAGAATTGAGATTGTTAGATATATGGAGAGAAATGAAACCACAAGTTAAAGCCTATTCTTGTTATTCCAGTACCTACAAGACATTCTCACGTATTGATTATTTTTTGATTTCCACAGAATTAAGGTCCAAGATTCAAAACTGCTTTTATGATAACATCGTGATCTCTGACCATGCACCCTGTTGTCTAATATATGTAGATAAAAAATTGATAAAGGAATCAGGTAGATGGCAATTTCAGCATAAATGGCTTCAGGATGAGGAATTTGTCAAGTATATAGAAAAACAGATAGACGAGTTCTTTGACATCAATACTACACAAACATCAGCATGTGTAAAGTGGGAGGCTTTCAAAGCTTTTATTAGGGGACATATTATTAGTTATACAGGATCAAAATCTAAGAAGACTCGAGAGGAGAGAGCTAAATTGGAACATAAAATAAAAAGTCTTCAGGAAAAAGTGTATGCAGGAAGTGACCCAAGGTTGGAGAATGAATTACTGATTTTGAGAGCTGAATACGACAAAAAATCAGCGAATAGAGCTGCCTCGAGTCTTCTAAGATTGAAACAATCTTTTTATGAACAAGGTGAAAAATCAGGAAAATTATTAGCATGGCAGATTAAACAATTGGAAATTAAAACACCAATTACCAGTATTATAAGTAATGGACAGGTAGTTATAGATCCTTTAGAAATTAATAGAGCCTTTAGAGATTACTATGAAAAATTATATGATACCAAAAATGAACCTGAATTAACAAAACTAAATGGGTTTTTGAACGAACTATCTATACCGTGTATTCCAAATGAAAACAGGGAGATATTGGAGTCTAAAATTAGTCAAGAAGAAGTTGGGCTAGCCATTGATAATATGAAATCAGGAAAAAGTGCAGGACCAGATGGTCTTCCAGTTGACCTTTATAAAAAATTTAAGAATAAATTAATAAAACCTTTTTTGGAAATGGTTTTAGAAGCATTTCAAAATAATAATTTACCATCATACATAAATAATGCCTTAATTATACTGCTGCCAAAACCAGGTAAGCCCTCTAATAAATGTGAAAATATGAGACCAATAAGCCTATTAAACGCCGACCTTAAGATAATCTGTAAAATTTTAGCAAGACGAATACAAGAAATTTTACCAAATATTATTAATCGAGATCAGAATGGCTTTATAAAGGGTAGACAAGGCTTCCATAATGTAAGAAGACTATTTAATATTATTTATTTTAATAAAGAAGCACCGGATACAGCTCTCCTATCATTGGACGCCGAAAAGGCCTTTGATAGAGTTGAATGGCCCTTTCTTTTTGAAGTACTACAAAGGTTTGGACTTGGAAATAATTTCATAAAATGGGTTCAAATAATATACAATAATGCTACAGCAGAAATCCTAACAAATAACAATATTTCAAAACCAATAAAAATCAATAGAGGATGTCGACAAGGCTGTCCACTTTCACCTTTACTGTTTACTATGGCAATTGAACCTTTAGCGATAGCGATACGTTTACATTCACAAATATATGGAATTAAAGTTGGACCAACAGAACATAAAATCTCCCTGTACGCCGATGACATAATTTTGTTTATGTCGAATCTAAAAAAATCAATTCCAACCTTGTTGAATTTAATAAAGAATTTTGGGGAAATATCAGGATATAAAATAAATAAAACTAAATCTTCAATATTAATGCTAAATGAGACCCAGAGAAATTACCCAGCCCCTGAGGTAAATCAATTCAATGTTGTAAATCAGTTTAAATATTTAGGAATCCAAATTATGCCTAAGCTAGAATCAGTCGCCAGTGTCAACTATGAAGCCTTAATGTCAGATATCAGTGAGTTAACTCAGAGATGGATGTCACTACCAATGTCGATGATCGGGAGAATCAATATACTTAAAAGTAATATTTTACCTAAAATACTTTATTTATTTCAATACATTCCCTTATCACCACCTTTAGATCTATTCTCAAGAATAAAAAAAAAGTTAGTGGAATTTATATGGAACAACAGGAGGGCTAGATTACGTTTGTCTTTATTATATTTACCATTTGATCGTGGAGGTCTGAAATGTCCAAATTTTATGTTGTATTATTGGTCGGCACAACTGAGGTCTATGACATATTATTTTTCATCAAATGATCTCCCTCACTGGACTGAAATGGAATCATACAATTTACCTTTACCTCTTCCCATATTCATATACTCAGATTCGGCAAAAAAATTACAAAAACAAGTTAAAAATCCATTTGTAAAGCATATGATCAAAATATGGTGTGAAGCTAAAAACTATTTAAAAGAACCACAGTTATTGTCACAATTTAGTCCAATATGGGGTAATCAATATTTTAAACCAGGGAGAGCGGACGCTGTATTTAAAGTATGGAATTTAAAAGGGATACAAAAGATTCAGGATTTATATTTGCCAGGTGCAGACAACATAATGTCTTTTGAAGAGCTGAGGATCAAATTTAATCTCAATAGAACACATTTTTTTAAATATCTTCAACTTAGAAACTTTATTCGATCAAATCAAAATAAAGCTCTCACTCGACCTATTTATTCATCCTTGGAAAAAATGATGATGAAAGATAGTAAAAGAAAGGGTATTATTTCAGAGTTTTATAACTCATTGACACTATCTTCAAGTGAAAATTCACTGAAAAGATTAAACTACTGGAAAGAAGATCTGCAAATTGAAATTTCAGAGGAACAATGGGAATTGGCTTGTACAGAAGCTCAAACCAAATCAATAAATGCACGCCTTAAATTGATACATTTCAAATGGTTAATGCGGATGTATGTTACACCGGAGGAGTTAAATAGATATAACAAAAATATACCAGATACATGCACAAAATGCATGGAAAGTAAAGGAACCCTATTTCATTGTTTATGGGAATGTAGATTAATAAGAATGTTTTGGGAAGAGGTGAGGGTAACAATTGAAAAAATAATCTCAAAACAAATCATATTGAATCCTAAACTGTTTTTGTTGGGTCTGTACCCAGAAAAGCATAATTTTAATAAAAGTGAAAGAACATTCATAGACCTCAGTTTGCTTAATGCCAAAAAATGTATTGCACTATTATGGAAAAAGACTCATAGACCAGATGTGACTCAGTGGTTAAGACAGATGTTAACAAACCTTCCATTAGAAAGAATAACATATATACTAAAATCAAAGGAAATTGTGTTTGAGAATATATGGAGACCTTTTATTGATTATGTAAAAAATTTAAACATAACTCTTGAAGAAGAAGGTGAATGATGTGTGTGGACCTTGTAAATTCCAAACTGGTGAACATAATATGTATACTTATGTATTGGATTGTCTAGACTAAACAGAGGAGCATTGTTGAAGACTTGATTTTGTTGGTGGTTGTTGGTGTTTTTAGTGCATTTTTTTTTTTGTAGTACTTTAGTGTTAGTGTTTGATTGTTTGTATCATGTTTGTTAAAAAAAAAAAAAGAAAAGGTTCAATAAAGATATTGTGGAAAAAAAAAAAAAACAGCACTGGACTAGGTTGCACCACTAAAGATCAAAAAGGCAAAAACTAAACCTGTCCTGCCCTGGTGGAATGAAGATAAACAGCAGAAAAGAAAATGCAGAGCAGCAGAGAGAAGATGAAGAAAAACAAAACCGTTCACTACCAAATTCTATGTGAATTGAAAATATATAAAAACACAAACAAATCAGAAACTCTCACTTCTCCAAAATAATAAATACTCACAAAACAATCCTAGAATCCTTTTCTCCACCATAGATCATTTGATCAACCCTGATTTTAAGAAGTCCAGCATGATGCCAACAGACTCACTATGTGAGGACTTTGTAGATGTTATTAGATCCAACCTTTTATTACAAGATACTGTTTTTCGTACTGTGGAACCTTTGCTTTTATCTGAGGAAACGCTGGAGAGTTTTACCCTGGTTGATGCTGAAACTCTTGGTCGAGTTTTCTCCCAAGTCAATCCAGCAACCTGCCTTTTAGATCCCATTCCCACATCACTTTTAAAAACATTTTGTGGATTTTTCCAGGAGGAACTCTTAAACATAATGAATTACTCTCTCCAGATGGGTGTTTTCCCTGCTGCCTTTAAAACAGTAGTGGTGAGACCCCTCCTGAAGAAGAGTAATTTAGATCCTGAAAACCTTAACAATTACAGACCAGTATCCAACTTACCATCTTTAGCAAAATTTTAGAAAAACTTGTTTTTACTCAGTTAAATTATTTTCTATTATCAGACAACATATTTGATGAAAACCAGTCTGGTTTTAGGAAGAACCACAGTACAGAGACAGCCCTGGTCAGGATTGTTAATGACCTAAGGCACAACATAGACTCACACAGAATTTCAGTCCTGGTTCTACTGGATCTGAGTACTGCCTTTGATACAGTAGACCACCACATTCTTTTAACCAGACCAAAGGACCTGGTTGACCTCTCTGGTACTGTTCTTAATTGGTTCAAGTCCCACCTCACAGACAGAAGCTTTTTGGTAAGCATGGATACATGTTATTCTAAAGTCTACAAAAAAAAAAACTGTGGTATGTCCCAGGGTTCAACTTTATGTCCAATACTTTTTTAATCTGTACATGCTGCCCCTGGGGGATGTTATCAGGAGACATGGCGTTAATTACCATAGTTATGCTGATGACACACAACTGTATGGCGCTGTCTCCTGATGACATGGAACCAATTAACACCCTTTATAACTGTATTTTAGACATTGAATCATGGATAGCAGCAAACTTTCTTCAGCTCAACCACGGCAAAAATGAAGTTTATTCATTGGTCCTGAAGCGCAGAGAGAGAAAATTTTACCAAAATTACATAGTCTGTCCTTTATCCCATCCCAACAGGATAAGAATTTGGGCGTCATTTTAGACTCTGAGCTTGGTTTTACTCCACACATTAAAAATATAAGACGAACAGGATTTTACCATCTAAAGAATATAGCCAGAGTCTGCCCACTTCAAATCAAAATCAAATCAAATCAAACTTTATTGTCATATTGCTGTACATACAACTGTAGTGCAGGCAAGATGAAATTGCGTTTCTCTCGGCATCCATATAAATAGAAGCAGCATGATTTAAGACACACTCACACATAGCTTCACCCGCCCACCCCCATCCATTCACACATCCCTGAGACATACTTGGGAAAAAAAAACAACCTAACTAACTATAATATACAAAATGTCCGTAGGTGCAGTAGTGTATATGAGAGATTCCGGGTCAACTGCTCAGTATCCTGACAGCTTGTGGAAGGAAGCTGTTGATCAGTCTGGTGGTTCTGCCTCTGATGCTCCGGAATCGTTTACCAGATGGAAGAAGTTCAAAGTGTTTATGCAGAGGGTGAGAACGGTCCTTGACAATTGACAACTTGACAACTTCTCTCTTGAGCAAACACGGAGATACTGATGCATGCTTTTATCACCAGTTGTATCGATTACTGTAATGCCCTGCTCTCTGGTCTTCCCAAAAAGACAGTTTCTAATCTGCAGTTATTACAGAACTCAGCTGCACGTGTTCTGATGAGGACCGGATGGCAGGCTCACATCACGTCGGTTTTAAAGTTACTGCATTGGCTCCCCATGTCCTTCAGGATTGATTTTCAGGTTCTTTTACTTGTTTATAAATGTCCACATGGTCTTGGGCCTTCTTATTTATCAAAATTACTTCTGGCATATGAGCCCCCACGGTGCCTGAGGTCCTCCGACTTTGGTCTTTTAATTATCCCTACTGTCAGAACACGCACCCCAGTGAGGTGGCTTTGAATGTTCATGTTTTTAAAAGCAGGCTCAAGACCTACTATTTTAACCTTGCTTTTGATTAGTTTCCTATTTTAATTCTCTTGATTTCTGTTTTTAAATCTATTTTATGTCACAATTACTTACTTTACTGCAAATTATTAATACATATGAATATATGTCTGACTGTATTTAAGTGTTGTTTTATTCTTCTAGTCATCTTAATTGCCTAGTCTTTTTTATCAGCAAATTATCGTATTATTTATCAGTGACTTTTTATCACCCTGTTGAAGCTCCAGCATTTCCTCATGGGAAGCCCTCCAATCAGGAATTGTGCCTGTTTTGTGGCTGCAGCACACTGGCCTGTGATTGCCCTGGTCTGCCCGGCTGAGGGGACTGTGTGCTGCGGTGTCGTGCCTGCGGTGTTGACCCTTCAGATTGGACTTGGATGGTCTCAGAGGTGGTGTTCCTGTAGCCGTGGACTTGGCACTTTCCCTAGTGATGGTGCTTCCACACTTGGATTCTCAGTGCCCAGCCATAAGCCATAAGTTTTACACTGATGAAAGTTTCTTTGTGTGTGTGTGTGTGTGTGTGTGTGTGTGTGTGTGTTGGGGGGGGGTAAATTGTGTTTTATTTCAATGTATGAAGCACTTTGTGTTGCATCTTTTTGTATGAAAAGCGCTATATAAATAAAGCTATGATTGACTGATAAATTCATGACAAAAAAAGTTGAAAATTTCCAAGAAAACTGTAAAATTTCTGAGAAAAAAAACGTAAATTTTCAAGAAAAAAAGTTGACAATTTCAATTCTCCCCTAAAAAATGTACATTGCTTAATTTGTAGACGGGGGTCCCTGTAGTGGCTAAGGGAGCCCATAGCACGACTCAAAGATTAGAAAGCAGCAATCAGGTGTTAGACCTGCAAGATGCAGCTCTCACCTCAGATTCTTCTAATCTAGTCACTGTCGACTGAAACAGGTCTGTTGTTTGTCTCGTTCAAGGCCGCTTCCCCAGGTGGAAAACCAATCAGGGAACTGTAGGCAGGTTTAACCAGGAAGGAGTCGGCTTTCTGCGCCAAGGCCAGAAAAATGGGGACAAGAAACAGCCAACAAATGACACAAGTGAGGACAAGGCTGACGCAGCTACAGGGGTCGTTTTAAGTTTGCAGCAGACAAACCCATCAGGAGCTTCAGTGCTGACCCGACAGTAAATCAGAGCTTCTGTCCATCTGTGTGTTTAGAAACGAACCTGAAGGATGAAGCTGGGTTTAGCTGCTCCGTTTAGGAGGGCTAGGCAACTTTCCAGTCAGAACATTTATGCTATATTGGTTTACTTGTAAGAGAAAAGAAGCAGAATATTCCTCTTTTATTTTTTAACAAGGGAGATGTGGGATATTCACCAATTCAGCATGAGGTACCCATGTATAAATGTAAACAAGGTACAAAGTTGCAAGAGTAAAAATACAAAGACATGAAAATAAAGTCACAAATTACAATTTAGTTACACAGAATAAAATTTAACCAGCACTGAGATGAGCGTTGCAAACTTATGAGAAAAAAGTTAAAAATTAAAATAAAAAAATTTTAAAACATGAAAATTTATCAGAAAAAAACTAAAAATTTATGAGGAAAAAAGTTAAAATTTACAGAAAAAATGCAAATTTATGAGAAAACATGAAAATTTATGAGGAAAAAAGTTTCAAATTTACATGAAGTTGCAAATTTATGAAAAAAAAACATGAAAATTTATGAGAAAAAGTTTCAAATTTACATGAAAATACTGAACATTTGTGAGAAAAAAGTTGCAATTAAAAAAAAGTTGAAAATTTACAGGAAAAAAGTTGAAAATGTAAAAGAAAATTGTTGAAAATTTTTGAGAAAAAAGTCAAATCTAAGAAAAAAGTTGCAAATAGGAAAAAAGTTGAAAGATTTTTTTTCCCATTTCTGCTTAGAATTGGTGGTTCAAAATAATTTTTTCAGTTATGTAAAATGATATAGAAAGGTTTATGATGACATTTGGGAGGGGGGCAATTCTCTTTTTTTACCAGGCTTTTCTCCTTTATTTACACTTATGAATGGGGATTGGGGGATGGCAGGTTAACAAGGGGGATGATTTGAGGTCATTTTGCCAACAAGGGGGAGAGCACCCCCCCCCAAAAAAAAAAAAAATCACCTCCTGACTGTACCGATCCATCAGTGTATTATCAGTATCAACTGATATTCATCTTTTTTGACTAATATCAGCGCATCGATAAATAAGATGAAAATTATCAATATCAGCAGCCGATTATTATCTGGTAGTATCTGAACAGTCTGAAGCTGGAGGCATCCATCACATAACTGTCACATTCAGATCCTGACATTTAAGGTAAATTTTGCATCTTTATTGCAACAACCAATCTGTGGGTAAGGAAGCCAACTTTAACATCTCAGTAAAAGAACAGCCCTCACATGAAGGTCCAGAGTTTTATCCAACTCCTCCTAATCACACAAGGCAGAACCAACAAAACTTTGATAAGTGGATTACAAACCAAACATTTTTATTTGAACTCTCCGGTATGTGTGTGGGTTTTAGCCTGAAAACATTATCATCAGCAATGTTTTAAAATGGAAAGAATTTCAGATAAAGGAATATCAACGGGGTTGTGGACAGTAAAACATCTGTAACACATCAGTCCCGAATACTGGCGTTGAGAGAGAGACAGACACCCACTTATGTTCAAATCACTGTTTTTGTATGGGAATTTCAAAAATGTGAGTTGTTCCTTCGCCCGTGGGCTCGTTCACCCTGGAGGACCCACTGTTCCCAGACTGTTTTTGTTTAAAGCGACGCAGACCAATTTATCTTATGGGAAAGCATGGAAGAAAAGTAAATTATTTAACTGGTTAAATCCTCCATTCCGTGGATCACCACCTTATCGTGATGGAAGGGCTTGCAAACCCTAATGATCCCAAGTAGGGCTGTAACAATTACTCGAATAATTTGGTTAAAAAAAATTCTCGATTTAAAATTTATGCGTTGACGTGTCGTTTAATGTAGCATTTCCAGTCTATATGACCTTCTTCCGGTGCGACCTTCTTCCAGTCACGCTGCTTAAACAAAATGCAGATTTGTTTAATGGTGCCATATCAGAGCAGTATAGTGACGGGCCGGCAAAGATGAAGAAAATTTAAAAAAAAAAAAAAGTATCTCAAGTCTGGAATCATTTCAAGCTCAAATTGAAGAAAAACACTTTGCAGTGTGTACACTGTAAAGCCGAGCAGCGAGCTAGCATGCTACGTCGGATGTTAGTGTCTCAGCAGAAAGCATCCCACATAATGCACAGCCAGCACACCCAAGACAAGGTACGTGATTGAGATTTTAAATTAAGTTAAATAGAATGTAGTCAGCTATGCTAATTATGCTTATATGACCAAAAAACATATAGCCACCGACGTTACGTCGTATAGTACATTACACCTTTATGGTGTAACGTACCATTTAAAATTAGGTTCTATGCGATAAACATTGCAATAAGCATTGCAATAAATGTGTACCTGTGTTAATGGGTGTTTGGTACAATTACTACTGCTCTTTAGGAAAAAAGTTCCGCAAATGGTCAATGCAAGTTTCTCTAAAAAAAAGTATCAGATTACTCAAGTAATCTTCAATGAGTGGGCGATTATCCGAGCTGTAAAATAGTCATTAGCTGCAGCCCTAACCCCAGGAGCTATGTTGTCGGGGGTAACTTGCTCCTGGGGTTAGGGCTGCATGAAAAAAGAAAAAGTCTTTAATTCATTTTTAATTGTTTAGTTGTATTACATGAATCTCCCAGTATTTTAAACACTGACATTAAATATCCATATGTCCAAATATGTTAAAAAACACACACACACACAGACTTATACAGGGTATCCTAATTTTTTCACATGACTGTATATCGATCGCCATTAGATGCCAGTTTAGCCAGTTAGATCATCAACCAACCTTTGACCATACATTTGATTCACAATGTTACTTCAGTTCATTTTATTATAGTTTACTAAAATAAGATAAGATAAGATAAGATAAGCCTTTATTAGTCCCACAACGGAGAAATTCCAGGATTGCAACAGCACAGGGATAGCAACACTCAGAGCAACAATCAGAAGGCAAGAAAAAAAAACAAGCAAGCAAGAGCAGCTAATATACATATGTACATATTACTATAAAATATATATATATACACACACACAGACACACAGTGCAGAGCATTGTAGCTGGATGGAATAAACATATGAATATGTAAACACACAGTGCGGAGCATTGTAGCTAGATGGAATACTATACACTGGATCAGACATATCCTTGATCAAGCAGCAGGTAGCTGTCATTACCAGTCAGCCATTCACTCATTCAGGGTTGATTCTGTGCGTATTACATGCCAGGCACCAGTCATCGACCACTCAAACCACACACCCGTCTCTGATAATGCTTTATTTTGACACTCAAGCTGGATTCATGCTGCCCCTCTGTTGTCCGCGTACGTGCAACCGGAAGGCTTGTGTGACGAAATTTACGTCATATCTTCCTGTCCACAGAGCAGCTCTGCAGACGACCGCGTACAGCCCAAATTTTCTGACTGTGCGGCCTGACCGCGTTGACTGCGCATGCGCAAGATTGAACATCCCATTCAAAAGGTGGCGCCACCACCACAGTGTACAAAGTCAAAAGTAGACGAAGAAGATGAAGCGGAACACGAGAATAAACAAACATGAAAATGGTAATTCGTCCTTTTCCTTCAAACGATGCCATTGTTGTTGCTGCTACAAAAAAAGTGCGTCAATCTCGCGTTTATAGCCGATGAATAAACTGGTGTCTTAGCACATTTGCGCTACCCATAGGGCTGGGGCGAAACTATAACAGTTGTGCACATGCATCAACCACTTGGCCTGGTAGATGAAAAAAGTGAGCATGTACAGCACCGCGTGCGCTTTGGAGAAGCCCGGAGCACACGTGGATCAAAGCGGACCAGAGGGGAAATGCAGCATAAATCCAGCTTAACACTCTAACATTCAGCCAATATTTGTTAGTATGCTACTCAGTCCAACAACTGAAGCTAAAAGTTAATACTGGAGTGGTGGTATTAACGTACCAGAGTACGTTAATATCAGGTCACCACTTACCAGAGTGGTGGCCTAGGGGTAGAGCATTTGCCCCACAGCCGGGAGGCCGGGGTTCAAATCCCAGCCGGGTCATGCCAAAGACCATGTAAAAGTGGAACTTCCTGCCATCCAGCTTGGCACTCAGCAATAATGGAACGGAGGAGGGAAATGTTGGTTACCCAGCCCCAGTGGGTGCACAAATCAAGTGTACTCCCTGTGCTGGTCCCAAGCCGGGATAAAATGGGCAGGGTTGCGTTAGGAAGGGCATCTGGCATAAAAACTCAGCTTCAACTGTAAGTGGACTCACCCCAACTGTGGGACTAATTGTGTCCTGTCAAATACGGATGATGATGATGATGAATGTTAGTCTCAAACATAGCGTCACCATTAGGGCTGAGAATCATCAATATTTTCCTGTATCAGATTCATTTCAGAATTTGATTCAATTTCGATTTGATATCGATTCAGTCAGGGATCTTGGAATTATAATGACTATTTTCTTTGCATGTGAAAGAATTAACAAGAGAGTTCAGTCACGTAAGAAATCTCCTGTTAACATCTTTTCTCACATGAAAAGGCATTATATTCAAAGGATTTTGTGAATCGATATCAGATCATTTAAATAAAAATCGATTCTATATCGATTCTTAGGTATTTTAAACCCACCCCTAGTTGCCATCAAAATGGAGACAGTCTTGGAGAGATGACGAAAGAGGAAAGACAGGATGAGCTGGGGGTCAGTATGCTATAAAAAAAACAAAACAACAGGCTGTTTTGATGAGAGCTCCTTCCTCATGTGTAAAACAGTACTGCAACAATTAAACCCTGAGGTCAGGGGTTGGCAACCTGTACTACACAAAGAGCTACTTCACATCTGCATGGAGCCACAACTACTAATTTAGTTATTAATGGGGGTGGGACAAAAGATTAATTCAGTGATGGATCGTGACACTTGACACCAACGACGATCCACCGATCCCCAAATATATGGATCAATCTTTTATTATTTATATATATTCATATGAACATTGAATACTCTTGGGTATTAATCAACCAATTGTATTTTCAGTCCACTAGATGGTGCAAAGCAAGCACCCAGTCAGGTGAAGTCATATCTTGTCTCGTGAGATTTACAGCCAGCTTTGAAAGTTAGAAAGCAGTTGAATGTTGGGGCTTTTTTTGGATCTTTTAACAAAGATGAAATGGAAGAACTTGACATGACACACAACCCGCAAAAAGCGCTGCATGAAAAAAAAAAACTAAACAAACACGTGGCACCATGGCCAACACACATCGAAGAGTGGTGTTAGAAGAAGTAGAAACCAGCTTTACTGTCATTCAATCCATACATCCAATCATGTACAGTAGAACTAAATTACGGTTCTCCCATCTACAATGTTAATCACATCTACAATCAGAGGGTCCGCTGCCATGGCATGCAAGGCGCCGCCACAAACAACTTTTCCTTCCCCCATTGTATTATGCTGAGCACCAAGCTACAAGGTGGGAAGTACCATTTTTATATGGTCTTTGTATGACCTGGCCGGGACTTGAACTCAACATCCAGGCTGTGGGGCAAATGCTCTATCACTAGGCCACCATTCCGGTTTTTTTTTTTTTTTGAAGAAAAGTGTTTTTAGCTTAGCCGTTGCTAAGCTAAAAACACACTGGCGTGTAGCATGCTTTTTCTCCAAGCGGCGCTGACCAGCAAACTCTTGAGACCTGCCACCATCAACCTGTGCACAGAGACGTGTCTCTGCAGAAAATGAAGCCTCGAGAATGTCGGCAGCAGAAAGGACCTCATCAGCTGCAGGACAAAGCCACCAACCACTACAACAAAAGTGGCCGCGGTGAGTTGAAAAGAGTTAAAACTTTACATGAAACAGATACTGACAGTTGTACTTCCGGGACAAAATTTGACGTTGACATGGGAGGGGGGATGGTAAATGGTAAATGACACTGACTTATATAGCGCTTTTTCTCATCTCTGGCTGACCAAAGCGCTTTACAGATCCTGCTATCCACCCATTCACGCACAGGCGCTGGCCTTGCCACCAGGAGCAATTAGGGGTTCAGTGTCTTGCTCAAGGACACTTCGACATGCAGACTGCAGACAGAGTAGGAATCAAACCCATGACCCTCCAATCAGTAGTCAGTCACACTACACCTGTGCCACAGCCGCCCCCATGTATGTATGATATTGATGTATGATATTGTGACAGATCGTAATAGTGATGGGATTGTGATAGTATTGGATCATGACCCAAGTATCGTGATCTGAATCATACTGTGAGGTCCCTCACAATTCCCATCCCTAGTAATTAATTAATAAATAAATAACTTTTTCCCCATAAATTTCAAGCTTTTTGATTGCAAATTTGTTGCCCTTTTTTTCCAAAAAAAAAAAAAAAAAATCACCTTTTTCCAGTAAATGTTTGATTATTTGCAAAAGAATTTGATTTTTTTGCATGCATTTTTGTCATATACTGTATGTCTTTTTCATAAACTTGGTATATTTTTCTTTGCAAATTTAATACCTCTGTGGAGTAAAATTGAAGACTCTTTCATGAACATTTGTGACATTTTTTCCCCAATAAAATAACTTTTTTTGACAAATTTTATATTTTTTTAGAAACATCTGCTTTTCTCATGAATTTGGCTTCTTTCTTTGTAAATTTGTTACCTTTTCAGGTAAAAAATACAGCCTTTTTCACATAAATTTGTGAATGTTTTCTAATAAATTTTAGATTTTCCTGGAAATGTCATTTTTTAAAATATTTTTTGCATATATTTTCATATATTCTCAAATATATTTTTCTTCATAAATTTATTATCATGGGTAGAAGTGCACTTGAGGTGCATGCCTCCCACTTGAGGTGTTTCAGGCACATCCCACTGGGAGGACAGCCCGGAGCAGACCCAGGACTCGGTGGAGAGACTATGTCTCCCAGCTGGTCTGGGAATGCCTTGGTAACCTCTCTGAAGAGCTGGAGCAGGTGGCTGGGGAGAGGGAAGTCTGGGCTTCTCTGCTTGAACTGCTGCCTCCGCGACCTGGACCCCCGGAAACGTGGTAGAAGATGGATGGATGGATGGGTAGAAGTGCAGTATTTTTTACAGAATTTTGTTACACTCTCATAAAATTCCAACTTTTTCCAGTAAATACGTGATTCTTTTTTAGAAATTTTGACTTTTTTTTCCAAATGCAGTGCATCCGGAAAGTATTCACAGTACTTCACTTTTTCTTACAGCCTTATTCCAAAATGGATTAAATTCATTTTTTTCCCTCAAAATTCTACACATAACACCCCATAATGACAATGTAAATAAAGTTTTTTTGAGATTTCTGCAAATTTATTAAAAATAAAAAACAAAGAAATCACATGTACATAAGTATTCACAGCCTTTGCCGTGAAGCTCAAAATTGAGCTCAGGTGCATTCTGTTTCCACTGATCATCCTTGAGATGTTTCTACAGCTTCATTGGAGTCCGCCTGTGATAAATTCAGTTGATTGGACACGATTTGGAAAGGCACACACCTATCTATATAAGGTCCCACAGTTGACAGTGCACGTCAGAGTACAAACCAAGCATGAAGTCAAAGGAACTGTCTGTAGACCTCGGAGACAGGATTGTCTCGAGGCACAAATCTGTGGAAGGGTACAGAAAAATTTCTGCTGCTTTGAAGGTCTCAATGAGCACAGTAGCCTCCATCATCCGTAAATGGAAAAAGTTCGGAAGCACCGGGACATTGGTGGAGAAGAGCCTTAGTCTGGGAGGTGACCAAGAACCCGATGGTCACTCTGTCAGAGCTCCAGCATTCCTCTGTGGAGAAGGACAACCATCTCTGCAGCAATCCACCAATCAGGCCTGTATGGTAGATTGGCCAGAAGTAAGCCACTCTTTAGTAAAAGGCACATTGCAGGCCGCCTGGAGTTTGCCAAAAGGCACCTGAAGGACTCTCAGACTATGAGAAACTAAATTCTCTGGTCTGATGAGACAAAGATTGAACTCTTTGGTGTGAATGCCAGGCGTCATGTTTGGAGGAAACAAGGCACCGCTCATCGCCAGCCCAATACCATCCCTACAGTGAAGCATGGTGGTGGCAGCATCATGCTGTGGGGATGTTTTCAGCGGCAGGAATTGGGAGACTAGTCAGGATAGAGGGAAATATGAATGCAGCAATGTACAGAGACATCCTGGATGAAAACCTGCTCCAGAGTGCTCTTGACCTCTGACTGGGGTGACGGTTCATCTTTCAGCAGGACAATGACCCTAAGCACACAGCCAAGATATCAAAGGAGTGGCTTCAGGACAACTCTGTGAATGTCCCTGAGTGGCCCAGCCAGAGCCCAGACTTGAATCCAATTGAACGTCTCCGGAGGGATCAGAAAATGGCTGTGCGCCGACACTTCCCATCCAACCTGATGGAGCTTGAGAGGTGCTGCAAAGAGGAATGGGCCAAACTGCCCAAAGATAGGTGTGCCAAGCTTGTGGCATCATCTTCGGAAAGACTTGACGCTGCTGCCAAAGGTGCATCAACCAAGTATTAAGCAAAGGCTGTGAATACTTATGTACATTTTATTTTTAATAAATTTGCAAAAATCTAAAAAAAAAAAACAAAACTTTTTTCACATCGTCATTATGGGTTATTGTGTGTAGAATTTTGAGGAAAAAATTAATCTAATCCATTCTGGAATAAGGCTGTAACATAACAAAATGTGGAAAAAGTGAAGCGCCGTGAATACTTTCTGGATACACTGTACTCATAAAATTCAATCTTTTCCCCCTAAATTTGCAAGATTTTCTAGATAAATTTTCAGGTCTTCTCATTTTCTGCTTTTTATTATATTTTTCTCATGAATGTGCAACCTTTTTTTCTTCAAAATCCATTGCTTCTTTTCTTGGAATTGTGTGAGGTTTTTTTTCTCAAGGACTCAGGGAGCCACTGGCTGTGGACAAAACAGCCATGGGTTGCAGACCCCCGCCTGAGGTGTTTCAATCAAATCATAAGAAAAGCCTTTATTAGTCCCACAATGGGGAAATTCCAGGATTACAGCAGCAAAGGGATAGTGCACTCAGAGCAATAGTAAATAAGAAAAATAAGATAAGAACTGGTTAGCCAAAGCAGTAAATGAATATACATATGTACACAGTTATATACACAGTGCATGAGCATTGCAGCTAGATGGTATAAACAGCATTACGGTTTGTTAAATTACCCTGCACAATGTATATGCAATGCAATACGTACCCAGACAGTATATTTCGCATTTGAAATCATGTCACAAACATTCCATTAACACTTCATGAAAAAGAGCAGAATAGAGGCTCTTTAGGAGGGATGAAATCAACAAAAAGAAGTCAAAGTACTGCAGGTTAGATGTGTACATTAAAGCTTCTACTGAACTGATTTTTGAGTCCATTCTCAGTGTCATGTGATACTAGAAACAGCTCTGCTTGTGTCTACCTGCCAAACTACACCTCCAGTTAAGTGCTGCTCTGTTCTGCGTACCGACCTGCTAGGGTCTGACTCTCTGTTCCTGGATAAATGCTCTGAACCTTCTGACAGCTGGAAGGCTTCAGCGGCGTTGGGCCAGCGCCAAACTTCCACTGAACACTGATCAAGGCCATGGATGTGCTGTTCCCGTGCTCTGTGCAGCTGTGTGGTTTTGTCATTTACAGGTGGAGACTAAAGGCTCTGTGGGTGGGTAAAGATCAGAGGGAAACGAAGGGAATTTTGGGGAATTACAAACCCCACACTCCCGAATGTGAAACCTATTTTCCGTATTAAAAGTGTGCACTCTGAAGCATCCCTCTGTCATGTGGAGGATCACCATGGTGAGTCCGTGAGTGAAAACAGAACATGGGGATGGACCTGGGTTCCTGCTGGGACGCAGTGATGGATTACCGACCCACTACTGCTGTCATGTTTTCACCGTGGCTCGCCAAAAATGTTCTGACTAAATGAAGAGCTCTGGAAAAAGTAACGAACCCTGACAGGGAAGAAATGTGTTTGTCCGAGTAAAAACAGGCTCAGACCTCAAGAGCTTGGAAGACAAATCTGAAATCTGGTTGCATCACACACATAAGTAGAAATACCACTGATTTACACACGCTATAAGATGCACACAACAGGATATTGTTAAGGCCCCATATTGTGAATTTTACAGGGATTAGTGTGATGTTTTGACAGGACAGTTTTAAAGACCAAAAACCATCTCTGTCTTAGTTTACACCTCCTCAAAAAAGTCGACTGTAAAATTCCACCTCAAACGGTCAATTTACAGTTCGGTCATTAATATTCATGAACCCCTAATCTGATTGGGTAAAGGTTTTCTGGGTGGACCAATCACAGGTAAGGAGGCAGTCAGGGTGCATTTAAAGGTGGGGCTTATTGGTTTGTGATGTCACAAAACCCAGGAAGTGAATGCAGCCTGCGACTGTAAGAGCTTAACAAGATAAAGACCGTGTGTGTGGACTTCCGGTTATGGCTGCCACGTAGGACGGACGTGTCTCGCTCTGCTCTGCTCCTGGAAAAAAAAAAATCGGCAAATAACTCTCTCATTTGGGACAGAACGTATCCCAGCATTTGGGCGAAGATATGTCGGCGAAGCCTAAGGCTGGAAAACCAGGAAAAGGAAAAAGCGAGCCGCCGAAACAGTCCAAATTAACGGACTTTCAGGTCTGTGACGCAGTAAACAAAACTCCATATATGGCGGAGGAGGCTGGCAACGCTGCGATATCTGCGGGGAATGGCGCAGATGCGCTGATGGCTGCCATGAGTTCAATGAGAGCGGACTTTTCCTCTAGATTTGATGGGATTATGACAGCGTTGGAAGGAATAAGAAAGGAATTGGGTGACTGTGTAGAACGAACGGCGCAGATGGAGCTCCGTCTCGCTAGTGCTGAAGATGACGTCACCCGTCTTCAATTAAAGGTGCGCACTTTGGAAAAAAAAAATAAATCTCTGGAAGATAATATTTTGGATTTGGAATCTCGGTCGAGACAGAATAATTTGAGGCTGGTGGGTCTTCCAGAGGAATCAGAAGGTCGGGACGTATGTTCCTTTCTGGAAAAGTGGATTCCGGAGGTGCTGGGCAGCGAGGAGTTGCAATCAGCAGTGGTTCTGGAAAAAGCACATCGCATTGGCCCACGGAGAGATAAGGGACCGCCGAGGACCTTAATTATGAAGTTTCTTAGCAACAGAGACAGGATGAAGATCTTCAACGCTGCACGAGCTAAAAACGGAGAGATTAAACACCAGGACCAGCAGGTGCGGTTCTACCCAGATTTGGCCACAGGAATCCAGCAATTGAGGAAGCAGTTTGATCCCGTACGTAAGGAGCTGCGCAACCTTGGGATTCGTCATGGTGTAATCTATCCTGCGAGACTGCTGACCACGTATGAGGGCAGAACCCACATCTTCAAGACCCCAGAGGAGGCGCAGGAGTTCATCAAGAAGATCAAAGAAGAAGAAGAGACTGGTGGGAGCTAAGCATGAACAAAATATAAGGTAGAATAATTAAGCATTTGCACAGGCATCTGACTGACTTGAAGTAAATAGTAAGTTTACAAAATATAGATTGTATTATATATTAAAAAAACAAAACAAAAACAAAACAAACAAAAAAAAAAAAAACTATGATGTACAAAGTTGTTAAAAATTTTGGAGTTAAGTTGGAAAACTACAGAGGAGAGTTAATGTTACGTCATTAAAAGCAGTAGAGTTAGGGTGATTGGGAGGATGAAGAAGGAGTGGCTTAGGCTGTTCCCCGTGGGTGTGGAACGGTCGATGGCTATATCGGGAGACAGAATTTTTCTTTTGATTTTGGGGGGTTTGCCACAAGTGTGGGAAGGGGAAATTTGTTTGTGTGTAGTTTGTAGGATGAATGTTCAACCACTCATGTTTTTGCTTCTCTGTATGAGCATGTTTACACTGCAAGGTAATCCCAAACTCTCTATTGATCATGGACCAAAGTGTTAATCTTAATTTAACTTCATGGAATTGCAGAGGTCTACAAAATTTAAAAAAACTTAAACAAGTTATGAATAAAATAAAGGACATGGGTTCAAGAATTGTGTTTTTACAAGAAACTCATCTGATAGAGGAGGATGTTAAAAGAATTAGGAGTAGATGGCAGGGAAGTGTATTCACCTCTTCATTTTCATCCCGAGCCAGGGGAGTTATGACTCTCATACATAAATCAGTTCCTTTTCAAGTGAAAAATGTAATTGGAGACAAATTTGGAAGATATGTAATCATTCAAGGTTCTTTGCTATTAGAAAATATAAATCTTGTGAACTTATATGGTCCCAATATAGATGATCAGAAGTTCTTTGCTAATTTATTTCTCATCTTATCATCACTTACAGGGCAACATATAATAGCAGGGGATTTTAATTGTACATTGAATCCAGGTGTGGATAGATCAACAGGACTGGATTGTACGCACATTGGATGTAGGATGACTATTAATCATTTTATGAAAGAATTGAGATTGTTAGATATATGGAGAGAAATGAAACCACAAGTTAAAGCCTATTCTTGTTATTCCAGTACCTACAAGACATTCTCACGTATTGATTATTTTTTGATTTCCACAGAATTAAGGTCCAAGATTCAAAACTGCTTTTATGATAACATCGTGATCTCTGATCATGCACCCTGTTGTCTAATATATGTAGATAAAAAATTGACAAAGGAATCAGGTAGATGGCAATTTCAGCATAAATGGCTTCAGGATGAGGAATTTGTCAAGTATATAGAAAAACAGATAGACGAGTTCTTTGACATCAATACTACACAAACATCAGCATGTGTAAAGTGGGAGGCTTTCAAAGCTTTTATTAGGGGACATATTATTAGTTATACAGGATCAAAATCTAAGAAGACTCGAGAGGAGAGAGCTAAATTGGAACATAAAATAAAAAGTCTTCAGGAAAAAGTGTATGCAGGAAGTGACCCAAGGTTGGAGAATGAATTACTGATTTTGAGAGCTGAATACGACAAAAAATCAGCGAATAGAGCTGCCTCGAGTCTTCTAAGATTGAAACAATCTTTTTATGAACAAGGTGAAAAATCAGGAAAATTATTAGCATGGCAGATTAAACAATTGGAAATTAAAACACCAATTACCAGTATTATAAGTAATGGACAGGTAGTTATAGATCCTTTAGAAATTAATAGAGCCTTTAGAGATTACTATGAAAAATTATATGATACCAAAAATGAACCTGATTTAACAAAACTAAATGGGTTTTTGAACGAACTATCTATACCGTGTATACCAAATGAAAACAGGGAGATATTGGAGTCTAAAATTAGTCAAGAAGAAGTTGGGCTAGCCATTGATAATATGAAATCAGGAAAAAGTGCAGGACCAGATGGTCTTCCAGTTGACCTTTATAAAAAATTTAAGAATAAATTAATAAAACCTTTTTTGGAAATGGTTTTAGAAGCATTTCAAAATAATAATTTACCATCATACATAAATAATGCCTTAATTATACTGCTGCCAAAACCAGGTAAGCCCTCTAATAAATGTGAAAATATGAGACCAATAAGCCTATTAAACGCCGACCTTAAGATAATCTGTAAAATTTTAGCAAGACGAATACAAGAAATTTTACCAAATATTATTAATCGAGATCAGAATGGCTTTATAAAGGGTAGACAAGGCTTCCATAATGTAAGAAGACTATTTAATATTATTTATTTTAATAAAGAAGCACCGGATACAGCTCTCCTATCATTGGACGCCGAAAAGGCCTTTGATAGAGTTGAATGGCCCTTTCTTTTTGAAGTCCTACAAAGGTTTGGACTTGGAAATAATTTCATAAAATGGGTTCAAATAATATACAATAATGCTACAGCAGAAATCCTAACAAATAACAATATTTCAAAACCAATAAAAATCAATAGAGGATGTCGACAAGGCTGTCCACTTTCACCTTTACTGTTTACTATGGCAATTGAACCTTTAGCGATAGCGATACGTTTACATTCACAAATATATGGAATTAAAGTTGGACCAACAGAACATAAAATCTCCCTGTACGCCGATGATATAATTTTGTTTATGTCGAATCTAAAAAAATCAATTCCAACCTTGTTGAATTTAATAAAGAATTTTGGGGAAATATCAGGATATAAAATAAATAAAACTAAATCTTCAATATTAATGCTAAATGAGACCCAGAGAAATTACCCAGCCCCTGAGGTAAATCAATTCAATGTTGTAAATCAGTTTAAATATTTAGGAATCCAAATTATGCCTAAGCTAGAATCAGTCGCCAGTGTCAACTATGAAGCCTTAATGTCAGATATCAATGAGTTAACTCAGAGATGGATGTCACTACCAATGTCGATGATCGGGAGAATCAATATACTTAAAAGTAATATTTTACCTAAAATACTTTATTTATTTCAATACATTCCCTTATCACCACCTTTAGATCTATTCTCAAGAATAAAAAAAAAGTTAGTGGAATTTATATGGAACAACAGGAGGGCTAGATTACGTCTGTCTTTATTATATTTACCATTTGATCGTGGAGGTCTGAAATGTCCAAATTTTATGTTGTATTATTGGTCGGCACAACTGAGGTCTATGACATATTATTTTTCATCAAATGATCTCCCTCACTGGACTGAAATGGAATCATACAATTTACCTTTACCTCTTCCCATATTCATATACTCAGATTCGGCAAAAAAATTACAAAAACAAGTTAAAAATCCATTTGTAAAGCATATGATCAAAATATGGTGTGAAGCTAAAAACTATTTAAAAGAACCACAGTTATTGTCACAATTTAGTCCAATATGGGGTAATCAATATTTTAAACCAGGGAGAGCGGACGCTGTATTTAAAGTATGGAATTTAAAAGGGATACAAAAGATTCAGGATTTATATTTGCCATGTGCAGACAACATAATGTCTTTTGAAGAGCTGAGGATCAAATTTAATCTCAATAGAACACATTTTTTTAAATATCTTCAACTTAGAAACTTTATTCGATCAAATCAAAATAAAGCTCTCACTCGACCTATTTATTCATCCTTGGAAAAAATGATGATGAAAGATAGTAAAAGAAAGGGTGTGGCCGACACACATTGTGGGCTCACGCTGCCACAGAGACAGAACTGAATGTGTATTGTGGAGTGTCACGTCTGCAAGGACTGAGGACTCAAATCTACAGGAGGTAACAAGGAAGTGTGAGATTTGTCTCTTTGTCCCACAGAAGACGCCCCGGAGGGTATTCCGGTTCATCAAGAAATGAGAGACAATGGTGAAGCTTCAAAGGGATGCTTTGTAACTGTATGTTGACTGAAGACACCATGTGACTTGAATTCTGATGCTGGAAATGTATAAAAGGGGGTTGAAGTATGATTCTTTCTCTTTCCTGCTTTGAGAATGCTAGGAGCTTGTGTTCTGTCGAATAAAGCTGGTTTATGACTGAAACTCAGCCTCGTTATTTGAGCATGCTCCTACACTGGTGACCTACGACGGAGAATGAGCAATGAGAATTCTTCCGAACCGGGCTCGGTGGAAGCCAGCCTGATGGCCGCCTCCACGCTCCGGCTGCCCGATTTCTGGCAGCACAGCCCGCGCTCATGGTTTAGCGCAATCGAGGCGCAGTTCAACCTCCGGAGAATCTCCAACGACGACACAAGATTCTACCACGTGGTAGCGAAACTGGACAGCGACACGGTCCAGCGAGTGGAGGATTTGGTTAATCATCCACCAGACAGCGACAAGTACAGCGCATTGAAAGACGCGCTGATCAGCCATTTCACCCCCTCAGTCCAACAAAGAGCAGAGGGGCTCCTGGCGCTGACGGAGGCAGAAAACGATAGACCTGCGGACCTGATGGTGAAGATGCTGCAGCTCAAAGCCTCCGAGGATGGCGAATTCATTTTCGCCCACCTATTCCTTCGAACCCTGCCACCAGCAGTGAGAGTGGCCCTGGCAGAGTCACCCCGATTGGCCAAGCGAGACTACCATGGGTTGAGCAAGGAGGCGCAGAAGTTGGTCGACGCCCACAAGCAGAACGCGGTTTCGGCCGCGGCGGCTAGTTCGGGAACGGCGTCCGGAGACAGCTTGGGTCCAGCGGCACCAGACGCACCAACAACGGCGGCGACCGGAGCCAGACGACGCGGAGCGGAGAACGGCTCGTGCTTCTACCACCGCCGTTTTGCAGAGAGAGCGCACAGGTGCGTCCCACCGTGCAATTTTAAACGCCAGGACCGAGGGCCGGTAGCAGCTGCGACTCTCGGCAATGAGAACAGGCTGCTTTACCTGACGGATGCACGCTCGGGGAAACAGTTCCTCGTGGACACGGGCTCGCAGCTGAGCTTCGTCACGCCCACCTACGCGGAACGGCTGTCGCCTTCTAAAGCCCCCTGGGTGTCAGTGTCAGCAGCGAACGGCTCCACGATTAAAACGTTTGGTGAGAGGACCATGCTTCTGTCCTTACAGGGTCGTTCATTTGAGTGGACATTTATTGTAGCAGCAGTCAGTTTCAACATGTTAGGGGCTGATTTTTTGTGCTCACATGGTTTATTGGTTGATCTTGCTAATAGACGTCTGATTAATGCACTGTCTTTTCATTCTATTCCCTGCACAGCTCGGGTGGCCCCGCCAACTGCACATGCCAGCGTCTCAGCCGCGGGTGGTAAGTTTCACACTCTGCTTGCTCAGTTTCCAGCACTCACAGTCCCCACTTTTTCAGCAACGGTGGCCAAACATGGGGTAGAACATTTCATAACAACCACAGGCCCTCCCGTTTTTGCAAAGGCTCGGCGTTTGGACCCAGCTAAACTGGCCATCGCGCGCGAGGAGTTCACTAATCTGGAAAAACTAGGCATCGTTAGACGCTCCAAGAGCGCTTGGGCTTCGCCGTTACACATGGTCCCAAAGGCTGACGGCTCGTGGCGGCCTTGCGGCGATTTCCGCAGGTTGAACAACGTTTCAGCTCATGACCGCTACCCGATTCCGCACATTCAGGATTTTTCTGTTCATTTGGCGGGGGCGCGCATTTTTTCTAAAATAGACTTGGTGCGCGGCTATCACCAGGTTCCAGTGCGCGCGCACGATGTACCCAAAACAGCGGTCATAACTCCTTTCGGCCTTTTTGAGTTCTTGCGCATGCCTTTTGGCCTCAAGGGGGCCGCGCAGACTTTCCAACGCATGATGGATGCAGTTTTACGCGACCTGCCTTTCGTGTTCGTTTATTTGGACGATATTTTGGTAGCCAGCACGTCCGAAGGCGAACATGAAAAACACCTCACAGCAGTTTTCCAGAGGTTGGCAGAGCACGGGTTAATAGTGAACCCAGCGAAATGCCAGTTTGGGGTGGCGCAGATTGATTTTTTGGGACATCGCGTTTCGGCAGAGGGAGCAGTTCCCCTTCCAAATAAAGTGCGTGCCATAACAGATTTTCCGCAACCTCAAACGGTTAAGGCGCTTCAGGAGTTTCTAGGGATGGTTAATTTTTACAACCGTTTCCTCCCAAGCGCAGCACGACTCATGCAGCCATTGTACACCGCGTTAAAAAAACAAAAGCCCGCAAATAAAGTCGAATGGTCTCCGGAGCGGGAGCGCGCTTTTGCCCAGGTCAAATCAGCCCTGGCAAACGCAGTTTTGTTAGCGCACCCAGTTCCAACGGCCCGCATGGCGCTCACCACTGACGCTTCCGATGTAGCGGTGGGGGCGGTAGTTGAACAGTTTGTGGCAGGTACCTGGCAACCCCTCGCGTTTTTCAGCAGGACCTTGCGCGATAGTGAACGGAAATACAGCGCATTTGACAGGGAGCTTTTGGCCCTACACTTGGCCATCCGTCATTTTCAGTTCTGGTTAGAGGGGCGACGTTTCACCGCTTTTGTGGATCATAAACCGCTAACGTTTGCGATGGCCAAAATTTCAGAACCCTGGTCAGGCCGGCAACAAAGGCAACTAGCCGCAATATCGGAGTTTACTACTGATATTCAGCATGTCGCGGGTAAACACAATGTTGTAGCAGACTGCCTCTCGCGTGCAATAGCACCACCAAGCCCTATAGGGGCAGACTCTGTAGCCATGGCCGCGGGCCCGGGCAGCGACGCGGGAGCGCGCGCAGCCCCGGTCTGTGTTGGGTTAGATTATGCAGCCATGGCTGCGGAGCAGGTTAACGACGCGGACGTGCGCGCGCTCCAGTCTGGACCAACAGGGTTAAGGCTGGAGCACAGGGTGCAACAAAACGGTATGCCCCCGCTAATCTGCGATGTCTCCACGGGACGGCCCCGCCCTGTGGTGCCAACCGCGTGGCGTCGCCGTGTTTTTGACTTGGTCCATTCTCTCGCGCACCCGGGGGTGCGCGCATCGATCAAATTGGTGGGGGAGAAATTTGTTTGGCCCGGGTTGCGCAAACAGGTCAAGGAATGGGCAGCAGCCTGCGTAGCGTGTCAGCGAGCTAAAATACACAGACACACTAAGGCCCCGTTAGAACCTTTCCACATCCCCGCTAAGCGTTTTGATCACGTGCATGTTGACCTGGTCGGCCCACTTCCGTTATCACACGGGCACACACATCTTTTGACAATGGTAGACCGCACCACGCGCTGGCCAGAGGCGATTCCTCTGACATCAACCACAGCGGAAGAAGTTGCGCGAGCATTTTTAGCAGCATGGGTTGCGCGTTTTGGTGTACCGTCGGACATAACGTCCGACAGGGGTCCCCAATTTATTTCCGAGCTATGGTCATCGATGGCCCGCAGCTTGGGGGTGAAGATTCATCGCACCACCGCGTATAACCCCCAGGCCAATGGTTTATGCGAACGCTTTCACAGGTCATTGAAAGCAGCCCTCAGAGCGTCGCTAACAGATACAAATTGGGTAGACAAACTTCCATGGGTGTTATTAGGGTTGCGTTCTGCACCTAAGGAAGATTTGCACGCTTCCCCGGCTGAATTAGTTTTCGCTCAGCCGCTCCGTTTGCCCGGGGAATTTCTTCCTGATAATCCCGCACCTAATGGCCCCCCCGCTCAGCCGTGGCAGAGCGGCTCAGGAACAAACACGCTTCCTGGCCCGGTCCATCACAGTTTCCCACACGTTTTTGTGCCCAAGGCTTTAAAAAATGCAGAGTTTGTTTTTGTTAAACATGACGCCCAGCGTCCAAGTTTGCGGCCGTTTTACGACGGACCGTTTCGAGTGCTGGAGACCGGGCAGAAGCATTTTCTGCTAGATTTAGGGGGCAGAAGGGAGCTGATTTGCATTAACAGGCTCAAACCCGCTTTTGTTCTGGCTGAGGAGGAGGTGCAGCTCGCGAGGCCCCCCCGCCGGGGCAGGCCGCCGAGAAGACATTCTCCAAAGTCTTCACAGAGAGGTGCTAACAGCTTTAATCCACAGGTGCAGAGAGATGTTGCAGAGGCAGCCAAGCCAAGTTGCAGCAGATTCGGCAGAAGATTAAAACCTAGGCAGTTGGTGGATTGATTAGCGATGTATGGAGTGCTTTGTGTTTCTCTTTTTGTTATGCCATGCAGATTTTGCCTTACTCGACGTTTGGGGGGGGTAGTGTGGCCGACACACATTGTGGGCTCACGCTGCCACAGAGACAGAACTGAATGTGTATTGTGGAGTGTCACGTCTGCAAGGACTGAGGACTCAAATCTACAGGAGGTAACAAGGAAGTGTGAGATTTGTCTCTTTGTCCCACAGAAGACGCCCCGGAGGGTATTCCGGTTCATCAAGAAATGAGAGACAATGGTGAAGCTTCAAAGGGATGCTTTGTAACTGTATGTTGACTGAAGACACCATGTGACTTGAATTCTGATGCTGGAAATGTATAAAAGGGGGTTGAAGTATGATTCTTTCTCTTTCCTGCTTTGAGAATGCTAGGAGCTTGTGTTCTGTCAAATAAAGCTGGTTTATGACTGAAACTCAGCCTCGTTATTTGAGCATGCTCCTACAAGGGTATTATTTCAGAGTTTTATAACTCATTGACACTATCTTCAAGTGAAAATTCACTGAAAAGATTAAACTACTGGAAAGAAGATCTGCAAATTGAAATTTCGGAGGAACAATGGGAATTGGCTTGTACAGAAGCTCAAACCAAATCAATAAATGCACGCCTTAAATTGATACATTTCAAATGGTTAATGCGGATGTATGTTACACCGGAGGAGTTAAATAGATATAACAAAAATATACCAGATACATGCACAAAATGCATGGAAAGTAAAGGAACCCTATTTCATTGTTTATGGGAATGTAGATTAATAAGAATGTTTTGGGAAGAGGTGAGGGTAACAATTGAAAAAATAATCTCAAAACAAATCATACTGAATCCTAAACTGTTTTTGTTGGGTCTGTACCCAGAAAAGCATAATTTTAATAAAAGTGAAAGAACATTCATAGACCTCAGTTTGCTTAATGCCAAAAAATGTATTGCACTATTATGGAAAAAGACTCATAGACCAGATGTGACTCAGTGGTTAAGACAGATGTTAACAAACCTTCCATTAGAAAGAATAACATATATACTGAAATCAAAGGAAATTGTGTTTGAGAATATATGGAGACCTTTTATTGATTATGTAAAAAATTTAAACATAACTCTTGAAGAAGAAGGTGAATGATGTGTGTGGACCTTGTAAATTCCAAACTGGTGAACATAATATGTATACTTATGTATTGGATTGTCTAGACTAAACAGAGGAGCATTGTTGAAGACTTGATTTTGTTGGTGGTTGTTGGTGTTTTTAGTGCATTTTTTTTTTTTTGTAGTACTTTAGCGGTAGTGTTTGATTGTTTGTATCATGTTTGTTAAAAAAAAAAAAAAAAAAGGTTCAATAAAGATATTGTGGAAAAAAAAAAAGACCGTGTGTGTGCATTTCTTTGTAAGTGAACATTTTAATATTTTAATAGTATAAATGTGACCCCAAGTTGTATTTTATTAGTTTAAAACTCACAAAAACACAATTTTGCACAATATGGGACCTGGAAGAGAGCATAGTGGAGCAGATGAAGAAGTAAATGGAGAAACAGGTTTTAAACTCTTCAAAGACCACTACATTAGAGATTTTTGAAGGTTTCAACAGTGGGACGGTAGCTGACATGAACCTTTAACTCTACAATCAGCTGCTCCAAGTTAGTGTAGTAAGTTGGTCTTGAGACCACATTTTCAAGGTTTCAGTCTCATCTCATGATCAGTCATTTTTTTACTCTCTTGGACAAAACTGACTCAGGATTTTAAATGAAGACCATTCAAGGCCAGGACTTGGGTTATTCGTCCACGTATTAGTGTGACTGCAAAGAAATAGTCCCCTTAAATATAACAAAGTCATTTTCAGGTTTACACAAGTGGGAGAAGATGAGAGGAAGCAAAGAGGAGGGGAGAGTTGCAATGAACCTCTTGTTTAAACCATTTTCTGTTGATGGGACTTTTGAGAACATGTGGACATTTCATGTTTGTGTTTACAGATGGTTGAAGTTGAAGTCTAGGTTGGCCTAGAGCAGGCCTATTCAATTAGCGGCCCGCGGGCCACATGCAGCCCAGAAGCAACCTCTGAGCGGCCCAGGCCACGCCAAGGAAATATAAATTTAAGAAAAAAATATGAAGGAATGACTGTCCACAAGCGTGCACACGAACAACATGCGTGACCGTCATCTGCGCGGAGCTCGGAAGCGCCTGCCCACGTGACAGTTCCAATCAGAGGCAGAGCAAACCTTTCAGGTAGACTGTCTCGCTAGCATCATTGTTCAAGAGAAGCATGAGCTTATTGAAGTACTTTAAACGTGGGAAAAAAGCAGAAGAGGTATGTAAGCAGTGAAGGGATTTATGGTGGGTTTAACCCGCTGGTAACGGGAACAATAAGAGTCGCTGAGCAAACAAGTGTATTTAGACTTTATATGCAGGGACAGAGGCAAGAGTGACTGAATTGCTGAGGAGTTACTTCACCAGCCATTACAATAATTTATGTTCATTATTATGTACCTGGCAAGTTAAGATGACAGAAATTCATGAAGTCAGTGACTTTAATCTGTCAGCAGCCTTCAGACAAACTAAACATGCCAACATTTGGATTTCAAAATAAGGGAGGTTTTTCCTACTGTCTGGGTGGTGAAGAGATTTCTAAAAAACTATAAATATATAGAAATATTTTAACAGAAATAACTGAATCTTTGGTAATTTAAGTTAATTTACTTCATTAAATGTAATTATATAAATATTTTTATTTGAAATCAGAGTTATTGTTCTGTTCTGGCTCTGCAAAATTATAGTCAAAAGTGTAAATTGTATAAGGAAAAAAAGTCAAATTTTTACCACAATCTGTTTCAAATTTATTAAAAAAAATCCAGTAATTTTATTAAAAAATAGACAAAATTAGCTATAAAATAATCCCTAAATTTATAATAAAGTCTCAAATGTACAAAAAGTCAATTTTACACAAGGAAATTACAACTTTGAAGAAAATGGTTTCAAATTTAAATAAATTTACAGAAAAAATAGAAAACTATAAAAAAAATTGTAACAAATTTTGAAGAAAACCCTCAAACCTTCAAGACTGAAGTCATTACTCAAGTTTTTAAGTGCATGCTTTTTGTAGCTTTAACTCTACTAGAAATTTTTGGTTGACTGATATGTGTGTGTAATGCAATGTGTAATTATAAAAGAGGTTCCTACTCACACATGGTGATTTTAAACAAAACAAACCACAATGGTGGATGTGCAATGTTTGTTAATGTTATCAATCTTTTCTGGGGGTGGGGGGATTGTGCACTGAAATGTTTGGCAGTTCAGCAGTTCATTTTTTATTCAGCTAAATGCACTTTGTGATGTGCCAAGGTCAGTTATGACCAGGATGTAGCATACTGTATTTTATTTCAAAAGGGAAACAAATGTTAATGCTACTAACAGTGCACACTGAGATATGCCTGAGTAAGATGCGACCAAAATTTCAATTCTCCTGTATGTATGTATTACGTATGGTGGTATTGACAATAAACTTAATTCATTCATTCATTCATTCAAATGGTTATTTACAGAATTTTTTTTAATTTACATTCTATTTAATTGTTGTTCAAGAGGAAAAATATTTCTACTACTTCCAGTTCTGCTCACCCCAGCAGTTATTGTGTTTTTATGCACTTTTGATGTGCCTTTGTCATGTACCAAGCACACATTTAAACCCAAGACAATGACTAAAAAGTGCATATTTTTCATCATACTGATCTGTGTTGATTTGAAATTTGTCATATTCAACAGATCGTGGAACATATGCGGCCCAGTTACATCAACAGATCACTGAACATGTGCGGCCCAGTTACATATCTTGATTTCAAATTGTGGCCCAACTGATTTTGTAACTGAATAGCCCTGGCCTAGAGGTAACGCATCCGCCCCACAACCAGGACGTCGTGGGTTCAAGTCCCAGCTGAGTCATATCAAAGACCATGTAAAAATGGTACTTCCTGCTTCCTAGCTTGGTGTTCAGCAAAAATAGAATGGAGGAAAGAAAGTTGGTTACCCAGCCACAGGGAGTGCACAAGCCAATGTACTCCCTGTGCCGGTCCCAAGCCGAAATAACGGAGCAGGGTTGCGTCAGGAAGGGCATCCGGCATAAAAATCCTTGCCAAATCAACATGTGGATCACCACAATATCAGGTGATGAAGCAGCCAAAAAACAAACAAAAAAAAAATAAAACAGATGGTTGAATTTGTCTGAGTCAAATAAAGATGGTTATTTTGATTTCAACACTCTTGGATTTACTCAGAGAAGGAACTAATATACAAAAATGTAATATATGGTATTAGGGCTGGGTGACTAACCAAATTCAAACAGAAACCAAACACTGGGACATGGAACCGGCATGATCTTGCTCATGTTGATTATTTCAGCTCTTCCCTTCTTCCTGTTCTGTGCATGTGTATATGACACCTTTCATGTACTGCCCCTTTAAGACATGTCACACACGTGGTCGCATCACTCTGCAACTTGGTAGCAGTAGCAGCACAGTCAGCGCTGTCCGAAAGCAGAACAACATGGTGGAAAAAAATAAAATGGCTTGTACCAAAAATGTGGTGTCCGTCCACGTAGTGTAAGATGGCTGACTCTGTTTCATCTAGGATGCTGAGAGGGCGCGAACGGGAGCCGCAGAGGCTGGCTTCAGTGCACCGAAGGCTGGGTCCTTCTGCACCGGATAGTGTTTTGTTTGGCTGTGTGTGTGTGGGGTGACAATAAGCCTAATCTTTATTATGTTATGCTCATTTATAGCAGAATCACTGCAGTGATATATTCATTGATGCCACACTCTCGTGGCTTAATTAACAGCCTTGTCAATGAACTATGGCACCCAGGCCACACCTTTTGTGATATTGACTTAATTTATACATTTTTTTAATGGCCAATTCCTATAGATGTCACCATATAAAAATGAGCTCAATCGGAAACTATAAGGGAGAAGAAAAGAACAAGAGAGAAAAAAAAAAACACTTGAAAGTTTCAAATAACCGCATACACATACTTGGCAACTATGTATTTATTTCTCGCCTTGACCTTTTTCAGAAAAATGTTTTGCTTTTTACTGTTGAAGATATAGACAGAAGTTTAAGTTCCAGATGCATTGTGAATAGGCTAGAACAGCAACACCCACCAGGAGTCATGGTGACCAATAATGTGCAGGCTGTGCAGGTTGGGGAGAACAGCGCAGGTTGGGGTGGACAAAAAAGCTCAAAACTGCACTTTTGCAGCCAAAAATACTACTTGAAAACTGGCCAAAGTTCTCTAACTAGGCGGTGATACTCTCTATGCAGTTTGTGGCTACAGAGTATTGGACTCGTGACTCTCGCCTGGTTATGTCCCTTTCACGCTCCCGACAGATCCTGATGCGGAGGTGGCGTGGGGACCTTCCGTCAAGGGACACCTAGGTGGATGCGCAGCCTAAGTCTCGGTTAGTGTGGTCTTGACTACAACACTACTCCAAATCTAACCTTGGACAGAGCAGCATGTTTCATGGTCGCCATTATCAGCGCTCTCATTCAGTCTGTCTCAGTGGCTACTGTGAGGAAGCAAGTTCATTTTATTAAAAAAAAACTTCTAAATGTGAAAACGAGTAGTATTATTGGGATGGCTCTAATGACTGCTCTGAAGGTTTGGCCCTATATATGTATGTAATCATGAAATAATTTGGACTAAATTATGGCCATGATCAAGACTGGCCTGGATGAGTCCTACAAATGTAAAGCAGGGTGAATTAAGGATAAATCAACTAAAATTACATAAACAGACCCACAGAAAAAAATATGTGCAATGGCTCCAAATAAATCTATATACTTTTCGTCTGCAGGTCTGTTTCAGTAGTAGCAATGTGATAAGCCCAACAGTCGCGCACCGAAAAAATTACTGGTATCATTAGCCACTATAAAAACATCCTAAATCAGGACAGTTTATTTATTTATTTAGCGAATGCAAAGTCCTTAAGCCAAGCAGTTGCCTCCTGGTTTGCTGTATGGAGGGTGTGTAATCCTCCTTCCAGTCTTTGGAGCGGGCAAGCCTCTATGATGTGTTCCATAGTTTGCTCCTCTCCACATGCGCACAGTGGGCTAGGGCTACTGCCCCATCTGTGAAGGCTGGCCAAGCAGGGGCCATGTCCAGTCCTGAAGCGATTGAGTGTAGACCACTGTCTCCTTGGGAGGTTGGTGCCCGGGACCTGTTGGTTGGGGTTTATCACCAGCTGTTTGTTTGGGACCTCCTTGGTCTCCCATTCCTCTTGCCAAGCTGTCTGGATGGTAAAGTCAGCTGGGGGAGGGTTTTTCCAAATCGGCCGTCTGGATGAAAGTCGGGCAGTGGGTGGGGTGTAGATATCTGCATGGATTGGTAAGTGAGGAAAATCTTTAACTTTTTGGAGCATCCTTTGAGTTAATGCTGCTCGCTGGATGTGTGGAGGGGCTATGTTTGACAGTACAGAGAGCCAGGGGAGTGGTGTTGAGCGGATTGTTCCAGTTATAGTTCTCATGGTTGAGTTGAGCTGGGTGTCTACATGGTGTGTGTAAGATGACCTGGACCAGACAGGGGCACAATATTCTGCTACAGAGTATGAAAGGGCCAGTGCTGAGGTGCACAGGGTGGAGACTGCCGCCCCCCCATTTTGCACCAGCGAGCTTGCAGAGCAGGTTGTTTCGTACTTTCACCTTAGCAGCCGTCCCCTTTAGATGTTCCTTGAAGGATAAGGTCCTATCAAGGGTCACTCCAAGATAAGTTGGATTTGGGGCATGCTTAAGCTTGAGTCCGCTCAGGTGGATGTTTAGTTCTCTGGCAGCTTTTGCATTGTGGAGATGAAATACACTCAGGACAGTGACGTTTTTATAGTCACCTGAAACAGGAGAAGCTGCTGAATCTAACAATACCAAACATTCTATGGACTTCAGTCCCCAGCTGATTTTTAATCCATGTTAAATGAAGGCAACAACATGCGGAATTCTGGGAATTCCCAGCTGGCTTGTTAATAGTTAGCAACAACTCCACGTGCATACAAGTAATTTTTATATGTTTTTAAATCATAACTTACCTTCGTGAAAATGCCATAAACACACAACCATGTCTGCAGGAACATTGTCGAAGCTGATGTCTTTCCTTCTGACCGCTGCAATCCTTTTCATCTGACGCCTCTTTTTTTTAGCTCAGAGACCCAATTCTCTCCACTTTTCTTCCAAATAGGGATGTTAAAAAAGCGTATGCTGTTATGAATCTTTTTCCCACGCCAATCATAAGAGCGGTTGTTTCATTTGATAACGCAGCAAAACTTCCCCATTCTAACACTGCGTGGTATTCAGATGAATAATAATAACACACTGAAGCAACCCTCTCAAAAACTTCAGTTTAACCGCTTTCATCACTCATTACTGAACAAAGACAGGCAGACCACCTTTCCCACAATTCCTTGCGGTTTTTCCATCAGGTGATGTCACACACCTAATCCCTATATGATGTGGTTATCAGGCTCATTCCTCCTGGGTAATCCCCCCCACCCCCACCCCAGGAATAATCCCCCATGGCTATTCAATGCAATAACAATAGTCTCTGCAATAAAAAAAGAAACCACAAATGGCATTGTATTGTTGTTGAGGCTGATTTAAGAGAGAACACAGGATTAGATAACAGATGTCACTCTTAGCCTGGTACCAGGGGGATGGGGGGTACCCATGATGTGTCAAAAGACACACAGCTGCTGCATTATTCAGCAGGCTGAAATCACATCTGACCATTGTGGTATTTGTTCACTCTGAGGTCCCTCCCCCCCCCCCCCCCAGTGGAACGAGAAGGAAAAACATTTCATCTTGGGCACATTTGGTACAATCAACGAAATTTTACCCACCACACAGAGAACGCTCTGAGGATTTATGACCAGATGCGTCTAGACGGCGTTTCCCCACACTCAGACGGTACTTGGGTGGGATGCCACAAGAGTCATTTGCCATTTATCTTGATTTTGTGTTTCATTTGACAGATGGAAAGAAGCAACAAGTTTATTATTTGACCACATTCAGTTTCTTAATTTAAAAATTTACCTCACATTTTCCAAGGAGTACATAACTTTTGTCGATTACTTTTTTGTTTCACTTGTAAATTTGCAACATTCATTTGGATGCTGGTTCATAAATTTTCTTCTATGTGATGTTTATCTGTTCATCTCAACCAGAGGTCAGCTGGAGCCTATCCCAGCATCCTCAGGCGAGAGGCAGGGTACACCCTGGACAGATCGTCAGTCCATCACAGGGCCAACACAGAGAGTCAGACAACCATTCACTCTCACATTCATACCTAAGGACAACTTAGAATCCCCAGTTGATGCCAATTAACCTATTGTGCATGTTTTTTGGCCTGTGGGAGGAAACCGGAGTACCCGGACAAAACCCACACAGACACAGGGAGAACATGCAAACTCCTCACCAAAGGGTCAACGATGGTCAGGGGTGGGAACGAACTCACGACCTTCTTGCTGTGCTGCCACAGTGCTAACCACTGTGCCACCAAGCTGCCCATTTCAAGACTGTTTCTTTCAAATTTGTTGTGGTGTTTTCCTTATAAATTTGCAACTTTTTCCCCAAAAAATGGTGAGATTTTTAACATAAATCTACTTTTCTAATAAGTTTGTCATATTTTTCTTTTAATTTGCATGTTTCAAATATGCAAATCCCCCTGCCTCCCCAATATAGACAATAATTCAAGTTTATTTTTGTACTGTTTTTGTTGGGAGGGGAGAGACTTTTCACTCATCCCTCCCAAAATAAAGCTAGAAATGGTCCTGCTTTGAAATACTATGAAATCTGTCAGATTACGTCAGCTAACTAATACCACATGCCGTTTCAGCTGGTGTCATCACATTTTTTTAGCTACAGTAGTTTTTGAAAACACAATAACTCATACGGAGATGATGAAGCAGCTGGATTATCCCTCATTCACACCGACCGCACCACAGTGATTGGTTTTAACAGTGTGTATTTACAGCATGGCAGCAGAAACTCACTTGTTCATGAGGTCAAAGCCCTGGTCTGACAGCAGCGCTCCGAAGCGTTTTCTCAGGTTGTTGTAGGGATACTCTGTGAAAGTCATCTTCTTCACGGCGGGCAGCTCACTGTAGCCGGGCCAGATCTTCTCGCTGGGTGAGCCGAGATCCTAAAAGACAGCACACAGACACCAACACACATGAGCCGGCGGAGTTTCAGTTCCAGCAGAGATGGATGCGAGATATTTTCATGTTGGTTGATGTCATTATTGTCTGTAGACATGAGGCAAGAGGTACCCTGAGCTCATTTTGGTTTGAAGAAAGCCCTGAACTTTTAAGTATATTTGGTTATACAGTTTGAGTTAGGGCTGGGCAGTCTGACCTTAAATCAGCATCACAGTTAATTGATCCTTTCATGTTTGTTTTCATTTTATTTTGTTTCGGTTATTTTTTCCCTCCCTTCCTCTTACTGACATGACATAATTAAGCAATATTACACAAGAGTGTGTCATCATATCACTGCAGTGTGGCAGTAAATAAGCATAATATAATAATGAATAGTACTATTGTCATTTCAGACACATCAACAGTCCTACTTTGAGTACCTTTTGATTTCACTAATTTGCAATGACTGTGCATCATTTTAATCATTAGATTTTCTTCTCATCAGATTTGAAATAACTGGTTTTCTATTCTGGCTCTTGATTTATTACAGTTTTTGTATTGTATTAGAGGGCATATGTGACTAGTTTATATTTTAGTCAACATGCCTAAGACAAAAACCTCACAAATTGCAATTCTACAGTTAAAAAAGCTGCAAATCTACAATAAAAAAGGTATGGCTTTATGACAGCAAAAAAAGTCACAAATTTGCATGAAAATGTATATAAGTTTATGCATTTTTTTGAAAATTTACCACAAAAATCAATCACAAAATTTTTATAATTATACATTGGATTTATATAGCGCTTTTTTCATAGACACTCAAAGACGCGCCAATGACCTCTCCGACCACTACTGAACATTTATACGCACTCATACCCAGTGTCATGGACACTGGAGGCAAGGTGAGTAAAGTGTCTTGCCCAGGGACACAATGGCAGGATGGCTGGGGAGAGTGGAATTTGAACCACCAATCCTCCGGTTATTGGATGACCCGCTCTACCTCCTGAGTCACTGCTGAAAAAAAAGTCACAAATGTTTGGGAAAAAAACTGCAAATTTATTAGAAAAAAATTCCTAAATTTAAGGCAAAAATGTCAGACTTTTGAGAAAAACCTCCCTTAGTGGCATGAGTAAAATCCCTTAGTCACTACTCAAATAGCTTTTTTAGCAGATACATTCTTACTTTGACTCTGGTAATTTTTTTTGGTGACTACTACGACTAAATAATTTTATAAATTAATGCTATTTTTACTCAAGTACAATGTCAGGCCTCTCTACCTACCCCCGTCTGTGGTAACGACACTGACATGAAAGCCGTGAATGACATCAGCTCACACCGTCACTTTGCTTTTTGCACAAAACCCTCTGATTATTACTCAACCAGCTCTGATGAGCTCTGCAGTTTCAGAACTTTAAATCATGACGAATTTCTCCCAACAGCGCCACCCTGTGGTGGACTGCAGAACTGCACCAGTAAGAGACTCAAGACTGTCAAGGGAACAGCTTCACCATCTGTGGTGACTATTTATCCGATTTCATTAAAGAAATCACTGGCGTTTACCTTGAAAATCTTATTGATTTGGTCGATTTCAGATTTTCCAGGGAAGAGGGGTTTCTGGGTGAGGAGCTCTCCAAATATGCAGCCCACTGACCACATGTCCACAGCTGTGGAGTACTCCTGCGGGAAGAAGAACAAGCACAGTGGCAGCCGACAGGAACACAGGAAACAGAACCTGCCTGGCAGAGTTTCTGCTTGGGTCTCTGCTGAAGTGGATGTGCTGCTGGGCCTCGACCATTCTGCAGTATAAATCACACGCTCTGAAAGTCAAAGAACCTTTTTGAGGTATTTTGGTGTCTAACAAGCCTACTGCTTTAGAGATGTCTCCTGTTGGAAATTCATCTTTGGGTTAACCAATCAATAAACATTCAAAAATAAATGTTGTACAGTACATCACCTTAATGTTACAAAGCAGCAAAGGTGGGCAGTAATCAGTTACATTTATTTGAGTAAATGTAATCAGTGATGGTTTGTGAATGGTTAACTGCTAATAACAGATAATTGCTGCCAATTGAGGAGGTGTCTGTGTCCGGGGCAATCCCAGCATCTTTGGATGAGAGGCGGGGAACACCCTGGACAGATCGGCAGTCCATCACAGGGCCGACACAAACAGAGACAGCCATTTATATCCCCAGTTGATGCCAATTAACCTAACATGCATGTTTTTGGACTGTGGGAGGAAACTGGAGTACCCAGTGAAAACCCACATGGTCAAGGGTTGGTAGATGATCTGGCTGGGAACGTGGGTGCCTCGTGAGGATGGATAGGTTATATAGAAAACAGATAAAAATTGACATCTAACATCTAAGCTAGCAAATTCCTCCCTCAGTTTGCACCTGGCAAGTTAACCTCAAAGTCAGTGAGAAATCCCAGCTGTGGCTGCTTAGACCAGCTAACGCTAGCAGCCCAACGTACCCAACTATCGGACAAAATATAACAAAAACAAAATAAGCCAGAACTGCACAATGCATGTAACCAACTCTGGATTAATGAACGAGCTGGTCTTTTATTTACAAAGACTCATAAAATCCCTGGTCACACTGATTTGCTGGCCATGCTATTGGCTCCAGAGCCCATGTCATGCTGTTTGACTTTACAGACCAGATAACATCACATAAATCCTACAGAACACACTAGAACAAAGGGGAAAACCCAAAAAGCAAAACAGGAGAACTTTAACATCATAAGGTAACGGTACGTTT
Source organism: Pholidichthys leucotaenia (assembly GCA_020510985.1). Taxonomy (NCBI): domain Eukaryota; kingdom Metazoa; phylum Chordata; class Actinopteri; order Cichliformes; family Pholidichthyidae; genus Pholidichthys; species Pholidichthys leucotaenia. The sequence continues at coordinate 200,724,166 of CM035843.1, read as the reverse complement.
ACTTGAGTGAAGTTTCTGGCTGCTCTGCCCACCTCTGCACAGCAGCTTCATCTGACCTGACAGCGTGAACTCGTGCTCTCTTACCTTGGCTCCGAGCAGCAGTTCTGGGGATCGGTACCACAAGGTCACCACTACGGGGGTGTAAGGTTTCAGGGGGGAGCCGTACTCCCGGGCCAAACCAAAGTCGCCAATCTGAAGTGCAAGACAGACGAAGAAAAAAGGACCTTAGAGAGTTTAAATTCCATTTTGGACAAAAGAAGAATGCTTCAGCATGAATAACAATCCTGTTAACTCCATCTCAGGCTGTACCCAAGTATTTAATTATCCAGATATTCAACCGCTTGTTTTTTTTTCTTAATGTCCATTTTCAATAAAGATAAATTAAAAAACAAAAAAATGCCAATATGGAGGAGAAAAATCTAAATTATATGAAGAAACACAAAATTATTGAAAAAAATAACTTAAACTTATGAGAAAAGCTGGAAATTTAAAGAGAAAAAAATGCAAATTCACAAGAAAAAGGCACAGACTTACAAGACTACATATGCAAAACTCAAAATTACAAAAAACTGAAAATTCATGAGGAAAAAACATCTTGCATATACTGTATAAACAGCTTAAAATTCAAAGAAAAAACTGCATATTTATAAGAAAAAAGTAGTGTGTTTAGAAGGGGAAAAAAGTAAGAAAAAAAGTCTAAATTTATTAAAAAAAAGTCACACATTTGTGGCCCATGCTGGCAAAATGAGTCAGAATGTGCACCGTGTCATTAAGAAGTCATAAATCATGAATGACTCTTAAGTTTGCTAGCGGCAAGTTCCGGGAAAAAAACCCATCAGTGCCTGTATCACTGGAAAGCTTAGAAAACATACTTTCTAAAAATATCTATGTTTTTGCGGAACACATAACTTCCAACCAATCGAAAGCGAGTTTTAAACCTAGCCAAAATATAAACAAATTGTCTCTTTCCGGGTCCCTTTTTGCGCACTTCCTACAAATTAAATATCATTTTGAAGGTCTTGCAATACAGAATATGGACAAAACGTTACCTCAGTTCTGATAATTTCCTCAAAGTGACTCATTTTGCCAGCACGGGTCACATTTCTGACACTTGTTGATCTAATGGTTAAATAATGGACACTGGCTGCACACAGTTGAGTACTACTAAACTGCAATACTTTTGTTGTTTTCATTAAATTGTTAAATATAATGATGGGATGTGCATACTGTAACATAACTTATGACTTTATTTTAAATCTTTTGTTGGGCTCATATGGTTTTTATAATGAAATTAAATAAATAATGTTAAATAATTCAAGGTTTTCATTAAAAAAATGTAGACATGTGGGTGTTTGTGATGACCATAATTTCATGATTTTAAAAAAAGATGAATTAACACACATTCTGCTCGAGTTGCACTGACAGGAGTATCACAAATCTGTCCATTTCTTCCCCTTTTTTGAGGGAAAACTGCAGTGTCGGCATTCTGCACCTTGAGGATTCCTTTGTGGCTCAACAGCAGATTAGACGTCTTCAGGTCACGGTGAAGAATCCAGTTGTCATGGAGATGTCGGACTCCTCTGAGTAGCTGGATCATCAGGGTCTTCACTTCACCTGCGAGACAAAAGTTACAAGATATAGAAGATAAGTTTGTCTGAAGGAAGGAGAGACAATTACAGAAAAAAATGCCACAACAGCTGGGAAGCATTTCAGGTTTTTAATAAGAGAGCTTCTATTCAGCTTCCTGGTGTTTCCCCTTTATTCTAGTGTGTTCTGTTGGATTTCTGTGACATTATATGGTCTGTGAAGTCAAACAGGCCAAAGTCAGAAGTCCTCCTCTCCCACAGAATCTAGAACTACAGAGCTGCCTGAAACGCCTCGTTTCAAATGACTGTTGTCTTCTGTGAGGTCATCCTGTTATAACTTACAGTCTGGTACACCAGAGCCTCAGAGCTCACATAGTAACAGTGCAGATGACTGTGGTTTTTAGAGTTCTTCTCTGTAAATTTCAGGGTGCACTCACTCACACTATAGCACCTGTTAGATGCTGATGGAGGCGTGACCGCCCCCCCTCCCCAAAAAAAGTCTGGAACATTTGATAAGTGTGACTGCTCCCCACTGCTGACTTTGACTTTTATTGTCCCCAAAGGGAAATTCTTTTTCACAGCACTGCACTCATTTGACAACTAATACAGCCAGTGCAACAACAGACAAGGTACTTCAACACAGAAATAGTCCAGACAACATCAGCGGGGTCTGCTGTTAAGGCGTGTGATGGCTGAGGGAATAAGGCTTTTTCCAAAGCGGGCCCTCCTGCACCTCAGAGCCCTGTAACTACTGTACCTACACCCTAAGAGCAGTGGGGCTACATACTCACCAAGTGGGTGTGTTGAGTCCTGTTCTATTGAAGCTGCCATGCATGTAATGGCTCTACTATTGAGTTCAGCAAGGTTGGGTGTGGGAAGACCCATAATTTTTGCTGCAGTACTGGTCACCATGAGTTTGGTCCCATTTTTAACAGGAAGCATGCTGAAAAAACAGGTGGAACAATACAATAAAACTGGCTGAATGATCCTTTGATAAAGTAACAGTAAAAGATGAGGAGCAACATTAAGTCCTTTGAGTGTGTGAATAACTGACAGTCTTTGGTGGCTTCTTTACTGGATATCCATGGTGTGCTGATCAAAGGTGAGTTTATTGTCTAATGTTACTCCAAGGTATTTGAAACTGTCACATATTTTAACTGTTTGGTTGTGAATGACACTGTTCTGCAGGATGGAACATTTCCCCAGCTTCGGAACGGTTGGCAGGGGTCATCTGAACAACAGAACAAAGTACATGTTGCACTGTTGTTACATGTTGTAACGTGCAATAATCTGATGGGTTGGATTCTGGATTTCTTAACCAACAGGACGCAGAGAGTAAGGGTCAATGGTACATTGTCGGACCTAAAGTGCTCTTCTACTGGCTCTCCTCAGGGGTGTGTGTTGTCACCACTACTCTTCATCCTGTACACAAACATGTGTCGGAGCAGACATGACAACAGACAAATCATAAAGTATGCTGATGATTCAGTCATTGTCAGTCTCCTCCAGGATGGTGAGAGTGGCCACGGCCCAGTAGTTGATGATTTTGTTCACTGGTGTGAGGATTCCTACCTGCAGCTGAATACGACAAAAACTAAAGACATGATTATTGACTTTAGTAGGAAAACTCCCAGGCACAAAGTCACTGTACTAAAAGGCCAGACCACCGAATGTGTACAATCCTACAAATATCTTGGGACGATTATTGATAGTAATTTAAACTTTGAAGAGAACTGTGAAAGGGTGTGCAAAAAGGGTCAGCAACATTTGCATTGCTTGAGAAAACTTGCACGCTTCCAACCTGACCGAACCATAATGACAATGTTTTATCGGGCTTTTATTGAATCTGTTTTATCCTTTTCTTTAGTGTCATGGTTTGGTCAGATAAAACTGAAACAGAGGAAATCCTTGGATCAGGTAGTTAGATGGTCCAGTTGTTTGCTTGGTGAGTCACAGCTGAGCCCGACATCCCTGTACACCAGACAAGTACAGAGGATTGCTACCTCCATTTTAAATGATGACTCCCACCCTTTGCACTGCAACTTTCAGCTTCTTCCCTCAAGATGGAGGTTTGCTGTCCCAAAAAGTAAAACCCAGCGCTACAAAAACAGCTTTGTTCCTGCTGCTGTCAAAGAGTTGAACAAGCTGTAACAATATATTGCACATAATTTAGGTACCTATTTATTAACTCCATTTTATATTTACTTATTTTTGTAGGATGTTACTTGGGTTCTAAATATTTTGAGTTTTAGACCTTTGAGTTTTTAACCTCTTTGACTAGTTTTTAATTTTTAATATGACTCTTCTCTCTTACCTCTGGTTTTTCTCTCATCTCTTTGTCTTTTTATACCCTGATTGATGGAGCCTTGAGTATTTTTATCAAGTTTATAGTCAATTTCATGTGTGCCTGTGTTTGTGTCTATGTTGAATGTAATTTGTGGCTTGTAAATATGGATGTCACCAGACTGCAAAACAAATCTACCTACGGGTACAAATAAAGTAACCTGAACCTGTACCTGTGTTTGATATACATACGAGGGGAGGCTGAAAAGCTCATAGTGGTCAAATTTGACCAAATGTGGTTTATTTTTCACCCACAGGGAACCAAGCGCTGCAAATAGTGTGTGGACCAAAGGGGAGACTATGTTGAAAAATAAACCACATTTGGCCAAATTTGGCCATTATGAACTATTCAGCCCCTTCCCCCCCCCATATGAATGGGGATGTCACTATAACCACAATGTTATAATACCTCACCATTGACAAGTCAACTGTAATAACTGCAATGTTCACCTTATCATTTTTTCCCCTTCTTAAGCTTATATTTATGTGCCTGTATTTCTTCCCACAGCGGAGCCCCACCGTGTTCAGCAGTTACAATTATTCATTGGGGAAAATGTCCTGAAATTAGAAAAGCACTCAGAGAGTGCATACCTCCGCCAAGGTTCCATCCCTCCCTCTGTCTGTACTTCCGTACCGCTGTCCCTCCGTATGTTACAAGATAGGGCATGGTGCAGGTATGCACTTACGGATGACCTGCAAAATCTAATGGGTTCGTCTGCAGTCCAAGAGGCACCTCTGGAGAAAATGTCCTCAAAATCTGTCCAACAGTTTTTGAGTCATCTTGCTGACACAGTTTGAGGAAAAACGGGCCTTAGCAGAGGTATGCACATTCAGATGATCACCAAAATCTAATGGCTTCATACTTTGGCAAAGGGCCACCTTTGATGTAAATTTCTTCCAAATCTGTTTGCTAGTTTTTGAGTAATGTTGTTAAAAGACAAATGCACATTGGCAAAAACGTTATCTCCTTGGTTGAGGTAATTAATGAACAGACTGTTGATTTCTATAATATTTTGTAACTACTCTTGAACTATTTTAAAAGCACGGAGCATTTCCATGGATTACCACCTTATTGTGGCGGAGGGGTTTGAATGCACTACTGATCCCAGGAGCTATGGTGTCACAGGAGCTAACTTGCCCCTGGTAGGGTCTCCCAAGACAAACAGCTCCTGGGTGAAGGGTCAGACCAAGAGCTGTCCAATAGATCCCGACGAAAAAAGTTACATCAAGTACCCAGTGTACCTAAAGGAGCAACATGGGTCTGCCCTCCAGTGGGCTCACCACCTGCAGGAGGGATCATGGTGCTACATAAACCGGGCGGCTGTCTGGGCTTCTCCTCTTCGACTGCTGTCGCTGCAACCCCTGGAACCCCCGGATGAGCAGTGCCGTTGTGTCCCTGGGCAAGACACTTTACCCATCTTGCCTCCAGTGTCCATGACACTGGGTATGAATGCGTATAAATATTTGGTAGTGGTCGGAGAGGCCGTTGGCATGGATTGGCAGCCATGCTTCAGTCAGTCTGCCCCAGGGCAGCTGTGGTTACAGTAGTAGCTTACCACTATCAGTGTCTGTTGTGGAATGAATGAATAATGTATCCATTGTAAAGTGTCTTTAAGCGTCCATGAAAAAGCGCAATATAAATCTGATGCATTATCAGCCCCCCCCCCACACACACCACCACCACCGACAGAGGAACAGAGGGCCATTTCATTTTGCACAGAACAAGTCACCTGGCAGTTAGTGTGTACCCTCAGTCACCCCACTAGACATATGTGGCAGGTGTCGCAGATCTGCGCCTGTCATGTGATTAGTCAAAAAGTATGAAAAAAACAAAACAAAATAAACCCAGATGTACCAAGCATTTTACATCACTAGATGGCAGACACATATAGCTTACTGGTCTGCACTGGAGGACCAAGATCAGCAAACCAGAACCACTTCGAATTTGATATCACTTCTGGGGCGCAGAAGAAGAGAGTATAAACAATTGCACAACATACAGTGGGGCAAAAAAGTATTTAGTCAGCCACCAATTGTGCAAGTTCTTCCACTTAAAAGATGAGAGAGGTCTCCAATTTTCATCATAGGTATACCTCAACTATGAGAGACAAAATGAGAAAAAAAAATCCAGAAAATCACATTGAAAAATTTTTAATGAATTAATTGGTAAATTCCTCGGTAAAATAAGTATTTGGTCACCTACAAACAAGCAAGATTTCTGGCTCTCACAGACATGTAACTTCTTCTTTAAGAGGCTCCTCTGTCCTCCACTTGTTACCTGTATTAATGGCACCTGTTTGAACTCATTATCAGTATAAAAGACACCTGTCCACAACCTCAAACAGTCAGACTCCAAACTCCACTATGGCCAAGACCAAAGAGCTGTCAAAGGACACCAGAAACAAAACTGTAGACCTGCACCAGGCTGGGAAGACTGAATCTGCAATAGGTAAGCAGCTTGGTGTGAAGAAATCAACTGTGGGAGCAATTATTAGAAAATGGAAGACATACAAGACCACTGATAATCTCCCTCGATCTGGGGCTCCACGCAAGATCTCACCCTGTAGGGTCAAAATGATCACGAGAACGGTGAGCAAAAATCCCAGAACCACACGGGGGAACCTAGTGAATGACCTGCAGAGAGCTCGGACCAAAGTAACAAAGGCTACCATCAGTAACACACTACGCCGCCAGGGACTCAAATCCTGCAGTGCCAGACGTGTCCCCCTGCTTAAGCCAGTACACATCCAGGCCCGTCTGAAGTTTGCTAGAGAGCATTTGGATGATCCAGAAGAGGATTGGGAGAATGTCATATGGTCAGATGAAACCAAAATAGAACTTTTTGGTAAAAACTCAACTTGTCGTGTTTGGAGGAGAAAGAACACCATACCTACTGTGAAGCATGGGGGTGGAAACATCATGCTTTGGGGCTGTTCTTCTGCAAAGGGACCAGGACGATTGAGCCGTGTAAAGGGAAGAATGAATGGGGCCATGTATCATGAGATTTTGAGTGAAAACCTCCTTCCATCAGCAAGGGCATTGAAGATGAAACGTGGCTGGGTCTTTCAGCATGACAATAATCCCAAACACACCGCTCGGGCAATGAAGGAGTGGCTTCATAAGAAGCATTTCAAGGTCCTGGAGTGGCCTAGCCAGTCTCCAGATCTCAACCCCATAGAAAATCTTTGGAGGGAGTTGAAAGTCTGTGTTGCCCAGCGACAGCCCCAAAACATCACTGCTCTAGAGGAGATCTGCATGGAGGAATGGGCCAAAATACCAGCAACAGTGTGTGAAAACCTTGTGAAGACTTACAGAAAACGTTTGACCTCTGTCATTGCCAACAAAGGGTATATAACAAAGTACTGAGATGAACTTTTGTTTTTGACCAAATACTTATTTTACCGAGGAATTTACCAATTAATTCATTAAAAATCCTTCATTGTGATTTTCTGGATTTTTTTTTTCTCATTTTGTCTCTCATAGTTGAGGTATACCTATGATGAAAATTGGAGACCTCTCTCATCTTTTAAGTGGGAGAACTTGCACAATTGGTGGCTGACTAAATACTTTTTTGCCCCACTGTACATTTCCACAGGGAGGAAGGATTTGCTCCAAATTTTGCCAACTATGATTCTAAAAGGGATTATTTAGCTTCTGCAGGGAAATATTTACCTTCTGGACAGCACAAGATGGACCGGAGCGGAACATTTTTTGTCCGCCATTGACGAAGTTGCACGTGACAGAGAGGACAATACCGCCGGTTCCGCGAGGTAAACTAACCGAAATTGAGGTGGAATAAATCAGAAGATAAATGTGATTGCTTCTGGATGTGGGAGAGACAGCGAAAATGACCGACAAAAGACAAAATAAGGACCAGGGTGAGCACACGGACGCATGGTGACACATGATGAGCGGTAGGTCTGATGTTTATTATCAGTTTGTTACATTGTACTGATTTTCTGGTTCATATATATTGAAGATAATAAAAAAACAAAGACAAAAAAACAAAACCATCCTTTGTGTAAATATGTCCAAAGTCCACTTTGACCAAAAGTTATGCAATCTGATGTGGCTGCCATCATATTATGCAAATTAGATGCGTAACTTTACTCCTATCATAAACTTTGGCTCATATTCTACATCTTTCTCATTGACAGTAAGCCATTATCTCTTACCACTATCAAGTTACAGCCTTTGGAATTTGTGATATCTAAACTGAATATTTTCTTGAAAAAAAATCTTCGCCACCAGAGGGTGCATGCAGATGGTGCGGCTTTGCGACCGAAAACCTCAAGTAGTTAATCCAGTCGATAATTGATCTCACATCATTCTATCCTCTTTAGATATTTTTTCCCCCGGCATGACACTAGTACTGGGATCATTAGCATCACTGACTGCAATTCATAAAAAAGAGGCATAAAACCCCTGGTCACACTGATTCGAGTTGCTAAGCTAGCCATGCTAACAGTCCCAGCACCTGTGTCATGCTGGGATTAAAAATAAAAACCATACACACAAAACAGGTCAGAATGACATGAGATGTATTTTCATCTGTGGACTAATGAACAAGCTGATGTCTAGTGAGATGATTATGATTTACAGAGAAGAGTTCTAAAAACCACAGCCAGGCAGCTAGCTGCACCGTAGCTATGTGAGCTCTGAGGCTCTGTGGGAAACTTCCTGTTCTCCTCTGAGGAGAGGGTGTACCAGACTGTCAAGGAGGCCGGTTTGCACCAGGTCTGTTAAGTAATGGCATGATGACCTCACAGGGAGAGAACAGCCAATCCAAACGAGGCATTTCAGGCAGCTCTGTAGTCCCAGATTCTGCGGGAGAGGAGAGCTCCTGTGCAGGAGGACTTCAGCCTGTTTAACTTTACAGAACAATACACTCCTACAGAACACACCAGAATAAAGGGGAAAATCCAAAAAGCACAAGAGCAGCTCTTTAATGTGTTAGGAAAACACTAATAATACTGTAATTGTTGCCACTGTTTTTAATGACAAAATGCTGTTACCTGGCAGGAATGGCTGCTTCATGGTCTCCATCAGACTCTTTAGGTCATGTTCAACATAGTTCATCACGATGTAGATCTTATCCATGTTGCTCCCTACAACTATTTCCTGATGGAAAGAATGAGGAATAATCCAATTAACCAACAGCAGGTTGGCTGATACTATGAGGAGTAACCTGAAAACACTGTAGACTCTCTCACCCTCACGGTGACAATGTTTGGATGTTGGGCTTTCAGAATTGTATTGATTTCTCGTAACGATGTGATGGGAAAGCCCTCCTTCTCCTTCTCCATCTTCAGCCTTTTCAGGGCCACAATCTCATCTGTCATTATGACAGAAATCATATTATTAGTTGCATTTTACTGTCTTTTATGTCCTTTTCATTTTATCTATTCCTGATGTACAGCACTTTGTATCAGCTGTAGTTGTTTTTAAAGTGCTTTAGAAATAAAGCTTGATTGATTGATTGATTGAATGATTGATATTACACACATTAAATAAATGCATCATAAAAGCCAGAATGACTGGTGTGTCCGATTTCCTACCCGTCTTTTTGTCCTTGGCTCTGTACACCACACCGTACGTTCCCTCTTCTATTCGGTTCAGACACTGAAATTCCTCCACGCTGCGACAACCCTGAAGACAAACACATCATTCTGTTACCTGGGTTACAGATTCAGACATAGCCTGGTGTGCAGTGTTTGTGGTTCTCTGACCTGTAAAGCGGGCAGATACTTGGGCAGCTCTTTCTTCAGCTCTGCGGGTGACATGGGAGGGGAGTCAGGGATGTAGTTTTCCTCAGGAGTGGCGGAGCGGGAATGAGTCTGGGACTGAGGGGTGGGGTCGTTCTCTCCACCCTCCTCTTCCTCCTCCTCCTCCTCTTCTTCCTCCATGTCCTCCCCGCTCTCCTCAGAGTCATGATCAAATCGGGACTCTGGAACTAAGAAGAAAAATTTTACCCAAAAGGGTCAGTGGTGGCCTAATTGTTAGGGATGTGGACTGGTGAGCAGAAGGTTGTCAGTTCAATCCCTGGTCCAGCAGGATTAGATCTGGATGGGACAGATAACATAGCAGTGTTTGCCCCACCCTCATTAACTCCCACTGTGGTGCCCTTGAACAAGGCCCTTAACCTCAGCTGCTCCAGTGGAGCTGCTCAGTGGCGACAGGTCAGTCTGTGGTTGTATGTGGTTGTACTGGGGAGCTTCCAGGTGTGAATGTGAACAGGACGTCCATGAAAAAGAGAGGTTGCCTCTCAATGGGCCTCCCCTGTATAAATAAAGTTTAAATTGTGGAGGACACAATACACAGGTCTGGCGTTCTCTCACACCCAGAAGCAGGAGGAAACATGAGGACAATGGCTCGCGTGAGGAAGCTCACTGGGAGGTTCAGACTGGGCAGAGTTTAGACATCTCCTGGGGAGGGGAAAATTTACATGGAGCCAATGCACAAAGATGCGCCTTTTGCCCCCCACTGCGCTAAACTGCAGCGTGAAGTGCAGGGGGGTGGATGTATTGTAATGTATGTAACAAGTGTCATGATAATTGCACCACACATTCTCTTTGTCCGAACAATATGCATAATGTCAGCAGCTCCAGTCTCAATGCATGTGCAATAAAGGTATAAAAGCGAGTGCAGAGAGACTGGAAGAAGGCTTCTCAGCCCCAGCGCAGGCTGCATTGGGGTCAAATGGCTGTACATGTTGTTAAAGGGATAATAAAAGATTCTGTGTCATCCCATGCTCATGCCTTTCCTCACATCCTTTCCTTTTACCCTCCACAAAATAATTTTTTTTTAAAAAAGACGGTATATGTTTAAGTGTTTGTTTGGCATATCAGTTCAGCTTTGTCATTTAATGCTATAAAAGAGATGTGGTCACAACTGAGCATAGTCGTGACCATGGAAGGATATTTCATTTCACTGTTTAAGGGGCAACGATAAACATTAATGAGAAAACCGTTTCAAAATAACACGAAAAAGCTGCAAATGAATGAGAAAAAAGTTGCAAATTAACCCCTTGCACTCTGGTCAATTTCCCTAAAAACGCCTAAAAATAACGTACCCAAAGTAAATCAAAAGCTGTTCTTCAACCCTTTGCAGCATCTTCATGGGATTGGTCTCATTTAAAAGAAAACACTTTGAATTTTTTGGCAAAAAAGTCATAATCTCTCGAAGTGCTCCTGCCACTGAGTAACAGTCATCTAAGCATACTGAACTTGAAGAAAATAAATTTCGCCTGGGTGTTTTTTTGGATACAAATGCTTGCAAATAACACACAGCTGTCAGATCCGGGCTGGAAAATGCAACAGAAATGTAGAACCAAGTGTTATCCAGCTGAGGTCAAAATTTTGTAACAATACCACAAAAAATGAATATATTACACGGCATTTTTGTCAGGTTGTTCCCAGGCGTTTTTGAACTGTGCCAAATTGTGCCAAATGGCACAGTTTGGAAAAGCATCTGTAACTTTTGAATGATTCAATATAGAAGCTTGATCTTGGGCTCTAATGAAAGGTGACACTCAAGGCTGTGTGTGTGTGTGGAGGGGGGGTTGTTTATTCATTCATTCATGAATGAATGAATGAACAAACAAGCCCCCACACACAAAGAAGCATGCCACGTAAAAAATGTGTGGCTTTTTTTTTATAAGAAAAAAATAACCTACAGTGCACTAAAAATTATACTAAAATATCTGTTCTGTAGAGCATAACAACCCCCCACCCCCCACACCGCTACAGAGGACGGACATCGCCCATCACTAAATGACGGAAAGCGGTGATGGTGCGCCGCGGTCTACTACGCACAGTTGTACTAAAATATCTGAAATATATCTGGAATCTGCTACAGAAGAGTCGCCGGGGGTGGGGTGGGGGGCACGTTCATGGTCCGGACGCGGCGCACAGACCGGTCTGTCATGTTGCGATGACGCACAGTTGTAATTTACCGATCGGTCAAAAGTCATTTTGATTACAATTTTCAGGGATAAAGAATAATTTAGCTTATAACACTTACCTGTCCACAACAGCAGTGTCGCTGGCGAACTTCTCTTCCTCATTGTCAGACGAACATGACGCTGGTCCGCTTGTTACGACTCATGGTTCTGGTCACGCGACCCGGTCAAACCATGATTCCATTATTGCGGTTTTGCGCTTCCATGATTGCGGTTTTGGCGAACGATTTTTCAAAACAAATAAGAACAGTAGTAAGAAAAAAAGACTGGCGAACGCGTGTGTGTCACCCAGCGGCTTACACAAAACAGATTTTACGCATGGGACGCACGCTTTCAATCGTCGAACTTCTCTGCTTCAATTGGCTCGCTGTATTCGCAGCCGTTGGTAGGCGGGTCCTTCTTGCTAGGTTTTCAGTCATTGGTTCTTCAAGGTTTCAGAAACCCAATTCAAGGCTCTTATTAGTCGAATGAGAGGTCAATCAAATCTAAACCAATCAAAGCACTCCTTTGGCTTTCTGTTTGCGGCTGTGTCTGTAGTGGAAGAACGGAAATGCAGCTTTTTTTTTTTTTTTTCAGTGCGCTCTGAGACGCACAGTGTGCGTCCTAGTGTGCACGAGGGCGCGCTAGGACGCAGAGACGTGACCGCCCGCGGTATCCCGGAGTGCAAGAGGTTAATGCAAAAAAGTTGCAAATTAATGCAAAAACAGTTGTAAATTAATGAGAAAGAAGCTGCAAATTAATGAGAAAAAAAAGCTGGGAATTAACCAGAAAAAGTTGCAAATAAACAAGGAAAAAAGTTGCAAATAAATGAGAAAAAGTCACCAGTTAATGAGCAAAAGTTGCAAATTAATGCAAAAAAGTTGCAGATTAATGTGAAAACAGCTGTAAATTAATGAGAAAGGAGCTGCAAATTAATGAGAAAAAAGTTGTAAATTAACCAGAAAGTTACAAATAAACAAGAAAAAAGTTGTAAATTAATGAGGAAAAAGTTGCAAATAAACAAGAAAAAAGTTGCAAATTAACCACTTGCACTCCGGGCAATTTTCCTAAAAATGCCAAAAAATAACGTGCCCAAAGTAAATCGAAAGCTGTTCTTCAACCCTTTGCAGCATCTTCATGGGATTGGTCTAATTTAAAAGAAAACACTTTGAATTTTTTGGCAAAAAAAACATAATCTCTCTACGTGCTCCGGCCACTGAGTTACAGTCATCTAAACATACTGAACTTGAAGAAAAAAAATTTGGACACAGTGTTTTTTTGGATACAAATGCTTGTAAATAACACACAGCTGTCTGATCCGGCTGGAAAATGCAACAGAAATGTAGAACCAAGTGTTATCCAGCTGAGATCCAAATTTGGTAACAATACCACAAAAAATGAATATTTTACACAGTTTTGTTCTCAGGCTGTTCCCAGGCGTTTTGGAACTGTGCCAAATTGTGCCAAATGGCACAGTTTGGAAAAACGTCTGTAACTTTTGAATGATTCAATGTAGAATCTTCATTTTAGGCTCAAAGGAAAGGTCACACTCAGGGCTGTGTCTGTGTGTGTGTGGGGGGGGGGGGGGTCGCCCCCCCCCCATCAAGGACAGAGTTCGGCCCTCGCTACATGACAGATTACACTCGTTGCATGTTTCCACAGCAACGCTGTCACAGCGGCTCCCCCCCCCTCGCTACTGTGTGTGTGTGTGTGTGTGTGGGGGGGGGGGGGGTTGTCCCCCCCCCGCTCGCTACAGAGGATGGACTTTAGCCATCGCTACACAACGGATTAGCCTTATGTGGTGATGTAGGACAGCAGTGCAGTCACCGCGCACCCCCCCCCCCTCGCTGCAGAAGAATAGCGGGGGTGGGGGGGCGTTCACAGCCTGTACACTGCGAGCAACCCCTTGTACCGCGGCGCACGAACTTCAGACTTCGTGAACCGCACAGCTGTAATTTACTGATCAGTCAAAAGTCATTTTGGATTACAATTTTCAGGGATAGAGAATAATTTAGCTTATAACACCTTACCTCTTCACAGCGGAGTCTTGGCGAACTTGTCTTCCTCATTGTCAGACGAACGCGACGCTGGTCCGCTCTGGTTCTGGTCTCGCGACTCGATCAAAACATAATTCCATTATTGCGGTTTTGTGCTTCCATGATTGCGGTTTTTGGCGAACGATTTTTCAAAACAAATAACAGTAGTAATTAAAAAAAGACTGGCGAAGGCGTGTGTTTCACTCAGCCTTTGTCGTCAGCCTCCGTCGGTCTATAATGACCATGGAAGAAATCATAACGTCTACTCTGCTGGAACCAATACAAAATAAGCACCGCCTGTGGCCGAACATGCCGATCCACGAATGGCACTCCCTGTCACACAGGTTGCATTTGTGGATGGTCTCCATGCTGCTGGGTCTGTGGAGCTCTTCCTGTGTCCTTTTTTGATCCGCTGCAGCAGCCAGTCTTCACCCAGCCTTAAAAAAAAAACAGCTCACGAACTTCTCTGCTTCAATTGGCTCACTGCATTCAAAGCGTTGGGAGGCGGGTCCTCCTTCCTAGGTTTTCATTCATTGGTTCTTCAAGGTTTCAGAAACCCAATTCAAGGCTCTTATTAGTCGAATGAGAGGTCAATCAGATGAACTAATCTGCTCGCGGCTGTGTTTGCAGATTTTTTTCCCAGTGGCGCTTGGTGGCCAGCACCATCTCCATCTGCACCATCATCAGTATATCATGCGTCATGCGTCCGAGCGCGCACTAGTGCGCTCTTGTGCGCCCTCGTGTGTCCTAGGATGCAGAGACTTGCCCGCCCGCGGAACAACGGAGTGCAAGTGGTTAATGTGAAAAAGTTGCAAATTACGAAGAAAAAAATTGCACATTAATGAGAAAAAAGTTACAATTTAACGAGAAAAAGTTGCAATTAATGAGAAAACAGTTGCAAATTAATGCAAAAAAGTTGCAAATTAATGCAAAAACAGTTGTAAATTAATGAGAAAGAAGCTGCAAATTAATGAGAAAAAAGTTGCAAATAAACAAGAAAAAAGTTGCAAATTAATGAGTAAAAGCTGCAAATTAATGAGTAAAAAAGTTGCAAATTAATGAGGAAAAAAGTTGCAAATTTTAACTTATCGTAAACAGCAAGTTAGTGTAAATGGAACTTTATCTAAATCCAGAACCCTCAGCACAGGAGCTCCCCAAGGCTGTGTTAGTTCACCATGTACACTGATGAGTGCAGAAGTGTCTATCCAGGCAATCAAATTATTAAATTTTCTGATGACACTGCTATTTTATCACTACTTCAAAAGACTCATGACCTGTCAAGCTATTTTATAGAAATTCAGAGGTTTGTCAATTGGTGTGATGACAGTCATCTCATTTTGAATACTGATAAAACAAAGGAGATGGTGTTTGACCCTCGGGGAGTTGGTGACCACAGGCCTGTGGTCATCCACAACCACACTATAACACAGGTTAGTTCCTATAAATATTTGGGAGTATTTATTGACAATTCATTAACCTGGAGCACACACATTGATTACCTCTGTAGTAGACTACAACAGCGGCTGCATTTCTTGCGTATTTCTTGCGTAGATTAAGAATACATGGCGTTGATAAAAGGATTATGCTAATATTTTACCAGGCTGTGTTGGAGAGCTGTATTAGATACAGCATTACAGCTTGGTTTGGTAACCTCTCTGTGAAACTAAAGAACAGAGTGTTGCGTTTAATTCATACAGCATGGAAAACTATTGGAGTTAAAGTTTACCCATGCAGATCTTACACGACCAGGCAGCCTGTAGACAAGCTCAAAAAATAATCAGTGACTTGAGCCATGTACTAAACAATGAATATGTGCGGCTGCCCTCACGGAGGAGATACAGAGTCCCCAAGTGCAGGTTCAATAGATACAAGAACTCATTTATCCCGACGTCAGTAAAACTTTTAAACTCAGATAAATAGGTCAGGGACACTTATAACTCCTGTTCTTAATGACTGCTGTTACATATTTATGTATGTATGTACTTGTATTATTTATTGGGTTTTATTTCATTTATTATGTACTACATCCATTGTGTATGTGTGGATTGTGTGGTTGCAGCACGGGTGACAAGCCCAAGACAAATTTCCCCTTGAGGGACAATAAAGTTTATCTTATCTTATCTTATCTTAAAAATTAATGCAAAAAAGCTGCAAATTAATGCAAAAACAGTTGTAAATTAATGAGAAAGAAGCTACAAATTAATGAGAAAAAAGTTGTAAATAAAGAAAAAAGTTGCAAATTAATGTGAAAAAGTTGCAAATTAATGAGAAAATGTTGCAAATTATGAAGGAAAAAAATGCACATTGAGAAAAAAGTTACAATTTAATGAGAAAAAGTTGCAATTAATGAGAAAACAGTTTCAAATTAATGAGAAAAAGTTGCAAATTAATAAGAAAAAAGTTGCAAATTAATGACAAAACAGTTGAAAATTAATGACAAAAGTTGAAAATTAATGAGAAAAAGCTGCAAATTAACGAGAAAAGTCGCAAAATAATGCGAAAAAAGTTGCAAATTAACGAGAAAAAGCTGCAAATTTATGAGAGAAAAAAAAATCACAAATCTATAAAAAAAAAGTCGCAAATTTCCCCCAAGAAATATTTGTTTTGCATGTATCCTTAGCATTAAAACGCATTTTATTCAGTCCTGTAACATGATATAGAAAGGTTTAGGATGGGGGGGGGGTGCCCCCCCCCTTGATTTACGCCTATGGTCGTGACTATGCTGCTACACAGACTGCAGTGGATGGACATTTGGGTGGAAGCTTAAAGCTGCAGCACTGGCTGCAAATGGTGTACAAAGTGCAAGTAAATCCAGGAAGCAGAGCTTCACTGTTCTCCTCACCAGCAGGTACATGGTTCCCGTTTTCCCTCTCCTCCTCAAAGTCTTCCTCTGACTGCTCCTCATCGCTCACGTCCTCTGAAACAGATTTAACATTTTGTTAAATCTGCGATGGCGGAACCTGAAGGAGCCTCAGCAGAAGAAGATCGCTTACCTGCGCTCTGCTCAGATCTTCCTGAGCCCGACACCGATTCCTCCTCCTCCTCTTCCTCACCCTCGCTCTGGCTGCTGGACTGCTCTTCATCCTCCTCCTCGTCCTCTTCTTCAGACCCCGATCCTGATGCGTGATCAAAAGGGAAAAAAGGCAAATATCCACTTAACAGTCAAGCCAATCAGTTACCAACATGTGTTTCTAATATTGTGTTTATATTTAAGATCACTTTACAGGTCAGCACCACCTTTCAAACCTAATGTATTTGCTGCAGTGTAGTCTGATTATTTAAGTCAGCAGGTTACCAATGGAAGACTCTGCAGTGCTGGTCTTCCTCTCATTGTCGCTAATGTCCTGGAGGTCGGCCAGCAGGTCTTTGAGCTCTGGTTTCTCTTCCTTTAAAACTGCAGGAAGAAAAAAAAACACAATGTGAGCTATGCTAAACACAAGCCGTCTCTTCTAGACATGTTTATTCATTAAATAAATTGAGATTAAGTTGAGAAATTATACTTTCTGACGTACACACGTGGACAAAATTGTTGGTACCCCTCTGTTAATGAAAGAAAAACCCACAATGGTCACAGAAATAACTTGAATCTGACAAAAGTGGTAATAAAAAAAAAAAATTCTATGAAAATTAACCAATGAAAATCAGCTTTTGAATTGTGGTTCAACAGAATTATTTTAAAAAACAAACTCATGAAACAGGCCTGGACAAAAATGATGGTACCCTTAACTTAATATTTTGTTGCACAACCTTTTGAGGCAATCACTGCAATCAAACGATTTCTGTAACTGTCAATGAGACTTCTGCACCTCTCAGGAGGTATTCTGGCCCACTCCTCATGAGCAAACTGCTCCAGTTGTCTCAGGTTTGAAGGGTGCCTTCTCCAGACGGCATGTTTCAGTTCCTTCCACAGGCTGCACGGTGGCGCAGTGGTTTAGCACTGTGGCAGCACAGTTTTACCCTCGGCCGGGGGATCGCGGGGATCATGAGATCGTGGGTTCGATCCCAGCCCCCGACCAACAGTGAGCTGTGTGGAGTTTGCATGTTCTCCCCGTGTTGCGTGGGTTTACTCCGGGATTTCTCCGGTTTCCTCCCGCACACCAAAAACATGTAGGTTTAGGGCGCTCGCGCACGCAGCGACCAGCAGCCGGTGGCTTGTCACCAGACTGCAAACCAAGTCTACCTACGGGTACAAATAAGTAACAAAAAAAAAAAAAAAAAAAAAGATGTTCAATAGGATTTAGATCAGGGCTCATAGAAGGCCACTTTAGAATAGTCCAATGTTTCGCTCTTAGCCACTCTTGGGTGTTTTTAGCTGTGTGTTTTGGGTCATTATCCTGTTGCAAGACCCATGACCTGCGACTGAGACCAAGCTGTCTGACACTGGGCAGCACATTTCTCTCTAGAATACCTTGATAGTCTTGAGATTTCATTGTACCCTGCACAGATTCAAGACACCCTGTGCCAGATGCAGCAAAGCAGCCCCATAACATAACAGAACCTCCTCCATGTTTCACAGTAGGGACAGTGTTCTTTTCTTGGTATGCTTCATTTTTGCGTCTGTGAACATAGAGCTGATGTGCCTTGCCAAAAAGTTCCAGTTTTGTCTCGTCTGTCCATAGGACATTCTCCCAGAAGCTTTGTGGCTTGTCAACATGCAGTTTGGCAAATTCCAGTCTGGCTTTTTTATGATTTGTTTTCAACAGTGGTGTCCTCCTTGGTCATCTCCCATGAAGTCCACTTTGGCTCAAACAATGACGGATGGTGCGATCTGACACTGATGTACTTTGACCTTGGAGTTCACCATGAATGTGTTTAGAGGTTGTTCTGGGCTCTTTTGTTACCATTCCTATTATCCGTCTCCCCCTGCGGCCACGTCCAGGAAGGTTGGCTACAGTCCCGTGGATCTTAAATTTCTGAATAATATGTGCAACTGTAGTCACAGGAACAACAAGCTGCTCGGAGATGGTCTTATAGCTTTTACTTTTAACATGCTTGTCTATAATTTTCTTTCTAATCTCCTGAGACAACTCTCTCCTTTGCTTCCTCTGGTCCATGTTTAGTGTGGCACACACCATGTCACCAAACAGCACAGTGACTACTTGTCACCCTTTAAATAGGCCGACTGACTGATTACAAGTTTGTAGACATCTGTGATGTTAATTAGAGGACGCATCTTGGTTGAACATGTCCCTATGGTCACATTATTTTCTATCTTTTCTAGGGATACCATCATTTTTGTCCAGGCCTGTTTCATGAGTTTGTTTTTTTAAAGTAATTCTGTTGAACCACGATTCAAAAGCATTGTCTGATTTTCATTGGTTAATTTTCATAGAATTTTTATTTATTACCACTTTTGCCAGATTCAAATTATTTCTGTGACCATTGTGGGTTTTTCTTTCATTAACAGAGGGGTACCAACAATTTTGTCCACGGCTGTATAATGGTGGACGTACTTGTAGTTTTCTGCGGCTCGCTGTGCTCAGAATGTTCCCGGGGAGCTCGAGTGGGGCTACGGCTGTGGTGACTTTGTTTTGGCTTCTCGTCGTACTCGTCAGGGAGCATCCGATGGTGAGAGGGTACTGTGGACAAGAACACTATCGATCATTAATCAAGGATGCAGATGTGTCCTCGAGGGTTAGAGCAACATTAGAATTATTAATGAATACTGAGGTCAGTATCCGATAATAATCATATGCCTTTATTAACACCATTAAAGCAGGATTTCCACTCACTCCGGAAGCAGTGCGGACGGAGCTTTGCGTCCATCCCTACCAGCTCTGCGTTTTGAAGCGGCATGGATAAGAACAAGGTTTGAAATACAAGATTGTGCGAGAATTATATAAAATAATGTGAGATCTCGAGAAAGACCCAAAGGAGACCAAGGAGGACCTTGCTCCTTGGTCTCCTTTGGGTCTTTCTCGCAGACCAAGGTCCAAAGGAACAAGGTCCAAACCTTGGTAGGGCTGTGCGATATGACCAAAATTTCATATCACGATATATGTAATCTTATTTAGTGTTAACGATATATATCACAACATACATTTACTTTATGTTCAATAGTTTATATATAATAACCAATTAAAAAGGACCATCTTGACTTCTGGTTATGGCGGCCACGTAGGAAGACATGTTTCACACTGCTCTGCTCCTAAAAATAAAAAGTAGGCTAAAACTCTCTTAATTGGAACAAAAACCTATCCCAGCGTTTAGGCGCGGATATGGTAAAGACTAAGGCTGGGAAATTAGGCGGAGGAAAAAGTAATTCGACAAAACAATCTAAACTAACAGACTTCAACGCTCGTGACGAAGCAGAAAAATCTCCAGAGACTATGGCGGAGGAGGGAGCCAGCGGCGGAGCGGTAACTGCTGAGGAGGGGACAAATGCGGTGCTTGCTGCCATCAGCTCCACGAGAGCAGACTTTTCGTCTAAATTTGATGGGATTATAGCAGCGATAAAAGGAATGAGAAAGGAAATAAGCGACTGTATGGAACGAGTATCGCAGGCGGAGCTCCGAATCTCAAGCGTTGAAGATGACGTCACCAGCCTACAATCAAAAGTGCAAACACTGGAATTAAAATGTAAATGTCTGGAAGATAATGTCCTGGACTTAGAATCCCACTCGCGACGGAATAATTTGAGGCTGGTGGGTCTCCCGGAGGGAGCGGAGGGACGGGACCCATGTTCCTTTTTGGAAAAGTGGATTCCAGAAGCACTGAACAACACGGATCTGCAGTCATTGGTCGTCTTAGAGAGCGCTCACCGAATCGGCCCACCGAGAGATAATAAGACACCACCGAGGACGCTGATTATGAAGTTCCTCAGCTACAGAGACAAGATGACGGTCACCAACGGAGCGCGAGCTAAAGGGGAAATTAAATACCAGGATCAACAGGTGCGGTTCTACCCAGATTTGGCCACAGGAATTCAACAATTAAGGAGGCAGTTCGACCCCGCCCGTAAAGAGCTGCGCAACCTCGGGATTCGTCACGGAGTGATTTATCCGGCAAGACTGCTGGCCACATATAAGGGCAGAACCCACACCTTCAAGACCCCTCAAGAGGCGCAGGAGCTCATTAAGCAGATCCAAAAGGAAACTGGTGGGAGCTAAGCATGAACATGACAAAGGTAGAACATTTAAACATTTGTACAGGCATCTGATTGATCTGAAACATATAACATGTCTACAAAATACAGATTGTATTATAAAATTTTTTTTTAAAAAAAAGCTATGATGTACAAAGTTGCTATAAAACTTTGAAGTTATGTTGGAAAAACTACAGAAGAGAGTTAATGTCATTAAAAAAGTAGTAGAGTCAGGGTGATTGAGAGGAGAAAGAGAGAGTGGTTTGACTGATCCTCGCAGGTGTGGAACAGTCACTAGCTATAAAGGGAGATGGAATTTTTTTGATTTTGGGGGGATTACCACGAATGTGGGGAAAGGGAATTTGTTTTTGTGCAGTTTGTAGGATGAATGTTCAACCATCCATGTTTTTGCTTCTCTGTATGAACATGTTTATATTGCAAGGTAATCTCAAACTCCTTATTGATCATAGATCTAAGCGTTAATCTTAATTTAACTTCATGGAATTGCAGAGGTCTACAAAATCTAAAAAAATTTAAACAAGTTATGAATACAATAAAAGACAGATTCAAAAATTGTGTTTTTACAAGAAACTCATCTAATAGAGGAGGATGTAAAAAGAATTAGGAGAAGATGGCAAGGAAATGTGTTCACCTCATCATTTTCATCCCGAGCCAGGGGAGTTATGACTCTCATACATAAAACAGTCCCATTTAAAGTGAAAAATGTAATTGGAGACAAATTAGGAAGCTATCTAATTATCCAAGGATCTTTGTTATTAGAAAATATAAATCTGGTGAACTTATACGGTCCCAATACTGATGATCAAAACTTCAGCGTTAATTTATTTCTTACTTTATCATCACTTACAGGGCAACATATAATAGCAGGGGATTTTAATTGTACATTGAATCCCAGTATAGATAGATCAACAGGACTGGACTGTACGCACAATGGATGCAGGATGACCATTAATCATTTTATGAAAGAATTGAGATTGCTAGATATATGGAGAGAAATGAAACCACAAGTCAAAGCCTATTCTTGTTATTCTAATACCTATAAGACATTCTCACGTATTGACTACTTTTTGATCTCCACAGAATTAAGGTCCAAGATTCAAAACTGTTTCTACGATAACATCATGATCTCTGATCATGCACCCTGCTGTCTAACATATGTAGATAAGAAACTGACAAAGGATCCAGGTAGGTGGCATTTTCAGCATAAATGGCTTCAGGATGAGGAATTTGTTAAGAACATAGAAAAACAGATAGATGAGTTCTTTGATATCAATACTACACAAACATCAGCATATATAAAGTGGGAGGCTTTCAAAGCTTTTATAAGGGGGCATATTATTAGTTATACAGATTCAAAATCTAAGTAGACTCGAGAGGAGAGAGTCCAATTGGAACGTAAAATAAAAATTCTTCAAGAAAAAGTGTATGCAGGAAGTAACCCACAGTTAGAGAACGAATTACTGATTCTGAGAGCTGAATATGACAAAAAATCAGCGAATAGAGCTGCCTCGAGTCTTCTAAGATTGAAGCAAACGTTTTATGAACCAAGGTGAAAAATCAGGAAAATTATTGGCATGGCAGATTAAACAATTAGAATTTAAAACACCAATTACCAGTATTATAAGTAATGGACAGGCAGTTATAGATCCTTTAGAAATTAATAGTGCCTTTAGAGATTATTATGAAAAACTATATGATACAAAAAATGAAACTGACTTAACGAAACTAAATGGGTTTTTGGGTGGATTATCTATACCGTGTATTCCAAATGAAAACAGGGAGATACTGGAGTCTAAAATTAGTCAAGAAGAAGTTGGGCTAGCCACTGATAATATGAAATCAGGAAAAAGAGCAGGACCAGATGGTCTTCCAGTTGACCTCTATAAAAAATTTAAGAATAAATTAATAAAACCACTTTTGGAAATGGTTTTAGAAGCATTTCAAAATAGTAATTTACCACCATACATGAATAATGCCTTAATTATACTGTTGCCAAAACCAGGTAAACCCCCTAATAAATGTGAAAACATGAGACCAATAAGCCTATTAAATGCTGACCTTAAGATAATCTGTAAAATTTTAGCAAGACGACTACAAGAAATATTACCAAATATTATTAACCGAGATCAGAATGGCTTTATAATGGGAAGACAAGGCTTCCATAATGTAAGAAGACTATTTAATATTATTTATTCCAATAAAGAAGCACCGGATACAGCTCTCCTATCATTGGACGCCGAAAAGGCCTTTGATAGGGTCGAATGGCCCTATCTTTTTGAAGTCCTACAAAGGTTTGGACTTGGAAATAATTTCATAAAATGGGTCCAGATAATATACAATAATGCTACAGCAGAAATCCTAACAAACAGCAATATCTCAAAATCAATAAAAATCAATAGAGGATGTCGACAAGGCTGTCCACTTTCACCCTTACTGTTTACTATGGCAATTGAACCTTTAGCGATGGCAGTACGTTTACATTCACAAATATATGGAATTAAAGTTGGACCAACAGAACATAAAATCTCCCTGTATGCCGATGACATAATTTTGTTTATGTCGAATTTTAAAAAAATCAATTCCGACCTTGTTAAATTTAATAAAGAACTTTGTGGAAATATCAGGATATAAAATAAATAAAACAAAATCTTCAATATTAATGCTAAATGAGACCCAGAGAAATCACCCAGCTCCTGAGGTAAATCAATTCAATGTTGTAAATCAGTTTAAATATTTATGAATTCAAATTTTGCCTAAGCTAGAATCAGTCGCCAGTGCCAACTATGAAGCCTTAATGACAGATATTAATGAGTTACTTCAGAGATGGATGTCACTACCGATGTCGATGATCGGGAGAATTAATATACTTAAAAGTAATATCTTACCAAAAATACTTTACCACCACCTTCAGATCTATTCTCAAGAATTAAAAAAAAGCTAGTGGAATTTATATGGAACAATAGGAAGGCTAGATTATGTTTGTCCTTACTATATTTACCATTTGATCGTGGAGGTCTGAAATGTCCAAACTTTATGTTGTATTACTGGTCAGCACAACTGAGGTCTATGACATATTATTTTTCATTAAATGATCTCCCTCACTGGACTGAAATGGAATCATACAATTTACCTTTACCTCTTCCCTTATTCATATACCCAGACTCAGCTAAAAAATTACAGAAACAAGTTAAAAATCCAATTGTAAAGCATATGTATATGTATATGTATATGTATATGTATATGTACATGCATATGTAAGCCTGGCTGCACGGTGGCGCAGTGGTTTAGCACTGTGGCAGCACAGTTTTACCCTCGGCCGGGGGACCGCGGGGATCATGAGATCGTGGGTTCGATCCCAGCCCCCGACCAACAGTGAGCTGTGTGGAGTTTGCATGTTCTCCCCGTGTTGCGCGGGTTTACTCCGGGATTTCTCCGGTTTCCTCCCGCACACCAAAAACATGTAGGTTTAGGGCGCTCGCGCACGCAGCGACCAGCGGCCGGTGGCTTGTCACCAGACTGCAAACCAAGTCTACCTACGGGTACAAATAAGTAACAAAAAAAAAAAAAAAAAAAAAAAAAAAAAAAAATATGATCAAAATATGGTGTGAAACCAAAAAATATTTAAAAGAACCACACTTATTGTCACAATTTAGCCCAATATGGGGTAATCAATATTTTACACCAGGGAGAGCGGATGCTGTATTTAAAGTATGGAATTTAAAAGGGATTCAAAAGATTCAAGACTTATATTTGTCACGTTCAGATAACATAATGTCTTTTGAACAACTGAGGATCAAATTCAATCTTAATAGAACACATTTTTTTAAATATCTTCAGCTTAGGAATTTTATTCAATCAAATCAAAATAACGCTCTCACCCGACCTACTTATTCATCTTTGGAAAAAATGTTGACGAAAGATAGTAAGAGAAAGGGTATTACTTCAGAGTTTTATAACTCATTGAAAACTCACAGAAAAGACTGAATTATTGGAAAGAAGACCTGCAAATTGAAATTTCAGAGGAACAATGGGAATTGGCTTGTACAGAAGCTCAAACCAAATCAATAAATGTACGTCTTAAATTGATACATTTTAAATGGTTAATGCGGATGTATGTTACACCAGTGGAGTTAAATAGATATAACAAAAACATACCAGATACATGCACAAAATGTATGGAAAGTAAAGGAACCCTATTTCACTGTTTATGGGAATGTAGAAAAATCAGAATGTTTGGGAAGAGGTGAGGGCAACAATTGCAAAAATAATTTCAAAACAATTCAAATTGAACCCTAAACTGTTTTTGTTGGGTCTGTATCCAGAAAAACATAACTTTAATAAGAGTGAAAGAGCATTCATAGACCTCAGTTTGCTTAATGCCAAAAAATGTATTGCACTACTGTGGAAAAAGACTCATAGACCAGATGTGACTCAGTGGTTAAGACAGATGTTAACAAACCTTCCACTAGAAAGAATAACATACATACTGAAATCAAAGTAAAATTGTGTTTGAGAATATATGGAGATCTTTCATTGATTATGTAAAGAAATTAAACATAACTTCTGAAGAAGAAGGTGAATGATGTGTGTGGACCTTGCAAATTCCAAATTGGTGAATGTATAATATGTATACTTATGTAATAGATTATCTAGACTAAACAGAGGAGCATTGTTGATGACTTGCCTTTGTTAGTGGTTGTTGGTGTTTTTAGTACTTTTTTTTTGTAGTGTTTTTTTTTATTATTATTTTTAAATTACTTTAGTGTTAGTGTTTGATTGTTTGTGCCATGTTTGTAAAAAAAAAGGTTCAATAAAAAATAGTGTGGAAAAAAAGGACTCTTTCTACATTTTAAATAACAGTGAAAAAAAATCAATTGTGTAAATTCATCTGTCATTAATTTTATGCACCTTTTTCCCCCTCTTAATTTTGCAGTGTTATTCTAAAATTGTTTTTTTTAATGTGCATTTGAGATGACTTCAGCTTTATTCATTAGCACCACTTGACTAATAAAAATTATTAAAAAATCAAGTTACATTAAGAGCCAGTTTGTTCCTTCCGCATTTTAATTTATTTATTATTTATTTAGTGTGTATGCGGGTGCTGTCATGCACTTTTGCAACTTTAGTAATATTTTTTCAGACAAAATTAAGAAACCCTGCAGTAATTTAAACCAAACAAACGATGGTCTGATACACTATAATGTTTCCTATTCTCTCTCTTGCCAGCACGGAGATCTTGATGCATGCTTTTATTAACAGACTACTGTAATGCCCTGTTCTCTGGTCTTTCCCATAAAAGGATGTCACATCTCCAACTGCTCCAAAATTCAGCTGCACAACTGTTGACGAAGACCAGGGGGCGGGTGCATATTACACCAGTTTTAGAATTGCTGCATTGGCTCCCTGTGTGTTTTAGGATCAATTTTAAGGTTCTCTTAGTAGTTTTTAAATACCTCAATGGTCTTGGGCCTTCGTATCTATCTGAGCTGCTTTTATCTTATGAACCCTCATGGACCCTGAGGTCCTGTGGTACTGGCCTTTTTAATGGTTGCCAAAGTCAAGACCAAGACTTTTGGTGAAGCCTCCTTTCATTATTATGGTCCTCATCTGTGGAACAGCCTGCCAGAGAGCCTCAGGGCTGCAGAGTTAATAGATGTTTTCAAGAACAGGCTAAAGGCCCACCTTTTTTAATTTGGCTTTTAACAAACCTGTTTAACTATTATTGAAGTATTCATTTATGTTCCACTGTTTTTTGTTCTTCTTGGCACCATTTGTTTTTAGATTTTCTCATCTTTTCTGATTGAAGTGTTTTTTTTTTAATTTAAGTTTTTGTAAAGGGTATACAGGTCATTACAGCATTGCATTGTTTACATTTTCATCACACGTTCCCTTATTTTTTGCTATTTGACAACATTGGTAGGATAGTTATTACAACACCCCCTTTTTTTTAAAGTGAAAGAAAAAGTGAAATTAAAGAGAATTAAATAAAAAAAATGAATAAACAAACAAACAGAACAGCAAAAAACAAACAAACAGAAAATTAAGTAATTAAAAGTAAAAGAGCATCTGAGTAGCATTGGAACAAAGAGCGGGACCATTATTGAAATGGTATTTGTCAAAGATTAGATCTAATGGAAGACACATATGTGATCCAGGGTTGCCAGAAGTTCATGAACCCATCCATGTCCTGTCTCAGTGCAAATGTCAACTTTTCCATTGAGTAAATGTCTTGAATCACGTTAATCCAATCTTCAGGTGTAGGGCAGTCCTTCAGCATCCATTTTTTAGTTAGGGCTTTTTTACTTGCCAATATTAAAACATTGAATAAGTATTTATCTCCTCGTCCTTCCAGTGAGTCCGGTAGTAAACCCAAATACAAAGTTACAAAAGAAAAGGGAACTGGTATTTTGAATATTTTCCCCAATATTGTCTGTACATTGGTCCAATATTGGTGGATAACTGGGCATGACCAAAACACATGAAAATGATTTGCAGTCTTTTCACCACACAAGCGCCAACAGTTCAACCCCTTATGGGTAAATTTGTTTTGTGCAGGTGTTCTGAAAAATCTTACCAAGTTTTTCCATCCAAATTCTCTCCACTGCAGGGATGAGGTACTTTTCCATTGCTGTTTATTTAGCTTTTCCCATATTTCCAATTGTAAAGTGAAATTCCCCTCTTTTTCCCATCTCTCTTTTATATATGATGTGTTGTCTCCTTTTAAGTCTTGAAGACCTTGGTATATTTTAGAAATGTATCTGATCCCTGGGATCCCTTTATATGCCATTAAGAAGACCTTCAGAACACCTGACTGGGCCCTTTCCAAATCCTCCTTTTTAAGTATATTGTTTATGTGGTGTCTAAGCTGAAAGAACCTGTAAAGATCTTGATTTATTAGACCTTGTTTTTTCAAATCTTCAAAACTTCTTAAAGTTTGCCCCTTAAAAAAATTGTAATATTTTATCAGCCCTTTCTCTTTCCACTCTTTAAATCTAGTGTCTGTTTTATTGGGAGTAAAGTCTTGATCATAGGCAATCCATTGCAGAAGTCGATAGGGCTCTTTAGCTTGATTCTCTCTGACTATCTTAAACCAAATTTTTAGCGGGGTCTCTATCCACGGGTTAGTGTTATTCAAGAGTTTAGGTAAGGCATTGTTCCCTATTATCGCCTGTAGGGGGATGTCACTTGTTATTTGGCATTCCATCTCCTTCCATTGTGCAGTGTAGACTGGGTTACATATCTCTACTAAAGTTTTAATTTGTGCAGCTATAAAATAGTCCCTGATATTTGGCAGCGCGAGCCCACCTTTGTCTTTGTTTAGCTGTAGGGTTCTATATCTGATTCTAGGTCTCTTGCCCTGCCATATGAATCTTGAGATTCTTCTGTCCAGCTCCTGCCATGTTTTTTGGGAGGTTCTACCGGTATTGTTTGGAAAAGGTATAGAAGACGTGGAAGTATATTCATTTTGACTGCTTCAATTCTTTGTGCAGTACCTAAGAATGGTATCATATTCCATCTTGCTAGGTCAGATTTTATTTTTGTCACCAGTGGATCATAGTTTAGTGTTATAATTTTGTCGAGTTGTTTCGGGATATTGACCCCCAGATATTTCATAGATTCCAACTCCCAGTTAGTTTTGAGTTCACTTAGTGAATAATGATTTGGGTCATAGTTGAATGTTAAAACTTGGGTTTTATGCATGTTTAATTTGTACCCCGATAAATCTCCATAGTCTGAAAAAACTGAGATTAGTTCTGGTAAAGAAGTGTCTGGCTGCCCTAGGTATATTAAAATGTCATCAGCAAAGAGTGCTATCTTATGTTCCTTCTGACCAAGTGTAATACCTTGAATTTTTTGATTTTGTCTTATCCATTGGCTCAGAGGTTCTATGAAGATTGCAAAGAGCAGTGGAGACAGGGGACAGCCTTGACGACATCCTCTTTCCAGCTCAAAAGATGATGATAAATTACCGTTAATCCTTATTTTAGATGTTGGTTTTTTATATAATGCCTGTATAGTTCTAATGAAGTTGTTATGAAAATTGAAACTGGATAAGATTCTATATAGGAAAGACCAGTCAACCGAATCGAATGCTTTTTCAGCATCTAATCCCAATATGACTGCATTTAAGTTATATTTTTTTATATGATGAATTATGTGTAAAGTGCGTTGAATGTTGTCTTGTGTCTGTCTTTGTCTTATAAAACCTGTTTGGTCTAAGTGAATTAAGTCTGTCAGTATGTTTTCTAACCTTTTGGCAAGGATAATGGTAAAAAGCTTATAGTGTGGTGATATTAGTTGTTGGTCTCACACACAAAATTGGATCTTTTAATGTGAAGGTGGAGTTTTAATGTGAAGGCGGAGTTTTTCCGTTTTGGATGGAGATAAAAGCAGGAAGTGAAAAAATGTAAATAAAGTTTTTCCAGACAGACTTACACGTATCCTGTCTGTTTTTCCGTAACTTCTACATTGGTGACCCCGACATTTGAAGAATGTTTAATCAAGCGACTTCTTCTGATATCGCCGCCACGGCGTCTGTATCCACTGCGGCTCCCGTACCAGCTGTTTTTGCGGCTACAATTAAATTACCGGACTTTTGGCAGCACGACCCGGAGCCCTGGTTTCAGCATGTCGAGGCTCAGTTCCATCTGCACGGAATAACCACAGATGACACGAAGTATTTCCATGTTGTCGCAGCTTTGGATTCTGCCACTACTCGCCGTTTGATGGGACTGCTCCGGGACCCGCCTCTCGCTGACAGGTACGTCACTTTGAAGAGGGCTCTTCTGCAGCTGTACCAACTCTCTGATATAGAGCGCGCTGATCGTCTTCTGTCTATGACTGGTTTGGGGGACAGCAAACCTTCTGAGCTGATGGAGAATATGTTGGCACTTCTTGGTTCAGGAGACAGTTCATTTCTGTTTATCCACCTGTTTCTGCGTCAGCTTCCGCCTCCAGTGCGCACTGTCCTGGCCAGCTCGCCCCTCATTTGTACTAAGGATTATCGGGGTTTGGCTGGAGAAGCGGACAGGCTTTGGCTGGCTTCTCGTCATTTGTCGGTGCATGTATTGCCGCCTGGGCAGTCTGATGGAGAAGTCTCGGTGGGTGTGGCCGCAGTATCGGATCGCCGTAAGAAAGAGAGCAGCATGTGTTTTTATCACCGCCGTTTTGGACCGAAGGCTCGGCGCTGTATTCCACCGTGCTCTTTCCAGCCACAGGGAAACGAGAAGGCCGGTGCTCGCTAGCAGCTGCGTGCACCGGCACCAGCAATAAGCTGCTTTTTATTGAGGACTGCGCAGCTGGACGTCGTTTTTTGGTGGATTCGGGAGCGCAGCGGAGCATCGTTCCCCCCTCTTCCGCTGACGTCATGGAATATGAACATGGACCTCCACTGGACGCTGCTAATGGTACTCCTATTTGCACCTTTGGCACCAGGTTCATTACTGTGTGTTTTAACGGCCGTGAATTTAGTTGGGACTTTGTGGTAGCATCTGTAGCAGTTCCTATTCTTGGCGCAGATTTTTTGTGTGCTTACAGACTGTTGGTTGACGTAGCTAACAGATGTTTGATTGATGCTGTGTCTTTTGATTCTTATCCATGTACACTGGGTGGGGCTGGTCCACTGCTTGCTAACATGCTCGCCTCAGGAGACAGATACCAGCGCCTTCTCTCTGAGTTTCCTGCTCTCACTGTGCCTACGTTTTCTGCGGCAGTAGTTAAGCATGGGGTTGAGCATTATATTACTACTGTGGGTCCACCTGTTTTTGCTCGTGCACGCCGTCTGGATGCTGCTAAGTTGGCCATTGCTAGAGATGAGTTTGCCAATATGGAGCGGCTGGGTACTGTGCGCCGTTCCGACAGTCCGTGGGCTTCTCCCCTCCACATGGTCCCTAAGTCAGATGGGGGTTGGCGTCCTTGTGGAGATTTTAGGCGCCTTAACAACGCTACTACCAACGACAGGTACCCAGTCCCCCATATCCAGGATTTTTCTTCACGTCTGGCAGGGACAGTCATTTTTTCTAAAGTGGATTTAGTGCGTGGTTATCATCAGGTGCCTGTCCATCCCCAGGACGTCCCCAAGACAGCGGTGATCACTCCATTTGGACTGTTCGAGTTCTTGAGGATGCCGTTCGGCCTTAAGGGTGCTGCGCAGACGTTTCAAAGGCTTATGGACTCTGTGTGACATGCCTTTTTTATTTGTATATCTGGACGATATACTGGTGGCAAGCGCTTCGGTGGAGGAACATGTGTTGCACCTTCGCCAGCTCTTCAGACGCCTCTGTGACCATGGACTGATAGTGAACCCCGTGAAGTGTCAGTTTGGGCTCTCAGAACTTGAGTTCTTGGGGCACAAGGTATCCCAGCAGGGTGCCGTGCCCCTCCCGGCTAAAGTCGAAGCAGTTTTAGCTTTTCCACGCCCCTCCTCTGTCAAGCCCCTGCAGGAGTTTTTGGGCATGGTTAATTTTTACAACCGTTTTATACCTCATGCTGCCCATATTATGCGTCCGCTATATGAGGCCTTGAAGGGTAAGAGGGGTAATCAGGACATTGAGTGGACTCATGAGAGGTTATGTGCTTTTGATGGGGCTAAAGCTGCACTGGCTGATGCTGCCTTGTTGGCTCATCCAGATCCTACGGCCGCCATTGCTCTTACCACCGACGCATCTGATTATGCTGTCGGAGCAGTTTGGGAGCAGTGGGTGGGCAATTCCTGGGAACCTCTGGCCTTTTTTAGTAGACAGTTACGCGAGTCAGAAAGGAAGTACAGCACCTTTGACAGGGAGCTGTTGGCCCTTTTCTTGGCGACAAGGCATTTCAGGTTTCTTTTGGAGGGCCGTAAATTCACCGCTTTTGTGGACCATAAACCTCTCACGTTTGCCATGGCCAAGTCCACTGAACCTTGGTCAGCTCGGCAACAACGGCAGCTTTCGGCTATTTCCGAGTTCACTACAGACATTCAGCATGTGGCTGGTAAGACCAACTTGGTGGCGGACTGTCTTTCTCGTGCACCAGTTGCTGCTGTTCATTTGGGCATGGACTATGCTGAGATGGCTGCCGATCAGTTGTTGGACCCGGAGGTGCAGGTGCTTCGTTCCACGGAGTCCAGTTTGCAGTTGGAGGATGTCTGCTTTCAAGACAGTGGCGCCACTCTTCTGTGTGATACTACACTGGGAAAACCACGACCTCTGGTGCCTGTGGCTTGGCGTCGTCGTGTTTTTGACGCTGTTCATTCTTTGTCGCATCCTGGGGTTAAGGCTTCGGTCAAGTTGGTGAGCGCCAAGTTTGTATGGCCGGGTCTTAGAAAGGATGTGAAGACTTGGACGACAACCTGTGTGGCATGCCAGCGTGCTAAGGTGCAGCGCCACATAAAGGCTCCATTGGAGCCTTTTTGGATTCCGGAGCGACGTTTTGATCATGTTCAGGTGGACCTAGTTGGACCTCTTCCTCCGTCTCGCGGTTTTACTCACCTCTTTACTATGGTGGACCGGACTACGCGGTGGCCGGAGGTGGTTCCCCTGACATCAACTACAGCATCTGATGTTGCCCGGGCATTTATCTCCTCTTGGGTGTCCCGTTTTGGTGTCCCCTTGGACGTTACATCTGACAGGGGCCCGCAATTTACCTCTGCACTTTGGAATGAAGTAGCTGGTAGTTTGGGGGTTAAACTTCATCGGACCACAGCATACCATCCACAAGCTAATGGGCTATGCGAGCGGTTTCATCGGACTATGAAAGCGGCCCTTCGCGCGTCATTGGTGGATAGTGGATGGGTGGACAGATTACCGTGGGTTTTGTTGGGTTTGCGTTCAGCCCCCAAGGAAGACCTGCGTTCCTCTTCTGCTGAGTTGGTCCTTGGCCAGACCTTGAGGGTTCCAGGGGAGTTTCTTCCTACCAGTCCAGGGTTAGGTCCCAGTATGGTTAAGAGGCCTAAGTGTCGAGAGGAAGCTAGGGCTTTTGTTCCTGTGACTGCGCACCACTGCCTTCCTCAGTCTTACGTCCCTGATAGCCTTAGGTCGGCTAAATATGTTTTTGTCCGGCACGATGCCCATCGTTCTCCCCTGCAGGCACCTTATGATGGCCCTTTTCAGGTGTTAGAAACAGGCCATAAGGATTTTTTGGTTGAGTTGGGGACTGGCCAGGATCGGATTTCGGTGGATCGTTTGAAGCTGCGCATGTTCTTTGTGACGATGAGGTTGAGTTAGCCCGCCCGGCTCGGCGGGGCGCCCTCCCAACCCTGCGCCTGAGGTTGTTTCTGCTCCAGTTACAGTTGTGCCCCCTAGGACTGTGCAGTGCAGTCGTCGGGGCAGGGTAATTAGGTTGCCTAAGAGGTTTTCTTGAGTTATTTTCTTTTGGATTTTTGTTCATGCTGTTTGTTTGTTTTTTGTCAGCATGTTTATTTATGTTGTTATTTGTGTGTTCTGGGGGGGCCTGTGTGGTGATATTAGTTGTTGGTCTCACACACAAAATTGGATCTTTTAATGTGAAGGTGGAGTTTTAATGTGAAGGCGGAGTTTTTCCGTTTTGGATGGAGATAAAAGCAGGAAGTGAAAAAATGTAAATAAAGTTTTTCCAGACAGACTTACACGTATCCTGTCTGTTTTTCCGTAACTTCTACAATAGTCCTGATTTAATACACTGATTGGTCTGTAGTTGGAGCATTCTAGTTTATCCTTTTCAGGTTTAGGTATAACTGCAATGACCCCTTCTCTCCAGGAGGGAGGGATTTCCCCTGTGTGGAGGACATAGTTAAATGTTTTCAGGAGGAGAGGAGATAGTTGCTGTTTAAAGGTTTTGTACCATTCTGCTGTATAGCCATCTGCTCCTGGGGATTTGTTAGCTTTAAGTTTCATAATTGCTTTTTCTAATTCTTTAGGTTGTATTTCTGACAGTAGTGTTTTATTTTGTGATTCCGTAAGTTGGGGAAGGTTTATGTGTTTAGGAATGTCTTGGATGCGTTTTTATGTTTTTTGTGGGAGTATAAGTTCTTGCAGTAATTCTCGAAGCTTTTAAGAATATCCTGAATTCTGAATTTTATTTCCTTTGATACTGGGTCTCTGATTTTGTAGATTGCTCTTTCTGTTTGTTGTTTCCTCAATTTATAGGCTAGTAATTTTGCCGATTTACTGCCTGCTTCATAGTGTTTTTGTTTCAGGAATGTAAGTTTCTTCTGGATTTCTATTGTATAGATCTCATTTATTTGATTTTTAATTTCTTTAATCTTGAGCGAGCCATTAGAATGAGTGTTGTCTTTGTGTTCTTTTTCTAGGTTCTTGAGTTCTGACTCTAGTGTGATTAGTTTTTCTTGTCTCAGTTTCTTTTGGGTTGCCAGTTTTCAATAATTTTTCCCCTTATTACAGCTTTGCACGCATCCCACAGTATTAAAGGGGATACTTCTCCATTATCGTTTTCTTCCAAATATCTGAAAATATCTGATTCCAATTCATCTTTCAGTCGTCCTTTCAGGACATTTGAATTCAACCTCCAGGAAAATGTATTATTTGTGTATTTTTGGATGTTTAAGTCCATATAGATCGGACTGTGGTCAGAGAGATCCATCGGTCCTATTTTACATGTTTTTACTCTTCCAATGTCTCTATTAAACATAAAAAAGTAATCAATCCTTGAGTAAGATGAATGTGGCGTTGAATAAAAAGTATAATCTTTTACATTGGGGTTGAATTCCCTCCATACGTCACAGATTCCCATTTCTTTTAGTAGCATCCGAGTTTTCCTATTTTGAGTGTTATTTTGATGTGAAGAATTACCTGTTGCATCCCAGTATGGATTCAG
Source organism: Pholidichthys leucotaenia (assembly GCA_020510985.1). NCBI lineage: Eukaryota > Metazoa > Chordata > Actinopteri > Cichliformes > Pholidichthyidae > Pholidichthys > Pholidichthys leucotaenia. Next base: position 200,689,366 of record CM035843.1, on the reverse strand, counting down.
TCTTAGATTGAAGTCTCCACCACATATCACTAAACCTTGGGCTTTAGTTATCATTAGGTCGAATACATTTTTATAAAATTTCCATTTAGCCCCTGGTAGTGCATATACATTCAGCAGGGTGATATCTTCTCCCTCTAGCCGCCCAATTACCAAACTGTACCTCCCTTCTTTATCTTTGTGTTCTGATTTTTTTTCAAATGTAATTTTGGTTGATATCAATGTCGCTACTCCCCTCCTCCTCCCTGACTTATATGAAGATGAAGAGATCATTTTAAACCCTTGTCTATTGAGTTTAGTGTGTTCCACGTCTGTTAGGTGGGTTTCTTGTAAAAATATTATTTCTGCTTTGTCTTTTTTCATTTTGCGTAGAATCTTGGATCTTTTAACTGGATTCAGGATCCCTTTTACATTATATGAGGCTATTTTGGTTACACCCTGTTTCTCCATTGTATTTTCTTATTTAGTATAACAGTGTGGTGGCCCTCTTTTTTGCTACTCAGAAACTGAAAGAACATTAAGAACATAAAAAACATTAAGAACATAGTGTACGAAACTTTAAAACAAAAAATTGTCAAAAAAACTTCATGAGCTGGGGTCTCTTTAAAGACCCTGTAAGAGCCCTGATGGAGTGTAGACTCTGAGGGAAATTCCTCAAACTGTTACGTGTTGAGGGCCCTCTCTTACCCCTGTAAGTTGTCCCATGTTTTTAACGTGAATTTCAGATCCCAATCCGAATTTGTAATGATTTTTTTTTTTTTTATGCCTATACCCTATGAGGTTGTGTGCACCCTCCCACCCCCATCACAGCAAACATTCACTCTAATACAGTATTTGTTAGAGTGGAGAGAACATGTGGGTCATTGTTACATTTCTATTTTAACATGATTTTTTTTTTCCCTTTAAATTAAGAAGACATTTGTTTCTAATGCTATAACTGCTCCATGAAAGGTTTTACCACATGCTGATGCTGCATCTCCTTTAATGTTTGTTACCTTGTAGGAGGGGGGATGGAAGTGCAGAATGACTGAAAAGAAAAAAAACCCAAAAAGGTCGCTATTCCTTCCTGGAACTGGAAAGCTTATCTTTGTAGCTCTGGGGCTGGGTTTCCCGCTGCTGGCCCGTGGATTTTGAAGGTCTCTTGAGTGGACCACGTTTGAGCTCTGATCTTCTCGCTCAGATTCACTGCGGGTTTAAACACCGTTACCGGGAGCCCTCTTCTTGCCATGTCAATTGTTGCTTCTTCCGCTGAATTATAGAGACATGACTCTTCACCGTAAAAGACCCTTAACTTTGCAGGAAATGGCGTCTGAAAGCGTAGATTCTGTTCCCGTAGAACCTTTTTGGCGTTGTTATATTCCCGTCGCTTTTTAAGAACCTCAGGGGCGTAATCGTGCTCCACGAAGACTTTTCTCTCTTGAAACATAAATCCTTTTTTCTGCCAAGCCCGTCTTACAACCTCTTGTTTTATTTTGAAATCGGAGAATCTTACCACCACCAAACGCGGGAGCGCTTCTGCCGCTGGCTTTGCGGCTAATGTACGATGGGCCTTTTCTATCTTCAAATCGGTGGTTTGTGGAATATCCAACTTCTCTCTCAATAAGGATTCCACGCATTCCGCCACTGTGTTGAAACTATCTTCAGCTCCTTCTTTCAGACCGTGAATTCTGATGTTATCTCGTCTCTGTCTTCCTTCTTGGTCGGTTAGCTTAGCCTCCAGCCTTGACTGTTTTCTGTGTAAATCCAGCATAGAATCTTCAAGCACTTTTACTCTTTCTTCAGCTTCCAAGATTCGGTTTTCGGCCTGGTCCATTCTGCTGTTCGTCCTTTTTAGTTCCTCTCTGAATTCATGAAATTCGGCCCAAAATCATCGTAATTCATCAAATAGCGATTTCAAGCTAATCTTTTTGTTAGCTAGGTCCAGCTCCTCGTCTCCTGAATGGAGGTCCTCCGGTTCAGATTCTGCGGCCGCTGCGCATCCTGACCTGGGGAATGTCAGTTTCTTCTGTTTTTGGTTAGGCATGGTGTTTTTGTCTTTTGATTTTTATTCTTCCAAAAATCCGTTAAGTCTGATTTTGAAGATGTTTTCCTTGGATTGGGTCTGGGAGGTTCAGCGTTAAGTTGCTATCACCATGGCGTCCAGACCGGAAGTCCTGATTGAAGTGTTTTAATTCAGTTTTTGTTTTATGTGTTCTTAGTTTCATTCTGTACCTTTTCAAATTTGGCTTTTAACAAACCTGTTTAACTATTATTGAAGTAGTCATTTATGTTCCATTGTTTTACGTTGTTCTTAGTTCCATTTGCTTTTAGATTTTCTTATCTCTTTAGTTTGATGTGTTTTTAGCTCATTTTATAAGAATGAGTTTTTACTTCCCTTTGTTTTTTATGTTCTTAGTTTTATCTTGTATTTTATGTGTTTTAGCTCCAGTGTTCTGTATGAAGAGCACGGGGGGGGGGGGGGGGGCCGCAGCTGAACTGGTGGATCACAGTCCTTCACAGGCACATGGGTAAAACAGCAGCCAATGGGTCTCAAATATTTGTAAATGTGTCCTGTTATAGTACTGCATGAGTTTATTGATGATACGCATAAGAAATTCAATATTACACTTAACTCCATCACTGAACAGTGACACAGACTAAAATAATTATAATGACTGAACAACTCCCATTCCCCGAAGTGCAAGATACATTATTATTTTGAATATAAGCGATAAAAGATCAGACAAATAAGTGATCTGACAAACAAACAAACAAGGGAGCTGAAACAGTCGTGAATATTGGATGTCCCATTCATTTTCAACATTTAGGTATTCTGTAATTAATATTCACACAATCAAATAAATCTTAGTGCTATTTACTCCCTTTTATATTTGTCAAAGTCTAACGTGATTGTCTACATGCACGGTGGCGCAGTGGTTAGCACTGCGGCAGCACAGTTTACCCTTGGCCGGGGGATTGTGGGGATCATGGGATCGTGGGTTCGATCCCAGCCCCCGACCAACAGTGATCTGTGTGGAGTTTGCATGTTCTCCCCGTGTTGCGTGGGTTTACTCCGGGATTTCTCCGGTTTCCTCCCACATGCCAAAAACATGCATGTTAGGTTAATTGGCTGTTCTAAATTGTCCCTAGATATTTGTTTCCTATAGGCCCTTAGAATAGAGGGTTAGTATTAATGAAAGCGCTTTGAGTGGTCTTTGTGACTAGAAAAGCGCTATATAAGTGCAGGTTAGTTAGTTAGTTAGTTAGATATAGGCTACACCTCTTTGTATTCCACTTTCAAACACAGCCTACATTTGGGGCTGGAAAGTCTGACTGGAATACCTGTTTCAGACAGGGATACCTTCGTTCTATGGGCAATGCACTAGTTTAATGAAATAAATTAACTTAAAATTACCAAAGATGCAGTTATTTCTGTTATATCTATATTAGGGATGCAAGTCATCAATAAATTTACTGTTAATTGATTCACCTTATCAATCGATTCACAATGAATTGATAAGCAGCATTTTTCCTGAGAATGTGAATTTGGTACATTATGGTCTAGAATATAAAAAGCCAATTATTGTTTGATATACTGAATAAAAAAATGCAAGTCATATTCCTCAAGGATTTGATATATTTATGTAATGTAATCTGTTGCATGTTAAACATTAACAACAAAATAAACTCAAAAATAAATATTAAGGCTACTATAACAAAAATGTGCACAGGCTGATATTAAACTTTAGCAACATAAATTCTGAATAAAACAAATATTTAGACTTAGTCAGGGTTTCCTCTGGTAACAGCTCTGGGTGGCGGCCCACCGCGCTTATGAGGAGATATAAATTTAAGAAAAACATATAAAGCAATGACTTTCCACAAGTGTGCACACAAACAACGCGTGTGATCGTCATCCGCACGTTTAGAAGCGCCCCACCCACGCAAGCTTTCCAGTCAGTCACCAGGCAGAGTGTCTCGCTAGCGTGACTGGCCGAGAGAAAAATGAGTTTATTAAAGTACTTTAAACAGGGAAAAAAATCAGAAGAGGTATGTAAGCACTGGCGTTTATCATGGTTTTAATCCGCTGGAAACGGGAGCAATAATGGCAGGGATGGCAACAGGAAATTCTGACTTCAGCTGAAATCTAATTTGGTCGATTGACTTATGGGGGGGCCGGGGGGGCGCAGCCCCCCTGAAGCTGAGAGGTTTTCAGTAAAACAAAAGTAATTTAGACTGAAAAAAATGATTAAAAAAATATGAAATATTAGTAATAAATTATTACTAAATCATTAAATTTAATGAAAAGTTAACTTACTTTTTCTTCAATGTTGTCTCACTGTCTTTAGTCCAACATATTTAACAGTTCTATAAGAGTTTATTACACTATTTACACTGGTCACCAAGTCACTTCTAATGTGAAACTTTCTTCCTTTTGGCAGCAAGCTGTGTCAGTCTCTGAACTTTGAACTTCATCTCCTTTTCTGGTTTCTTCAGAAATTGTCCGAGTGTTTCTGTTACCTCGTCAAACTTTGAGCCAATTTTCACCTTACCGTCACTTTTCTCTCAAGCCAATTCCATCGGAACTTATTTTTGACACTTTTGTCTATTTCTAGCACTGATGACTCCTGATCCTTTGATAAAAATCTCATAATTCTGCTGAAAACAATACCGAAAGCTCAGAATTCCAACACGAACCAGGGATGTGATTTGGGGTTGGGGAAATAATCTGAAAATTCAGCAGGGGGTGTGGGGGACGCAGTCCCCCAGCGGGGTCCGGGGCAGAGCCCTGGTGGGGGTGGGGGGTGGGGGGCAAAGCCCCCCGAAGCTCCTGGGTTTTTATGATTTTTAAGTACCAGAACTGTGCTTAAATGACATAAAACAAACAGCTGAATGCCACTTATTACTGTATAATATTGACATATGCTCCAAGAAGATAGCATTCCTAAAATATTCCAACAAGCATTATCCCTCACATGTTTTAACACTTGATCAAATCAAAATCAGTTAATTTTATCTATTCCATAATAGAAATAAAATTCATTCATACCATTACTTTTTATAATTTCAGCATTCATTTCAGATCACCAGTTTCAATCTCCACTGAGTCTTGAGCAGTTCATTTTGCACAATCACTGATGTAGCTAAGTCTTAGAAATATTCAAAAGTTATGAGTCAATGTCCACTGTGCACTGTCAATTTCAAACTGTTTGGAATCATAAAAGTAATCTAACTAAATTGTTTTGCTATTTTTTTCTCCTCAACATCAATGTCAGGGCGCTGCAGGAGTTTTGGGGGATGGTTAACTTTTACAACCGTTTCCTCCCCCACGCAGCCCAGCTCATACCGCCGTTGTACGCCGCACTCAAGAAACGGAAACCAGCGGACAGAGTCGACTGGACTCCTGAGCGGGAGCAGGCGTTCTGAGTTGTAAAATGAATAGAAAATATAGTCAAGACATTGACAAGGTTAGAAATAATGATTTGTATTTGAAATAATAATTTTTTCCAGATACTCAACCTGCTCAAAGGAAGGTCAGTTTTATAGCTTCTCTAACCAGCTAAACTCTTTTCAGCTGTGCCAACATGATTGCACAAGGGTCTTCTAATCATCTACTAGCCTTCTGACGCAATAAGCAAACACACTGTACCATTAGAACACTGGAGTGATAGTTGCTGGAAATGGGCCTCTATACACCTATGTAGATATCGCACCAAAAACTAGACATTTGCAGCTAGAATAGTCATTTACCACATTAGCAATGTATATTAGATATTAGAGTGTATTTCTTATTAGTTTAAAGTTATCTTCATTGAAAAAAACAGTGCTTTTCTTTCAAAAATAAGGAAATTTCTAAGTGACCCCAAACTTTTGAACGGTAGTGTAGTTATAGATCCTTCTTTTTTTCAAAGGTCTTTTTATTATTATTAAGTGAAGTATCAATACAATACAAAGTATTGGAAATTTTCATTTTTGTTTTAACCAAACAGTGCAAAAATAGAATTTAAAACTAACAAATGTGGATGCTTCAAAACACAAAAACCTTTAAGTAAACAATAATAATAATAAAAATACAAAAAAAAAAGAAAAAGAAAAACTGTGTGTGTGAGGTTGGGGTGGGGTAAAGAGGATATGAGCTACTCAGAAACTATAGTCGTGGGTCTTTCAAAGAAATCAAGAAACGGGCGCCATAATTTATAAAATTTGTTTTCAGAGCCACGAACTGTATATCTGATTTTTTCTAAATCCAAACAGGACATTATATCTTTTATCCACTGTAAATGTGAAGGGGGTGAAGAGTCTTTCCACTTCAGTAATACAGCACGTCTGGCCAATAATAATGAAAATTTGAATACTTTTAATTTGGAATTTGGCAAGACAAGTTCTGGAGCCACACCAAAAATGGTGCATAATGGATCAGGTTTGATTTGATATTGCAGGACTTCAGACATAGTGATAAAAACAGAATGCCAAAAATTCATCAATGAAGGGCAGGACCAGTACATATGAAGCAAAGTGCCAGGAGCGCTACCACACTTTTCACAAGTTGGGTCTATATCTGAGTAAATACGTGCTAACTTAACCTTGGACAGGTGCACCCAGTGCACGATCTTAAATTGAATAAGAGCGTGACGAGCACACATTGATGCAGTGTGAACCTGGCCAAGAATAGAGTCCCACAGTTCATCAGTAAAAGTAAAATTACGATCTTGTTCCCAATTCAATAGCGGCCAGAGAAGAAGATTGTAAATTTGAAATTAAATTATATAAAACTGATATTACCCCCTTAGAAGTTGGTTTAACTAATAAAAATCATCTAGAGGATTATCAGAAGGTTTTTGAGGGAATTGTTTTGTCATGGTTTGCACATAATGTCTGACCTGGAGGAAGCGGAAAAAATGTGTAGAAGTGATGTCGAATTTAGTGGAAAGTTGAGAAAAACTTGCAAATTGTCCATCAAAATATAAATCCGCAAAAGATTTTAAACCTTTTCTGTGCCATATATGAAATGCACTATCAATAATTGATGGGTTAAATAAATGATTTGCAGCAATTGGACTTCTAATGGAGAAAAACTGAAGACCGAAATTTTTCCTGAATTGAGACCAAATTCTAAGAGACTGACGAACTACTTTGTTATTACCCGGTGTAGACAAGGCAAGGGGAAGTGGTGAACCTAAAATTGCCGGTAGGGAAGTTTGATTGTCCACATGTGACTCCATAAGGATCCAAATGGGTGATTTGGGTTCCAGATAGAAATGTTTCCAATATAACATGCACCTGATATTTGCTGCCCAGTAGTAATATTGAAAGTTAGGCAGAGCCACGCCACCCACTGATTTGGGTCTTTGAAGAAAAGCTTTCCTCAATCTCGGATGTTTACCATTCCAAATAAATGAGGTAATCAGAGAGTCCAAAGACTTAAAAAAGGATTTAGGAATAAAAATGGGGAGACATTGAAACAAATATAAAAATTTGGAAGTAACATCATTTTTCAGAATTGATTCTGCCAATTAAAGACAAGGATAATGGGGACCATTTGGAAAGTATTAGCTTGCACTGGTCAAATAAGGGGAGAAAATTATTTTTAAACAAGTAATTAAATTGTTTAGTAACACATATCCCAAGATAATTAAAATGATCAATAACAACCTTGAAAGGAAAATTTTCAAGATCTTGAACTCGAATCTTTTCATTAATCAGAAACAATTCTCTCTTATTGAAATTAATTTTATAACCAGAAAACCTACTAAAACTATCCAAAACGTTGAGTATAGCAGGTAATGAAGTAAGTGGGTTGGAGAGAAATAATAAAAGATCATCGGCATCGAGTGAAACCCAATGCTTGATGCCGCCCCTACAAATGCCTAGAAAGTCCCGGCTCCCACGGATTGCAATAGCTAACGGCTCAATTGCCAAGGCAAAGAGCAACGGGCTCAAAGGACAGCCTTGCCTCGTACCATGGTAAAGCCTAAAATAGTCAGAATAGCGACAATTGGCTGCACAGTGGCGCAGTGGTTTAGCACTGTGGCAGCACAGTTTTACCCTCGGCCGGGGGATCGCGGGGATCATGAGATCGTGGGTTCGATCTCAGCCCCGACCAACAGTGAGCTGTGTGGAGTTTGCATGTTCTCCCCGTGTTGCGTGGGTTTACTCCGGGATTTCTCCGGTTTCCTCCTGCACACCAAAAACATGTAGGTTTAGGGCGCTCGCACACGCAGCGACCAGCAGCCGGTGGCTTGTCACCAAACTGCAAACCAAGTCTACCTACGGGTACAAATAAGTAACAAAAAAAAAAAAAAAAAAAAAAAAATTAGTTAACACTGAAGCTAAAGGACTAGCATAGAGAAGTTTAATCCAGGAACAGAAGGAAGGACCAAAACCGAACCTCTCCAAAGTAAAAAACAAATACTCCCACTCAACCCTATCGAATGCCTTTTCAGCATCCAAACTAATAAGACATTCAGGTATGTTGTGGTGAGAAGTATAAATAATATTAAACAACCACCGCAAGTTAAAAAAAGAATGGCGATTTTTAATGAAACCGGTTTGGTCCTGTGAAATTATAAAAGGAAGAATCTTTTCCAACCTTGAAGGTAACAACTTTGACAAAATTTTAACATCAGTATTTTTTTTTTCCACAATATCTTTATTGAACCTTTTTTTTTTTTTAACAAACATGATACAAACAAACACTAACACTAAAGTACTACAAAAAAAAAAAAAATGCCCTAAAAACACCAACAACCACCAACAAAATCAAGTCTTCAACAATGCTCCTCTGTTTAGTCTAGACAATCCAATACATTAGTATACATATTATGTTCACCAGTTTGGAATTTACAAGGTCCACACACATCATTCACCTTCTTCTTCAAGAGTTATGTTTAAATTTTTTACATAATCAATAAAAGGTCTCCATATATTCTCAAACACAATTTCCTTTGATTTCAGTATATATGTTATTCTTTCTAATGGAAGGTTTGTTAACATCTGTCTTAACCACTGAGTCACATCTGGTCTATGAGTCTTTTTCCATAATAGTGCAATACATTTTTTGGCATTAAGCAAACTGAGGTCTATGAATGTTCTTTCACTTTTATTGAAATTATGCTTTTCTGGGTACAGACCCAACAAAAACAGTTTAGGATTCAATATGATTTGTTTTGAGATTATTTTTTCAATTGTTACCCTCACCTCCTCCCAAAACATTCTTATTAATCTACATTCCCATAAACAATGAAATAGGGTTCCTTTACTTTCCATGCATTTTGTGCATGTATCTGGTATATTTTTGTTATATCTATTTAACTCCTCCGGTGTAACATACATCCGCATTAACCATTTGAAATGTATCAATTTAAGGCGTGCATTTATTGATTTGGTTTGAGCTTCTGTACAAGCCAATTCCCATTGTTCCTCTGAAATTTCAATTTGCAGATCTTCTTTCCAGTAGTTTAATCTTTTCAGTGAATTTTCACTTGAAGATAGTGTCAATGAGTTATAAAACTCTGAAATAATACCCTTTCTTTTACTATCTTTCATCATCATTTTTTCCAAGGATGAATAAATAGGTCGAGTGAGAGCTTTATTTTGATTTGATCGAATAAAGTTTCTAAGTTGAAGATATTTAAAAAAATGTGTTCTATTGAGATTAAATTTGATCCTCAGCTCTTCAAAAGACATTATGTTGTCTGCACATGGCAAATATAAATCCTGAATCTTTTGTATCCCTTTTAAATTCCATACTTTAAATACAGCGTCCGCTCTCCCTGGTTTAAAATATTGATTACCCCATATTGGACTAAATTGTGACAATAACTGTGGTTCTTTTAAATAGTTTTTAGCTTCACACCATATTTTGATCATATGCTTTACAAATGGATTTTTAACTTGTTTTTGTAATTTTTTTGCCGAATCTGAGTATATGAATATGGGAAGAGGTAAAGGTAAATTGTATGATTCCATTTCAGTCCAGTGAGGGAGATCATTTGATGAAAAATAATATGTCATAGACCTCAGTTGTGCCGACCAATAATACAACATAAAATTTGGACATTTCAGACCTCCACGATCAAATGGTAAATATAATAAAGACAAACGTAATCTAGCCCTCCTGTTGTTCCATATAAATTCCACTAACTTTTTTTTTTATTCTTGAGAATAGATCTAAAGGTGGTGATAAGGGAATGTATTGAAATAAATAAAGTATTTTAGGTAAAATATTACTTTTAAGTATATTGATTCTCCCGATCATCGACATTGGTAGTGACATCCATCTCTGAGTTAACTCATTGATATCTGACATTAAGGCTTCATAGTTGACACTGGCGACTGATTCTAGCTTAGGCATAATTTGGATTCCTAAATATTTAAACTGATTTACAACATTGAATTGATTTACCTCAGGGGCTGGGTAATTTCTCTGGGTCTCATTTAGCATTAATATTGAAGATTTAGTTTTATTTATTTTATATCCTGATATTTCCCCAAAATTCTTTATTAAATTCAACAAGGTTGGAATTGATTTTTTTAGATTCGACATAAACAAAATTATATCATCGGCGTACAGGGAGATTTTATGTTCTGTTGGTCCAACTTTAATTCCATATATTTGTGAATGTAAACGTATCGCTATCGCTAAAGGTTCAATTGCCATAGTAAACAGTAAAGGTGAAAGTGGACAGCCTTGTCGACATCCTCTATTGATTTTTATTGGTTTTGAAATACTGTTATTTGTTAGGATTTCTGCTGTAGCATTATTGTATATTATTTGAACCCATTTTATGAAATTATTTCCAAGTCCAAACCTTTGTAGGACTTCAAAAAGAAAGGGCCATTCAACTCTATCAAAGGCCTTTTCGGCGTCCAATGATAGGAGAGCTGTATCCGGTGCTTCTTTATTAAAATAAATAATATTAAATAGTCTTCTTACATTATGGAAGCCTTGTCTACCCTTTATAAAGCCATTCTGATCTCGATTAATAATATTTGGTAAAATTTCTTGTATTCGTCTTGCTAAAATTTTACAGATTATCTTAAGGTCGGCGTTTAATAGGCTTATTGGTCTCATATTTTCACATTTATTAGAGGGCTTACCTGGTTTTGGCAGCAGTATAATTAAGGCATTATTTATGTATGATGGTAAATTATTATTTTGAAATGCTTCTAAAACCATTTCCAAAAAAGGTTTTATTAATTTATTCTTAAATTTTTTATAAAGGTCAACTGGAAGACCATCTGGTCCTGCACTTTTTCCTGATTTCATATTATCAATGGCTAGCCCAACTTCTTCTTGACTAATTTTAAGATAAGATAAGATAAGATAAGATAAGCCTTTATTAGTCCCACAACGGGACAACAGCACAGGGATAGCAACACTCAGAGCAACAATCAGAAGGCAAGAAAAAAAAAAGCAAGAGCAGCTAATATACATATGTACATATTACTATAAATATATATATACACACAGACACACAGTGCAGAGCATTGTAGCTAGATGGAATAAATATGTAGATATATAAACACCCACAGTACGGAGCATTGCAGCTAGGTGGAATAAATATGTAAATATATAAACACTCAGTGCGGAGCAATGTAGCTAGATGGAATAATATGTAGATATATAAACACACAGTGCGGAGCATTGTAGCTAGATGGAATAAATATATAGATATATAAATATAAACACACCCAGTGCGGAGCATTGTAGCTAGATGGAATAAATATGTAAATATATAAACACACACAGTGCAGAGCATTGTTGCTAGATGGGATGAAACAGCACAACCGTCTACTTAGTTATCCTACATGGTATGATTATGTACCCATACATATTCTCACCCTCCATAGCGACCTGTATTTTCCTAGTTGTATGCCGGAGGGGACCATTGTATAAGATAAGATAAGATAAGATAAGCCTTTATTAGTCCCACAACGGGGAAATTCCAGGATTGCAACAGCACAGGGATAGCAACACTCAGAGCAACAATCAGAAGGCAAGAAAAAAAACAAGCAAGCAAGAGCAGCTAATAAACATATGTACGTATTACTATAAAATATATATATATATACACACACACACAGACACACAGTGCAGAGCATTGTAGCTGGATGGAATAAATATATGAATATATGAACACACAGTGCAGAGCATTGTAGTTAGATGGAATAAATATGTAAATATATAAACACCCACAGTACGGAGCATTGCAGCTAGGTGGAATAAATATGCAAGTATATAAACACACACAGTGCGGAGCAATGTAGCTAGATGGAATAATATGTAGATATATAAATATATAAACACCCACAGTACGGAGCATTGTAGCTAGATGGAATAAATATGCAAATATATAAACACACACAGTGCAGAGCATTGTTGCTAGATGGAATGAAACAGCATAACCGTCTACTTAGTTATCCTACATGGTATGATTATGTGCCCATACATATTCTCACCCTCCATAGCGACCGGTATGTTCCTAGTTGTATGCCGGAGAGGACCATTGTGTAAGTCTATTGCATCTTTTGCATTCAAAAAACTATTAGTTTGTTACGTCTTTTTGCTATCTCTGCGAGCAGCCCTGCTTAGGTTGTACAGTCTGACAGCCGTTGGTAGGAAGGACCTACGAAACCTCTCGGTTGTGCACCTGGGATGATGTAGTCTGCTGCTAAATGAGCTCCTCAGTGCATTCAGTATGTCCTGCATAGGGTGGAACTCGGACTCCAGCAGAGATGACAGTTTAGCCACCGTCCTTCTCTCTCCTATCTCCTCCATCGGATCAAGGCGCTGCCCCAGGACAGAGCTAGCTTTCTTAATCAGTTTGTTCAGTCTCTTCCTATCGGCTGCAGTAATGCCACTGCCCCAGCAGACCACTCCAAAAGTGATGGCTGATGCCACCACCGTGTCATAGAATGACTTCAGCAGCGCCCCTTGTACACCAAAAGACCTGAGTCTCCTCAGCAGGAACAGCCTGCGCTGTCCCTTCTTGTAGAGTGCATCAGTATTGTGTGACCAGTCTAGTTTATTGTTCAGATGAATACCCAGGTACTTATAGGATGTCACCATCTCGATGTCTGTTCCCTGTATATTTACTGGTACTGTGAGGGGCTGCCCATGCCTGCGGCAGTCCACCACCAGCTCCTTAGTTTTCCTCGCGTTGATCTGGAGGCAGTTCCGATGGCACCAGTCCACGAAGTCCTGGATAAGCCCTCTGTACTCAGCTTCATCTCCATTGGAGATGAGGCCAACGATCGCAGAGTCATCAGAGAACTTCTGTAGATGGCAGTGTGTTGTGTTGTGTGAGAAGTCCGCAGTATAAAGAGTGAACAGGAAGGGAGCCAGCACCGTTCCCTGGGGGGCCCCCGTGCTACTGATGATCGTGTCGGACACACAGTCCCGGGTTCTCACAAACTGAGGCCGGTTCGTGAGGTAGTCCAGGATCCATGATGACAGGTGCTGGTCCACCCCTGCGCGCAGCAGCTTGTCCTTCAGGATCATCGGTTGGATGGTGTTGAAAGCACTGGAGAAGTCAAAGAACATGATCCTCACCATATTCCCGGGCTTCTCCAGGTGGGACAGAGAACGGTGAAGGAGGAAGATCACCGCATCTTCCACCCCAATGCCATGCTGGTAGGCAAACTGGAGTGGATCCATCGCTGGTTCCACCAGGGGGCGGAGGTGAGCAAGGAGCAGTCTCTCCAGGGTCTTCATCAAGTGGGACGTCAAGGCCACCGGTCTGTAGCTGTTCAGGTCTTTGGGGTGGGAAGTTTTTGGTACAGGTACCACACAAGATGTTTTCCACAGCTGTGGTACCCTCCCCAGTTTCAGGCTCATGTTGAAGATATACGTCACAATCCCACACAGCTGGTCTGCACAGGACTTGAGGAGCTTTGCGCTGATGCCGTCCGGTCCCGGCGCCTTCCTCGCCTTGATTTAGACTCCAATATCTCCCTGTTTTCATTTGGAATACACGGTATAGATAGTTCGTTCAAAAACCCATTTAGTTTTGTTAAATCAGGTTCATTTTTGGTATCATATAATTTTTCATAGTAATCTCTAAAGGCTCTATTAATTTCTAAAGGATCTATAACTACCTGTCCGTTACTTATAATACTGGTAATTGGTGTTTTAATTTCCAATTGTTTAATCTGCCATGCTAATAATTTTCCTGATTTTTCACCTTGTTCATAAAAAGATTGTTTCAATCTTAGAAGACTCGAGGCAGCTCTATTCGCTGATTTTTTGTCGTATTCAGCTCTCAAAATCAGTAATTCATTCTCCAACCTTGGGTCACTTCCTGCATACACTTTTTCCTGAAGACTTTTTATTTTATGTTCCAATTTAGCTCTCTCCTCTCGAGTCTTCTTAGATTTTGATCCTGTATAACTAATAATATGTCCCCTAATAAAAGCTTTGAAAGCCTCCCACTTTACACATGCTGATGTTTGTGTAGTATTGATGTCAAAGAACTCGTCTATCTGTTTTTCTATATACTTGACAAATTCCTCATCCTGAAGCCATTTATGCTGAAATTGCCATCTACCTGATTCCTTTGTCAATTTTTTATCTACATATATTAGACAACAGGGTGCATGATCAGAAATCACGATGTTATCATAAAAGCAGTTTTGAATCTTGGACCTTAATTCTGTGGAAATCAAAAAATAATCAATACGTGAGAATGTCTTGTAGGTACTGGAATAACAAGAATAGGCTTTAACTTGTGGTTTCATTTCTCTCCATATATCTAACAATCTCAATTCTTTCATAAAATGATTAATAGTCATCCTACATCCAATGTGCGTACAATCCAGTCCTGTTGATCTATCCACACCTGGATTCAATGTACAATTAAAATCCCCTGCTATTATATGTTGCCCTGTAAGTGATGATAAGATGAGAAATAAATTAGCAAAGAACTTCTGATCATCTATATTGGGACCATATAAGTTCACAAGATTTATATTTTCTAATAGCAAAGAACCTTGAATGATTACATATCTTCCAAATTTGTCTCCAATTACATTTTTCACCTGAAAAGGAACTGATTTATGTATGAGAGTCATAACTCCCCTGGCTCGGGATGAAAATGAAGAGGTGAATACACTTCCCTGCCATCTACTCCTAATTCTTTTAACATCCTCCTCTATCAGATGAGTTTCTTGTAAAAACACAATTCTTGAACCCATGTCCTTTATTTTATTCATAACTTGTTTAAGTTTTTTTAAATTTTGTAGACCTCTGCAATTCCATGAAGTTAAATTAAGATTAACACTTTGGTCCATGATCAATAGAGAGTTTAGGATTACCTTGCAGTGTAAACATGCTCATACAGAGAAGCAAAAACATGAGTGGTTGAACATTCATCCTACAAACTACACACAAACAAATTTCCCCTTCCCACACTTGTGGCAAACCCCCCAAAATCAAAAGAAAAATTCTGTCTCCCGATATAGCCATCGACCGTTCCACACCCAAGGGGAACAGCCTAAGCCACTCCTTCTTCATCCTCCCAATCACCCTAACTCTACTGCTTTTAATGACGTAACATTAACTCTCCTCTGTAGTTTTCCAACTTAACTCCAAAATTTTTAACAACTTTGTACATCATAGTTTGTTTTTTTTTGTTTGTTTTGTTTTTGTTTTGTTTTTTTAATATATAATACAATCTATATTTTGTAAACTTACTATTTACTTCAAGTCAGTCAGATGCCTGTGCAAATGCTTAATTATTCTACCTTATATTTTGTTCATGCTTAGCTCCCACCAGTCTCTTCTTCTTCTTTGATCCTCTTGATGAACTCCTGCGCCTCCTCTGGGGTCTTGAAGATGTGGGTTCTGCCCTCATACGTGGTCAGCAGTCTCGCAGGATAGATTACACCATGACGAATCCCAAGGTTGCGCAGCTCCTTACGTATGGGATCAAACTGCTTCCTCAATTGCTGGATTCCTGTGGCCAAATCTGGGTAGAACCGCACCTGCTGGTCCTGGTGTTTAATCTCTCCTTTAGCACGTGCAGCGTTGAAGATCTTCATCCTCTCTCTGTTGCTAAGAAACTTCATAATTAAGGTCCTCGGCGGTCCCTTGTCTCTCCGTGGGCCAATACGATGTGCTTTTTCCAGAACCACTGCTGATTGCAACTCCTCGCTGCCCAGCACCTCCGGAATCCACTTTTCCAGAAAGGAACATACGTCCCGACCTTCTGATTCCTCTGGAAGACCCACCAGCCTCAAATTATTCTGTCTCGACCGAGATTCCAAATCCAAAATATTATCTTCCAGAGATTTATTTTTTTTTTCCAAAGTGCGCACCTTTAATTGAAGACGGGTGACGTCATCTTCAGCACTAGCGAGACGGAGCTCCATCTGCGCCGTTCGTTCTACACAGTCACCCAGTTCCTTTCTTATTCCTTCCAACGCTGTCATAATCCCATCAAATCTAGAGGAAAAGTCCGCTCTCATTGAACTCATGGCAGCCATCAGCGCATCTGCGCCATTCCCCGCAGACATCGCACCGCCGCCAGCCTCCTCCGCCATATATGGAGTTTTGTTTGCTGCGTCACAGACCTGAAAGTCCGTTAATTTGGACTGTTTCGGCGGCTCGCTTTTTCCTTTTCCTGGTTTTCCAGCCTTAGGCTTCGCCGACATATCCTCGCCCAAATGCTGGGATACGTTCTGTCCCAAATGAGAGAGTTATTTGCCGATTTTTTTTCTCCAGGAGCAGAGCAGAGCGAGACACGTCCGTCCTACGTGGCAGCCATAACCGGAAGTCTTAACATCAGTATTTAACAAGGAAATAGGCCTGTAAGAAGCACAATCAACAGGATCCTTGTCTTTTTTAAGCAACACAGTGATACAGGCCTGATAACATGAAGGAGGAAGTGTACCAGAGTCAAGCGACTCTGTAAAAACTTGACAAAGGAAAGGGGCAAGGTCGTCAGAGAATTTTTTGAAAAAATCAGCGGAAAACCCATCAGGTCCTGGAGATTTTCCTGATTGCATGGATGATATTGCCAGCTGAATTTCTTCTTTTGTGATGGGAGCTTCTAGAATTTGCCGAGATTCTGAGGAAATCGAAGGGATATCAATAGAATCAAAAAAATCTTGCAGATCCTTTAAGTTTGTTGTATATTCTGAGGTATATAATTTGGAATAAAATGACCTGAAGATATCATTAATCACTTGTTGATCAGATGTCACCTCTCCTTTATCTGTCCTAACTCCAGTAATAATTTGCTTAGCTCTAATACCGCGCAGTTGATTAGCTAAAAGTTTACCGTTTTTTTCGCCACGTTCATAAAATTCACTCTTGTTCCTTATTAAACAACCTTCAATTTGTCGAGTGGAGAGTAAATTAAGTTTAGTTTGTAATGTCAAACGTTCCTTGTACAGAGCGGGTGATGGAGATTGAGCATATTTTC
Source organism: Pholidichthys leucotaenia (assembly GCA_020510985.1). NCBI lineage: Eukaryota > Metazoa > Chordata > Actinopteri > Cichliformes > Pholidichthyidae > Pholidichthys > Pholidichthys leucotaenia. The sequence goes on along the minus strand of CM035843.1, from coordinate 200,671,964 downwards.
TGTCAATGTCCAAGATTTGATCTAAAATAGCCTTCTGTTCCTGTATTACGGATCGTCTTTTAAATGCTGCCAATGAGATAAATTCCCCCCTAAGAAATGCCTTCATGGCCTCCCATATCGTTTTGTTTGGCATACCAGGAGTTTTATTTTCTTTCAAAAAAAACTTAATTTCAGAAGAAATATTCGCAACCAATTTTTCATCTGTAAGTAATAATGGATCCAGTCTCCAATGCTTTCTCATGGAGTCACATCCATGGAGGATCATTTTAAGTACAAGAGGGGCATGATCAGAAACCGAAATGCTATCATAACTGCAAGAGCTAAGGTTATTAATTAATAAATTGTCAACAAAAAAATAATCTATTCTGGTATAAGTATGGTGTATGTGAGAGAAAAAAGAATAGTCCCTGCCGTTAGGATGTAAAAAACGCCAAAGGTCTGTAAGGCTATATTCCTCAAGAAAAGACTTAACATAAGTTGCAGATTTATTAAGACTAGCAGGTTTTGAGGATGAGCGATCTAAGATCGGATCTATATACAAATTAAAGTCACCCCCAAGAATTAGAGAATGAGTATTTAAATCTAGAAGCTGTGAAAAAAGGTTGCGAAAAAAGTGTACATCATCAAAATTCGGCGCATACCGATTAGCCAAGGTGACATGTTTATTGCCAAGTTTACCTGATACTATTACAAATCGTCCATTTTTATCTAATACAACATTAGAGGGAATAAATGGGATATTTCGATCAATAACAATAGCGGCGCCCCTGGCATTAGCTTTAAAATTTGAATGAAAAAATTGTCCTGACCAACATTTTGACAAGCGCAAGTGGTCGGAATCCTGCAAATGGGTTTCCTGCAAAAACAGCACCCCAGGCTTAAATTGCTTTAGACGTGACATGACTCTCTTTCGTTTAATTGGGTGGTTCAACCCCTTCACATTCCAGCTTACCAAAGTAAGATTACTATTCATTCAAAGAGTAAAATTTATATATTGTGTTGTGTAGCCCAAAAAGGAATGGGGTGAGGTACGGGTTAAGAAAAAAAAAAAAAAAAAAAAAAAGGGGGGGGGGTGAGGGGAGTGTAAACAATAAAAAAAAAAATTCTACAACCAAACATATAACAACACTCCAGCCGGTTGCAAAAAACAGCAACCGCTCCATCTCCTGCTCTATTCTCATCCTAACAAAATACTCCCATACAACTGGCTTCAATCCTGCATAGTATGAACATTTTACCCTAAAAAAAAAAAAAAAAAAAATTATGTAAACAACAACATATAGGGGGCCAATTTTACCTTGTTTTCGAACATCTAAAAGTGCATCAATGTCCAGTCAGTGCAGCTTTAAAGAAGTAGTAATCAAGTAGTCCAGTGTGGTAGTTGGTCAACCCAGGAATGTCCAGTTTAAGGCGAAAATCGCTGATTTCTCTCCATGGTTTGCATGAAGCAGGTGGCCTCCGAGACGGATGCCAGCCACTGGTTTTTGCCGTCTGGAAGAGTTATCCGGAGCCTGGCGGGGAAGAGAAGAGAAGGACGAAAACCTCTCTTATACAACTCGGACATAACCTCCTTGTATTCAGCTCGTTGCTTCTGAACGTCGGCGTTATAATCCTTGTAGAACTGAAGTTTATGTCCACGATATTCCAAAGTCCCACGGCGTCTCCGCGCTTCTCTCATCACCAAGTCTTTGGTCCGAAACCGGTGGAAACAAATAATGACAGCGCGCGGCTTCCCATTCGGACCCAGCTTGAGCGTGAGGCTGCGGTGGGCTCTATCCAGCTCTGGGGGAGATGGCAAAGTTTGTGTGCCAAAGACGTCCACCAACAGCCGAGAAAAAAATTCAGATGGCCGTGGACCCACATCAAAGGACTCCGGCAGACCCACCAGACGAATATTCAGCCTCCTGCTTCTTCCCTCCAGGTCAGAAAGTTTGTTTTTCAAAAGCTTGTTCTCCTCCTGTATTGACTCACATGTAGCTTCAAGCGCTGCTAGGCGCTCGCTGACGTCCTCCACGTTGCTTTCAAGGTCTCCAATGCGTTGCTCCTGGTTAGCCACATCTGCTTGAATCTTGTCCAGCTTGCCATTAATAAGATCAAATAAAGCTTTAAAGTCAGCAGCTATGGACATTCTGTGTTGCTCAAGCAAGGCAACAAGTGCAGGGTTAAGGCTTATATTAGCATCCTCAGCTAAGCTGGTGTTAGCATTGTTCACTGCTGCCTCCTTTTCAGTCTGCTTTCTTGTTTTGGACATATTTCTCAAATCAAAACAGATTCCGCACGTATTAAACATCCAAAATGTTGATAACTTACAACAAAGTAGGGTTTAAAAAGTAAGACTGAAAAAAAACATAGCAGGAGCCAGCAACGCACACACCTACTCCATTGCCAGCACACCTGATCGGTAGTTATAGATCCTTTAGAAACTAATAGTGCCTTTAGAGATTATTATGAAAAACTATATGATACAAAAAATGAAAGTGACTTAACAAAACTAAATGGTTTTTTGGGTGGATTATCTATACCATGTATTCCAAATGAAAACAGGGAGATACTGGAGTCTAAAATTAGTCAAGAAGAAGTTGGGCTAGCCATTGATAATATGAAATCAGCAAAAAGGGCAGGACCAGATGGTCTTCCAGTTGACCTCTATAAAAATTTTAAGAATAAATTAATAAAACCACTTTTGGAAATGGTTTTAGAAGCATTTCAAAATGGTAATTTACCACCATACATGAATAATGCCTTAATTACACTGTTGCCAAAACCAGGTAAACCCCCTAATAAATATGAAAACATGAGACCAATAAGCCTATTAAATGCTGATCTTAAAATAATCTGTAAAATTTTAGCAAAACGACTACAAGAAATATTACCAAATATTATTAACCAAGATCAGAATGGCTTTATAATGGGAAGACAAGGCTTCCATAATGTAAGAAGACTATTTAATATTATTTATTCCAATAAAGAAGCACCGGATACAGCTCTCCTATCATTGGACGCCGAAAAGGCCTTTGATAGGGTCGAATGGCCCTATCTTTTTGAAGTCCTACAAAGGTTTGGACTTGGAAATAATTTCATGAAATGGGTCCAGATAATATACAATAATGCTACAGCAGAAATCCTAACAAACAGCAATATCTCAAAATCAATAAAAATCAATAGAGGATGTCGACAAGGCTGTCCATTTTCACCTTTACTGTTTACTATGGCAATTGAACCTTTAGCGATGGCAGTACGTTTACATCCACAAATATATGGAATTAAAGTAGGACCAACAGAACATAAAATCTCCCTGTATGCCGATGACATAATTTTGTTTATGTCAAATTTTAAAAAATCAATTCCGACCTTGTTAAATTTAATAAAGAACTTTGGGGAAATATCAGGATATAAAATAAAACAAAATCTTCAATATTAATGCTAAATGAGACCCAGAGAAATCATCCAGCTCCTGAGGTAAATCAATTCAATGTTGTAAATCAGTTTAAATATTTAGGAATTCAAATTTTGCCGAAGCTAGAATCAGTCGCCAGTGTCACTATGAAGCCTTAATGACAGATATTAATGAGTCACTTCAGAGATGGATGTCACTACCAATGTCGATGATCGGGAGAATTAATATACTTAAAAGTAATATCTTACCAAAAATACTTTATTTATTTCAAAACATTCCTTTACCACCACCTTCAGATCTATCCTCAAGAATTAAAAAAAAAGTTAGTGGAATTTATATGGAATAATAGGAAGGCTAGATTACATTTGTCCTTACTATATTTACCATTTGATCGTGGAGGTCTGAAAAGTCCAAACTTTATGTTGTATTACTGGTCAGCACAACTGAGGTCTATGACATATTTTTTTTCATCAAATGATCTCCCTCACTGGACTGAAATGGAATCATACAATTTACCTTTACCTCTTCCCTTATTCATATACTCAGACTCGGCTAAAAAACTACAGAAACAAGTTAAAAATCCAATTGTAAAGCACATGATCAAAATATGGTGTGAAACCAAAAAATATTTAAAAGAACCACACTTACTGTCACAATTTAGCCCAATATGGGGTAATCAATATTTTACACCAGGGAGAGCGGATGTTGTATTTAAAGTATGGAATTTAAAAGGGATTCAATCAAGACTTACACTACCGTTCAAAAGTTTGGGGTCACTTAGAAATTTCCTTATTTTTGAAAGAAAAGCACTTTTTTTCAATGAAGATAACTTTAAACTAATCAGAAATACACTCTATACATTGCTAATGTGGTAAATGACTATTCTAGCTGCAAATGTATGGTTTTTGGTGCAATATCTAGATAGGTGTATAGAGGCCCATTTCCAGCAACTATCACTCCAGTGTTCTAATGGTACAATGTGTTTGCTCATTGCGTCAAAAGGCTAATGGATGATTAGAAAACCCTTGTGCAATCATGTTAGGTCTGCAATGCTGTAATTGCTGCAAATGGAGGATTCTTTGACGAAAGCAAAGTTTGAAGGAAAAAATTATTATTTCAAATACAAATCATTATTTCTAACCTTGTCAATGTCTTGGCTATTTTCTATTCATTTTACAACTCATGGTGGTAAATAAGTGTGACTTTTCATGGAAAACACAAAATAATTGTCTGGGTGACCCCAAACCTTTGAACGGTAGTGTATATTTGTCACGCTCAGATAACATAATGTCTTTTGAAGAACTGAGGATTAAATTCAATCTTAATAGAACACATTTTTTTAAATATCTTCAGCTTAGAAATTTTATTCAATCAAATCAAAATAATGCTCTCACTCGACCTACTTTTTCATCTTTGGAAAAAATTTTGACGAAAGATAGTAAGAGAAAGGGTATTATTTCAGAGTTTTATAACTCATTGACACTATTCTCAAGTGAAAACTCACAGAAAAGACTGAATTATTGGAAAGAAGACCTGCAAATTGAAATTTCAGAGGAACAATGGGAAATGGCTTGTGCAGGAGCTCAGACCAAATCAATAAATGTATGTCTTAAACTGATACATTTTAAATGGTTAATGTGGATGTATGTTACACCAGTGGGATTAAATAGATATAACAAAAACATACCAGATACATGCACAAAATGTATGGAAAGTAAAGGAACCCTATTTCACTGTTTATGGGAATATAGAAAAATCAGAATGTTTTGGGAAGAGGTGAGGGTAACAATTGAAAAAATAATATCAAAACAATTCACATTGAACCCTAAACTGTTTTTGTTGGATCTGTATCCAGAAAAACATAACTTTAATAACAGTGAAAGAGCATTCATAGACCTTGGTTTGCTTAATGCCAAAAAATGTATTGCACTACAGTGGAAAAAGACTCATAGACCAGATGTGACTCAGTGGTTAAGACAAATGTTAACAAACCTTCCACTAGAAAGAATAACATATATACTGAAATTAAAGGAAAATGTATTTGAGAATATATGGAGACCCTTTCATTGATTATGTAAAGAAATTAAACATAACTTTTGAAGAAGAAGGTGAATGATATGTGTGGACCTTGCAAATTCCAATCTGGTGAATGTATATCATGTATTCTTATGTAATAGATTACCTAGACTAAACAGAGGAGCAATGTTGTTGACTTGCTTTTGTTAATGGTTGTTGTTGTTTTTAGTACATTTTTTTGTTGTTGTTAGTGGTTTTTTTTATTTTTAAATTAATTTAGTGTTAGTGTCTGACTGTTTGTGCCATGTTTGTAAAAAAAAAGGTTCAATAAAAAATATTGTGGGAAAAAAAAAAAGGAGGATTTGGAAAGGGCCCAGTCAGGTGTTCTGAAGGTTTTCTTAATGGCATATAAAGGGATCCCAGGGATCAGATACATTTCTAAAATATACCATGGTCTTCAAGACTTAAAAGGAGACAACACATCATATACTGTATAAAAGAGACATGGGAAAAGGAGGGGAATTTCACTTTACAACTGGAAATATGGGAAAAGCTAAATAAACAACAATGGAAAAGTACCTCATCCCTGCTGTGGAGAGAATTTGGGTGGAAAAACTTGGTAAGATTTTTCAGAACACCTGCACAAAACAAATTTACTCGTAAAGGGCTGAATTGTTGGCACTTGTGTGGTGAAAAGACTGCAAATCATTTTCATGTGTTTTGGTCATGCCCAGTTATCCACCAATACTGGACCAATGTACAGACAATATTGGGGAAAATATTCAAAGTAACAGTTCCCTTTTCTTTTGTAACTTTGTATTTGGGTTTACTACCGGAATCACTGGAAAGACGAGGAGAAAAAACTTAGTAAAAAAGTTCTAACAAAAAAATGGACGTTGAAAGACTGTCCTACACCTGAAGATTGGATTAACGTGATTCAGGACATTTATTTGATGGAAAAGTTGACATTTGCACTGAGACAGGACATGGATGGGTTCTTGAACTTCTGGCAACCCTGGAACGCATATGTGTCCTCCATCAGATCTAATCTTTGACAAACACCATTTCAATAATGGCACCTCTCTTTGTTCCAATGCTACTCAGATTCTCTTTTATTTTTCTGCTCTTTTGGTTTTTTTTGTTCTTTTTTTTAATTTCTCTTTTTCTTTCACTTAAAAAAGGGTGTTGTAATAATTTTTTCCAATGTTGTCAAAAAACAACAAAAAAAAGGGGGAATATGTGATGAAAATGTAAACAATGCAATGCTGTTATACATGTAATACATGTATACCCTTTACAAAAACTTAAATGAAAAAAAAAAAGTCTAAACACAGAATGTCTGGGTGGGACCCCAACTGGCCCAGTATCAAGCCTCGGTTGTACAGTACTTCAAATGGTAAGTTCCATATGCAACGTTACTGTGTAAAATTTAAAAAAGAAGTAAATAGTATAAAATTAACATATTCCGGTATGTTTACTGCCCCCCCCCCCCCCCCCCCCCCCGGAAAAAATGTTGCCACCAAGCCAAGGTCTTTAAGCCAGAGGAAACACTGCTTAGTCCACATACAGCTGTGGACAAAATTGTTGGTACCCCTCTGTTAATGAAAGAAAAACCCACAATGGTCACAGAAATTACTTGAATCTGACAAAAGTGGTAATGAATAAAAATTCTATGAAAATCAACCAATGAAAATCAGACAATGCTTTTGAATTGTGGTTCAATAGAATTATTAAAAAAAAAACCCTCATGAAACAGGCCTGGAAAAAAGTGATGGTACCCTAAACTTAATATTTTGCTGCACAACCTTTTGAGGCAATCACTGCAATCAAACAATTTCTGTAACTGTCAATGAGACTTCTGCACCTCTCAGCAGGTATTTTGGCCCACTCCTCATGAGCAAACTGCTCCAGTTGTCTCAGGTTTGAAGGGTGCCTCCTCCAGACGGCATGTTTCAGCTCCTTCCATAGATGTTCAATAGGATTTAGATCAGGGCTCATAGAAGGCCACTTTAGAATAGTCCAATGTTTCCCTCTTAGCCATTCTTGGGTGTTTTTAGCTGTGTGTTTTGGGTCATTATCCTGTTGCAAGACCCATGACCTGCGACTGAGACCAAGCTGTCTGACATTGGGCAGCACATTTCTCTCTAGAATACCTTAATAGTCTTGAGATTTCATTGTACCCTGCACAGATTCAAGACACCCTGTGCCAGACGCAGCAAAGCAGCCCCAGAACATAACAGAACCTCCTCCATGTTTCACAGTAGGGACAGTGTTCTTTTCTTGGTATGCTTCATTTTTGCGTCTGTGAACATAGAGCTGATGTGCCTTGCCAAAAAGTTCCAGTTTTGTCTCATCTGTCCATAGGACATTCTCCCAGAAGCTTTCTGGTTTGTCAACTTGCAGTTTGGCAAATTCAAGTCTGGCTTTTTTATGATTTGTTTTCAACAGTGGTGTCCTCCTTGGTCGTCTCCCATGAAGTCCACTTTGGCTCAAACAACGACGGATGGTGCAATCTGACACTGATGCACCTTGACCTTGGAGTTCACCATGAATGTGTTTAGAGGTTGTTCTGGGCTCTTTTGTTACCATCCATCCATCTTCTTCCACTTAATCCTTTTTGGGTTGTGGCGGGGCTGGAGCCTATCCCAGTATCTTTGGGCGAGAGGCAGGGCACACCCTGGACAGATCGCCAGTCCATCGCAGGGTCAACACAGAGAGACAGACAGCCATTCACTCTCACAGTCATACCTAAGGACAATTTAGAATCCCCAGTTTTTTGATGCCAATTAACCTAACTTGCATGTTTTTGGCATGTGGGAGGAAACCGGAGAAATCCCAGAGTAAACCCACGCAGACACGGGGAGAACATGCAAACTCCACACAGATCACTTAGTCGGGGGCTGGGATCAAACCCAGGATCCCCAGGACAAGCGTAAGTTGCTGTGCTGCCGCAGTGCTAACCACTCCGCCACCGCGCACGCTGGCTCTTTTGTTACCATTCGTATTATCCGTCTCTTCCATTTTTCATCAGGTTTCCTCCTGCAGCCACGTCCAGGGAGGTTGGCTACAGTCCCGTGGATCTTAAATTTCTGAATAATATGTGCAACTGTAGTCACAGGAACATCAAGCTGCTTGGAGATGGTCTTATATTATTTATTATTTGTTATTTCTGTGACCATTGTGGGTTTTTCTTTCATTAACAGAGGGGTACCAACAATTTTGTCCACGGCTGTAATATTAAAAACTACATGAAATCGGACATGCTCTCTGAGAAGAACTGCTGATTTTACCTGCCAGTTATCAATGTAGTGGCAAGTGACTGTAAAGTAGCTTTCTGTAGTTGGTACAGTCCAACAATCGCATACCCGCCAACTTTTAAAACCTGAAAAGCCTAGTAGCTAGCCAGGGTCCAGGTGCCGAAGGCCCCGGTAGGTCCAGGACAAAGTCCTGGCGGGGGGTTCAGGGGGGGAGGGCGAAGCCCCCCGACGCCAAGCAAGTATTAGCATTATATCAAGTTAAAATGTGGCTAACAACCTCATATTTCTTCAACAATCATGTTTCTGTTTTCCTTAAATAGTCAATGCAGATATGCTGATGGAAAAGATTAAGGACAAACTCTATGGTAATATTCTCTTAGTACATAATCATGCATTTAACAAATGTTGATAAATGACATTTCTCTTGACCTTTTCCCTCAGCAAATGTGAAATTTTCACCCTTTCTTGAGCGAATAATAATTCCTGGAAATGCTTTGGAGTATTCCTCACGAAAAGACTAATTTTAGTTTGGGTTTCATGCTCATTTGTGATTTTTCTCCGGCAGATTTCATGATGAAAACGTATACAATGCTGACCCAATTCCTTCGCGACTCTGCTGAGCCCCGCCGCTGTAACTGGGCTCCGATTCCGGCTCTTATCCGGCTGGGGCCCCGGTGGTCCTCCACTGGTCCCCATTTCCTACCACCGCTGTACTTGAACTCTGATCCGGCTCCTGTCCAACTGTTGCCTCGGTTAGTTCCTCCGGCGAGCCCCAATCACCGGGGACAGAGTCGCTTCTTTGTGTCGGTGTTAGGTGCTACGACTAGCTATGGCGTTAGCTATAGCGATGGCGTTAGCTTAGCAAACGCTTCAGGTAAAGCGTAGCAGCGAACCACGAAAAGAAACGCTACTCAGTTTACTCACAGAGCCCGGTGAAAGGCGAATAAAGGGGTATTTCTACTTCAAAAGCTTGTTCAACCAAGGTGGAAATTTAGCCTGTGCGTGTGCGTCACAAATGTTGATCCGATATTCGCTGTTGTTTAGTTATTTTAGTGGCAAAATCAGCAACTTTGTCTCAGCACTGAAAAAGTGTACCATCCTGGCCGCCATCACGTGTTGCTATGTTCTAAATTTAGATACGATTTCTAGCGATCTCGTGTTTGGAATTGCTTTCGTGGTTTTTTTACGATTTAAAATTTTTGACTAAATTTTTAGTGAAAAACCATAATTTTGATTAATAAAGCCGTAACCCGGAATGGGGTCTTGAAAACCGTAACCATTACGGCAAAACCGGAGTAGTTGGCAGGTATGCAATCGAATGTCAGTGCCACATTTTTAGTGGCTAGCTGTGTTTTCAGGTCACCTTTTTTCTTCTTGTAGCGTGCTTCCAAGCAGGTAATTATCGTTCCTCTAAACCAGGGGTGTCCAATCATGTGCCATGGAGGGCCAAGACCCTGCAGGTTTTCTCTTCTACCCAGTCTCTTCATCAGGTGTTTTCACTGATCAGCAATCAGTGGAAAGAAATTCAGTGGAATCTGTTGTTGAAAACACTGGATGGAGGTAAAGCCTGCAGGGTTGTGGCCCTCCATGGCACATGACTGGACACCCCTGCTCTAGACGGGCCTTTTTCAATCATGTTTCCCACGTTGCCCAATCCTCTGAGTAATGCTCTCCGTCTTCCTCTCATCACATACCTGCCTCCCCAAGACTGCAGTAACTGTCAATTGTGATGAAGCCAAACTAATCGCTCCTTGAAGCACAGATGAATGAGAGCTCTTTAGGTGGTAACTTAGCGAACTGGTTGGGCTGTTGTATTTCAATGTAGTACCACGTAGTGTACATTTAGCTTCATTGTTAGCATTTACAAGCTTAAAATGATCCCACACTACACTCCATTTAGACTGCTTCATTTTCTCGAGTGAAGTACGTCAGGTGTGGTAGACATTAGGCTATGGCGCCCTCACCAGGACTGTCAACACCACTACATTTAATGAAAATAAACTGTTGAAAAGAACAGTGCTACTTTCAATTAACTGATAACTACTACTACTAACACGGATAATGCAGCATCTGTGATTGAGTCTATGCCGCAACTGCCGGACTTTATTTTAAGAGACTCTCATGGACACAGCGATGAGGGGAGAGACAAGAGGAGGAAGCGCGGAAAGCGTGGAGGCGTGAAATTACACCTAAGGAAACGTCAGTTTAACAGCATTCCTCTTCCTTCCATGATTTTGGGGGACGTACAATCTCTGAGGAATAAGGTAGATGAAAATTCAAGGGAATGTACGCTACCAGAAGGACTTCAAGAACTGCTGTGTCATGGCTTACACGGAGACGTGGCTTAATGCGCATGACCGGGACGCGGACCTGTGGATTGACGGCTTTGGAGCCCCACTTCACTCGGATCGGCAGGAAGAGGTAACGGGGAAACGTCAGGGGGGCGGCGTATGTTTATATATTAATAAGCAGTACTGCACATCTGTCACGGTCAGAGAGCGCATCTGTACGCCCGATGTGGAGCTTCTGTCCGTATTGCTACGCCCCTTTTATCTGCTTCGCGAGTTCCCCCAACTTTTCATCACGACTGTGTACATTCACCCGAGGGCAGACGCTGACTCCGCCTCCAGCACCGTCTTTGATGTGGTACAGCGGCTGCAGTCAATTTCTCCAGAGGCGTCAAACCTTATTCTTGGGGATTTTAACCATGTTTCTTTAAAGAAGACACTTAAAAACTTTTATCAGTGTGTCTCCTGCCCAACCAGGTGAAAAAAGACATTGGACCTGTGCTATGGATCCATTGAGAGGGCCTATAAATCACTTCCCCTTCCACTTTTAGGATCCTCAGATCACAACTGTGTACATTTGCTGCCCACATATAAAACTGCTCTCAGAAGAGGCAAGGTGGAGACCAGAGACATAGAGGTATGAACAGAGGATTCAGCGCACTGCCTCCAGGAATGCTTTAACTGTACAGACTGGGAGGTTTTCACACAGTCCTGCAGGGATGATTTGGACTCCCTGGTGGACGTCACATGCTCATACATGGCTTTCTGTAAAAATATGATTGTTCCACGTAAACGTGTCAAAATATATCCCAACAACAAGCCATGGGTTACTTAAGGGCCTTTTCCACTAGCACGCTTTAGCGCGACACGGGACGGCTCAGCACGCTTTGTACGCTTTTCCACAAGCCCCAACACAGTTTAACAGCCGCAATTCTCAGCCCCGCTGAAGGGCAGGGTACAGCAGTGCTGAGCTGTGCCGTGTTGTGACGTTAACAGACTGGTCGCCGCTGATTGGTCAGGTCGTAACCGGCGCTGATTGGTCAGGTTGTAACCGCCCCTCTCCTCCTCCTCATCTACCAAATCTTCACGACCTTCTCAATAAAGTTTTTGAAAAAAAAAAAAAAAAAGAATCTTCACGACCACCTTTACTCAGCACGCAACCACTGTTGGCGGTTCCTTTTCAGTGTATTGCTGTGCTATTTTCATTTATTCTCTATCAAAAATGGCTTCGTGTAATAAGGGTGTTCCATGGACCAATAAGGAGTTGCAGTGTCTGTTCACTGCATTGTCAGACGAACGTATCCAGCACGAGTTAGACGGAGCCGCCCGGAATGAAAAAATATACCGGGAGGTCTCGACCTCGGAGTCCTTTAACGGTGAGTTTTAATTTTTTTTTATTGTGCGTTTTTTCGCAAATATATTCGGTAAGACGCTCAGTTTATTTATGCAATAAAAAAGCTGTTCATTTGTGGATGGATCGCTGCTTTATTTCAGCACAATGCGGACTAAAGCTTTTATTTTAATTATTCATGTGAACAATACGCTGAAATAAGCTTATGTATTCTTGTTAAAAACTATTGTCTTTTCTGTATATCTTGCACTTACGTGCTGTATTTTATTGTGTGCATTTTCCTTGTAGAATCATCCCACGCGTCCGCCGCGACAGCCCGTCCGGATTATTCAACCGAGCCATCCTGACCCACAGCTGGCAGAGACGCCTTCATTCATCCGAGTCGTGACCCAGTTTGGGAAGCTGGTGTAGACACTCAGTGGTCGGCGTGTATAAAATGTCGATTAACCTTCATGTTGTGTTGCAAAGTTTTTTTTTTCTTTTAATATTTTGTATATAATAAAATGGAACTGTTTTGGAAAGTGTGGTTTGTCTGTTATAACACTGAATTATAAAACAGTATAATTACATAGAAATTCCATTGCCTAGTCTGATCAAAATGATAATGATCTTCCTGTCAGGGTCAACCATTGTAAAGGTAATGTAATTTTTAACTAGACCAAAAAAGAAATCTTTTTGTAAGCTTTCTGTTCTTTTTATTGAAATATCATAAAAAATTAGCACCACATGATCCAGTTCTAAACTTTGGGTACATTTTTTATGTTAACTTATAAGAAGTTGCACAGTTGGACTTTAAAATGCAGCAGGAGAGACTGATCAAGCTTACAAGTCAAAGTATGTAAAAAAGTAAGTATATGTAAATTGAATGTTCTATCGGCATTCCAAATTCAGAGATTTACAATACTTTAGAAGGAGTGTAGCATCATCTAAATGGAAAATAATAATACTGTTGTTCCAAACGTTGACCTGAAGGTGAAAAACATGAATTTTTTTAATTCAGTATGTGGTATACAGTATATTACTCATATATTCCATACCTGCATACGTTAAGAGCATGTGGAAATGTTTGGAGCAACATATGCAAAGGAACTTCACACCTCCGAAAGGACAAAGGAATCTCACCGCCGTGTGAAGACCAACGACTTCACAGGACGCGGCGGCGACAGACTTGACACCTTCACCCCCTGAGGCGAGGAGAGGTTTTCCCATCACCTCCCAAGACGAAGGGAGGAGTTAACAGGACAATGGGGGGATTAAGATACGGGGGATGTCGACTTGTGTTTTGCATGTCTTTGATGTGTGCCTGTATTTAACCAGCGAGCTGGGCAGAAATCTCCCTCTTTTGCCTTCTGCCAAGCTCTGCACCAGATGAGACAAGATAGAAGAGTTGTTCATTAAAGACTCTGTTTTTGATACAAAACCGCCTCGTCATTTCCAGCTCTTCTACACTGGTGACCTTGACGCAAGTATGGACCGGAGGCGTTCTTCAAGCGACTCATCCGTGGCGACTCTGGCATACGCCACCGACAACGCAGACGAGGGAACAAGCGGACAGCTGTTTCCCCCGGCAGAGGGCACCGAGAGAGCTCAACTGAGCTCCAGCACCGCCGTGAGAGCCGAGGCAACGCACTCTCACCCGGCGGGCACAACAGTGATGATGTGTGCGAACGCCGTCGCTGTCAAACTGCCAGATTTCTGGCAAGAAGACCCGGCCTCTTGGTTTCATCAAGCTGAAGCCCAGTTCATACTGGCAGGCATCACGGCAGACGATACTAAATTCTACCATATCGTCTCCAAACTCGACTCCGCCACTTCGAGGTGTGTGCGGAGCTTGATCCAGCGACCACCGGCCCGGGACAAGTATGAGACACTCAAGGCGACCATCGTGGCGAATTATGTCCCATCAGCGGAGGAAAGAGCCGAAAAGATCCTGGCGGTCTACGGCCACAGAGGGGGCAATCCAAAGACCCTCATGGAGGACTTGCTGCAGCTCATGGAGGAGGATAATGATAATTTCCTCTTCCAATTTATTTTTCTCAGCACGCTACCACCACACACGAGAGGGACACTCGCCAGTATGAAGTGCAACAATCATCAGGACTTCCGCACACTGGCCAACGAGGCTTATCGGCTCGTCAACGCCTGCAGAGAACTGACACCCACAGCAGCATCCGCAGACCTCAAGACTGATGCCCCGAGCCTTGGAGAGCCACAACCCACGGAGCAGACTCAACCCACGGTGACAGCGGCACGGCCCAAGCGCAACAAACAGAATGACGTCTGTTATTATCACCACCGCTTCGCCGAGAAAGCCCGAAAATGTGTTCCTCCCTGCAAGTTTACGATGTCAGGGAAACGCCAAAGCCGAGGGCCGTTAACGGCAGCGGTTCTCGGCGAGAAAAACAAGCTGTTATACGTGACGGATGGACACACAGGCAAGCAGTTCCTCATCGACACGGGAGCTCAGCTGAGTTTCATCATGCCCTCCCACGCAGATCGAGCCATGGGCACCCGGGGCAATGGAGCAGTGGCAGCCAACGGTTCTGACATCGACACGTTCGGGGAAAAGAGCCTGCACCTCCTCATTCACGGCCGCAGCTACAGATGGACATTTGTTGTAGCGGCGGTGAGTTTTTAACTTGTTAGGCGCTGATTTTCTATGTGCACATGGGTTATTAGTTGATCTAGCAAATAGGCGCCTGGTTAATGCACTATCTTTTGCTTCTATTCCATGCTCAGCTCGAGTCTCTCCACCACCTGTGCAGGCCAACGTCACCACGGCAGGAGGTAAGTTTGAGCAACTCCTCACCCAATTTCCAGCACTCACAACCCCCAAATTTTCAGCCACTGTAGCCAAACACGGGGTTAAACACTTCATTCCAACAACGGGACCTCCCGTTTTTGCCAAAGCTCGCCGCTTAGACGCGGCCAAGCTCAACATAGCAAGGGACGAGTTTGCGGCTCTCAAAAAATTGGGCATTGTTAGACGCTCGAAGAGCCCTTGGGCTTCGCCGCTTCACATGGTTCCGAAATCCGACGGTTCTTGGAGACCGTGCGGAGATTACCGCAGATTAAACAACGCTACAGCGCATGACCGCTACCCCATCCCTCACATACAGGATTTTTCACTACATTTAGCGGGTGCGCGCATTTTTTCAAAAATAGACTTAGTCCGCGGTTATCACCAAGTCCCAGTCCGAGCTGAAGACATTCCTAAAACAGCGGTTATAACCCCTTTCGGCCTTTTTGAATTCCTGCGAATGCCTTTCGCCCTTAAAGGCGCTGCTCAGACTTTTCAACGTATGATGGATGCAGTCTTACGCGACCTCCCCTTTGTTTTCGTCTACCTCGATGACATGCTGGTAGCCAGCTCATCCGAGGAAGAGCACGAGCAGCATCTCACTACTGTTTTTCAGAGGCTAGAAGAGCACGGATTAATAATTAATCCAGCCAAATGCAAATTCGGCGTATCGCAAATTGATTTTTTGGGACACAGAGTCTCCCCAAAAGGGGCAGTTCCGCTTCCAGACAAAATTCATACGATAGAAGGTTTTCCACGGCCCCAAACGGTCAAATCGCTACAGGAATTTTTGGGGATGGTTAATTTTTACAACCGTTTCCTCCCTCATGCA
The DNA here is from genome assembly GCA_020510985.1 of Pholidichthys leucotaenia. Taxonomy (NCBI): domain Eukaryota; kingdom Metazoa; phylum Chordata; class Actinopteri; order Cichliformes; family Pholidichthyidae; genus Pholidichthys; species Pholidichthys leucotaenia. Next base: position 200,656,023 of record CM035843.1, on the reverse strand, counting down.
GCTCAGCTCATGCAGCCCCTGTATGACGCGCTCAAAAAAAAGAAAGCTTCCAACGCGGTCGAATGGACCCCGGAACGTGAACGCGCTTTTGCGGAAGTTAAAAACGCCCTAGTTAACGCCACAATGTTAGTCCACCCAGATCCCTCGGCCCGCATTGCTCTAACCACAGATGCTTCAGACTTGGCCATAGGGGCAGTTGTAGAACAACTTGTCAAGGGGGTCTGGCAACCTTTAGCATTCTTTAGCAAATCGCTAAACCCGACGGAACGCAAATACAGCACTTTTGACAGGGAGCTGCTGGCGCTCCATTTGTCCATCTGCCACTTCCAGTTTTGGTTAGAAGGGCGGAGTTCCAAACGGCGGAGTTCCAAACTGAGTGGAACTCAGTACCTGAGGAGGTTAAACTGCTCACAACATTCAAGGCCTTCACAAAAAAATTGAAAATGTGGCTTATAAACACCTACAGCTGCCAACACTAAAAGATAAGTCTGCTGTGATGTTTGATGTTGTGTTTCAATGTACGGTTTGTTATGTATATATTATTTGTTACATTAGTGCCCTCTTAAATGTCTAACCATGTTTTTTTCTTGTAGATGCATTTTACTGCTTTTTTACATCTTGGCCAGGGGACTACAGATGAAAACTAGCCTTTTGGCTAATTCTGGCTTTTTTAACCATGTGTAATCATGTGTTTTATGAAATTGCATTGTCCCTTTTCAAATAAACTAAACTAAACTAAACTAAACTAAAGTTTCACCGCTTTTGTGGACCATAAACCGCTCACTTTTGCTATGGCTAAAATTTCAGAACCTTGGTCGGGCAGACAACAAAGACAGCTAGCTGCGATTTCAGAGTTCACCACAGACATTCGACATGTAGCGGGCAAACTTAACGTAGTAGCGGACTGTCTCTATCGCGCTGTGGCACCGCCAGAGCACGAGGAGACAGATTACACTGCCTCAGCAGCTGAGCTTTTCTCTAACGCAAACACATATGCAGCACCTATCCATGAAGGGATAGATTATGCAGCCATGGCGGAAGAACAAGGTAGTGATGCGGACGTGCGCGCGCTCCTGTCTGGACCAACAGGGTTAAGGCTGGAGAAAAAAGGGTTGCGCGACGGCGTGCCCCCCCTAATATGCGATGTTTCAACCGGCCGACCTCGCCCGTTAGTACCAGCTGCTTGGCGCCGCCGTATTTTCGACGCAATTCACTCCCTCGCGCACCCAGGTGTGCGCGCCTCGGTCAAAATGGTTGCCGAAAAGTTTGTGTGGCCAGGCCTACGCAAAAACGTAAAAGAATGGGCAAAAACTTGCATTCCTTGTCAGCGCGCCAAAGTACACAGACACACAAAAGCCCCTCTGGAGCCTTTTCCCATCCCTGCTAGAAGGTTCGACCACATTCATGTCGACCTCGTGGGGCCGCTGCCTTCCTCCCAGGGTTTCACACACCTGCTAACAATGACAGACCGCACCACGCGCTGGCCAGAGGCAGTCCCTCTAGCGGCAACTACAGCGGAGGAAGTCGCTCGCGTTTTTCTAACAAATTGGGTGGCACGTTTCGGCGTCCCATCAGACATCACGTCAGATAGGGGGCCTCAATTTGTCTCAGAGCTCTGGTCAGCCATGTCCAACAGTTTAGGGGCAACAATTCACCGTACCACTGCTTATCACCCTCAGGCTAATGGGTTATGCGAGCGTTTTCACAGGTCCTTAAAGGCCGCCCTCAGAGCCTCATTAACGGACACAAATTGGGTAAATAAACTTCCCTGGGTTTTATTGGGGTTGCGTGCGGCACCTAAAGAGGATTTAGACGCTTCCCCTGCAGAATTAGTCTTTGCTCAGCCTATCAGACTACCAGGTGAATTTTTACCAGAAAACCCGGAACCAGGGCACCTCCTAGTCCCAAGGTTTTTAGGCAGTAACGGACCGGACTCTCTCCACGGTCCAGCTCATCACTCCTTTCCACGAGTTTTTGTTCCTCAAACTTTAAAAAACGCCGAGTTTGTTTTTGTTAAGCATGAAGCCCTAAAACCAACGTTACGCCCAGTATACGATGGCCCGTTCAGAGTGCTGGAAAATGGTGATAAACACTTTGTGCTTGATTATGGGGATAGAAATGAAACGGTCAGCATTGACAGACTCAAACCAGCCTTCTTGTTGAGAGACGAACCTGCACAGTTGGCGCGAGCACCTTGGCGAGGCAGACCCCCCAACGAAAAAGTCTCAGCCCCCAGGCAGGGAACAAATAATCTCTCTCCTTCCCACACTGCAGATTCCTCACAGCAAGGTCCAAGCAGGGCGCCTAAACCAACCTACAGCAGCTTTGGGAGAAGATTAAAACCCAGACTGCACAGGGACTGATTACACCACTCTGCAATTTTTCGCTAATTGTGCCGCAACAGTTTAGGACTGACTTATGATTATACTATGCTGTTATGTTTTCACTGAACTCTCTCAGGAGCATGGCTGCTTGAAAGTTTCTTCTGTGGCAACAGCTGTAACACGTAGTATGTCTTAGTAATTACCCTAGACTGTGAATCTTTCTGTGTCCTTTCCTAGTTGTTTGGGGGGCCTGTGGTATACATTACTCATATATTCCATACCTGCATACGTTAGAGCATGTGGAAATGTTTGGAGCAACATATGCAAAGGAACTTCACACCTCCAAAAGGACAAAGGAATCTCACCGCCGTGTGAAGACCAACGACGTCACAGGACGCGGCAGCGACAGACTTGACACCTTCACCCCCTGAGGCGAGGAGAGGTTTTCCCATCACCTCCCAAGACGAAGGGAGGAGTTAACAGGACAATGGGGGGATTAAGATACGGGGGATGTCGACTTGTGTTTTGCATGTCTTTGATGTGTGCCTGTATTTAACCAGCGAGCTGGGCAGAAATCTCCCTCTTATGCCTTCTGCCAAGCTCTGCACCAGATGAGACAAGATAGAAGAGTTGTTCATTAAAGACTCTGTTTTTGATACAAAACCGCCTCGTCATTTCCAGCTCTTCTACACAGTACATCCAAAATGCCCTAGGATGTAAAAAATAATAATTTGGTGTAGGCCAGTGTGCCACCGTCTCATTATTTAATACGAATAAAAACAAGTTTCAGCTCATTATTTCTAGGTCATTTGGCAGTTAATTCAAAACAAAAGTGACTTGTGTTGTTGCAGCTTAATTATGAGATAAAATTAATTGTGAGATAAATCCACAGAGCGAGCAAGGCAATAATCCTTGGATCCTTTTTTGTCTCGTGTAAATAAGGACTCAGTCGGGTGCGTAACGTCACGGGAGTGTGGGCCCGCCTCGCTGAGAATCTGCTGCTACCCCGCTTCTAAAACCTCCTAAAAAAAAAAAACACAGCACACGCACAACACCGTGCTAATGGAGACAGAAGCATTCCGAGCCGTACTGAAGTGAATCGAGCCGTACCGAGGTGTGCTGGGCTAGTGGAAAACAGGCTAAAATCAGTTAAATCCTGCTTACAGAGGAAAGCACTTGCCTTTAAACAGGGGTCTGTTTCTGAGCTACAGGTTGCCACAAAAGAGCTGAAGTCCGAAATTTTAAGAGCAAAACAGAATTATAAATCAGAATTGGAAAGCAAGATGGCAACAAAGAAACTTGGTTCAGCCTGGGCCAGTATGAAAACTATTGCAGGCCTTCAGAGCACAGAGCGCAGTAATCGTGTGTTTTTAGATGGTTTTAATTCAGACACAGAGCTGGCTAATGTTCTTATTGTTTTTATGGTCGCTTTGATTCCTTTGATTTTAACACAGAAACCCAAGATTTGAAACACACACTCAAAGACAATCGGCACTTTAATATTGAGGTGCAGGATATTAAAAGGGAGTTCTGCGCTGTAAAAGTGAACAAAAGTCAGGGCCCTGATAATATATGTGGGCGCTTGGTAAAGTCCTGTGCACATGAACTGAGTCCTGTATTTCATTACATCTTCAATAAGTCCTTACAGACACAACATGTGACCAAGATCTGGAAAGATGCCGTGGTTGTTCCCGTTCCAAAATCCAGCTGTCCTAAAATGGTAAACGACTTTAGACCAGTTGCTTTGACTTCAATTTTAAGGAAAATTTTTGAAAAACTGGTCAGATGTGAGGTCCTAAAGCAGACTGAACATGCACTGGATCCTTTGCAGTTTGCCTATAGGCCTCACAGAGGAGTGGAGGATGCCACTGTCACTCTGCTTAACATGCTTTTTAAACATCTGGATTTTAATGGGACACATGCCAGGCTTTTATTTGTGGACTTTTCCTCCACCTTTAATACAATCCAACCTCATATTTTAGTTGAAAGGCTCCTGCAACGATTTGATTTGAGCAATAATCTGGTGGGTTGGATTCTGGATTTCTTAACCAACAGGACGCAGAGAGTAAGGGTCAATGGTACATTGTCTGACCTAAAGTGCTCTTCTACTGGCTCTCCTCAGGGGTGTGTGTTGTCACCACTACTCTTCATCCTGTACACAAACATGTGTCGGAACAGACATGACAACAGACACATTATAAAGTATGCTGATGATTCAGTTATTGTCAGTCTCCTCCAGGATGGTGAGAGTGGCCACGGCCCAGTAGTTGATGAGTTTGTTCACTGGTGTGAGGATTCCTACCTGCAGCTGAATACGACAAAAACTAAAGACATGATTATTGACTTTAGGAGGAAAACTCTCAGGCACAAAGTCACCGTACTAAAAGGTCAGACCACTGAATGTGTACAATCCTACAAATATCTCGGGACGATTATTGATAGTAATTAAAACTTTGAAGAAAACTGTGAAAGGGTGTGCAAAAAGGGTCAGCAATATTTGCATTGTTTGAGGAAACTTGCACGCTTCCAAATTGACCGAACCATAATGACAATGTTTTATCGGGCTTTTATTGAATCTGTTTTATCCTTTTCTTTAGTGTCATGGTTTGGTCAGATAAAACTGAAACAGAGGAAATCCTTGGATCAGGTAGTTAGATGGTCCGGTCACTTGCTTGGTGAGTCACAGCTGAGCCTGACATCCTTGTACACTAGACAGGTACAGAGGATTGCTACCTCCATTTTAAATGATGACTCCCACCTTTTGCACTGCAACTTTCAGCTTCTTCCCTCAAGACGGAGGTTTGCTGTCCCAAAAAGTAAAACCCAGCGCTACAAAAACAGCTTTGTTCCTGCTGCTGTCAAAGAGTTGAACAAGTTGTAACAATATATTGCACATAATTTAGGTACCTATTTATTAGCTCCATTTTATATTTACTTATTTTCGTAGGATTTTATTTGGGTTCTAAATCTTTTATTGGGTTTTAGACCTTTGAGTTTTTAACCTCTTTGACTAGTCTTTAACTTTTTAATAGGACCCTTCTCTCTTATCTCTGGTTTATCTCTCATCTCTTTGTCTTTATATCCTGATTGATGGAGCCTTGAGTATTTTTATCATGTTTATAGTCAGCTTCATGTTTGCCCGTGTTTGTGCTCATGTTGAATGTAATTGTGGCTTGTAAATATGGATGTCACCAGACTGCAAAACAAATCTACCTACGGGTACAAATAAAGTAACCTGAACCTAATTTAATTTAGTCAATTAAATTCTTATCGACAATTAATCGAAAGTTAATTAATCATTTACATCCCTATTCTATCTATTTATTGTTTTTCGGAACTCTCCTCACCAACCAGACAGCAGGAAAAAACCTCCCTTATTTTGAAATCCAAATGTTGGCATGTTTAGTTTGTCTGAAGGCTGTTGACGGATTAAAGTCACTGACTTCGTGAATTTCGGTCATCTTAACTTGCCAGGTACATAATAATGAACATAAATTAGTTAATATTGTAGTGGCTGGTGAAGTAAATCCTCAGCAATTCATCGGTCACTCTTGCTTTTCCCTACATATGAAGCCTAACTACACCTGTCTGCTAAGCGACTCTTCATTATTGTCCCCGTTACCAGTGGTTTAAAACCACAATAAATGCCTCCACTGCTTACATACCTCTTCTGCTTTTTTCTCCACATTTAAAGTACTTTAATAAGCTCATGCTTCTCTCAGACAATGATGCTAGAGAGATGCTCAGCCTGCCAAGTGGAATGGTCATGCGGGTGGGGTGCTTCCAAAACTCCGACGCACAGATGACTGCTACCCGTGTTGTTCACGTGCATGCTTGTGAAGCATCATTCCTTAATTTATTTTTCTTAAATTTATTTTTCCTTAGAGTGGTGGCACAGTTTCAGGGGTGGCGGCCCGCCACGCGTAAATGTTACCAGTGAAAACCCTGCAATAATATGGATGTTTGTTTTTTTTTTTTCCCCCTAAATAACATGAAGAAAATTGATAAAAGGACAGAGGAAAAAAGACTGATTAAAAGGAAAACCTTCTTCCTGGTTCTATGCGAAATGGAAGAAAATCTTGTCCCATACATGTTACAGTCCCTCACCTTCCCGTCGGGTCCCTCTGTCGTTGCGTCGCTCTTCTACCCTCCTCTCCCGGTCCTTGAACTCCCGTTGCTCTTTCTGCTGTTGGCGCAGCTTTCGGTCCCGTTCCCGCTGGCGCTCAATCTGCTCCAGACGGTCCCTGTGGTCCAAAAGAAAAACCAAGGACTACACTAAAGGGCTATTCAAATCACCCAAAGTTCAACCTTTACAATATCTTAGTCTTTAAAATTACACTACTCACAAAAAATTAGGGATGTTTGGCTTTCAAGTAAAATTTATGGAAAATGTAAAAACTTCACACTACAGTGATATAATATCATGAAAGTAGGGCATTTAAGTAGAAGCATGCAATGGTGAGTTCCTCATTTCAAACAACTTATTGAAATAAAAGCCAACAACAGTAGTGGGTATACCACAACCAAAAATGTCAACGTCTCAATAACTTGTCATGTGCCCTTGAGCATCAATTACGGCTTGACAACGACGTCTCATGCTGTTCACAAGTCGACTTATTGTCTGCTGAGGCATGGCATTCCACTCTTCTTAAAGGGTGGCCCTCAGGTCACTGAGGTTGTGGGGTGCAGGGTTACGAGCCTCTACACAGTGACTCAGCTGATCTCATAGGTTTTCTACTTAAGTCTGGAGAAAGTGCAGGCCACACCATTTAAGGTACCCCAGCCTCCAGAAGCTATTCCCTAATGATGCAACCTCAATGAGCTGGAGCACTGTCATCTATGAAGACTGGATTAATGATTTTATTCAGTAGGGCTGAAACGATTATTCGATGTGGTTGACAACATCAACAATAAAAATTTGTTGACAAAGAATTATTGTCAACAAATCGTTTAATGATAAAGTTTATATGTCTGCCACGGAAATGTTCAGTTGTAACTGCAATGTACGACCAGAACTGCTGCAGGCAGTAGTGTCTCTGTTGTCTCGTATGAGTGAATATTTTCTAGCAAAGAAGAAGAGGATGACAGCATGGCCCTATGGCGCTGAGCATGGCCCTATGGCGCTGAGCATGGCGAAGCAGAAGGAAAAACGTGAAGAAGTGGAGCTAAAAAATAGCAGACCCAGACTTTCTGTAGTATGGGAACATTTCCCAGAAAACAAAAAAAAAAAAAAAACGAAACAAGTAAAATGCAGACTTTGCAAGGCAGACCTTTCCTATCATGGCAGCACTACAGTCAGGGATGAGAATGGGGTTTGGGAGAAAAAGAGGAAACTAAGCTGGGGGTCTTGGGGTACACAGGACCCAGAAGCTAACGAAATCTGGTGTTTTAGAATGCTCAAATGTGGTCTTATATTTAAAGTTAGAAATAAGTACAAACACATTTATAGTTTACCTTTTTAATCTGCTGCTGCATCACATGTGTAAATTTATATCTGAATGGTATGTTGATGTAATAATACTAAATTATATTTTACTACTATTTAATATGTTTAGAACTGACACAGAATTACATTTACATAGCTCTAGAACAGACAAAATAATTTAACCAAGTAAAATAAATTATAAATATTAACAAAATTCCATCACCAAGTCCATCACCCATTTATTAAAATACACTGACATTCTGCAAACATTTTGATTTATTAATGTGTGCATTTGTTAGTGTTACTAGGAATATAAAAAAGTTGCATATTAGTATATTTTAATATTTGAAAGATAATCTAAGAAAGTAAGTAAAACCTAAAAGATGTTTAATATTTTTATGCAATAACCATAGAGAAATTATGTTTACTAATAAAAGCAAAGATATCTTAGGAAAGGCAACCCATCACCACCCATGACAAAAAAAACTTACACATGCATTATGTAACTCCTCTTAGTGAAACAAAAAATGATAAATTATATTCAAAATTCTTAGATTGCATTTCAAATTGTGAGAAAATGTGTAATAACATTTATCTATTAACAATCGATAATCAGCATTCAAATGCAATTAGTGTTTCAAAACAGGCATGACGTCACAACTTACACATGCTATTTCATAACAAATTCATTACGCGAAAATTCTCAAGTACATTACTTATAACGAGAAAAAAATCTTACCTCGGAATGTGTCTTCCGATCACTAATTGCTGTAATCAGGGGTGATTGTGATGAACTTTGATTGACTGGCATCTGAATTTAACCGTGTCCATCGATCGTTTTGAATGCAGCACGAGCGAGTAGTTCGATCTCCTTGTAGCCACAATGTTGAGATGTTTCTGTTTTGAACAGTGTTCAACTAAGGCAACACAACCACGAGATCCATAACTCAAGAAATCGTTGCAATAAACACACTGGGCTTTCCCTGGTACTTCACATTTCGCTATGAAGTCGGCCATTTTTTAAACCACAACTTCGGTATTTTTACCGATCTTTACAGTCATTGACACAGTTTTTTCGAGCCACTCCCAACGAAACTTGTTCCTTATACCTTTGTCGATTTCTAAAATTCTTGTTACCTCCGCCAAGGAGGTTATGATTTCATCGGCGTTGGTTTGTCTGTTTGTTTGTCTGTCTGTCTGTTTGTTTGTTAGCAAGATAACTCAAAAAGTTATGGACGGATTTTCATGAAATTTTCACAGATTGTCAGAAATGGGGTATCCTACAGATGATTAGATTTTGGTGGTGATCTGGATCACCGTCCACAAGAAAACCGCCATTACGGAAAATGACATTTTCGTCAATAACTACTGAACCACTAATTCTATCATTGTGAATCCAATTGCTAGTCATATGTTTTCATGGTCAAGGAATCTGAAAACGTACACACAAACACTGTATGGGGGGAACTGTGGCGCTAAACCGCCATTACGGAAAATGCCATTTTCGTCAATAGCTACTGAACCACTAATCCTATCATTGTGAATCCAATTGCTATTCATATGTTTTCATGGTCAAGGAATCTGAAAACGTACACACAAATACTGTATGGGGGGAACTGTGGCGCTTGGCGGAGGTCTGCGCTCTCCAAGTGCTTTTCTAGTTTTGTTGTCTTTCGTGAGTTTTAGGTTCACCATTTTCACGAAATCGGGAAAACTCAGTTGACTGAACTGTCCGCCATTTGCATTTCGCTCCGCGTGTTGGATATGACAAAGGAATAACAAAATCGCCGATTGGTTGCTTCAATAAGTATCAGCCAATCAGTGGCCTTGTTACATTACATTACTGATCTCGCTGGGTAGAGCGTTCTGCGCGGTGGATTTTAGCAGCCGATCAAAAATACGACTCGCCGCTCATAACAGACCCCCCCCCCCCCCCAAAAAAAAAAAATTCTCCTCGAACTTAGACGATTCACGAGAATGACCCTAGACATGATCAAATCCGAGGAGTTCCGCGGATTCGCGGAGGATTCTCATCCCTGTACAGTGATACATGAGCATCTGAAATGACGGCACCCGGGAGCAGTGACATTAACGTCTGCTTGGTAAGTTTTAGTAAGTAAAGAAAGTTAGCACTGCTTATTTTCAATGGCCAACTGTTTCCAGCTTTAGAAAAATGACAAAACTGTTAGTATGTGCTGTTTATGTGAGCTTACCTGTTTGACAATAAGCTCTCTGTTTGCTGAGGGCTGAGCTGTCATGGCTAACGTGTCGAATGCAGTAAACGACTGAATTACAGGAGTCACTATCTCTTTTTCTTCTTTGTTAAAATGAGCCCTCATTCTGAATATTAGTGCATCTGGGTTAATTAGAATATCCCAGTTTGTAATTTAATAAATAAAAACAGACAACCATAATCGCCAAAATTAAATCAAACTGCTTGAACTATCACTCTTAAGTGCAGTGAATACTGAATACAGGGATGGCAACAGGAAATTCTGATTTCAGCTGAAATCTAATTTGGTCGATTGACTTATGGGGGGGCCGGGGAGGCGCAGTCCCCCTGAAGCTGGGAGGTTTTCAGTAAAACAGAAGTAATTTAGACTGAAAAAAATGATTAAAAAAAAATGAAATACTAGACTTAAATAAATCATTAAATTTAATGAAAAGTTAACTAAAGGCCCTTTTCCACTAGCACGCTTTAGCGCGACACGGGACGGCTCAGCACGCTTTGTACGCTTTTCCATTAGCCCCAACACGGTTTAACAGCCGCGATTCTCAGCCCCGCTCCAGGGCACGGTACAGCAGTGCTGAGCTGGGCCGTGTTGTGACGTTAACAGACTGGTCACCGCTGATTGGTCAGGTCGTAACCGGCGCTGATTGGTCAGGTTGTAACCACCCCTCTCCTCCTCCTCCTCTGCCGAATCTTCACGACCTTCTCAATAAAGTTTTTAAAAAAAAAAAAAAAAAAAAAAAAGAATCTTCATGACCGCCATTACTCAGCGCGCAACCACTGTTGGCGGTTTATTTTCAGTGTATTGCTGTGCTATTTTCATTTATTCTCTACCAAAAATGGCTTTGCGTAATAAGGGTGTTCCATGGACCAATAAGGAGCTGCAGTGTCTGCTTACTGCATTCTCAGACGAACGCATCCAGCGTGAGTTAGACGTTGCCGCCCGGAATGAAAAAATATACCGGGAGGTCTTGACATCGGAGTCCTTTAACGGTGAGTTTTAATTTTTTTTTATTGTGTGTTTTTTCGCAAATATATTCGGTAAGACGCTCAGTTTATTTATGCAATAAAAAAGCTATTCATTTGTGGATGATGATCGCTCTGCAGCAGCACACTGCGGACTCACGCTTTTCTTTTAATTATTCATGTGAACAATACGCTGAAATAAGCTTATGTAATCTTGTTAAAAACTATTGTCTTTTCTGTATATCTTGCACTTTAGTGCTGTATTTTATTGTGTGCATTTTCCTTGTAGAATCATCCCACGCGTCCGCCGCGCCAGCCCGCCCGGATTCTCCAATGTGAATCTGTCCCGCCACCAGGCGCAAAATCTATTCAATGATAAATATTTGCAACATTTAAATGAGGTTGCAGAAAACGCGAGGGTATCCCAGGAGCTGGCAGAGACGGCTTCATTCAACCGAGCCTTCCTGACCCAGAGCTGGCAGAGACGGCTTCATTCAACCGAGCCTTCCTGACCCAGTTTGGGAAGCTGGTGTAGAGGCACTCAGTGGTCAGCGTGTATAAAATTTCGATTAACCTTCATGTTGTGTTGCAAATTTTTTTTTTAATTTCAATATTTTGTATATAATAAAATGGAATTGTTTTTGAAAGTGTGGTTTGTCTGTTATAACACTGAATTATAAAACAGTATAATTACATAGAAATTCCATTGCCTAGTCTGATGAAAATGATACTGATCATCCTGTCAGGGGTCAACCATCATAAAGATAATGTAATTTTTAACTAGACCAAAAAACAAATGTTTTTGTAAGCTTTCTGTTCTTTTTATTGAAATATCATAAAAAATTAGCACCACATGATCCAGTTCTAAACTTTGGGTACATTTTTTATGTTAACTTATAAGAAGTTGCACAGTTGGACTTTAAAATGCAGCAGGAGAGACTGATCAAGCTTACAAGTCAAAGTAGGTAAAAAAGTAAGTATATGTAAATTGAATGTTCTATCGGCATTCCAAATTCAGAGAATTACAATACTTTAGAAGGAGTGTAGCATCATCTAAACGGAAAATACTAATACTGTTGTTCCAAACGACCTGAAGGTGAAAAACATGAATTTTTTTTATTCAGTACATCCAAAATGCCCTAGGATGTAAAAAATAATACAATTTGGTGTTGGCCAGTGTGCCACTGTCTCATTATTTAATACGAATAGAAACAAGTTTCAGCTCATTATTTCTAGGTCATTTGGCAGTTAATTCAAACCAAAAGTGACTTGTGTTGTTGCAGCTTTTTTATCAGAGAGTTTCTCCAGTTTTGGAGCATATAATCATCCGTCCCTTACATTAAATAACAGCAGATAGATTGGCAAAGGATACACAATTGTGTTGCTGTTGCCCAAAACCGCTGTGACCCACTGCTTGTGGTGCTACCTTTCATGTGTGTGCTTTTTATAAATATTCACACGTTTTTGTAAGTACAAGTGGGATAGTATTAAATTGAAATATAACATATTTCTAATAATGTTTGCTTTTTGCAAATATTTACACTTATTTTGAAAGTAAAAGTTGGATAGGATTAAATTGACATAACACATTTCTCAATAGTGACAGTACTAGTATATGGAGGAATTCTGGGTCATATTAGCATCTGCTCTTCATCATAATGGGTTTGGGCGGGGGGGGGGGGGGGGGGGGGTGTCTAATCATGTGCCATGGAGGGCCAAGACCCTGCAGGCTTTACCTCCAACCAGTGTCTTCAACAGCAGATTCGACTGAACTTCTTCCACTGACTGATCAGTGATAAAACCTGCTGAAGAGACTGGGTAGAAGAGAGAACCTGCAGGGTCTTGGCCCCCCATGACACATGATTGGAAGCCCCCGGATTAGGTTTAATTGGATTTAACATTTTAACACAAACTGCTTTATGGTTCATAATTCTGTTGACAGACTTACACCAAACCAAAAGTGATTTCTCAAACTGCTGGATTATTCTTAGCTTTTCCAATCTTTCAGTATTTAATTTATGCCACATGGTGGTAACCTTCACATATAAAAAAGAGACATCTGCAAAAACTTCATAGGTTTATTGTCAGTGCAAATCCCAGTGCAATACAACATGAATGCATATCTAGTACATTGTTGATGCAGAGAATATATATTTCTACAGTACATGTTTCCATGTATATTTCTACAGTACATGTTTCCATGTTGATGCAGAGAATATATATTTCTACAGTACACGTTTCCATGTAAACTTGTGACTGCATTATTTTAATTGCTTTTAATCCTAGATCAAGTTTGTTTTGGCCTAAAATGCATGATAACTGTCAAATATATCTTATTATACCTAACTCAGTAAAGTTCACTTTTTGAATATATATTTTGTGGCTAATATTAACCTGGCGATCAAATTGTGTCAGCTGATCGTTTTTTTCTATGATACCATCTCAGAATCTGCTGCAGAAGCAGGTAAGTCCATGATGTCTCAACAGTCTCTCCATGATTTTCAAGCAGATCAGAGCAATTTGTTGTACAGGAAATAAAACATTTCTATAGACATTCTTAAGCTCAATACTGCTCGTTTGTGAAGATGTGTTGACATCAGTGACAGGCTGATCACATCCGTGACAGGCACGCCCAGAGCGAATGAAGCAGTAATTTCCCCACAACAGAGCCATCTGAAACACACACACAGCGTACATATTTTAGTACCTAACAGCGAAAACTTGCAGACATTAAAGTGTAGCACAACGTACTTATAGCAAACAAGCATTAGCAACCATTAGCTTACCGTCATATACGACCTAGTTTGTATCCTCACGCCTTTGGCTCTCCCAGAAGCCGCAGAAATATTCCAGAGTGTTTTCATCTCGCTGCCTGTACCCTTGTCTGGCGGTCCTTTTTGGCGTTTACGGTGAAAAAAGCCACAGACCGAGGAGTGGCCTTGTACAGCTATGTGTTATGTTTTGCTTGGGTCTTCTCAATAAAGTTTTGGGAAAAAAAATGTTTTGCTTGGGTCGTGTGCGTTACGTCACAGGAGTGTGGCACCGCCTCGCTGTTATAAACCCACCCACCCTAGCACAACACCCATGCCCAACACCGTGCTAATGGAGACAGAAACATTCCGAGCCGTACTGAAGTGAATCGAGCCGTACCGAGGTGTGCTGGGCTAACATATTTAACAGTTCTATAAGAGTTTATTACACTATTTACACTGGTCACCAAGTCACTTCTAATGTGAAACTTTCTTCCTTTTGGCAGCAAGCTGTGTCAGTCTGTGAACTTTGAACTTCATCTCCTTTTCTGGTTTCTTCAGAAATTGTCCGAGTGTTTCTGTTACCTCGTCAAACTTTGAGCCAATTTTCACCTTTACCGTCACTTTTCTCTCAAGCCAATTCCATCGGAACTTATTTTTGACACTTTTGTCTATTTCTAGCACTGATGACTCCTGATCCTTCGATAAAAATCTCATAATTCTGCTGAAAACAATACCGAAAGCTCAGAATTCCAACACGAACCAGGGATGTGATTTGGGGTTGGGAAATTATCTGAAAATTCAGCAGGGGGTCTGGGGGACATAGTCCCCCAGCGGGGTCCGGGGCAGAGCCCTGGTGGGGGGTGGGGGGTCAAGGGGGGCAAAGCCCCCCGAAGCTCCTGGGTTTTTATGATTTTTAAGTACCAGAACTGTGCTTAAATGACATAAAACAAACAGCTGAATGCCACTTATTACTGTATAATATTGACTTATGTTCCAAGAAGATAGCATTCCTAAAATATTCCAACTGTAGCGGTTTGATTAAACCCCCCACAACACACAAACAGAACATAGAGACTCAGATCAATATGTAGATGTGCTTGTTAGCCTCTTTGTCTGACACTTGGAGCGAGGTCTAGCTAATCTGCCCATTGTGATATATGTCTTACAAATGCAAATACCTCCTGCCTGTTCTGTTGTCCCTTTGATCATTCTAAACTGTGGGGTACGTCTCTTTGATGTATTGTTATGATCAAGTATTTAAGGTGCAACTCTGTAACGCAATCCCTCTCTCTCTCAATCTGACTTCAACCCTGCTGCAGGACACAGATTTTGTGTCCCCTCTTCACTGAGAGCCTGAGGAATTCGGCTTCAGCCTGCTCACACTATGGCTGGAGCCGAGTTCCCGTGACGGCGGTATGATTAATAAAACCTGCTTAAAACCACAGCATCACTGCTTATTTTTTCATGCCGCCGCACTGGTGACCCCTCGAACACGCACACGTTTTGTGCGAAAGCAACCTTCCGAGCTGGACAACCACACAGCTGCGTTGGTGGCCCCTTGAAGACGCACACGTTTTGTGCAACGCAGCCTTCTGTTTTGGATGGCCACGCTGGCGAACCGACGCTGAAAAAAACGAGCGGCCACCGAACGCAACACCCGGGCATGAATGCTCCGTCGCCTGAGATCTGCACAACCACGCTGGACCGGCCGCTCTCACTGAGAGCGCACGCACCTCGTCCTCTCTCCACGACGGCAACCTCCAGGGCCGACGGGGAGCGCAGCACGTGGAACTGAACGCACCATGGCCGCACGAGCGACAACGATCGTCTCCTCCCTCTCACCGCTCCAACGCAGCTGCACGAGCCCGGGGCACAAAGATCGTCTATTGCCTCTCAACGCTCCAACGCACCATGGCCAAATCTACAGCAACAGCTCAACCTGGATTTTATTGGCGCCGTCTGCGCTGATCTCCGCCAAGTTTCTGCACCCTGACTCACCACTCCAGCGGCCCACCCACGCACTGAACCCCCGCGCACGCCATCGGGGAGTTACAAGGACGGCGCATCACGCATGGGACAAGTAATGGCTCCACAGACTGCCTTCCTCCTTCGCCGCTGCCTTTCAGGGCTGCTCGCTCACCTGAGGCACGCATGCAGCATACTGGAAGGATTTGTTAACAGTCTCAGCCACGCCACAGACCGCCATCGTCCTCCGCCGCTGCCCACAGAACCTTCAGGGTTGCTCGTTCACCTGAAGCAAGCACGCAGCTCGCCACTGGATTTTTTAATGGTCTTAGCCACGGCACAACGGGATTTCAGCCGTCAGCTGTTCCCGGGAGCTTTGGGGTTGCTTCAGCACCCAAAGCCAACAGTCCCCCTGCTTTGTTTACTTTTTCTCTTACAGCCGCTCCTGCTTTTCTTCATGGCCACGAGAGGAGTCAGAGACTAATTTTTCTTCTTGTGGACCGCTGCACGTTCAACGGGACCAGCCCTTCGACATTGCGGACCCACAAGCAATTTTTGCGCGGCTCAGGACGATTTCACAGCTCCTGCCGGCACTTACTACCCCTCCCCTCCCTCCCCCTCCGCCTGCAGCGAGCTTCTCCCACAGCTCGCTCACACAGATGGATCATCGAGGTCGCGGCCCCCTACCGTTTCCCTCTTGGGGGGGAGCGTGTGTGGCGGTTCGTTTTAACCCCACAACAGACTAAGGACACTCAGCCCTCTTTTCTCTGTTTTCCTGCTACACTACTGAGATGCAATGTGCCATTCATGTATTTGTGATGCAAACATGCATGTATTGTGATGTAATGCGCCATTCTGTATAGTGTGCATATGGCTTGTCCTTACTGTGCTTTTTCTGAGCATCTTGCATATGTAGATGCGCTTTGGTGTATTAATGTCTACAGGTAGACGAGTTTCTTCTGTCTCACCTATGTGATGTTAATCGTTGCCTTTCATGCATGGTATTCACATCGCGGAGCAGCAAACACTTTTGGTGCGACTACCCCCCACCCTCCTGCACAGAGCTTTTCCCTGCTCGCTGCCCAGACTGCAACATCGAGGTCACGGTCCCCTACCGTTTCCCTCTTGGGGGGGAGCAGTGTAGCGGTTTGATTAAACCCCCCACAACACACAAACAGAACATAGAGACTCAGATCAATATGTAGATGTGCTTGTTAGCCTCTTTGTCTGACACTTGGAGCGAGGTCTAGCTAATCTGCCCATTGTGATATATGTCTTACAAATGCAAATACCTCCTGCCTGTTCTGTTGTCCCTTTGATCATTCTAAACTGTGGGGTACGTCTCTTTGATGTATTGTTATGATCAAGTATTTAAGGTGCAACTCTGTAACGCAATCCCTCTCTCTCTCAATCTGACTTCAACCCTGCTGCAGGACACAGATTTTGTGTCCCCTCTTCACTGAGAGCCTGAGGAATTCGGCTTCAGCCTGCTCACACTATGGCTGGAGCCGAGTTCCCGTGACGGCGGTATGATTAATAAAACCTGCTTAAAACCACAGCATCACTGCTTATTTTTTCATGCCGCCGCACAACAAGCATTATCCATCACATGCTTTAACACTTGATCAAATCAAAATCAGTTAATTTTATCTATTCCATAATAGAAATAAAATTCCATAATACCATTACTTTTTATAATTTCAGCATTCATTTCAGATCACCAGTTTCAATCTCCATTGAGACTTGAGCAGTTCATTTTGCACAATCACTGATGTAGCCAAGTCTTAGAAATATTCAAAAGTTATGAGTCAATGTCCACTGTGCACTGTCAATTTCAAACTGTTTGGAATCATAAAAGGGGATGGTTAACTTTTATTACCGTTTGCTCCCCCACGCAGCCCAGCTCATACAGCCGCTGTACGCTGCCAGTAACAGAGAGTTAATGGCTCTCCACCTGGCCATACGCCACTTCCAGTCCTGCCTGAAAGGGCGCAGCTTCACTGCGTTCGTGGACCACAAGCCGCTAACGTACTTAACGTACTTTATCTTCCTGGAAGATAAAATAAAGCGGAATTCGGCGAATTAGCAGAAAATCACATCCCTGAGAACATGCCGCCATGAATTTTTGAAAAAGCATACAACGAGCCATTTGATTGGTCCAATCGTTTGCAACTATCCAATCGCAGGACTGTCAAGCTACTGCAATACAGCAGTAGCTTGAACACAACACATCCGGGTTATCGCGGGAGACGACTTCCGGGGAAGCACCGAGCGCTTATGTAATCGTGTTGATTTTCGCTAAAATCGGTAACAATAAGGTACCTTACCCCCCCCTAAAATTTTCTCAACGGATTTAGACGAGTCACAGAAATGATCAATTTGAAAATAAATCAGCGGAAATCCGCGGATCGGCAGAAAATTGCCATCCCTGTGAATATGAAAGTTTACCTTTTTGAACTATGTTGTTAAAAAATGCTCTTATCGAAAACTTCCACTTAATGTTATTTTGTGGATTGGAGCAGATGAGTAATTCAGCTGTAAGAAATTTAATCAATTGTTTAATTGACATTAGGCATTATGCTGTCTGTGATAAACTGATATATAACCTTAAGCTTGTGATAATTAATACAGCTTTATTGTTTTTTTTGTATTTAGCTCTGGAAACTGCTTATAAAATGTTATAGTAAAGCAGGGACTGATAAGGTGATTTTCACAGGTGTGTAGGCTTAAACAGCGGGTGAGGTAAAATATTGCATATATTGCATATACTGTATATACAGTACATATTGCATATATTTCTGTATTGGCCACACAGGGCCAATACTGAAAAAAACTTTAAAGGTGACGGACAGAGGAAAACTCAAAATCGCTAAATCATATCTCAAATTGTTGTCTGAGACGAGCTAATTGGAACCCCACATGTTTTGGTGTCAACGTATGTCGCATAAGGTGACAATGCGCTCTTGAAGTACGCTGTTGTGGAGAGCTGTCTGACCCAGCCAAGATCAGCAGCTAAAATGGCCGCTGACTGTGTGACGTCAATTCAGTGTGTCACACAGTCAGCGGACATTGCTTTTTTTTTTTTTTACTTTTTTTACATTTTAAAATCGGCGATTACGGATATTTCTCGGAATACTTTTGGATTACAAATAGATTATTTATTAACATTAGGATTTCAGGAATCGAATTAATTATGGTTTGTCGTTGTGTTGTGTACGGGTGCGACGTTATACCAGAGGAGCATGCTGTGAGTGTTTTTGAATGTCCCGTCCCTGTGAATATCAGAACGGCCTGGGTGAAATTCGTTCAGAAAACGCAAAAAAAAAAGGACTTATGTCGGTAAAACACCAAAAATGTGCAGTATAGATTTCGTTGACAGCGATTTCGAGAATAAGATGCAATTTGTGTCACAACTCGCCGCTCCTCAGCGGTGTCAGCTGGGCGCACACCTGCCCCTCGTCAGCACATCCATTCACACACACCTGCTTGTTGAATAAAGCTGTTAAATCTATCCTGAGCCTGCGTGCGTGTTTCCTGGGCCAGACATGTCAATTTGAAATGAAATTTGCCAAAAGATTGCTGATAAAGAAAACGGCTATTCCAACTATATATGCCTCGATTTCCAAGTGTGACTCTGAGAACGGGGTCAGTGACAGTTGCGATCAACTGTCAGAACACTTAAAGGAAACAGGGTAATTTTTTTATTTTTAATATTCACTGCAAATGTTTACTAAACATCTTAAATGAATTCCAAGCCATGGTTTGCATTGCCTTACCAACTTATCAAATATTAGCATATTAGGGTGTTCATACTCATCAAATATGAAGTATTCAGTGCTGTATAGGGAGGTGGTTGTGCCTGTTTGATCAATTTATATTTCTATGTATGTAATCCAATTTGAGACCTCTGGGATAAAATTATGATCTACTTTTTTTGCAGATTTTATCAACTGTCACTCAATGTTGA
The DNA here is from genome assembly GCA_020510985.1 of Pholidichthys leucotaenia. NCBI lineage: Eukaryota > Metazoa > Chordata > Actinopteri > Cichliformes > Pholidichthyidae > Pholidichthys > Pholidichthys leucotaenia. The sequence goes on along the minus strand of CM035843.1, from coordinate 200,636,393 downwards.
TGTTTCTGACCAAGCAGAGGAACCTGATGAACATGACTTTTATGTAAATCCAAATTTATACCATAAAATGGTAGAAAAATTATTGAAATGTATATGACATGCGACTTTGATGAATGCTGAGCTATGAGAACTATAACATTGACATGAACATTAAGAAACTCAATATATGATTTTACAAAACTTTATTTAAATAACATTGTTCACAAATCTAATCTTGGTAGGCAAAATCCCTTGTAGTGATGACATGGGAAGGTTTCTCTGATGAGGCTCGTCGCACAGGCAGGCATCGCCCTCACTTCTTCTCCCAAAAAATCCCCAACACTATGAATCTGTATCGCCTGAAAAATATGGGGTTGGCATTGATTATTCTGTTTGCATTGATTATTGAATGTATTGAATGGTTTCTTCATAATTCATCTGGGAAATTAAATCAAATGAATAAATATTGTTTATAAACTCACTCGTGTGGACGATGACGGCCGCTCATCTCTCATCAGCTCCAGCTGCGCACAGACCAGCAGGTGCTAATCAGCGGCTGAGAAGATGACATGTCATCAGGCAGCGAGTGACCAATGGGTAGTTTTATTTTTAAAATTAAGTGTGTGACCATGCATGTCGCCAAAGAAAAATATTTGTAAGCATCTTTTACCTAGAAATATCTTACAGCTGATCGTAAACGTGTTCTTTTCCCGTCCGTGTTGCGTCTCTCCTCTCCCTCTGCCTCGAACAAATAAGGCTGACAGGCCACACACCACCCAAAACGTCTTCATTGTCAATGTAATCATTTGTAATCATTTATATTGAGGTCGTCAAAGTCCAGCTGCGCACAGACCAGCAGGTGCTAATCAGCGGCTGAGAAGATGTAGCGAGTGACCAATGGGTAGTTTGATTTTTAAAATTAAGTGTGTGACCATGCATGTCGCCAAAGAAAAATATTTGTAAGCATCTTTTACCTAGAAATATCTTACAGCCGATCGTAAACGTGTTCTTTTCCCGTCCGTGTTGCGTCTTTCTCCTCTCCCTCTGCCTCGAACAAATAAGGCTGAATACCCCTCTCAGCACCACCCAAAACTACTTCATCTTCAGATTCTTCGTTGTCAATGTCATCATTTATATTGTGGTCGTCAAAGTCGAGAAAGTAATCGCTGTCGGAATCACTTTGCTCTTGTTCAGCCATTTTCTCGGCCAAACCGAATTGACGTCACGACTGCCTGCACCTATCAGGAGATGGCGGTACTGCAGCATCACTGAGTGAAAAATGGGCTATGACCATTTATTGTCATTTATGGAGGATGGTGACACATATTAAATCAGGGGAATGGGCTGAATGTAATATTTTCATACAATCATTTGATTTGTTCAATAAAAAAATGTCACTGTCCGTCACCTTTAAAATCTTTCAGATACAAATCACAAAATGCAATCAGTTCTTTTAAAGAAGACTTGCTGAAGCAAGACTGGACAAAAGTCTATGTAAGCCTATGACACATTTATGAACATTGTAACCACTCTTTATGAAAAAAATTGTCCATTAGTAAAGAAAAGCTAAAACATAAATTTGTCGACAAGCCATGGTTAACCAAAGGATTACAAAAGGCGTGTAAAAAGAAAAATTCATTATATAAAGCTTTTCTAAAGAAAAGGACAAAAGAAGCAGAGCAGTGGTATAAAACATACAAAAATAAGTTAACATATATAATGAGATGTAGTAAAAGAGACTATTACAGTAAAGAATTGAAGAAAAACAGAGACGGTATTAAAAATACATGGACAATACTTAACAATATTCTTGGAAAAAAACAGAAATACAAGCTACCCAACCAATTTAAAAAAAAAAAAAAAAAAAAAATAAAACGACTCAAGAGTGTGAATGCAGCTTCACCTGCAGATGAATTTAATAACTTTTTTGTTAACATTGGTCCTAATTTGGCTCGAGAAATACCCATTACGGCACCTACAGGTGACACAATAAGCAAAAACAATGCTATAAAAGAGTCCATTTTCATAAAGAACACAGATGAGAGAGAGGTCATTGAACTTGTTAAATCATTTAAAAGTAAAACATCTACGGACTGTGATGGTATTGACATGCTCTTAGTCAAAACTATTACCGAATGCTTAGTGAAACCACTGAGCATTCAGTGGTTTCACTGAGCATCACTGTGTATGCTCAGTGAAACCACTGAGCATACACAGTTACAGAGTAACCTGTCTCTCCAAACAGGTATATTTTCCCAATGAAAACAGCTAAAGTAATTTCGATATATTCCGACATGAATTGACCTTCCTGTGGTAACGTATCGTCACTTCCTGTGTTGCTGACTGTCTGTGGTTTGCTCTCCTTGTTTTCCCGAGTATTTTGCCTTTAATTGTATTTTAATCACTTTTTTCCATCTACTGTTAGCTCTCACTTCTGTTTATCAAGTATCTTGCACCTGGGTGCGCACTCAGTGTCATCTAATCATCCTCTTTAGCCTTCTGTTCACCTTTCATCGGTGTTTTTGTTAGCTTCGGGTTAGCCACTAGCTATGGCTACCAGCTCTCCTTCCTCTCCTCCTCTGGTGTGCTCTCTCTGTCAGATGTTTAGCTACACCTCTGCCTCTTTTAGTGATAACGGTAAATGTAATAAATGTTGTCTTTTTGAGGCGCTCGAGGCGAGGTTGTCTGATTTGGAATCCCGGCTCCGCTGCATTGAAACACCGTCTGCGCCAGTTAACTTTGACGGAAGTCCCTAAGCGGCAGCAGAGCTTCCTAGCATAGGGCGGCCCGTTAGCGTTAGTGGTCCTCCAGCTCTCCTCAGCAGCGAAGAGACTAGGTGGGTGACGGTGAGAAGGAAGCTTAGCCGCAAAGCCCCGGTACACCACCAACCTGTTCTCGTTTCTAATCGTTTTTCCCCGCTCAGCGACACACCCGCTGAGGAAAAAACTCTGATCATTGGCGACTCTGTAGTCAGAAACGTGAACCTAGAGACTCCAGCGGCCATAGTCAAATGCATTCCTGGGACCAGAGCAGGCGACATCGAGTCAAATTTGAAAATGCTGGCTAAAAGTAATTGTAAATACTCCACAATTGTTATTCACGCCGGCATTAATGACATCCGTCTCCGGCAGTCGGAAGTCACGAAACTTAATGTAGAATCGGTGTGTGACTTTGCCAAAACAATGTCGGACTCTGTAGTATTCTCTGGGCCCCTCCCCAATCTGACCAGTGATGACATGTTTAGCCGCTCGTCATCCTTGAACCGCTGGCTGTCTGTGTGGTGTCCTGCAAATGACGTGGGCTACATTGACAATTGGAGCTCATTTTGGGGAAAACCTGGTCTTATGAGACGAGACAGCGTCCATCCCACTTTGGATGGTGCTTCTCATTTATCTAACAATCTGGCATCATTTTTATCCAAATTTCCAAAACCTTGACAACTCAAGAGTTTGGACCAGGAAGCAGAGTCACAGTCTTACACGCCTCTCTGCAGCTCCTCTTCATCTGCCACCCCTCAGCTTAGCCCCTGTCTTCCCCATCAGAGAATCACTGTCTGCTCCCTCCAAAGCAAATAAAAATATAATGTATAAGCATTGCAAAGTGATTAAACAAAAAGTTGGTAAAACTCAAATTAAACACGAAGCCTCTAAATTTAATGACTTGGCCTCTGTTCCTCCTCATAATTTAAAAATTAAATGCGGTTTATTAAATATTAGGTCTCTAACTCCCAAGTCTCTGCTAGTCCATGATCTGTTAACCCCTTCCACTCTGGTCAATTTCCCTATAAACGCCTAAAAATAACGTACCCAAAGTAAATCAAAAGCTGTTCTTCAACCCTTTGCAGCATCTTCATGGGCTTGGTCTCATTTAAAAGAAAACACTTTGAATTTTTTGGCAAAACAGTCATAATCTCTCGAAGTGCTCCTGCCACTGAGTAACAGTCATCTAAACATACTGAACTTGAAGAAAATAAATTTTGCCTGGGTGTTTTTTTTGGATACAAATGCTTGCAAATAACACACAGCTGTCAGATCCGGGCTGGAAAATGCAACAGAAATGTAGAACCAAGTGTTATCCAGCTGAGGTCAAAATTTTGTAACAATACCACAAAAAATGAATATATTACACAGCTTTCTTCACAGGTTGTTCCCAGGTGTTTTTGAACTGTGCCAAATTGTGCCAAATGGCACAGTTTGGAAAAACGTCTAACTTTTGAATGATTCAATATAGAAGCTTGATGTTGGGCTCTAATGAAAGGTGACACTCAGGGCTGTGTGTGTGGGGGGGTTGTTTATTCATTCATGAATGAATGAATGAACAAACAAGCCCCCACACACAAAGAAGCATGCCACGTAAAAAATGTGTGGCTTTTTTTTTTACAAGAAAAAATAACCTACAGTGCACTAAAAATTATACTAAAATACCTGTAATGTAGAAAATAACAACTCCCCCCCCCCCCGCTACAGAGGACGGACATCGCCCATCGCTACATGACAGACCGCGGGGACGGTGCGCCGCAGTCTACAATGCACAGTTGTACTAAAATATCTGCAATCCGCTACAGAAGAGTAGTGGGGGGGGGGGGGGGGCCTTCACGGTCTGGACGCGGCGCACGGACCGGTCCGTCATGTTGAGATGACGCACAGTTGTAATTTACCGATCGGTCAAAAGTCATTTTGATTACAATTTTCAGGGATAAAGAATAATTTAGCTTATAACACTTACCTGTCCACAACAGCAGTGTCGCTAGCGAACATCTCTTCCTCGTTGTCAGATGAACATGACGCTGGTCCGCTTGTTACGGACTCGTGGTTCTGGTCACGCGATCCGGTCAAACCATGATTCCATTATTGCGGTTTTGCGCTTCCATGATTGCGGTTTTGGCAAACGATTTTTCAAAACAAATAAGAACAGTAGTAAGAAAAAAAGACTGGCGAACGCGTGTGTGTCACCCAGCGGCTTACACAAAACAGATTTTACGCACGGGACGTACGCTTTCAATTGTCGAAGTTCTCTGCTTCAATTGGCTGGCTGTATTCGCAGCCGTTGGTAGGCGGGTCCTTCTTGCTAGGTTTTCAGTCATTGGTTCTTCAAGGTTTCAGAAACCCAATTCAAGGCTCTTATTAGTCGAATGAGAGGTCAATCAAATCTAAACCAATCAAAGCACTCCTTTGGCTTTCTGTTCGCGGCTGTGTCTGCAGCTTTTTTTTTTTTTTCAGTGCGCCCTAGGATGCACAGTGTGCGCCCTAGGACGCAGAGACGTGACCGCCCGCGGTATCCTGGAGTGCAAGAGGTTAATTGATCATCAGATTGATTTAATATCCCTTACAGAGACTTGGTTAGGGCAAGAGGATTATGTTGGTTTAAATGAATCAACTCCCTCTGGTTATTTAAACTGTCAAAATCCCAGAAGTTCTGGTCGTGGAGGAGGAGTAGCAACAATTTACCATTCCAAATTACTAGTTAATGTAAAGCAAAAAACATGTTATAATTCCTTTGAGGGCCTGGTCCTCAGTATTGGGCACTTTAGCAATTTTAGGCTAAACCCAATTTTATTTGCCATAGTTTATTGCCCTCCATCAAACTACTCAGAATTTTTATCCGAATTTCCCAAATTCTTAGCTGATTTAGTGCTGAAATTAGATAGAATAATTATAGTAGAGGACTTTAATATACATGTAGATGTAGATAGTGATTGCCTTAATGTGGCATTTAATTCAATATTAGACTCGATGGGGTTTTCTCAGAAGGTAGGAAATTCTACTCATTATCTCCACCATACGTTGGACCTTGTTCTGACATATGGCATAGAAACAGTAAATCTGGTAGTGTCTCCTCATAACCCTGTACTGTCAGACCATTGTCTGTTAACCTTTGATTTTACTATTTCTGACTATCTGGCTCCTAAAGAAAAATATTACTACAGTAGACGCCTCTCAGATGATGTTGTTACCAAATTTATGCAGATTGTTTCCTCTATGCCATATGTCAACACAACAGAAATAAACTATAGAGAGCTTGCTCCTTCTGTAATTGATAGCATGGTAGATAAGTGTTACAGCTTCTCTGCATCAGACTCTAGACTTGGTGGCCCCCTTAAAAAACAAAAAGTCTAATCAGAGATTTCTAACTCCTTGGTTCAACACAGAAACTCGTAGCTTAAAACAGAAGACTCGTCAATTAGAAAGAAAATGGCGCTCCACTAATTTACATGAAATCTATTTAGCTTGGAGAAATCATCTTTTAATTTATAAAAAATCTCTTAGAAAAGCTAGAACGAGTTATTATTCTGCATTAATAGAAGAGAACAAGAATAATCCCAGGTTTCTTTTCAGTACTGTAGCCAAGTTGACAAAGAGTCAGGACTCTGTCAATTGTAGCATTCCCTTAGAGCTTACTAATCAGGACTTTATGAACTTTTTCAATAATAAAATTTCATCAATCAGAGATAAAATCAATCAGATTCTTCCCACCGTTAACTTAAATATAATAACTACCACAACTCCTTCAATTGATAACCGTCTTGATGAGTTCACTCCAATTGACCTTTTAGAGTTAGACAAAATAGTTTCCTCATCCAAGCCTTCAACTTGTCTTTTAGACCCTATTCCTACCAGGTTATTTAAAGAAGTCTTCCCACTTATTGGTAGCTTTATTCTTCATATAATCAATTCTTCATTAACTTTAGGCCATGTACCGCAGGCTTTTAAAACGGCTGTAATTAAACCCCTACTCAAAAAGCCAACGCTGGATCCAGCTTTAGCTAACTATAGACCAATCTCTAATCTCCCTTTCATCTCAAAAATCTTAGAAAGAGTAGTTGCTACCCAATTATTTGACCACCTGCAGGGAAATGGTTTACTTGAAGAGTTTCAATCTGGGTTTAGAATCCATCATAGTACTGAAACGGCCTTAGCGAAGGTCACTAACGACTTCCTCATCGCATCTGATAATGGACTTGTTTCTGTACTTGTCCTTTTAGACCTTAGTGCAGCTTTTGATACTATTGATCATAATATTCTACTTGATAGATTAGAACATTATGTTGGACTTAATGGAACTTCATTGCAGTGGTTTAGATCTTATTTATCTGATAGGCTCCAGTTTGTTCATGTCAATAATGAATTTTCTTTCAACTCAAAGCTCAGTTATGGAGTTCCACAGGGATCTGTGCTAGGCCCTAATCTTTTTAGTTTATATATGCTTCCACTAGGCAACATTATTAGAAAGCACTGTATACAGTTTCAATGTTATGCAGAAGACACACAATTATACCTGTCAATGAAGCCAGATGATAGTAATCAATTAGCCAAGTTAGAAGCCTGTCTTAAGGAAATCAAAGCTTGGATGCCTTGTAATTTCCTGCTGTTAAATTCAGAGAAGACTGAGGTCATTCTTGTTGGTCCAAAAAAACCTTAGAAATACTTTTCCAAATCAAACTTTCAGTTTGGATGCGGTTACTCTTTCTCTTAATAGCTCTGTGATCAAGATCTGTCCTTCAATTCACATATTAAATTTGTTTCTAAGACTGCCTTCTATCATTTGCGTAATATTGCCAAGATTAGGAGCATCTTGTCTCAGAGTGATGCTGAGAAACTGATCCACGCGTTTCTTAGCTCTAGATTAGATTATTGTAATTCTTTATTATCAGGTTGTCCTAAAACATCTTTAAAAAGTCTTCAGGTGATCCAAAATGCTGCAGCAAGAGTTTTAACAGGTACTAGAAAGAGAGATCATATCTCTCCAGTTCTGGCCTCCCTTCATTGGCTTCCCATAGAGTTTAGAATTAAGTTTAAAATCCTTCTTCTTACTTACAAAGCTGTAAACAATCAGGCCCCTTTTTATTCAAAAGATCTGATACTACCGTATTATCCTTATAGAGCACTATGCTCCCAAAATGCAGGATTACTTGTAATACCCAGAATCTCTAAAAGTACAATGGGAGGCAGAGCCTTCAGTTATCAAGCTCCTCTCCTGTGGAATCAGCTGCCAATCTGGATTCGGGAGTCAGACTCGATCTCTGTTTTTAAGAATAGGGTTAAAACCTTCCTTTTTGATATAGCCTACAATTAGGGAGGGATCTTGTGTTTCTGAACCCTCCCTTAGTTATGCTGCTAATAGGTTTAGACAGCCGGGGGACCTCCAATAATGCACTGGGCCTCACTCCTTTCTTCACTCTCAATGAAATATTTTTTTTGCTGGTCATTAACATCTGTTTGTTCTCTCCCATAGATTGAGTCCCCATCGTGCTGTTTGCTCTCTACATGTCTGTTCTTTTCATCTTCTCTGTCCCCTCACTCCCCAGCCAGTCGCAGCAGATGACTGCCCCTCCCTGAGCCTGGTTCTGCTGGAGGTTTCTTCCTGTTAAAAGGGAGTTGTTCCTCTCCACCGTCACCAAGCGCTTGCTCAAAGGGGATCGCCTGATTGCTGGGGTCTTTCTGCAACTGTGGGGGTTCCCCCTACAGTTGAAAGTGCTATGAGATGACTGCTGTTGTGAAATGGCGTTATATAAATAAAGTTGAATTGAACTGAATTGACTATACAAGATGGGTGACAGAGGGGAATTTTCAAACTATAGACCAATTTCACTATTGCCGCAATTTTCCAAGATACTTGAAAAAATATTTTGTGAGAGAATTGACAACTTCATAATGAAGAATAATTTATTGTGTGAGCAGCAATATGGGTTCAGACACACAGAGGACAACTGCATTTGCTCTAATGGAATTTACAGAAAAAATATCAACTGCCGTTGAAAATAAAGAGTATTCAGTTGGGGTATTCCTGGATCTTAAAAAAGCATTTGATACAGTGGATCATAATTACCTCCGCCAGGCCGAAAAGGCCAGGAGGAGGTAATGTTTTTGCCGGGGTTTGTCTGTGTGTTTGTCTGTTTGTCTGTCTGTTTGTCTGTTGGTTAGCAAGATAACTCAAAAAGTCTTGGACGGATTTCCATGAAACTTTCAGGCGTTGTTGGAAATGGTACACGGAAGAACTGATTAAATTTTGGGGATGATCCGGATCACCGTCTGGATACAGGAATTTTTTAAAGCATTCTTTAACACTGTGACATACGGCTATTTTCAACATGTGCGCAGGCGCAATGGAGGGCACTGGTCATCGTGTCTGACCAACATAAACTCCGCGTTCTTCAACGTTTTAGGCACAAAAGCACGCGGAAAACACTGGTGGGCTGGACCCGCCACCGTGCCTGTGTTTTCACGACGCTGCTAAAGCTGAGACGGGCAGCTGTCCGCCGCCGGATTATTTGGCAGAAATTCCCCAGCCAGCCATAGGCACTGCGCAAAAACGAGCTGCTCGGCAGTGTGCTGTGTGCCTGTGTTTGCGCAACGCTGCAAAAGCTCAGACGGCCAGCTGTCCGCCGCTGGATTATTTGCCAGAAATTCCCCGGTCAGCCATAGTAGCTCCGCAAAAAGAAGCTCTCTGCCGGGGAAGTTTCCAAATCATCTTTGGCCGCGGAGCGCAACCCCAATAAAGATAAAGATTACATGTACCACGAAGGTCGAGTGCAAGCAAGATGTTTGTGTCTGTGAACATTCCGTCTTTTGGCGAGTTGATACGTAACAATGTTTACAGTTTGATGAGAAGGTTGCTGCCATGTAACGATCATCTTATATCAGCAATTGTCAACTCGTCACTCACACTTCACTCCAGCATTTGGAAGTGGTGGCGTTCCATTTTATACTGAGTCCAATATTGTATGTTATTGTTGTTACAAGACCGCCGACTGTCTGCTGATCTGTATCTTTTATTTATTTATTTTCTACTCCTTTTAGTTCTGCATTTAATATGAACCCTGAGTCTGAAATAAACGTTTGAATTTTGAATAAAACCCATGCCAACCCGTCTACCTAATTGGCATCCGTCAGTGAAGCCCTCAGTGCTGCTTTCAGTGATCTAAAACGCTCACATAACCCATTGGCCTGTGGGTTGTACGCAGTTGTGTCATGACTTCTTTTGTTTTTTCTTTTGAATTCTTGGATGGAACATGGGTGGCCAATATAAGCTGCGGATTCAGCCATCACATATTTCGGATAACTTATGTTGAACTGTATAATCAGAGGAGCTATTGTCTAATTTGACCTTGTTGGATTTTATTACCCCCTTTGGTCTATTATTCACTTTCTTTTAACCTGTACTCTTAATCTATTCGAAATAAAGATTAATTCATTCATTCATTCAATTGCAACGCCCCCAGCCTGGGAGTTTGCAGATGCAGGACATGGACACAACACCAACACTTCAGTTTATTACCTCCGCCAAGGAGGTAATGCTTTTACTACTGAACCACTAATCCTATCATTGTGAATCCAATTGCTACTCAGATGTTTTCATGGTCAAGGAATCTGACAACGTACACACAAACACTGTATGGGGGGAACTGTGGCGCTTGGCGGAGGTCTGCGCTCTCCGAGTGCTTTTCTAGTTTATTATTAAAGAAACTACAAAATTGTGGTATTAGGGGGGTAGCACTGTCCTGGTTATGTAGTTACTTAAAGAATAAATATCAGTATGTACTGTATGTGTTGGTAACAAAAACTCACAGTTACTGAAGGTTACTTGTGGAGTCCCACAGGGTTCAGTTTTGGGGCCACTGTTATTCAATATGTATATAAATGATATATGTAAAGTTTCAGAAAAAATGGATTTAATATTGTTTGCCAATGACACTAATTTATTATGCAGTGGAAGTAATTTGGAACAACTTTTGGATACACTTGGAAAGGAATTAGGAAAGCTTAAACTGTGGTTTGATTCAAACAAATTAACGCCCAATTTAAGTAACACAAAATTTATAGTTTTTAACAACCATCACAACAACTTAGTATCTAAACTCAGTGTAAATGGTGTAGAGATTGAAAGGAATCAGAATCAGCTTTATTGGCCAAGTATGCACAACACATACAAGGAATTTGACTTTGGCTAAAAACTTGCTCTCATTGTTCAGGTGGAGGATTTAAATAAGATTTAAATAAGGATTCAATGACAGAAAGGGTATCCAAAACGAGATTTCTTGAAGTAATAATTGATAATAAACTGTGTTGGAAGTCACATATTAATTATATTAAAGGTAAAATATCTAAATCAATTGAAATACTACACAGAGTGAAATATTTGCTGAATCAACCCACACTATATACCTTGTATCATTCATTAATACTCCCATACATGACATATTGTACTGAAGTATGGGGAAATACATATAAAACAAACATATATCCAGACTTTATGCTTCAGAAGAGAGCTATTAGAATAATAAACAAAGCTGCTTACAGGGAACCAACAAACCCACTTTTTCTTAAATTAAAAGCTCTCAAGTTGAAAGATCTAGTTGACTTTAAAACTGCAGTAATAATGTTTAAAGTGAAGAATCTATCACTGCCCGCAAATATCCAAAAGTTGTTCCAAATAAGGGAGAAACAATATCATTTCAGAGGAACGTGACAACATTTCAAAAACCTTCAGTGAGAACTACCACCAAGCAACACTGTGTCTCAGTGCAAAGAGTCAGATTGTGGAACACTTTTGGACCTGAATTAAAATCATGTACAACGCTCGGACAATTTAAACAAAAACTAAAGGAAGAAATACTCCAAACATATATACAAGATGACATGTAAAATCACATAAGGACTGTCATATCCAGTCTGTGTTGTGCTGTTGCTTAGTTTTTCTGTCACGTTTTGTCTTTGCTTTGTTCTGAATTGTAATCGCTCTTGTTTTGTTTTTCTTTTGAATTCTTGGATGGAATATGGGTGGGCAATATAAGCTGCGGCTTCAGCCATCATCCATTTCAGATAACTTATGTTGAACTGTATAATCAGAGGAGTTATTGTTTGATTTGACCTTGCTGGATTTTTTTCCCCCCCCTTTGTTATATTGTTCTGTTTCTTTTTTTTAATCTTTACTTTTAATCTATCCGAAATAAAGATTCATTCATTCATTCATATGCACTGCAGCCCCAACAGGAAGCAGAGATGATGGACATGAAAACTGCGATTAGTCGACTAATTGAAAAAAATAGTCATTAAATTAGTCGACCACCAAAATAATCGTTAGATGCAGCCCTATTATTCAGGTAGTATCGGCTTGTTACTGTACCATTCACAAGGTGTAGGGCAGTTCTGTATTGACTAGACACACCTGCCCAGACTGCAACACCATCACCACCAAAGCCTCGTCTGGTGACAACGGTGGTGTGCTCCTTGACGTCTCCAACATCGTTGGCGACCATCATTTCTGCTCAACGTGAACTGACTTTCATCAGAGAACAGCACTGAGGCCCACTGGTCCCTTGTCCAGCGTAAATGCTCCCTGGCCCATGCAAGACGATGTCACCTGTGCCTGATGGTGTGGTCAGGTACCCTTGCAGGTCATCTAGCACACAGACCATGCTGATGTAAATGGTTTTGAATGGTCTGAAGTGACACTTGGGTGCCTCTCACCTCCCTTAAATGTGCCTGGAGTTGAATAGCGTTCATCATCTGGTTCCGCAGGGCACTGTTCATAATGAAACGGTCATCAGTATGGGATGTGGCCAAAGGATGTCCACTTCTGTGCCTTTCTGTGACTCTTCCAGTCTCTCTGTCTCTGTTGCAACCTGCTGATGACACTCTGTGACACTCTAAGCTCAGTGGCCATTTCCCTCTGAGAACATCCTGTTTGAAGACTCGCAATGATGAGATACTGTTGATCAATTGTGAGGTGTCGTCTTGGTCTCATGATGTCAAAATGTGAACAGCATGATGAAGAGGACTGTTTAAATACCAATTCTAATTGAACCAGAAAATTTACTGGTCGATTCTTGGATCAAACACCTGTTGTGAATTTTGCCGTTAAGCACCTCATAAGAGAAGAGCAAGTTATGCAAAAAGTACTGAAACACTGAACAGTTGGACATGTGCATTCAAAAGGTTAGAGAAGGTCAAACTAAGTTCACCTATAAAGGTTGTAGTGCATTTTAGGGGCATCCTGAAATTTTACCCAAAAGCCAAATATCCCTAACTTTTTGTGAGTAGTAAATGTTAAAAAATGTGACTTCAAGAGACTGCAAATCATTTTCATGTGTTCTGGTCATGCCCAGTTATCCACCAATATTGGACCAATGTACAGACAATATTGGGGAAAATATTCAAAATTACAGTTCCCTTTTCTTTTGTAACTTTGTATTTGGGTTTACTACCGGATTCACTGGAAAGACGAGGAGAAAAACACTTATTCACTGTTTTAATATTGGCAAGTAAAAAAGCCCTAACTAAAAAATGGATGTTGAAGGACTGTCCTACACCTGAAGATTGGATTAACGTGATCCAAGACATTTACTCGATGGAAAAGTTGACATTCGCATTGAGACAGGACATGGATGGGTTCTTGAAATTTTGGCAACCCTGGATCGCATATGTGTCTTCCATTAGATCTAATCTTTGACAAATACCATTTCAATAATGGCACCGCTCTTTGTTCCAACGCTACTCAGATGAGCTTTTATTTTTATTTATTTTTTTGTTTGTTTTTGGCTCTTTTGTTTTGTTTGTTTTTTTCTGTTCTCTTTAATTTCACTTTTTCTTTCACTTAAAAAAAAGGGGGTGTTGTAATAATTATTCTTCCAATGTTGTCAAATAACAAAAACTAAGGGAACGTGATGAAAATGTAAACAATGCAATGCTGTAATGACGTGTATACCCTTTACAAAAACTTAAATTAAAAAAAAAAAATGTGACTTCAAGTTACTGCATCTTATTGCTAATAGCACCATGTACAGTATTCATTACTGTCTGTCTGATACCACGAAGAGAGAGAGAAACGGCATTTCAATTCTCCTGTATGTCCTGTACGTATAGAAGTATTCGCAAATAAAAATATTTGAATCTTTGATCTGATACCACTCCATGAGTGGAACACAAGCAACGATAATCATTTAATTCTTTGAAATTGTGTGGGGAATGTCCCTTAGGTCAATATCTAGATGCCGCGTAAGTTTCGTTACTTTCTGTACAATTCTGCTAATTCTGCTCTTAGTCCCAGCTAACGGCTAACAGTATTGGTCTGCGGTATACTAGCTTCCTGCATTTTTCTGTTGCCTCTTGCCAGTCGAGGGTATCCTGCCAAAGCCAATGAGTCTCCTGTGGTTCCATTTGTGCCACAACAAGTGGACTGGAACAAGCACCCATCAGAATGGCTGGCAAGAATGGGCTGACTGTGGCACAGAAGTCTGCTTCCACTCTCAGGCACCCAGGGGTGGCCTTGCTGGTTCCCACCGTGCGACTAGCTCTCACCCCCAGTGGCTGGTGTCCCATTGATTCCGGAAAGGAAACGGGAGATGGGAGGGGCCTGAAAAAAAGCAGGACTGTGGAATCTTCTACAGCACCAACAAGAGGCTGTCAGAGGAGGGAAATTTAAGAGGAACTCTATGGGGCTTTGCACATGAGTGTTTTCATTGAAACTTGGAGGAAAAAAAAGATCCGTCGGCCCATATCAATGGCAAAAAAATAACGGTGCTTGCACACAGATCTGCCTAAGTTGTTAAAACTACTGTTGTAGCTATGCTAAGCCAGTAGGTGGCAGTGCCACCTGTTTGACACCACCACTACAGTGCATCACACACCTGCATATAAACGACTTCCTGTCAACTGCGCGTGATCAAAACGGAAAAAGAAGCTTGTCTTCACTTGTCACAGAGAAGAAGCAATAACTCTAGTGTTTGCTGCAAGACTATTAGAATTGATTGACATGTCTGCAATATAACCATACAGTGCATCCAGAAAGTATTCACGGCGCTTCACTTTTTCCACATTTTGTTATGTTATTCCATATATACAGTATATATATAGAATAACGGTATATATGTATACCTTATTCCAAAAGGGATAAAATTCATTTTTTTCCTCAAAATTCTACACACAATATCCCATAATGACAATGTGAAAAAAGTTTTTTTGGAGATTTTTTGCAAATTTATTAAAAATAAAATACTAAGAAATCACATGTACATAAGTATTCACAGCCTTTGCTCAATACTTTGTTGATGCACTTTTGGCAGCAATTACAGCCTCAAGTCTTTTTGAATATGATGCCACAAGCTTGGCACACCTATCTTTGGACAGTTTGGCCCATTCTTCTTTGCAGCACCTCTGAAGCTCCATCAGGTTGCATAGGAAGCATCAGTGCACAGCCATTTTCTGAACTCTCCAGAGATGTTCAATTGGATTCAAGTCTGGGCTCTGGCTGGGCCACTCAAGGACATTCACAGAGTTGTCATGAAGGCACTCCTTTGATATCCTGGCTGTGTGCTTAGGGTCACTGTCCTGATGAAAGATGAACCGTCGCCCCAGTCTGAGGTCAAGAGCGCTCTGGAGCAGGTTTTCATCCAGGATGTCTCTGTACATTGCTGCATTCATCTTTCTCTCTATCCTGACTAGTCTTCCAGTTCCTGCTGCTGAAAAACATCCCCACAGCATGATGCTGCCACCACCATTGGCGTAGTTATGAGCGGTGCCTGGTTTCCTCTAAACATGATGCATGGCATTCACGCCAAAGAGTTCAATCTTTGTTTCATCAGACCAGCAAATTTTGTTTCTCATGGCCTGAGAGTCCTTCAGGTGCCTTTTGGCAAACTCCAGGCGGGCTGCCATGTGCCTTTTACAAAGGAGTGGCTTCCGTCTGGCCACTCTACCATACAGTCCTGATTGGTGGATTGCTGCAGAGATGGTTGCCCGTCCGTCTGTAAGCTTCTCCTCTCCCCACAGAGGAACACTGGAGCTCTGACAGAGTGACCATCGGGCCCTTGGTCACCTCCCTGACTAAGGCCCTTCTCCCCCATCGCTCAGTTTAGATGGCCAGCCAGCTCGAGGAAGAGTGCTGGTGGTTCTGAACCTCTTCCATTTACGGATGATGGAGGCCACTGTGTCATATAGTTATTTATATGCTCTGTGTTCTGTTTTGGTGGTACGGGGTGGTGGCTCCGCCTTTCAGTCACACCACCACCTGTGAGTATAAAAGGGCATGCAGGAGGGGCAGCCTCTTGGCCGTCTCTCTGCACAGTGCTTTGGTGTGGTTAGGTGCACTGTGCCCTGTTAATAAACGTGTGTCACCTCAACACTTGGCCTCATCCTTTGGCTCCAACCACCGACATAACAAGCTGTGCTCATTGGGGCCTTCAAAGAAGCAGAAATTTTTCTGTACCCTTCCCCAGATTTGTGCCTCGAGACAATCCTGTCTCGGAGGTCTACAGACAGTTCCTTTGACTTCATGCTTGGTTTGTGCTCTGACATGCACTGTCAACTGTGGGACCTTATATAGACAGGTGTGTGCCTTTCCAAATCATGCTCAATCAACTGAATTTAACACAGGTGGGCTCCAATTAAGCTTTAGAAACATCTCAAGGATGATCAGTGGAAACAGGATGTACCTGAGCTCAATTTTGAGCTTCATGGCAAAGGCTGTGAATACTGAGGTAAATGTGAAAAAAGTTTTTTGTTTGTAATAAATGTGCAAAAATCCCCCCCAAAAAACTTTTTTACATTGTCATTATGGGGTATTGTGTGTAGAATTGTGAGGAAAAAATTAATTTAATCCCTTTTGGAATAAGGCTGTAACATAACAAAATGTGGAAAAAGTAAAGCGCTCTGAATACTTTCCAGATGCACTGTAGTTCTGCTGTTCACCTTTGTTGTTGTTTCTTCTTCTCACGCACCGGCATTCAAGCAAAGCCATAGCACACATGCGTAAACTGTAACACTGACGTCACCGTTAATGTTATACTCCATGCACACAGTAGAGGAACAAATATGCCAGACCAACCATTACACTCTGGAGAGACTAGTTTCAACCCTTTACACTTTGACACCTCCAAAATCCCGGTGTCATATACACAGACATCTGAACTGTAAAAGAAAAAAAGTTTTGCCAGGTTGGGGTAAGCGTGGCTCCTAAGAGTAATAACTGAAGGATATGCACACAAGTTTATAATAAAAGAAGCCACATTACCACTGGTGCTAAGACATATTCCATTTGTTTTACTGGTTCAATAGAACCCATTCTGTGTTATTTGGAATGGGTAAATGACAGAAACAACATGGTAGCTAGGTTAGCCGGGCAGCACGGTGGTGGAGTGGTTAGCACTGCAGCAGCACAGCAACTCACCCTTGGCTGAGAGATCCTGGGTTCGATCCCAGCCCCTGACCAACAGTGATCTGTGTGGAGTTTGTATGTTCTCCCCGTGTCTGCGTGGGATTACTCCGGGATTTCTCCGGTTTCCTCTCACATGCCAAAAACATGCAAGCTAGGTTAATTGGCATCAACTGGGGATTCTAAATTGTCCTTAAGTGTGACTGTGAGAGTGAATCGTGGTCTGTCTCTCTGTGTTGACCCTGCAATGGACTGGCGATCTGTCCAAGGTGTACCCTGCCTCTCACCCAAAGATGCTGGGATAGGCTCCAGCCCCCCCCCCCCCCCCCCCCCGGCAACCCGAAAAGGATTAAGTGGAAGAAGATGGATGGAGCCAGGCTAGCCATGCCTGTAGTGGCTCTTCCATGTCAGTGGGTGGTAGCAAGAAACCAATAATGGCCACCATCTTCTTCCTCATGTTATTTTCTTAATGAACTTGTTAAGATGTGTGAGAGGTCGTGGTGACTAGATGAAAAACAGTGATGAATAAATATTTGAAGAGGAAATATTCAGACTCTGAACTGGACCCTGGACAAAATTCTAACTCAGATTAGAATTGTGGTTAGGCTGAGTGGTTGTCAAAAGAAAGCAAAGAAGGTGAAGACAAGGCAGTACAGCAAAAACTATCTTTTGTTTGGATTTATTTCCATCAGGGATCCAACTGTAATGCTAACCTGGCTAACAGAAGATAGCCAGAGGATGTTGCACCTGAATTAATAATTAAAATAGAAAAGCATTCAGTGAGCGCATACCTCCACCAAGGCTCTATCCGTCCCTCATGGATCACCTCCAAAATATAATGGATTTGTGTGTAGGCCTGAAGTCAGTTCTGGTGAAAACTGCATCAAAGTCTGTCCATTAGTTTTGGAGTATTGTTGTAAACACACTGAAAAGATAAGAGCCTTGGTGGAGGTATGCATTTTCAGATCATCACCAAAATGTAATAGGTTCGTCTGTAGCCCAAGATCCACCTCTGCTGAAAATTTCATCCAAATCCATCCATTAGTTTTGGAGTATTGTTGCTAACACTTTGTGAGAAGATAAGCGCCTTGGTGGAGGTATGCATTCTTCAATCATCACCAAAATGTAATGGCTTCCTCTGTAGCCCAAGAGCCACCTATGGTGAAGATTTCATCCAAACCCATCCAGTAGTTTTTGTGTAATCCTGCTGCACAGATACAAACAAAGCCCTTGGTGGAGGTATGCACTCTCAGATCATCACCAAAATCTAATCATCTGCTCCCCATGCCATTACATACCTTCCCTGAAAATTTCATCAAAATTTGTTCATAACTTTTTGAGTTCTGTTGCTAACAGACAGACAGACAAATCACCCAACCAACACCGATGAAAACATTACCTCCTCCCTTGGCAGAGGTAATAAGCAACATAACAACTGCTAATAAGATTTGTGTTTCATTGTAATTCTCAGGTTTATTAAAGCCCATGCAGTGATATTTGGATTGGTTAATGAGTGAACAACAAACTAGCTGCACGTTTTACGGTCGCTACTCACCTCTCTCTCCGTGAATGAGCTCTGGCCTGCTCCCTTCGTTTCTGCCTCTCCCAGTCTCGCCGAGCTTGATCCTCTTCCCACTGACGCTTTCTTCGATCGCTGTCACGGTTTTTTTCTTTATCTTTAAGTCTCCCATGTTTCCCTGCTGTGCAAACAAAACCATGAGTGATAGAACACCTAAAAAAGACACGCATTATGTGCTTTTATTTGCATCACTCCCTCACCTCCTTCTGCAGAGTGACTGCGATGTCGTCTTTTATCTTTTCTCTTCTCCTCCTTTCTGTGGTGAGATTTCTCCTTTCTTGCTATTTGCTGCGGAGGCTTGATTGCGAGTGATTCATCTTCATCTCCTCTATAACAAATGAATGAACAGAAAAACACTGAGCAGAGACTCAAAAAACACCAGTCTATTGCTGTACCCAAATATTTGATTATCTGGATATTTATTTTGCTGTTAAATTCGTTGGTCTTACTTGTTTCCACAGTTCCCACATACCTGTCCTCTGTTGAGTCTTCCCGTGTGTATGGGGAATTACGAATTGTTATTTCCATCCTCTGGTCCTGTAGTTCTCCTTCCTCCGGAGTGTCTCGTTTGGGGTCCCGATCATTCGCCTGTGAAGCAACACTCTTAGGGGACAAAAGGAGGGAAAAAAATTAGTTAAAGCTTAAGAAATGTTGCTGTCATATTTATAAGATTCTATTACAAAGATATGGATGTAAGTAGTGGCGTGGTGCCAGATAATTCTGGAAATAAACATTTTTTTGTGAGGAGAACTCATTAACGTTATTAACAACAGTGTTTTTATTTTGGGATACTTTACATTTTTTTGGCACTTGGGATCCGTCTTCTCTTCTAATTCTCGTCTGCGTTTTTTCTCTAGTAGGATTTCATCAAGAGTTTTTACTTTCCACGTCTCTTTTTCGTCCCCCATCAGCGTCTGCCTGATCCAAACCAAAAACACACAAGTGACACACAGAGTTCAGCTCAGGTGTCTTTAAATCAGTAACAGTTACACAAAACAACAAGAGCTCAGCTAGAAGATGAAAAGAACCTGCCACTTATTCATGTCCCAAATTTGCAAATATTTCACTATGGGGATGTTTACAACAGGTTAAACACAAGATATTCAAGATCATTTCAAGACCACTGAATGCATGTTCAAAACTGCGACGGAAAACAATGTAATCATGCTAGTTTAATTGATGTAGACACATTCTGACAAATAGTGGGAGGTTAACAATTTATGACAAAAAAATTAAAAATACAGTGGTGTGAAAAGTGTTTAACCCCTTCTTGATTTCTCATTTTTTTGTATGTTTGTCACACTTAAATGTTTCAGATCATCAAACAAATTTAAATATTAGACAAAGATAACACAAGTAAACACAAAATGCAGTTTTTAAATGAAGGTGTTTATGATTAAGGGAAAAAAAATCCAAACCTACATGGCCCCATGTGAAAAACTGATTGCCCCCTAAACCTAATAACTGGTTGGGGCACCCTTAGCAGCAACAACTGCAATCAAGCGTTGGTGATAACTGACAATGAGTCTTTTACAGCGCTGTGGAGGAATTTTGGCCCACTCATCTTTGCAGAATTGTTGTAATTCAGCCACATTGAAGGGTTTTCGAGCAGGAACTGCCTTTTTAAGGTCATGCCACAGCATTTCAATCGGCTTCAGGTCAAGACTTTGACTAGGCCACTCCAAAGTCTTCATTTTGTTTTTCTTAAGCCATTCAGAAGTGGACTTGCTGGTGTGTTTTGGATCACTGTTCTGCTGCAGAACCCAAGTGGACTTCAGCTTGAGGTCATGAATAGATGGCCGGACATTCTCCTTCAGGATTTTTTGGTAGACAGCAGAATTCATGGTTCCATTTACCACAGCAAGTCTTCCAGGTCCTGAAGCAGCAAAAAAGCCCCAGACCATCTCATTACCACCACCATATTTTACTGTTGATATGATGTTCCTTTTCTGAAATGCTGTGTTACTTTTACGCCAGATGTAATGGGACACACACCTTACAAAAAGTTCAACCTTTGTCTCATCAGTCCACAGAGTATTTTCCCAAAAGTCCTGGGGATCATCAAGAAGTTTTCTGGCAAAACTGAGATAAGCCTTTATGTTCTTTTTGCTCAGCAGTGGTTTTCATCTTAACTCTGCCATGCAGGCCATTTGTGCCCAGTCTCTTTCTTATGGTGGAGTCATGAACACTGACATTAAATGAGGCAAGTGAGGCTTGCAGTTCTTTGGATGTTGTTGTGGGGTCTTTCGTGACCTCTTGGATGAGTCGTTGCTGCACTCTTGGGGTAATTTTGGTCAGTCGGCCACTCTTGGGAAGGTTCACCAATGTTCCATGTTTTTGCCATTTATGGATAATGACTCTCTCTCATTGTGGTTTGCTGGAGTCCCAACGCTTTAGAAATGGCTAGAATATTGAACTCAGCTTTCAAAGATGTGATAAACCACAGTTAATTTATGTTTAACAGGGGGGCAATCACTTTTTCACAGAGGGCCATGTAGGTTTGGAATTTTTTTTACCCTTAATAATAAACATCTTCAAATAAAAACTGCATTTTGTGTTTACTTGTATTATCTTTGTCTAATATTTAAATTTGTTTGATGATTTGCAACATTTAACAATATGTATGGGTACATATTCATACTATGTAGGATAACTAAGTAGACGGTTATGCTGTTTATTCCATCTTGCTGCAATGCTCCGCACTTTGTATATACAGTGGGGCAAAAAAGTATTTAGTCAGCCACCAATTGTGCAAGTTCTCCCACTTAAAAGATGAGAGGTCTCCAATTTTCATCATAGATATACCTCAACTATGAGAGACAAAATGAGAAAAAAAAAAATCCAGAAAATCACATTGAAAGATTTTTAATGAATTAATTGGTAAATTCCTCGGTAAAATAAAGTATTTGGTCACCTACAAACAAGCAAGATTTCTGGCTCTCACAGACCTGTAACTTCTTCTTTAAGAGGCTCCTCTGTCCTCCACTCGTTACCTGTATTAATGGCACCTGTTTGAACTCATAATCAGTATAAAAGACACCTGTCCACAACCTCAAACAGTCAGACTCCAAACTCCACTATGGCCAAGACCAAAGAGCTATCAAAGGACACCAGAAACAAAATTGTAGACCTGCACCAGGCTGGGAAGACTGAATCTGCAATAGGTAAGCAGCTTGGTGTGAAGAAATCAACTGTGGGAGCAATTATTAGAAAATGGAAGACATGCAAGACCACTGATAATCTCCCTTGATCTGGGGCTCCACGCAGGATCTCACCCTGTAGGGTCAAAATGATCACGAGAATGGTGAGCAAAAATCCCAGAACCACACGGGGGGACCTAGTGAATGACCTGCAGAGAGCTGGGACCAAAGTAACAAAGGCTACCATCAGTAACACACTACGCCGCCAGGGACTCAAATCCTGCAGTGCCAGACGTGTCCCCCTGCTTAAGCCAGTACACATCCAGGCCCGTCTGAAGTTTGCTAGAGAGCATTTGGATGATCCAGAAGAGGATTGGGAGAATGTCATATGGTCAGATGAAACTAAAATAGAACTTTTTGGTAAAAACTCAACTTGTCGTGTTTGGAGGAGAAAGAACATCATATCTACTGTGAAGCATGGGGGTGGAAACATCATGCTTTGGGACTGTTTTTCTGCAAAGGGACCAGGACGACTGATCCGTGTAAAGGAAAGAATGAATGGGGCCATGTATCATGAGATTTTGAGCGAAAACCTCCTTCCATCAGCAAGGGCATTGAAGATGAAACGTGGCTGGGTCTTTCAGCATGACAATGATCCCAAACACACCGCCCGGGCAATGAAGGAGTGGCTTCGTAAGAAGCATTTCAAGGTCCTGGAGTGGCCTAGCCAGTCTCCAGATCTTAACCCCATAGAAAATCTTTGGAGGGAGTTGAAAGTCCGTGTTGTCCAGCGATAGCCCCAAAACATCACTGCTCTAGAGGAGATCTGCATGGAGGAATGGGCCAAAATACCAGCAACAGCGTGTGAAAACCTTGTGAAGACTTACAGAAAACGTCTGACCTCTGTCATTGCCAACAAACGGTATATAACAAAGTATTGAGATGAACTTTTGTTATTGACCAAATACTTATTTTACCGAGGAATTTACCAATTAATTCATTAAAAATCCTTCATTGTGATTTTCTGGATTTTTTTTTCTCATTTTGTCTCTCATAGTTGAGGTATACCTATGATGAAAATTGGAGACCTCTCTCATCTTTAAGTGGGAGAACTTGCACAATTGGTGGCTGACTAAATACTTTTTCCCCCCACTGTATCACAATTTCTAACAGCTTTTACACAGTGTGTAGGTTTGGTCACCCTCCGGCATTCTAGAAATATAGGCTACTCATTTAAAAACAAAAGTAAATTCTATCACAAATACATTGAACATCCATTTAAATAGTAGTGCTACCTGACTGTAGGCAGTCAATGTACAGTTACAGCCGTGGACAAAATTGTTGGTACCCCTCTGTTAATGAAAGAAAAACCCACAATGGTCACAGAAATAACTTGAATCTGACAAAAGTGGTAATAAATAAAAATTCTATGAAAATTAACCAATGAAAATCAGACAATGCTTTTCAATTGTGGTTCAACAGAATTACTTTAAAAAACAAACTCATGAAACAGGCCTGGACAAAAATGATGGTACCCCTAGAAAAGATTGAAAATAATGTGACCATAGGGACATGTTCAACCAAGATGTGCCCTCTAATTAACATCACAGGTGTCTACAAACTTGTAATCAGCCAGTCGGCCTATTTAAAGGGTGACAAGTAGTCACTGTGCTGTTTGGTGACATGGTGTGTGCCACACTAAACATGGACCAGAGGAAGCAAAGGAGAGAGTTGTCTCAGGAGATTGGAAAGAAAATTATAGACAAGCATGTTAAAGGTAAAGGCTATAAGACCATCTCCAAGCAGCTTGATCTTCCTGTGACTACAGCTGCACATATTATTCAGAAATTTAAGATCCACGGCACTGTAGCCAACCTCCCTGGATGTGGCCGCAGAAGGAGACGGATAATACTAATGGTAACAAAAGAGCCCAGAACAACCTCTAAACACATTCATGGTGAACTCCAAGGTCAAGGTACATCAGTGTCAGATCGCACCATCCGTCGTTGTTTGAGCCAAAGTGGACTTCATGGGAGATGACCAAGGAGGACACCACTGTTGAAAACAAATCATAAAAAAGCCAGACTGGAATTTGCCAAACTGCATGTTGACAAGCCACAAAGCTTCTGGGAGAATGTCCTATGAACAGACGAGACAAAACTGGAACTTTTTGGCAAGGCACATCAGCTCTATGTTCACAGACACAAAAATGAAGCATACCAAGAAAAGAACACTGTCCCTACTGTGAAACATGGAGGAGGTTCTGTTATGTTCTGGGGCTGCTTTGCTGCATCTGGCACAGGGTGTCTTGAATCTGTGCAGGGTACAATGAAATCTCAAGACTATCAAGGTATTCTAGAGAGAAATGTGCTGCCCAGTGTCAGACAGCTTGGTCTCAGTCGCAGGTCATGGGTCTTGCAACAGGATAATGACTCAAAACACACAGCTAAAAACACCCAAGAATGACTAAGAGCCAAACACTGGACTATTCTAAAGTGGCCTTCTATGAGCCCTGATCTAAATCCTCTTGAACATCTGTGGAAGGAGCTGAAACATGCCGTCTGGAGAAGGCACCCTTCAAACCTGAGACAACTGGAGAAGTTTGCTCATGAGGAGAGGGCCAAAACACCTGCTGAGAGGTGCAGAAGTCTCACTGACAGTTACAGAAATTGTTTGATTGCAGTGACTACCTCAAAAGGTTGTGCAACAAAATATTAAGTTAAGGGTACCATCATTTTTGTCCAGGCCTGTTTCATAAGTTTGTTTTTTAAAATAATTCTGTTGAACCACAATTCAAAAGCATTGTTTGATTTTCATTGGTTAATTTTTATAGAATTTTTATTTATTACCAGTTTTGTCAGATTCAAGTTATTTCTGTGACCATTGTGGGTTTTTCTTTCATTAACAGAGGGGTACCAACAATTTTGTCCACGGCTGTATACAGTAACTTAATGCAATGAATAGGGGTGGGTTCAAAAGATCAATTTATCGATATGGATCGATCCACGTTTGTCTGAGCCGATATCGATCCACAAAATCCGTGTATCGATCTTTTAATATAATGCATTTATGTCTGTGAAATATGTCTGTGAAATATAACGTGAGAGGTCCTCGGCCCGGCTGAACTCTCGCGTGAACGAACAATCACGCGAGAGTTCAACTCGCATGAACGATCGCGCGAGAGTTCAGCCATGGGCAAATGGATCATCATGGCGGCTCAGTTGATAGCACCTCAAAGCTTAAAGGCAGATGTATGGCAGTATTTTGGATTCAAGAGCTGTGAAGAAGATAAAGGGCTCGACAAAACCAAAGCCATATGTAAGATTTGCAAAGCAGAAGTGAGATATAGCAGAAATACCACAAATTTGAGAAACCATTTCGTGAGGCATCATCCAGATATGACGCTAGCAAAAACACTTGACCAGAAGCAGACTGCACTGGAAAAGGCATTTTCAGCGAAGTTAGCATCCACTTCTCAGCGTGCTCAGAAAATAACGGAGGCTGTCGCAACTTTCATATGCAAGGATATACGCCCGTACAGCGTTGCTGAAAACGATGGCTTCCGAAGTCCTCTAAATGTGCTAGAACCACGCTACGTTACACCAACACGCAAACATTTCAGTGAAACGGTAATCCCAAACTTGTATGAAGAAGTAAAACACCGCGTTGCAACTTCACTGAAGTCAGCAGAGAGCGTTGCTCTAACGTGTGACAGTTGGACATCTCGAGCAACAGAGAGCTACCTGACCATTACTTCACACTTTATCGACGATACGTGGAGACTCGTGTCGCATGTTTTACAGACGAGGACAACAGAAGCCAGTCACACTGCAAGTCATTTATCTGAAAAATTGTCTGAGGCAATACAAGAATGGGGGCTTACAGATAAAAACCCAGTCTTTGTAACCGACAATGCTGCAAATATGGTACGTGCTGTGGAAATAATGGGCCAGTTACATGTTGGCTGTTTTGCACACGTACTCAATTTAGCCTCACAAGCAGGACTGAAAGTTCCAGCTGTTGCTCGGCTGCTTGCTCGAGTGAGGCGCATAGCATCCTTTTTTCATCACAGCACTACAGCAAGCCGCAAGCTCAAAGAAAAGCAAAGGTTGCTGCAACTGCCTGCTCATAAGCTGGTAATTGACGGGGTAACCAGATGGAACAGCACACTGGAGATGCTAGAGCGCTTCCTGGAGCAGCAACCAGCGATCTCTGCTGCTCTTCTGTCACCTGAAGTGAGGAGGAATGAAAGTGATCTCTGCACTCTTACAGAGGCAGACATAACAGTCGGAGAAGATATTGTGAAAGCTCTGAAGCCACTGAAGGCAGCCACGCTGGTAATGTCAGAGGAGAACACCCCAACTTTGTCCATCATTGCACCGCTCCATGCACAGATGCTGGAAGAGATGAGCAGTGTCCCTCAGGACTCTGCTGTGATTAAGGACCTTAAAACTGCTGTACACAACAACTTGAATTCAAGGTATGTTTACTTAATGTGTGTCTGCCGTGCATGTGTGTCAGTGTATAGGTGGTGTTGAGAATAAAGTATATGCAATATTGTAAACAAAACATGCAAATATGTTAATGCTAACAATAGTTATTCTTGTGATTGCAAGAGTGTGTGTAATTGTGCACGCATGTGTATATCCACTGTAATGATAAAATTGTAATTCATGAATATACAAACTCTCTTCAAGATATGTGGCCCTGAAGGACACACTGTGCCTTGCATCAGCCTTAGATCCTCGCTTTAAGGTCCTGCCATTTTTGTCCAAAGAGGCCTGTGACAGAACATTCTCTCAACTGGTGACAGAAGCTGCAGGTCCAGAACAAGTGGAAGCTTCCATTGTAAGTTACAGAAACAGTGATAACTAATTGTTCCCTAAATACTAATGTAGAACTGATTATTTCCTCCTGAATTCACAATTGATTTTCCAAATAAATTCATTTTATTCCTGAATATTTTCATTTCTCAACAGCAAGAATCTGTTGGTGTCAGAACTGTGGAAACTGTGTCAGACAACTGCCATGGTGGTGCTGAACGGGATGATGCTCCTACTCCTGCTAAGAGGTCAAAGCATTAATGTTTATCCTTGGGCCAGCCTACTCGCCAAAAACTACAGCATCAGAGGAAACACAAGCCAAGAAGGCACAGGAAGAAGTAAAGAGATACAGGGAAGTTAAACCTCTTTCACTCTCTGAAAATCCCCTGACCTGGTGGAGGGTGCATGCAAGCGAGTACCCCCTTTTGGCTCATCAAGCAAAGAAGTATCTTTGCATCCCCGGGACAAGTGTTCCTTCTGAACGAGTTTTTTCAACTGCTGGTGATATTGTTACTGCACAAAGGAGCTGCCTCACTCCACAACATGTAGACCAACTCCTTTTCTTGCAGAAAAATTTTACAGTCTCCAAAAAGTGAGAAAGCATTCATAAAATATATTTTTTTTATGGACTTCAAAGTTCCAATATCCATGGCAAAAGTGTTACAAGACTGTTCAGTGTTCAGCATTTTTCAGAAAAATCTTACATTATTTTAAAAGGCAATTTTCATTTTCAAACTTTCATTTCACTTGAACACACTGCTTTTTTTCCCTAGTGTGTGTTGTGGATTTCATTCATTCATTCATTCATCTTCTTCCGCTTAATCCTTTTCAGGTCGCGGGGCGGCTGGAGCCTATCCCAGCATCTTTGGGCAAGAGGCAGAGTCCAGGGGGAAAAACAAAACAAAACACTAAGGTAGTCAGCAAAGTGTAGCATTTTCTCAGGTACTCTTTACAAAAATGATGTTCTGGTTGCACTAAATGCCTGATAGACTTAAAATCTTGCCAGTAAATACATGTATAAATGCTTTGTGCAATAAATCTGCTTACTTTGGGTTGCTGACACCTTTTGCACTAAAACAGTTATTAGCACTCTGTCAGCTCTTAAGTTCAATAAAAAAGTGCGTTATTGTAACTGATTTTGGGTCAGTTCTTTATGTGATAATTTATGTATCAACAAAGTTGGAGTATTCTTGGTACAATTTGCAGCATTCGGTCTCGAAGATTTTTTTTTTTTCCTAGCAAGTAAAATGGCTATTAAAGTGGTAATTTCACAGATCGAATCGGGATCGGATCTAATCGGAATCGAATCGATTCAGAATGTCAAGAATCGGAATTGAATCGATTCTGGAAATTAGGGATCGTTCCCAGCCCTAGCAATGAACAAATTCAACAAGAACTGAATGCAATTGATGTGTAAGTAGCATTAATTTTAAACTTGCACAAATATAAACTTAAGTATCTAAATTCTTCGGCGACTTAAAAAAAAAATTAAAGTTATAAAACAAAATAAAGTGCTGTTACAAGCTTTCATGATGTTTTTTTTTTTACCCATTCAGAATTTGCTGGGAGTTTGCTAAAGTCAGGGATGAGAAAGGGGTTTTGGAAAAAAAGAGGAAACTAAGCCGGGGATCTTGGGGGACGCAGGCCCCCAAGCCGGATCCAAGGCAGAGCCTCGGTGGGGGGTCTGGGCGGCAACGCCCCCCAGAAACTAATGAAATCTGGTGTTTTAGAATGCTCAAATGTGGTCTTATATTTAAAGTTAGAAATAAGTACAAATGCATTTATAGTTTACCTTTTTAATCTGCTGCTGCATCACGTGTAAATTTATGATATCTGAATGGTATGTTGATGTAATAATAATAAATTATATTTTACTACTATTTAATATGTTTAGAACTGACAAAGAATTACATTTACATAGTTCTAGAACAGACAAAATAATTTAACCAAGTAAAATAAATTATAAATATTAACAAAATTCCATCACCAAGCCCATCACCCATTTATTAAAATATACTGACATTCTGGAAACATTTTGATTTATTAATGTGTGCATTTGTTAGTGTTACTAGGAATATAAAAAAAGTTGCATATTAGTATATTTTAATATTTGAAAGATAATCTAAGAAAGTAAGTAAAACCTAAAAGATGTTTAATATTTTTATGCAATGACCATGAAGAAATTATGTTTACTAATAAAAGCAAAGATATCTTAGGAAAGGCAACCCTTCACCACCCATGACAAAAAAAACTTACACATGCATTATGTAACTCCTCCTAGTGAAACAAAAAATGATAAATTATATTCAAAATTCTTAGATTGCATTTCAAATTGTGAGAAAATATGTAACTAGAAAAGCACTCGGAGAGCGCAGACCTCCGCCAAGCGCCACAGTTCCCCCCATACAGTGTTTGTGTGTACGTTTTCAGATTCCTTGACCATGAAAACATATGACTAGCAATTGGATTCACAATGATAGGATTAATGGTTCAGTAGTTATTCACGAAAATCGCATTTTGCGCAATGGCGGTTTTCTTGTGGACGGTGATCCGGATCACCACCAAAATCTAATCATCTGTAGGATACCCCATTTCTGACAATCTCTGAAAATTTCATGAAAATCCGTCCATAACTTTTTGAGTTATCTTGCTAACAAACAAACAAACAAACAGACAAACGCCGATGAAAACATAACCTCCTTGGCGGAGGTAATAATAACATTTATCTATTAACAATCGATAATCAGCATTCAAATGCAATTAGTGTTTCAAAACAGGCATGACGTCACAACTTACACATGCTATTTCATAACAAATTCATTACGCGAAAATTCTCAAGTACATTACTTATAACGAGAAAAAAATCTTACCTCGGAATGTGTCTTCCGATCACTAATTGCTGTAATCGGGGCCGATTGTGATGAATTTTGACTGACTGGCATCTGAATTTGACCGTGTCCATCGATCGTTTTGAATGCAGCACGAGCGAGTAGCTCGATCTCTTGTAGCCACAATTTTGAGATGTTTCTGTTTTGAACAGTGTTCAACTAAGGCAACACAACCACGAGATCCATAACTCAAGAAATCGTTGCAATAAACACACTGGGATTTCCCTGGTACTTCGCATTTCGCTATGAAGTCGGCCATTTTTTCAACCACAACTTTGGTGTTTTTGCCGATCTTTACAGTCATTGACAGTTTTTTCGAGCCATTCCCAACGAAACTTGTTCCTTATCCCTTTGTCAATTTCTAAAATTCTTGCTTTGTTGTCTTTCGTGAGTTTTAGGTTCACCATTTTCACGAAATCGGGAAAACTCAGTTGATTGAACTGTCCGCCATTTGCATTTCGCTCCGCCTGTTGGATATGACAAAGGAATAACAAAATCGCCGATTGGTTTCTTCAATAAGTATCAGCCAATCAGTGGCCTTGTTACATTACATTACTGATCTCGCTGGGTGGCACGTTCTGCGCGGTGGATTTTAGCAGCCGATCGAAAATACGACTCGCCGCTCATAACATACCTCCAACACCCCCCCCCCCTAAAATTTTCTCCTCGAATTTAGACGATTCACGAGAATGACCCTAGACATGATCAAATCCGAGGAATTCCGCGGATCCGCGAAGGATTCTCATCCCTGTAAAGTGGTGCAGTGTGCATTGTTCAGCAGGACAACTTCCAACTTTTTCCACTTCTTTCAACTCTGGGTGACAGCGGTTAATGTGAGCCAAGGCGTTTGTGGTGTTACCAAAGTATTTGACTCATTTTGTAAACTTTACGTATTGCATGTATCATGTCTAGCGTTTTTTCCTGGAATGTTGTAGAAACAAAAATGCACCCACACACTTGCCTTCATTACCTCCGCCAAGGAGGTTATGTTTTCTTCGCCGTTGGTTTGTCTGTCTGTTTGTTTTTTTGTTAGCAAGATAACTCAAAAAGTTATGGACGGATTTTCATGAAATTTTCACAGATTGTCAGAAATGGGGTATCCTACAGATGATTAGATTTTGGTGGTGATCCGGATCACCATCCAGAAGAAAACCGCCATTACGGAAAATGCCATTTTCGTCAATAACTACTGAACCACTAATCCTATCATTGTGAATCCAATTGCTAGTCATATGTTTTCATGGTCAAGGAATCTGAAAACGTACACACAAACACTGTATGGGGGGAACTGTGGCGCTTGGCGGAGGTCTGTGCTCTCCGAGTGCTTTTCTGGTTTAAGATGGGACTGGCTGAATTTCTTGCTGCTCCATTTTTTCTTTATTCCGACCGTTTCATCCAGCTGCTAGCTAGTAAGCTACTCTGCATGGTTCTCTAGCGTCAGCAGCATCAGTGTGTAATTACGTATCCCGAAGTGGCAATACGTGTCACGGAGATAAGAAATCACGGAGATAAGAGCCACGCAGGGTCCTGTACGAAGACTGTCCTGCTTATAAGCTGAATGTCACTGCAGTCTCCAGTCCACACACCCCTTAGTTACCGCCACTGCTTTAAGAAAATGATCTTCGTTTTTTTTTTTTTTAAACAGAATCAGCAGTTCATGCCTGTATAAAGAGCAGTGCTCCGCACAGTTGTAACACACATGCATAAAGTTGAAAGCGAGCTGTAGCGAGACTCACAGCTTCCCTCATTTGCCACATAAGTTATAAACCCTGTTTAAATTACGAATCCACAGGGTCCTAAAAACATTTGCAATAACACCACGGTATTGAGATGTCCACCGTCACCGCAGGGGAAATTCCTCTACCACGACAGCAATAGATTATGTGCTCTAAAACTGTGTGTTGGTTGTTTTGGGTTTTTTTTTTTTTTTTTACAATGTCAATGCATGTACAATAAAATAATCGCCATCATCTCAATGCATAAAACTCCTCACCAGGACATCTATGGAAGTTCTAGATCAGCGTGTTCACAGTTGAGATCATGCACTAAGAAATCATGCTGAGATTGAGGCTGCGGTGCTCCCTGAATGGGACCACATTCCTCACAGTCAAACTAAAGTGTCGTGTCTGTTCCGTACTGACCAAGGTTTGACCAACAAAGTCTGGAATGTATGATAAGTGTAATTAAGCCTACTGTTCTGCAAAACAGAACATTTCCAGAGTTTTGGAAAGGTTGGAAGATGGTTGATATTTTCTATAAATTCTACTATTCAACCCCACTACGTTGTTCATCTACAACGCGTGACAGCATACGTCATTCTTAGACAGTATTTTACATTGAGTTTATTTTCTCTTACAGAGACCCAAGGTGGCAAGCAGAAGCTAGCAGTTTAGCCACTCATTCACAAATGTTTTTGTGCTTATTGTACTCCAGAGACCGGTCATATCCTATCTACCACTGAAACCACACACTCCTGTCCTCCAACGATGCATTATTTTATTCATTCTTTGATACAAATTTATGTTTGCTCCCTACCTGAGCTAGGCACTAGCCAGCTAAGATTAGCAATATTGACACAAGACAGAGAGAGTGGAGTTAAATGCAGTCTCAGGGATTTTTAAAGACACATGCCCTGAAACCAGGAGTTCTGAGAAAGTCTGCAAAAGATGATTCACAATGATGCTGCAATAATTACATAATTTAAGCCAATATGACCAAAATATGTCACAAGCATTTCATTAAGACCTATGGGAGCTGTCAATATATGGGAAAACTGCAGTGAATGGGACCTTTAAGGAAAACTAGGAACCGTCTTCCACTTCCACTGGAGCAGTTGCGGTTAAAGGCCTTGCTCAAGGGCACCACAGTGAGGTTAAGGAGGGTGGGGAAAACACTGCTATGTTATCTGTCCCACCCAGATCTAATCCTGTGGGTCCAGGGATCGAACTCGTGACCCTCCGCTCACCAGTCCACATCCCTAACCACTGCACAATTAATGGCAATACTCCTTATCATACAATAATGATACGTCTATAAGCAAGTATAATTATTTTTCTTAATATAGTGTCCTAGTTTTGAGATTTTTCCCTGCTAATAAACACTAGGGTACAAAGTTGTAAGGATGCTAAATCTAGAAAATAAGGAGAAATGTTGTATTTCTTCTGAAGAGCAATAGTCCTAACGTAGTGGTGCCTGGACTGGCAAGCAGAAGGTTGCTGGTCCATGGTAGGATCAGCAACGCTGCAGCACGTCGTGCGCACTGCTGAGAAGGTGATCGGCTGCAAGCTCCCATCTCTCCAGGACCTGTACATCTCCAGGACACGGAGGCGTGCAGGCCGGATCATAGCCGATCCTTCACACCCTGGTCACGTACTGTTTGCCCCCCTCCCCTCAGGTAGAAGACTTCGGTCCATTCAGACTAAAACCTCCCGGCACATGAACAGCTTCTTCCCCTCTGCCATCAGACTGCTGAACATTAAGTGACTTATTGACTCTCGTGCACTATATACAGCAGCTCAACCAGACTCATGTCATTCATCACTGTTTTTTCTGTTGCATTATCGACTGCACTATGTGGTACTCCACATTATCTGCTGCTTGCTAATTTATTTAAAACTGCTTTGACTAGTATTACTCATTATTATTATTATTATTATTATTACTTATTATTCTACACTTATTGCATGTTTTTAGTTTTTTTTTTAGTTTTTTTAGTTTATCTCTTTATCTTATCATGTCTTTAATGTTGCAGCATTGCACTGAGACAAATTCCTAGTTTGTGTACTACATGAACAATGGCAATAAATCTGATTCTGATTAGATCTGGGTGAGTCAGATAATGGCAGTGTTTGGCCCACCTTCCCTTAACCCCACTGTGGTGCCCTTGAGCAAGGCCCTTAACCCCAACTGCTCCAGTGGAGCTGCTCAGTGGCCACAGGTCAGTCTGTGGTTGTACTGGGCAACTTTCAAGTGTGAATGTGTAACTGTGTGAGTGCGAACAGGGCATCCTTGAAAAAGAAAGGTTGCCTCTCAATGGAACTATCCTGTATAAATAAAGGTTAAATACATAAATAATTTTTTTTTTTAATAAACGTAAATCCATAAGTCGTGAGTCATAAAATGAGAAGAAAAAATTGCAACTTTACAAGATAAAAATACATCTACATCTAGCTACAATGCTCCGCACTGTGTGTGTTTATATATCTACATATTATTCCATCTAGCTACATTGCTCCGCACTGTGTGTGTTTATATATTTACATATTTATTCCACCTAGCTGCAATGCTCCGTACTGTGTGTGTTTATATATTTACATATTTATTCCATCTAGCTACAATGCTCCGCACTGTGTGTTTATATATTCATATATTTATTCCATCCAGCTACAATGCTCTGCACTGTGTGTCTGTGTGTGTGTATATATATATTTTATAGTAATATGTACATATGTATATTAGCTGCTCTTGCTTGCTTGTTTTTTTCTTGCCTTCTGATTGTTGCTCTGAGTGTTGCTATCCCTGTGCTGTTGCAATCCTGGAATTTCCCCGTTGTGGGACTAATAAAGGCTTATCTTATCTTACATGTAAAAATAACTACATTTAAAAGATTAAAAAATACAAATTTATGAGAAATGAATGCTGTCAATTCCGCTAATTTCTCTTTACGTTATGATAAAATGAAAAGACAGTTAACAAATCCACAACATTAATTATGAGGATTTCACTCCACAACGCATGTAAACATTATCAGTGTCTTTGTCATGTTGGTGGTATTTCAAAGACATCTGAAAGGCAGATTTGTCGATTGAGTATATATTTCGAAAGATAACCAAGTCTAATGAAAAATGCTGAGTAGCTAACGAGCACAAGAGTCGGCGTAATTAGTTGGTTAATCTGCTCTAAACTCGCTGTGTTTTATTAACGGTTGATGCTAACTAGCAGGTGTTAGCTCGAGCGCAGTAGCTAAACATATTATGGTGCTAAATGACGTGTTTATAAAATTAATAATTAACGTGAAGGTTAAATTGGTAAATGTTGCAGTGATGGCAGTGTCTACAGCCACATATATGCACCTTAATTCGGGGAATTTCAAAACTATTGAAAGAAACGGTGAAACTTACCTGAAATTCGCGCAGCACCGGAAGTCACAATGCGTCAGTAGAGTATACATCTTCCGATGTGAAACAATAACTTCCGGTGACGTCGCGTTCCTTCTGCACTCGCATGAAAACTGGAAAACTACACTTGGATAAAAGTACAATGGCTTCATAAAAATAGCTTTGGTAGAAGCTGAAGTCACCTATGATATTGTTTCTTGAATGAGAAGAAAGTATCAAAAAGTAATAATAATGGTAATAATTATCATTATCACCTCCGCCCCCTGGTGGGACCAGCGATGGATCCACTCCAGTTTGCCTACCAGCATGGCATTGGGGTGGAGGATGCAGTGATCTTCCTCCTTCACCATTCCCTGTCCCACCTGGAGAAGCCCGGGAACGCGGTGAGGATCATGTTCTTTGACTTCTCCAGTGCTTTCAACACCATCCAACCGATGATCCTGAAGGACAAGCTGCTGTGTGCAGGGGTGGACCAGCACCTTTCATCATGGATCCTGGACTACCTCACTAACCGGCCACAGTTTGTGAGAACCCGGGATTGTGTGTCCGACACGATCATCGGTAGCACGGGGGCCCCCCAGGGAACGGTTTTGGCTCCCTTCCTGTTCACCCTTTATACACCCTTAAAGTGACAACTTTCTGATCCGGCGACACCTTACACTCCATATATATCACGGACACACAGATCACCCCAAATGTCTCCTGAGCCGGTGAATGGAGCCACTGTTTATAGCAGGAGACGGTACAGCAGGGAAGAGCTGCTAGCACTCAACCGCCACCCGGTGCTAACGGAAAAACTCGACATACCGGGAGAACTGAGGCGAAAACGACGTGGGTGCCGTGCTGGAGTAAGGCAGCGGGTACAGACCCACCCTCCCATCCGTTGTTATGGGGAATGTACAATTGATACTGGGAAAGGTAGATGAGCAAGCGGCTATCTCCTGCTACGATAGCATATACCGGGAGTGTAGCCTGTTCCTATTCACAGAGACTTGGCTAACAGGACTAGCAGCAGATGCTAACATTGAACTGGAGGGTTTCCATGCGATACAGGCAGACCGAACATCAGACAGTGGCAAAGCAAGGGGCGGTGGAGTGATAATGTATGTTAACAACAACTGGTGCAGACCGGGACATATCACTGTTAAACAACAACACTGCAGCAAAGACATCGAGTTGCTAGCTGTGAGCATGCGGCCTACTACTCAGGAAGGCAGAAAAGCAATTACACACTTTATTAGACAAATCTTAAAATAGTTATAGACTACAACAATCCCCAATAAGAACCATAAATTCAAAATGTGCACAATTTAAGAAAATACCCCCACAATAAATACTATAAATACCCTAAAATTCATACAAGAAAAACAATGCAATTAAACTACAAATAACAGTCACTCCCTACGCTTAATGAGAAAACCGTCAGCGTGTCCACAATAGAGCGGTGATGCATTCACTGGCTGTCCAACCATGAACACACGCTGTCGTCCTCCTTGACCCGGAAGAAGGCACAATTTGTCCAGGCTCGTCCAAGACCCTCTTATACGCCTCGAAGGTGAAGAGCTCTGGACCTGGGGAGAGGAGGCGAACAGGAAGAGAGAAGAGGAGCGGCTCCTACGAATCCGTCGTCCGGAAAAACCTGCAGCACACAGCGCAGCACAAACTCAACCTCCTGTGAACACACCAGGGGCTAATAATCATCCACATACACAGACATTAAGCACATTCCTTTCACTTAGCTGTGCCTACGCCTTTCCTCCAGCACAACAGCGTGTCGTCTGGACCCTCACGGCATCTTCAGTCCCGTGCTGCCGCTGTCAATCACCGCACCTGCCCTTCCTCCGTCCTTTCTCCGCTCCTGCCCTCGTTTCCTCCATGCTCCTCTTTAATTCACCTCCGCATATCCTCAGGTCCTTTTTCCGGCCTGCTGTCCACATGTCCTTTGACCTCTTATCCTTCACCTCGTCAGCATCAACAATGACAACATCCAATCTCCAATCTCCAATCTCCAATCTCCAATCTGCAAATCTCTCCTGCCACAGTCATGCACCATCCTTAAATAGGTCCTTCCGGACAAGAGTTCACAGCAGGAGCTCACTGATTGGCTCCCACTGATTCACTGATTCGTCAATTAGAAAGAAAATGGCGCTCCACTAATTTAGATGAAATCTATTTAGCTTGGAGAAATCATCTTTTAATTTATGAAAAATCTCTTAGAAAAGCTAGAACGAGTTATTACTCTGCATTAATAGAAGAGAACAAGAATAATCCCAGGTTTCTTTTCAGTACTGTAGCCAGGTTGACAAAGAGTCAGGACTCTGTCAATCCTAGCATTCCTTTAGAGCTTACTAGTCAGGACTTTATGAACTTTTTCAATAATAAAATTTCATCCATCAGAGATAAAATCAATCAGATTCTTCCCACAGTTAACTTAAGTACTGTAACTACTACAACTCCTTCTATTGATGTCTGTCTTGATGAGTTTACTCCAATCGACCTTTGTGAGTTAGACAAAATAGTTTCCTCATCCAAACCTTCAACTTGTCTTTTAGACCCTATTCCTACCAGGTTATTTAAAGAAGTCTTCCCACTTATTGGTAGCTTTATTCTTCATATAATCAATTCTTCATTAACTTTAGGCCATGTACCGCAGGCTTTTAAAACGGCTGTAATTAAACCCTTACTCAAAAAGCCAACGCTAGATCCAGGAGCTTTAGCTAACTATAGACCAATCTCTAATCTCCCTTTCATTTCAAAAATCTTAGAAAGAGTTGTTGCTACGCAATTATTTGACCACCTACAGGGAAATGGTTTACTTGAAGAGTTTCAGTCTGGGTTTAGAATCCATCATAGTACTGAAACAGCCTTAGCGAAGGTCACTAACGACCTCCTGATCACATCTGATAATGGACTAGTTTCTGTACTTGTCCTTTTAGACGTTAGTGCAGCTTTTGATACTATCGATCATAATATTCTACTTGATAGATTAGAACACTATGTTGGACTTAATGGAACTTCGTTGCAGTGGTTTAGATCTTATTTATCTGATAGGTTCCAGTTTGTTCATGTAAATAATGAGTTTTCTTTCAACTCAAAGCTCAGTCATGGAGTTCCACAGGGATCTGTGCTAGGCCCTACTCTTTTTAGTTTATATATGCTTCCGTTAGGCAACATTATTAGAAAGCACTGTATACATTTTCATTGTTATGCTGATGACACACAATTATACCAGTCAATGAAGCCAGATGATAGTAATCAATTAGCCAAGTTAGAAGCCTGTCTTAAGGAAATCAAAGCTTGGATGACTTGTAATTTCCTGCTATTAAATTCAGATAAGACTGAAGTCATTCTTGTTGGTCCAAAAAACCTTAGAAATTCCTTTCCAAATCAAACTTTCAGTTTGGATGCAGTTACTCTTTCTCTTAATAGCTCTGTGAGGAACCTTGGAGTTATTTTTGATCAGGATTTGTCCTTCAATTCACATATTAAATTTGTTTCTAAGACTGCCTTCTATCATTTGCGTAATATTGCCAAGATTAGGAGCATCTTGTCTCAGAGTGATGCTGAGAAACTGATCCACGCTTTTGTTAGCTCGAGATTAGATTATTGTAATTCTTTATTATCAGGCTGTCCTAAAACATCTTTAAAAAGTCTTCAGCTGATCCAAAATGCTGCAGCAAAAGTTTTAACAGGTACTAGAAAGAGAGATCATATCTCTCCGGTTCTGGCCTCCCTTCGTTGGCTTCCCATAGAGTATAGAATTAAGTTTAAAATCCTTCTTCTTACTTGCAAAGCTGTAAACAATCAGGCTCCTTTTTATTTAAAAGATCTGATACTACTGTATTATCCTAACAGAGCACTACGCTCCCAAAATGCAGGATTACTTGTAATACCTAGAATCTCCAAAAGTACAATGGGAGGCAGAGCCTTCAGTTATCAAGCTCCTCTCCTGTGGAATCAGCTGCCAATCTGGATTCGGGAGTCAGACTCGATCTCTGTTTTTAAGAATAGGGCTAAAACCTACCTTTTTGATATAGCCTACAATTAGGGAGGGATCATGTGTTTCTGAACCCTCCCTTAGTTATGCTGCTAATAGGTTTAGTCAGCCGGGGGACCTCCAGTAATACACTGGGCCTCACTCCTTTCCTCACCCTCAATGAAATATTTTTTTTGCTGGTCATTAACATTTGTTTGTTCTCTCCCATAGATTGAGTCCCCATCGTGCTGTTTGCTCTCTACATGTCTGTTCTTTTCTTCTTCTCTTCTTCTCTATCCCCTCACCCCCCCCAGCCAGTCGCAGCAGATGACTGCCCCTCCCTGAGCCTGGTTCTGCTGGAGGTTTCTTCCTGTTAAAAGGGAGTTTTTCCTCTCCACCGTCGCCAAGTGCTTGCTCACAGGGGATCGCCTGATTGCTGGGGTCTTTCTGCAACTGTGGGGGTTCCCCCTACAGTTGATAGTGCTATGAGATGACTGTTGTTGTGAAATGGTGCTATATAAATAAAGTTGAATTGAATTGAATTGAATTGATTCAATCAGTCAGCTCAGGTGCAAACCGTAATCAACCCAAAACAACAGAAGTACACTCACACAAAACATCAAAATATACAAAGAAACACACAAATCCAATATACATTGTATTAATAATAACATTCTCTCTGAACAGCCCCACAGCTATAACAAACCAAAAAACATAACACACACACACACACACACCTGAACTGCTCTGCCCTAACATTTCTCCCCCCAGCCTTTGGATAGTCGTCCCCGACTATTAATTTCATTCACCTTATCTAACTGGCTTTTTACCCAAATTACTACACTGGGAATGTCTCAGGGGTACCTGTTCCTGTGGGGACACCGAAGCAGAC
Source organism: Pholidichthys leucotaenia (assembly GCA_020510985.1). NCBI lineage: Eukaryota > Metazoa > Chordata > Actinopteri > Cichliformes > Pholidichthyidae > Pholidichthys > Pholidichthys leucotaenia. Next base: position 200,596,851 of record CM035843.1, on the reverse strand, counting down.
GGATCAGATGCCTGCACCGCATCTTGCAACTGTTCTGCTTCCATGGTTGGACTTGGAACTAAACTTGGCCCTGCAAGAGGCAAAGACACAGGCAGAAATAGGCGTGCCCCAATGCTTTCAGGCTCAACTGGTGGAACTAGCACATCCTTCGGTGAGTCACTGGGTCTGATGGGACATGGTCTGAGATTGTTCCTATGGATAGTCCTTTCCAGCCCACTCCGACCCTCTGGTCGGATCTTATACACAGGTGTGTGTGGACCTAACTGAGACACTACTACAAAAGGGGAGGGTTGCCATCGGGGGGCAAGCTTATTCTGATCACGGTGTCGGAAATTCCTCAGCAACACCCTCTCTCCTGGCACCAATGGAACATCCTTGGCATAACGACCATACCTCTGCTTGTCTCTTTGTTGCTGTTGCTGCGTTTGGGCCAAAACTTGTTTGTAGGCTCCATACAAAACTCTGTGGTGATAACGAACCCACTCCTCCATTGTATACTGCTCAGGCTGGGGGCAAACTCCCGTGGCAGTCTCCACCGGCAACCTTGCATGCCATCCTGTCAGAACAAAATGAGGAGTCAAACCTGTGCTGCTATGGATTGTGTTATTATAGGCAAAGAGCAAAGCAGGTAAACTTTCTGTCCATCTAGTCTTCTCCTCCTCAGTCAACGAACACAACAAGGACAGCAAAGTCTGATTAAACCATTCACATGCCCCATTTCCCTGGGGATGGTAAGGGGTAGTCCGCACTTTTTTGCAGCCATATAAAACACAAAGTTGTTGTAACACTGCAGACTCAAAGGCAGCCCCTCTATCTGACAGAATCCTCTCAAGGCAGCCCCATATTTGAATTAGGTTCCACCACAGTACCTGAGCTCTTGTAACCACAGTCTGGTCTTTAGTTGGCACTGCCCATCCATACCTCGAAAACAAGTCAGTCATAACCAGAATATATGGATATGTGCCTTGAGGGCTCCCTAGGGACAGGAAGTCAATAGCCACAGTCTCAAGAGGATAAGATGAGGTAATTGGCTGAAGAAGAGGTGCCCTTACTTCTGGCCTGGCCTTATTCTCACAACAAGTAGGGCATTCTATAGCCCACTTGCGTACATCCTCACTCATCCGAGGCCAGAAAAACCACCTTCTCAAAGCAGCCTCAACTCTATTCGCTCCCATATGATCACAAGCAGCATGAAAACGTTCCCACAGCGGCCTCGCATTCCCTAAAGGGACCACAGTTTGGTACAACACCTGGCCTGTTTGGAAATCCTCCATCTTCCTCTGGAGAAGGCCTTGACTCAACCGTAACCTTTTCCAGTCCCTCAACAGCCATCGGGCCAGTGGTAGAGCTTCCTGCTGACTCTTTTTAGATGGCCAATTACCCTGCTGGAGCCATGCACAAACTGCTGCATTGCTGGATCCGCCCTTTGACGAGCAAGCCAATCTTCGGTATCCTCCGGGGTAGCCATCAAACAGTTCGTACCAGTCTCAGCTTGGGATTCATCCTGTGGAAGCCTGGACAAGATATCAGCATTCCCATTTGCCACTCCAGGTCGATACTTGATGGTGAACTGATAGTTGGATAGCTGGGCCACCCACCTTTGCTCCACTGCGCCAAGCTGCGCCGTGTCCAGGTGGACAAGGGGGTTATTATCTGTAAAAACTGTAAAAGGCACACCCCACAAATAATCCTTAAACTTTTCTGTTACAGCCCACTTTAGTGCCAACAACTCCAATTTAAAGGAGCTATAATTTTGATCATTCCTCTCTGTGGGATGAAGACTACGGTTGGAATAGGCAATCACTTTCTCATGCCCATCCTGAAGCTGGGCAAGCACCGCTCCCAGCCCCTCAAAACTTGCATCGGTATAGAGATTAAAGAGTTTGGAAAAAATCAGCATAAGCCAACACTGGAGCACTCAATAGCACCGACTTAAGTCTCTCAAAGGCAACCTGACATTCCGGAGACCAAACTATGGCCTGATTTTTCCTGTTTGAAACTACCTTACCAGCCAGAGTCGCATGTAAAGGTGCTGTAATCTTGGAAAACCCAGGAATAAAACGCCTGTAGTAACCTACAAAACCCAGGAAAGATCTAACCCCTTTCACTGTACCAGGTGGCTCCCACTGCTGGACCACCCTGGTCTTCTCAGAATCAGTAGCCACCCCACCCTTGCTAATGATGTTCCCCAGATACCTCACTTCGCGTTGGAAAAGATGGCACTTCTGCGGCTGCAACTTCAGTCCATGTTTTGCCAGCCGCTCAAAAACCTGTTCCAAATGGGTGACATGGGAATGAAAATCAGATGAGAAAACAATAACATCATCAAGGTAAATTAGAATGAAATCATTCACCATACTGCCCAGGCACCGATGCATCAGCCTCTGAAAAGTGGCTGGGCCATTACAAAGACCGAATGGCATCCGCTGGAACTCATACAATCCTGTAGGGGTTATAAAAGCGGTCTTCTCCTTATCCCTTGGGTCCACTTCCACCTGCCAGTACCCACTAGCCAGGTCAAGGGTGGAATACCAACACGCTTGTTTAAGACAGGTTAAGGACTCCTCAATCCGTGGTAAGGGAAATGAGTCTTTATGGGTCACAGAGTTCAATTTTCTGTAATCCACACAAAAATGTAGGGACCCATCCTTCTTCCTTACAAGCACAATTAGTGCAGCCCATGGACTAGCGCTCTCTGTCACCACTCCTTGATCCAACACACTCTGCAGCAGACTTCGCAACTCAGGGTAAAGAGAGGGGGGGACAGGCCGATGTCTTTCTCTACTTGGAGGTACGGTTCCAGTTGGTATCTGATGCAACACCGCCTTGGTATGGCTAAAATCCTCCTCATCCTTAGCAAAAACAAAGCTCTATCTGCTTACAAGTTGTTTCAGCTCCCTCTGCTGTTCTGGACTAAGGTTATCCCTCTCAAAAGTCCATGAAACAGGTTCACTGGTTCTGGGCACCTGGACAGTCCGAATATCCACCTCCACCGTGTCCTGGTCAACAACATGCAGCACCAATTGCTTGTCACCATATATCTGATCGGGAGACAAAGAATACACAGAGGCCAGAGCCTGCCGCGGTGGCAGACCAATGGGGTAAGGGTTGACGTTACATACTTTAATGGATACTTTACCCCCTTCCAAGTTAGTCACAGCCCGGGCAACTTGCCATTCCATGGTGTCAGACACCCCTTCCACCAGAACAGGTCCACTTGGGAGGTGGCAGTCCCCCAACACAGGGGCCCAAATCACCATCTCACTATAGGCTGGAACGTCCACCAGAAACTGTTTGGACAACCGTGCCACACCTATCCTCCCATCCACTGACTCCTCCTGGGCCACACGGCTACAAACAGCAAAAGCTCTTTCCCATTGTCCAAGGGCAGGTGGAGACACTGTAACTTTAAAAGCAGAGACACCAGGATGGGGTCCCTGAAACACTGATTTCCAGCAGCTAAAGATAACATTCATCTCCAAAATCCCCTTATCAGAGCCTAAACAGGCATCCTTCACAATAACCGTCCCTTTACTCGGTGCCATAACTCCTGCAACCTCAAAGTCGAGCAGCACATAACCCACATAGGGAATATTCAAGCCATTTGCTGCTTTACGAGTCAGCCACTTTAGCTCTCCCACATCTGCTAAGGGGACATGGCTTAACCACTTCTGGAAGAAAGATTCCAAAAACAGTGTCACTTGAGACCCTGTGTCTAAAACACAAGGAACTTTTATGCCAGCCACCTTTACTTCTACTCCTGGACATGAACCAACCATTTTCTCCTTCAAGGTCCCGGTTTCAGTTTCCTCAGTCACCGGCCCAGTGGCAGGTGGGACAACTACTTCGGAAACTTGTGCCTGTTGAGTTCTATCCGGACAAAACCTTTGAATGTGGCCTGGCTTACTACAGCCTCTGCAAATCGGATGACCTTGTTCATCCCACTGGAAGGCTGGCGTGCGGTAGGAAGTAGAAAAAGATTTTCCTCTAGAGGAAATGTCCCCTGGTGGACTACTGTGGCACATGCCAAATAGTAGCTGTTTTATCTCTTCCATCACAGTACGGCTGAGTATGGAAATTTGTTCCTGCACCTCACAATGTATTTCCGCTTTGAACCTCTCTTTCCAATCATCGGTTTCTGGCCTGTGTATAGTCTGTGCCGGTGCATTTATCCTCGATGCCCATGCTTTCTCTTGGCCCAGATTTTCTCCTTCCAAGGCTCTAGCTTCATTACAGGCCTCAAAGAAAGTCATTCGTGGCTCACGTCTCACCAGTCGCTGCAACTCCTGTTGGACAGCACCAGCCCTCAGATCCAATATTAGCTGATCACGAGCTGTATTCTCATCCTGTGCTGAGCCATCAGGTTCCTGCTCACGCCACCTACCAAACAGTTCTCGTAGGCGCAGGATAAAGGACCCCACACTTTCTCCATCCCCCTGCCTACACTTGAAAAACTGGACCCGTAATTCCACTAAAGGGGTTTGTTCACCATACAGCCTTTTTAAGTGGGACAAAATTTCTCTAACATTTCTTCTTAAACTGGGATCTAACAGCCAAATTTCCCTCCTAGCATCACCTTCCAAAGTCCCAATAACAAAATCAGCTTTCTGCTCATCACTCAGGCCCTGAGCTCTCAACAGCGCTTCCATCTGCCACAACCATTCCCCAAACTTAATCGGGCTAATCTCCCCAGAAAACTTTGGGACCCAAGGTACCCCCATAAACCATGGCATAGCAACCGTATTGATTACAGCCTGATTATTCACAGCTGAGGTCGAGGGTTCATCATGCTCTTCCATGTTTGTGTTGTGTGGAAAGAGAATCCTGCCGACAACGCCAAATAAATGTCACAGTTTGAAAGTACGTCACTGTGAACACATGATTAAAACATACGATTCTCGGGCCACAACAACACAAACACTCAGGAAGGCAGAAAAGCAATTACACACTTTATTAATCAAATCTTAAAATAGTTATAGACTACACCAATCCCCAATAAGAACCATAAATTCACAATGTGCACAATTTAAGAAAATACCCCCCACAATAACTACTATAAATACCCTAAAATTCATACAAGAAAAGCAATGCAATTAAATTACAAATAACAGTCACTCCCTACGCTTAATGAGAAAACCTTCAGCGTGTCCACAATAGAGCGGTGATGCATTCACTGGCTGTCCGACCATGAACACACGCTGTCGTCCTCCTTGATCCGGAAGAAGGCACGATTTGTCCGGGCTCGTCCAAGACCCTCTTATACGCCTTGAAGGTGAAGAACTCTGGACCTGGGGAGAGGAGGCGAACAGGAAGAGAGAAGAGGAGAGGCTCCTATGAATCCGTCATCTGGGAAAACCTGCAGCACACAGCGCAGCACAAACTCAACCTCCCATGAACACACCGGGAGCTAATAATCATCCACATACACAGACATTAAGCACATTCCTTTTACTTAGCTGTGCCTACGCCTTTCCTCCAACACAACGGCGTCGCCGTCATCTGGACCCTCACGGCGTCTTCAGTCCTGTGCTGCCGCTGTCAATCACCGCACCTGCTCTTCCTCCGTCCTTTCTCCGCTCCTCCGCTCCTGCCTTCGTTTCCTCCGTGCTCCTCTTTAATTCACCTCCGCATATCCCCAGGTCTTTTCTCCGGCCTGCTGTCCACATGTCCTTTGACCTCTTATCCTTCACCTCATCAGCATCAACAATGACAACGTCCAATCTCCAATCTCCAATCTGCAAATCTCTCCTGCCACAGTCACGCACCATCCTTAAATAGGTCTTTCCAGACAAGAGTTCACAGCAGGAGCTCACTGACTGGCTCCCACTGATTCAATCAGTCAGCTCAGGTGCAACCCATAATCAACCCAAAACAACAGAAGTACACTCACACAAACATCAAAATATACAAAGAAACACACAAATCCAATATGCATTGTATTAATAATAACATTCTCTCTGAACAGCCCCACAGCTGTAACAAACCAAAAAACATAACTCACACACACACACACCTGAACTGCTCTGCCCTGACAGACCCAGAGGGCTCGACAGTACTGACAGTGTACCCTGAATGGCATGTCTGCTGGCCAGTGCTGTTCAGAGGCCTGAGATGCGTCAACGCGTTCCACCACCGTCCGCTCATAGATCCAAGCGTGATGCTGAAAATTCAACCACTACGGCGGGTTCCCCTCACCCTGCGGGACGATGTCACAGCGGAGCTGAACAAACTGCTGGAAGCAGGCATCATCGAGAGAGTGGATACTTCACCCTGGATATCAAATATCATGGTGGCCAAGAAAAAAAATCGGGTGGCATCCGACCGTGTATCGATCTTAGGATGGTGAATAAAGTGATCGTCCCAGACAAGTATCCACTCCCCACGATGGAGGAATTCATCACAGCATTCAGCGGTTCAAAGGTATTCACAAAGCTGGATCTTCACCTGGGTTACCTGCAGGTGCCCCTCCACCCAGCCAGTGGGAACCTGATGGCGTTCGTGACCCACATGGGTGTGTTCAGGTACACCTGCATGCCTTTTGGTCTGAGTTCAGCATCCAGCTGTTTTCAGAAAATAATGTCCACAATTCTGGCTGGCCTCAAGGGTGTGGTGGCATACCTGGATGACATCATGGTACATGACACATCACGGGAGGAACACGATGATCAATTGGGATGGGTGCTGACGGTACTACAGGAACACGGAGTCACCCTAAACAGGGAAAAGTGAATCTTCGCAGCAGACTCCATCGAGTTTGTGGGGTTCTGGTTGATGGCGGGGGGGGGGGGGGCTGAGGCCCCTGCATTCAAACGTGGAGGCGGTCCTATGCCTCCCACAACCATCGACACCTGCACAGATTTCCTTATTTCTGGGTATGGTGAACTTTTATGGGCGTTTTATTTCCCGCTACTCTGAAACGATTGGACCCCTCCGGGCCCTGTTGAAACAGGATGCAGCATGGCAATGGACCCCAGCCTGCTCAGCGGCGGTTGCTAAGCTGAAGTTTCAACTCCCCTCCCCTCCAGTGTTGGCCCATTTTGATCCAAAGCGGCCATCCACTGTGACCTGTGATGAGTCTGGCTTGGCGGTGGGGGAGGTTATGTCCCAGGTACAAGACAGTACGGAGCGCCCGGTGGTGTTCGCATCGAGGTCTCTCTCAGCAGCTGAACAAAAGTATGCCGTGGGTGAGAGGGACATGCTTGCCTGTGTCTGGGCGTGTGAGCAGTGGCATATCTACCTCTATGGGCGCCATTTCACTCTGCGGATGGACCACCGAGCGCAGACGGCATTACTGGAGATGTCGGGTTCAGGACACAGACCTTTGTGGATCCACAGGTGGACGGAGTGACTGAGGGGCTACAATTTGACCACCCAGTACACTCCTGGTAAAGAGAACGTTGTGGCGGATCTCCTGTCCCATGCCATGGCCAACACGGTACAATCGGACGATGACGATGATCCCACGGATGCAGATTTGGTCAATGCACTGCACAGGGCCCTCCGGGATATAGCATCCCTCCAAGAACTTCAGGCGTAGTTAGAACGAGACCCCGTGCTGTCACAACTGTGCTCGGTGATTAGGGAGGGTTGACCCACAAAGGTGCAAGGTGGGCTGGCACCCTTCCTCCACTTTAAAGACAAACTGAGCTGTTGGAATGAGGTGTGTGTGGCGAGGGGACACTGCACGCTAATCCTGGTGTCTCTGAGATCACGTGTCCAAGCGATGCTCCACGAGGGCCACCTAGGTGTGGTCAGGGTAAAACAGTGCTGCAGGGATTCAGTTTGGTGGCCAGGTATTGATAAGGACATTGAAGCTATGATGAAAACCTGTGTTCCGTGCTTGGAGAGCAGGAAGACCAGCGGACCACCCACTCCACCCCTGCAGCCATTGTCGTACCTGGAGGGCCCTTGGAAACACATTCAGTTGGACATCTGTGGCAAACTACACTACCATTCAAAAGTTTGGGGTCACTTAGAAATTTCCTTATTTTTGAAAGAAAAGCACTGTTTTTTTCAATGAAGATAACTTTAAACTAATCAGAAATACACTCTAATATCTAATATACATTGCTAATGTGGTAAATGACTATTCTAGCTGCAAATGTCTGGTTTTTGGTGCAATATCTACATAGGTGTATAGAGGCCCATTTCCAGCAACTATCACTCCAGTGTTCTAATGGTACAATGTGTTTGCTCATTGCATCAGAAGGCTAATGGATGATTAGAAAACCCTTGTGCAATCATGTTAGCACAGCTGAAAACAGTTTAGCTGGTTAGAGAAGCTATAAAACTGACCTTCCTTTGAGCAGGTTGAGTATCTGGAAAAAATTATTATTTCAAATACAAATCATTATTTCTAACCTTGTCAATGTCTTGACTATATTTTCTATTCATTTTACAACTCATGGTGGTAAATAAGTGTGACTTTTCATGGAAAACACAAAATAATTGTCTGGGTGACCCCAAACTTTTGAACGGTAGTGTACATACAGCACCCCTGAATAGCCAGTTCCTGCTTGTGGTCTACGACCTGTTCTCAAAGTAGCCTGAGGTGTTACCCACTAATTCAGTCATGACAGATGTGGCTATGGGTTTCCTCTCGTCACTGTTCACCAGGTGGGGGGGTCCCGAATGTAATCACGACTGACAATGGCCCGCAGTTCATCTCTGTGGCATTTGAAGAGTTCTTGAGCACTAGGGGCGTGGAACACATTAAAACCGTGTTCTACCATCCCCAGGCCAATGGAGACGTTGAACATTTTAACAAGGCCGTGAAAAATGGACTGAGAGCCCACTTGGCAGATGGCCGTGTATTTCCAGACGCCCTCCAGAGCACACTCCTCCACTACAAGTCAACGGCCCATGCTACGACAGGATGCTCCCCGGTGGCTCTCATGCTGGGGCGCGAATTACATCTGCCTTTGGATCGACTGAGACCGCCCACGACTCCTCCTCCAGGGAATATGGACTCTCCACGGGACCGGGTCGCTGTGCAACAGTGTAAGATGAAACAACGATTTGACAGGAAGCACAGGGCGAGAGCCCATGGACTGAAGGTGTCGGATCAAGTTTGGCTCAAACACCCTAACCACATGCACAAGCTGCAGCCGTTCTGGATGGAGCCCCTGCGGATCACAAGACGACGGGGCCAGGACACGTTCGAGCTTGCGGATGGGTCACAGTGGCACTCCAGTAAACTCAGGAAGTCGCCACCGGAACAGAGGACTAGAGCTACGGCGGGACAACCTGGTGTGAGGTGGGACTTGTTGTACTGGGGTGGTGAGAACTCACAGGTGCGGCCAACGGTGCCTGGTGCAGAGTCCCCGCCTAGGGGACGCCCGGCTCGAATTCATCAGAGGCCCAGATACCTGGAAGACTATGTATTGAAGACAGTACTAGCTAATGCGTGTTGGGACTAAGCGGCAGACCAACCCACTCCAACACAGTGGGGCGTTCTGGTAGTCTACCCAGAAGCCTGTTTGGTTGGCTGAGTTTTGCCTAAGTTTTTTTTTTTTTTTAAAAGAGAGACAACACTGTTTGTTTGTTTTTTCTGTTCTGGGGGCGGGGGGGGGGGGTCTTTGACTTTGCGAGGGGAGGGGGGTGTTATGTGTGAGATTTGACTCTCGGGGCTTGCCGTAGCCTGGCTGAGGGGGTTGGGGTAATGATGTCAGGCGGGCTACAGCTCTAGTGTATATTGTGTTTCCTCAACAACAAAGTCAGTTCAGTGTTCAGTTGAGAGTGGCTCCAGTCTCATGTTATTCGAACATAACAGTGGACAGATTGCCAGTCCATCACAGGGCCAACACAGAGAGACAGACAACCTTAAATAATAATAACAATAATAAATGAGCAATTCCCAGGTTAGCCATGCCAGTTAGTTCATGTTGAGAAATGATTCAATAAATGAATATTGCAAGTGAATGGATGGCTATGCATTAGGAATAATTTTTAAAGCATCTTTGCGGTTTTCAGGCCCTCCTCAAAAACAGCAGCCTACCTGTGGCATCATTACAGGCATCTGCAGACCACTGGGTCCCTGTCACTGGTGGGAAATATGCAGTTTAGCCTCTGAAAAGGAGGAAAATACAAGTCTGTATTCCTATGAAGGACCACCACCTTATAATTATAAACATGTTAGATATCATAGAGACTATGAGCAGAGGAGGATTAGGAGAAATAATGGTTACCAGCCAGAAATTAATCTATAGTGAATTTTTCTTTTCCTTACAGCTATTGTTGGCTTATGATAGTTAATACTGTGAAAAGTCCTTTAAATTAATGTCATATATGTGACAGGCTGCTTTAGGCTATTTGAAGGCTGACTCAAAATTTGTGTCTAGCTTTAATCTGTAGTCTGAGAGCCCTTTACGCTTGTTATTAATTAGCCTGGTGATATCAGTTATTAGTTTTTAGCTGGGAAAATTCCTCATAACATGTACACACTTACATTATCTGCTCTTCAAAAACACACGATCCCTTTTACCAATCTCCAGACTCTATTAGCTGTTAGCCGCTTCACTCCTGGTTCTCTGCTACTCTCTTTTTGTATCCAGTAAACATCATAGTTTTGATCTCCCGTAAAGGCCTTTTTTTCAACTTGTACACTTTAGAAAAAGATCGGTGGCAGCCTAGAGGTAGAGCATCCGCCCCACAACCCGGGCGGTCATGTGCTCAAGTCCTGGCCGAGTCATACCAAAGACCATATAAAATGGTACTTCCTGCCTTCTAGCTTGGTGCTCAGCAAAAAATAGAATGGAGGAAGGAAAGTTGATTACCCAGCCACAGGGGCTGCACAAGCCAGTGTACTCCCTGTGCTGTTCCCAAGCCAGATAAATAGGCAGGGTTGCATCAGGAAAGGCATGCGGCACAAAAATCCTTGCCAAATCATCGCGATATAAGATAATGATACGCTGTGGCAACTCCGGAAGGGAGCAGCCAAAAGACAAAAAACAAAAAACAAACCAAAAAAAAAACGTTTTAGAAAAACAACACTGAAAGTTTGATTTGGAAACACAACTCTGCTGTTTCAAGATGCTTTATTGTCATTCAACCTGCTTACATGACAAACGAAATTATGATCCACAGGGTCAATAGTAAAGCTAGTAAAAGAATAATAAACTTGAGGGCACTCAGAGAGCGCATACCTCCACCAAGGCTCCGTCCCTCCCTCTCTTTTTCCATCCATATCACCATCTATCTGTACATTGAAAGATAGGGCCTTGATGGAGGTATGCACTCACGGATCACCTCCAACATCTAACGAGTTAATCTTTGGGCCAAGAACCACCTCTGGTGAAAATTTCATCCAAATCCATCCAGTAGTTTTGGAGTATTGTTGCTAACACTCTGTGAGAAGATAAGAGCCTTGGCTGAGGTATGCATTTTGAGATCATCCCCAAAATCTAATCATGTGTTCAGTGTCCCATTACACACGTTTCCTGAAAATTTGAATGAGAGGCGCAATATGAGCCGAGTCTCAGCAAAAAAAAAAACAACCTTCAATTGCACGTTTTGTCAGTCAGAGAAAATGTACAGAGGTATGTCAGTACGATTGTTGAGATGCAGTGGGTACGTGGCGTTAACAGCTTTAAGAAAGGTGTGTGATGGCTTTTTTCACTTTTATTGTGTGTGAGCATGAAGCAACTAACCTAACTGTAGTGTTGTTCATATTGTTCTTAAGGCATATTATTGTGTGACACGGGTGGTGGCTCCACCTTTCCAGTTCCGCCTCCACCCAGAGTATAAGAGGACTGTGCGGAAGAGGGTTGGGCTTTTTGACCTCACCTATGCCTGACGGGACCATCTATGCTGTACAGTGAGTGCAATAAAGTCGTGTTCCGTTGTACCTCTAGCCTCATTATTGGTTCTCTGTTATGGACATAACATTTGGCGACAAGGATAAAAACATGGATACAGGAGTTTCTAACATTTGGCCATTTCTGGAGCTTCCCGGCAAGCCACCAGTTCCTTGGGCGAGGTGGGTTTTTTTTTTTTTTTTGGACTTATTTTGTACCCATAGGTAGATTTGTTATGCAGTCCGGTGACAAGCCACCAGCTGCGGTTCTCTGCATTGGTTCTCTGCATTCCAAAATTATTTGGTGACACTGAACCTCAGCGAACTGGAAAAACTGTGGGCACGAGCAATGTTAGTGCATAATTTTAGGTATGAAGGGATAACGTATTCTCAGCACCTTGGGTGATAGCGATAGTTTTGAGGACATGGTTGAGCTAATGGCGCATTATTTTCACGCTCCTAAGAACGTCATCATCCAGAGGATCCAGTTTCGGCAGTGCCACCAGCGGACTGGAGAGTCTGTGCAACAGTATGTTGCGGATCTGCGTCAGCTGGCCGGAGACTGCCAGTTTGGAGCTTTGGAGGAGGAGATGGTCCGCAATCAGTTGGTTGAGCACACACTTTGCCCGGTGGCACAGTCAAGGCTTCTCATGCACTCTGGCGAACTGACATTAGCCATGGTTGTCAAGATAGTTCAGCAGTACGAAGCAGCAGAGAAACTATCACGGGACCTCAGTGAGAGAACTAGGCTCCGGCAATCTGAATCACAGCCAGCGGTGCAGGCTGTGGACCCGGGCAGCGATGATACTGTAGAAGACAAGGAGGAATATGCTACAGCTGTGAAAATAAGGTCCGCCCTGGCATCACGCAGGTGTTTCGTTTGTGGGTCCACCAAGCACTGGTATAAGGCGAGAGAGTGTCTGGCAAGAGGTAAACGCTGCGGAAAGTGTGGACTCCTACATCATTTTGCCAGGGCCTGTAAGAAATTCAAGCGAGGGGAAACAACAATACAAAGTGGACTCCCCTGCCATGACTCCTACAGTTATTCACACTGTCTCTCCGAGCACAGATGGCCGTACATACTGTATGGTGGAATTGGACGGTGTGGAGGTGCCCATGATGACTGGCATGGGCGCATTGAGGTCCGTATTGAATTTGCCTACTGTGAGGAGTTTTTTCCCATACTACCGAGTGAGAGGTTTTTCAGCGCCATTGTGTGGATATAAAGGAAACAGTCTGTCCATTGTGGGTTCGCTGGAACTGACGACAAAGTACAAGTCAGCGGAGGTGTCCAACCTGCAGTTTGTTGTGACCGCCAGTGGTGTGAATGTTATAAGCTGTGACCTTTTTTATGGACTGGGCTTCACTATCACCAGCGGTGTCAGAGAGGAGTGGTCAGGCCGTGGTATGTAGGACCGGCCGGTTCCGCGAGTGGTGGACGATGCTGTATGGGACGAACCATGGCCTAGTCTGGAGGATGAACAGGATCAACCCCACTTAGGGCCATAGCGAGAGGGTTCCCGTGCCAGGGCCCAAGTTACCCTAGCTGAGGTAACTGGGCGGCACCGTGGGACGCCTGTGATGGCAGGTGGAGCTGAGTGGATGGCCCACTCTACTTCCAGAGTTCGGCTGGGAGGTACTGAGAAGCAAGGGGCTACAATGGCTTCGCTGGCATTGAAAATGAAAGTGAGCGGGGCAGGACCAGCTGGCACGGTGAAACGACGTGCCACTCAGGAACACTGGAAGCCGAGTCAGGTTCCTCGGGGGTCGCTGATGTGGTTCAACCCAGAGAGGAGGCCCGGTCGAGAAGTCAAGGACACTGGAAGCTGAGTTGGGCTCCTCTGGGGGTTGCTGATGTGGTCCAACCCAGAGAGGAGGCTCGGCTGAGAGGAGTTTGTGGCAAGCAGAAACAACAGGAGGACCAGGGGTGGCTGCAGATGGTGGCTGTTCGGGAGGACAGATACCTTCAGCTGTCTGATGGCTCATGGAGACACCCCAACAAGCTGCAGTGCACCAATGATGAGACCGTGGTGTCTCGGTGTCGACATGGGTCATCTCCGGGCGTGAAGAGAAGGAGACGCTCTAGACGAGACCCGCCTGACGGGTCTCTGGGGGATAGTTTCTCCACTGGGACTGTACGGTACTGGGGGGAACAATGTGTTTAAGCTATGATGTTGCTATGTGAATTGCCCAGGCTACACAGTGATAAGGTGTTTATAGCATGGTGTTGATATGTATAATGATTAAGCTGTTTATTGAATTCATGATTGAAGGTATAACTTGTTTATATATATGTTTATCTTGTAAATGGGATTGTTTTATGTCTTATATTAGGAACACGGCAATTTTTTTTTTTTCATTTAATGGACTATACAGTAATAGAGATGGCAGAATAATCTGTCTGGCCGTGTGGGGGTGGGACAGTAGTCCACCTGTCTCCCTCTAGCTTTAGTTGTTTGTGTGCATGGTTAGGGTCCAATTATTTCTGTTTACTGTTAGTGTGTGATTCGGGCTCTAAATTTGGGAGGGTCTGGTGTGTGTGCGTTTTGGACCTTTTTGAAGGAGGAGGAAAATGTAGTGTTGTTCATATTGTTCATAAGACATGTTATTGTGCAACACGGGTGGTGGCTCCACCTTTCCGGTTCTGCTGCCACCCGGAGTATAAGAGGGCTGTGCGGAAGAGGGACGGGCTCTTTGACCTCACCTCTGCCTGACGGGAGCGTCTATGCTGTACAATGATTGCAATAATAAAGTTATGTTCCGTTGTACCTCCAGCCTCATTATTGGTTCTCTGTTATGAACATAACACTAACCTAACCCATACTTCAATGCCTAACCCTAACCTCACAGGAACCTTTCATTAGTGGAGTGAAAAACAAAGTAAGGAGAAAAAAAAACCAAGGAAAAAAATGAAGAAAAAGGTCAGTGACAGACGAGAGTGGGAGTCAAACTTGTGTGTTTTTGCTGAAACAGCTGTGTAAAGTAAAAGATGTGTTGTTCTGCGCATGCATGGTGAGGACTGCGCAGTGAGTGAACTTGTGAAAACGTAGTGAGGCACATTATTTTTTGATTTAATGTGGGAATGTAAATTTTTAGAGGGGTGGGAAAAAGTTTATTAGATACGTTTTTTACTGAAACCGGGTCCATTATTACCTCTGTCAAGGAGGCTATGTAATCGGGGTGGTTTGTCTGTTTGTCAGTCTGTCCGTCTGTTAGCAGGATTACAAAAAATTACTGCATGGATTTGGATGAAATTTTCACCAGAGGTGGTCCCTGGCCTACAGAGGAACCCATAATATTTTTGTGTTTATCTCAGCATGCATACCTCCACCAAGGCTCTTATCTTCTCACACTGTGTTAGCAAGAATCCTCCAAAACAAACCCATTACATTTTGGAGGTAATTGTTAGAATAATATAAATAGTGAAGATTAGTTAATTACATATTACACAAAGTGCCTGCATACACATATCTCTTAGATTGACACATTCACACACACACACACAGATATGCAAGTCAAACCCACACATTCACCATTCACACATAAACACCAGCTGCTTACACACATAATACACACATACTAAACGCACATGCACACACACATAATAGCTTCACAGGAAAAGTCTGTTCTTGTTTCCATATATGGGCATGTGTAAGGCTGAAGAGAAAACATGGACACTGAGAGGAAGTCATGAAGCCATAAAGGCAGGAACAGGAGAGAGAAGACATCTGGACAGGATGGATGTCATAAAAAGAGCTCATCTACTTTGAAACAATGGACATGTATTGCTGGAAAGTAACGCCCACCAACTCAGAAGCTATATGTAGGAGGGACTTCCTTTGTTGGGGGTCTTCCCAGGACAGAGCTGGGAGGATCCGTGGCCATGTTGACTCCTTGTGTGGTTCAATAATGTTAAGCTGAGAAATAGTATTTCTTGTGTGATTATTGGTTGGTTAACTGAAAAGATTCTGCTAACTGTCCAAAATTAATTTTTACAGCTTCAACGGTGGAGAATGCGGGCAGTTTACCAGCTACTTTTGGAAAAAAGAAGATAAAAGGCAATGGACATCGGGAAACAAAGCCTTTGTCTGCATGCTGCAGACAATTCGGACCCACTGATCAGAAGGTGAAAGAACCTTTTTTAAAAATCTCCGTAGGATTGTCTGTGACATTCAGTCAAAGTAAGTCTTTGGTCCTGTTTTTAAATTCTATTGGAAAACTTGATATAAAGATAATGTTGTGGAGAAAGGAAGCAGGGGAGGCAGCGAGCTGCACAACACACAAACTTTATTCCTTCTCCAACATACAGTACAGTAAAAGACTTCCCGGATCTCTGTGCATTCTCTTTTTATACCTTTAATTCCATGCATTAAGACCCGGAGCTTCCAACCATAATACATTGTTTGGAACAAAGACCTGTGTGGCACATTAACATAACATCACACCGGCACCGCTTCTCACACCCTTCTTCTTCCAGCGGCTCCGGCGTTCTCTCCTCTCCCCAAGGGAAGAATAGTCCTTACTGTCCAGACTGAGACCCCCTGGTGACACTTCCTCCTTCAGTGCATTGTTCCCTCTCCCCCCCAGCTCTCCACTCTGGGTGGAGAATCCCCACACCATGCCCCCACACAGCCCCTCCCCCCCGAACACCCAAAAAGGGCACTAACCCCCCCGTCCTTTGGGCTTGAGCTGGCACCCATAGCAGCTGTAGCGGGGGTTCGCTGATCCAGTCGAAATGCCCTGCTGGCAAGGTATACAGGGGAGCACGTCAGTCTGTGGAGGAAAAAAGAGGGGGGGACACATGAGCTTCGCGAGCGCAGGTCCCTGCCGAAGGATCACCAACATGCGGAGCCACCAACGGTGGGCGTCCACACCGGGGAGCTTGGGCCAACACCACCTGCTCGTCTGCTAGCACAAAAGCAGGCTTCAACCTGTTGATGCAGATGGTCTCCCAACGCCCCCCCAAGTCTAACATAAAGTCCTTAGTTCCAGGTTCCAACACCCTGAATGGTCAGTCATATGGTGGGCACAGCGGGGTCCGGTGCGCATCGTGCCTGACAAAAACAAAACTGGCATTCTGTAAGCTTTTTGGGATGAAGGTGCGGGGAAAACAATGGTGGGCTGGGCCCTACACATTAAAAGCTTCCATACTGTGCAAAAATTGCGTGGTTGGCTCGGCCCCGGGCGCAGGATTTTCCGGTAAAAACTCTCCAGGGATCCGCAGCGGCTGAGAAAAAATGAGTTCTGCCGGGTAGGCTGCCAGATCCTCCTTAGGTGTGGAGCACAACCCTAAAAGAACCCAGGGCATGCGGTCGACCCAATCTGTATCCGTGAGCGAAGTTCTGAGCACTACCTTAAGCAACCTATGAAAACGCTCGCATAACCCGTTAGCCTGGGGGTTGTACACGGTAGTACGGTGAATTTTGACTCCCAGGCTCTGGGCCATCGTAGACCAGAGTTCCGAAACGAATTGTGGACCCCTGTCGGAAGTGATGTCCGATGGGGATCCGAAATGTGCAACCTAAGCCAACAAAAGAGTGTGAGCCACTTCCGCAGATGTGGTAGAAGTCAGCGGGACCACTTCAGGCCAGCACGTGGTGCAGTCCACAACTGTCAAAAGGTGTATGAAACCTTGCAACAGTGGGACGGGTCCCACCAAATCCACATGCTCAAGGGGGGCTGTGGTTTGCTTGTGCATTTTGGCCCACTAGCACGCGATGCAAGCTGCAGCCCACTCTTTCAGGTCCTTGCGCAAGCACGGCCAGATGAATTTCACCCCCACTAGCTTCACCGCAGCACGCACACCTGGATGTGAAAGGGAGTGGACTGACTCAAAAATGCAGCGGTGCCAAGAGCTCAGAACCACCGAGCGCGGGCGGCTGGTGGAGACGTCGCAGAGCGGGGGTGGGGGGGGGGCACCCTTTTTGCACCACCCAGCTCTCCAGCCTTAACCCAGTAGGCACCAACTGGAGTGTGCAAATGTCCACAGCCCCGGCTTACTCCGCTGCCATGGCAGGGAAATCTATTCCCATGTAGACTGGGGAGACTAATGCGCACGACAGGCAATCGGCCATGACATTGAGCTCACCAGCAACGTGTTGAATGTCGGTAGTAAACTCCGAAATCATGGCCAAATGCCATTGCTGCTGGGCCGACCACAGTTCCGAGACCTTGGACATCACGTACGTCAGTGGCTTATGGCCCATGAACGCGGTGAACTCACGCCCCTCAAGCCAAAACTGGAAATGGCGCATCGCCAGGTCGAGAGCCAGTAATTCTCTGTCGAACGCGCTGTATTTACGTTCGTTGCTGCGCAAAGTTCAACTGAAAAATGCGAGCGGCTGCCACGAACTTGAGACATACTGCTCTTCCACTGCCCCTATGGCAACATCAGACGCGTCCGTAGTGAGTGCTATCCGTGCAGACGGCTCCGGGTGGGCTAGTAATGCGGCATCCGCCAGTGCTGTTTTGACGCTTGTGAAAGCCTGAACTCACTCGGGAGTCCAGTCGATGGTTTCCGTGAGCTTCTTTTTTTAAGCATGGCATACAACGGCTGCATCAGCTGAGCTGCCTGGGGAAGAAAACAGTTATAAAAATTAACCATTCCAAAAAACCCCTGTAGTTCCTTCACGGTTTGTGGACGTGGAAAGTCCGACACAGCATGTGCTGGTTCTGGGCGCATGCGCACACAGCGACCGGCAGCTGGTGAAAAAGTCTGTCGTCTGTGTGTCTTGTTTTTATGCACTTTAATGTGTTTTTACAAAATTCTCTGTCGTTTCTGTCCTGGAATGTTTGTGGACTGTATGGCGAAGAGCTCCCTGGTTCCATCAATATGGACTTCCTCCCCTTTTTTGCACTGCTGCTACTTTTCCTCCGGCTCTTTGTCTCTGAGGTAAACGCAATCGGCATCATGGCGGGCAGAGTACATTATTCCAGGGACATGTTGCTGCATTTAAACACGGTTGATGCAGCGGCTGTGATTGAGCCTAAGCCGCAACTGCCGGACTTTATTTTGAGAGATGGGCACAGCGGTGAAAAGAGAGACGGGAGAGAAGGGAGAAGGAAACGCGGAAAGTGTGGAGGCGTGAAATTGCGCCTGAGAAGACGTCAGTTTGGTAACATTCCTCTTCCTTCTATGATTTTTGGGAATGTACAATCTCTGAAGAACAAGGTGGATGAAATTCAAGGGAATGTACACTACCAGAAGGACTTTAAGAACTGCTGTGCCACTGCTTTCACCGAGTCTTGGCTTAATGCGCATGACCAAGACGCAGACCTGTGGATTGACGGCTTTGGAGCCCCACTGCACTCGGATCGGCAGGAAGAGGTAACGGGGAAACGTCAGGGGGGTGGCGTATGTTTATACATTAATAAGCAGTACTGCACATCTGTCACGGTCAGACAGCGCATCTGTACACCCGATGTGGAGCTGCTGTCTGTGTCACTACGCCCCTTTTATTTGCCTCGCGAGTTCCCCCAGCTTTTCATCACAACTGTATACATTCACCCAAGGGCAGACGCTGACTCCGCCTCCAGCACCGTCTTTGATGTGGTCCAGCGGCTGCAAACAATTTCTCCAGAGGCGCCAAACTTCATTCTTGGGGATTTTAACCATGTTTCTTTATAGAAGACACTTAAAAACTTTTATCAGTATGTCTCCTGCCCAACCAGGCGAAAAAAGACATTGGACCTGTGCTATGGATCCATAGAGAGGGCCTATAAATCACTCCCCCTTCCACCTGTAGGATCCTCAGATCACAACTGTGTACATTTGCTGCCCACATATAAAACTGCTCTCAGAAGAAGCAAGGTGGAGACGAGAGACATTGATGTGTGGACAGAGGATTCAGTGCACAGCGTCCAGGAATGCTTTAACTGTACAGACTGGGAGATGTTCACACTGGCCTGCAGGGATGATTTGGACTCTTTGGTGGACGTCACATGCTCATACATGGCTTTCTGTAAAAATACGATTGTTCCACGTAAACGTGTCAAAATATATCCCAACAACAAGCCATGGGTTACAAAATCAGTTAAATCCTGCTTACAGAGGAAAGCACTTGCCTTTAAACAGGGGTCTGTTTCTGAGCTACAGGTTGCCACAAAAGAGCTGAAGTCCGAAATTTTAAGAGCAAAACAGAATTATAAATCAGAATTGGAAAGCAAGATGGCAACAAAGAAACTTGGTTCAGCCTGGGCCAGTATGAAAACTATTGCAGGCCTTCAGAGCACAGAGCGCAGTAACCGTGTGTTTTTAGATGGTTTTAATTCAGACACAGAGCTGGCTAATGCTCTTAATTGTTTTTATGGTTGTTTTGACTCCTCTGATTTTAGCACAGAAACCCAAGATTTAAAACAGAAACTCAAAGACAATCAGCACTTTAATATTGAGGTGCAGGATGTTAAAAGGGAGTTCTGTGCTGTAAAAGTGAACAAAAGTCAGGGCCCTGATAATATATGTGGGCGCTTGGTAAAGTCCTGTGCACATGAACTGAGTCCTATACAGTGATCCCTCGCTACTTCGCGCTTCACCTTTCGCACCCTCAGTGCATCGCGGATTTTTCAAAAATATTCATCAAAAATTCAAAATTGAGAAAAAATACATTAGAACATCACGTATCAACACGGAGAGCCCGCACAACTCAAAATCCACCTCGCTGATTCGCTGGCCAGCATCTCCCCCCTAAGAGATCGTTCCCGACTCTAGATTTTGTTCTCGTGTTGACTCGGCTCGGGATTCTTTTCATTCTCTCGCTCTCTCTCTCTCCCGAGAGAGAGAGAGTGAGAGAATGAACGTACGTATTATTTATATTATTTATACATTATTTTATGTATCAAAAAACTAACTAGATCAGCCTGGAATTCCACAAAGGGGGGTGACGCTACTTCGCGGTTTTTCACTTTTCGCGGTCGGTTCTGGAACCCATTAACCGCGATAAGTGAGGGATCACTGTATTTCATTACATTTTTAATAAGTCCTTACAGACACAACATGTGCCTAAGATCTGGAAAGAAGCCGTGGTTGTTCCCGTTCCAAAATCCAGCTGTCCTAAAATGGTAAACGACTTTAGACCAGTTGCTCTGACTTCAATTTTAATGAAAATTTTTGAAAAACTGGTCAGATGTGAGGTCCTAAAGCAGACTGAGCATGCATTGGATCCTCTGCAGTTTGCCTGTAGGCCTCACAGAGGAGTGGAGGATGCCACTGTCACTCTGTTTAACATGCTTTTTAAACATCTGGATTTTAATGGGACACACGCCAGGCTTTTATTTGTGGACTTTTCCTCCGCCTTTAATACAATCCAACCTCATATCTTAGTTGAAAGGCTCCTGCAACAATTTGATTTGAGCAATAATCTGGTGGGTTGGATTCTGGATTTCTTAACCAACAGGACGCAGAGAGTAAGGGTCAATGGTACATTGTCTGACCTAAAGTGCTCTTCTACTGGCTCTCCTCAGGGGTGTGTGTTGTCACCACTACTCTTCATCCTGTACACAAACATGTGTCGGAGCAGACATGACAACAGACACATTATAAAGTATGCTGATGACTCAGTTATTGTCAGTCTCCTCCAGGATGGTGAGAGTGGCCACGGCCCAGTAGTTGATGATTTTGTTCACTGGTGTGAGGATTCCTACCTGCAGCTGAATACGACAAAAACTAAAGACATGATTATTGACTTTAGGAGGAAAACTCCCAGGCACAAAGTCACCGTACTAAAAGGCCAGACCACCGAATGTGTACAATCCTACAAATATCTTGGGACGATTATTGATAGTAATTTAAACTTTGAAGAGAACTGTGAAAGGGTGTGCAAAAAGGGTCAGCAACATTTGCATTGCTTGAGAAAACTTGCACGCTTTCAAATTGACCGAACCATAATGACAATGGTTTATCAGGCTTTTATTGAATCTGTTTTATCCTTTTCTTTAGTGCCATGGTTTGGTCAGATAAAACTGAAACAGAGGAAATCCTTGGATCAGGTAGTTAGATGGTCCAGTCGTTTGCTTGATGAGTCACAGCTGAGCCCGACATCCCTGTACACTAGACAAGTACAGAGGATGGCTACCTCCATTTTAAATGATGACTCCCACCCTTTGCACTGCCACTTTCAGCTTCTTCCCTCAAGACGGAGGTTTGCTGTCCCAAAAAGTAAAACCCAGCGCTACAAAAACAGCTTTGTTCCTGCTGCTGTCAAAGAGTTGAACAAGCTGTAACAATATATTGCACATAATTTAGGTACCTATTTATTAACTCCATTTTATATTTACTTATTTTTGTAGGATGTTACTTGGGTTCTAAATATTTTATTGGGTTTTAGACCTTTGAGTTTTTAACCTCTTTGACTAGTTTTTAACTTTTAATATGACCCTTCTCTCTTACCTCTGGTTTTTCTCCCATCTCTTTGTCTTTTTATACCCTGATTGATGGAGCCTTGAGTATTTTTATCATGTTTATAGTCAGCTTCATGTGTGCCTGTGTTTGTGTCTATGTTGAATGTAATTTGTGGCTTGTAAATATGGATGTCACCAGACTGCAAAACAAATCTACCTACGGGTACAAATAAAGTAACCTGAACCTGAACCTGAACCTTATCCGGTAATGGAATCGCGCCCTCCGGCGAAATGTGGTGACCTAAAAAGTCAATCACTGGCACACCGAACTGGCACTTCGCCATGTTAACTATCAGCCCGTGTGCTTCCAACCTCTGGAAAACCGTCTTGAAATGGGCGATGTGCTCCTCCTCGGGACACGCTAGCTACCAGAATGTCATCTAAGTAGACAAAAATGAAGGACAAGTCACGAAGCACTGCGTCCATCATTCTCTGGAAAGTCTGTGCCGTGCCTTTTATTCCGAACGGCATGCGTAAAAACTCAAAAAGGCCAAAAGGAGTTATTGCCGCTGTTTTCGGAACATCTTCAGCACGCACCGAGACCTGGTGGTAACCGTGGACCACATCTACTTCAGAAAAAACACGCGCCCCAGTCAGGTGCATGGAAAAATCCTGGATGCGCGGGATAGGATACTGATCAGGTTCCATAGTGTTGTTCAAGTGCCGGAAATTGCCACACGGTCGCCATGACCCGACGGCCTTAGGCACCATGTGAAGCGGGGATGCCCACGGGCTGTTGGAGTGCCTGACAATGCCCAACTGCTCTAAGTTGGCAAACCTCTCGTGCGCGCTGGTCAGTTTAGCCGCGTCCAGGTGCTGAAGTCACGCGAACACTGGCAGGTCTTTTTTAGTTATAAAATGTTTGACCCCGTGTTTTGTTATTGTAGCCGAAAAAGTCGGGACAGTGAGCGGTGGGAACTGTGCGAGTAAATGTTGGTACTTACCCCCTGGAGCTATAACGTTAGCTAGTGTTGTTAACTCAGATCCTCGAGCTGTGCAGGGCAGTGAGGTAAAAGCGACAGCATCCACTAATCGCCTATTAGCAACATCGACAAACAACCCATAATCACATAAAAAATCTGCATCTAAAATGGGGGCAGAACATGCAGCTACCACAAAGTCCCAATGAAAATTGCGTTTGTGCAAGCATATCATCAGTGTCCATTCGCCAGAAGTCCTGATGATGGATTCGTTGTTGGCCGTGAGCTCGGGACCGCTGCCTCCTGCCACCCTGTCTGTGTTGATCGGCAGGATGAGGCTCTTCTGGGAGCCGGAGTCCACCAAAAACCATCTCCCTGAATGTGTGTCCGTGACATAAAGCAGCTTGTTTCTGTCGCCAGCAGTTGCAGCTGCAACTGAGTGCCAAACGTGCTGTCTTCCCGGCTTCTTGAATTGGCATGGCGGCAGGCAGCATTGGGCATTCTAACTGAAGCGGCGATGACAGAAACAGATCGCCCCATTCCTGCTTCTCCTTACATCTGCTCCGGCTACCACCAACGGCTCCTCGGCCTCGCTGGAGTCCCTCATGGGCGCCGGTGCCACTGCATTAACGCTAAGATTTCTGGTCGCTAAAATGATGCGATCCGCTTCCTGTGCCAGTGTGCAGTAGTCCTTGGTCACCAGCAGCAGCGAGTTGGCCAAGATCACCATCACTGTGGCTGGTAGGTTCCTGAAGAATAAGTGGGCGAACAGGAAAGACTCATCATTCTTCCCCGTCAGCACCAACATGCTCTCCACGAGCTCCACGGCTGATCTGTCCCCTAACTTCAAACGTGTTAGGAATCTCTCTGCCCTCTCACTGTCAGAAAGGGTGTAGTGCTGGAGCAGCATCCTCTTGAGCCCTTCATATTTCCTCTGGGCTGGTGGCTCCTGGGCAGGCTTGCCACCTGTTGCGTGGTGCGTGTGTCCAGCGCAGTGACCACGTAGTGATACTTTGTGTCGTCCATTGTTCTCCCGCGGAGTGCAAACTGGGCTTCTATATGCAGAAACCATGCAGTTGGATTGTGAAGTCAGAAGTCTGGGAGCTTGACTAAGACAGCGCACGCAGCACTGGTACTCTCCCTCCAGGTAGTCTCCGGTGTGGTGTTCGGCTCACTCTCCATGGCACATCTTGGGGTCACCAATGTGGAGAAAGGAAACAGGCGAGGCAGCGAGCTAGACAACACACGAACTTTATCCCTTCTCCAACATACAGTACAGTAAAAGACTTCCCGGGTCTCTGTGCAATCTCCTTTTATACCTTTAATTCCATGCATTGAGACCCGAAGCTTCCAACCATAATACATTGTTTGGAACAAAGACCTGTGTGACACATCAACATAACATCACACCAGTACAACTTCTCACACCCTTCTTCTTCCAGCGGCTCCTGCATTCTCTCCTCTTCCTGGGGGGCGAATAGTCCTTACTGTCCCGACTGAGACCCCCGGTGACACTTCCTCCTTCAGTGCATTGTTCCCTCTTCCCCCCGGCTCCCCACTCTGGGTGGAGAATCCCCACACCATGCCCCCACAATGTTATACTTTGTGGCTATTTTCTATGATTGTGAGAACACGCAAGGAGTCATAAGCATGCATGCATTCACATGTTAGGGACAGATTAAAGAGCCGCTTTTATAGAGAAATATAAATGGAGGGCAATGGATCAGCGTTCTCGTCGTGCCCTCTGCCAGTACCCGGGCTTGCCCGGGGAAGCTAATGATCCTACCAGCAGACTAAATTCGAAGAGACGACGCCTCAGTGCCAAGTCAAAGAAGAATCCTAGTCACAGTCCCAAAGCCGAAAGCAAACAGCCCCGAGAGCACCTTGCGGTAGGACCTGCCCTTCGCATACTACAACTAAACATTGAAGGCCTATCTGCAGCCAAGCGAAGCCTTATCGAAGTCCTCGCTTTCCAACACTTGGTTGATGTAATCTGCCTCCAAGAGACTCATATTGGCACAGAGGAAGCTGGCCGCTACACCATCAATGGCTTTGACCTCCTGTGCTATGTTCCACATGCCAAACATGGACGTGCCACCTATGTGCGTTCTGACATAGTTGAAGTAAACCACCTGACAACAACACATTTCTCAGACACCATAACCATTGGTGGCTTCCATATTGTCAATGTGTACAAGCCCCCTAGTGCCAACTGGGATCTGCAGGTCTTACCCACCCTACCCCACCCTGCCATCTATGTGGGAAACTTTAACAGCCATCATCCTGACTGGGGATACCCAGCAGTGGATAGTGACGGGGAGGTACTTTCAGACTGGGCATCTAGAAATGATCTCGCTCTGATACACGACCCCAAACAAAGAGGAACCTTCCACTCTGCTAGGTGGAAGAAGGACTATTCTCCTGACCTGTGCTGGGTCAGCTCTTTGAATGGGACACCATATCCTACACAGATCCTCATTCTTGACGATTTTCCACACAGCCAACATCGACCCCTGCTTGTACACATTGGCCTACAATTTCCAGTTATAAACAGCCCAAGGAATATGCGCTGGAACTTCCGCAAAGCCAACTGGAAGAAATTCAGTGAAACCCTGGATCGGAGTGCTGTTACCATCCCACTCCACACCATCACTGTAGATGAAGCATACAATCGCTTCTGCAGCGCAATCTTCAAGGCTGCTCACACTGCAATCCCACGAGGCTACCGACCCCTCTATGTCCCATGCCTGGATGGAGAAAGCGCTGTCCTCCTACAATCCTATCAAACATCAGGGGACCCAGAGATAGCAGACCATCTCATTGAATCGCTAAGTACAGCCCGGCGAAAGAAATGGGAGGAGACAGTTGCTGACCGGAGCTTTACCCACTCTAGCAGGAACTGTTGGAGCCTCATCCGTCGCCTAGTTGCTGCACAGAAGCCCCCTAGCCAAAGCCGAGCATCTGTCACACCCAACCAAGTTGCATCCCACCTACTGACCATCGCCAAAGCACCCCAAGACAAAGACACCAGAAGAGCAGTTACAACTGAGCTAATAAAAAACAACAAAAAATGCCCGTAGAGGAAACGAACCCTGAACCCTTCGAGGCTGCTGAACTGGAGAAAGTCCTACAGGGCCTGAAATGTAGAAAGGCAGCAGGATACGACAACATCTTCCCAGAATTCATGAAAAATCTTGGCCCCCGCGCCCTAACCTGGTTGACACAACTCTACACAAGGATCATACAAACAAACTCGATCCCAAAGAAATGGCGGACAGCAAAGGTCATTGCCATACCAAAACCTGGCAAAGACCACAAACTACCAGCAAGCTACCGCCCAATCTCCCTACTCAGCGTTCCTTATAAAACCATGGAGCGCCTAATACTGCAACGTATTTCCCCAGGAATAGAGGAAATTCTAAGTGTGGATCAAGCAGATTTCCGCAAGGACCACAGCACAGGAGAACAAGTACTGGCCCTAACCACCTTAATCAAAAATGGCTTCGAGAGCAGACTGAAAACAGGGGCTGTGTTTCTCAATCTTACAGCCGCCTATGATATGGTCTGGCACAAAGGCCTCCTCCTGAAACTTACAAAGGCGATCCCTGCCTGGGCAACAGCAATTATAAAAACCCTGCTGACCAACCGAAGGTTCAGAGTCCACCTCGGTCAGAACACAAGCGCATGGAGAATGCAGAAAAACGGACTCCCACAAGGCTCAGTTCTAGCTCCAACCTTGTTCAACTTTTACATAAACGATCTGCCCACTACAAAATCCCGCAAATTCATCTATGCAGACGACATCTGTTTGGCACTCCAAGCACCAGACTTTGAACCACTGGAACGGGTGCTCACGGAAGATCTTGCCAAACTGGACCAGTTCTGCAAAACCTGGCACCTAAAACCAAGACCAGCAAAAACCGTCTCCAGTGTATTCCATCTCCACAATGTAAAAGCTGCCAGAGAACTAAACATCCACCTGAGCGGACTCAAGCTTAAGCATGCCTCGAATCCAACCTACCTTGGAGTGACCCTTGACAGGACCCTATCCTTCAAGAAACATTTAAAGGGGACGGCTGCTAAGGTGAAGGCACGAAACAACCTGCTCTGCAAGCTCGCTGATGCAAAATGGGGGGCGGCAGCTTCCACCCTGCGCACCTCAGCACTGGCCCTTTCATACTCTGAAGCAGAATATTGTGCCCCTGTCTGGTCCAGGTCATCTTACACACACCACGTAGACACCCAGCTCAACACAACCATGAGAACCATAACTGGGACAATCCGCTCAACACCACTTCCCTGGCTCCCTGTACTGTCAAACATAGCCCCCCCCCACACACACACACATCCAGCGAGCAGCACTAACTCAAAGGATGCTTCAAAAAGCCAAAGATTCTCCTCACTTACCAATCCATACAGATATCTACACCCCACCCACTGCCCGACTTCCTTCCAGACGGCCGATTTGGAAAAACCCTCCCCCAGCTGACTTCACCATCCAGACAGCTTGGCAAGAGGAATGGGAGACCAAGGAGGTCCCAAACAAACACCTGGTGACAAACCCCAACCGACAGGTCCCGGGCACCAACCTCCCAAGGAGACAGTGGTCTACACTCAATCGCTTCAGGACTGGACATGGCCCCTGCTTGGCCAGCCTTCACAGATGGGGCAGTAGCCCTAGCCCACTGTGCACATGTGGAGAGGAGCAAACAATGGAACACATTATAGAGGCTTGCCCGCTCCAAAGACTGGAAGGAGGATTACACACCCTCCATACAGCAAACCAGGAGGCAACTGCTTGGCTGGAGGACTTTGCATTCGCTAAATAAATAAATATAGAGAAATCATATATTACAAGAATATCAGTTTTAATCAATGATTGTGTCATGGCCGCCAATCATGGCACCTGTGTGCGCACCTGCCGGTTATTGCCTGCAGCTTATTTATTCCCATCAGGACCAGTGCTGGGCGCGGAGTCGTCTGATTCCTTTGGTGAATCACGCCACTATCTGCCTCTGTGCTTCCCTGTACCGAATTCTCCTGCCTTCGGCTTCCAAGCCCAGCAGAACGACATCCAGGTCTGTTTACCCGGACCAATGACCAAGTAAGCTCTAAAACTGCTAATCTGTCAGTTTCCCCTGTGCACAGGCGGAGCCCGCCACAGCGGACCTCCTTCTCCCTCCAGGCGGCGGACTTATCTCTCTCCTGCTAGGTAACTCGCGGACACTGTCTCCCTGGCTGCAGCTTCGGCGCGACCTGAAGACTCGCCTACATCTGTTGACAGTAAGCCCAGTTACGTTTGACGTGCTGCATAGGTGTACTGTTGCTAACGGCCCTTGTCTCTGTTTCAGGGTTGCCAGTCTGTACGGTGCTCTGCTGGCCCAGCGGGAATACACAGATTGCACACACTACATTACACCTCATAACCGCACTCATGCATCCATGCACTCAAGTTAACAAATAAAGAACGTTAATTGTGTTAATCCTGAGTTGTGTCTGTCTGTTGGTCACCTGAACCATGTCAGTACGACTCCGCCAAAGTGACCCGGCAGACAGCGCACTCGTGCGACGTATTAACCATCTCGAGGCTCGGGTAGACCAATTGGCGTATCAGCAACAAGTGATGCTAACCCAGCTAACTCGCATCACCGAAAGGTTAGATCATTTAACTAACCCACAGGGTTTTTCCACAGCACCCGCTAGCTCCTCAGCTCCGGCTAGTTCCACCACTAGCTCTTTGCCTAGCCCTCTCTCTACGGGTTCCGCTAGTCGGCTCACCCCTGTCCCTACTCCCGCCCGGTTTAAAGGGGTTTTGGGAAAAGCCAGGGGGTTTCTCATGCAGTGTGAGATTGTGTTCCAATGGGTTCCCGCGGATTTTCCCACTGACCAGAGCCGCATCGGCTATATGATCAATCTGTTAGAGGGGCGGGCTCTAGCATGGGCTTATGCAGTTATGGCTAGGGCTGATTATGCTTCCATGTCATATGTTCAATTCACACAGGAATTCCAGGAAGTGTTTAGTCACTTGAACTGGAAGGATGTTCTTACCTCTTGCCTGTTAAATCTTCGTCAGGAGTCAAGAGCAGTCGCTGATTACGCTGTTGACTTCCGGGTCGTAGCTATGGAGGTTGGGTGGGAAGACGCCTCCTTGAGTAGTATATTCCTGAGGAGTTTGAGCCCTAGTCTGCGGGATGAGCTGGCCCCCCTGGAGAAACCCTCCACGCTGCATGGGTGTATCTCTCTGGCCATTAGCGTCAACAACCGTCTGAGGGAACGAGCGGCGGAACGTAAGACTTCCAGCTGTACGGAGAATAGGTCACGCCGAGCTCTCCAGCTGCCCCTACTGGCCCTTCCATCTACCGACCTCTCTGAGGGCCAAGAACCTATGATAGTGGGAGGGTCAAAACTCTCTGCTGAGGAGAGACAGCGCCACAGTGAGTTGGGGTTGTGTGTCTATTGCGGGAGCGAGGAGCATGACCTGAATTCTTGTCCCAGGCGGCCAAAAGGGGAAGTCCGTGTGTCAAAGTAGGGGGCCTCACGGACGTAAAAGATAGCAATCCCCTCACCCGCTTTCTCATCCCTATTCGGTTTTGCGTTGGTCACAAAGAACACAATACACATGCACTCATTGACTCAGGGGCCGAGCAGAGCTTCATTTCTAGGAGTCTGGCAACCCGTCTGGGTCTACCTATGCAGCCATTGAAAGCTCCCCTTAAAATTATTGCCCTGTCTAAGGCGGCATTGGCTTCTGTCACTCATCGGGTCGCCTCAGTGCCAGTCATCATTTCGGGCAATCATCGGGAGGAGCTAAACTTATTTATCCTACCGGTGTTATCGTCCCCGGTCATTCTGGGCTACCCTTGGCTGCATCTGCACAACCCTACCATTGACTGGCGTTCGGGGAATATTGTGTCGTGGAGCCCTTTCTGCCTGAGTGCCTGTCTGCAGTCCGCTGCATGCTCACCTGCCACTCCCTTGGATGTCCCCGCCTCTCCTCCCCCGGATCTGTCTAAAGTGCCTCCGGAGTACCATGACCTTGGGGCCGTCTTTAGTAAATCCCAAGCCATTTCCCTTCCCCCTCACCAACCGTATGATTGCGCTATTAATCTGCGGGCCGGCGCTCCTCTGCCATCTAGCAGACTTTACAACCTGTCTGCTCTGGAGCGCGTAGCCATGGACTCATATATTAAGGAGTCCCTCAGTTCAGGTATCATTAGACCTTCATCTTCGGCGGTGGGGGCAGGGTTTTTCTTCGTGGGGAAGAAGGATGGCTCCCTCAGGCCCTGTATCGACTTCAGAGAACTTAACAACATCACTATCAAGGATAAGTATACTCTCCCCCTCCTTAACTCTGCATTTGATTCCCTCCGGGGGGCTTGCTGCTTCATTAAATTAGATCTGCGCAATGCCTATCACCTGGGCAATGTGAATGAGCCAACCAGGAGGTGGATGCAGTGCTGCAGTGCGTCACTACCGCCAACCCTGCATCATGGAGCACACACTTCCCTTGGATCGAATACGCTCACAACACAGCAGTGTCCACTGCCACCGGAATGTCCCCCTTTGAGGCGTCGTTGGGCTATAACCCCCCGCTGTTTCCCGAAGAGGAGGGGGATATCGCCATCCCGACGCTGTCGGCGGATTTGGAAGGCAGCTAGGAAGGCACTGCAACGGACGGCAAAGCGCAACACTGGGTGGCAAATCGGCACAGGGTTCCGGGCCCAACTTATCAGGTGGGTCAGCAGGTATGGCTTTCTACCAAGAACGTCAACCTGAAAGCAGAACGTCAGAAGACCGCCCAGTGGTTCGTTGGCCCGTACCCTATTTGTCGTATTATTAACCCAGTGTCTGTGCGTTTAACTCTCCCCCCCCTCCCTCCGCATCTGTCCAAGCTTCCATGTCTCTCAGATTAAGCCCGTCTCCTCCAGCCTGTTGTGTCCCCCTCCCAGGTCTCCACCTCCACCGAGGGTGATCGACGGCAACCCGGCGTAGCCCGTCACATCCATCCTAGACGTCCGCCACCGGGGGCGTGGCTTGCAGTATCTGGTGGACTGGGAGGGCTACAGGCCGGAGTGGAGGTCCTGGGTGCGTCCCGCCCTTGTGCTCGACAAGCAACTCATCAGGGACTTCCATCGAACGCACCCGGGCAGGTTGGAACGCACACTGAGAGGCGTGCCGTAGGGGGGGAGTACTGTCATGGCCGCCAATCATGGCACCTGTGTGTGCACCTGCCGGTTATTGCCTGCGGCCTATTTATTCCCATCAGGACCAGTGCTGGGCGCGGAGTCGTCTGATTCCTTTGGTGAATCACGCCACTATCTGCCTCTGTGCTTCCCTGCACCGAATTCTCCTGCCTTCGGCTTCCAAGCCCAGCAGAACGACGTCCGGGTCTGTTTACCCGGACCAACGACCAAGTAAGCTCTAAAGCTGCTAATCTGTCCGTTTCCCCTGTGCACAGGCGGAGCCCGCCACGGTGGACCTCCTTCTCCCTCCAGGCGGCGGACTTATCCCTCTCCTGCTAGGTAACCCGTGGACACTGTCTCCCTGGCTGCAGCTTCGGCGCGACCTGAAGACTCGCCTACATCTGTTGACAGTAAGCCCAGTTACATCTGACATGCTGCATAGGTATACTGTTGCTAACAGCCCTCATCTCTGTTTCAGGGTTGCCAGGCTGTATGGTGCTCTGCCGGCCCAGCGGGAATACACGGATTGCACACACTACATTACACCTCATAACCGCACTCACGCATCCATGCACTCACGTTAACAAATAAAGAACGTTAATTGTGTTAATCTTGAGTCGTGTCTGTCTGTTGGTCACCTGAACCATGTCAGATTGAATAATATATGAATGAAAATGGGGACACAACACAAGAATCACAAGAAGTTAAAACAAATAGTGAGTGAATTGTGTCATCATAAGGAATATGAGAAATATACAACACAATACGAGAAACTTAAGTATGAATGAATGAATGAATGAATGAATGAATTTATTCAGTAATGAACATACATACAATAAGAACAACAAATAGTTAATAATTGTGTTGGCAAGTTTGTTAAAATTAGTTGGACTAATCTTTATAACACGCTATCACTGGTTTTGGTACCGGACGTGGGCCAAGGTAAATAGTCTCTATTATGGAGTTAAACTGGTTTTATTAAGCCTCAGGGAAAAACACACACTCAAAATACGCAGTAACCTTGTATGTATTGTCATTATGGTGCAAGATGAAAAAAAAAGCCCAGCAGAGGATGTTCTTCCTGCGGCAGCTGAGGAAGCTCAAGCTACCCACCAAGATGTTAGTGCAGTTCTACACAGCCATCATCGAGTCCATCCTCACCACCTCCATAACCGTGTGGTACGCAGGAGCCACTGCCAGGGACAGACTAAGGCTGCAGCGCGTCGTGCGCACTGCTGAGAAGGTGATCGGCTGCAAGCTCCCATCTCTCCAGGATCTGTACATCTCCAGGACCCGGAGGCGTGCTGGCCGGATCATAGCCGATCCCTCACACCCTGGTCACGTACTGTTTGCCCCCCTCCCCTCTGGTAGAAGACTTCGGTCCATCCAGACTAAAACCTCCCGTCACATGAACAGCTTCTTCCCCTCTGCCATTAGACTGCTGAACACTAAGTGACTCTCGTGCACCATGTACAGCAGCTCAACCAGACTCATGTCAATCATCACTGTTTTCTTCCTGCATTACCGACTGCACTATATAGTTCTCCACAGTATCTGCTGCTGGCTAATATATATTTTAACTGTTGACCAGTATCACTTAATCTTATCCTACACTTTATTACATGTATAGTTTATTTCTCTTATCTTATCATGTTTAATGTTGCAGCATTGTACCGAGACAAATTCCTAGTTTGTGTACTACATGAACAATGGCAATAAACCTGATTCTGATTCTGATTCTGATTCTGATTCTGAGATGATTCTGTGAATCTTGAGGGGATAAATTTGTGGGTTGAGAAATCACGGGGCTGTAAATATTGACTAACTCTTTTTCCCATAGTATATATATTTAGACAATTTAACTAAAAACAGCACACTTCTAGCCGTGCAGTAAGGCGAGTCTGTGTCTTTGTTCACAAAAGGGGGGTAATTCACCCCCACTCGCCTGAGTGAGCTGAGAGTTTGGATTTAAAACATGATAAAAGTTACTGAGAGGAGATTATTTGAGGTAACAGTGTTGAACTGAACACTAAGTTAAAGTTGTAAGATTATTCTTGCATGTTTAGAGCTAAATTTAAGGAGACGGTACTCCAGTTTCTTTGAAAAAACAAGGTGTGGTTTGTGGTCAATAGGCTTCACGGCCATGTTGCGCGTTCACATTTGTGTGTGACTGAAGTAGCCACGTGGCATTCAGTGCACATGTGCGGGTAAATGCCTTCAAGCGACATCACTGTGTCTCCTCCTCCTTGAGTGCAGAAGGAACTTTCATAAATCTATCTCCAAATCAAACTTCCAAGTTAACTTTAAAGGAAATTATCCCAACAATTTTGGGAACCTTATGCCTGTTTTCCACTAGCCCAGCACACCTCGGTACGGCTCGATTCACTTCAGTACGGCTCGGAATGCTTCTGTCTCCATTAGCACGGTGTTGTGCTTGTGCTGTGATGGTTTGTGTTAGGAGGTTTTAGAAGCGGGGCAGCAGCAGATTCTCAGCGAGGCGGGGCCACACTCCCGTGACGTTACGCACTCGACTGAGTCCTTATTTACACGAGACAAAAAAGGATCCAAGGATTATTGCCTTGCTCGCTCTGTGGATTTATCTCACAATTAATTTTATCTCATAATTAAGCTGCAACAACACAAGTCACTTTTGTTTTGAATTAACTGCCAAATGACCTAGAAATAATGAGCTGAAACTTGTTTTTATTCGTATTAAATAATGAGACGGTGGCACACTGCCCAACACTAAATTATTATTTTTTACATCCTAGGGCATTTTGGATGTACTGAATTAAAAAAAATCATGTTTTTCACCTTCAGGTCAACGTTTGGAACAACAGTATTATTATTTTCCGTTTAGATGATGCTACACTCCTTCTAAAGTATTGTAATTCTCTGAATTTGGAATGCCGATAGAACATTCAATTTACATATACTTACTTTTTTACCTACATTGACTTGTAAGCTTGATCAGTCTCTCCTGCTGCATTTTAAAGTCCAACTGTGCAACTTCTTATAAGTTAACATAAAAAATGTACCCAAAGTTTAGAACTGGATCTTGTGGGGCTAATTTTTTATGATATTTCAATAAAAAGAACAGAAAGCTTACAAAAACATTTGTTTTTTGGTCTAGTTAAAAATTACATTACCTTTACAATGGTTGGCCCCTGACAGGAAGATCAGTATCATTTTGATCAGATTAGGCAATGGAATTTCTATGTAATTATACTGTTTTATAATTCAGTGTTATAACAGACAAACCACACTTTCCAAAACAATTCCATTTTATTATATACAAAATATTAAAAGAAAAAAAAAACTTTGCAACACAACATGAAGGTTAATCGACATTTTATACACGCTGACCACTGAGTGTCTACACCAGCTTCCCAAACTGGGTCACGACTCGGATGAATGAAGCCGTCTCTGCCAGCTGTGGGTCAGGAAGGCTCGGTTGAATAATCCGGACGGGCTGTCGCGGCGGACGCGTGGGATGATTCTACAAGGAAAATGCACACAATAAAATACAGCACAAAAGTGCAATACATACAGAAAAGACAATAGTTTTTAACAAGAATACATAAGCTTATTTCAGCGTATTGTTCACATGAATAATTAAAATAAAAGCTTTAGTCCGCAGTGTGCTGCAATAAAGTAGCGATCCATCCACAAATGAACAGCTTTTTTATTGCATAAATAAACTGAGTGTCTTACCGAATATATTTGCGAAAAAACGCACAATAAAAAAAAATTAAAACTCACCGTTAAAGGACTCCGATGTCGAGACCTCCCGGTATATTTTTTCATTCCGGGCGGTTCCGTCTAACTCGCGCTGAATACGTTCGTCTGACAATGCAGTGAGCAGACACTGCAGCTCCTTATTGGTCCATGGAACACCCTTATTACGCGAAGCCATTTTTGATAGAGAATAAATGAAAATAGCACAGCAATACACTGAAAAGGAACCGCCAACAGTGGTTGCGTGCTGAGTAAAGGCGGTCATGAAGATTCTTTTTTTTTTTTTTTTTTTTCAAAAACTTTATTGAGAAGGTCGTGAAGATTTGGTAGGTGAGGAGGAGGAGAGGGGTGGTTACAACCTGACCAATCAGCGCCGGTTACAACATGACCAATCAGCGGCGACCAGTCTGTTAACGTCACAACACGGCACAGCTCAGCACTGCTGTACCCTGCCCTGGAGCGGGGCTGAGAATCGCGGCTGTTAAACCGTGTTGGGGCTTGTGGAAAAGCGTACAAAGCGTGCTGAGCCGTCCCGTGTCGCGCTAAAGCGTGCTGGTGGAAAAGGCCTTTTAGTGTCTCTCTGGCTGAAAGGAAGCTGTCTCTCTGAAAGTCCGTGTGCACAGCTGAACCAAAGTCCTCCCACACTGGTTCAATAGCCAGTTTTGATGTAGTGAGACATAGTTAGGGGCTGCCCCCAACCAGCTGAAGAGTGAAGAGGTCTAACTTTAATCTGGGCAGAGGAGAGAATAAGTCAAATTATTCCTAATCATACAAAGGAATGTGTTGTAGTGAAAATCCTAGGTTGAGAATATATAAAAATGGGGTAATTTAAAACAGTACTGAAAAAAGGAAAAAAAAAGAATGAAAAATAAATGTTGTGGAGATGTGTGTGTATCGTGAAGTGAATTTTGTATGCTGAGAGTGAACAGAAATGGAGACGAAAGTTTGGTTTTAGAGGAAAATTGAAGGCTGATGAATGTGAAAGTTTTGTGCAGGAAATAAGGAAAAAGTATGGAGAAGACTGGAAAAAGAGAAGAAAAAACATAAGAATGAGAGACTGAAATGAGATGAAAAAAATAAAGATAAAAAAAATAAAAAGACGCTTTTTAATGGTTTGTCTGTTTCTTCATTAATCCGAGACGATGGTGGTGGCTGTGGTTCTGGGCCTCCCCACCCCAGCGACCGTGTGAGTTCCTCCTCAGACCCACTTGCGTCCCCCCCACATGTCATCGCCTAACAACCCCCTCCTCCCTCAGTGACTACAGTAAAAGAATTAAAAACAAAGGGTCATTGAGAGACAGGACAAAGATGACCAAACCGACCACACACAAGTGAAATACATTATATTGTTGTTTTTCCATTTACTTTTCTGATGACTGTTATGTCCATAATCCGTAACCCAATGACGAGGCTGGAGTTGCAGTAGAACTCAACTTTATTGTGTAAACTCACAGACACAAGGTGCTCTGTACAGGCAGAGGCGAAGGTCAAAAATAGACTGTGTGTCTTCCGCCTTGGTCTTTTATACTCAGGGTGGTGGCGGAACTGGAAAGGTGAAGCCACCACCCTCATCACACAATAATACAATATTTTAATATAAAACACCCCACCCCCATAGAAAAGTTCAAAACACATACATGCTAATTAGCGTGTATGTGTTTTGTACATGTAATTAGTACCCAAGTGTCACACTATTGACAAACAGATAAAATAAGCCTATCCATGCACACAAAAAAACTAAAACAAGAGGGGGACAGGTGGACTGACGTCCCACCTCCACATGGCCAGACGGATTATTCTGCTGTCTTTGAGGCTAAAGTGTCCATAAAAAAAAAATAATGCTGTGTTCCTAATGTAACCCTTGCCTTACGTTAATTAGGTAAGGGAAATTATTAAGTGTAGACCAGTTGCTAGGTTCGTAAGGATTACAATAGGGAATTAAAATGAGTGTGGAATGAAATAGCTGGAGGCAAGAAATGAGCAATAATGGCTGTTATTTTTAAAGATAAAGAAAACAGAGTATACAAACAATTTACAAATATACAAATATAACAACGGCCGGCATGAAATAAAACCCCCAAAATGTCCTACTGAGCTCAGTATTTGTTCGTCTTTTTGTTTTAGTCGTTTGACCAGTCAAGATATCTTGTATTTCCAGACTCAGGTTTCTTTTCCTCTTTTAAAGCGGCGGCTTGAGTTGTTACCACTTTGAATTTTGTGCACTGGAGAGAGGAAGGATGTTCTTCAACCGAGATCTTGGTTCAGATCTCGGTTCAGTCTCGGTTCAGGTCTCGGGTCAGGCTCGCCATCTCCATTCGAAGAGAATCCAGGATCCAGAAGGTTCTCAATCAGCAACCAAAAAAAACCTAGCCTGCACAACAATAATGATATTATTGTATACAGCTAAAGTAATTCACTTTTCAATCTCTTCTCATATAACACCATAGCTTAGTGTTTAAATTCTTCTCTCATATTACAATTATTACAATCCAGTAATATAGTAATATCTTGTGGAAGATGTGTTCAATGACGAGACATGAGTGTATTTCTCAGGTTCGGCTTTCTTGCAGAACACATTCATCCAACATTCTCAAAAGCAAGAAGAGGCAGAATAATATTACATCACACTCTTATACCTCTGGGGGATTAAGAACTCAAGTCACATGGTGCTTCTGCAAACATTCAATCACAATGCAAGTCTCTGAAGATTCACCATTGTCTCTTATTCTCCGGTGTCCCGGGAAACCCCCCAGGGCCTCCTCTGAGACAAGGGCCCGACTTCACACCTCCTCGCCATCACCTGTCGGCCCCCGTCGATCCAATCTCCTGTTCCTCCAGACGTGAAGCCTCAATCCACATAAGCCATACATTTGTGGGAGATATGAACCAGACATATGTGCCACACTCTTGTGGGCAATATGAACCAAACATATGTGCCACAATCTTACATTTCACATCTTACATGCATGTTTTCTTTTCTCAAAATCTCTCTGGTAGTACATGAAATACTTTTTTTTTTCTCATGTAACCAAATAAATGAATTTCTCTTTTTATCTCTACATCATTTAACCATGAAATTATGATTAATATTTTTAACCTTGTCTTTGTAAATCATGAAATGAAATACAATTAATTTATCACATAACCAGGGAATATACTGTCCCATTACTTCCAATATTCCCTTTTAAAATCAATAAAACCCTGTCTGAGCTACTGGGTTTAGCATAACCTATGAATTTACATAGGAAACCAACAAAATGTGCTTTTAGCATCAAACTACACATTACATTCAACAGAAATAGTGCAAAAGAACTAAAAGTACTTCAGCATACTGTTGGGAACTGAAATCACATTTAGGAAAACCATACAGGCACAAAAATAGCCTTTTCCATTGCTTTTAAACAGAAAAAAATCCAGTCGCAATTAGCATTAGCATAACGCTAACATTAGCATGGCGTTAGCATGCTTCATTTAGTACACACTCGGTTTTCACTCACCAAGATGAGATATCAGCATGAACACAGCAAAAGTCACAGCCTCACGGCCTCTCAAGCTCGTGCTCCCGTCACTTAGGATAATAAAGGTTTCAAATTAGCATTTGGAGAGTGTTTAGATCCATTTATAGCACCTTTCAGTAGTAACTCACCAAGAAGACCCACAGGCCTCCACACAGATCGTCCACAGCCTCTCTCGTCCGCTCTCAGATCGCAAAAGACCGAAAACCCGGGTGCGCGCCTTGGCACTCTGCTCGGAAGGCGGGGCTAATATCGCTCTTAATGAATGAAAAGACTGAGATCGCCCAACGTGACCATGAAACGGGAATTTAAAAGTTGGATAACGAGGATCACACTTCCTCTTCCCAAAATAATCGTTTTTTCAAAATAAAATCACACAATTGTATTAATACAAATGAAATCTGAGAAAAAGGGTCCTTTTCTCAGCTGGGTTACACCCTCCCGCGCTAATTATCATGCACGTCCCGTTGCATGTGTAACCAAGACTGTCCATCGTCAGTATTTAGAAACTCTGAGAAGGCTGTATTCAAACCTTGAAAAAGGGACTTAACAACAGTCACTAGAGGATTTCCTAGTTCAGGATACTCTAGTCTTTTTGGAAGTTGTCTGATTCTTTCAGATCGTCGTATTGGTTGAATTGTAATGTGTTCATTTTTGTCCATTTCATCAGGTAAATTATTTGATTGGTGTTCTTGTTCCTCGACTGAATTGTCATTTTCAGTATTGTCTCCATC
The DNA here is from genome assembly GCA_020510985.1 of Pholidichthys leucotaenia. Taxonomy (NCBI): domain Eukaryota; kingdom Metazoa; phylum Chordata; class Actinopteri; order Cichliformes; family Pholidichthyidae; genus Pholidichthys; species Pholidichthys leucotaenia. The sequence continues at coordinate 200,557,572 of CM035843.1, read as the reverse complement.
CGGTATCATTTATGGTCGGAACTACGACGGTATCTGATCGTCTTCAAACCTCCGACTTTCGTTTCTCTTTTGGCTTTGTACTGAGTGTACTTTTTGAGTTTTGAGCTTTTGGTTCTGCAGTTAGTTTTACTAGTTGCGTTTGAATTTCTGCAACTTGTTTTGAGAGTTCTTGAAGTGAGTTTAATGTGATATTGTTCTCATTTTCATCTAAACTGCATTGCACAGTTTGCACGTGGGATGTCACTTTTTGTTTTGAACTGCTCAAATGTTGTCTCATTCACAAGTTTTTGGTAGCATGTTGGTCTTCTTCAGTACATAGCAAGAGAAGCAAATCAGGAAAAGTTGGGGGATTTGTTCATTTTTGTTTTAACTGGAGTGCAGTTAAAAGGGAATCATCCCTACAACCTCGACAAAACTGTGTGACAAGCAGCCTGTCAAAATCCTGGCTTGAAACACCACCACGCTTTACAGTGTGAGTCAAAGCTACTTGAAGACGTTGTAGGTATGACGAGGGTTTCTCACCTGTGTTTTGGAAGGTGTTAAGAAACTTGGCGTAAAGCTCTCCGCCATCTTGAACTGTACCATAGGCAGAATCTAACAGCTGAAGGTATTCTAATGGTGAGCTGTTGGGGTTCAAGTGCTTGACTACATCAGCTGCTGGGGGTAAAAGAGACTCAATGATCTTTCGGGATTGTTGCAGTTTGGACGTAGCAGGGTCAGTCAAGATTAATTCTACACTGGAGCGCCAAGTATCATAATCTAGCTCATAAGCTGGTCTAACTAACTAACTAACTAACTAACCTGCACTTATATAGCGCTTTTCTAGTCACAAAGACCACTCAAAGCGCTTTCATTAATACTAACCCTCTATTCTAAGGGCCTATAGGAAACAGATATCTAGGGACAATTTAGAACAGCCAATTAACCTAACTTGCATGTTTTTGGCATGTGGGAGGAAACCGGAGAAATCCCGGAGTAAACCCATGCAACACGGGGAGAACATGCAAACTCCACACAGATCACTGTTGGTCGGGGGCTGGGATCGAACCCACGATCCCACGATCCCCACAATCCCCCGGCCAAGGGTAAACTGTGCTGCCGCAGTGCTAACCACTGCGCCACCGGTGCAGCCCCCATGGTCTGAGGTCTTTGCCAGAAAAAGCTCTGAGCTTTTGTGAAAACAGCTGCACGGAAAAATCTTCCGTTTTTACAATGTGCTCAACCACCACACATTGCACTTCTGGGGGATTTAAATCATGTGCAGAAATGGTGAGCATACTTTGAGCTGGGGTGCTCACAGTGTGATTTGACTGGTTAGTCGGTTGTGCACCTTGAATACTGGGCTCAGCTGCAGAAGGCTGAGGTTGAGGTTCATCCAAGAAAGCTTCAGGTAAGTTATCAGGTAACTTAACTTGCTCTGATTGATCATTTTCAGATTCTTTGATTGACTCAGAAATCTGTGACATCATGTCTTTCAGGACATCTGCAAAATCTCTGCCACTCATCTTCGCTAGGTTTTTAATGTTAGTGAGATATGACTTGGTCCTATCATTCCCTACACGGTGCGTGTAAACACTGGCAAGAGATTGTATCATATAGCTGGCTCCACTATCAGATACATGAGTACATGGCAATGGGTCAAGAGCTTCAAAAGCAATACCCGAGTGATACTCAAAAATAGCATTCTGGGAAAACTCAGACTTACTACCTGCTACTTTTATGACTCTTGAAATCGATCCATACAGTTTCAAAAACTCAGTCACTTCATCAAGTTGCTCATCTCCAGCGATTTCACTCACTATCACTGCATTTGGAATTTTCACAGATTCACGTTCAACAATAACCATTTTGGGTATGTTATAGGCTTGAAATAACGTAAAGGAGAGAAGAAAAAGGCTCCTGGCTGATTCGCCACTTCTTATTGTAACCCTTGCCTTACGCTAATTAGGTAAGGGATATTATTAAGCGTAGACCAGTTGCTAGGTTCGTAAGGATTACAATAGGGAATTAAAATGAGTGTGGAATGAAATAGCTGGAGGCAAGAAATGAGCAATAATGGCTGTTATTTTTAAAGATAAAGAAAACAGAGTATACAAACAATTTACAAATATACAAATATAACAACGGCCAGCATGAAATAAAACCCTAAAAATGTCCTACTGAGCTCAGTGTTTGTTCGTCTTTTTGTTTTAGTCGTTTGACCAGTCAAGATATCTTGTATTTCCAGACTCAGGTTTCTTTCCCTCTTTTAAAGCGGCGGCTTGAGTTGTTACCACTTTGAATTTTGTGCACTGGAGAGGGGAAGGATGTTCTTCAATCGAGATCTTGGTTCAGATCTCGGTTCAGTCTCGGTTCAGGTCTCGGGTCAGGCTCGCCATCTCCATTCGGAGAGAATCCAGGATCCAGGTTCTTAATCAGCCACCAAAAAAAAACCTAGCCTGCACAACAATAATGATATTATTGTATACAGCTAAAGTAATTCACTTTTCAATCTCTTCTCATATAACACCATAGCTTAGTGTTTTAAATTCTTCTCTGATATTACTATTGTTACAATCCAGTAATATAGTAATATCTTACATTTCACATTTCACATCTTACATGCATGTTTTCTTTTCTCAAAATCTCTCTGGTAGTACATGAAATACTTTTTTTTTCTCATGTAACCAAATAAATGAATTTCTCTTTTTATCTCTACATCATTTAACCATGAAATTATGATTAATATTTTTAACCTTGTCTTTGTAAATCATGAAATGAAATACAATTAATTTATCACATAACCAGGGAATATACTGTCCCATTACAGTGATCCCTCACTTATCGCGGTTAATGGGTTCCAGAACCGACCGCGAAAAGTGAAAAACCGCAAAGTAGCGTCACCCCTAATGACCTCACCCATGAATAATACGTACGTTAATTCTCTCACTCTCTCTCTCATATGATACGTGTGTGTGTGTGTGTGTAAGTGTACATACATACGTAGATGTAAATAAAGTGTACATAAATAAATATGTTTTTAGAACTTTTTTATTCTTATAACATGATACGTAACTCAAGATGAAGATGATTTACTGCACAGGTTAATGAGAGCTTTACTGCTCCTCAGGTGACGCCTCATCGTGAGGTGCTAGAGGCGCAGGATCGTCGAAGGCAGCTTCCGATAGAGCTGGAGAAGCTGCAGGAGGCGGCGTAGTGGCTCGACGGGAAGACTATTTCACACAAAATGGCACAAGAGAACAGCAAAAAGTTCGACACGAGCGATAAAGAGCAATGAATGCGGTCTTCCTTCACTGCATGGGCGTTCGGCAGGGAGAGAAGGTGGGTGAAACGTCTCGGCCAATCAGCTTGCGGGGTGAAACGTCTCGGCCAATCAGCTTGCGAGATTTCCGAGCCGAGCCAACACGAGAACAGCGAACAGAGAGGTGGATTTTTGAGTTGTGCGGGCTCTCCGTGTTGATTCCTGATGGTCTAATGTAGTCTACCTGCCTTCTGCTAGCGCCTGCCCATTATTTCTCAATTTTGAATTTTTGATGAATATTTTTGAAAAATCCGCGATGCACTGAGGGCGCGAAAGGTGAAGCGCGAAGTAGCGAGGGATCACTGTACTTCCAATATTCCCTTTTAAAATCAGTAAAACCCTGTCTGAGCTACTGGGTTTAGCATAACCTATGAATTTACATAGGAAACCAGCAAAATGTGTTTTTAGCATCAAACTACACATTACATTCAACAGAAATAGTGCAAAAGAACTAAAAGTACTTCAGCATACTGTTGGGAACTGAAATCACATTTAGGAAAACCATACAGGCACAAAAATAGCCTTTTCCATTGCTTTTAAACAGAAAAAAAATCCACTCGCGATTAGCATTAGCATAACGCTAACATTAGCATGGTGTTAGCATGCTTCATTTAGTACACACTCGGTTTTCACTCACCAAGATAAGATATCAGCATGAACACAGCAAAAGTCACAGCCTCACGGCCTCTCAAGCTCGTGCTCCCGTCACTTAGGATAATAAAGGTTTCAAATTAGCGTTTAGAGAGTGTTTAGATCCATTTATAGCACCTTTCAGTAGTAACTCACCAAGAAGACCCACAGGCCTCCACACAGATCGTCCACAGCCTCTCTCATCCGCTCTCAGATCGCAAAAGACCAAAAACCCGGGTGTGCGCCTCGGCACTCTGCTCGGAAGGCAGGGCTAATATCGCTCTTAATGAATGAAAAGACCAAGATCGCCCAACGTGACCATGAAACGGGAATTTAAAAGTTGGATAACGAGGATCACACTTCCTCTTCCCAAAATAATCGTTTTTTCAAAATAAAATCACACAATTGTATTAATACAAATGAAACCTGAGAAAAAGGGTCATTTTCTCAGCTGGGTTACACTAATATAAAACCAAAGCAATCCCATGAACTTATATACACAAGAAGAAAATTTCAGTGTAACAAACACACACAACCAGTTAACATGCGCCTTCATACACCACTATAACATCCCCAGCAATACCACCCCAACCCTGGCAAACCCACTGTAATACACACCCCTACACATTGTGAAACACTCATTACATTTTTTTTTTTCACATGGCTTCTGTTATAGCAGTCCAACATGAGAAACATGTCAACAACATAGCCCGGGCAATTCTACCTTTTGTCATGTACAGGGTTGAAACAACAACACCGTTCTATGATCTGTGGCTGTAGTTTCTCTTTGTTGTTAATTATTTCCAGCTGGTAGGTCATTAGAGCCTCTGAGCCTGGCTCCCTGCCAGTCTACAGCCACGCCCCCTTCTCTCTCTCTCTTTTTGCCAGGCACTCACCAGCTGTTTGCCATCATCTCCTGTGTTTCCACACATATATGCACACACACAAACATTCTCACTCATCCACTCACATACCAGCTGTTTGTCATCATCTCTGGTGTTTCCACACATACACATGCATGCACTTACATTTATATTCATTCTCACTTACTTATGCACACACATACACGCGTGCGCACACACACACACATTCTCACTCATCCTCTCACTCACCGGCTGTCGCCACGCATCTGTTTCCACTTGCCACTCATTAGTCTCTGAGGGTATTTGTGGGTGGCAGTGGAAGCACTCTGTGTGTCGGTGTCAGTTTACATCGGATGTCCTAGCTCACTCAAGAGTGATTTCTCCTCGTTTTGGACTTTTAAGTGTCGTTATTTCCAGATCCCGTTCTGCTCCGACATTTATGTAAGTCTTCCTTTGTATTATTTTCAGCCCTTTCTCTCCACTGCCCAGTTCCATCCTGGGAGCGCGTGGGGCTTGCCTTCTGAGTTTGCAGCTAGTCATCTTTCCATTATTACTCATTTTGGACAGTTGCATGGACACTTGTGTGTCATTTTCCCTTTGTTTATTAACATGTTTACTTCACTACACTTTGGACTCGTATCAATTCACTTGTGCGCTGCGTATTTACGCAGCAGACATGACACATTTAACTCAACCTATCGCCCCTTGCTGGCAGCTAGTTATTGCAAACGAGCAGGTTTAAAACACACATAACATTAAAGTTAAGAGTATTGCGAGATGGAAAATAGTTTAATATAAAACACAGCTGTCTTACCTTGGAATGTCCTTTACAAATGAAGACATTCAAATTTAAGTACGGAGGAAAAACATAAAAACTGTCCAAAATATCCAGTAGATTCTCCAGAGGTGTTACAATATATATGTACTGTATATATTGTGAAGGAATGAAAGGCTGAGACATGAGAAGCCCAAATTGTGCACCAGGAGTGCACCAGAGGAAAAGTGGAAGAACACAGATCGTACTGCTTATGCCAAGGGCTGCAAACTAACAAAAAAGTTACATGAAAATGGCACAAAATCACCAGGAAAAAAAAAAAGACCCGTTTAAGTACAGAAGGTCTGAAATCGTGTGAAAATGTTAGAAATGTTACAGAGTCAGAGCCGAGGGCTGAACTACTATTTACATGGTAAAAATGCTGAAATCAGGAGCAAATATACACAAACTCGCTGCTCCTTTCGACTCCGTTCTTGAAGCAAATAAAAATAAAAACACTCCAAAAATCTCAGTCACTACTAAAACTACTATTTACTATTCTGAACTATTATTTACACGGTAAAAACGCCGAAATCAAATCAAAAATAGACAAACACACTCACGTGTTGAAGGTCTGTCCATCTCATCTCCATTTCAAAGTGAAATGCCGGTTCCACGTTGCCGACGCCATGAAGGGCTTAAATGACACCAACCACTGGTTTAACCTCTGGATTATCTTAGCAACTTTGAGCCTTTAGTGGTATACTGACTTGGCCGTTTTATACAAAGCTGGACTCTTCAACACTTGAGACTTTTAACTGGAACAGCAACCCCTTAAAGACAAAGCCAAAGCAAAATTTTTAACATTTTGTATGGAATCTGGTCCATCTCATGAGTGGTAATTGGAATGTGTGAGTGCAGGTGATCTGCAGGCAGAACTTCATTAAGGAATCCAAAGATTTTTATTCTTAAACGCTCCCAGTTGTATTCAGATTGATTGTTTTTGTTCAAGTCTTAAAGGGCCTGTATCATGCAAAATCGACTTTTTTGAGCTTTTAAGTATGTTATAATGTTAATTCCTCACCAAAAACACCCCCAAAGTGGTATTTTGCTCCATTCACGCATCTCTGAGTATTCCTCCTCAACCCTGCTCTCTGAGCTGCTGCTCCGCCCTGTCCCTAATAATGACTGGGTCCCCAACGTGGGTGAGCCGCCCACTCCAGGAAGTGCCTCTGCTGCCAGCACCGCTCCCAGGCTAACGCACACACCCACTTTCTCCGCGCAGCTAACGGAGCGGTGATCGGTAAAACTCTTTCACTTTAGCATTGACACTGTGAAGAAGTAGTTCCTCTCGCACCTAATCTGCTCAGTGACAACAACCGTTTGCTTTTTTACGTAAGACAATGTCTTTTAAGTTTTCGTGGGCGGAACCCAGCGACACGCTGCAGCAGCCGGCTCAGGGATTACATCATGAAATGGGCAGCAGCCACAAGAAGGAGAGGCTGAGCCTCAGAGATCGAGGCATCTTACTTCCGGGTTGGAAAAGTAGCTCACAAAAATAACTCATATTTCATAAGAAGTTCATTCTCCAGTGTACCAAAGGTAATATACTATCACATACATGCATATAGTTTACTCTGAAAGGCTTAAAATAGCATGATATAGGCCCTTTAATTAAGTTGGTTGCAAATACTCTGCTTGTTTGAATTAAGAACTAAATGCGATCAAATGAAATTGTATGTTAAATGGCATATTGTATGATATAGTGTAGTTAGAAATGTACTTTAAGTCAGTTAACATTATTCTTAAAATGATGTTTTAAAAACTCAAAGCAATCACAAAGTGGCCATAAGGACTGGAAGAGAAGCGGAAAAAAAAAAAAAAAGAAAAATCAGCAAAATTTAAAACAATGTGTCATGGGTTTAAGTTTCCCCTGAAGTTTGTTTCCTGAAATTGTGACTTAGATTAACCACTATAATTCAATAAGTGACTCTGTGAAACACTCATGGCTGCTCATTTCATTCACAGACCAGAAAATTCACGGTTACCCGATTAAATCAAAGGGAATCTTTGTTCTTTTGCATGTCCTTTTATTGTTAAAATTGTGTTAACAGGCCTGAGGAGTTGTTAGTTCCTGGCCAGCAGGTCAGTTGGGGGGGGGTGGGGGGTGGTCAGTGCTGCTGATAAAGCCACGTCACCCTTTAACCCTTTGGTTTCCATCTCAGCAGCAGCTCTGTTTGAATTGTCCTCAGAAGGGAACATGTAAATCGACAGAGGTGTGAAGTTTGGCCCAGCTGTTCCCACTGATGTCATGGCGGGGTGATCTGTTGGGTATCATGGGGTGTCATGTGTTTACTTTTCCTGGGTTAACTGGATTATTTCTGCTGCTGGGGATCACCTATTCCTCTCCTCCTTTTCCCTGCTGATTAATGCAGATTTGCAGAATTTAACACCCCCGAACATCACCGCTTAGTTCCTCCTCACGGCTGTCTTAAAAAAAAAATGGCCAACACACGCCAATTTACCACATCCTTTTTCATGTAAATTAGAAACATTCTTTTGTAAATGTGAGGATTTTTCTCATAAATTTGCAGGATTTTCCTGCAGTGTTAGAGCCATTTTACTCAGAAATGTGCAGCTTCTTACTTGAAAATTTACAGCTTTTTATTATTCATAATTTTGCAGCTTTTTCCTTATGAATTTAGAACTTTTCTTACTCTTGAATTTGCAGTTTAAAAAAAAGCTTAAACTTGCAGCATTTTACTCAAATCTTAGATCTGCAGCGTTTTTAGGTTGTAAACAGTTGGAAATTGACACCTTTTTTTGTCTTTTTGCTAAAGTTGCGGGTTTTTTACCCATAAAATTGCACTTTTTTGGTCAGGAATTGGCAACTTTTAACTGAGACTTACATCCCCCCCCTTTTTTTTTTGTCAGGTCAGGCATTGGCTTGCTTGCTACCGGATAACCATGAAAACTGGTACTACCTGTCTCATGGGTTGGGCCGTTGGCGACTCAACCGGCATCCCCGCCCTTCCGAGGGCGTGGAGGGTGAAACAGGGCATCCTGGCAGAACTAAAAACAGTATCTGTCACAGGTCTGTGTTGGACCACTCCCAGTTACACAGGGTGAAACTGGACATCCTGGCAGATAAACACATCTGTCACAAGGTCTGTGGTGGACTTTTGCCAGTCGGTGCATTGTGACATGCACTACACAAAGAGCAGAGATAAACAAACCTATTATCTGGTCAGTCACTGCAACAGATACTGGAGTCAGTTTGTCTTGGCTTGTCCTTGCCACTGATATTACCTTTATCTGCCAAGAATGTGCTGCTAGTCCAGCAAAAGCTAGCAGTACTCATATACTTTGCAAGCAGTTTCATGAAATGGTCAATCAGAAAGCAACTCATACCGGCTCGGAAACCGCCCGGGCTTACAAGGTCCGCGCTGATCTGTTCACACTCCGACAGGCAGTGAAAAGTAAGCTAGGAGCAGGAAGACAAAAGAAGAGGAAAACAGCAACCTTGTGTGTAGCAGAATGGAATGTACACACTCTGTTGGACAGAACAACATCACAGTGCCCAGAAAGACAGACCGTGCTTGTGGCCCTAGAAATGAACAGGTACAACGTAGACATAGCTGCACTTAGTGAAACAAGATTGCCTGGATATGACAGCTTGGAAGACCATGGGTACATCTTCTTTTGGAGTGGGAGATCAACTCAAGAAAGGAGAGAAGCAGGAGTGGGCTTTGCAGTTAGAAAGGAGATAGCAGCAATGCTTGATGAGGAACCGGTGCCAATCAACGACAGGATAATGACTATGAGACCCACTACAGCGGAAGATGTATGCCACACTCATCAGTGTATATGCCCCAACAATGACCAACACAGAGGAGGTGAAGGAAGAGTTCTACAGTGATTTACGTGAGACTATCAGGTGTGTACTGACTGATGACGGGCTGATACTCTTTGGAGATTTTAATGCCAGAGTTGGTTTGGACACCAATAAATGGAAAGGAGTGCTAGGCAGTCATGGAGTAGGCAAGTGCAATGCTAATGGAGAACTTCTACTTGCACTATGTTCAGAGTACAACCTTGTGATAACCAACACTCTATTTAAGCACAAGGACACACACAAGAAGACATGGATGCACCCAAGATCCAAGCACTGGCACTTATTAGACTACATCATAGTCAGGCAGAGAGACAGAGGGGATGTCTTGGACACCAGAGCAATGAGAGGCACGGACTGTGGCACTGATCATGTTATGCTGAGATCTAGATTAAGGATTTGCAGACAAAAACAGCACTGCAGGATGGGTGCGAAGCCACCACGGAAGCTAAACACTAGTGCACTGAAAGGCCAAAAGAAGCAGGAAGAACTTACACAGGAAATGGATGAAAAAGACTGGGACAGCAACAACTCAGAGAATGACATAGAAGTGAAGTGGGCAACACTGAAGGATGCGGTGTATCAGACTGCGAGTGATGTATTAGGCTACCCTGAGAGGAAACATCAAGATTGGTTTGATGAGCATGATGAACACCTCAAGAAACTACTAGAAGCGAGGAATACAGCTAGGCAGGAAAACCTACAGTGTAACACAAGGGCAAAGAAGAAGAAATACTCAAAGGTTCAGAGTGAGCTACAGAAGTACACCAGAGAGATGAAGTCCAACTGGTGGGATGAAAAAGCGGAGAAACTTCAAACTGCAGCAGACAGGAAGGACATGAAAACATTCTTCACAGGTTTGAAAGAAATCTACGGCCCTAAACCAAGAGGATTGATCCAACTAAAGGTTATGGATGGTGAAACGGTTTTGCAGGAGAAAAACAAGATCCTGGACAGATTTGCTTTGACCAACTTTGACCAACTACTAAACAACCCTGGAGATCTCACTGAAGAAGCTAAAGAAGCTCTAGTGCAGCGACCAGCTGTATCAAAGTCTGGATGAACCACCAAATTTTGATGAACTAATGGCAGCTATCAGGACAAGACAGGATGGTAAAGCCCCAGGAAGGGATGGAATTCCAGCAGAAGTGTGGAAATTTGGTGGTGTTCAGCTGACCAACTGCCTGCACAAGCTCATCCAAGAGATATGGGATGTCCAGAAAGTACCTCAAGACTGGAAAGATGCAAGTATTGTACCTTTGTTCAAGAAAGGTGACAGGAAGGATTGTGGAAATTACCGAGGTATATCACTACTAGCCACTGTTGGTAAGATTCTCTCACATGTACTACTTAACAGACTCAGTGAACACATCTCGCAGAATGTACTACCGGAAACCCAGTGTGGCTTTAGAAGTGGAAGAAGCACAATGGGCATGATTTTCTGCTTGAAACAGGTTCAAGAAAAGTGTATCGAACAGAACATGTCGCTTTATGTAGTCTTCATAGACTTCAGTAAAGCCTTCGATACTGTTTCGCCACAAGGACTTTGGCAGGTACTCAAGAAATATGGTTGTACAGAGAAGTTTGTCAGCCTGATCGAGGCACTCCCTACAGGTATGCAAGCAAACATGGCAATGAGTGGTTCAGTATCTAAAAACTTTTCAGTAAGCAACAGGGTGAAACAAGGGTGTGTGCTGACACCTACACTCTTCTCGCTATATCTGGCAGCCATGTTTGAGGTGGCCTTCAAAGACACTTCAGAAGGAGTATACATTCAAACAAGGAAAGAAGCAGACTTGTTCAATGTGGCACAGTTTAAAGCCAAGAGTAAGACATCGATAAAGATAGTAAGAGAAATGCTCTTTGCCAACGACAGTGCTCTAGTTGCACACAGCAATCTTTAGATATGCAATCTTTAGTGGAGAAATTTGCAAGAGCAGCTAGTCAATTCAGCCTCAAAATCAACATCAAGAAGACAGAGTGCCTTTATCAACCCCCAAAGTTCCAATTATCAACATCACTACCAGAAGAGATCAGCATTGGTACAGAGCCACTAGTCAAGTGCAAGACTTTCAAGTACCTAGGGAGTACTGTTTCAGAGAATGCTAGGCTGGAGGATGAACTATCTCTCAGAATGGGAAGAGCGAGCGCTGTGTTTGGAAGCTTGAGGGAGAGACTGTGGAACAATCAACATGTGTCAATCCGTGTGAAATGCAAAGTGTACAGAACGACAGTACTGGCTATTCTATTGTACGGTGCTGAAACTTGGACTGTCTACAGAGTGCAGGTGAAGAAAGTCCATGCGTACATGATGAGACACCTTCGAGCCATAATGAACATCTCATGGAAAGACAAGATAACCAACATAGAAGTGTTGAAATGAGCTGGTCTACCATCAGTGGAGGACATGCTAATTCAGATGAACCTGAGATGGCTCGGACATGTTGAGAGGATGGACCACCAGTGTCTCCCTCGGCAGTTACTCTACTCACAGTTATGCGAGGGCAAACGCAATCAGGGTAGACCAAGGCTCAGATTTAAAGACACTGTAAAAAGAAACTTGAAGAAGTTGGACATAGACAGGAGTTCCTGGCAGCAGAAGGCTAAGGACAGAGCTGTGTGAAGGAATCTGATCAGACCTAAATGAAACAGTCATTGTCACCCACGACAGACTGTTATGATGATGACGATCGCCCCTTGCTATCATACAGTCTCAATAGAGAAGCCACCCCCTGGGTGACTCGTCTGGCGTGTCCAGCCCAGAGCTCCTTCATTTCTTTGTCCCTGGAGTAGACCCACATCAGGCCCCAACACCTCCTTCTCCTCAGTAATGTGCCGCAACTCGTTGGGGTATCTCCATGAGTCATCTGACAGCCAAAGGTACCCATCCTCCCGAACAGCCACCACCTTCAGCCGCCCCAGGTCTTCACGTCACTTCCTCTTCCCATGGGCACCTCTCAGTCGAGCCTCCTCCCTTGGTCGAACCATGTCACAGACTCTTAGAGAAACTCTCCTCGACTTCCCATGTCCCCGATGTCTCCCATGGGCTTCCTCACTGGGTAGCGCCACACCGGCGACCCTCCATGAAGCCCAACTCAGCCTACAGTGTTCCTGTGTGGCATGCCGATTACCTGTGCCAGCCGGTCCTGCCCCACTCGCTTTCATTTTAAATGTTGGCATAGCCATTCCAGCCTCATGCTTCTCTGTGTCTCCAGGCCGAATCCTGGAAGTAGAGGGGGTCGTCTTCACAGCCTCACCCGCCATTATGGGTGTTCCACTGTGTCGCTCAGTTCCCTCACCTAGGGTAACGTGAGCCCTGGCACCGTAACCCTGCCCTGATGGCCCTGGGTGGAAATTGTCCTCTCCATCTCCCAGAGTACTAGGCCAAGTGTCGTCCCAAACCGCATCGTCAACCACTTGCGGAGCCGGCCGTTCCCAAAAACCACGGCCCGACCATTCCTCTCCGCTGCTGCTGGTGATTGAGAAGCCCAGTCCATAAAACAGATCGCAGCCCATCACATTCGACCCACACTTGGTCACCACAAACTGTATATTGGACACCACCGCTGTCTTGTACCTCACCATCAGCTCCAGCAAACCCACGATGGACAGCCTATTACCGCCATACCCACAAAATGGCATCGACAGACCTCTCACACAATGGTAGGGGAAATAGCTCTTCACAGCAGACCAGTTCAACACGGACCTCACTGCGCCCGTGTCCACGAAAAACGGCAGGTCCTTGCTTTCCAGCGTAACAGTCAAATATATACGGCCTTCTGTGCTTGTTGATATGGTGTGAATAACCGTAGGAGTTGTGGCAGGGGAATCCATTTCATGTCGAAGCTCCCCTCACTCAAACCTCTTACAGGCCCTGGCGAAATGATGTCAGAGTCCACATTTGCCACATTGTTTGCCTTTTGCCGGACATTCTCTCGCCTTGTACTGGTGCTTGGTAGAACCACAGCCAAAACGTCTTGGCGACCCCGGGGCGGACCTGATTTTAATAGTGGTAGCGTATTCTTCTCTGTCTTCCATGCTATCGTTGCTATCCAGGTCTACAGCCTGCACCACTGATTGTGAGTCGGGTTGCCCCAACGCTGTTCTCTCACCAAGGTCCCTTGACAGTTTATCCACTGCTTCAAACTGCTGGGCTATTTCCACTGCTTTGGCCAACGTCAGCTCACCGGAATATGTAAGGAGTCTTGACTGTGCTGCTGCACACAATGTGTGCTCCGCCAACTGATCACGGACCATTTCTTCTTCCAAGGACCCAAACTGGCAACCCCCAGCCAGTTGGCGCAGGTCAGCAACCTACTGCTGCACCGACTCTCCGGTCCGCTGGCGGTGGTGTCGGAACTGGATCCTCCGGACTATGATGTTTACCGGGGCATGAAAGTAGCGCACCATTAGCCCAACCATGTCCTCAAAACCGTCGCTCACTCCTCGTGTACTCAGAATGTGTTGTCCCTCTATGCCAAGATTATGGACTAAAATTGCTCGCACACGCAATTTCTCCAACCCACCAAGATTCAACGCCACCAGATACTTCTCAAATGCGGCAAACCACCTCTTCCACAGCATCGGCGGCTCACCAGGAAGGTCCAGAAATGGCCGAATCCCCAAAATGCCTTTATCCATGTTTTTTATCCTCGTCGCCAAATGTCATGTCCATAATCCCTAACCCAATGAGGAGGCTGAAGGTGCAGTAGAACTCAACTTTATTGTGTAAACTCACAGACACAAGGCGCGCCGTACAGGCAGAGGCGAAGGTCAAAAAGAGACTGTGTCTCTTTTGCCTTGGTCTTTTATACCCAGGGTGGTGGCAGAACCAGAAAGGTGGAGCCACCATCCTCATCACACAATAATACAATATTTTAATATATATCAATAGCGTCTCAAATATTGAATCTCATTCAAGAGCATTTTAGTGTTAGTCTGTGTAAATCATGCCAGGAAGCTGTTAGTACTAACAAGCCACTCCAGATTCAACAAACTGCTCATAAGTTCTCCAAGCATGTGTAAACAGCATTCGTAAATCATCTGTAGACAGCATGTGTTCACGAGAATCGAAGATTGAATAACTGATGCTTAAAACTACCACTAAAGTCACATTTCATAATAACTGACCAGCAGTTTCTGTCACGAACCGAGCCGGTGTTGTTCTTAGGCTCGGTTCTGACTGTTCTCTATGGCTTGGGTTACTGGTACATTTGTGTATTGTGTTATCTTTTGAGTTTTCTATGTCCTTTGTCCTTGTTTCCTTACCCATAGCCACTGTCTGGCCAGCAGCGGTTAGACAGCCACTGTGATCTACTTTCTTGTGGGCATTGTCTAGCTCCTGCCAGTCCGACCATGCTCCCTCTCTCTCCTGACAGCCAGCTGATTCCACTCCTGTAATTTATTTTCCCACGCCTCACCCAGGTGCCTCCAATTTGTGGAACCAGCAGTGTTTGTATTTTTGCAGCATTCGCCAGTCAAGCATTGCTGGTCCGTTGAATTGTCTGTGAGATGAACTGTCATGCGTGTGGGTTTTTGCCAGGCCACCTTGGGACTTACTCAGACTGCTCCAGCGTGTGAGTATTTGGTGTGTTTTCCCCGGTATTTTCACCCGGTGACTGTGAGCGTCCTGGAGGACTCCTCATGTGCCCTGTGCTGTTTTGTTGTTTTGTACAGTTGGGGTTTTGTTTGCCTTTTTGTTCAATAAATGTGTGGTGGTGCAACCCAGCGCGTAAATCTGTTCTTCCTTCCCCTCCTAGTTGCGCTGCGTAAAAGCGCACAAGGAGGCTTATGACAGTTTCAGTCACTAAAAGTTTAAGAGAGAGAAAGAGAAGGAAAAAAACAGCAAATCTGGAATTCTGTGTGTGTGAGAGGAACAAAATCAAATTAGTGATGACAGAAGGGTTTTCTGGCATGAAGACACAGCATAAGCCTGAATGTAAGTTGTAAAACCATTTTTACGGTCTTGGAATGACATTATTTGAAACAACTATGGCATAAAATACACCTGAAATTGGATTTCAGATGGGTGCCGTGATCTGCTTTCAAAACCGTATATATCCATATTGCCCTGAGTTGAGACTCCCCCACTTTGCAGAGCATTATGACACATTTCAACAATTTGGGTTTAGAATGCGTGTGTAAAAAGCAATAAAAAAATTACTCTAGCTAAAATTCACAGTATAGTGTGGAAATAGATTACTTTTCCACATATTTATCAAACTCTGCACCCTAACCCAGAAGCAAGGTGCACACTTCAACTTCAAAGCAATAAAAATTAGAATTATATCCTTCTGATGAATAATGGAGCAGTGTGTCCCAGTGTTACTGGGAAAACAACGTTTAGAATCTTTTTGCATCTGATAGGATTTGGATGTAGATGAAATGATAATGTTTTAATGATCCTTAATTATTTTTAATTACAACCTGAATCAAAGTATGAAAAATTCTTAGACTTGATTCAGACAAATAAAATATAGTTATTTAGTGAAAACTAAGCTTAGAATAGTGGCTAACTATTTACATAAACTCTCAGCTGGTCTGCATCACTTGTAAACATGGGGCTGCACGGTGGCGTAGTGGTTTAGCACTGTGGCAGCACAGTTTTACCCTCGGCCGGGGGATCGCGGGGATCATGAGATCGTGGGTTCGATCCCAGCCCCCGACCAACAGTGAGCTGTGTGGAGTTTGCATGTTCTCCCCGTGTTGCGCGGGTTTACTCCGGGATTTCTCCGGTTTCCTCCCGCACACCAAAAACATGTAGGTTTAGGGCGCTCGCGCACGCAGCGACCAGCAGCCGGTGGCTTGTCACCAGACTGCAAACCAAGTCTACCTACGGGTACAAATAAGTAACAAAAAAAAAAAATTGTTTGACATTGTACTAAATTTCAAGATATTAACAGATTGGTGTTGGTAATCTAGGTATGAAAGGAAAAAAAAAATTAAAAAAACCCTGCACTTATTTATGTAATGGCTGACCCATGGGAGCCTAAGGCTAAGGCCTAAGGCTCCCCATGAATTCTATCTTTTATTAAGGAAGTCAGAAGTAGGAGGGGGAGGACAGCAGTGGAGGAGGACGGGTCGTAGCCGAGGAGGGAATGCACCCCCACAATGGAAACTGAGTGATGGCAAGACCAGCCGTTGGGAAGGGGAGGCGCCCGTGACCCACATCCACTACGACAAAACTGGACTGCATGATTAAGACTAAAACAGATAAGTGGACTCAATCCTACACATAAACAGAAAATTAGCAGAAATTTAGTGTATTAGAAAATTATTAGAAAATAGCAGACATCTTCCATTTACCTGACTTTGATCTAATGTTAACAACATAGTATTTACCAGAAGTAATGTTGGAAGTGCAAGGTACTCCGATTAAATTTGTGTGATGCAGGTGCATGTACGTAGATCAGTAATTTCAGGTAATGACATTCAGGGCTTTTCAAAGTCAGAAGGAAAAGTAACCGTTAAAACTCTGCAAATGGCAAACTAACAGTAGAATACCAATCAAAATCTGTGAAAGTAAAGGCTCCTACTACTGGTAACGTTGAAGGGTGGTTCATTTTGTCAGAGGCTACCGCATATTGAGGAAGTAAACATAGTTTATGAGACTTCCAAACTGAAATACTGATACTCACTCAACCTGGTCACGGCCGAACCATGTTGAGTGATATCACAGCATTTTACATCCATAGTACCTACTGATTGGCAATCTCCAAATCAGTATCATTGTACCATGTACGATAGGCAATTAAACGGATCTGATCCAAATTATGAACAAACATTTTTTGCAAATCCATCCTCCAGATTGGTCATAAAAATACTTGTACTGGACACCAAGGGGATATGTGGAAGCATCCGTTATCTTATCTGTTGAGGATAAGAGACATTTTAAACAATAGTTGGACCCAAACACTAGTTAGACCCAAACACATGGACTGGAAAAATGTTGGACATTTTGTCACCTCTGCTGAGGAATATAACCATCCATGGGAAGCCAACATCTGACCTTAAGATAGAATATTCTCCTACATTAGAAACATATGCATTGTCACTTAAATGGGTAACCACAGCACAAAAGGCTGTGCACATTGACACCCAGAAATCTCTTACATGACCAATCTTAACATTAACAGAAGAGAGGATGAAAAAATTTGAAGCAAATTCCAAACTCATTATAGTAAAAAAGATGAAACAGATGTTGGTCTTATAAAAGGAAGCAAAATATGTCATTATAACATCAAAGTCACACAATATTCTCTCCGTCTAGAAGCTCAAAAAGATGTTAAACAGGTTGTAAAAGAGCTAAAAAGCAACAGATGTTATAGTGTCATGCACAGCCTCCCCATTCCTGAGGGAAACATCCTGAGGATTTTTTTTTTTTTGTACTTATTTTGTACCCGTAGGTAGATTTGTTTTGCAGTCTGGTGACAAGCCACCAGCTGCCGGTCGCTGCGTGCGCAAGCGCCCCGTATCCCTAACCTGCATGTTTTTAGTATGTGGGAGGAAACCGGAGAAATCCCGGAGTAAACCCACGCAACACAGGGAGAACATGCAAACTCCACACAGATCACTGTTGGCCGGGGGCAGGGATCGAACCCACGATCTCATGATCCCCGCGATCCCCCGGCCGAGGGTGCAGGACCTGCAGGAATTAACAAAGCTATAATTCTTTGTGCTCATTGTGTACCACGATCACACGCATTGTTAAATGAACTAGAACTCCAAATGCAATTTTTCACAGTGGTAGTCACTTGCAATGCATTGTTAGAATACCAGTACACCCAGCTCATCAATTCTGGTTTACATTCATATCGGAAAACAAAAAGTACATATTCACCAGTCTATCACAGGGTTACTGTGAGTCTCCTACAATTTTTTTCTCAGGCAATGTGAGCAAATCTTACACATTTTATACATCCTAATAGAAACCAATTGCTCCTTTATGATATATTGCTGGCATCTCCTGATGAAAAATATGTAAACAAAACATATCTCCGCAGGCTGAAGTCTATAGGTGATTAAATGAAGGTGCTGTGTTTAATCAAGGTTCACAAATTTATACCTGACCAAAGGGTAAACCCATCCTCCCACAAAAATTATTTCACTATGTTGCTACTTGAACACATGGTCTTTGTCATGTGTTCAAGGGAGGGATGGCGATATTGGTTATTAGTTATCACAGCCTATGGTTTTGAAAATTTTGCTACAAAATTTTGCCAATAATGTATAATTTGTGCATAAAATAATGCCCATGGCAATGTCAAGACCAGAGAAGGGTAGCTTTCCATTATCAATAACCATTTCAGAACATTTGCATGAACCTCATTGAGCTGACCAAATGTGAAGGGAAGAGATATTGTTTAGTTATAGTGGATATGGTTACAGATTATTTCACATTTAAGGAAAGTGTTGAATAGTGATTTGAAACACCATGCAGCATATCACCCATAGTCTGCAGGATTTGGAATGACATAGCCGGACCATTACAGAAAGATTAAGAAAACAATGGCACAAACAGGACAGAATTGGATTTATTGTTTACCTTGATACTATATTATATGAGAATAGTGCCTGCAAAAGAAGGTTTATCTCCATTTAAAGTTTACATGAAAAGATTTAATTAGTACCACCTCTTAGACCATTTAACCCTGAAGATGAAGAGATTTGGTTTAGCAGATTACATGTTAAAAATGTTGACTCAAAAAGATTCTGTTCATGCTATTCTTCCTAGGAAGGAACAAACGGGAATCATCACCATAAAACCCGGAGAAAGACCAAGTACTTACAAAGACTGTTAAAAAGAAGACCTGGTCAGAAGCTCCCTGGCAGGGGCCATATAAGATAATATTGTCAATTCCAACAGCTGTAAAAGCACAAGGCAGAGACACTTGGGTACAGCTTACACACTGTTAATTATTAACAAAACAAACAAACCATAGGAGCTATGGAGGAAAGCCATAGAGTGTTGCTGTTTTGGGGGAAGTCTGGGGCTACAAAAGGAGTCAGGTATTTTAGCTGACTTGATTGTCTCAGACCTTGGTGAAGAAATTAAGAGTCCCCAGCAGAAGAATACACTCAACATGGCTAATGATGAAAGACCCCTTAGAGATTACTGACGTAGATTCCAGTTTTTTGAATGGCTCACATGTATGTTCCTTGTGCTTGTCCTTGTTGTAGTCCTCCTGATACGGTTGTTGTGCAGCTCAGTTACCATTTTAAAAGGTATCTGACAAATCAAACATTGACATTAAGGCTAAAGGGACACCACCCACCATAATGTGCACTGAAGATAAAGCTTGTGTAGTCTAGTTTAACTATTGTGATATACTGTATATAATTGTGACCACTCCATGCACTATGAATCTGAGTCGGTGATGTATGAAAAGAGTCATAAGTACATGTGCACTCCTCCATTTAACTGGGCTGATGTGTTCAGTCACACAGGACCTGATGACTCTTAATCTGGACAATATTATGTTGGAGTAAATGTACTTGGGAAAAGACCCCTTAGAGAATGTAGGTATGATCTACTATTCATCCTAATCCTAATTGTGAAACTATAATCCTGTATTCAAACACATACCAAGATATGTAGAACAGGTATTCACAACTATTGGTGGGGATATGCAGAATTCCTTGCTAGTAGGACAAATAAAAGCAACCCCTCTGATTCTAGATGTGATGTAAAAAAAAATTTGAGAGAGGGGAACGGCGACATAGATAGATAGATAGATAGATAGATAGATAGATAGATAGATAGATAGATAGATAGATAGATAGATCCTTTATTGTCATTGCATAAAAAACACAACGAAACTGCACATGCCCCCTCCCACATAAAAACTACAAACAACACTCAATCCATACATGAAGTGGATTCCCCCACCACGACTCCTACAGTTATCCACACCGTCTCCCCGAGCACAGAAGGCCGTATGTATTTAATGATTACACTGGATGGCGAGGACGTGCTGTTATTGGTGGACACGGGCATGGTGAGGTCCGTATTGAACTGGCCTACTGTGAGGAGTTTTTTCCCCTACCATCATGTGAGAGGTCTGTCGACGCCATTGTGTGGGTATGGCAGTCATAGGCTGTCCATCATGGGTTCGCTGGAGCTGATGGCGAGGTACAAATCAGTGGTGGTGTCCAGCCTGCAGCTTGTGGTGACCGCGAGTGGGTCAAATGTGATGGGCTGCAACCTTTTTTATGGGCTGGGCATCTCAATCACCAGCAGCAGCGGAGAGGAATGGTCGGGCCGTGGTTTGTGGGACCGGCCAGTTCCACAAGTGGTGGACAATGCGGTTTGGGATGATACATGGCCTAGTATTCTGGGAGATGGACAGGACCAATACCACCCAGGGCCATTGCGGGAGGGTTCCAGTGCTAGGGCCGAAGTTACCCTAGGTGAGGGAACTGGACGGCACGGTGGAACGCCCATGATGGCGAATGGAGCTGTGAGGACAGCTCCCTCTGCTTCTGGAGTTCGGCCACCAGTGTGGCACAACCCATTGTGGAGGCCCGGTTGAGACATCATGGACATTGGAAGCCGAGTTGAGCTCCTTTGGGAGTCGGTGATGTGGTTCGACCCAGAGAGGAGGCTCGGCTGAGAGGGGTCCATGGGAAAAGGAAATGACGGGAGGACCATGGGCGGCTGAAGGTAGTAGCTGTTCGGGGGGATGGGTACCTTCAGCTGTCAGATGACTCATGGAGACACCCCAATGAACTGTGGCGTGTCTTTGAGGAGAAGGAGGTGTCGGGGCTCCGACGTTGCTAATCTCCAGGGGCAAAAAGACAAAGGAGCTCTGGGCGGGACCTGCAAGACGAGTCCCCCGGGGGGGTGGCCTCTCCATCGAGACTGTACGGTAGCAAGGGGCGATGAGTTGGGTTAAATGTAAATTGCCCGGGCTACATAGTTAATATGTTTCTCGTGCTAAACTGCTACAGCAGGTGCCCATGTGAAAAAAAACAAACAAAAAAAAACAAGTAATGTGTGTGTCACCATGTTTGGGGTGTGTATTACTGTGGGGTTTGCCTGGGTTGGGGTGGTATTATTGGGAATGTTAATAGCAGGGCATGAATGTGAATGTTAACCGATTATTTGTTTGTTGAATTAAGGTTTTACCTTTATGTATATAAGTTTATGGGGTTGTTTTATGTTATAATAGGAACACGGCAATATTTTATTTCATGGACTTTTATTATCAGAGACGGCAGAGCAATCCGTCTGGTCATGTGGAGGTGGGACGGTAGTCCACCTGTCCCCTCTTAGTTTTGGTTGTTTGTGTGCATGGATAGTCCTGCCTTATTTGTTTACCATTAGAGTGTGACTCGGGTACTAAATTTGGGAGGGTCTAATTGGTGTACATGCGTTGTGGATTTTTTAAAGGGGGGGTGTAATGTTATAATAAGATGTATTATTGTGTGATGTGGGTGGTGGCTCCACCTTTCCAGTTCCGCTGCCACCCTGAGTATAAAGGGCTGATGCAGAAGAGGGACAGTCTCTTCTGACCTTCGCCTCTACCTGTACATGAGTGCCTTGTATATCTGTGAGTCGTACAATAAAGTCAAGTTTCATTGCACCTCTGGCCTCGTTACTGGAATACTGGTTATGGACATAACACACACCAGTATCTCATATTAGCTCAGCAGGAGGAGAGCAACAAGGATTCAAGGGATGAGGATAGTCAGGTTTAATATCATGTCTACCAGTGTCTCTGCAAGAAAAAATGTTGGTATTGACAATATGCCTATAATGACTAAAGCATGATGTAACAGCTAAAAACTGTGTAAATATATACACAGTATATATACTGGTGACATAACGTTCGGCTCAGGAGACGCACACACACAGGTTCAGAGTAGTTCAAACTGTTTATTAACAGCAGGGGTGTATGGGTGTGTGTCAGTGGAATGTTAATGTATTGGTGGTGGCGTCTGCTTCGGACACAGAGGCAGGAGACCGTTCAGCCGGCAACCCTATGGGAGAGAACAGACACAGGGTGACAGGCACACACCAATACAGGAGGAGAATAGGCGAGGGAGAGAAGCTTACTTGAGTTTGACAGATGGCAGGCACTACAAGGACGGAACCCCGGGAGACAGTCACCTGCAGGACTCGGTGCAGCAGCGAGGAAGGACGAGGGACGGAGTTGTCCGCCGCCGAGGAATCCACCTGTGCACAGGGGAGCAGACTGGGAGAGGTAAGGAAAGGAATCTTCTTACCAATAGCTTGATGCTGAAGAGAGGGTTGACGCTTCGCATTGAAGGCGATGAAGTCTAACGGCTTCAGGCCGAAGCTCAGGGCGAGGCGGCTTTTATCCCTCACCGCTGACGAGTAGCAGGTGCGTGAGCAGGTGGTGCCGCTGATGAATGGCGCGGCGTGACAGTACTCCCCCCTCTAGCAGCGCCTCCTGGCGATGGCTTATCCGGGTGCGCTCGGTGGAAGTCCGCGATGAGCGATGGGTCCAACACAAACGACGGGGGCACCCACTATCGATGCTCGGGCCCATAGCCCTCCCAGTCCACCAAGTATTGCAACCCACGACCCCGGCGCCGGGAGTCCAGGATGGAGGAGGCAGACCAGGCCGGATGGCCACCAATCATCCGGGGCGCGGGTTGCGCTGCAGGAGGAGGGCAAAGGGGGTCAGAGACTGCCAGTTTCACCTTCGACACGTGGAAAGTAGGATGAATGCGGAGGGAGGGGGGAATAGCCACGCGCACAGCCACCGGGTTGATGATCCGGGTGATGGGATAGGGACCCATGAAGCGCTGTGCCAGCTTTCTCCTCTCGCCTTTTAGAGTGACGTCCTGGGTGGAAATGTAAACAAGCTGCCCAACTCTGTACGCCGGGGCAGGTCTTCTACGCCGGTCCGCCACTGTCCTGTTGCACTCCGCTGTGCGTAATAGCGCATGGCGCGCGGCAGTCCAGGTGGAGCGGAACTGCCTGAGATGGGCCCTAACTGACGGGACAGTTACTTCACTCTCCTGCTCCGGAAACAGCAGGGGGTCGTAACCCAGGGACGCTTTGAAGGGGGACATCCCTGTAGCAGAAGAGCGAGCGGTGTTGTGGGCATATTCAACCCAGGCAAGATGGTTGCTCCAGGACGTGGGTTTGGATCTGGACACACAGCGGAGCGCAGCCTCCAGCTCCTGGTTGGTCCTCTCACACTGCCCGTTGGATTGGGGGTGATGGCCGGAGGAGAGGCTCACCTTGGCTCCGATGGCGTTGCAGAAAGACCTCCAAACCTCAGATGAAAACTGGGGGCCCCGGTCCGAGACCACGTCCACCGGAATCCCATGCAGCCTGACCACGTGTTGGACGAGGAGATCCGCCGTCTCCAGGGCAGTAGGGAGGCCTCGCAGGGGGACGAAGTGCACGGCCTTGGAGAAGCGGTCCACGATGGTCAGGATGGTGTCATAGGAGTTGGAGACAGGGAGTCCGGTGACGAAATCCAGCGCGATGTGCGACCAGGGCCTGCCAGGGACGGGCAGGGGCTGGAGCAGACCCGCTGGAGGGGCGTTTCCCGACTTGCAGGTGGCACAGATTGGGCAAGCCCGGGCGTAGCGGGCTGCATCCCTCCGCAGGCCTGGCCACCAAAAGGACCGTTGGAGGAGATCTATCATCCGGGAGGTGCCAGGGCGACAGGTGAGCTTGGAGGTGTGGAGCCAGTGGATGACCTCTCCTCGGACCGCGGATGGCACGAACAGCCTCCCCTCCGGTCCGCCGCCAGGGTCAGGTTCCACCTCCTGTGCCTTCCGGATCTTGCTCTCGATGTCCCACGAGATGGCTCCCACGACGCACGACCTGGGCAGGATGGAGTGGGGCGCCTCCTCCGACTCCACGGGGGCGAACTGCCTGGAGAGGGCGTCAGGCAGGACGTTCCTAGAGCCAGGCCTGAAGGTGATGGAAAATTGGAACCTGGCGAAGAACAGGGACCAGCGCGCCTGGCGGGCGTTCAGGCGCTTGGCAGATCGTAGGTATTCCAAGTTCTTGTGGTCCGTGAGGACCACAAACGGCAGGTTCGCCCCCTCTAACCAGTGGCGCCACTCCTGCAGGGCGAGCTTAATGGCCAAGAGCTCTCTGTCCCCCACATCGTAGTTTCTCTCCGCCGGGGACAAGCGCCGGGAGAAGAAGGCGCACGGTCGTTTGGCGCCATCGTCCGGTGACCGCTGGGACAGCACTGCTCCCACTCACGTGTCCGAAGCGTCTACCTCTACGATGCACTGCAGCGCGGGGTCGACCTGGCGAAGGACCCAGGAGGAGGAGAATTCCGCCTTCAGCGCCTCAAAGGCGGCAGCGACCTCTTCGGTCCACCGGAACGGGACCTTCGGGGACGTGAGGCGGGTCAGTGGTCCAACGATGGCACTGAAGTTGGGGACAAAGCGGCGGTAGAAATTGGCGAAGCCAACAAATTGCTGCACCTGTTTCCGGGATGAGGGTGTGGGCCATTCCACCACCGCCTTTACCTTCTCTGGGTCGGGGAGCACCTTGTCGTGGGTGATGATGAACCCCAGGAAGGACGTACTCCTGGCGTAAAATTCACACTTTTCTGCCTTAACGTACAGACGATTCTCCAGCAGCCTTTGGAGGACCCGCCTCACGTGGACCTGGTGCTCATCCCTGGACTTGGAGAAGATGAGAATATCGTCCAGGTAGACGAACACAAAAAGGCCAATGAAGTCCCGGAGGACGTCATTAATGAGGCGCTGGAAGACTGCAGGAGCGTTGGTCAACCCGAACGGCATCACCAGATATTCAAAGTGGCCGTTCGGGGTACGGAAGGCCGTTTTCCACTCATCTCCCTCCCGGATCCGGACGAGGTGGTAAGCGCTGCGTAGGTCCAGCTTGGTGAACCAGGTCGCCCCCTGGAGGGAGTGGAAAGCAGTGTCCATGAGAGGCAGGGTGTAACGGTCCTTCTCTGTGATATTATTGAGGGCCCGGTAGTCGATACATGGGCGGAGGGACCCATCCTTCTTTCCCACGAAGAAGAACCCTGCCCCCACGGGTGACGATGATGGGCGGATAATCCCAGCACTCAATGACTCCTTCAGGTAGGCGTTCATCGTCTCCTTCTCCGGCGCAGACAGGCTGTAAAGGCGACCAGAAGGTAAGGGAGCCCCCTGGCGGAGGTTGATGGCGCAGTCATAGGGCCGATGAGGGGGGAGAGACATAGCTTTCGCTTTACTGAACACCATACCCAGGTCGTGAAATTCTGGAGGCACCAGAGACAGGTCCGGGGGTGCAGCGTCCGTCGCAGGGGGAGGAGCAGACGGAGAGCAGGCAGCGGACTGAAGGCAGGTGCCCATACAGAACGTACTCCATGCCGATATCCCAGCTGATTTCCAATCCAGGACCGGGTTGTGAAGGCGAAGCCAGGGATACCCCAGGATGACGGGCGACACAGAGTTGGGAAGGACGTAGAAGGTCATCTCCTCCCGGTGATTTCCCGAGATGATGACCGGAACGGGGATGGTTTGGTGTGATACTCTCCCAAGGGAGGCACGGGAGAGATTAACAAGGGAGATGGGATTCTTCAGTGCCTGACAGCGAATGCCCAAACGGGTTGCCAGGCTTTGTGAAATAAAGCTGCCTTCTGCACCCGAATCCACCAGCGCGTGGGTGAGATGCCCAGTGGGATTGTGGCAAAAACGGATGGGCAGCTTCAATTGGGTGAGGGGACTTAACCGATTGACGTCCGCGAGGCCCCCTATAGTGACTCGCGGACCCCGCCGTTTGGCTTATGTGGACAAAGCTCCACCGTGTGTTGATTATCCCCGCAATACATGCAGAGATTCAACTCACGGCGGCGTTGTCTCTCTGCCGGGGAGAGCTTTGTCCAGCCCATCACCATCGACTCCGACTCCTTGGAGTGCGATGGCGGCGGCGTCGCCAGGGGGCGAGCTTGGGGTAGGCGCGACGAGGCTCCCCGAGGGCGAGAAGAAGACAACTTCCGCCCAGAGGAGCGCTCACGCAGCCTGTTATCCAAGTTGATGGCAAGAGAAGTTAGCTCAGCTAGCGTCCCAAGGATATCCCGCCCAGCCAGTTCATCCCTCAGATCATCATTCAGGCTGCGGAGGAACAGGCCACAGAGGGAGCGTTCGTCCCAGCCCAGTTCCTCCGCCGCTACCCGGTAGTCAACCGCATAGTCCGCTGCCGACCGGCTTCCCTGCTGGAGAGCGAGAAGCCGATCGACTTGGACCGTCTCGGTTCGGGAATGGACAAAGACCTCCAGGAAGCATGCCACGAACTGGTCATAGGTGAGGGTGGCGTAACTGGGCTTCGCCATAATGGCGTAGGTCCAAGTTAACGCGTGCCCCTCCAGGAGATTCCCTATGTAGCCAATTCGGCTGTGATCCGAGGGGAAGTCTCCGGGCACACGGTGGAATACGGACTCACACTGCATAATGAACCCCCGCGCTCCGCCGAGCTTTCCGCTAAAGCGGGCGGGGGTTGGAATCAGCGTGAGCCGAACCGGTGCCGCAGGAGCTGGCTGGACGGCCGCTGGGACAGCAGGAGCTGCGCCACCCTGGTGAGCCGGGGGGAACGGCTGTTGGGGGTCCAGGCGGTCCAATCGGTTAGTGATGGTAATAAGTTGATTTAAGATCACCTGCTGCTGATAAGCAATTTGATCCACCCGAACCTCGAGAGTGGTAAGCCGGTGCGCGAGCCCGCCGTCTGCCGAGCCGCTCTGCTGAAGCCGTACTGACATAACGTTCGGCTCAGGAGACGCACACACACAGGTTCAGAGTAGTTCAAACTGTTTATTAACAGCAGGGGTGTATGGGTGTGTGTCAGTGGAATGTTAATGTATTGGTGGTGGCGTCTGCTTCGGACACAGAGGCAGGAGACCGTTCAGCCGGCAACCCTATGGGAGAGAACAGACACAGGGTGACAGGCACACACCAATACAGGAGGAGAATAGGCGAGGGAGAGAAGCTTACTTGAGTTTGACAGATGGCAGGCACTACAAGGACGGAACCCCGGGAGACAGTCACCTGCAGGACTCGGTGCAGCAGCGAGGAAGGACGAGGGACGGAGTTGTCTGCCGCCGAGGAATCCACCTGTGCACAGGGGAGCAGACTGGGAGAGGTAAGGAAAGGAATCTTCTTACCAATAGCTTGATGCTGAAGAGAGGGTTGACGCTTCGCATTGAAGGCGATGAAGTCTAACGGCTTCAGGCCGAAGCTCAGGGCGAGGCGGCTTTTATCCCTCGCCGCTGACGAGTAGCAGGTGCGTGAGCAGGTGGCGCCGCTGATGAATGGCGCGGCGTGACAACTGGAAGTTTTTTAAGTTTTTATTTTTGATATTGAAATTGTAATACTGAATGTTTATAAATGATAACTCATTTCTATGATTGTCAAAGGTAGTAGAAACGAGGTGAGATTTTTTCCTGTATAAATGCTCAAAGAATTAAGACAGAAATTAAATTGCATTACAATGATTACTCATGAAAGTATGTACTGCTTATAGGTTTTTCACTCATTATACATGAGAATAACATCAGGTGTCTGATACCTGTTTATTATAGTTATTGACTCCATAAAATGGAGTCAAGAGAGGAAAATGGTTAGAATAATATAAATAGTGAAGATTAGTTAATTACATATAACACAAAGTGCCTGCATACACATATCTCTTAGATCCACACATTCACCCCCCCCCACACACACAGATATGCAAGTCAAACCCACACATTCACCATTCACACATAAACACCAGTTGCTTACACACACAAAATACACACATACTAAACGCACATCCACACACATAATAGCTTCACAGTTTCCATATATGGGCATGTGTAAGGCTGAAGAGAAAACATGGATACTGAGAGGAAGTTATAAAGCCATAAAGGCAGGAGCAGGAGAGAAAAGACATCTGGACAGGATGGAAGTTATAAAAAGAGCTCACCTGCTTTGAAACAATGGACATGTATTGCTAGAAAGTAACACCCACCAACTCAGAAGCTATGTGTAAGAGGGACTTCCTTTGTTGGGGGTCTTCCCAGGACCGAGCTGGGAGGATCCATGGCCATGTTGACTCCTTGCGTGGTTCAATAAAGTTAAGCTGAGAAATAGTATTTCTTGTGTGATTATTGGTTGGTTAACTGAAAAGATTCTGCTAACTGTCCAAAATTTATTTTTACATGATCCATGAGGGATGGAAGGAGCCCTGGTGGAGGTATGCACTCTCTGAGTGCTTTTCTAGTTATTATTATTATTATTATTATCACCGCTGCCAAGGGAGGACGGAGGTAATGTTAGTGGCACTGGTTTGTTAGTTTGTCAGTTGATTGGTTGGTTTGTCTGTTAGCAAAATAACTCAAAAAGTTATGAACAGATTTTGATGAAATTTTCAGGAAAGGTGTGTAATGGCACAGGGAACAGATGATTAGATTTTGGTGGTGATTTGGATCATGATGTGGATACAGGAATTTTTTTTAATATTATTTTATATATTAAGCTGGCAGTTTTCATGTGCTGCCCCTTTAAGACATGTCCACTCAGTTATGTGCATAGTCACGCCATAGGACCACGTGCCTTGGCAACCCGGAAGCCAAACACAGGGGCAATATGGCAATGTGGTGAAAGGGCACGTTTTTTTTGATAGTGCATGGATAGTTGTCCCAAAATTGAGTAAAAGAAAAACTGAGACACTGACTATTTCAAGGAATGGTGTAGAGAATGATTAAACCTGCCAGGCTGGTAGTTAAAGACAATGACAAGAACCCCCCCCCCCCCGAAATGAGCCAAAGAGATAAAGGTAACAGCATGGAGGCGAGCGACCATGATTATGCCATGAAAGTTAGCACCATTACCAAGAGGAAGGATACAACTCCCTCTACCCCAAATAAGATTCCACTTGGCAAAAAAAGCAAAGCGACTGCAGGGGGAGAAGGAGGGGAGGACAATGTGTCACTTGGTGGCAATTTGCAAGCCATACGAAACATGTCAAAGGACTTCAATGAACACTTTGTGGACCTTCATGACCAGGCTAGGCAGAGTCGCACTATGCTAGCCAGCCTAACCAAAGTGGTGGAGTTCAATGCGAAGGAGGTGAAATACTGCAAACACAGAATTGGTGAGATGGAGAACAGCAACAAGATATTGGAGAAGGAAAACCGAGAGCCCAAAGAAAAAGTGAAAGAGCAAGAATGGTACAAGATACAATGGTTCCTGAAAGTCAAAGGTATGCCGGAGAAAAACAACAAAAACATCAGAGATGACATCATTCAGCTGGTCCACAGGATTGTACCTGACATAATTATTCCAAGACTGGAGGAAGCCATTGATTTTGTCCACAGAGTGGGCCGAAAGGAGGGGGACAGGAACCGTCACGTGGTGATCCTGTTCATCCGGAGGCTTGTAAAGGAAGAAATATGGAGGAGAAGCAAATATTCACCAGTGAGTGAGTAAAAGGATTAATTCCAATACAAGAACTTAATAACATCAGCAAGCCAGTAAAGTATTAATGATTGTTATGGTACAGTGTGAGATCTTAAATATATCAGTAGTGAACGACTGTCCATAACAATAAAGATAGCTTGTTAAAATCAGTCCAGGACTGAACTCTATGATACGATACTGCTTGTATTGATGACCGGATGCAGCTCAATGAAAGTGTCCTCTACATAAAATTAAACTAAGAGAAATGAATATATGCAAATAAAGTGGCAGGGACATATACACAATAACTGTAAATATTGTGCATGTTGATGTTGTATGTGGGAAATTGTGGGTGGCTTAGCCTCTCTAATTCTCTATTTAAGGCACAAAGGTTGGTGTAGAGAGAAGGGGTAGCCCAGATCTCGAATTCCCATCCGGGTTGTCTAGAAAGAGAGGAATTTCTGTATTGTGGGGCTGGGAAATAAAGGCAAAAGCCCAAGGACTACACACACACACACACACACACACACACACACACACACACACACACACACATATATATATACTGTATATACGTATATATATATATATATATATATATATATATATATATATATATATATATATATATATATATATATATCGTCGTCGGCCTCCGTCGGTCTATGATGACCATGGAAGAGAATCCTAAACGTCTACTCTGCTGGAACAGCACCGCCTGTGGCTGAACAGGCCGATGCGCGAATGACAGTCCCTGTCACACAGGTCACACTTGTGGGTGGTCTCCGTGCTGCTGGGTCTGTGGCGGTTCTTCCTGCGGGTCCTTTTTTCATCTGCTGCAGCAGTCAGTCTCTCTTCACCCGCCTTGAGCTGTCTGGTCAGGGTGCCTCTCCATTTGGAGTGGTCCGTTGCAAGGTCCTCCCAGCGCTCTGTGTTGATATCCAGGGCCTTCATGTCTCTCTTGCAGACGTCTCTAAAGCGCAGCTGTGGGCGGCCAACGTCTCTCCTGCCAGTTGCCAGTTCTCCATAGAGGACGTCTTTGGGGATTCTGCCATCCTCCATACGGTGAACGTGGCCTAGCCAGCGGAGCCTGCGCTGCCTGAGTAGAGTGAACATGGAGGGAAGGCTGGCGCGGGACAGAACTTCTGTGTTGGGCACTTTGTCCTGCCAGGATATGTCCAGGATGTGGCGAATGCAGCGCAAGTGGAAGGAGTTCAGTCTCTTTTCCTGCCGGGCGTATGTTGTCCACGTCTCACTCCCATAGAGCAGTGTGCTGATGACGCAGGCGTTGTACACTGCCATCTTCGTCTTGACAGAGAGTTTGGGATTCTCCCACACTCGAGTGGTGAGGCGAGCGAGTGTGAAGGCTGATTTTCCAATCCTCTTGTTGATCTCTGTATCAAGGGAGAGGTTGTTGCTGATCGTGGACCCCAGGTACGTGAACTGATTCACGACCTCCAGCTTGTAGTCATCAATGGTGATGGTTGGTGGTGCTTCCGTGCCTTGCGCCAAGACGTTAGTCTTCTTCAGGCTGATGGTAAGCCCGAAGTCCTTGCATGCCTGGGAGAAGCGGTCCATCAGGGTCTGAAGCTCCTGCTGTGTGTGGGTTGCGACTGCAGCGTCGTCTGCGAACAGCATGTCTCTGATTAGAGCCTCGCGTACTTTGGTTCTGGCTTTCAGGCGGGCGAGGTTGAAAAGCCTGCCGTCAGATCTTGTGTGCAGGTAGATTCCCTCTGTTGCTGTGCTGAAGGCATGCCTCAGGAGCATAGCAAAGAAAATCCCAAAGAGGGTTGGCGCAAGTACACAGCCCTGTTTCACTCCGCTGCGTATGTTGAATGGCTCTGAGACGTTGCCGTCGTGCTGCACTATCCCCTGCATGTTGGTGTGAAACGATTCGATGAGGCTTTGCAACTTTGGTGGGCATCCTATCTTTGGCAGGATCTTGAAAAGGCCCTCTCTGCTGACCAGATCGAACGCTTTGGTGAGGTCGATGAAGGCGACGTACAGAGGCATGTTCTGTTCTCTGCATTTCTCCTGGAGTTGGCGGATGGAGAATATCATGTCTACCGTCGATCGCTCAGCGCGGAAGCCACACTGAGACTCAGGGTAGACACGTTCGGCAAGCTTCTGTAGACGAACGAGAACAACTCGTGCGTAGACTTTGCCAACAACGCTGAGGAGGGAAATGCCCCTGTAGTTGTTGCAGTCGCTTCTCTCCCCTTTGTTTTTGTAGAGGGTGATGATCTTGGCATCCCTCATGTCCTGTGGTACGGCACCTTCCTTCCAGCACTGGCAGAGGACGTCATGCAATGGCAGTAGTAGGGCGGTCTTGCAGTGCTTGATCAGGTCAGGGGGTATGCCGTCGTTGCCGGGTGCCTTGCCAGCGGCCAAGCTATCAATGGCCTTACTGAGTTCGTCGATGGTTGGCTCGGCGTCAAGTTCGTCCATGGATGGCAGGCAGTCGATGGCATCAAGGGCTGACGGTGTCACGGTGTTCTGTCTAGAGTAGAGGTCGGAGTAGTGTTCCACCCATCTCTCCATCTGCTTGTTCTTCTCTGTGATCATCTCCCCAGTGGAAGATTTGAGGGGGGCCGTCTTGCTCTGAGCCGGACCAAGTGCTTTCTTGATGCCATCGTACATACCACGGATGTTCCCTGTTATGGCAGCGGTTTGAATGTCTTGGCTGAGCCGAGTCCAGTACTCGTTGGCACAGCGCCGAGCAGTCTGCTGAACTTTGCTTCTCGCAGCCCTGAGAATCTGGAGATTCTTCTTGTTTGGGTGCTTCTTGTACTCAGCAAGTGCTGAGCGCTTGGCTTCAATGACGGGGGTCATCTCGGTCAACTTGGCATCAAACCAGTCCTGTGACTTCGAGGTCTTCCTCCCAAAGGTAGCCAAGGCTGTGCGGTAGATGGTGTTTCGCAGCTCTTCCCACTTCTGCTTTGCAGATTCTCCTCCTTGTGGTACACCAAGTTCCTTCTCAAAGGTGGAGGCAAACTGCTCAACAAGTTCTGGTTGGGCCATCTTGCTGGTGTCAATCCGTGCCTTTCCAGGTTGTCTAGCACGATGGAATTTCTTCAGCTGCAGCTTGACCTTGCAACACACCAATGAATGGTCTGTGTCGCAATCTGCACTCTGGAACGAACGGGTGATTAGCACGTTCTTCAGTGAGGTGCGCCTGGTCAGGATCAAGTCTAGCTGGTACCAGTGCTTTGAGCGCGGATGTTGCCAGGAAACCTTGTGTTGGGGCTTGGTCTTGAAGAACGAGTTTGTGATGCACAGATCGTGATATGTGCAGAACTCGAGCAGCCGCTGTCCATTGTCGTTCATTCTGCCCACGCCAAAAGGTCCAAGACAGGAGGGCCAGGAGTCGTGGTCAGCACCCACTCTGGCATTGAAGTCTCCAAGGAGAATGAGTTGTTCAGAGTTGGGGATGATCCTGACAGTTGTTGCGAGATTCTCGTAGAACTCGTCTTTTGCCTCTGGTGTGGCTGTCTGTGTTGGGGCATACACACTGACGAGGGTGACTGGGCCTTGAGTGGTGTTCAGGCGGAGGGTGAGGAGTCGTGCAGAGCCAGTGCTGCCCGGTTCCACCATCTTCAGCAAAGTGTTCTTCACTGCGAAGCCCACTCCGTGTTCCCTGTGTTCGTCACTGCCCTTTCCCTGCCAGTAGAACGTGTAGTCCTTCTCTCTCAGTGTGCCTGCATCAGCTAACCGTGTTTCCTGGAGAGTGGCGATATCCACTCCCAGTCTCTTCAGCTCATTATTGATGATGGCAGTCTTCCTGGTGTCGTTGATGTCCTTGAGGTTAGCAGCGAGTCCTGTCATCATAGTGCGGACGTTCCAAGTTCCCAGTTTTAGAGTTGGTCTCTTTTGTTTTATTGTCTTGCCTGGTGCGAAGGTTCTCAGCCTGCTGTTTGGATTTCTCCTTATCCCCATGCACCCAATGAGGAAAGCAAGCTGTGGCGGGACAACACCTTATTGGCTGGGGGCTGCCCAGCTTGAGGTGGGCGGTAGCTGTCCAGTGAGATCTGATGATCCCTCCCACCGTCGGGAACAACCCCTGGCGCCACGCTCTATGCCAATTGAGCAGTGGCTTATAACCGGTAACTGTCATTCCCCGTGTTTTGTCTACACCAAAGGCGAAGCTGGAGTGTCCTCTCCAGTGATCAGATGTTCTACCTTCCAGCGTTGGGCATTGGTAGGATTCAAGCCTGGGCAGGAAGATATGGAGGACAAGATGTTGCCCATGCAGCATGTCCCCCCTCTCCACGTCACTGATGAATCCAAAGGAACAGCAGGGCTGCTACAGTTTGGCACCAGCGCCGTTGCAGGAGCTGCCAGAACGATGTTGAGCACAACATAGAACTGCCTTAGGGGCTCCGACTCCGGATTTTTCCTCAGGGTTGACTCCCGAAGCCTTTCCCGTGACCGGGTATGCCGCAAGGCAGCAGAGGTTTGAAATCAGGGTTTACTTTCCCCTAGATGGGCTACCTTCCCAGGTTGACGAGCCACCATCTACCCGAAGCATCTGGTTTTAAGGCGCCAGAGATCCGCCCTCGCCCCTTCTCCTATTAGTAAAAGCAGTTCCGCCGGGCTTAGAGACTAAACCACACGGGCAGGCTAGGAGTTGGACTTAGTTGTCAGAGGCTTTTCGAGACGCACGCCATAAGGAGCATTTTATGAGCACTGGGAGCTTAACCCCAGTGCCGCTCCTGGCTATGACAACCTTGGAACCATATATATATATATATATACAGTATATATTGGTCTACCAGAAACAAAACATTTCAATTTCCACTGGTATTCTATAGTCGCGCCTGTCCAGCTTGGCTCATTAGGATTTCAAGTAGAAGCTTGGACAGGGTAGAATTTCCAGAAAGGGGTTGGAATCTGGAGTTTGGACCACAGGGCTGTAAATATCTACTAACTCTTTTTCCCATAGTATATATAGGTGATTTAACTAAAACAGCGACATCAGAACCACTTTTCACCATGCAGGAGACTGGGGTGAGTCTGTATCGCTGATCACGAAGGGAAGGGGGTGATTCACCCACTTGCCTGAGTTGAACTGAGAAATTGTGTTTAAAGCATGATAAGGGTTACTGAGAGGAGATTGTTTGAGGTAACAGCATTGAATTGTACACAAAGTTAAAGTTGTAAGCTTATTCTTGCATGAATAAAACCGAATTTAAGGGAGACAACTCTCCAGTTTCTTTGAAAAAACAAGGCGTGGTTTGTGGTCAACAGGATTTGCGGCCACGTTGCGCGTTCACATTTGTGTGTGACCGAAACAGCCACGTAACATTCCCACTGCATGAGAACTGCGCATGTACAGATTAAGCAGTGCAAACGCCATTTTGAAAATCACCAGGGTGAGTCATCCTGGGTGCCATCTTGGAGCTGAGACAGCGAGACCGCCTCCAAGCAATGTCACTGTGTCTCCTCCTTCTTGAGTGCAGAAGGAACTGCCTCCATCTTTTGGTTAACTATAAGAATTGCATTCTTTCATAAATTTACCTCCAAATTAAACAAAGTGTGAATCTATTAAACCAATTTATAACCAAATTGAGCTTCCAAATTAACTTCAAAGCAATCCATATTATTTAGAATAATCTAAATTTAAAACCGATTTAAAGTTTCTATGCCAAAAGCAGCGAAGGTAGGTGAAATGCAGGATCAGGGATATTTGCCAGGGTCACATAACCTAATGCCCCAACCAGCTAAACTGGTGAAAGTTTTGCAAACAATTATACAAAGTCACATAACAGCTGAGGAAAATGCTGGAAAAGGAATGCATGGTATAAAAGCTGCTCTTTCCCTTAGTGAACCCACTGAATTATCACAGTCAGGATTAAGTCAACATGATAAGGTTAGGGTGTCCTTTAATACATCAACTCCAACATATCTTCAGGCTAAGCCGAAAGATGTTGAGGAGGATGAGAATAGTGAACCGGGAAAGGAGGTTTCACACATGGAAAAGTTGCACCATTTAAGTTTATATATTATTATTAATGATACAGGAGACCATCCCCCCACCCTGTGGAAAACCTCCAGCTGGCTAACGACCTAAACAGCTTTTACTGCAGGTTTGAAAAGAACCTACAGTTCTCACCTCCCACCCACACAAAAGGATTATCTGCAGCCCCAGGAACTCCATCCCTCCTCCACTCTGACCTCCCACCTGCAGTAACGATCTGTGAAGAGGAGGTGCGCTGGGTCTTGCAGAGACAAAAGATCAAGAAGGCTGCAGGACCTGATGGTGTGTCTCCATCCTGCCTGAGAGTCTGCTCCAACGAGTTGGCCCCCATCTTCACCCGGATCTTTAACAGATCACTGGAGCTGCGTGAAGTGCCTTCCTGCTTCAAACGCTCCATCATCATTCCAGTTCCCAAGAAACCCTCTGTTACAGGATTAAACGACTACAGACCTGTTGCCCTGACCTCTGTGGTCATGAAATCCTTGGAGAGATTGGTGCTGAACCACCTGAAGGTCATCACAGGCCCCCTGATGGACCCACTGCAGTTTGCCTACCGGTCAAACAGGTCAGTGGATGATGCAGTGAATATGGGACTACACTACATCCTGCAACACCTCGACTCCCCAGGGACGTATGCCAGGATCCTGTTTGTCGACTTCAGCTCAGCGTTCAACACCATCATCCCAGGCATTCTTCATCAGAAACTCCTCCAGCTCAAGGTACCCCCCTCCACCTGCCAGTGGATCTCCAGCTTTCTGACTGACAGGTGGCAACAGGTGAAGCTAGGGAGATTTACATCCAGCTCCCGAAAAATTAGTACTGGCGCCCCCAAGGATGTGTCCTTTCCCCACTGCTCTTCTCCCTCTACTCCAACGACTGCACCTCAGAGGACCCTTTGGTGAAGCTCCTGA
Organism: Pholidichthys leucotaenia; assembly: GCA_020510985.1. Taxonomy (NCBI): domain Eukaryota; kingdom Metazoa; phylum Chordata; class Actinopteri; order Cichliformes; family Pholidichthyidae; genus Pholidichthys; species Pholidichthys leucotaenia. Next base: position 200,520,853 of record CM035843.1, on the reverse strand, counting down.
AGTTTGCAGATGACACCACAGTCATCGGTTTGATCCGGGATGATGATGAGTCTGCATACAGGCGGGAGGTGGAGCAGCTGATCCTCTGGTGCAGCCAGAACCATCTTGAACTTAACCCAGCCAAAACGGTGGAGATGACTGTGGATTTCAGGCGACACCCCCTTCATTCCCCCCACTCACCATCCTCAGCAGCACAGTGTCCACTGTGGACTCCTTCAAGTTTCTGGGTACCACAATCTCCCGGAACCTGAAGTGGTTCTCCCATATAGACACTGTCCGGAAAAAGGCCCAGCAGAGGTTGTTTTTTCTGCGTCAGCTCAAGAAGTTTGATTTGCCTCAGGAGCTGCTGGTTGTCTTCTACACCGCCATCATCCAATCTGTCCTCTGCTTTTCCATCACTGTCTGGTTTGGATCTGCCACTAAACAGGACAAGACCAGACTGCAGCGGATCGTTAAGTCTGCGGAGAGGATCATTGGTACCGACCTACCCTCCATTGAGAACTTATATTGGTCCATAACCAGGAAACGGGCGGGAAACATCTGTGCTGACCCATCACACCCCGGCCACAAACTGTTTGAACTTCTATCTTCTGGTCGTCGTTACAGATCACTGAAGGTCAAAACCACCCGTCACAGGAACAGTTTCTTTCCTCAAGCCATCACTCTGATGAACTCCTAACATTCACCTAGTCCTACCTGTTGCTGTACTCATGACTTTTCATCCATTATTACATTGCACATAACTCTCACAATGCTTTTTACTTCATTCACATTATATCACTGAATCTGAGTTCACATTGAAATACTGTGTGACTGTATATTTTTTCATATATTTCTGCAAAGTGTGGTTAGTCTGAGTAAATAACTGCATATATTCCTGTATATATTTGCATCCTTTTATAGAAACGTGGACAGACTGTAATTTACTGTACATACTCTGTTGTCATTGAATCCTTATTTAAATCCTCCACCTGAACAACGAGAGCAAGTTTTTAGCCAAAGTCAAATTCCTTGTATGTGTTGTGCATACTTGGCCAATAAAGCTGATTCTGATTCTGATATTCATCTATGTGAGGATACTGATCAGGTCAATAAATTCCCACAATAATTATTGAAATGATTTAACAAGGTAAGAAACAGACACATTTTAACATACAACACTTTACTTCTAATCTTTGTAAATGTTTCATTTTCAAATGATCACTTCTACAACATTTTGTAGGAAATCTTCATGTCCCATTTTTAACAAATTTTGAACCATGTTTGTACAAGTTATGAATTATGTAGGACTACAAAAATCAACCTTTTCAGATTTTTAAATTTTATCACATTTTGTAATAAACACCAAATCTACAGCATTTTTATGAAAATATTTGAAACATTTTTTTCCCTTAATATTTAAATTTAATGTGGCCATGCCACAACCATCGCTGGTCTGTTTGTAAGAGGCAGATTCTTATGTGGAGAGATGCTTGACTCCCTGGACAGAAATGTGTAGTGGATTTATGGGTTTTTATTGGTAATTTAGTGTTGGTACAAGTATTAATGTAAATATTAATGTAAGTAGGAATGAAAATTCATTTTCATTAACTCATATCCTCGTAGGGCACCAGTCCATATACTGGACAATTTTATTATCAATTCTTTTTGTACCAATTATGAATCAGTCTCAAAATAAACCCATGTAAGTTCTTGTCTCTGATCAAGAAGATAGACATGAAATCAAACAATAACTCCCATATGTCTTTCAATGGTTTAATAAGAAATGTCGGAATAGGTTAACATATTTGGATAACTTTAAAACAGAGAATTCACATGTATCATGGGCATCAAAGACTGTTACTGAGTTACTTATGAATGAAGCATTTGTGGAAGCAAATGAAGTATAATTTGCCAGTATACTAGAAATTGGAAAACCATAAAATAGCATTGGTTAAGAAAAGTGGATGCAATTTTATGACAAAAATGATAATTATGTGGAGGTGTGTTGAAGGACAAGACTGAGTTTTATTCCTCAGGTTCAGCTTTATTCACAATCACATACTCCAACATTCCAAAGCAGAAAAAGAGGATGAATCTTCTCACATCTGTCCTTTTATACCCAGGACATCAAACCTACAGTCACATGGTGTTTAATCAAACATACAGTCACATGGTACTTAATCCCAGTCACAATGTAACTTCCCTCGATCTTAACTCCATCCACCCCCTAGTCTCCGGTGGTCAGGAAATCTCTCAAGGCCATCTCCTTGAAACAAAAGGCCAAATCTCACACCCTCCTGTTACCTCTAGGAGGCTCAGTCCCTTTGTTCCCCTGAGACATGAAGCACACAATAAACATACAGTAATATATCTGTGGAGCATATGAAACCAACATATGTGCCCCACATGACCCCCCCCCCCAAATGTCTAAGATGGAACAATCATAACTAAAGATGCATGTCATAATAAAATCACTACATATCAGTCCACCTGCCGCTTAGGCCTTAGTCTTCTGCTGTATTTGCTGTAAGCCGGCTTTACTGCCTCCGCAGTGTCCTCCTGCTGTGGGGCTGCTGTCTGTGGATTAGAACTGTTAGTCAATCTCTGTGGGTGTTCTGGGGAATGCTCTCTAGGGGGTCTGCCGCTCCGGGGAGCCCTCGCCAACTGCACAGGTTTGTCAGCCATCACAAAAGTGGGTTTGAGCCTGTTTATGCCAATTATTTCCTTTCTGCCTCCCAAATCTAGCAAAAAATGCTTATCTCCCGTTTCCAGCACTCTGAATGGTCCATCATAAGGCGGCCACAAGTTTGGGCGATGGGCGTCATTTCTGACAAAAACAAACTCCGCATTTTTTAAAGCTTTAGGCACAAAAACGCGTGGGAAGCTGTGATGAACTGGGCCAGGAAGCGTGCTCCCTCCCATGTCGCTCTGCAACCGCTGAGCGGGGGGGCACTCTGGCGCAGGATTATCCGGGAGAAACTCCCCGGGCAGCTGGAGTGGCTGCGCAAACACTAACTCAGCTGGGGAGGCTTTTAAATCCTCTTTAGGTGCAGAACGCAACCCCAATAAAACCCATGGTAGCCTGTCCACCCAATTTGTATCCGTAAGCGACGCTCTGAGGGCTGCTTTCAATGACCTGTGGAAACGTTTGCATAAACCGTTAGCCTGCGGGTTGTACACGGTAGTGCAGTGGATCGTTACCCCCAGGCTGCGGGCCATCGCTGACCAAAGTGCGGAAACAAATTGAGGACCTCTGTTGGACGTAATGTCCAACGGAACTCCGAAACGCGCTACCCATGCTGTTAAAAACGCGCACGCCACCTCCTCGGCTGTGGTTGATGCAAGTGGGACCACTTCTGGCCAACGCGTGGTGCAGTCCACCATTGTCAAAAGGTGTGTGCACCCCTGTGACGGCGGAAGGGGGCCTACGAGGTCGACATGCACATGATCGAAACGCTTAGCCGGGATGTGAAAAGGCTCCAAGGGAGCTCTCATGTGTTTGTGTATTTTGGCCCGCTGACAAGCGACGCAGGCTGCTGCCCACTCTTTGACTTGCTTGCGCAGGCTCGGCCATACAAATTTCTCTCCTACCATTTTGACCGACGCGCGCACTCCCAGGTGCACCAGAGAATGGATCGAGTCAAAAACGCGGCGGCGCCACGCGGCTGGCACCACTGGACGCTGTCGTCCCATGGAGCCATCGCAGATTAGGGGGGGCATACCGTCTTGCAGCACCCTGTTCTCCAGCCTTAACCCTGTTGGTCCAGACTGAAGCGCACGCACATCCACGTCGCTAACCTGCTCCGCGGCCATGGCTGCATAATCTATACCTACGCGGACCGGGGCCACGCACGCTTCCACGTCGCTACCCTGCTCCGCGGCCATGGCTGCAGAGTCTGCCCCCACGGGGCCTGGAGCCGCCACAGCACGTGAGAGGCAGTCTGCCACTACATTATATTTACCCGCCACATGCTGTATATCAGTAGTAAACTCCGATATCGCGGCCAGCTGTCTCTGCTGCCGGCCTGACCAAGGTTCTGAAATCTTGGCCATCGCGAAAGTCAGCGGTTTGTGGTCCACGAACGCGGTGAAATGGCGTCCTTCCAGCCAGAACTGGAAGTGGCGGATGGCCAAGAGTATAGCTAACAACTCCCTGTCGAACGCGCTGTATTTTTGCTCGCTATCGCGCAAGGTCTTGCTGAAAAATGCAAGCGGTTGCCAGGCTCCAGCCACATACTGTTCAACGACCGCCCCTATGGCTACATCTGATGCGTCAGTAGTGAGCGCCATGCGGGCCGTTGGGACTAGGTGTGCCAACAACGCAGCATTTGCCAGGGCTGATTTGACTTGAGAGAATGCGCGCTCCCGCTCGGGAGACCATTCGATTTTATTTGCGGGTTTTTGCTTTTTTAGTGCAGCATACAATGGTTGCATGAGCTGCGCTGTGCAGGGGAGGAAACGGTTATAAAAATTAACCATTCCCAAAAACTCCTGTAACGCTTTGACTGTTTGTGGTTGGGGAAAATTTGTTATTGCGCTTACTTTATCGGGCAGAGGGACCGCTCCTTCTGGCGAGACGCGATGCCCCAAAAAATCAATCTGCGCCACCCCAAACTGACACTTCGCTGGGTTGATTATTAACCCGTGCTCTGCCAACCTCCGGAAAACTGCTGTGAGGTGGCTTTCGTGTTCGTCTTCAGATGCGCTGGCTACCAATATGTCGTCGAGGTAGACGAACACAAAAGGGAGATCGCGCAGGACTGCGTCCATCATGCGTTGGAACGTCTGCGCCGCGCCCTTAAGCCCAAAAGGCATGCGCAAAAACTCAAAAAGCCCGAAAGGAGTTATTACCGCTGTTTTGGGTATGTCCTCAGCGCGCACTGGAACCTGGTGGTAACCGCGTACCAAGTCTATTTTCGAAAAAATGCGCGCCCCCGCCAAATGAACCGAAAAATCTTGGATGTGCGGGATCGGGTAGCGGTCGTGCGCTGTGGCATTATTCAACCTGCGGAAATCACCACAAGGTCGCCACGAGCCATCAGCCTTTGGGACCATGTGCAGCGGTGAAGCCCAAGGGCTCATCGAACGCCTGATGATGCCCAGTCTTTCCAGGTTGGCGAACTCCTTGCGCGCTATGGTCAGTTTAGCTGAGTCCAAGCGCCGAGCTTTTGCAAAAATGGGTGGGCCGGTGGTAGTAATAAAATGTTCCACCCCATATTTAGCCACTGTTGCCGAAAACGTTGGGACCGTGAGTGCTGGGAACTGAGTGAGGAGTGTGTGGAACTTACCACCTGCAGCTGTGACGTTGGCTTGTGCAGTTGGCGGGGCCACTCAAGCTGTACAGGGAAGAGAATAAAAGGAGAGTGCATTAACCAGGCGTCTGTTAGCAAGATCAACCAATAAACCATGTGAGCACAAAAAATCAGCCCCTAACATGTTGAAATTGACTGCCGCTACAACAAAAGTCCACTCAAATGCACGGCCCTGCAAAGACAGAAGCAGAGTCCTCTCACCGAAGGTCTTAATTGCTCAGCCGTTCGCTGCTGACACCCGGGGACCACTGGAAGGCGCCAGCCGGTCCGCGTAGGAAGGCGTGATGAAGCTCAGCTGGGAGCCAGTGTGGTTGTCCAGCTTCGCCACCACATGGTAGAACTTTGTGTCGTCTCTCGAGATTCTCCGGAGGTTGAACTGCGCCTCGACCACGCTAAACCAGGAGCGCAGACTGTTCTGCCAGAAGTCCGGCAGCTGGAATGTGGCGGCATTCGTCAGGCTGGCTTCTGACGAGTCCGGCTCGGGAGAATTACTTCTGCTCATGCTTCGTCGTAAGGTCACCAGTGTGGAGATGTGTTGAAGGACGAGAATGAGTTTTATTCCTCAGGTTCAGCTTTATTCACAATCACATACTCCAACATTCCAAAGCAGAAAAAGAGGATGAATCTTCTCACATCTGTCCTTTTATACCCAGGACATCAAACCTACAGTCACATGGTGTTTAATCAAACATACAGTCACATGGTACTTAATCCCAGTCACAATGTAACTTCCCTCGATCTTAACTCCATCCACCCCCTAGTCTCCGGTGGTCAGGAAATCTCTCAAGGCCATCTCCTTGAAACAAAAGGCCAAATCTCACACCCTCCTGTTACCTCTAGGAGGCTCAGTCCCTTTGTTCCCCTGAGACGTGAAGCACACAATAAACATACAGTAATATATCTGTGGAGCATATGAAACCAACATATGTGCCCCACAATTAACTATTTATAAAAATAGAAAATTTGTGTTACTCTGAAAAAGAACATAGATTAATAATAGGACAACATGCATTTTGAAATTCTGATGGGGGTTTGCGTGAAATTAAGTTAAAAGAACTTATACCAGGAATATTCTGAAGAATTAAGGTAAATTAAACAACAGGCCATCAGCCACAGCAGAATCATTGCGTCCCAGTAGGTAGCAGGCCCCCACGTGCCAACCTTGATTCAGCTGGATGTCTGTGGATTCTGATGGAGAGGCTGATAGACAGACTCCTTACCACTGTTATGGCCTGCTCCCAAGATCGCAAAGGCTGTTCTTCAGCAAGCTGGGCAAGGTGTTCTCTTATGCACTGAAGGAATTAGTTGATTGTACAAAGTCTCATCAGAAATCCAAAATGGAGGAAAAACATGTTACAAAATTGTTTCTTCCGATGTTGGTGGTTTAAATGAGTTGGTTTAAGCTTAGAAAAAAAATCAAACAAAATCTTCTTGCACGGTGATTTTAAAAAAAAAGATTAAAATATGGAAAAATTGAACTTTAAAGAAAAGAACAGGACTTTCACAGAGCATGACCAGCTCTGAGCCTACTTAAAAATAGGAGAAAAAAATGGGGGAGCAAAAGAGGCCCCTTACAGCTTGGCCACCGCCCAAAACTCTGAAACAAAGGGAAATAAAATCAAGTTTTCTCGGGTGTGGTAGGGTGGTCCTAACTTCATGAAACCTGAACTGGCCCAATTACATTTGAAGTTTGTTCAACAAAAGTAAAGCCTGGAGTTCTATTGGTCAGTTAAAGTCTCTGAGGTGGGGGTCCCCCACAGAGCAGAGATAGAGAGATTTGATATGAAGAGTGAGATCTTCCTTAAGTATGTGTGCAGCCTATGAAAGCATAAATTCCTTCAACTTTAGTGAGTACGATATTCTACTTGATAAAGGAACACACAATATTTCAACATTGTAACTGCTGAGACTAATTTGTGATAGTAAGCATGCAAAAAAAATAATTTCTTCCTGAAAATAGAGCAACACATCAAATCACATCAATAAAAGCATTTGAAACCACATTGTCCGTCCCCAGAGTTCAATCAGGTCTTCAGTGGCAGATACTGTCTTGAGAGAAAGAATATGAATTAATTTATTGTCCATAATGCATAAATTCCACTGCAAAGGGAAAAAGTTAAATATTCCTGATTCATCCACCAGATGGCACTATGAAACTGTGGTTGTCTACTGAAGAATCTGGATTTCCACATCTGGATAATGTCAACCATAAATCTGCCAATTTGGAACATTCCTTTGTCAAAGAGCAGAAGAGAGAGAATGACTAAGTCTTGGAGAAGGGATTAACTTCCACTTTATGGCCAATGGATAGTGTTACAACTCTGGCCCTTGGATATGGAAGCAGTTCAGGACCAAACTTTTGAGTTGAAACAATTTTCCTTCAGCATAGAATGATTTTAATAAATTGGAACTCAAGGTCACACTACACATGACTGGAAAGAACCCACATCACAATCCCACAGTAGCTGCGGTATTCCGCAATGTGGTGCAGAGTTCAGTTCCCCCACCTGTAAGGACCGCACTAAAGGGAGTGGTTGGCTTAAATACACAACCTTGAGCCCAATGGCTATTACGCATTCACCATTATGTGGAAAAAAAGAAAGAACAAAAAGAAAGAACAAAAAGATAAAAATGATGAAAATGCAGAACTCTCCAACCAATTACTAAAAGCTCAACTGAAAGCCAAAAAACAGCCAGGGAAGAAGTAAACAAAGTCAGAAAGAATAAATTTATTGTGCAGGCCCCCGTTGTACCCACTCAGAGTATCATTGGCCCACTTCCGGCAGAGCCTCATGTGTTGGCACCCCAACAGCAGTGGTATTCATACCCTACAAGGGGTGTCTGGACACTGGGCTCGAGACTATCGCAGAGGTCTTATGGTGAGAGGCCGCCCATATGCCACATGCACTCCAATTCCACCACCTGCTCCTGGAATGTTCTTTGGCTGGACTGGACCTTGGACACTCTTTTTTGTATTCACCAGACTGTCCTTTTAATCTCTTGGGATGAGATGTATTGTGGAAGGTGAAGGCCTACATTTATTTTTCTTCTACTGGGACTGTGGTGTGTCTGCCTAATGGCACTAAGCTCTGCTGCACATCAGACACAAGTTCATCTTTTAATGCACCTCTACTTCCTGTTTCTGAACCTGAGGCTATGCATTCATCACTGGCTACGGTCTGGTACTTGCTCTTGGACAGCATAAACCCAGAAGATATTTTGGTGGTACAAACAAATCTGTCTTGAGCCCCGTGGATTGACTCTATGCGACCATATGACTCTCCCACAGATCCAATGCATTACACCATGAACTATACTCATGATGACCATGAACTCTATGATGATCAGTGGTCCATGCTGCCAGATGAACTCATGTTAACCTGTAACGACATTTATGTTGGCCCTCAAGGAGTGGCAGCTGCTGCATTTCATGGAAAAGACTTTGACTCTCTGTATGCACTAACAGACACATCTGCTCAACATGTCATGTTGGCAGTGTCCGCAGGGGGTGAAGCCAGGGTATTGGGTTCAGTGGTAAAAAACTGCATTCAGTTATCTAACTGGGTACCAACTCAAAATGCACAATTGCATTTCTCCCCCTCTAGTGGCTGTTACCGCATTACTATGAATGCTGCTAGGAAAACATTTCCCCAATGGGTGCAACTAGATTGCATGCATGGTAGGGAGGAAATACTGATCGCCCTAAATTATCTTCTTTGCTTGAAACCATGCCATCATCTTGATGGTCTGCTGGATCTGCGGATGTGGGACTGATAACTGTACCCCTGTGCAATTCCTTTAAAACCAAATGACCAGCCCATATGGCGACCAAAATATCCCTTTTCACGAGAAAAAACTCACTGGTATAGCGGGAACAATCGAGGGCCTCCTTCAAACTGGTGTCCGTGTCCCAACTGACTTTCCTTGGAACACTGCCATTCTCCCAGTGGTATTGCATGGTACATGATTTGTCACAAATCCCTGTGCGCCATGACATGGTGCACGAGGGAGAGAATGAAAAACCCAATCGCGGGAGTAGAGAGTGCCATGTTTATTAAAGTTCACCACAAAGTTTACAGTTCACTTCAACCGCAACGTACAGAGAGATGAGATGATGGAATTGAGGCCACCAGACATACAGGGCACCTGACTAATGCTCTACAGCCTGGTCAATTCGGAGCCTAGTGATGCAGGGCTGCCATACGCACAAAAGGAAAGGAGATCAACCTAGTGCTACAGGGCTGCTAAGCGCACAAAAATGAAAGGTGATTAGCCTAGTGCTGCAGGGCTGCTAAACACGAGAGGGAAGGCGAAAATGACACTTATGAAGCTGGAGCAATACCGGGGCGAATCGTGCAATCTGGAGGATAAGGAAGAGTAGCTGGGCCAGCCGAAACTCCAAGGGAATAACCGGAATAGCAGAGACGGGCTGGACAACAATGAAGGTGATGGACACATACGAGGAGAGCTAGCTGCCGCGTATGGGGATGAATGCCCCGACAATCTCTTTCCCCCAAAGCAGCGAACAAATACTCCTGAAGCTAACAAGGAAAGAGATTGCCGGTGCGAGAAAGCGTGGGCTGAACTTGATTGCACCAGGTGTGAGAGAGAGCATGTATGAGTGTGTGGATGGGAATGAATGGAGCATGTGCATGTGTGTGTGTGTGTGTGTGTGTGTGTGTGTGTGTGTGTAGTGTGTATGTGTGTGAACACCCATGACAGTGCAGCTGATGGCACTTGACAGGAGGAGGGGGCGTGCCCAAGCTGTCAGGAGGAAAATAGGGCAAAACATGACAATAAGGAGAACTGTGTTTGGAAGCCAAACCCAGATTCATGACAGCCCCCCCCCCCCATGGGTGGATACCAGACACCCCAGTACCATCAGCCAAAAAGAAAAGAAACACCCATCAAGGGACATCTCTCCCCCCCCCTCCGGCAACAAACACTAACCCAGGGTGGGAGGTGGGGGAAAACCAGATAGGAAGGAAGCAAGCAGTGAAAACACGACCAGTACAAAAACAGAATAAAGAGCAAACCCCTCCTAACGACCCCCAACCTGGAACACTAACCCCCCCCCCCCCCCCCCCAGAAGTCCAAAGTTCAGGGGTTGGACCAGAGTCCCAGGTCCCCAGCAAGGTGAGGAGTGGCAGATCGGGTGGCCTGCCTAAGTCCCAAGTCCAGCAGGTGGCCCATGGGATAGTTTCTGGCGGCCTGCCCGGGCCAATGGACCACCTGACCCATAAGCCAAGTCCTTCGGGTGGCCAACCAGCATGATGGCGCCACCAGGGCCTGAGAGGAAGGCGGAGAGGCAGCCTCCATACTCGGGAACATCGGCGGCCAAACCAAGGAACAGGAGCCCCCCTGCCATTCGAGGCTTGGGGCAGGGGAACCATAACACCCGGTCTGGGATGTGGTTGCACCCATGATGGTCCCAGTCTGGGACTTGGCTGCACCGGCAGTGGACTCCGGCGGGAGCTCTGTTGCACCTGCGGTGGACCCCAGCTGGGGCTCTGCTGCACCTGCGGTGGACCCCAGCTGGGGCTCTGCTGCACCCGCGGTGGACCCCAGCTGGTGCTCTGCTGCATCTGCGGTGGGCTCCAGTTAGAACACCGTTGCACCTGGGGTGACCCCCATCGGGGGCCTCATTGCTCCCGCGGTGGCCTCCCCAGTGAGGGAGGTGATGCTTCTCACGTCCTCAGGTGCTGAACCCCGATCTTCGGTAGCCTCCAACGAGACCAGCAGCTCTCCAGTGACCCTAGCTGGAGGCTCCGAGCCCGAAGGGAGGAAAAAGAGAAACCGGGTCAGGGTTGCCGGCAGTGGCAGAGTCCAGTGTGGCGGTCCCGAGGGCTACTGTGAGCTGCCCCGGGTACACTTCACTATGAGTCGGGCAGTGTGACATTAATATTGACATTCCTGACATAATGGAGCACACTTGCCTTAACTCAGGCTCCACCGCCGTCCAGGACTCCGGCGACTTAGGGTGCGCGGATTCTCCTGGTCCGTCGGGTGCTTCATCCCCGTCGGCCTCCTCCGAGAGAACCGGGCCCGCCTCATCGTCCGTGGGCCACCCAGGTTGTGGCAGCTCCTCTTCAGCGACCCTAGGATGGGGCTCGAAGGGGATAGGAGAGGAGGAACAGTCAGGGTCGCAGGCAGTGGCAGAGCCCGGCGAGAGGGGTCCAAATGCAGCTGAGAGTCGCACCCGACTCCCCTTCCCAAAAGCCAGACAAGATCCCTCCACCATCAACAAATGAACTACAGGAGAGATTACTTGCCTGTGCTTAAGCTCTACCACTGTCCAGGACTCCGACGACGACGCCCCGGGTCCCATCAGCTGGGGGTCTGGTCCGGGGGATGACTCCACTGTGGCGGCCCCCGCAGCAGGCGTGATGATGGTAGCAGGTGTGGTACTCTCATGCGCTGTCCTCCACGCCTCCGGTTCCTCTGGCGTGATGGCCGTGGACGTCTCTTCCACTGGCCCATGGGCTGGACCCTCCTGGGCCTCTGGCTTCTTTCCTCCCGAGTGACCTGGATTAAGAACCGGTGGGCTCGTAGGGGCATACAAAAAGGAGTTGGTGAGGTCGAGTTTTGGAGCACAATATGTTGCTGGGGCAGAGCACTCAGGGGACTGCACACCCCGAGCCTCCTCACCAGGATGCAGGCAAACTTGTTCAGACAAGAAAGTTAAATGAGAAATTACTTGCCTGTCCTCCTGGCACGGAATGTCTGCAGTGGTCTTCGAGGCGTCCCCCCTCCTCTCTGGGCGTTCCTCCTCTTGCTGCGCCGGTGGGATCAGAAGCTTCTTCCGGCAGGAGTTCCTCCTCCTCTTCCCCCTGGCCGGCGCTGGAACCAAATAGTCCGGAATGCGAAGCGTCGTGCTGGACCACAAGTCCGTCATGCCGAGATGCTCCGTCTTCTCTGGAGAGGAAGGCGGAGTGGCCGCGGAGAGTTCAAGCACTGGGGGATCCTCATCCAGCTTTTCCTCCATCCGGCAGTTGAGCCGGGCCAGTCTCTGTTCCTCCTTCACCCAGCGAGCTAGCTGAGTGAGCAGGGCTAACCACTCCTCCTCCGTCAAGTCTGTGGATTGGGTAGACATGGGGATTGGAACCCTTTCTGCTGGAGAAGCACTTCCTCGTGTCTCTCTCTCGTGGTGCTCCACCTCTGTCCTCACGTCTGAAGATTGGGTAGGTGCTGGCCCGGGAGATGAAAGGGATCCAAGGAAGGAGGAAGTCTTTCTCCGACGGGAGCATTTCTTCTGGCGGGTGGCCAGCTCCAATTGTGGAGAGGCATCCTCCGGCTCCACGTCAGGAACGTGAAGGATGGCGTCCACCCTATGAATAACCCGGAGGTTAGGATAGCACCGCTCAACGTCTTCCGCAACAAGTCGTGCCCACTCCCGGTCCTCGGGGAACTGAGGCCACTGAAAGGTGAAGTTTGCCTCCTCCAGCAAATCCTGGGCTCCCAGCTTCTCATCCATCCAGATCATGGTGCCAACACACGAGGAGGAAAGGGAGAAGGGAAAAAAAACAAAAAACAAAGACAACTCTACTCCGCTGATTTTGTTTTGTTTTTTTGGTTTTGTTTTGTTTTGTTTTTTATGGTCGGGGCATTCTGTCACAAATCCCCGTGTGCCATGACACGACGCACAAGGAAGAGAATGAAAAACCCAATCGCGGGAGTAGAGAGTGCCATGTTTATTAAAGTTCACCACAAAGTTTACAGTTCACTTCAACCGCAACATACAGAGAGATGAGATGATGGAATTAAGGCCACCAGACATACAGGGTGCCTGCCAAATGCTCTACAGCCTGGTCAATACGGAGCCTAGTGCTGCAGGGCTGCAATACGCACAAAAGGAAAGGAGATCAACCTAGTGCTACAGGGCTGCTAAGCGCACAAAAAGGAAAGGTGATCAGCCTAGTGTTGCAGGGCTGCTAAACATGAGAGGGAAGGCGAAAATGACATTTACAGTATGAAGCTGGAGCAATACCGGGGTGAACCATGCAGTCTGGAGGATAAGGAAGAGGAGCTGGGCCAGCCGAAACTCCAAGGGAATAACCGGAATAGCAGAGACGGGCTGGACAACAATGAAGGTGGTGGACACATATGAGAAGAGCTAGCTGCCGCATATGGGAATGAATTCCCCGACAATCTCTTTCCCCCAAAGCAGTAAACAAATACTCCTGAAGCTAACGAGGAAAGAGATTGCCAGTGCAAGAAAGTGTGGGCTGAACTTGATTGCACCAGGTGTGAGAGAGAGCGTGTATGAATGTGTGGATGGGAATGAATGGAGCATGTGCATGTGTGTGTGTGTGTGTGTGTGTAGTGTGTATGTGTATGAACACCCATGACAGTGCAGCTGATGGCACTCGACAGGAAGAGGGGGCGTGCACAAGCTGTCAGGAGGAAAATAGGGCAAAACATGACAATTAGTAGAGCTGGGTTTGGAAACCAAACCCAGATTCATGACATGATTTGCGCCTGATCAATTCAGTAGTCATTCCAACCAACTATAGAATTCCAATTCTTACTTGTTATTAAATACCATTAGAGAGGAAGGGTAGTACTTGTACACAACCCCTATCTCATTTTGACAGGTGCCACGCACCCTGACGTGACCCTGGCTCCGCCCCCTGTGACCCCACGCATTAGGTTGTCAATCAGAAGTGTTTTGAAAACATGACCTTTGATCTGAAACTTCTCGTCAGACTGACAGATTGTGTTTTTAGTCTGTTGCCCATATGTGGTTTAGGGTTAGGATGGGTTTAATGATGACAAGAAGTCTTGTCAGAAGTGACAACGTTGTAGTCTTTCAATTTACAAAAAACACACACATCAGAGTGTCTCTAAAATGAATTAAAAACACAGCCAATACAATTGTCTTGGCTAAAACAGATGTTCAATGGGGAGACCACATTTTGCAAAAACACGGATCTAAGATCTGTCAACGCGCGCGCACACACACACACACACACACACACACACACACACACATACATTAGTCAGCGTGTCTCACAGTGTCAGCTTGCAGAAGTCAAAAACACAGACACACAATAACCACACAGTTAAAACATCCTTGGTCACCACAGGCAATGTATGAAGCTCACTTAATTAATTATTTTAATCATTGAAATGTAAAAGCAAGTATTGTTGGTACTTTAGGGATGACCAGGGTTTACATTTTTAAAATGACCATACAACAGCCTTCTAAGGATTGTCTGCGTGAAACAATTCTGTAAAACATCCCACAACTTGTTCGTGATATTTACCAATGGTTAAATTAGTTTTATAACTTTAAGGTAGAGTTTTGTCAACCACTCATGACAACTTTAAACCAGAATTTCTAGAGGGTTTTTTTGGTAGTCTGTGCATCTACGTGTTCTTTTTACCCTCTCATTGGCAGATTAGACACCTTTAGGGATAGGGTGAGGATGGGAAGTCAGTTTTTCTGCAAACTTTTTTTTTCCTCTGCCAGCAATTCAGATATCATGAGATTTGCTTTCAAAGACTTCAAACTTAACCACATTAAAATAGTTATACTTTATTTTTTCAGAGAATGTTAAAACAGTCTTTAGACTTTATGTCTGTGTGTTCTCAGCTTCAATTGGCTACTTGTTTTTTCACGTTTTTATTTGTGTATCTGTAGCAAATGCAGCTATCAATGAAATGCTAGGATTGACAGAGTCCTGACTCTTTGTCAGCTTGGCTACAGTGCTGAAAAGAAACCTGGGATTAACCCCACACACACACACTGAAACCAAACACCAGTGATGAGACCCCCCTCGGGCTTAACCAGTGCACGCGCGCATGCGCGCACACACACACACACACACACACACACAAACAAACAAACAAACAAACAAACTCTGACCTGAACAAACAGGCCTATTTGATCTTAACACAAAATGATACATCTGGCAGAAAGCCAATACAGCTCACTATTTAAATTATGCCATTTCTACAATAAAGCATGGAAGTGGTAATATGCTGTTGTGGGGGTGTTTCTCTGCAGTACTGGAGTACGTGTTAGAAGGAAAAATGGGTGAGCCAAAATACCATCATATTCTCGATGAAAAACGGGGCTCCCCTGCGCCAGCAAGATGCAGTTGGGAAAAAGGGTCTCCCCCAGTGTAACATACACCTTTAAAAAAAAAAACAAAACTTTTATCTGTATGCTTGTGACAATTAGAGTTTATATTGTGCTGATAATAGGAAATTTAAAATTTCTCCTATTTATATTTCCATTTCTTTGGTGATTAGAGTTTTTTTTAGTGCTGATACTAGGAAATTGAACTTTTCTCCAATAAAAGCATTTTATATTTTGTGTTTACATTTTTTTGTAACTTAAGATTTTTATTCATTTTTCATTATATATATTGCATTCAGATCACAGTCTACATTTAAAAAAAAAAACAACAAAGGGGCTAGAGTAAAAAAGAAAAAGGAAAAAAAAAAAAAGGGGGGGGGGGACAAATGTTGGAGCATCAAGTTTTTAGTTTCCATCTCTTAATTCTTCTGGTTTTTCCAGCGTCGTTGGTTATTCTTTCAATATCTGTCTCGTTGTTGCACTTTGTAGTGTGTCCATTTCCGCCATTTTTTTTCCCATAGTCCTTCTTGCATTCTTTGTCGATATGTTAGTTTTTCCATCATACGTATGTCCTCAATAATGTCAGTCCATTGCTCTTGGTCAGGAAGAACTTCTGATCGCCATTTTTTTGTGATTGTTTTTTTACATGCAATCAACAAGATTTTAACTAGATATCTGTCCTCCGCCTGTATAACATTGTCTCTTTTAAGATCACATAGGTACATCAGGTTACAGTTCATTGGTATATTATATCCTAATATCCTCTGTATTGTCACATGTATAGATTTCCAGAATGATGAGATTTTGCAGCATTTCCAAAACATATGCGAGTGGTCTGCATTTTGAGCCCCACATCCCCTCCAGCATAAAGATTGGGTATTTGTATACTTTCCTTGAATCTGTGGTGTAATGAAAAAGCGAATCAGGTTTTTCCATCCAAATTCCCTCCATGTTCTTGAATTTGTTGATGTGTGTTGTGTTTTCCATATTTCCTGCCAGCTTTCTTCTGTTATGTTTAAATTGAGCTCTTTCTCCCATTTCTCCTTTATATAGTTACTTGAATGATTGTTTGCCATAAGTTTCTGATATAGCTTTGAAATAATTCTTGTTTTATTTCCTGTATATGAGCTTAAAATGAATTGTATAATCTCGCTCACATCTGTTTGGAGGTTATGCCTAATCTTCTTCATATAATAGTCTCTCATCTGCAGATATCTGAAGAATTCCGATCTTTCTAGTTTAAATTTTCTCCTGATGTTTACAAAGCTCCCGAGATCTTTTTTTCCGATATTGCCCCATGCTGTGATTCCCTTGTTCACCAGATTTTTGTATCCCCTATCTTGTTTTGCCGGTTCAAACTGACTGTCAAATGCTACCCATTTCAATAGTTTTATGTCTTCCTTTATATTATACTTTTGTACTATTTTATACCACAGTTCTAAAGTAAATTTAGTGATTGGGTCTATTTGTTTGATTTGCTTATATGCATCTTTATCTCCTATTATGCTTTGTACTGGGAGTCCCTCAATTTCCTTTTCCATTTCTTTCCATTTTGCCTCATATCCCTCGTCGCACCAACATATGATATATCTTATTTGTGCTGAGTAGTAATATTCCTTTAGACTCGGTAGGCCCATGCCTCCTTTCTCTTTTGGTAATTGGAGAGTTTTATATTTCACTCTTGGTTTTTTACCTCCCCAAACAAATCTCGATATCATCCTGTCCCACTTTGAGAATTGGGCATCTGGAATCTCTGTTGGTAGAGCCTGGAAGAGGTAAAGTAATCTAGGTTGTATGCTGATTTTGACTGTCTCAATTTTTGAATTCAGATCCATATTTAAGATTGACCATCTATCAATATCTTTTTTTATTTCTTGTTCCAACCTATCATAGTTTGCTTTATAGATTTTGCTTAGATCTTTAGGTATGTTCACTCCAAGGTATTTTATTTCTTTTTGTTTCCAGTTTAGTTTGATCTTATCAGTTATCTGGTTTAGAGGGTTATAGTGGAATGTCAGTATTTGTGTTTTTGTTATGTTTATCTTGTATCCTGATAATTTTCCAAAATTTTCTATCAAGTTCATCATTTCCATTATTGATTCATCTGGTTGTTCAAGGTAAACTATAATATCGTCTGCAAATAGCCCAATCTTGTGTTCTGCCCCCTTTATTGTTACACCTTTTAATTTCTTATTTTGTCGTATCGCTTGAGCCAGTGGCTCTATGAACAGAGCAAACAAGGTGGGCGATAAGCAGCATCCCTGCCTAGTTGATCTTTGTATATTTACTTTGTCTGTTAAGCTACCGTTTATCTTGATTCTTGCCACAGGTTCTTGATACAGCGTCCTTATGCATTGTACTGATTTTTCGTTAAATCCAAAGCGTTCCAGCACACTATATAGGAATTTCCAGTTAACCCTGTCAAATGCTTTTTCTGCGTCAAAACTCATTATTACTGCGCTTTTCTTTTCTTTATGTATTTGATTAATTATATGTATTGTTCTCCTGATATTGTCATGTGTTTGGCGTCCCTCTATGAAACCAGTTTGATCATCTTCTATCAATTCCGTCAAGAATGTCTTTATTCGTTTACATATAATTGTTGTATATATTTTATAATCTACATTTAATAAAGAGATTGGTCTATAGTTTCCGCATTGTTCTTTATCTTTCCCTGGTTTTAAAATAACTGAAATGATTGCTTCGTTCCATGATGGAGGTATTTTGTTGTTGTTCAGCGTCCAATTAAATGACTTTAGGAGTTGTGGCGTGAGTTCTTCTATAAACAGTTTATAAAACTCAGATGGGTATCCATCACTACCTGGTGATTTACCGTTTTTAAGTGACTTAATCACATCTCTAATCTCTTGTGTTGTTATTTCTGCTGTTAGCTTTCCATTTTGTTGATTTCCTATTGATGGCAAGTCCAATGTGTATAGAAATTTTTTAATATCTTTAGTATTTGTTTCTTCAGGTTGCGAGTATAGTTCTTGGTAGAAATTATGGAATATTTCTTCGATGTTTTCTGGGTTAACTGTGGTTTTATTTGTGGTGGGGTCTTTAATCTTATATACATTATTCATTGTTTGTTGTTTTCTTAACTGTTTTGCCAGCAGTTTTGTGGCTTTTGGTCCCGTTTCATAATATTTTTGCTTTAGATATCTATTTTTCCTTTCAATTTCATCCATTTGTGTTTCTTTTATCTTTATTTTTTCTTCTTTAATTTCTTGATATATTTTTGGGTCATTTGTGCTTTGATGTTTATGTTCTACTTCCCTCAGTCTCTCACATCTTTGTTCATATGCTTCCAGTTTAGTCTTATTTGCTTTTCCTGTTTCAACAATTAATTTACCTCTTAACACGGCTTTTAGTGCATCCCATAGTATTGTTGGGTCTACTTCTTCATTGTCATTCTCTTGGATATATTCATTTATGTTTACTTTTATTCTTTCTTTCATTTTATCATCATTTAACAGTCCTACATTAAGTTTCCATGTTGTTTGTCGTTTTCTATTGTTTAAATTTATTTCCATGTATATAGGATTATGATCTGATATTTCTGCCCCTCCAATCCAACAATTTCTCACCCTGTGTCTGTCACCTTCATTCATAAGGAAGTAATCTATTCTAGAGTGCACTTTATGGACTGCTGAATAATGTGTATAGTCTTTTTCGAGTGGGTGCAGGTCCCTCCAAATGTCTACCATACCCATTTCTGCCAGTGAGGTTCTTATGAATTTTGTTACATGTTTTTTTGTCTTCTTAACACTTGTTGTGTCAACTTCATGATCCATGACAGCATTTAAGTCTCCTCCACAAATCAGGACTCCTTCACTGTGTGTTGCTATGAGATCAAACAGATGTTGAAAAAAACCCTTGTCACTTTCTGGTGGGGCATAGATGTTCACTAACGTGATCTGCATTCCATCTATGCTACCCTTTATTATTACATACCTGCCTTCTTTATCCTGGATTTCCTGTTCACATTCAAATTGTATTTTATTTGAGATTAGTATCATGACCCCCCTTTTAGTTCCTCCCTTAAATGAACTGTAGTAGGAGTTCTTATAGCCAAATCTCTTTAGTTTCACATGTTCTGTCTTGCTCAAATGTGTCTCTTGCATAAATATAATTTCGGCTTTTTCTTTCTTGAATTTTCTTATTATTCTTTCCCTTTTAACAGGTGAGTTCAGACCATTCACGTTTAGTGTTATTATCTTAAGATTTTTACCCATAATCATGTTTTTCCATTTTTTTAACCTGTGCTCCTAGCCCCTTTAACAACAAAAATAACACATATTTATATAAAAACACATTAAAAAATCTCGACCTCCGTACTTTGGGCCTTTCTTCTGCCCACTGGTCCCTGTTGGTGGGTGGAGGGATTGTCCTCACCGAGTGTAGGGCCCTCCCTAGACCTGTATTTACTATCCAAGAAATAGTCATTAGTCTAGAAATGTCCAACAAATATCACTTAAACCTCTCCTAGCCGTCTGTTTCTCTTTTACCTTGTCTTCTTGGCCTTCATTTCTTCTGTGTCTTTCTTAATCTTTGTTATAATCTAGGCTTTCAGTTGAAAGCCTTGTAGTCTTTCCTGGGCCCGCTGCTCCACGTCTCCCCCCGTCTTTTGCCGTTCACTCGCCTCCACTCCGGCTGTCGTGATGCGTTCAGGGCCTCCGCTGCTCCTACCGTTTCCTCCGGCACGTACACCTCAAGGCCCCGCTCCATCATGTCCTGCACTGCCTCTCTGGCTGTGTTGTAGGTTCTTACGCCGTTCTCCCAATGAATCCTCATCTTCGTTAGCAGCGTTTGGAATCTAATTTTTTTTTCTTTCAGCGTTTTTTTAATGTTGGCATATTTCTTCCGCTGCTGCACAATTTCTGCCGGGTAGTCATGATCAAAGAATATCTGCTTGTCGCCGATTCGTATCTTTTTTTTCCACGCTCGTGTCAGGATTCTTTCCTTTACATCATATTTCAGAAAGTTTACCACAACTGACCTGGGTGTAGAGCGTGGGTTCGGGTTCTGTGCCGAGGCTCTGTGCGCTCGTTGAATCTGCAGATCCGCTTCGCTGGGCAGTTCCAGCTCTTTTTTTAAGAACTGATCCATGAATTTCGTCATCGAGTTGCCTTCAATGCCCTCCGGGATCCCGAAGATGCGTATATTGCCCCGTCTGGACCTGCTCTCCAAGTCGGTTACTTTCTCCTGCATCCTCTGCATTTGTGCCGTCAGGGTCTGCAGCTGTTCACTTGCCTCGCTATTCCAATCTTCCAGCTCTGATATTCGGGCCTGCGCTTCTGTCATACACGCCCGCTGGGAGCGCAGCTCCTCCATGTTTTCTGCTAGCTTGCGCTCCATTTCTCTTCGGAGGCCCATAATTTCCTCCTTAATCTCTTTTTTCAGCTCCTCCTTAAGAGCCGCTAAATCCTGTTGTAGCTGCCGTTTGAAGTCTCTCAACTCTTTACCCAAACTGGCGATGCCAGTGTTCATGGTATCGAGTGTGTCCTCCATTTTCTCTGCTGCGGTCACCTCGTTTTTTTGAGCCCCGTGTTCAGCGGTTTCTCCTGCGTTGTTGAAGAGGAATTCTTTAATTTTACTCTGCTTTTGTCCTTGTGCCCGGCTCCTTCGTGTTTTCATCCCTTAGTTTATTGATCCGCTTATGTCGAGTTGGCCATTTACCGATGATTTTTAATCTGGCTAGGGAGAGCTCTCTGTTTAAGCGTTATGCCTCTCCGCCATCTTCCCGGAAGTCCTGTGTTTACATTTTTAAATGACCATACAACAGCCTTCTAAGGATTGTCAGCGTGAAACAATTCTGTAAAACATTCCACAACTTGTACGTGATATTTACCAACAGATAAAACGTTAAGGCACAGTTTTTTTTCAACCACTCATGAAAACTTTAAACCAGAATTTGGAGAGGGTTTCAGCTGTCTGTGCATCTGCGTGTTCTCATCTCCCATGTTGTAGAAATCCCAAACTAATATGCATTACCTACCCTTAAACATTTATCATTGAAAGGCAGTAGTAACTCTGTCAGTTGTATACTTGTTTCTCTGCATAACACCACTTTAGAGACCTCTTTTTTTAAATCACACAAGTACATGTGTGAAGTACATTTACATGTTTGAAGAAAGAATTTTTAACTCCCTTATTTTTTTGTAACAACTTACGCTGCTTGTACTAAACATTTGTTTATTAAACACCCAATACAAGTTTGTAAAGGGTCGACATCACCCTGTTTTTATTGTGGTCGTAGTTTTTTTAAGGTGTTCTTGTACAGACTAAATGCCCTCTGGTATATTTGCATTCATGTTTGATGAATTTATCATAATGCCATCCATGTTGTGTCATACACATTTTTTTCTTTTGTGTTGACAAAAACTCTTTTTTACCTCTTTTTTTTGTTGTTTTTTTAAATGCTACATGAAGATAAACCTGAATCAAATGAAACTATGTTAAACAAAGTTACTTCAACCTGATTAACGTATAATGTGTAATGTGAAAAAACACAAGTACCCCAGAATCTTACTCAATGACTAACTTTTGATTTAGTTTATTGTTTTTCCACACAACTTTTTTTGTTGTAGTAACACTAAAATATTTCACTAACCCGTTTTTGGATAACAGATTTGTTGCAGACAAGTGATTTTTCTTTTCCTCTCGGTGGACTTGACAGACAAATATTCACGATTCTCGGTTTGGTTTCATAATACATAAAAAATATAAGAAAGGGCATCCGGACAGTAAAACATCTGACGAAGGCTGCAGTGTACAGTCAAAACATGTTAAGAAGGTAAAGACATCTCCTTTCTATTCTTGTCTTTAATAAGAACAAAAGATAAATAAAAAATCGTGCACAATATTTACCAACGGGTAAATTATTTTATTCAATTTATTTCAAAAACTTTATCATTTGCAAATGTATTTACCGCGGCAAATTCTAATTAAAAAAACTTTATCTTTAAAAAAATAAGGCGATGGCTTTTACCTTCTTTTCCGAGTTTTTAAGTCGAACTTTTGAAAAAACATTTGACGCATTAGATCATGCCATTTCACCATCTACATTAGAAAAATGCAGTATAAGAACCCACCGTTCTACACAACAAACGTAGGGTCATTCTATCCAATGAACGGAGAGGGGAAAGTCCCCCCCCCCCATAACGGTCTATGGGCGGGCCCCTACCATCGACCAATGAAACTACAAGGGTGGAGCGTGTGAAATTCAGATAAATAAGTAGCCCGAAATCGAAAAAATGAAACATACTTCAGGAAAAAGACAGAAAAAAAAACTCCATCATGACTAAGACGCTGAGCGATCTTCATCTGATCAGTCAGACACCCGTCTCCACCTTGCTACAGAGTGATCCGGGATTAGTGCCGAAAAAGAGAATGTTGTATCTTTGGCGTATCCAGTCTCCCGCAACCAGGAGTCTTCAGGAGGAATGGCAGTTAGAAGCCGGAGGTAGATTTAAGATTCAAGATTCAAAGGCTTTATTATCATGTGCACAGTTAAGAAATGCTACATTTCCTGAGGAATGAAATTCTTACTTTGCTCTCCGAACAAATGCCAAGTTAAAGGTACAGAAACAACAATTCTAATAGGTCATGACACACTAACACAGTAACTCAATCCTAGTACTGATGGATGCTAAGACACATACACCAACACACAGTTAGGCAGTAGAGGAATGAAAATGAAGTCACCGGATGACTAAAGTGATAGTGGTATATTAATATCAGAGATGATGTGAACCTGAGATGGCATGAACCTATGTACAGTGTGCAAATGAGCAGTGTGCAACCTGATGTGAACCTGAGATTGCATAGACTTATGTATAGTGTGCAAATGAGCATTGTGCAACAAGCAGTGTATAATTACAAATTATTGGTAAGTAGCAGCAGAGATGATATGGACATCAGACAGATGATACTATATCTACTGTACAGGTGAGTAGTGTGCAAATTTAGCAGCCGGTGTGTGAGTTCCTATATGCAAAGCTGTGTTACAGAGTTTTGGGAGTTGTTGTCTGTTCATGAGTCTGATGGCAGTGGGAAAGGAGTTTTTCAGTCTGGTTGTCTGGCATTTCACACTTCTGTACCTCCGACCTGAGGGTAGAAGTGTGAACAGTCTGTGTTGGGGGTGGGTGGGGTCCCAGAGGATGACGTCAGCTCTTTTGGACTCTGTGGTGGTAGGTGCTCTGCAGAGAGGGGAGTGGAGTCCTGATGATCTTCTCCGCTGTCTTCACCACTCTGCAGGCGTTTGCGCTCCAAGGCAGTGGTGTTTCCGTACCACGCAGTGATGCCGTTGGTCAGGATGCTCTCGATGATGCAGCTGTAGAAATTGTTGAGGATCCTGGAGGACATGCCAAACTTCTTCAGCTTCCTCAGGAAGTACAGCCGCTGTTGAGCTGTCTTAACCAGCTCTGTGGTGTTGTGTGTCCACTTAAGGTCCTTGCTGGTGTGGATGCCCAAGTATTTAAAGCTGCTCACCCTCTCCACCTCAAGCTTCCGGATGAACAGCGGCTGATGGGGTCTCCTCCTCCCTTTCCTCATGTCCACTATCATTTCCTTTGTCTTCTCCATGTTGAGGGTGAGATTGTTGTCCTCATACCATGACACCAGGTTGACCACCTCCCTCCTGTAGGATGCTTCGTCATCACCAGTGATGCGTCCTATCACTGCTGTGTCATCCACAAACTTTAGGATGATGTTGTCTTTGTGGGAGACAACACAGTCATGGGTGAAAAGGCTGTAGAGGATGGGGCTGAGAACACAACCCTGGGGGACACCTGTGTTTGTGATGATGCTGGCTGAGGTCCTGTTACCCATCCTGACAGACTGGGGCCTGCCAGTTAGAAAGTCCAGTAGCCAGTCACAGAGGGTGGGGTGCAAGCCAAGTGAAGAGTTTGTCGGTGAGTTTGTGGGGGATGACCGTGTTGAAGGCGGAGCTGTAGTCGACAAAGAGCATTCTAATGTAGGAGTCTTTATCTTCCAGGTAGGAAAGAGAATAATGGGAGTGCTACGGCAATGGCATCTGAGGTGGATCTGTTGGGCCAGTAGGCATACTGCAGGGGGTCCAGGGTGCCCGGCATGCTGTCCTGAATGAGGGACAGCTCCACTCTCAAAGCACTTCATGATGATTGGAGTGAGTGCTACTGGTCTGTAATCATTCAGACAGGTTGGCGGGCTCCTTTTGGGGACGGAGATGATAGTTGTTGTTTTGAAGCATGAGGGGACTATGTTCTGGTTGAGGGAGAGGTTGAAGATTGCTGTGAGAACATCAGTCAGCTCTGCAGTGCATGCTCTGAGGGCCCGCCCAGGGATGTTGTCTGGTCCTGCTGCCTTGCAGGGGTTGATATTTCTCAGTGCTTTGTTTACCTGGTCTGGTGAGACTCTTAGTGGGTGGGGGGTGGGGGGTGCGTGAGTGTGTGTCTCTTTTCTGTGCTGTGGCTGATGGTCTCGAAGCGGGTGTAAAAGATGTTGAGATCGTCCAGCAAGTTGTCTGTAGGGTTAGCGGTGCTGCTGTTGGTCTTCTTGTAGTCTGTGATGTGTTGCAGGCCTTGCCACATGTGCCCCGGGTCAGGAGTGGAGTAGAGGCTATCCAGACTTTCTCTGTACTGCCTCTTGGTTGTTGTTATAGCCTTCCTCAGTCCATACTTTGCAGCTTTGTACTCGACCTCACAGCCTGATTTAAATGCTTGAGAGTGAGCATGCAGCATCTAACATACCTGACTACTGATCCAGGGCTTCTGGTTGGGGAACTTCCTGACCTGTATGGTGGGTACAATGGTATCAACGCACGTGCTGATGTACGCTGTCATGTATTCAGCGTAGTCCTGTATGTTAACAGAAGAGTCCTCTTGAGTGGTTGCAGCTTTAAACACATCCCAGTCTGTGCAGGCAAAACAGTCTTGCAGGATGTTCTCAGTCTCTGGAGTCCAGTGCTTAATTTGCGTAGTAACTAGGTTTGTTTGTTTCAGCTTTTGTCTGTAAGCTGGTACATAAGCAGTGAGATGTGAGCTGACTGTCCGAAGTGGGGGCAGGGTGCCACTCTGTAAGCGCCACGTATGTTGGAATAAACGTGATCCAATGTGTTTTTATTGAGGGTGGGAATGTCCACATGCTGGTAATATCTGGGGAGTACGGTCCGTAAATTGTACTGGTTAAAGTCGCCAGCAACAATAAAAACAGCATCGGGATGTTTCGTCTCTCCTGCACTGATGACATCGTGGAGTTTGTTTAGTGCTACTGTGTAGTTGCTCTGTGGACAGATGTATACAGCGGCCAAAAACACAGCGGTAAATTCCCTCGGTAAATAATAGGGACGGTATTTCAGCAGTAAAAACTCCACATCGGGTGAGCAGTGCTTGTAGATGGTCTGTACATCTCCACACCACGAGTGGTTTATAAATACGCACACACACCCACCCCTTGTCTTACCAGAGTCTCCTGTTCTGTCTGCCCGGTGTGTTGAGTGGGTCTGGAGCTGAATAGCGCTCTCCAGGACTCTGTTTGAAAGCCAAGTTTCACAGAATATTAGGGCACAACACTCTCTTGTCTCCCGCTGGTCTTCAATTCTTGCTCTTCATTCGTCTAGCTTATTTTCCAAAGACCGAACGTTTGCAATTAACAGACTGGGTAGCGGTGGCTGGCTGGAGTGAACCTTTAGCCTAGAATGTAGCCCTCCTCTCTTGCCTCGCTTTCGGCGCCTTCGACCCCACCTCCGACGCGCTTTCTTTGGGCCAGCATGCTCACACGGGCTCGGTGCTTTGGGGCCTTCCTGAGGGTGCTGATGGTCACCGCTGGGGCATTGCAGGTTGGGTGGTATAAAGCCAGTAAACTCCGTGTGGCTGCTTGACTTGGCGATATCCAGTAGTGTTTGTCGGTCCCATGTTAGCAGTGCATGACCTCCATGCACAGTAGAAAGAACAACAACTATGCAAAAATGGAGAAAAGTCGGCATTCGGGAGCGGAATGAGCAAAGATGTTCGCCAACGGTGGGCACCATCTGAATCAATGGGGTTACGTGTTCAACTATGCAAGTAGTGAACTGTGTTTTTACCAGTTGGATGAAGGAGAAACTTTTGGCCCGCTCTCGAGAAAAGCCACACTTTCGGCTGTGGACTGGAGTGTACTGCGAAACGTGATTTACCCCGATCTGAAAACAAGCGACGTACATCGCCAACAGACGGGGGTGGAAGACGAACCTGCTACAAAAGACCAACAGACACAGACACCTATACGTGTGAAAGAAAAACTATTGGTATTCGTTGCTGGAAGAGTGTTGGCTAGTAGTGTTTGGGAGATGAAGGCATCCCCGTCTGGGAGGTGGTACCTATGAGCCACTCGTCAGGTATCAACGGGTGATGCCCCATCCTAGGATGAATTTATCTTGCAGTATTTCAATTCCGAATGCAGTGTGTTCCAGATGGCGTTATGCTTACCTGCAGCAGCGTGGGTCAAAATGGTTGACAAGAAAGGCGAAAAGCTCAAGACCTTCTTCATTTCCAGCTGTACCACGAGAGATGTGGTCATGGTGAAAAAAACCCTAGCTTTTCCAGATGACACCACTCCCACGACCTCCCACTCCTAATCCCACCCCTCCTAACAATTTTAAAAGAAGACTGCCAACCACCCCATCTAACCTCAAATCAAAATGGAGGCAAGCCCACGTGTGACTCTCCAAGGGTGTTTTGAACGAGGCCCTTGGGAAGAATTATTGTCTCTGAAAATATCGAGCGACGATGATCGCCCGCCTTCACAAACATGCTCCCTGGATACCGAGGGTCCTCCTCAACCATCTTCACCCACCCTCAATTCTGCAACGGAGCAGATCTGTTCTATAGATGCTGAAGAATACGCCGCTGACCCTCCACATGGTTCTCCCTCTACAGGCCTCAACATGGTTTTTGAGGAAGGTGACTCAATACACATGGCGGATCATCTACCTACCGTGTTTCTGGATATAGTAAAATTTGGGTTGATAAAATTTCTGGACATTACCATCAGCAAATGTGGAGAAGAAATATGCCACGGTTGTCGGATCAACCACTCGGATGAAATCCACCACAATTGCCCGGTGGAGCCAGAGTATTTTTTTCTGACCCACTTTGAAGAGGTCACAAAAAGACTACGGAACAGGCACTTCATTCCAGCGCTCCAGAGACTGACTGAATTAAACTGCATGTATACTTGTATACAGGTGTACATCGGAATTACAGAGGCTTTCCTTCACAAACTTAGACAAATGCCACGCATCACCCCCAAGATTTCTGAGATTTCAGTTCAATTCAATTCAATTCAATTCAATTCAACTTTATTTATATAGCGCCATTTCACAACAACAGTCATCTCATAGCACTATCAACTGTAGGGGGGGAACCCCCACAGTTGCAGAAAGACCCCAGCAATCAGGCGATCCCCTGTGAGCAAGCACTTGGCGACGGTGGAGAGGAAAAACTCCCTTTTAACAGGAAGAAACCTCCAGCAGAACCAGGCTCAGGGAGGGGCAGTCATCTGCTGCGACTGGCTGGGGGGTGAGGGGATAGAGAAGAAGAAAAGAACAGACATGTAGAGAGCAAACAGCACGATGGGGACTCAATCTATGGGAGAGAACAAACAGATGTTAATGACCAGCAAAAAAAAATATTTCATAGAGAGTGAGGAAAGGAGTGAGGCCCAGTGCATTACTGGAGGTCCCCCGGCTGACTAAACCTATTAGCAGCATAACTAAGGGAGGGTTCAGAAACACATGATCCCTCCCTAATTGTAGGCTATATCAAAAAGGTAGGTTTTAGCCCTATTCATAAAAACAGAGATCGAGTCTGACTCCCGAATCCAGATTGGCAGCTGATTCCACAGGAGAGGAGCTTGATAACTGAAGGCTCTGCCTCCCATTGTACTTTTGGAGATTCTAGGTATTACAAGTAATCCTGCATTTTGGGAGCGTAGTGCTCTGTTAGGATAATACGGTAGTATCAGATCTTTTAAATAAAAAGGAGCCTGATTGTTTAGAGCTTTGTAAGTAAGAAGAAGGATTTTAAACTTAATTCTAAACTCTATGGGAAGCCAATGAAGGGAGGCCAGAACCGGAGAGATATGATCTCTCTTTCTAGTACCTGTTAAAACTCTTGCTGCAGCATTTTGGATCAGCTGAAGACTTTTTAAAGATGTTTTAGGACAGCCTGATAATAAAGAATTACAATAATCTAATCTCGAGCTAACAAAAGCGTGGATCAGTTTCTCAGCATCACTCTGAGACAAGATGCTCCTAATCTTGGCAATATTACGCAAATGATAGAAGGCAGTCTTAGAAACAAATTTAATATGTGAATTGAAGGACAAATCCTGATCAAAAATAACTCCAAGGTTCCTCACAGAGCTATTAAGAGAAAGAGTAACCGCATCCAAACTGAAAGTTTGATTTGGAAAGGAATTTCTAAGGTTTTTTGGACCAACATGAATGACTTCAGTCTTATCTGAATTTAATAGCAGGAAATTACAAGTCATCCAAGCTTTGATTTCCTTAAGACAGGCTTCTAACTTGGCTAATTGATTACTATCATCTGGCTTCATTGACTGGTATAATTGTGTGTCATCTGCATAACAATGAAAATGTATACAGTGCTTTCTAATAATGTTGCCTAACGGAAGCATATATAAACTAAAAACAGTAGGGCCTAGCACAGATCCCTGTGGAACTCCATGATTAAGCTTTGAGTTGAAAGAAAACTCATTATTTACATGAACAAACTGGAACCTATCAGATAAATAAGATCTAAACCACTGCAACGAAGTTCCATTAAGTCCAACATAGTGTTCTAATCTATCAAGTAGAATATTATGATCGATAGTATCAAAAGCTGCACTAAGGTCTAAAAGGACAAGTACAGAAACTAGTCCATTATCAGATGCAATGAGGAGGTCGTTAGTGACCTTCGCTAAGGCTGTTTCAGTACTATGATGGATTCTAAACCCAGATTGAAACTCTTCAAGTAAACCATTTCCCTGCAGGTGGTCAAATAATTGCGTAGCAACAACTCTTTCTAAGATTTTTGAAATGAAAGGGAGATTAGAGATTGGTCTATAGTTAGCTAAAGCTCCTGGATCTAGCGTTTGTCATATCCGGCTCTAGGGAGCCGGGCAATCAGAGCCAGGGACAAGCCAGTGAGTCGAGATGGTTTATTTTGGGTAAGGGATAAGGGATGAGGAGAGCACAGATACTCATGCAGAGGTACACTCACAGGTTGCACAGCGCAGAGGTAAGCAGCTCGTACCGGACGTGGGGGTAGCAAGACGTACATCCTCACAGCGGGATACAAACACAGGAATGCTGCAAGGGGAGTTGAGGCTGACACCAGACGAAGGGGCTTCAGCCTAGCAGTGCTTATGTCGCAGCCCCGAGTCATCGAGGCTGCTCCTATTTATCCTCATTGGCAGCGCCCCAGCTGATGAAGACTAATTGGCCCCAGCCGTCCATAATGCTGCCAGCTGGGGGCCAGCTGAGACGCTGCTCAATGGGAGGCAGGGATGAGGGAAAACATGGGCTCAGTGCCGAGACGGCATCTCAACCCATGGTGACAGAGCCCCTCCCTCAAGGTCGGGCTCCTGAACGACCAGGAACATCCCAGCCCCCCCCCCCCCCCCACCTAGGGTGGGAGGAAGGGAGGCGGACCGGAGGGGAAGAAGCCAAGGGAAGGACAACACCAATGGGGCAATGTAGGGTAGCGGGAAAGAAAAACCCAAATACAATACTGACAGAATAATTAACCCAGGTACAGATGGGGAGAAGAACTGGGTCAGCACGCCGGTTACATACTACCCAGAGAGTACCAACCATGCGTGACCCAGAGCAAGAAAAAAAAAAAACCACCAAAAAGGTACAGGGCAAAAAATGCTGAGTATGGTCAAATAAAGGGAAAACACAATACACAGCACCAATATAAGTACATACACACAGTCACCAAGAAAAGTGAGGGTGACTGGAACAAATGGACAATTACAGAGCATGGTGTTACGGAAAACAAGGCACATGACTCTATAATGAACCAACAGGGCATAAAAAAGAAATACTGAGTGCAGGCAAAGAAAAACCCACACACATGAATATATAAATACCCACAGTCACCTAAAGAAATGAAAGTGACTGGAATGAATGGGCAACTGCAGAGTATGGTCTGAAAGGGAACAAAACATAACTCTACAATGAAAAAACGAGACTAAAAACATGGTACAAAAAATAAAATGCTGGGTACGAGGGAAGGAAAACGCACAGCACTATAAATACACATCCACCAACAGGACAGACATTACACCCAAGTGACCTTAATAACGATAAAAGAAAAAGTGACACCCGAGGTGTATGGCAGGCAGAGTCCAAAAATAGCCGAGATGGCTCCGGAGATCTCCCCGCCCATTGTCCAGCTGGCGAATCAGGGGAAGAGAAATGTTCGGACGGCGAACTCTGGACCCAGATCCCAGGAATCCAGTCCAACGGCTGCCGAACCAGGCTGCCCAGAGGGAAACACAGACCAGTGGGGGGAACCAGATCACCGAACCGAAAGTTTTGCGGGTCGGGTCGTCGACCCGCATCACTCAACCACCAGGACCGTTGAGACGGACGAAGGGTCAGAGCGGATCCCGGTGGAAGAGGCTCAGGGGAGAGCCGATGACGAGGGCGGCGGGCCTCAGGGAAACGGCCACCTCCTCACCGGACCTGGACAATACTGGGGCAGCACCCACGTCGGACCCCGATCGGGCCTCAGGCGAACCCACGTTGGACCCCGACTGGGTCTCGGGCGATCCCACGTTGACTACTGCACCAGAACCGACCTCCAACGTTGAACCCGGACCCTCCAGCACCACGAGGAACAGCAACTCCTTGCCGGTGACCCTGGAAGAAGGCTCAGAAGAGAAAACAGAACCGGGATCAGGATCACCGGCAGCGCCAGAACCCGGCGAGACGAGCTCAGACGCAGCGGACGGCTGCACCCGGCTCGTCTCCCCTGGAGATAGGCTGAAGTGCTCGGGGATAAAAAGAGAGAAAAGAAAGGAGAGCACTCGCCTGATCTCGGGTTCTGACGCCGTCCAGGACTGCGAAGATCCAGGATCCGTCGTCAGGAGGTCGTTGTCAGGCTCCCATCTAGCCGCGTCGGGCCCCGCAGCCAGCACGATGGTCAGCGCAGCTTGAGATCCCTCCAGCTCAGGTAACCCCGCCGACGATCCACTCGGCGTGAAGCCAGAAGAATCTCGTCCCGCTGGACCGAACCGCTCCTCCGTGGAGACCCGGGGACGCTCAGTCGTCGGCGGAGACTCCACGCAGCAGTCAGTCCCCCTCCTCCGTCCGCAATGTAGCTGCGGAACCACAGGCCCTCTCCATATCCCACCACGTTGACCCGGAGCCGGGGACCGCTCGGCGGAGAGAGACACAGAGGATGCGGGATTAGGAATACAGGTTACAGCAGGTGGGGAGAGTTCAGGGAGCTGCGAACCCTGAACTTCTCCTCCAGGGATGTGACAGAGCAAATCATTAAGCAGGTGTGAAAAAACAATGACTTGCCTGCCCCCTGGAGGTTGAGTATCGCCTGCTGTAGTGGAATCTGCTTCTTCCTCTCCCCGCCCGGCGATAACGGAGGACCCCCCGGGAATTCGTCTGAGGGTCGCTCGCGTTGTCTCCAGCAGAGAGCTCACCAGGCCGGAATTCCAGGCACACACAGCGGTCAGGAAGCGCGTCGAGGAGGAGGGGAAAACAGCCGGGGTGAGCCAGCCCGAATGTCCAGGAATGACAGCGGGGGAACGAGGCTCAGGGGACGGGGCTGTAGAATCTCCACACTGACGAGGCGAAGGGATGACAGCTGCGTGGGAGGAACGGTCCTGACGATGACCCAGAACTGGATCCGGACGAGGTTCGTGCAGAGGTGACTCGGCGATGTGATGACGACTACTCCCAGGGGACGAAGCGAGGGGGAAACCCAGGATTCGCCGCTCCAGATCGGAGATCGAGACGAGGAAGGCGTCGAGCACGGGAAAGCTTCGTAGCCCTGAAGTCCTCACCATCAATCTCACTGCCGCCGCCACATGCCTGAAGGTGGTGACAGGAAACACAGTAGAGCTCGCGACAGCCACTCGACCCCGGACATAACTGCTGTCAGCTGCGGCTCCTTGAAGGGAATCCCGAGTGACGTGGCGCAGGTCGGGGGAAGTCCTCTGGTTGGCGCGAACTCCCGGACTGGAATGGCGGCAGGAACGGGACTCCGAAGCGGGGAAAGACGTCGCCCACTTCGACTCCCTGCCGGGATTTCCATCCACCCCGTGGAGCTTCTCTCGCTGTGTACCTGCAGCGTCTATCCTGGCACTGTCCTCCAGATGGTACAGAGAGTGAGGGTGACAGTCCAGGAGTTCCTCAGCACGGCCCGGATGCCAGCGTCTCGCGTTGGAGGCGTCGTGCAGGGTGAAGAACGTCCCGTCGACAGCCTCCGAGATGGACCTCAGCTCGTCGCCCTGGCGCCGGAAGTGACTCCCGGGAAACGGCATGCTAGCAGCGCTGACACCCGGACAGAAAGGTGCATTTCCACAGCGACTCACGGCCGCCGGCAACTCTTCTGGCTGCGACATACTGTCATATCCGGCTCTAGGGAGCCGGGCAATCAGAGCCAGGGACAAGCCAGTGAGTCGAGATGGTTTATTTTGGGTAAGGGATAAGGGATGAGGAGAGCACAGATACTCATGCAGAGGTACACTCACAGGTTGCACAGCGCAGAGGTAAGCAGCTCGTACCGGACGTGGGGGTAGCAAGACGTACATCCTCACAGCGGGATACAAACACAGGAATGCTGCAAGGGGAGTTGAGGCTGACACCAGACGAAGGGGCTTCAGCCTAGCAGTGCTTATGTCGCAGCCCCGAGTCATCGAGGCTGCTCCTATTTATCCTCATTGGCAGCGCCCCAGCTGATGAAGACTAATTGGCCCCAGCCGTCCATAATGCTGCCAGCTGGGGGCCAGCTGAGACGCTGCTCAATGGGAGGCAGGGATGAGGGAAAACATGGGCTCAGTGCCGAGACGGCATCTCAACCCATGGTGACAGCGTTGGCTTTTTGAGTAAGGGTTTAATTACAGCCATTTTAAAAGCCTGCGGTACATGGCCTAAAGTTAATGAAGAATTGATTATATGAAGAATAAAGCTACCAATAAGTGGGAAGACTTCTTTAAATAACCTGGTAGGAATAGGGTCTAAAAGACAAGTTGAAGGTTTGGATGAGGAAACTATTTTGTCTAACTCACAAAGGTCGATTGGAGTAAACTCATCAAGACAGACATCAATAGAAGGAGTTGTAGTAGTTACAGTATTTAAGTTAACTGTGGGAAGAATCTGATTGATTTTATCTCTGATGGATGAAATTTTATTATTGAAAAAGTTCATAAAGTCCTGACTAGTAAGCTCTAAGGGAATGCTAGGCTTGACAGAGTCTTGACTCTTTGTCAACCTGGCTACAGTACTGAAAAGAAACCTGGGATTATTCTTGTTCTCTTCTATTAATGCAGAGTAATAACTCGTTCTAGCTTTTCTAAGAGATTTTTTTATAAATTAAAAGATGATTTCTCCAAGCTAAATAGATTTCATCTAAATTAGTAGAGCGCCATTTTCTTTCTAATTGACGAGTCTTCTGTTTTAAGGTACGAGTTTCTGTGTTGAACCAAGGAGTTAGAAATCTCTGATTAGACTTTTTCTTTTTTAAGGGGGCCACCAAGTCTAGAGTCTGATGCAGAGAAGCTGAAACACTATCCACCATGTTATCAATTACAGAAGGAGCAAGCTGTCTATAGCTTATTTCCGTTGTGTTGACACATGGCATAGAGGAAACAATCTGCATAAATTTGGAAACAGCATCATCTGAGAGGCATCTACTGTAATAATATTTTTCTTTAGGAGCCAAATAGTCAGAAATAGTAAAATCAAAGGTTAACAGACAATGGTCTGACAGTACAGGGTTATGAGGAGACACTACAAGATTTTCTATTTCTATGCCATATGTCAAAACAAGGTCCAATGTATGGTGGAGGTAATGAGTAGAATTTCCTACTTTCTGAGAAAACCCAATCGAATCTAATATTGAATTGAATACCACATTAAGGCAGTCACTATCTACATCCACATGTATATTAAAGTCCCCTACTATAATTATTCTATCAGATTTCAGCACTAAATCAGCTAAGAAATCAGCAAATTCGGATAAAAATTCTGAGTAGGTTGATGGGGGACGATAAACTATGGCAAATAAAATTTGGTTTAACCTAAAATTGCTAAAGTGCCCAATACTGAGGACCAGGCCCTCAAAGGAATTACAACATGTTTTTTGCTTTACATTAACTAGTAATTTGGAATGGTAAATTGTTGCTACTCCTCCTCCACGACCAGAACTTCTGGGATTTTGACAGTTTAAATAACCAGAGGGAGTTGATTCATTTAAACCAACATAATCCTCTTGTCCTAACCAAGTCTCTGTAAGGGAAATTAAATCAATCTGATGATCAATTAACAAATCATGGACTAACAGAGACTTGGGAGTTAGAGACCTAATATTTAATAAACCACATTTAATTTTTAAATTATGAGGAGGAACAGAGGCCAAATCATTCAATTTAGAGGCTTTATGTTTAATTTGAGTTTTACCAATATTTTGCTTTATCACTTTGGGATGCTTATGCATTATATTTTTATTCACTTTGGAGGGAGCAGACAACGATTCTCTGATGGGGAAGACAGGGGCTAAGCTGAGGGGTGGCGGATGAAGAGGAGCTGCAGAGAGGCGTGTAAGACTGCGACTCTGCTTCCTGGTCCCAACTCTGAGTAGTCATGGTTTTGGAAATTTGGATAAAAAAGATGCCAGATTGTTAGATAAATGAGAAGCACCATCCAAAGTGGGATGAATGCTGTCTCGTCTCATAAGACCAGGTTTTCCCCAAAAAGAGCTCCAATTGTCAATGTAGCCCACGTCATTTTTAGGACACCACACAGACAGCCAGCGGTTCAAGGATGACGAGCGGCTAAACATGTCATCACTGGTCAGATTGGGGAGGGGCCCAGAGAATACTACAGTGGCAGACATCGTTTTTGCAAAGTCACACACCGATTCTATATTAAGTTTCGTGACTTCCGACTGCCGGAGACGGATGTCATTAATGCCGGCGTGAATAACAATTGTGGAATATTTACAGTTACTTTTAGCCAGCATTTTCAAATTTGACTCGATGTCTCCTGCTCTGGCCCCAGGAATGCATTGGACTATGGCCGCTGGAGTCTCTAGGTTCACGTTTCTGACTACAGAGTTGCCAATGATCAGAGTTTTTTCCTCAGCGGGTGTGTCGCTGAGCGGGGAAAAACGATTAGAAACGTGAACAGGTTGGTGGTGTACTGGGGCTTTGCGACTAGGCTTCCTTCTCACCGTCACCCACCCAGTCTCCTCGCTGCTGAGGAGAGCCGAGGGACCGCTGACAGTGGGACCTAAGCTAGCTAGCTCCGCTGCAGCTAATGGGCGTCCGTCAAGATTAACTGGCGCAGACGGTGTTTCAATGCAGCGGAGCCGGGATTCCAAATCAGACAACCTCGCCTCGAGCGCCTCAAAAAGACAACATTTATTACATTTACCGTTATCGCTAAAAGAGGCAGAGGTGTAGCTAAACATCTGACAGAGAGAGCACACCAGAGGAGGAGAGGAAAGAGAGCTAGTAACCATAGCTAATGGCTAGAGAGCAAACCACAAAGCAAACCACACAGGCAGACAGCAAAACAGGAAGTGACGATACGTTACCACAAGGAAGTGACGAACCAATCCAATCCAAAAATTAAAGAGAGAAAAATTAGAGAAAAATTAAAGAGATTTCAGAAATGCTGTTTGCGGGTGATGAGAAAATGGCTCATCATTTGCCAAGAGCTGAGGACTATTGGCAGGGTCATCTGGATGGTGAGAACTTTTGGGAGGAGGAGAATTTTGTGGGCAATTCTGACAACGAGAAGAGTTGTGATATGGACGGTGATACAGACTGTGATATCGATTCTGACGCAGAGTCAGAAAGCACCAATGCTGAAATGTAATAACATGCTTTTTTTTTTAATTAAATCTGCATGCTTTTACTTAAACTATCTTTGTTCCACAACCAATTGACTGCCAGGATGAAATCATCGCAACGTGTATCGTCGTATAATGTGCTTTTAGGTAGTGTTTTTTTTCTCACGCAAATGCATGGAGAATGTAGATGTGTGTAAAAAAAAAATGTGTTTTACAATATTGGAGTTTTCCCTTCATGGATCGTCACCTTATCCTGGTGGGGGGTGGGGGGTTTGCATGCCCCAGTGATCCCAGGAGCTATGTTGTCTGGGGCAGTTTGCCTCTGATAGGGTCACCCAAGACAAACTGGTCCTGGGTGAAGGACCAGACTAAGAACGATCCAACAGACTCTCATGATAAATTCTTAATCAAGGATTCAGTGTACCCCACCCAGTATGGGGTGACAAGGACCCCACCCTGGAGCCAGGCCTGGGGGAGGGGCTCGATGGCTAGCATCTGGTGGCCGGGTTTCTGGGTTCGCCCTCCAGTGGGCTCACCACCTGCAGGAGGGATCATGGGGGTCCGGTGCTATGTGGATTAGGTGGCGGTCAAAGGCGGAGACCTTGGCGAACTGATCCCAAGCTTTCTAAACTGGCTTTTGGTATGTGGAATGTCACCTCTCTGGTGGGGAAGGAGCCTGAGCTGGTGTACGAGGTTGAGAGATACCGGCTAGATATAGTCGACCTCACCTCAACACACAGGTCCGGTTCCGGAACCAGTCTCCTGGAGAGGGGCTGGAGCTTGGCCTTTTTGGAGTTGCCCTGGGTGAGAGGCGACGAGCAGGGGTGGATATTCTTGTATCCCCCCACCTTGCTGCCTCTATATTGGAGTTTTCCCCGGTGGATGAAAGGGTTGTTTCCCTGCACCTTCGGGTTGGGAAACGGGTCCTGACCATCATTTGTGCCTATGCACCAAATGATGTTTCAGAGTACCCACCCTTTTTGGAGTCTGTGACTGGGGTGCTGGAGGGTGCTCCTCTTGGAGACTCCATTGTCCTTCTGGGGGACTTCAATGCGCACGTGGGCAACGACAGTGAAACCTGGAGGGGAGTGATTGGGAGGAACGGCCTGCCCAATCTGAACCCGAGTGGTGTTCAGTTATTGGACTTCTGTGCTAACCACAGTTTGTCCATAACGAACACCATGTTCAAGCAAAAGGGTGTCCATATGTACACCTGGCACCAGGACACCCTAGGTCGCAGGTCGATGATCGATTTTGTTATCGTGTCATCAGACCTGCCACTATATGTCTTGGACACTCGGGTAAAGAGAGGTGCAGAGCTGTCAACTGATCACCACCTGGTGGTGAGTTGGATCCGATGGCAGGGGAGGAAGCCATTCAGACCTGGTAGACCCAAACGTATAGCGAGGGTGTGCTGGGAACGTCTGGCTGAGGCCCCTGTCTGGGAGGTCTTCAACTCCCACCTCCGGAAGAACTTCAACCACATTCCAAGGGAGTCTGGAGACATGGAGTCTGAATGGGCCATGTTCTCCACCTCTGTTGTTGAAACGGCGGTCCAGAGCTGCGGCCGCAAGGTGGTCGGTGCATCTCGTGGTGGCAATCCCTGAACCAAGTGGTGGACACCAGTGGTGAGGGGGGCCATTAAGCTGAAGAAGGAGTCCTATCAAGCTTGGTTGGCTTGTGGGACTCCCGAAGCTGCTGAGGTGTACCGGCAGGCCAAGCGGAGTGCAGCTCGGGTGGTTGCTGAAGAAAAAACTCGGATATGGGAGGAATTCGGTGAGGCCATGGAACAAGACTTTCGGTCAGCCTTGAAGAGATTCTGGCAAACTGTCCAGCGGCTCAGGAGGGGAAAGCAGCTCCCTGTCCACACTGTGTATGGTGCGGATGGGGCGCTGTTGACTTCGACTGAGGATATCGTCAGACGGTGGAAGGAATACTTCGAGGATCCCCTCAATCCCACTGATACACCTTCCACAGAGGAAGCAGGGTTTGTGGATGAGGGGGACGACTCACCTATCATAGGGGCTGAGGTCGCCAAGGTGGTTAAAAATCTCCTTGGTGGCCGGGCGCCAGGGGTGGACGAGATTTGCCCTGAGTACCTCAAAGCCCTGGATGTTGTAGGGCTGTCATGGTTGACACGCCTCTGCAACATTGCATGGAGGTCGGGGGCAGTGCCTTTGGCATGGCAAACCGTGGTGGTGGTTCCTCTCTTCAAAAAAGGGGACCGGAGGGTGTGCTCCAACTTTAGAGGGATCACACTCCTCAGCCTCCCTGGGAAGGTCTATGCCAAGGTACTGGAGAGGAGAGTCCAGCCGTTGGTTGAACCTCGGATTCAGGAGGAGCAATGTGGTTTTCATCCTGGCCGTGGCACATCGGACCAGCTCTTTACCCTCTCGAGAATTCTTGAGGGTTCGTGGGAGTTTGCCCAACCAGTTTACATGTGTTTTGTGGACTTGGAGAAGGCATTTGACCGCATCCTTTGTGGTTTTTTGTGGGGGGTGCTTCGGTAGTATGGGGTATCGGGCTTGTTGTTATGAGCTATTCGTTCTCTGTACAACCATTGTGAGAGTTTGGTTTGTATTGCCAACACCCAGTCGGACTCATTCCCAGTGAGAGTTGGACTCCGACAAGGCTGCCCTTTGTCACCGATCCTGTTCATAATTTTTATGGACAGGATTTCTAGGCATAGCCAGGGAATGGAGGGTGCCATGCTTGATGACCACAGGATCTCACCTCTGTTGTTTGCAGATGATGTTGTCCTGTTGGCTTCATCCAGCAATGACCTACAGCTCTTGCTGGGATGGTTTGCCGCTGAGTGTGAAGCAGCTGGGATGAGAATCAGCACCTCCAAGTCTGAGTCCATGGTCCTCAGCCGGAAAAGGTGGATTGTCCTCTCTGGGTTGGGGACAGGCTCCTGCCCCAAGTGGAGGAGTTTAAGTATCTTGGGGTCTTATTCACGAGTGAGGGGAAAATGGAGCGAGAGATTGACAGACGGATCGGAGCAGCATCTGCAGTGATGCGGATGTTGTACCGGTCTGTTGTGGTGAAGAGGGAGCTGATTTCTAAAGCAAAGCTGTCGATTTACCAGTCAATCTATGTTCCTACTCTCACCTATGGTCATGAGCTCTGGGTAATGACCGAAAGAACAAGATTGCAGATGCAAGCGGCTGAAATGAGTTTTCTCCGTAGGATTGCTGGACTCACCCTCAGAGATAGGGTGAGGAGCTCAGTCATCCGGGAGAGGCTCAGAGTAGAATTGCTACTCCTCCACATTGAAAGGAGTCAGTTGAGGTGGTATGGGCATCTGATTAGGATGCCTCCTGGACGCCTCCCACTTGAGGTGTTTCAGGCACGTCCCATTGGAAGGAGACCCCGGGGCAGACCCAGGACTCGGTGGCAAGACTATGTCTCCCAGCTGGTCTGGGAACGCCTTGGTATCCTCTCTGAAGAGTTGGAGCAGGTGGTGGGGGAGAGGAGAGTCTGGGCTTCTCTGCTTGAACTGCTGCCTCTGTGACCTGGACCTCCGGAAAAGCGGTAGAAGATGGATGGATGGAGTTTTTTTTGTT
Organism: Pholidichthys leucotaenia; assembly: GCA_020510985.1. Lineage (NCBI taxonomy): Eukaryota > Metazoa > Chordata > Actinopteri > Cichliformes > Pholidichthyidae > Pholidichthys > Pholidichthys leucotaenia. Next base: position 200,480,841 of record CM035843.1, on the reverse strand, counting down.
TTTGTCTAATCTTTTACCGTGATTGTAAAAACAAAATAAATCTGTTCCATTTACCGAAGTGTGGATTACCTCTTTTTTGGCCCAAATGATTCAAAAATGAAGAAATAGTTGAGAGTTTAGTCGTTCCTTAGACCTTGTGTTTTTTTACACCGCAACATGCTACTTACACCCTATAGGGTGGATCTTGTCAGTGACGAACTGAGCCGTTGAATTTCTGCAAATGCCTCGTGGCTCGGTTTTCATTTTTTGACGATAATATTGATTCAAATAAATTGAGGGTTCCATATGCGGTGTAAAATGTCTCTGTACAACTCAGCATTTTTCTGTGTTCCCAAATATACTCAAAACGAATCAACGTTTTAACCAAAGCAGTCACGGTGAAGCAACGATATAACAAGTAGAAGGGTTGAATAGACATGTGAAATTTGTAAATTTCAAATTGTGGAAAACAGTTTTTAAAACAGTTCCAGTCAACAGAAAGCATAATGGTGTGTGACACAACATGTGCGCGGTTATGGTAAATACATCATACACGACCGCAGTGTATGTTTTACAACAACAGCAAAAAACAGGATGGTACAAAATACCTCAAATACTGTTTAGTAACTTTGTACAAAACACACAACAATGTTGGCCACTTACATACTTTTATCAGGTACTTTATAAACGTTGTTTAGTGTGGCTCTACCAAACTGAGAGATGCTTCGCTTAAAAACATAAAAACAGTGTTGGGGGTAGAAGACGTTTACTAGAAAAAAAACATTTCAATGTGAAAACAAATCTGTTTCGTCCTCCGAATCCATCACCTCATCATCCATGTCCATAACTAATACTGGAGCAGTATCTCCCCAGGATCAAAGGACTCAGTACTCTCCCACTCATCATAGATTTGCCTCAGGAGTATTTGGCGGGCGATCATCGTCACTCGATATTGTCAACAGAAAAGCAAAAAAAAAACAAAAAACGTGTATGACACAACATGGACGGCGTTATGCTAAATTCATTAAACATGAACACAAATATACCAGAGGGCATTTAGTTTGTACAAAAACACCTTAAAAAACTGCAACCACAATAAGAACAGGGTGATGTCGACCCTTTACAAACTTGTATCAGGTGTTTAATAAACAAATGTTTAGTACAAGCAGCATAAGTTGTTACAAAAAATAAGGGAGTTAAAAATTCTTTCTTCAAACATGTAAATGTACTTCACACATGTACCTGTGTGATTTAAAAAAGAGGTCTCTTTTTAAAATGGTGTTATGCAGAGAAACAAGTATACAACTGATGGAGTTACAACTGCCTTTCAATGATAAATGTTTAAGGGCAGGTAATGCATATTAGTTTGGGATTTCTACAACATGGGAGATGAGAACACACAGATACACAGACAGCTGAAACCCTCTCCAAATTCTGGTTTAAAGTTATCATGAGTGGTTGAAAAAAAAAAAACTGTGCCTTAAATTTTAACTCTTGGTAAATATCACATACAAGTTGTGGGATATTTTACAGAATTGTTTCACGCTGACAATCCTTAGAAGGCTGTTGTATGGTCATTTAAAAATGTAAACACAAAATATAAAATGCTTTTATAGGAGAAAAGTTAAATTTCCTAGTATCAGCACTAAATAAACTCTAATCGCCAAAAAATGGAAAATATAAATAGAAGAAATTTTAAATTTCCTAGTATCAGCACAGTATAAACTCTAATTGTCACAAGCATACAGATAAAAGTTTTGTTTTTTTTAAGTTGTATGTTACACTGGGGGAGACCCTTTTCCCCAACTGCATCTTGCTGGCACAGGGGAGCCCCTTTTTTCATCAAGAATATGATGGAATTTTGGCTTACCCATTTTTCCCTCTAACACGTACTCCAGTACTGCAGAGAAACACCCCCACAACAGCATATTACTACTTCCATGCTTTATTGTAGAAATGGCATAATTTAAATAGTGAGCTGTATTGGCTTTCTGCCAGATGTATCATTTCGTGTCAAGATCAAATAGGCCTGTTTGCTCAGGTCAGTGTTTGTTTGTTTGTTTGTGTGTGTTGCATGGTGGCGGGCTGCACAGTGGCGCAGTGGTTAGCACTGCGGCAGCACAGTTTACCCTTGGCCGGGGGATTGTGGGGATCGTGGGATCGTGGGTTCGATCCCAGCCCCCGACCAACAGTGATCTGTGTGGAGTTTGCATGTTCTCCCCGTGTTGCATGGGTTTACTCCGGGATTTCTCCGGTTTCCTCCCACATGCCAAAGACATGCATGTTAGGTTAATTGGCTGTTCTAAATTGTCCCTAGATATCTGTTTCCTATGGGCCCTTAGAATAGAGGGTTAGTATTAATGAAAGCGCTTTGAGTGGTCTTTGTGACTAGAAAAGCGCTATATAAGTGCAGGTTAGTTAGTTAGTTAGTGTGTGTGTGTGTGTGTGCGTGTGTGTGTGTGTTGGTTAAGCCCGAGGGGGGTCTCATCACTGGTGTTTGGTTTCAGTGTGTGTGTGTGGGGGGGGGGGGGGTGTCTTTTCAGCACTGTAGCCAGGCTGACAAAGAGTCAGGACTCTGTCAATCCTAGCATTTCATTGACAGCTGCATTTGCTACAGATACACAAATAAAAAGCACATGAAAAAACAAGTAACCGATTGAAGCTGAGAACACACAGACATAAAGTCTAAAGACTGTTTTAATATTCTCTGGAAAAATAAAATATAACTATTTTAATGTGGTTGTTAAGTTTGAAGTCTTTGAAAGCAAATCTTGTGACATTTGAGTTGCTGGCAGAGAAAAAAAAGTTTGCAAGAAAAATGACATTCCATCCTCACCCTATCCCTAAAGGTGTCTAATCTGCCAATGGGAGGGTAAAAAGAACAGGCAGATGCACAGACCGCCAAAAAACCCTCTCCAAATTCTGGTTTAAAGTTGTCATAAGTGGTTGAAAAAAAACTGTGCCTTAAAGTTATAAAGCTATTTTTTTAACACTTTATTTTAATTATTTTACCCATGGAAGACCCGACAGGATGGGGAAGAGGGAATGGAAGTTTGTGGAGGTGTAAAGAAAAGGGAGGGGAACAGACAAAAAAACAAACAAACCAACAACTAAAACAAACAAAAGACAAATTGCTTCTTCCACCGAAGATGTCTCAACACGAGTCTGATTTCTGTATCTGTTAAAGGAGAGACACTTGTACGTGTACGTCTGCGTGCATATATATATGAGAGCATGTGCAAAAAAGGTGTGTGCATGTGAGTGGTTTGTCAGGAAACATACGAAGCGGAGGACCGGTCATAGCATCTCTTCCCCCGGGAACCCTGAGCAGGCAAGGCAGCGCCACCAACCCTCACAGGTCACAAACGTCTGAGGTCAGCAAGCCCCAGGAAGGCCAGGCATCTGCCCCCAGAGGGACGATTGAGGGAGGCCAGGTCGCTTGGTGGCTGGCGCGGTGAGCTCACATCCCCGAACCCACCTGACCAGTCCAGTGGGGCCAACGTCCACCCCCGGGCCCCAGGCACCAGGAGGCCAGTGACCCCACCCCCTGGGTCGGAGACCGGCCTGCGCCCCCTCAGCGTGAGCCTCCCCAGATACCCCCACAACGGACCCGCCTCAGCGCCACCGCTGCACACCCTGGGGACCTCCATGCCCAAAGAAATCCCCCCACCCAGGGGAGCCCACATTGCCAAGAGGCACTACCCCCTTTAATCCAGCACCTCCCGACTCACAGACACACTCCTCCCCACACCTTCACACCCACCTGCTCCCATGCGCACCCATTGGCACTAACTCCCTCTCACTCACCCGGACCAACCCATTCTCTCATGCTCCTGTACCCATTCAAGCTCACCCCTCATTCACCCTTGTTTCATAAGGCAGCTGTGAAGCAGATGCAGCGAGCCTGAACGCACACCAGTGTCCGGCAGTGACCAGGGAGACCACCGGCGCAGGTCACAGAAGCAGACCCCCACCCCCGGCGACCACCTGAGTGACTGATCAGCAAACCACTGCAGGTGCCCCGAGATGCCAACCGACATGCAAAGTGCCACACAAAACCGACCCACCATCACCACCTCCATTCATCGCCCCCTCACTCTCCCTTACGCTCATATTCAGTCTCCCTCTCACTCCCTTGGTTGTATCTATACATTCAGTAGCACCCAGGGATTTTGACAACATGATGGGTCCCAGGCTCCCCACCAGGCCCCCATGCCCCCAGCAGGAGGAGGGCAACAGGGGTGGGGGAAGACCGTCTCCCCCGCCCCTCCCCCCACACAGAACTTGGTGGGTGTATGTTGGTTATATGATGTAATTGTGTGTAAATGGGTGGACTACCAAAGTGCAATTAAAATTGGGGGGATAGTGATTGGAGCACCGCTAGCCACTGTGATGGGCAGCGGGGCTCCCATCCCCCCAAGCTCTCAGTGTCTGAAATGCAATTAAAATTGAGGTAAGTGTAGCCCCACCGCGCAACAAAGGTATCCCCTTCACCAACACAGTATGGCACACCCCCACCCCAAAGCCCTAAATGTATCCAAGAAGATGTATATTCCACCCAGAGTCAGGGGGAGGGGGAGGGCGGGATATAAGACTGGGAGGGAGGCGGTCTAAAAGCTAGACCGTCCCCCCCAGAAGCCAGCTTGCAAACTGGTTCATGAGGCCACCCACTGCCCCCAAATCCCAACCTAGGGCGAGGGCCACCAGTGCAAGCAGACCAGGACCCACCAGCATCATGCCCCGGCGCTCCCAGCACCACAAACATGATGGGGCAGCCATACCAATTCCCACTCATCTTACACACACAAAAATGGACAACAATAGTCACAATAGTGAGCAATGGGCCAGACCCACACGGCGCCCCCACATGCCAAACGACACCCCCAAGTGCCCACGCAGACCCACTGACCACTCACCCCAGACGCAAAGCAACAGCGACAGGCCACCCTGCAGCCACAGCCATCCCGGAACAACCTGATGGAAACACGGCCACCAACCCGCGCCAGCGGCCCCCCCCAACCACCCCCAAGCACCAGCACACACCCGCTGCCAATGACTCTAGGGCCAATGCGACAAAGCGCCTCACCCCAAGACACAACAGCAGGGTGGCCGGAACAAGCAGGTCCCAAAATGCCAACCCCCATGCCACTAGATGGACTGCCCCACCCCTGCCACCCAACAAAGTTCTCCTACCCATACACATATCCTCCACCCCCAGACATCCATCCACCCACAGGTAACTGCACCCATACACACACATACCCCCACCTACCATCACACATGCCCACCTACACCCACACACAGCCTCACCTTCCCACTCACAACACACACACCCACTTCCGCATCCGCTCATACACAAACCCCCACTCACACCCACTCTCATACACATACACACATGCACACCCACACCCGCAGACCCCAGTGGACGGGGAGGGCAACCCAGGATGCAGGCACCTACCCCAGGGTGCCGCCAGGGCAAAATTTGGTAGATCTAAGTCTCCACACTCTTTCGCTTTGTGAAGAGTTTTTAAACTAATCTGTGATGGTTTATCCTTCCATAAAAATTTACTTATATTTGAGTCTAGAGACTCAAACCAGGCCATTGACGGTTGGTAGGAATCATTGAGAACAAATAGTTGATTTTAGGAAGGACCATCATTTCAACGGTTGTGACTCTTCCCATTAGTGATATAGGTAGTGTCCTCCGGCGCGTAAGGTCGTCTTGTATTGTTTTTAAAAGGGGAATGTGATTTAGTCGCAATAACTCTGAGAGCCTGGGGGAAATATCTATTCCTAAATATTTAATATTACCTGATTGTATTGGAATAGTAGATGTATTTGAGAAATTACAATTTATAGGTAGAACTATTGATTTACCCCAGTTAATAGAGTATTCTGATAATGATGAAAATTGATCAATGAGCGCCACTGTCTGAAGAAGAGATCTTTGTGAGTTTTCAAGGAAAATCAATACATCATCAGCATAAAGACTTATCTTGTGTTCTTTTTCTCCAGTTTGGATACCTCTGATATCAACATTTTGTCGTATGGCTGCTGCTAATGGTTCAATAAAGATGGTAAAAAGTGAGGGAGAGAGTGGACACTCCTGCCTAGTACCTCTCTGGAGATTAAAGCTTCAGGAAGTCTGATTATTTGTTCGGACAGACACAGCTGGACAGCTATATAGTGTTTTAATTCAGTTTATGAAAGATGAACCAAACCCGAACTTGTTTAATACCATAAAAAGAAATTTCCAGTTAACACGGTCAAAGGCTTTCTCTGCATCCAGGGACAAGATTGTAATTTCTACATTATTGATGTTTCAGTAGCCTATCAAATTAAATAGGCTGCGTGTATTATTAGCCAAGTGCCTACCTGTGATGAAACCTGTTTGATCTGGGTGTATCATAAATGGAATTATCCTTTCCAGTCTTTTGGCGAGAGCTTTGCAAATTATTTTAAGATCGATATTCTTAAGTGAGATGGGACGGTAGCTGCATGGAAGCGTAGGTTCTTTTCCAGGTTTAAGGAGCAGGATAAATACTAGCCAAATTCATATTTGGAGGGATTACATTATCTTCTTTAATTTGGTTCACCATTTTAAAGAAAGTAGGTGCCATCACAGGCCATAATTCTTTATAAAATTCTACTGGAGAACAATCTGGTCCTGGAGCTTTGTTGTTTGGGATGTGCTTAAGTGCCTCCTGGAGTTCAAACACCTGAAGAGGTGCATCCAGAGCTGCAATCTGTTCATTATTTAATCATGGTAAGTTAATATCGTCCAAAAATTCATTTATCTCTGAGTCAGATGGGTTAATTTGAGATGAGTTGAGGTTTTCATAAAACTTTCTGAAGGAGTTATTTATTTCTTCAGGCTCATGGGTAATATTTCCAGTCATATCCTTAATAGAGTGGATAGTTGTTTTTTCTTTATTCAATCTAAGCTGGTCCACAAGATATTGCCCGATTTATTACTGTGTTCAAACTTCTCAAGACGTAGTCTTTGTATTAAAAACTGTGCTCTTTTGTTTGTAATTTCTTTTAATTCCAGCTTAAATTTTCTCAGATCGTTAAGTGTCTGTTCCTGTGGGGAAATGGCACAGGTTATCTCCAGTGATTTAATTTTCTGTTCTAACTCCAGTACCAGTGCTTCTTTTTTAATCTTACATGAACAGTAAGAGATTATTTTACCTCGCATGACCACTTGTGCTGCTTCTCAAAGAACACCTGGAGATATTCCTGGCACATCATTATATTCTAGATACCATTCTCACTCTTTATTAAAGTAGTTAATAAAGTCTTTGTCATTCAGTAGTGAAATATTAAATTTCCAGCTCCTAGTTTTCCTTGTAGCTTTCCTATTTACTAGTATAAGGGATACTGAATGGTGATCGCTAACAGCTTAATTTGAACATTTTTCAGTGTCTTTGATGTCCCTCACAATAGAGTTACTGGTTAAAAAGAAATCTAGACGTGAATGTGAAATATAAACTGATGAAAAAAGTGTATTCCCGAAGCGCTGGGTGAAGAGAATGCCATTCATCACAAAGACCAAAATCATTCATGTATTGTTTGAGAGTGTCAGTAGCCTGCCATTTTCGGTAATTCCCCGATGCACTGAACCTGTTGATTGCAGGGTTTAATACCAGATTGAAGTCTCCTCCTGTTATGAGTGTAGTGTCCGAGTGCTCAGAAAGAGAAGCGAAAAAAGTGTGAAAATAGGATGGGTTGTCAACATTTGGGCCATAAATGCTTGCAATACATAGATCCAAATTTTGAACTGAGATTTTTAGTATTATAAATCTACTTTCCGGATCTGTTATGGTATTATTCACAACAAAGCGTATTCTTCTGTTTACCAGTATAGTTACCCCCCTTTGTTTAGAATTAAAGCCAGCTGAGTACATGTGGGGGAATTCCGGGGAGGTGAGCGCATCTACAGATGACTTAGAGACATGTGTCTCCTATAATAAGACAAAGTCTTCCTGTAGATCCTTCAGTTGATTAAAATCTTTTAGCCTCTTCTCCCTGGTACCAAGTCCATGTATGCTCCATGTGACAAACTTAAATGTGGACAGGTTTTCACTAACTGGTTATGTACTCAAGACTAATTAAATGTGCCTATGTAATTATATGTCCATAATGTATGCATATGTGTGTATATACTGTATATGTTGTGTGTAAAATATACACCTACACATATATGATTGGGTGTGCGTGCATGATGACTCTGTTCCATTTGCCTGCAATTGCAAGCAAATGGGGTGCATGTACTTAAAGTTATTTCCTATAAAACAGAAGTATGAGAGAAAACAGACATAAAGGTTAGTAAGTGGTGAAAAAATGCAGATAACATACAACAATGGCCTAACAACTTCAAAAAAATAACCATAACAGACAAACAAATAAACAACAACCTCAACAACAAAGAAAAAAACATTTTGACAAATGTTAAATTAAACTGAGATAGAGTAAGAGACCTGCGCACAATTGCACTCTTTTTCCACCTGTAGTTTAAAAAAAAAATAGGCTCTAGAATAACCAGTGGATTATAGTTTCATTCATAAACAGCTTGCCAACTATATACAGTCTATCCACAGAAACAATAGCTTGCTTACCTTCTTGAATGTTTTGTTTCCTAATGGGAAAAAAGCTTCCTTCTCCTTTTCAAGATTTCCTGTGAAAGTTGATCATTTAGGCCATAACTGGTGTTTTTAAGCTGCCTGCCCTGCCTCTGTATCAAAATTTTTTGGTTGAAATGCTCAAATTTGACAACAATAGGACTGGGACGTTTATTCTGGGAATTTTTTGCCCAGTTCAGTGGACTTGGTGGAAGGTAATTGAATTTGTGACTTCGGGGGATAGTTTCAGCTGTGTTGACATAAATTCACGGACTAGCTGTTCTGGATTTTCATTATTTTTTTCAATGATTCCAGAAAAAACAAGGCTGTCTCTCATGCTGCGTGACTGCAAATTGAGAACTGTTTCCTTCATTTTTCGGTTTTCTCCCTCAACAACGCCAAGCCGTGTGGTTAGTGTGTTTACTGACTTTTTTAGGCTGTTATTTTCCTCTATGAGAGAAATGAGCTGTGTTTGACTGAACTCTAAACTCTCCCGCAAGCTCTGGAACTCTTTATGAAGCAGCTTGACCAGCGCCAGTCTACCATCCGTGCTGGTAAGTTTATTCTCAATAGAGTAAAGGAAGTCACTAACCTCGGTGCCCTGCTGTGATTTCTCGGGTGTTATTTTTGGCGAATCTGTGGGTGTCAGTCGTTTAGACTGAGAAGCAGGGACAGGACACACACTCGCCTGCTCCATAACAAAGCAACGGTAAAAAAACTCATCGATATAGTTCTCTAGTTCCTCCAGCTCCGTATAAAAAAGAAAGTTAGACACAGACAGTCAGTTAATGAATTAATTATATAAAAAAAAAACTGCATGTGGAAAAGTTTGTTTGAAGCTTGGTCGACAGCAGTCGCCGTTTTGGATTATTGCGCAATAGTCTCGAAACGTCTCACAATCACAGCATCGGCCCCCTTCCTCACAACATTTTCTTCTCCTTCTCCTTCTTCTTCTTCTTCTTCTTCTCGGTTACCAGCGGATAGCAAACAACTGACAGGTGCATACCGCCACTTACTGTACAAGAGTGTGTAACATTATGTCATCTGAGCCCGACCCCTAAATTCTATGACTTAATCCTGTGTTATTTAAAAAAGAGAAAAAAGCCTTTCTCGTGATTCTTATTGCCTCTCCATCTCCATCTGTTCCCAGAATCCCAGTTAAATTCTATTCCCTACCGCCCTCTCGAACTTCATTTTCCATTATCTGTCTTTCATTTCTGTATTTGTGACAGTGTAATAAGATGTGCTTGACATTTTCTTTTACTCCACATTCTCTACAATTGCCACTTTCGCTTTTTCCCATGGTGACTAAAGTGCCGTTTAAACCTGTGTGATCCAGTCAGAGTCTTGCCATAATGATGTCTTCCCTCCTTTTGGTTGTTATGAAATTCTTTATTGCAATAGAGTTTTGTATTTTGTAATTCAATCTGTCTTTATGATCTTCATCCCATCTTTTCTGCCATAGCTCAGTTCCTTTTTTCTTGATTACTGCTTTCCCTTCACCTTTTCCAAGAGACAATGGTATAGTTATCTTTTCCAAGAGCACTTTTTGCTAATTTGTCTGCACAGTCATTCCCTTTCAGCCCTTCATGTGCAGAAACCCAACAAAACTGAACTTCTACACCACCCCTGTGTACCCTAAATAAACTGTGATATAGCTCAATCACCAAGTCTTCCCTTGTAGATTTTAGTGTCTGTATGGTTTTTAGTGCTGCAAGTGAGTCCGTGCACACCACCACCCGGTCCGGTCTGACCTCCTCCACCCACTGCAAAGCAATAATTATTGCACTATTTCTGCTGTAAACACGGATGTATTGTTGGAGAGTCTTTTTGCGATGGTCACTTTAAACTCTGGGTTGTATAATCCAACTACAACAGAGCCCTCTTTATTCTCTGAACCGTCAATATAGAGTTGTAAGAAGTTATAGTAATTATTCCTGAGGCAAATGCTTGTTTTAATACCAACTTCACTCATATGCTAATCCTTTTTCCTCATTAGCAGACTAGCGTCTACTTCTATTCCTGGAAACAGCCAACGGGGAACATTACTCACTGGACTGGTGTTAGCTATATCAATAGTGTGCAGCCCATACATTCTGGTCCTTCTTCCCATTGTCCACCCAAACCCATGTCCCTGGAAATTAAGAGTATTCCCAGCAGCCTTGTAGTGTTGTTTTTGAAATATTTGCTTTGTCACTTCCTTTCAGCTTGACCCAGTATGATAATGCAAATTTATCTCTTCTCAAATCCATTGGCATTTCTCCTGCTTCTATTAAAACTGCATAGTTCGGTGTTGTTTTGACAGCTCCAATGCAAAGGCGAAGCACACTATGCTGCATTCTATTTTTTCCAGTCGTTTTTGCCGCTGCTTCATAAATCATGCATCCATAGTCTATTGTCAGTTGCATTTGTGCTCTGTAAATGTCAATTAATGCCTGTTTATCTGCACCCCATTGGTGTCCAACTACAACTTTTATGAGATTAATGACTTTTTTGCATTTTGTCTCCAAATTTTCAACATGAACTCTCCATGTGTATGCACTATCAAACCACAATCCTAGATATTTGAACTCACTGACTTTCTCTATTGGTTGATTATATAATGTTAATGGTTCTGTACCAGTTCTGCGTTTTTTTGTGAAAGTCATATAGCAGATTTTACTGATTGAAAATTTAAATCCCGAGTCATATGACCACTTTTCCACTTCCTCCATTGCTTTCCTGATGTTTTTGAACACAAATTTCTTATTTCTTCCCTTCGTCCATATGGCTCCATCATCTGCATATAGTGCTGTTTTGATGGATCCCTCTTGATCCTTAAACATGTCATTAATCGTTATATTGAATAAAACGGCTTATCACACTCCCCTGAGGAACACCATTTTCTATTTCAGTCATTAGAAACTTCTGATCCTACTTTAACCCTAATTGTCCCGTGTGTTAAAAAAAAATCCATTATCCAATTATACAGCCTACCACCAATGTCCATTTTATTCAATTTCATAAGAAGTCCATCCCTTCACAGTGAGTCATAAGCCTTTTCAATATCCAGAAAAATTATAACCATTACTTCTTTCATTTTGAGAGTTTTTTCAATATCATTACTTACCCTAACTAGAGCATCCACTGTGGATCTTCCTCTAACTAAAACCATTCTAATAGTTGTTTATTAATCGTTTTTGCTCTAATACATATGAGAGTCTGTAAACTAACAACTTCTCCATCCATTTCCCTAAATGTGACATTAATGCTATTGGCCTGTAGTTGCCTGGATGAGATGGATCTTTCCCAGGCTTCTTGCTGTAAATGGTAAAATTACAGCCTTTTCCACCCACTTGGGATTACCCCCTCCTTTCATATCCTGTTAAACAATTTCAGCACCAGTTGCATTGATTGCATAGGCAACTGCCGGAACATAGCATAGCTTAACTGATCATATCCTGGAGCTGTGTATCCACTATCTTGCAAAGCTCTCTTGAGCTCTGACACTGTGAGCTCGAGGTCACAGTCATGTCCTCTTTCACCTCATTTTTTAAATTTGCATTTTCTCTGAGTTTATGCTGCCTTTACTGTCTATGACTCTCACCAAGATGGTCTCTATGCACTGCTGCAAATGCTGTACCTAGGACTTCTGCCTTTTCTTTGTCTGATACAGCCATCTTGTCCCCATCCACTAAAGCTGGAATTTTAACTGATACCCTTTTCCCACTCATTTTTTTAAACATACCCCAGACATCACCTAGTTTTGTTTTCCTACCAAGGGTGGAACAAAATTCTCTCCATGTTGACCTTTTCCTGTTTTTAATAATTCTTCAAGTTACTGCCCTTTTCTTTTTATACTCTATTAAGTTTTCACTAGTCATATTCTTCCTCAGGTCTGAATGCCTTGTTTCACTTTTTTATTGCAATACTACATTCGTCATTGGTTCCAAGGTTGTCATAACCAGGAGCGGCACTGGGGTTAAGCTCCCAGTGCTCATAAAATGCTCCTTATGGTGTGCGTCTCGAAAAGTCTCTGACAACTAAGTCCAACTCCTAGCCTGCCCGTGTGGTTTAGTCTCTAAGCCCGGCGGAACTGCTTTTACTAATAGGAGAAGGGGCGAGGGCGGATCTCTGGCGCCTTAAAACCAGATGCTTCGGGTAGATGGTGGCTCGTCAACCTGGGAAGGTAGCCCATCTAGGGGAAGGTAAACCCTGATTTCAAACCTCCGCTGCCTTGCGGCATACCCGGTCACGGGAAAGGCTTCGGGAGTCAACCCTGAGGAAAAATCCGGAGTCGGAGCCCCTAAGGCAGTTCTATGTTGTGCTCAACATCGTTCTGGCAGCTCCTGTGACAGCGCTGGTGCCAAACTGTAGCAGCCCTGCTGTTCCTTTGGATTCATCAGTGACGTGGAGAGGGGGGACATGCTGCATGGGCAACATCTTGTCCTCCATATCTTCCTGCCCAGGCTTGAATCCTACCAACGCCAAACGCTGGAAGGTAGAACACCGGATCACTGGAGAGGACACTCCAGCTTCGCCTTTGGCGTAGACAAAACATGGGGAATGACAGTTACCGGTTATAAGCCACCGCTCAATTGGCGTAGAGCGTGGCGCCAGGGGTTGTTCCCGACGGTGGAAGGGATCATCGGATCTCACTGGACAGCTACCGCCCGCCTCAAGCTGGGCAGCCCCCAGCCAATAAGGTGTTGTCCCGCCACAGCTTGCTTTCCTCATTGGGTGCATGGGGATGAGGAGAAGTCCGAACAGCAGGCTGAGAACCTTCGCACCAGGCAAGACAATAAAACAAAAGAGACCAACTCTAAAACTGGGAACTTGGAACGTCCGCACTATGATGACAGGACTCACTGCTAACCTCAAGGACATCAACGACACCAGGAAGACTGCCATCATCAATAATGAGCTGAAGAGACTGGGAGTGGATATCGCCACTCTCCAGGAAACACGGTTGGCTGACGCAGGCACACTGAGAGAGAAGGACTACACGTTCTACTGGCAGGGAAAGGGCAGTGATGAACACAGGGAACACGGAGTGGGCTTCGCAGTGAAGAACACCTTGCTGAAGATGGTGGAACTGGGCAGCACTGGCTCTGCACGACTCCTCACCCTCCGCCTGAACACCACTCAAGGCCCAGTCACCCTCGTCAGTGTGTATGCCCCAACACTGACAGCCACACCAGAGGCAAAAGACGAGTTCTACGAGAATCTCGCAACAACTGTCAGGATCATCCCCAACTCTGAACAACTCATTCTCCTTGGAGACTTCAATGCCAGAGTGGGTGCTGACCATGACTCCTGGCCCTCCTGTCTTGGACCTTTTGGCGTGGGCAGAATGAACGACAACGGACAGCGGCTGCTCGAGTTCTGCACATATCACGATCTGTGCATCACAAACTCGTTCTTCAAGACCAAGCCCCAACACAAGATTTCCTGGCAACATCCGCGCTCAAAGCACTGGCACCAGCTGGACTTGATCCTGACCAGGCGCACCTCACTGAAGAACGTGCTAATCACCCGTTCGTTCCAGAGTGCAGATTGCGACACAGACCATTCATTAGTGTGTTGCAAGGTCAAGCAGCAGCTGAAGAAATTCCATCATGCTAGACAGCCTGGAAAGGCACGGATTGACACCAGCAAGATGGCTCAACCAGAACTTGTTGAGCAGTTTGCCTCCACCTTTGAGAAGGAACTTGGTGTACCACAAGAAGGAGAATCTGCAAAGCAGAAGTGGGAAGAGCTGCGAAACACCATCCACCGCACAGCCTTGGCTACCTTTGGGAGGAAGACCTCGAAGTGACAGGACTGGTTTGATGCCAAGTTGACCGAGATGACCCCCGTCATTGAAGCCAAGCGCTCAGCACTTGCTGAGTACAAGAAGTACCCAAACGAGAAGAATCTCCAGATTCTCAGGGCTGCGAGAAGCAAAGTTCAGCAGACTGCTCGGCGCTGTGCCAACGAGTACTGGACTCAGCTCAGCCAAGACATTCAAACCGCTGCCATAACAGGGAACATCCGTGGTATGTACGATGGCAACAAGAAAGCACTTGGTCCGGCTCAGAGCAAGACTGCCCCCCTCAAATCTTCCACTGGGGAGATGATCACAGAAAAGAACAAGCAGATGGAACAGGCTAAGCACAACTCGCTGCCGGCCTTGACAGTTGTGGGTGGTATTCTGGCCTCACCGGGCTCTTATTGTGAAGGCGCTCGGTGGGGCTTCCGCCTGTCAAGGTTGGTCAGCTGCTTGTCATTACTGCTCGTTAGTGTTTGCCTTTATAAGGCGGGCACTAGCGGCAGTTAAATTGCAGGAGTATTGTCAAAACCTTGTCAGATATTGTCAACTGTCCTCGTCAGACATCGTCAGATGGTCTAAACCTTGTTAGACCTTCATGTCAGGTTCGTGCTTTTCATGTCATGTCATAGTTTAGCTCGTTGTGGCTGGGGTTAGCCCTATGAGCCCTTGTATTGCTTTATGTGTGTTTTTGCCCCGAGCGGCTCACAGTATTGTCTTGTCTTGTTGTTTTAATAAACCACCATCATTGCAAAACTCTCCGGTGGACTCTTGGCGTCTTATGGTGATCCGCGAGGGTCACCGCATGACACCAGCACTCGTCTACTCCTTTCTGCCTACACATCTCAGAGTCCTTCCTCGCCAATCAAGTAAGCCATCATCATCATTTTTACCTTCTCTCCAGCCTCTCTCCCCTGTGCACAGGTGGATTCCCTGGCGGTGGATTTCTCCCTCCTCATCGCCATCTCCACTTGCCCCGCGCCGAGCGCGCACTGGAACACTGTCTTCCAGGCAGGAGACAACTCCTAAGCCAGCTAAGTCGGCTAAGCCAACGCCAGCCACCAAACCACCTGCAAGTAAGCACCAGTCAAAGTGTAAATCCCACTGAGTATACTCCAGCCTTTAACCCTTGTGTTTGCTCTGCCCTTAGGGTTGCCTGGCTGTACGGCACACTGCTTCGCCCTCGGCGCATCCTGTCCTCCAACAATACATTCACACCCTGCACTCACGCACTCATTCACCAATTGTTGTTTAATAAAACCATTGAATCTTGCTCGAGCCTGTGTGCGTGTTCCCTGGGTCCGAACTTATGACAGTACAGCTCCAGCAGAGCGGCCCAGCGGACAGCGGGCTCACACACCGGCTAAACATCATTGGGGCTTGAGTGGATCAGATCACTCATCAGCAACAGGTGATTTTAAATCAACTTACACAAATTACCTGCCGGCTGGACCGTTTGGATCCCCAGCAGGTGTTCCCTCTGGCTCCTCACGGTGGGTCGGCTCCCGCCGGTCCTCCTGCTAGCCAGGCTAGCCCAGGGCCGCCAACCCGGCTCACCCCAATTCCCACGCCCACGCGCTTCAACGGTAAGCTCGGTGAAGCTCGGGGGTTTCTCCTCCAGTGTGAGTCGGTGTTCCAGCGTGTTCCCGGGGACTTCCCAACTGATCATAGCCAAATTGGCTATATTGCTAACCTCCTGGAAGGGCGAGCGTTAGCGTGGGGCTACGCCGTAATGGCGAGACCCAGCTACTCGAACCTGACCTATGCTCAGTTCGTGCATGATTTCAACGAAGTTTTTGATCATTCGGACTGTGACAGTGTGCTAACCACCCGGCTGCTAAACCTTCGCCAGGGTAGCCGGTTGGCCGCCGACTACCCTGTCGACTTCCGGGTGGTAGCAGCGGAAGTTGGGTGGGGAGATGCTGCTCTCTGCAGTATTTTCACCCGTAGCCTGAATTCAAGTCTCCGGGATGAGCTGGCCAGCCGGGACCTGCCGGAGCGGCTCTCCAAATTAATCTCCCTCACTATTAGTCTCGATAACAGGTTGAGAGAACGGGCCGCCGAGCGGAAGTCGTCTAGCCACTCGGGCGGTGCGTTCCCCCATACAGCTCAGCCTCGCCCCCTGGTGTTGCCCGCGCCAGAGTCCGCCGACGAGTCGGAGGCAATGCTGATTGGCCGGGCCAAGCTTCCACTAGCAGAGAAACAGCGCCGCAGAGAGATGGGTCTCTGCATGTATTGCGTTGACGACCAGCACTCCATGGAGTCTTGCCCGGTGAAGCCAAAAGGGGGAGTCCGCGAGTCACTGTAGGGGGCCTCGCGGACGCATCCCAATCTAATGCCCTATCAAAGTGCCTTTTACCGATCAGATTCTGCCATAACTCCACTGAACACCTCACACATGCACTGGTGGACTCGGGGGCGGAGCAGAGCTTTATTTCTGGGAGCCTGGCAACCCGCCTGGGCATCCCATGCCAACCGCTGCTGGCTCCTCTTAGCCTCGTCACTCTCTCTGCTACCCCCCTGGAGAAAGTTACGCACCGGACTGTCCCGGTCCCTGTCATCATCTCCGGAAATCACCGAGAGGATCTCAGCCTGTTGGTGCTGCCCACCTCTGTGGCCTCCATTATTCTGGGTTACCCCTGGCTGCGCCTGCACAACCCGGCTTTTGAGTGGCGGTCTGGAAGTGTTCTCTCCTGGAGCACCTTCTGCTTGGGCGCCTGCCTCCAGTCCACTGCCTGTGCCCCGTCGCTTCCTCCTTCCTCCTCTGACTCACCCCCTCCGGACCTCTCCACGGTGCCTCCAGAGTTCCACGACCTGGGAACCGTTTTCATTAAGTCCAAAGCGCTGTCTCCCCCCCTCCCCCACCGCCCCTATGACTGCACCATCAACCTCCGCCCGGGGGTGCCCTTACCTTCCAGTCGGCTGTACAGCTTGTCGGCGCCAGAGCGCGAAGCCATGGACACCTACATCAGGGAGTCGCTCAGCGCCGGCATCATTCGCCCCTCCTTGTCTCCCGTCGGGGCAGGGGGTTTTTTTGTCAGCAAGAAGGATGGGACCCTTCGGCCTTGCATCAACTTCCGGGCGCTGAATGACATCACGATCAAGGACAAGTATACGCTGCCGTTGATGGACTCTGCATTTGACTCGCTCCAGGGGGCTTCCTGGTTTACGAAGCTGGACCTCCGCAGCGCATATCATCTCATTCGGATCCAGGAGGGCGACAAGTGGAAAACGGGGTTCCGGATGCCCAGCGTCCATTTCAAGTACCTGGTCATGCCGCTTGGGTTCACCAACGCTCCAGCCGTCTTCTAGCGACTAATTAATGAAGTCCTTCGCGACTTCCTGGGGGTATTCGTCTTCGTCTACCTGGACGACATCCTGATCTTCTCCCGGTCTCGGGAGGAGCATCAAGTTCATGTGAGGCGGGTCCTCCAACGTCTCCTGGAGAACAGACTCTATGTGAAGGCGGAGAAGTGTGAGTTCTATGCGGACAAGACCTCCTTCTTGGGCTTTATCGTTTCCCACAACCAGATCATCCCCGACCCAGCCAAGGTCAAGCGGTAGTCGAGTGGCCCCTCCTCTCATCCAGGAAACAGGTCCAGCAATTCCTGGGGTTTGCCAACTTCTACTGCCGCTTCGTCCTGAAGTATAGTGTTATCGCTTCTCCCCTGACCCTCCTCACCTCCCCCAAGGTGCCATTCTGGTGGACTGAGGAAGCCGCAGCTGCCTTCGCTGCTCTCAAGACAGAATTTTCCTCCTCCCGGGTCCTGTCTCAGGTGGACCCCGCACTGCAATGCCTCGTGGAGGTGGATGCCTCCGATACAGGGGTGGGGGTGGTGTTGTCTCAGCGCTCTCCAATGGATGGGGTGATTCATCCCTGTGCCTTCTTCTCCCGGAGCCTGTCCGCGGCGGAGAGGAATTATGACGTTGGCGACAGAGATCTCCTGGCGGTTAAGTTCGCACTGCAGGAGTGGCGTCACTGGCTCAAGGGGGCAGCTCAGCCTTTTGTAGTCTGGACAGACCATAAGAACCTGGAGTACCTGAGGACGGCTAAGCACCTGAATGCCCGCCAGGTGCGTTGGTCCTTGTTCTTTGGCCGCTTCAGGTTTACCATCACCTACCACCCCGGCTCCAAGAACGGGAAGCCGGACGCTCTGTCTAGGCAGTTCGCCCCAGAAGCCCCCGAAGACCAGGATCACACCATCCTGCCGGCCTCGTGCATTGTGGGCACTGTCTCTTGGTCCATCAGGGACAAGGTCCGGAGGGCACAGGAAACCGAACCCGATCCTGGTGGCGGTCCAGCTGGGAGGCTGTTTGTGCCATCGGCAGTCTGGGGTGATGTCATCCATTGGGCTCACACCTCTAAGCTCGCCTGTCACCCTGGGATCTCCCGGCTGGTTGAGCTTCTCCAGAGGTCCTTTTGGTGGCTGGGCCTCCGGGACGACGTTGCTAATTACATCCGCGCCTGCCCCCAATGTGCGACTGTTAAGATGTCGACCTCTCCCCCTGCGGGGCTCCTCCACCCCCTGCCGGTCCCTGGAAGACCCTGGTCCCATGTAGCCTTAGATTTTGTCACCGGTCTCCCAACGTCCAACTCTTTCGACATCATCCTGACCAACGTGGACCGGTTCTCGAAGGCCGCCCACTTCGTGCCACTCCACGGCCTTCCTATGGTGCAGGAGATGGCGGATTTGTTGGTCCAACATGCTGTGAGGCTGCATGGGATTCCGGTGGATGTCGTCTCTGACCGGGGGCCTCAGTTCGTGTCCAGGGTCTGGAAGTGTTTCTGTAACACCTTGGGGGCTACGGTGAGCTTGTCATCCGGTCACCACCCCCAGTCTAACGGGCAGTGCGAGGGGACAAATCAGAAGCTGGAAGCTGCACTACGCTGCATCACCTCCTCCAACCCCTCCTCCTGGAGCACCCATCTGCCCTGGATAGAGTATGCGCATAATTCCACCTTGTCTTCAGCCATCGGGATGTCTCCCTTCCGTGCGTCTCTGGGCTATGACCCTCCGCTGTTCCCTGAAGAGGAGAGGGAGGTGGCAGTACCATCTGTCCGGGCTCATCTCAGGTGCTGTCGGCGCTTTTGGACCGCTACGCGCCAGGCGCTTTTTCGCACGGCGGCGCGCAACACCAGAATGGCTAATCATCACAGGAGGGCCGCTCCCCGTTATCAGGTGGGTCAGCAGGTTTGGCTATCCACACGGAACATCAACCTGAAGGCCGAGAAGAGGAAGCTGGCCCAGCGCTTCATTGGACCGTACCCCATCACTAAGATAATCAATCCAGTGGCTGTGCGTCTGGCTCTACCCCCCTCCCTCCGCGTCTGTCCGACGTTCCATGTCTCCCAAATTAAGCCTCTGGTGTCTAACCCTCTTTGTCCTCCTCCTAGGGCTCCACCCCCTCCCGTGATGATCGACGGCGACCCGGCGTGGAGGGTCAAATCCATCCTGGACTCCCGCCGCCGGGGTCGCGGACTGCAATACCTGGTGGACTGGGAGGGGTATGGCCCTGAGGGGAGATCCTGGGTGCGCCCGTCGTTTGTGCTGGACGAGCGCCTCATCACGAAGTTCCACCGGGCGCACCCAGATAAGCCAGCACCGGGAGGCGCTGCTCGGGGGGGGGGAGTACTGTCACAACTTGCTCTTGCCTATCTCCCGCTCCAGCTGCGCGTAAACCTGCACCTCATCAAGCTCGGGCTATTTAGCCAGCTCCGCCTGGAGCCTTGGTCTGGAGCCGTCTGCTCACCAATGCTCGTGTATTCCAGCACTCGTCTACTCCTTTCTGCCTACACATCTCAGAGTCCTTCCTCGCCAGTCAAGTAAGCCATCGTCATCATTTTTACCTTCTCTCCAGCCTCTCTCCCCTGTGCACAGGTGGATTCCCTGGTGGTGGATTTCTCCCTCCTCATCGCCATCTCCACTCGCCCCGCGCCGAGCGCACACTGGAGCACTGTCTTCCAGGCAGGAGACCTTCGGCTAAGCCAACGCCAGCCACCAAACCACCTGCAAGTAAGCACCAGTCAAAGTGTAAATCCCACTGAGTGTATTCCAGCCTTTAACCCTTGTGTTTGCTCTGCCCTTAGGGTTGCCTGGCTGTACGGCGCACTGCTTCGCCCTTGGCAGATCCTGTCCTCCAACAATACATTCACACCCCGCACTCACGCACTCATTCACCAATTGTTGTTTAATAAAATCATTGAATCTTGCTCGAGCCTGTGTGCGTGTTCCCTGGGTCCGAACTTATGACACCAAAAGTCATTTACACAAATGAAGGGACAAACATGGCAGAGGACATGTTTACAGGTGAACCTCACGACTGTCTAGCAGCTGTGGAGGTTGATATGAAAGCTGCCCCTAAACTTCAATCTGAACCTATTGAACATCCAAATTTGAACCTTTTTTGTGATGGCTGTTGCTACAGGAAAGCAGATGGGTCTGTGAGTGCCTCATATGCAGTGGTAAAATATGTTGAAAGGACAGGTGTATTTCAAACTGTAGTTGCAGGAATAGTAGCCCCTGCTAAAGTGCTGTTCTTATGCAAAAAGAAACATGAGAGAAGTCACAAATTAAAGGTTAATCTAGTGTGAAGCATGTCAAAAGGTCAACCCAAAGCACACACTGAAGGCCTTCCTTGGTGCATTCCCTGCCCATTCAGAGCCATGGAAAGAAATAGTGATTGTTTTCTCAGATCATTTTTGATCAAGATCTGTTATTAATTCACATATTAAACTTATTTCTAAGACTGCCTTCTATCATTTGCGTAATATTGTCAAGATTAGGAGCATCTTGTGTCAGAGTGATGCTGGGAACCTAATCCACACTTTTGATAGCTCTAGATTAGATTATTGTAACTCTTTATTATCAGGCTGTCCTAAAACATAAAAAAAGCCTTCAGCTGATCCAAAATGTTGCAAGAGTTTTAATAGGTACTAGAAAGAGAGATCATACCGCTCCGGTTCTGGCCTCCCTTAGAATTAAGTTTAAAATCCTTCTTCTTACTTCTAAAGCCCTAAATAATCAGGCCCCTTTTTATTTAAAAGATCTGATACTACCCTATCATCCTAATAGAGCACTACACTCCCAAAATACAGGATTATTTGTAATACCTAGAATTTTCAAAAGTGCAATGGGAGGCAGAGTCTTTAGTTATCAAGCTTCTCTCCTGTGGAACCAGCTGCCAATCTGGATTCGGGAGTTAAACTTGATCTTTGTTTATAGGAATAGGGTTAAAACCTTCCTTTTTTTGCTATAACTTATAATTAGGGTGGGATTATGTGCCCCTGAACCCTCCCTTAGTTATGCTGCCTATAGGTTTAGACAGCTGGGGGACCTCCAATAATGCACTGGGTTTCACTCCTTTCTTCACTGTCAATTAAATATTTTTGCTGGTTATTAACATCTGTTTGTTCTTTCCCATAGATTGAGTCCCCACCGTGCTGTTTGCTCTCTACATGTCTGTTCTTTTCTTCTCTCTTTATCCCCATACCCCCCAGCCAGTTGTAGCAGATGACTGCCCCTCTCTGAGCTTAGTTTTGCACCTGATTGCTGGGGTTTTCTGCAATTGTGGGGGTTTCCCTTACAGTTGAAAGTGCTATGAGAGGACTGTTGTTGTGAAATGGCAATATATAAATAAGGTTGAATTGAATAGATATGGGCCCCAAAAATAGGTGTGGGGGTTACAGATATTTGTTGGTCGGTGTGGACACATTTGCAAGATGAGTGGAAGCCAAAGCTTGTAAAAATGAACGTGCAAAAGAAGTGATAAAGTGGCTAATAGCAGAAGTGATTCCTAGACATGGTTTCCCCAGAACAATCAGATCAGACAATGGAAGTCATTTTGCCAATAAACATTTGAAGGAAATTGAACAAGTTCTAGGCATAAAGTATAGGGTTGGTTCAATATAGACAAGTGGCACTTTAAAGCAAGTAATAGCCAAATAATATATGGGAACAGGTATGGCATGGGTGTATGCACTGCCATTAGCGCTGATGGTACTGCAATCCACCCCCAATACGATGCTCTGCCTGATTCCCCGTAAGTTATTAACTGGAAGAAAATGCCAGCTATTTACTATTTACTACCTTACCTTTAGCACTCAGGAATAGCCAGTTAGATAAAAATAGGCAATTGGATTTATGTGACTCATTGTGCTAGAGCTGTTGCACCAAATTGACCTCTACTGCAGATTGTTGCTGACATAGTCAGTGCAGATAGCAGTGATGTCACCTATACTGCTTAACTGCACCATATGGGAGAAGTATCACACAAGCTATACAGGCACTAGAAGGTCTACGTACAGAATTTGGCTAAAATATTGGATATGAGCCAGATGCCTTCACAACTTGGCTCTAATCCATCTTTTGGACGTTGGGTGGGTGTGATACGTTCAGTAATCCTGATTGTAGTCATCTCACTAGCAGTGATACTCAGGGTGGGGTGTTGCTGCATCCCGTGTATGAGAGCATTGCTGGAGAGATGCATAATCACAGCCCTATCCAAGGAGCCAATCCAGAGGATGATGGCCCAAGTCCACTCCCAAAAGGAGTCTAGGTCTCTCCTTCACAAAAAGGACCACTGTGAATTTGGTACTGACAGTGATGAAGGAGATGCCATTGTTTGAAATGTATATACTGTATTGTGTCTTTCTGCTATCCACTGTTCTATTTACTGTCCACACATCCAACACACATATAATCTTACATGAAAAGGGGGTGCGCTGAAGGCATCCTCCTGCGGTGGGTCAAGTGCTAGTAACCTCTGGCCCCTTCCTTTTCCTTTATTTTCTTGCAGGTATCTTCAAAATATTGTTCTATTTGCAATCATGTAGTTAGAATAGAATTAGAAGGTTTGAAGCTCTGTTATATGGCAGGTCTTGAGACTCAGGCACAACACACACAAATAAGAAATGTTTTGACTGAAAATGTTTTGTTTTGCATGTGTTTATTTTCCTGATATAACATGTGTGTTAATAAAGTTTCCAAAAAAGGTTGCCAAGGGCAGTGGGGCCTGAGATGAGAATTTTCACCTGTGAATATGTACTGAATGAATAAAGAAATGGCATTACAATGATTACTCATGTACTGCCTACAGGTTTGTCACTCATCTAACATGAAAATAACCTCAGGTGTCTGATGCCTGTTTATTATTGTGCCTGCCGTAGTTATTGACTCCATGAAAATGGAGTCAAGAGAGGAAATTTCTATAATAAATAAATAGAGAATATTAGTTAGTTATTACACAAAGTGCTCTTACACACACGTCACACACACACAAACAAGTTACACACCAGTCACACACACACACACACACACACACACACACACACACACACAAGTTACACACACATCAGCTGCACACACACACACACAAGCTGCACACACACACAAGCTCTAGTCTCTCTGTTCCTGTTTCCATATATGGGCATGGGGTTGCGTGGGGATAAACAGAATGTGGAAGCCATAAAAGTGAGGAGACATCTGGAGCCATTTGGACGCTGACAGAAAGGATGTGGAAGCCATATGGACACTGAGAAGAAGGATGTGGGAGCCACATGGATGCTGAGAGACTGGTTTAAACCAGTTTGGACAATGGCCATGCATTGTTGGAGTTGCCTGGGAATGCCCAGCAACCAGAAGCTATATGTAGGGGGGATTTCTTTGTTGTGGGTCTTGAACAGGATGAGCTGCTGAGACCCACGGTCGTGTTTGACTACCTGCGCGATTCAAATAAAAGATAAGCTGAGAAATAGTATTTTTTCTGGGATTATTGATTGGTTAACTGAAAAAATTCTGCTAACTGTCCAAATTAAATTTTTACAACGGTCACAGAACTAATGCCCAGAACAAAACACTTCTTGAAGCTGTTACAGATATTGTTCTTGAGTTCAAAATTTCTATCAAACAGACTTGGTCATCAATACACTTGACATAAACCTAATAATACCTGGAAATCCAGGTTGGATTATTGACTGATTACTCAGTCTGTGTCTGATTTGATAATAAATGTTGAAAAATCCAAAGCGCCTTTAACAGATCATTGCACTGTTAAACTGAAACTAAAATGGATTGAAGGACAAAAGCGAAACAAGAGTTTCTGGAAATTTAATACCAATTTATCAAAAAAAAATTCTGGATTATTGTGAAATGATTAAAAGTACAATCACAGACATTTCAAATATGGAAGAGTTAAACAATGCTTATGGTAGATGGGAGTTTTTAAAATATAAAATTAGGTTACTCTCAATAAAATTTAGTAGGAATCTAGCCAAAAATAAGAAGGAGGAGGTGTTTTTACTCCAGGAAATAAATAAGTACAGTGACAAGACTAATTTAAACATCCAGGAAATGGAGAAGTATACGGTCTTACAATCTAAACTGGATGACATGTGTATTAATAGGGCAAAAGGTGCTTTTGTAAGATCTAGAGCAAGGTGGAGTGAGGAGGGTGAAAAGAACACGTCTTATTTAAGCAGTTTAGAAAAAAGCGTCAATGTCCATCCATCCATCCATTCATCCATCCATCCATTTTCTAACGCTTTTCCAGAGGTTCGGGTCGCAGAGGCAGCAGTTCAAGCAGAGAAGCCCAGACTTTCCTCTCCCCAGTCACCTGCTCCAGTTCTTCAGAGAGGACACCAAGGCGTTCCCAGACCAGCTGGGAGACATAGTCTCCTGGGTTTGCCCCGGGGTCTCCTCACAGTGGGACTGGCTCGAAACACCTTAAGTGGGAGGCATCCAGGAGGCATTCTAATCAGATGCCCAAACCACTTCAGCTGGCTCCTTTCAATGTGGAGGAGCAGTGGTTCTACTCTGAGCCTCTCTCAGATGACTGAGCTCCTCACCCTATCTCTAAGGGTGAGTCCAGCAATCCTACGGACAAAGCTCATTTCAGCTGCTTGTATCCGGAATCTCATTCTTTTGGTCATTACCCAAAGCTCATCACCATAGGTGAGGGTAGGAACTTAGATTGACTGGTAAATCGACAGCTTTGCCTTAGAGCTAAGCTCCCTCTTCACCACAACAGACTGGTACAATGTCTGCATCACTGCAGATGCATCAGATGCAGTAATGTAGTGATCCATCTGTCAATCTCTCGCTCCATTCTCCCCTCACTCGTGAATAAGACCCCGAGATACTTAAACTCCTCCACTTGGGGCAGGAGCTTGTCCCCACCCGGAGAGGACAGTCCACCCTTTTCCGGCTAAGGACCATGGACTCGGACTTGGAGGTACTGATTCTCATCCCAGCCGCTTCACACTCAGCAGCAAACCGTCCCAGTAAGACCTGTAGATCATTGCTGGATGAAGCCAACAGGACAATATCATCTGCAAACAGCAGAGATGAGATCCTGTAGTCACCAAGCATGACACCCTCCATTCCCTGGCTGCACCTAGAAATCTTGTCCATAAAAATTATGAACATGATTGGTGACAAAGGGTAGCCCTAGCGGAGTTCAACTCTCAATGGGAATGAGTCCAACCGAGTGTTGGTAATACGAAACACACTCTCACAACAGTCATTACAGACCGGACAGCTCAAAACAACAAGCCCGATACCCCATATTCCCATCGCACCTGCCACACACACACAAAAAATTACAAGGCATGCGGTTGAATGCCTTCTCAAAGTCCACAAAACACATGTTTACTAGTTAGGCAAACTCCCACAAACCCCCGAGGATTCTTGAGAGGGTTAAGAGTTGGTCTGATGTGCTACGGCCAGGCCAAAAACCACATTGCTTGTCCTGAAGCCAAGGTTCGACCAGTGGCCGGACTCTCCTCTCCAGTACCTTGGCATAGATCTTCCCAAGGAGGTTGAGGAGTGTGATCCCTCTAAAGTTGGAACACACCCTCCGGTCCCCCATCTTGAAGAGAGGAACCACCACTCTGGTTTGCCATGCTAAAGGCACTGTCCTCAACCTCCACGCAATGTTGCAGAGGCATGTCAACCATGACAGCCCTACAACATCTAGGGCCTTGAGGTGCTCAGGGCAAATCTCATCCACCCCTGGGACCCAGCCACCGAAGAGTTTTTTAACCACTTCGGCAACCTCAGCCCTTGTGATGGGCGAGTCGTCCACCTCTTCCACAAGCCATGCTTCTTCTGTGGAAGGCATGTCAGTGAGATTGAGGAGATTCTTGAAGTATTCTTTCCACCACCCGATGATATCCCCAGTCAAAGTCAGCAGCGCCCCATCCACACCATACACAGTGTGGACAGGGAGCTGCTTTCCCCTCCTGAGTCGCAGGACAGTTTGTCAGAATCTCTTCGAAGCTGACCGTAAGTCTTGTTCCATGGCCTCACCAAACTCCTCCCATACCCGGGTTTTTGCTTCAGCAACCACCCGAGCTGCACTCCGCTTGGCCTGCTGGTACACCTCAGCTGCTTCGGGAGTTCCACAAGCCAACCAAGCTTGAGTTGTTCAGCTTGATGGCCCCCCTCACCACTGGTGTCCACCACTTGGTTTGGGGGTTGCCACCACGAGATGCACCAATAACTTGCACCCGCAGCTCTGGTGGCCAGGTTTCTGCCCATGGGACCCGGCCGGGCTCAGCCCGAAGGAGTTACATGGGTCCGCCCTCCAGTGGGCTCACCACCTGCAGGAGGGACCATGGGGTCCAGTGCTATGTGGATCAGGTGGCAGTCAAAGGCAGAGACCTTGGCGGTCTGATCCCAAGCTTCCTAAACTGGCTTTTGGGACGTGGAATGTCCCCACTCTGGTGGGGAAGAAGCCTGAGCTGGTGCATGAGGTTGAGAGATATCGGCTAGATATAGCCGGGCTCACCTCAACACACAGCTCTGGTTCCAGACCCAGTCTCCTGGAGAGGGGCTGGAGCGACAATGTAATAAAGCTTTCACCTCCCTCATAATTAATAGCATAGAAAGGAAAGAAGAAAAACTGATTAGTGAAGAGGTTTTTAATTTTTATACATCTACATTCTCTCTTACAGACTTGGTTACTTTTTTGATAAAGTTAAAGATTTTATTCCTAAAATTGACAACGGGTTTAAAAAATTTGCAACTCATCCATCACAATTGAAGAATTGGATAAACTGGTTCTAAAATTATCACTCAACAAATCGTCAGGGTCAGATGGACTCACAGCAGAGTTTTATAAGTTTTTCTGGAAAGATCTTAGATTTTGTTTGATGCCATCCAAGAATATATTGAGAAGAAGGAACTAATGCCGACAATGAAGGAGGGTGTGATAACTCTTAAACCAAAACAGGGTAAAGACGAGAGATTCTTGGACAATCTATGGCCTATCACTTTATTGAACTGTGATTATAAGCTTCTGTCAGGCTGTATTGCAGCAAGAATGAAAGAGGGGCTTGTGATGTTGGGTTAGGGTGCCTTTATTATGAGGTGCGGTGTAGTGGCTGCCACTTCCTCTTCCGCCACTGCACCACCCTATAAATACCAGGGGGCATCCATTTTAGGGCCTCTTAACCGATACCCCTGCCTGGTGACTGTTGCATGTCCAACCTTTTAATAAAGCTGAGTTTGACCGTTCACCTGGCCTCATCCTTGTACCAAGGTATTTACAGACATAACATTTTGGTAACAAGGACAAACTATGAAAGCACGTATCACATCACTTCGCCCCGTCCTGGAGCTCCCAGGCGAGCCGTCTGTGCCTTGGTCAAGGTGGTTCACGGCTTTCCGGAACTACATCATCGCGCTCGACCTGGGTGAGCGAGATAAACTAAGAGCACGTGCACTCCTGGTGCATAATTTAGGGATCGAGGGCCAGCGTATCCTATGTACACTTGGGGCTATGGACTCGTTTGAGGATGTAGTCGAACTGCTGGCGTGCCATTTTCACATCCTGGATAGTGTGATTGTCTGAAGGATTAGGTTCTGGCAGCAACACCAGCGGGTGGGTGAGCCAGTCCGCCAGTTTGTCACCGACCTGAGGCAGCTGGCTAGCAAGTGTCGTTTTGGGCCATTGGAGGAAGAAATGGTACGTGACCAGCTGGTGGAGCACATGAACAGCTCTGCTTTATAAGCTAGGATACTCACGGCGCCATATGACTTAATGTTAGCTAGCTAGATTGAGACCGCGGACAACCTAACTTCGGAGCTAAATTGGCACCAGTCACAGCGGCAGCCATAGCCTTCCACCGCAGCATTAACGGACCCGGATAGTGAGGATAGCATGGATGACGATGTGATAGAAGCCAATGCTACCAGCCGAAGGTCTGCCCCAGGAAAACCCCTGTGCATGGGTTATGGGTCCACGAAGCACCAATATAAGGCTAGGGACTGCCTGGCTAGAGGGAAGCATTGTGGCAAGTGTGGATGCTTGAACCATTATGCCAGAGTGTGCCGTGTGTCTGAGCCAGAGAGCCCACGGAAGAAATCACTCCGCCCCCCCCCAACAACTATCCACATGGTGTCCCTGAGAACCAACGGGTACACGTCTTGCAGAGTAACACTGGATGGCATGGATGTGCCACTGCTGCTCGACACAGAGGCAGAGGGATCACTGCTGAATTGGGCCACGGTGAGGAAGTTTTTCCTCCACTACAGGATAAGAGGCAGCCCAGCACCGCTTTATGGTTATGGAGGTGGCAGGCTGTGCACGGTTGGAATGTTGGAGTTAACAGTTCGGTACATGTCGGCAGTGATGGCTGATTTCACGTTCCACATCATGGCCAGAGGTGACAACATCATGGGCTGTGACCTGTTTTACGGACTGGGTTTCACCATCAAAGACGACACTGGGAGAGAATGGTTGGGTTGTGGCCAATGGAACCCCCTGGTTCCGGTGGTGGAGGATGACATTGTGTGGGACGAAAATCTACCGGACATCACAGCGGTCAAGCAGGAGCAGCCTCACTCAAGTTCGACACAGGAGGGTCTCAGTGCTGGCGCTTGGGGAATGGTAGGAGAGGGTACCGAGCGTGGCGGCAAGTCGCCTGCATCAACGAGTGACACCAACGTGCTAGCCCCAGATTCCTCCAGAGCTTGGCCGCAGAGGGCTGGAGGATCTGCAGCTACCATGGCGACCGCCGCAATGACTTTAGAAGACGTCGGGGCCAGACCAACAGGCACGGAGAAAATGCGTGCCAAACAGCACCATTACAGGTCGAGCAGAGCCCCTCCTAGAGTTATGGAGTTGGTCCGGGCTCAAGGAGAGAAATGTCCACAGTGGGTACGAGTCAAGCAATAGCCAGCAGAACACCAAAGACACCTGCGCATCGTGGCTAAGCGGGGCGCAGCTTACTTCAAACTATCAGATGGATCGAGGAGGCATGCCAACGAGCTGCAGCATGTCCGGAAAGAGGCTTCTGGTGGTGGGTCTGGACGAGAGAGGCAGTCGGTGGCGATGAGAAGAGGCTCTTTCATCCATGAGGTCAGCTGCGACCCTGGGGGCATTCTGCTTCCAGGGGCGGGTTTGCTGAGGGGCTGCCCTGGGCCCCCACTAGCTGGTTCTACCCTTTTCTGCCAGAAGGACAGTAGTGGAAATGTAATAAATAGTTCTATTGTTCATATGTTTATGCAAGTATAAAAAAATGTTATTGTTCTGGGCATTGTGTTAGTTTAGGAACACAGCAGTACTTTATGCTATAAATGG
The DNA here is from genome assembly GCA_020510985.1 of Pholidichthys leucotaenia. Classification (NCBI taxonomy): domain Eukaryota; kingdom Metazoa; phylum Chordata; class Actinopteri; order Cichliformes; family Pholidichthyidae; genus Pholidichthys; species Pholidichthys leucotaenia. Next base: position 200,450,871 of record CM035843.1, on the reverse strand, counting down.
ACGTTGGGCCTAAAAAGGATTAAGCAGAAGAAGATGGATGGATGGATGGGTTTAGACCAACATGTGGCAGAATAATCCACCTTGCCGTGTGGGTTAGGACGGTAGTCCACCCGTCCTCCCTAGATTAGGTTTTGTTGTGTGAATATGGTAGGCCAGTTAGTAATTTCAATTTAGTTTTCTTAGTGCATGATTCGGGTCCTAGATTGGGGAAGGTCTTAATTGTGTGTGTGTTTTTGGACTTTCTACAGGATGGGGGAAATGTGATGTTGGGCTTGGGTGCCTTTATTGTGAAGTGAGGTGTAGTGGCGGCCACTTCCTCTTCCGCCACTGCACCACCATATAAATACCAGGGGGCATCCATTTTAGGGCCTCTTGGCCGATGCCCCTGCCTGGTGGCTGTTGTGTGTCCAACCTTTAAATAAAGCTGAGTTTGACTGTTCACCTGGTCTCATCCTTGTACCAAGGTATTTACAGACATACAGTAACAGAACTGTCTCAGATAATTGCAGACACACAATCTGGTTTTCTGCAGGGACGACTTATTCAAAACAACATTAGATTGGTTTTAGATTTGATGTACTATGGTCATTTATTTCTGAAAACAGGTTTCATTGTATTTTTAGATTTCTATAAGCATTCGATTCAGTTGAACAACCATTTATATTGGAAACACTTCATCATTTTGGTTTTGGTCAGTACTTTATTGATCTCATTTACTTATACAATGACATCAACAGTTGTTGTACTTGTTCAAGATTCAACGTGCACAGGGGTATAAGGCAAGATTGTAGCATTTCGCCTTTGTCATTTATTTTAGTGGGAGAATTATTGATAATTACAATTTAAACAAGTGAAATGGAAGGATTTGATATTGCAGGGACACGTTTACTTATCAGTCAGTTTGCGGACGATACAACCTTGTTCTTTAAAAGATAAAAGTGAGCTTCCTTTTGTCTTAACATGCATTAATCAGTTCTCCAAAGCTGCAGGCTACCTAAAATATTAATAATGACATAACGCACGGCTCAGGAGACACGCACACACAGGCTTAGAGTAGTTCAAAGAGTTTATTAACAGCAGGGGTGAATGAGTGTGTGTCTGCGGGATGCAGATGTGTTGGTGGTGGCGTCTGCTTCAGGCACAGAGGCAGATGACCGTTCGGCCGAGCAACCCTATGGAGAGAGCACAGGGAGAGGGTGACGGGCATACACCAACACAGGATGAATTATGGCAAGAGAAGATCTTACTTGAGTTGTCAGGATAGCTGGCACAGCAAGGGGAACGTAGCCCGGGAGACAGCCACCTGGAGAGCTCCGTGCAGCAGCGAAGGATGGGCGATGGAACGGAGAAGTCCGCCGCCGGGGAATCCACCTGTGCACAGGGGAACAGACTGGAAAAAGAGGTAAGGGTTTTTATCCAGAATAGCGATGCTGAAGAAAGGTATGCTCACGGCGGTGAGGGAACGAAGTCTGACGGCTTCAGGCCGAGCCTCCGGGCGAGGCGGCTTTTATCCCTCGCCGCTGATGAGGATCAGGTGTGTGAGCAGGTGGCGCCGCTGATGAATGGCGCGGCGTGACAGTACTCCCCCCTCTAGCAGCGCCTCCTGGCGATGGCTTATCCGGGTGCGCTCGGTGGAAGTCCGCGATGAGCGATGGGTCCAACACAAACGACGGGGGCACCCATTGTCGATGCTCGGGCCCATAGCCCTCCCAGTCCACCAAGTATTGCAACCCACGACCCCGGCGCCGGGAGTCCAGGATGGAGGAGACGGACCAGGCCGGGTGGCCACCAATCATCCGGGGCGCGGGTTGCGCTGCAGGAGGAGGGCAAAGGGGGTCGGTGACTGCCAGCTTCACCTTTGACACGTGGAAGGTGGAATGGATGCGGAGGGAGGGGGGAATAGCCACGCGCACAGCCACCGGGTTGATGATCCGGGTGATGGGGAAGGGACCCATGAAGCGCTGTGCCAGCTTCCTCCTCTCGCCTTTTAGGGTGACGTCCTGGGTGGAAACGTAGACAAGTTGCCCAACTCTGTACGCCGGGGCAGGTCTTCTACGCCGATCCGCCACGGTCTTGTTGCGCTCCGCTGTGCGTAAAAGCGCATGACGCGCGGCGGCCCAGGTGGAGCGGAACTGCCTCACGTGCGCCCTAACTGACGGAACAGTTACCTCGCTCTCCTGCGCTGGGAGCAGCGGGGGGTCGTAACCCAGGGACGCCTTGAAGGGGGACATCCCCGTTGCAGAAGAGCGGGCGGTGTTGTGGGCGTACTCCACCCAGGCGAGATGGTTGCTCCACGATGTCGGCTTGGATCTTGCAACACAGCGGAGCGCAGCCTCCAGCTCCTGATTGGTTCTCTCACACTGCCCGTTAGACTGGGGGTGATGGCCGGAGGAGAGGCTCACCTTGGCTCCGATGGCGTTGCAAAAGGATCTCCAAACCTCGGATGAAAATTGGGGACCCTGGTCCGAGACCACGTCCACCGGGATCCCATGCAGCCTGACCACGTGTTGGACGAGGAAGCCCGCCGTCTCCAGGGCGGTAGGGAGACCTCGCAGGGGGACGAAGTGTGCTGCCTTGGAGAAACGGTCCACGATGGTCAGGATGGTGTCGAATGAGTTGGAAACTGGGAGCCCGGTGACGAAATCCAGTGCGATGTGCGACCATGGCCTGCCAGGGACGGGCAGAGGCTGGAGCAGACCCGCTGGAGGGGCGTTTCCCGATTTACTGGTGGCACAAATTGGACAAGCCCGGGCGTAGCGGGCTGCATCCCTCCGCAGGCCCGGCCACCAAAAGGACCGTTGGAGGAGGCTGATCATCCGAGAGGTGCCGGGATGACAGGTGAGCCGGGAGGTGTGGAGCCAGTGGATGACCTCTCCTCGGACCGCAGACGGAACGAACAGTCTTCCCTCTGGTCCGCCGCCAGGATCAGGTTCCACCTCCTGTGCCTTCCGGATCTTGTCCACAATGTCCCAAGAGATAGTTCCCACGACGCACGACCTGGGCAGGATAGTGTGGGGCGTCTCCTCAGCCCCCACGGGGGTGAACTGTCTAGAGAGGGCGTCAGGCAGGCCGTTCTTGGAGCCTGGCCTGAAGGTGATAGAGAACCGAAACCTGGCGAAGAACAGAGACCAGCGCACCTGGCGGGCATTCAGGCGCTTGGCAGATCGTAGGTACTCTAAATTCTTATGGTCCGTCAGGACCACAAACGGCAGGTCCGCCCCCTCTAGCCAGTGGCGCCACTCCTGTAGGGCGAGCTTAATGGCCAGGAGCTCTCTGTCCCCCACATCATAGTTCCTCTCCGCCGGGGACAGGCGCCGGGAGAAGAAGGCGCACGGTCGTTTGGCGCCATCGTCCGGTGACAGCTGGGATAACACTGCTCCCACTCCCGTGTCCGATGCGTCCACCTCCACAATGCACTGCAGCGCGGGGTCGACCTGGCAAAGGACCCGGGGGGAGGAGAACTCCGCCTTCAGCGCCTTAAAGGCAGCATCGACCTCTTCGGTCCACCGGAACGGAACCTTCGGGGACGTGAGGCGGGTCAGTGGTCCGACGATCCCGCTGAAATTCGGGACAAAACGACGGTAAAAATTGGCGAAGCCAACAAACTGTTGCACCTGCTTCCGAGATGCGGGAGTAGGCCACTCCACCACCGCCTTCACCTTCTCTGGGTCCGGGAGCACCTGGTCTTGGGCGATGATGAATCCCAGGAAGGATGTGGTCCTAGCGTAAAACTCGCACTTCTCAGCCTTCACGTACAGACGATTCTCCAGCAGTCTTTGAAGGACCCGCCTCACATGGACCCGGTGCTCGTCTCTGGACTGAGAGAAGATCAGAATATCGTCCAGGTAGACGAACACGAAGAGGCCGATGAAATCCCGGAGGACGTCATTGATGAGGCGCTGAAAGACGGCAGGAGCGTTGGTCAGCCCGAACGGCATGACGAGGTACTCAAAGTGGCCGTTCGGGGTACGGAAGGCTGTTTTCCATTCATTTCCCTCCCGGATCCGGACGAGGTGGTAAGCGCTGCGGAGATCCAGCTTGGTAAACCAGGTCGCCCCCTGGAGGGAGTGGAAGGCAGTGTCCATGAGGGGCAGGGTGTAACGGTCCCTCTCAGTGATGTCATTAAGTGCTCGGTAGTCAATACAGGGACGGAGGGAACCGTCCTTCTTCCCTACAAAGAAAAACTCCGCCCCCCACGGGTGATGACGATGGGCGGATAATCCCAGCGCTCAGTGATTCCTTCAGGTACGTATTCATAGTCTCCTTCTCCGGCGCCGACAGGCTGTAGAGCCGACCAGATGGCAGGGGGGCCCCCTGGCGGAGATTGATGGCACAGTCATATGGTCGATGCGGGGGAAGAGACATAGCTTTCGACTTGCTGAATACCATACCCAGGTCGTGAAAATCTGGGGGCACCAGTGACAGGTCCGGGGGTGCTGTATCCGCCACAGGAGGAGCCGCGGACGGGGAGCAGGCAGCGGACTGAAGGCAGGTGCCCATGCAGAAGGTACTCCACGCCGACACCCCAGCTGACCTCCAGTCCAGAACAGGATTGTGGAGGCGTAGCCAGGGATACCCCAGGATGACGGGCGACACAGAGTTGGGCAGGACGTAGAAAACCATTTCCTCCCGGTGGTTCCCTGAGATGATGACTGGGACAGGAATGGTTTGATGGGTAACTCTCCCAAGTGAGGCACGGGAGAGATGGACCAGGGAGATGGGGTGTTTGAGCGCCTGACAGCGGATGCCCAATCGGGTTGCCAGGCCTTGTGAAATGAAGCTGCCCTCTGCGCCCGAATCCACCAGTGCGTGGGTGAGGTGCCCAGTGGGATTGTGGCAGAAACGGATGGGCAGCTTTAATTGAGTGAGGGGACTTTGCCGATTGACGTCCGCGAGGCCCCCTACAGTGACTCGCGGACCCCACCGTTTGGCTTCTGTGGGCAAAGCTCTACCGTGTGTTGATTGTCTCCGCAATACATGCAGAGACCCAACTCACGGCGGCGCTGTCTCTCTGCCAAGGAGAGCTTTGCCCAGCCCGTCACTATCGGCTCCGACTCCTCGGGGCACGATGATGGCGGCGTCGCCAGGGGGCGAGCTTGGGGCAGGCGTAGCGGGGCTCCTCGAGGGCGAGAAGCAGACGGCTTCCGTCCTGAGGAGCGCTCGCGCAGCCTGTTGTCCAAGCTGATTGCTAATGAGGTTAGCTCCGCTAACGTTCCGGGGATATCCCGTCCAGCCAGTTCATCCCTCAGATCACTATTGAGGCTGCGGAGAAACAGGCCGCAGAGGGAGCGCTCCTCCCAGCCCAGTTCCTCCGCCGCTACCCGGTATTCGATGGCATAATCCGCGGCCGACCGGCTCCCCTGCTGGAGAGCGAGAAGCCGATCGACCTGGACCGCCTCGGAACGGGAGTGATCAAACACCTCCAGGAAGCGCCTCACGAACTCGGCATAGGTGAGGGTGGCATAACTGGGTCTCGCCATAATAGCGTAGGCCCAAGTTAAAGCGCGCCCCTCCAGGAGGTTCCCTATGTAGCCGATCCGGCTGTGATCTGAGGGAAAGTCTCCGGGCACACGGTCAAACACGGACTCGCACTGCATCACAAACCCCCGCGCTCCGCCGAGCTTTCCGCTAAAGCGGGCGGGGGTCGGAATTGGTGTGAGTCGGGCCGGTGCCACTGGAGCTGGCTGGACGGCCACCGGAACAGCAGGAGCTGCGCCACCCTGAGGAGCCGGGGGTAACGGCTGCTGGGGGTCCAGGCGGTCCAATCGGCCAGTGATAGTTATCAATTGATTTAGGATCACCTGCTGTTGATAAGCTATTTGATCCACTCTAGCCTCGAGAGTGGTAAGCCGGTGTGCGAGCCCGCCGTCCGCCGAGCCGCTCTGCTGAAGCCGTACTGACATAACGCACGGCTCAGGAGACACGCACACACAGGCTTAGAGTAGTTCAAAGAGTTTATTAACAGCAGGGGTGAATGAGTGTGTGTCTGCGGGATGCAGATGTGTTGGTGGTGGCGTCTGCTTCAGGCACAGAGGCAGATGACCGTTCGGCCGAGCAACCCTATGGAGAGAGCACAGGGAGAGGGTGACGGGCATACACCAACACAGGATGAATTATGGCAAGAGAAGATCTTACTTGAGTTGTCAGGATAGCTGGCACAGCAAGGGGAACGTAGCCCGGGAGACAGCCACCTGGAGAGCTCCGTGCAGCAGCGAAGGATGGGCGATGGAACGGAGAAGTCCGCCGCCGGGGAATCCACCTGTGCACAGGGGAGCAGACTGGAAAAAGAGGTAAGGGTTTTTATCCAGAACAGAGATGCTGAAGAAAGGTATGCTCACGACGGTGAGGGAACGAAGTCTGACGGCTTCAGGCCGAGCCTCCGGGCGAGGCGGCTTTTATCCCTCGCCGCTGATGAGGATCAGGTGTGTGAGCAGGTGGCGCCGCTGATGAATGGCGCGGCGTGACAAATAAATGTGAAATATTCTCACATTCTGTACAGCACTGCTAGAGCCAATCTGAGGACAGGCATAAAACTTGCTAAGAATGCCTACACAAGGAAAGTAGAGGGCTTCCTCACATACAACAACCCCCAGCAGATGTGGAGAGGCGCCCAGACCCTCACCAACTATAGGGGCCAGGGCCCCCAACATCAGACAGCAGCCTCACTCTGGCAGAGGAGCTCAACAGCTTCTTTGCCCGATTTGAGCACACCTCCCCCCCAAACTCACCCCCTTCCTCCCCTCACTCCCCCTTCTCTCTTCCCCCTCCCCACTCTCTCTACAGGTGCACGAAGCGAGGAGGCAACTGAGAGCAGTGAACCCCCACAGAGCTGCTGGTCCAGACGGCATCCCAGGAGCGGTGGTCAAAGCATATGCAGACCAGCTGGCAGGGATCCTCACCAAGTTGTTCAACCTCTCCCTGATGCACGTCACCGTCTCCTCCTGCCTCAAGGCCTCCAACATCATCCCCATCCCCAAAAAGTCCACAATTGACAGCCTGAACAACTACAGACCCATAGCACTCGTGTTTGTAGTCATAAAGTGTTTTGAGCGACTGGTGTCCCAGCACATCAGGGACTGTCCTCCCTCCCTCCTCTGACCCCCACCAGTTCGCCTATAGGGAGAACCGGTCTACAGGAGATGACATCGCCACCATTCTCCACAGAGCGCTGAGCCACCTGGAGAACCCAAGGAGGTACGTGAGGATGCTCTTTGTGGACTACAGCTCAGCTTTTAACACCATCATCCCAGACATCCTGATCAATAAATTGCACCTCCTCCAGATCCCTCCCCCTACCTGCTCCTGGATAAAAAAAAAAACTTTCTCACCAACCACCCACAAACAATCAGACTTGGCCCCAACCACTCCTCCACACTGTCTCTTAGCACTGGCTCCGCCCAGGGTGGTGTGCTAAGCCCTCTACTGTACTCCCTGTACACTTCTGACTGTATTCCAACCCACCCAACCACCGTCATTGTGAAGTATGTGGACGACACCACTTTGGTTGGGCTCATCACCGATGACGATGAGAAGGCATACAGGGTGGAGCTAAAGAACCTGCTGCTGTGGTGCCAAGCAAACAACCTGAAACTGAATGTCCCAAAAAATCAAAGAACTCATACTAGACATCAGGAAGAGTAGACAGGATGCCCCCCCCCCCTCCTTCATAAATGGTGACCGTGTGGAAAACGTCCCCGCCTTCAGGTTCCTGGGCACCCACATCTCCTCTGATCTCTCCTGGACTGTCAACACCAAGGCCCTGGTGAAGAAAGCCCACCAGCAGCTGCACGTCCTCCGTGTCCTGAGGAAGAGCAACCTGGACCAGAAGCTGCTGCTGGCCTTCTATCGCTGCTCAGTGGAAAGAGTGCTCACCTACTGTCTGGGTGTGTGGTACACTGGCTCCACGGCCGAGAACAGGAAGGCTGTGCAGAGGGTCATCAACACCGCCCAAAAAATTATTGGCGGCCCTCTGCCCTCCCTGGCAGACATCTCCAGATCCTCCTGTCTCAGAAAGATCAAGGCCATCACAGGATACCCCTCACATCCTGCCCACCACCTGTTTGACCTGCTTCCCTCTGGACAATGGTTCAGATCGATCAGGTCCCACACCTCCAGACTGAGAGTTTCTTCCCCTGGGCCATCCAAACTGCAAACAGTCAGAGGTCCCACCCCTCTCCTTCTGAATTCTTGCATGCACAGAACTGAGGACCTTTCCAGTTATCACAATAACACACCTGTCTTTGCACTCCACACTTTCATGTATATTGACCAATCCATGAAATCACTCCTATGTATATTTTCCATAATCCTTGAGCTATTTTACTCAGTTGTGTGTTCAATTGTGGGTTCTGCACTGTTATGTACATAGTTCCACCTGCGTAGCCACTACTGTACCTGTGTATACAGTGGATATAAAAAGTCTACACACCCCTGTTCAAATGCCAGTTTTTTTGTGATGTAAAAAAATGAGACTAAGATAAATCATTTCAGAACTTTTTTTCCACCATTAATGTGACCTATAACCTGTACAACCCAATTGAAAAAGAAACTGAAATCTGAGGGGAAAAAAAACTTACAATAATCTGCATAAATATACACACCCTGTTATAAATGGGGATGTGGCTGTGTTCAGAATTAACCAATCACATTCAAACTCATGTTGAATGGGAGTCAGCACATACCAGCCACCAATTAAAGTGCCTCTGATTAACTCCAAATAAAGTTCAGCTGTTCTAGTAGGCTTTTCCTGACATTTTTGTAGTCACATCTTACAGCACAAGCCATGGTCCACAGAGAGCTTCCAGAGCATCAGAGGGATCTCATTGTTCAAAGGTATCAGTCAGGAGAAGGGTACAAAAGAATTTCCAAGTCATTAAATATACCATGGAACACAGTGAAGACAGTCATCATCAAGTGGAGAAAATCTGGCACAACAGTGACATTACCAAGAACTTTACGTCCCTCCAAAATTGATGAAAAGACGAGAAGAAAACTGGTCAGGGAGACTGCCAAGAAGCCTACAGCAACTTTGAAGGAGGTGCAGGAATTTCTGGCAAGTACTGGCTGTTTATTACATGGGACAACAATCTCCCATCTAGGGTGGCAGGACGGAAGCCTTATTTTATGAAGAAAAACATCCAAGCCAGGCTACATTTTGCAACAATAGATTGGAAATCTCCCAAATGCATGTGGGAAAATATGTTATGGTCCAATGAAACCAAGGTTGAACTTTTTGGCCATAATTCCAAAAGGTATATTTCACACAAACACAACACTGCTCATCACCAAAAGAACACTATACCTACAGTGAAGCATGGTGGTGGCATCATCATGCTTTGGGGCTGTTCTTCTTCAGCTGGAACTGGGGCCTTAGTCAAGGTGGAGGGAATTATGAACAGTTCCAAATACCAGTCAGTGTTGGCACAAAACCTTCAGGCTTCTGCTAGAAAGCTGAGAGGAACTTCATCTTTCAGCACAACAATGACCCAAGACACACATCCAAATCAACAAAAGAATGGCTTCACCAGAAGAAGATTAAGGTTTTGGAATGGCCCAGCCACAGTCCAGACCTGAATCTAATCGAACATCTGTGGGGTGATCTGAAGAGGGCTGTGCACAGGAGATTCCCTCGCAGGCTGACAGATATGGAGCATTTTTGCAAAGAAGAGTGGGTAAATATTGCCACATCAACATGTGCCATGCTGATAAAATTCCTACCCAAAAAGACTGAGTGCTGTAATAAAAGACAAAGGTGCTGCAATATAGTATTAGTTTAAGGGTGTGCATATTTATGTAAACAGGCTGTTGTAAGATTTTTATTTTTTATTTTTCTCCTCAAAAGATTTCAGTTTGTTTTCCAATTGGGTTGTACAGGTTATAGGTTACATTAATGGTGGAAAAAGATTTGAAATGATATATCTTGGTCTTGTGGGCACCCAGCACACGTGTGGGCACCCGGCACAATGCAGAGTGATAATATTCATGCTCAGCAGGGATTGCATATGAACAGAGAGCCCTAGGGGAACAACCAGAACAATGACTATTGTTATTCATCCCCGGAGTAAGGAGAGGAGTCTGGTGCCAGTTAATCACGCGATTGATATGTATTGTCTGATATGTATATCAATATGTAAATGTGCCATGCATTCTCTCTTGTCTGTATAAAAGAGCTGACTTTACATGCCTCACTAGTACACACACAGCACACAGTGCTGCAGTGTGTCTCATGATGATGGAGGAATAAAACTCTTAAACCTTCAGCTCGCCGTGTCTTGCCAGAACTTATTTTGTTCCTCCACACTGGTGACCCCTGACGAAGAATGGAACACCAGGCGAACACCCCGAAGATGATCCGGACGGGAAGCCTCAGCACGTGTCATGGTGCGACCCTCGCCTGATCTTTTTCCAGCATCATGATCAACACGAGCGAACGAAGGAAGCAGTCTGAACGGGGACAATCATCGATGCCGACTGCGCTGATTTCCATCAAGCTCCCTGACCCTGACTCACCTCTCGACAGCGGACCTTCCGCGCACAGAAGCCACTCGCGCACATCGCAGGGTTACGAGGACAGCGCAACTGCCAGCTATGTGGTCACTGCACCAGGAGCGTGCCACTCACCAGGAACAAACCGGCTCCATAGACTGATACAGCGTCCTCCGCCACTGCACATGCCCGAATTAAACGGCCGATCGCCACCCTCGCAACCTTCAGGGCTGCTTGCACACCTGGAGCAGATGTGCAGCCAGCACACAGGACTTTGTATGAGTTTTCCAGCCACGGCGCACAAGGGGAATTTAGCCGATTGCTTTCCCCGATGACTTTAGGGCTGGTTCCCGCACCTAAAGCCAAACTGCCGAGTCCCTGACACAGCTTCAGTTTATCACAGCCACTACGCATCCTTGGGGAATTTGGCCACTTGCCTTCCCCACATCCTCACTGGACCAAAACACGAGAGAAGTCAGAGATATAATTTTTTCACAGCCGCTGTGGATCTCCGCCACGTTTTACGGGAAAAGTTCCTCAACATCGCGGATCCACACACAATTTTTGCACGGCCCAGACACCTTTGACACCTCGGGCCGGCACTCGCTTACTTCCACCCCCTCAACCTCCTCCTGCACAGAGCTTTTCCCGCACCTCACTCCCAAAGCCGGCCAATCGCCATCTGGTTCCATTACGCACAACTGCACACCGGCCCGTGTGCCCACGATCCACGGCCGTTCAACGTGCTGGAACTTGGAGCGGAGCACACTGCCCTTTCCACCCCTCCCCCGTCCCCTCACAGACTGACATGCCCTCCAACAGTTCTACTGGAGCTGGAGCCAAACGACGGGTGGTGGGGGGGTCACAACCCCTTCTGACCGTTCTGGGGGGAGCGGTGTGGGCACCCAGCACAATGCAAACTGATAATATTCATGCTCAGCAGGGATTGCATACGAACAGAGAGCCCTAGGGGGACAACCAGAACAATAGCTATTGTTATTCATCCCCGGAGTAAGGACAGAAGTCTGGTGCCAGTTAATCACACGATTGATATGTATTGTCTGATATGTATATCAATATGTAAATGTGCCATGCATTCTCTCTTGTCTGTATAAAAGAGCTGACTTTACATGCCTCACTAGTGCACACACAGCACACAGTGCTGCAGTGTGTCTCATGATGATGGAGGAATAAAACTCTTAAACCTTCAGCTCGCCATGTCTCGCCAGAACTTATTTTGTTCCTCCACAGTCTCATTTTTTTACATCACAAAAACCTGGCATTTGAACAGAGGTGTGTAGACTTTTTATATCCACTGTATTTCCATAATCCTGGGCTATTTTTATTTCAGTCATGTGTTTAAGTGTGTGTTCTGTAACTGTGTTTTATCTAATCCTTCTTTCTTACTTTATTGCACAGTAGCCTGGTGGAGCACCCACAGTTTCGTTGTACTGTACAATTGAATCGGTGAATTCCAAAAGGGCCCAAGTCCACACTTTTTCAAAACCCAGATATTACATGTTTAATGAACTTTAAGAGACAAGCTATCTGATTATGTGCAAAAACGTCCCAAGTCAACTTTAATGCATTGACTATTCACAGCATTGTTTATGCATTGAGTGCAAGAGAGACCCAAGTCCAGGACTTGGGCCCTTCCTGCATGGATTAAACTTAAAGTCATAGGTGGCAGCACCAGTCATCCAAGATGGCAGCACCAATGCAACACGAGTTTGACTCAAGTGATGAAGAGGTCAGGCCAAAAAGAAGGCGTAATGAAAAGGAATGGGCCAGAAACAAACAAAAACGATTACGGGCTGAAGGCAAAGAATATGTCAATACCAAAAAAGAAGTGAAACCAGCAAGGAAAACGGGTGTTAACTGCAGGTAAGGGTTCCCACTTATCATGTTGTGTCAATGCAATACCTGTATACTACTAAGTGCTTTGTACATGGTGTGTCTTTTGTACAAAATGAAGTGTGTGATGGCATGCCTGCAGTGGAACTATCAAAACAATAGTTTGAATATAAAGTGATCATAAAAGGTGTTCAAAACATGGCATAATTAAAAAAAAACGTTTTCAACATGTGAGAAATAAATGTTATGCGCTTCTTTTCATATGTTCTTATTGTTTAATTCAAGAAGGGCCCAAATCCAGGGACTTTAGTTTGCCAATCCTCTGAAATTAAAAAAGTGAAATGCGTCATATTATAGCATTTCTAAGCTATGGCCTTGTGCTATATCTGAGTAAAGTATGAACCATCTGGCATAGACTACCTTTGAGATATGCAATTTATTTGATTTCCTGCAAAAACATATTTCTTGGACTTGGGCCCCTTTTGAATTCACCGATTCAATTGTACAATGACAATAAAGCCTATCATATTCTAAAATCGAAATGGCTCAATTTGTTCCTTTAAAATAAGAATTCATTCTGGTTCTGTGTTTCAAATGCTATATTCCAAAAACTTCGTGGAATAGAATTTCTTTTATGCTGCGATTACGAGGGCAGCAAACTGCCAGTGAAACTTGCTGATTTTCATCAAACAGTTCTTAAATATTGCAGCCTATTATACAAACATAACTTCACACCACATCATACCCCAATATGGAATAATTGATGCATTATTTGCAATAGAAGGTTGTTGTTCTAGGGAACCTGGATGGACAGGGGGAGTTGGTCTGTGGCTTAATTTTTAGGTGATTCTGGTAATTTTCTAAGTAGCAAGGATTTTTGTCTTAAATTCAAAGTATGACATAGTGGAATTGTACCTTAGGGGCTGCCGTAGCCTGGTCTGGGTGGGGCGGAGTGATGTCAGGCGGGCTACGGCTGGGAATATAAATATATGCATGTTCACACTGGCTTTTCCCTGCACTGTGTGTTCATATACTCATATATTTATTCCATCCAGCTACAATGCTCTGCACTGTGTGTCTGTGTGTGTGTGTGTGTATATATTTATTTTATAGTAATATGTACATATGTATATTAGCCGCTCTTGCTTGCTTGTTTTTTTCTTGCCTTCTGATTGTTGCTCTGAGTGTTGCTATCCCTGTGCTGTTGCAATCCTGGAATTTCCCCGTTGTGGGACTAATAAAGGCTTATCTTATCTTATCTTATCTTATCTTATAAGTGAACTTGTCTGGAATAAAGAGAATGTTACTTCCAGCTTCCTCGTGACTCTGTTATTTTAGATGTAACATTTTGGCGACGAGGTGTACAATGGCGGCGTGCATAGGCCACATGCCTGTGTTTCTGGAGCACCCAGGTTTGCCAGTAGTGCCATGGCCTCGTTGGAAACAGAGCTTCGAGGCGTTCATGACAGCGGCGGGCCTGGGGTCGGTCAGCGAGGAGAGACGGAGAAGTATTTTAATCCAGCACCTCGACACTGAGGGACAAAGAATTGTTTTCGGGCACTGCTGGGGTGACTCGCTGGAGGAATGTCTGAGGGTCATGGACAACGTATTTGGTAACCCCTCTATGGTCTCAAGGAGTCGGTGGGAATTCTACGAGAGACGGCAATGAGAGGGTGAGTCACTAAGCTCATTTCTATTGGAACTCCTTAGCTTAGCACGTAAGGGCAACGTCGGGCCGGAGGCTTATGAACTTGTTAAGGACAGGTTAGTGCATGGCGCCAGTTGCTCGCAGATAGCGGCTAGGTTGCCACTAGCTGCAGAGCTGATGTCATGGGAGGAGGGGCTGGAGCTGGTAAAGAGAGAAGACTCTGTGGCCCGGTTGGAGCAGGTGGCTAAGGATAGCGAGGGGTCGCCCAAGCGCAGTTTCCCACCGAGCGCAGAGGTTGGCATGCTGGCAGGGCGGCGTAGTGGAAATGGGAAGAGAAAAAAGAAAAAGCGGTCAAAAAAGAGAGTGGCGATGCCGGTGGGACGACCCAGAGGCCCGACTCAGGTCCACGCTGCACGAATGGGGAAAGGCCCACTGAAGTGGTAGGTCCTCCAACTGGACGGAGTCAACGTGCCGCTCGTGGTGGATTCAGGGGCTGGGAAATCCATCCTGAGTCTACCAACACTGCGGCGGCTGTTCCCCGCGAAGCAAATTAATGGTGGCGCGGTGACACTTTTTGGCTACGCCCACACGGAGATCGAAATGGTGGGCACAGCAGACTTCGAAGTGACCTGTGGGTCGAAGAGGGTCCCTAGCTTTACTTTTCAAGTAGCACATCAGGGAACCGATCTGCTGGGGGTTGATCTGTTGGGACAGTTGGGTTTCTCCATAATGGACCCTGGAGGTTTGCGGATGCTGTCTGTGGGTTTGGACTGGTGCCTCCGCTGGCCGAAACTATTTGAAGGCTTGGGCTGCATTGACACATTTCATCATCGGCCTCTGGTGAATGAGAACATCACACCGAAGATACAGCCTTTGAGGTGCCTTCCACTGGCGCTGTGGGCTGAGGTGTCGGCGGAGTTAAACAGACAGCTGGAGTCGAGAGTCATCGAGAGAGCGGACGCTTCCCCATGGATCTCCAATCTAGTGGTGGCGAAAAAGAAGGGTGGGGGCATCAGACCTTGCATCAACCTCAGGGCAGTGAATAAGGCAGTTATCCCGGAGAAGTATCCACTGCCCACTATGGAGGAACTCATGGCGACGTTCAGCAGGGCGAAGATATTCTCGAAACTGGATCTGCGGCAAGGTTACCTGCAGGTGCCGCTACACCCAGACAGCAGGAATCTGACGGCCTTTGTGACCCACATGGAGATGTTCCGTTATACCAGGATGCCTTTTGGGCTGAGCTCGGTGTCGAGTTGCTTCCAAAAGGTTATGGCTACCATACTAGCCGGCCTAAAGGGGGTGGTCGTGTACCTAGATGACATTGTGGTGCATGGGGCGTCGAGTGAAGAACACGATGAGAGGTTGGAAAAGGTCCTGGAGACGCTGCAAGAGCTCACCGTGCACCATGGGCTGCACGGTGGCGCAGTGGTTTAGCACTGTGGCAGCACAGTTTACCCTCGGCCGGGGGATTGCAGGGATCATGAGATCGTGGGTTTGATCCCAGCCCCCGACCAACAGTGAGCTGTGTGGAGTTTGCATGTTCTCCCCGTGTTGCGTGGGTTTACTCCGGGATTTCTCCGGTTTCCTCCCGCATACCAAAACATGTAGGTTTAGGGCGCTCGCGCACGCAGCGACCAGCAGCCGGTGGCTTGTCACCAGACTGCAAACCAAATCTACCTACGGGTACAAATAAGTAACAAAAAAAAAAAAAAAAAAGAACACGGGGTCACGCTGAACGGCGACAAATTTGTCCTGGCGGTGGAGGCAGTGGACTTTGTGGGATTCCGGCTGTTGGGAGATGGGTTGAAACCATTGTTTCGAACGTAGAGGCGGTGGTCCACCTCGCGGACCCCTCCTTGCCGGCTGAGATCTCATCATTCCTGGGTATGGTGAACTTTTGTGGACGGTTTATTCCCCGGTACTCTGAGACAATTAAGCCACTCAGGGCACTGCTAAAACAGGACGCACCTTGGCTCTGGACTCTGGCCTGCTCAGCGGCAGTGGAAAAGCTAATGCAGCAGCTCACCTCGCCTCTGGTCTTGGCTCATTTTGACCCGGACTGCCCTACGATTGTGACCTGTGACGCATCTGGCTCCGCCCTGGGGGCAGTGATGTCACAGTTGCAGGATGGTACAAAGCGTCCGGTTGCTTTTGCGTCAAGATCTCTGTTGGAGGCTGACAGAAAGTACGCTGTCGGCGAGAGGGAGGCGCTGGCCTGTGTCTGGGCCTGTGAGAGGTGGCATATGTACTTCTATGCCCAACGCTTCATGTTGAGAATGGATCATCGAGTACTGACAACTTTGCTGGAGACTTCGTGATCGGGCCACAGGCCACTAAGCATCCACAGGTGGTCTGAGAGACTGAGGGCTTACAATTTTGAGATGAAATACACTCCGGGCAAGGACAACGTTGTAGCAGACCTTCTGTCTAGGGCCCCAACATGTGCTTTAGTACCAGATGTGGGGGCTGTGGACTCAGTCAAGACGGAATTGGTCCACACCCTGCATGGGGCACTCCGGGACATTGTGTCTCCTCGGGAACTTAGAGAAGTTTCAGAGAACGACCAGGTGATGAGAAGATTGCGCACAGCGATCAGGGAGGGCTGGCTGGCAGGAGCGTTGGGAGAGCTGGCCCCGTTTCATTGGTTTAGGGACAAGCTTAGCTGCTGGGACGAGATGTGGGTGGCCAGGGGACATTGTGCCATAACCCCAGTGGCTCTGAGAGGGTGAGTGCTCGACATGCTACATGAGGGTCATCTTGGGGGGGTGAAGGTCAAACAACGTGGCAGGGATTCAGTTTGGTGGCCGGGGATTGACAAGGACATTGAGGCCATGATCAAGAACCGTGTTCCGTGCTTGGAGAGTAGGAAGACTGGGAGACCTCCACTGCCTCCCCTACAGCCAGTCACGTACCCTGCTGGACCCTAGGAGCACATTGAACTGGATATCTGCGGTGAACTGCATGCAGCCCCAATGAGTAGCAGGTTCCTGGTGGTGGTGTATGACCTGTTTTCTAAATGGCCGGAGGTACTTCTGACTGGCTTGGCGACAACTGTGGTGATCACGGGTTACCTGTCATCGTTGTTTGCCAGATGGAGGACTCCTACTTAAGTCACCACTGACAATGGCCCGCAGTTCATTTTGGGGACTTTTGAGGGTTTCTTGAGAGCCAGAGGGGTTGATCACATTAGGACAGTGGTGTATCACCCACAGGCTAACCGGGGGGGGGGGGGGTGACAGAATTAACAGAACGCTTAAGAATGGTCTGAGGGCTCGCTTGGCGGATGGATTTATGTTTGCCGATGCACTGCACAACACCCTGCTCCATTATAGGGCATCGTGCACGCCACAACAGGTCGCTCTCCTGCGCCTCTGATGCTGGAACGGGAGTTGCCACTTCCGGTGAGACAACTGGGGCTGGCACAAAGGGAGTGCAGTGAGGACTCGGGGGCACTAAGGTGCCAGGTCACGGAACGTCAACAGAGGATGAAGGACTTATTTGACAGGAAACATCAAGCAAGAGGGCATAGCCTGGAAGTAGCGGATAGGGTCTGAATAATGCACCCTATCTGCACCCTCAAGCTTCAACCGCTGTGGGTTGGGCCGTGTACAATTGTGAGACGAAGAGGACTGGACACTTTCAAACTGGACGATTGGTCCCAATGGCACGCAAGTAGGCTACTGAGGTCCCCACCGGGAGTGGCAAGTGACCCCGCCTTGGACAATTTGAGTGGCACTTGGGACTGGAGGGGTCAGACGGAAGTCGACCCTCAGCCGGAGCTGACGGTGCCGGTGGTGGAGCGTCCCCGCAAGGGCCGCCCGGTTAGAGAGCGTCGGCAACCCAAGTACTTGGATGATTTTGTTACCAGTGTGACTGAGACGACTCTGCCATGTAAAGTCTAGACTGAGGGTTTGACTTGGTCGGACTCGTTGTTCTGATGTATATAGTTGTTTTCTGCTTGCATATTTTGTTAGTGTTCTTGATTTTTCCAAGGGGGGGGGGTATGACATAGTGGAATTGTACCTTAGGGGCTGCCATAGCCTGGTCTGGGCGGGGTGGAGTGATGTCAGGCAGGCTACGGCTGGGAATATTGTGGTGGACACCTGACACAGCAGGTGGACATTCTCTCACACCCAGAACCAGGAAGAGGGGCTGAACAATGGACTGAGGGGGGTAGCCCCCCCAGTGGGGTAATTAGACCAGACTAGGAGGTGCCTTCGCCTCCTGCTGCTCCATGCCGTAGGATGTACTGTAGCACAGGGAGGTGAATGTTTGTGATGAAGGTAGTATGTGTTATGATAATCTCGCCACACATTGCCTTTGAATGTAACGTGTTATGATAATCATGCCACACATTGCCTTTGTTCAGACCCATGCATTATGCGCCAGCCCCAGTCTCTATGCAAGGTAATATGGTCTAATAATGGTCTTTGTGACTAGAAAAGCGCTATATAAGTGCAGGTTAGTTAGTTAGTTAGTTAATAAAGTTATATAAGGAGAATGCAGGGAGACTGGGGAGGCTTCTTCTATGCTCTTCTACAGACACCCGGCCCCAGCGCCTACACTGGGGTCCATAGCCTGTACATATGTTAGAGGGTCAATAAAGAATCTGTGTCGACCTACGCTTGTGCCTCACCTCCACATCCTTCCCTTTTACCCTCTACATTGGTGACCTGACGTGAGATGGACTGTCTCTCCCTTTCGCTGTGCTGTGGACTCCCTTTTCTCCACATTGGTGACCTGACGTGAGATGACCGTCTACTCCCTTTCACCGCACTGTGGACTCCGGAGACCAGGGATCGCCTGCATCCTTCTCATCCACGCTGGATCAGAGAGTGCGGTGTGGGACCGAGACACGCGAGGATCAGAGAGACGAGCACCACATAGAAACAGCCTGAAAGTGGAAGATCAATGCCATCTGCATTGATTCTCATCAAACTCCCCAACCCTGATTCACCTCCCGACAGCGGAGTTTCGGCGCACAGAAGCCCCATGCGCACACCACAGGATTACAAGGACAGCGCAAGTTACAGCTATGTGGTCACTGCACCAGAGCACGCGCCTCGCACCAGGGACAAACCGGCTCCAAAGACTTATACATCGTCCTCAGCCGCTGCACATTCCCGGGGAACATGGCCGATCGCCATCTTCGGATACTTTAGGCTTCGCGCATTGCACCTAAAGCAGCTGGGCCACCTCACCCACAGGACATGTATTTGTTTCTCAGCCACTGCGCATCAACAGTAAAAACGCCGATTGCTTTCCCCGGAAACTTTAGGACTGCCCCCACACCTAAAGCAAGATCGCCAGTTTCCCTGACACAGCTTAGTGTTTTCACACTTAAAAAAACTTAGCTAAGTTTTTTCACAGCCCCTACACATCCTCGGGGAATTGGGCCGATCGCCTTCCCCACATCCTTGTAGGACCGGGCCCTCACAAGGAGTCAGAGACTTAATTTTTTCACAGCCGCTGCGGATCACTAGAGGGTTCACCGGAAAAGTTCCTCACCCGAGGCTGATCTGCATGCAATTTTTGCGCGGCCCAGATGCTTTTAACGTCCTGGGCTGGCACTCCATTGTTTCTCCCACCTCCCCCTCATCCTCCACATCATTCTTCCCGCACCTCCGTCCCTAAAGCCTCCCGATTTTGTTCCATTACGCACGACATGCACCGGACCCTGTGCGCCACGCACCACGGCTGTCACGTGTTGGAACTTGGAGCGGAGCAGAAAGTGCTTTTCACCCCTCCCCCTTTCCCCCCCACAGACTGACATGCCCTCTGACACACTTCACCAGCAGGACAGTTCGACCGGAGCGGCAAACCCCCGCTGCAGACACCAGGGGCACCGTCTTGAGCCCAAAGGACCAGGGGGTCACAGCCCCTTCTGGGTGTTTGGGGGGGGGGCCTGTGTGGTGGACACCTGACACAGCGGGTGGACATTCTCTCACACCCAGAACCAGGAAGAGGGGCTGAACAATGGACTGAGGGGGGGTAGCCCTCCAGTGGGGTCATTAGACCAGACTAGGAGGCGCCTTCGCCCCCTGCTGCTCCATGCTGTAGGATGTAGCGCAGAGAGGCGAATGTATGTGATGAAGGTAGCATGTGTTATGATCATCTCGCCACACATTGCCTTTGTATGTAACGTTTTATGATAATCGTGCCACACATTTCTTTTGTTCAGACCCATGCATTATGTGCCATCCCCAGTCTCTATGCAAGGCAGTAAAGTCAACCTACACTCGTGCCTCACCTCCACATCCTACCCTTTTACCCTCTACAATATAAATATACCGTAAGTGAACTTGTCTGGAATATGATTTAAATGCAAA
The DNA here is from genome assembly GCA_020510985.1 of Pholidichthys leucotaenia. Taxonomy (NCBI): domain Eukaryota; kingdom Metazoa; phylum Chordata; class Actinopteri; order Cichliformes; family Pholidichthyidae; genus Pholidichthys; species Pholidichthys leucotaenia. Next base: position 200,430,552 of record CM035843.1, on the reverse strand, counting down.
ATGATTTATTCCGTTTCTTCAATCTGGTAACAATTCAGATCAGAACTTTACTGTTTACATGGATCCTGAAAAAGCTGATCCGATTAGGACGTACGTTTCCATGTGTCACACGTTTGAACGGAATAAATCATTTTGACATTTCAACATTCCAAAAATAGTAGAAGAAGAAGCAACTTCCGGTGTTAGCAAGCCCCGCTTCGTGTCTTTCTCTTTTTGAAATGGACTGTGGTATATATGACTCTTATATCCCATATCTACATATGTTAGAACAAGTGGAAATGTTTTGTGACAGCATATGTAAGGAACTTCACACCTGGAAAGGACAAAGGATCTCCCCCGCCGGGTTAAAGTCAATGGACCTCCCAAGACGCGGCGGCGGAGATGGACTTGACACCTTTACCCCCTAAGGCGAGAGGAGGAGTTCCCATCACCTCCCAAGACAAGGAGAGGAGATAGCAGAACAATGGGGGGGTTAAGATAACGGGGGGATGTCAGCTTTTTCAATGTGTGGCTCTATGTGTGCTTGTATTTAACCAGCGAGCGGAGCAGAGATCACTCTCTTGCCTTCTGCCAAGCTCTACACCTGATGAGACTCGATAGAAGAGCTATTCATTAAAAACCCTGTTTTTAATACAAAAATCGCCTCGTTATTTCAGCTCCTCTACACTGGTGACCTTGACGCGAGAATATGGACCGGAGGCGTTCTTCAAGCTGCTCATCCATGGTGACTCGGGCATACGCCAGCGACGACGCAGACGAGGGAACAAGCAGACAGCTTTTCCCCACGGCAGAGGGCACTGAGAGAGCTCAACCGAGCTCCAGCACCGCCGTGAGTGCCGAGGCAAGGCACTCTCACCCGGCGGGCACAACAGTGATGGTGTGCACGAACGCCGTTGCTGTCAACCTGCCAGACTTCTGGCGAGAAGACCCCGCCTCTTGGTTTCAGCAAGCTGAAGCCCAGTTTATACTGGTGGGCATCACAGCAGACGATATTAAGTTTTACCATATCGTCTCCAAACTCGACTCCGCCACTTCGAAGTGTGTGCGGAGCTTGGTCCGGCGACCACCAGCCCGGGACAAATATGAGACACTCAAGGCGACCATCGTGGCGAATTATGTCCCGTCAGCGGAGGAAAGAGCCGAGAGGATCCTGGCGGTCTACGGCCACAGAGGGAGCAATCCGAGGACCCTCATGGAGGATTTGCTACAACTCAAGGAGGAGGATAATGATAATTTCCTTTTCCAATTCATTTTCCTCAGCACGCTACCACCGCAGTTGAGAGGAACACTCGCCAGTATGAAGTGCAATAATCATCAGGATTTCCGCACACTGGCCAACGAGGCTTACCGGCTCGTCAACGCCTGCAGAGAACGGACACTCACAGCGGCATCTGCAGATCTGAAAACTGACATCCTGAGCCTTGGAGAGACTCAACCCACGGTGACAGCGGCGCGGCCCAAGCGCAACGAGCAGAACGACGTCTGCTATTATCACCACCGCTTCGCAGAGAAAGCCCGCAAATGCGTTCCCCCCTGCAAGTTTACGATATTGTGGAAACGCCAAAGCCGAGGGCCATTAACAGCAGCGGTTCTCGGCGAGAAGAATAAGCTGTTATACGTGACGGATGGATACACAGGCAAGCAGTTCCTCATCGACACGGGAGCTCAGCTGAGTTTCGTCATGCCCTCCCACGCAGATGGAACCATGGGCACCCGGGGCAACGGAGCAGTGGCAGCCAACGGCTCTGACATCGACACATTCGGGGAAAAGAGCCTGCACCTCCTCATCCACGGCCGCAGCTACAGATGGACATTTGTTGTAGCAGCGGTGAGCTTTAACTTGTTAGGCGCAGATTTTCTGTGTGCACACGGGTTATTAGTGGATCTTGCAAATAGGCGCCTGGTTAATGCACTATCTTTTGCTTCTATTCCATGTTCAGCTCGAGTTTCCCCACCACCTGTGCAGGCCAACGTCACCACAGCGGGAGGTAAGTTTGAACAACTCCTCACCCAATTTCCAGCACTCACAACCCCCAAATTCTCAGCCACTGTAGCCAAACACGGGGTTAAAACACTTCATTCCGACAACAGGACCTCCTGTTTTTGCCAAAGCTCGCCGCTTAGACGCGACCAAGCTCAACATAGCAAAGGATGAATTTGCAGCTCTCGAAAAATTGGGCATTGTTAGACGCTCGAAGAGCCCCTGGGCTTCACCACTTCACATGGTTCCGAAATCCGACGGTTCTTGGAGACCATGCGGAGATTACCGCAGGCTAAACAACGCTACAGCGCATGACCGCTACCCCATTCCTCACATTCAGGATTTCTCACTACATTTAGCGGGTGCGCGCATTTTTTCAAAAATAGACTTAGTCCGCGGTTATCACCAAGTCCCAGTCCGAGCTGAAGATATTCCTAAAACAGTGGTTATAACCCCTTTCGGCCTTTTTGAATTCCTAAGAATGCCGTTCGGCCTCAAAGGCGCTGCTCAAACTTTTCAACGGATGATGGACGCAGTCCTGCGCGACCTACCCTTTGTTTTTGTGTACCTCGATGACATGCTGGTAGCCAGCTCATCCGAGGAAGAACACGAGCAGAACCTCACTACCATTTTTCAGAGGCTGGAAGAGCACGGACTTATAATCAATCCAGCCAAATGCAAATTCGGCGTATCGCAAATTGATTTTTTGGGACATAGGGTCTCCCCGACAGGGGCATTTCCGCTTCCAGACAAAGTTCGTGGGATAGAAGGTTTTCCACGGCCTCAAACGGTTAAATCGCTACAGGAATTTTTGGGGATGGTTAATTTTTACAACCGTTTCCTCCCCCACGCAGCTCAGCTCATGCAACCCCTATATGACGCGCTCAGAAAAAAGAAGGCTTCCAACGCGGTCGAATGGACCCCGGAGCGCGAACGCGCTTTCGCGGAAGTAAAAAACGCCTTAGCTAACGCCACAATGTTAGTCCACCCAGATCCCTCAGCCCGCATTGCTCTGACCACAGATGCTTCTGACCTGGCTATAGGGGCAGTTGTAGAACAACTTGTCAGCGGAGTCTGGCAACCTTTGGCATTCTTTAGCAAATCGCTAAACCCAACGGAACGCAAATACAGCACTTTCGACAGAGAGCTGCTAGCGCTTCATTTGTCCATCCGCCACTTCCAGTTTTGGTTAGAAGGGCGGAGTTTCACGGTCTTTGTGGACCATAAGCCGCTCACTTTTGCTATGGCTAAAATTTCAGAACCATGGTCGGGCAGACAACAAAGACAGCTAGCTGCGATTTCAGAGTTCACCACAGACATTCGACACATAGCAGGCAAACTTAACGTTGTAGCTGACTGTCTCTCTCGTGCTGTGACACCGCCAGAGCACGAGGAGACAGATTACGCCGCCTCAGCAGCGGAACTCTTCACTAACGCACACACATACGCAGCACCTATCCAGGATGGAGTAGATTATGCAGCCATGGCGGAAGAACAAAGCAGTGATGCAGACATGCGCGCGCTCCTGTCCGGACCAACAGGGTTAAGGCTGGAGAAAAAAGGGTTGCGCGACGGCGTGCCCCCCCTAATATGCGACGTTTCAACCGGCCGACCTCGCCCGTTAGTACCAGCTGCTTGTTGCCGCCGTATTTTCGACGCAATTCACTCCCTCGCGCACCCAGGTGTGCGCGCCTCGGTCAAAATGGTTGCTGAAAAGTTTGTGTGGCCAGGCCTGCGCAAAAACGTAAAAGAATGGGCAAAAACTTGCATTCCTTGTCAACGCGCCAAAATACACAGACACACAAAAGCCCCTCTGGAGCCTTTTCCAATTCCTGCTAGAAGATTCGACCACATTCACGTCGACCTCGTGGGGCCGCTACCTTCCTCCCAAGGTTTCACACACCTGTTAACAATGATAGACCGCACCACGCGCTGGCCAGAGGCAGTCCCTCTAGCGTCAACCACAGCGGAGGAAGTCGCTCGCGTTTTTCTAGCAAACTGGGTGGCACGTTTCGGCGTTCCATCAGACATCACGTCAGACAGAGGGCCTCAATTTATCTCAGAGCTCTGGTCAGCCATGTCTAACAGTTTAGGGGCAACAATTCATCGCACCACCGCTTATCACCCTCAGGCTAATGGGTTATGCGAGCGTTTTCACAGGTCCTTAAAGGCTGCCCTCAGGGCCTCACTAACGGACACAAATTGGGTAAATAAACTTCCCTGGGTTTTATTGGGGTTGCGTGCAGCACCTAAAGAGGATTTAGACGCTTCTCCTGCAGAATTAGTTTTTGCCCAGCCTATCAGACTCCCAGGAGAATTTTTACCAGAGAACCCAGAACCAGGACACCTTCCAGTCCCAAGGTTTTTAGGCAGCAGTAGACCGGACTCCCTCCACGGTCCAGCTCATCACTCTTTTCCACGAGTTTTTGTTCCTCAAACTTTAAAAAACGCTGAGTTCGTTTTTGTTAAGCATGAAGCCATTAAACCAACGTTACGCCCAGTTTACGATGGCCCGTTCAGAGTGCTGGAAAATGGTGACAAACACTTTGTGCTTGATTATGGGGACAGAAAGGAAGTGGTCAGTGTTGACAGACTCAAACCTGCTTTCTTGCTGAGAGACGAACCTGCACAGTTGGCACGAGCACCTCGGCGTGGTAGACCCCCCAGAGGAAAAGTCTCAGCCCCCAGGCAGGGAACAAATAATCTCTTTCCTTCCCACAATGCAGATTCACCACGAGAAGGTCCCAGCGGGACACCTAAGCCAGCCTACAGCAGTTTTGGGAGAAGAATAAAGCCCAGACAGCACAGGGACTGATACCAACCACCCCGCAATTATTCACTAATTGTGCTACAACAGTTTAAGGCTTCTTATGATTTCACTATGCTGTTATGTTTACCACTGAACTTTCTTAGGAGCATGGCTGCTAGAAAACTTCTCCTGTGGCAACAGTTGTAACAAGTAGTATTTCATAGTTATTATCTTAGACTGTGATTCTTTCTGTGTCCTTTCCTAGTGTTTGGGGGGCCTGTGGTATATATGACTCTTATATCCCATATCTACATATGTTAGAACAAGTGGAAATGTTTTGTGACAGCATATGTAAGGAACTTCTCCAGGACCCAGAGGCGTGCTGGCCGGATAATAGCCGATCCCTCACACCCTGGTCACGTACTGTTTGCCCCCCTCCCCTCTGGTAGAAGACTTCGGTCCATCCAGACTAAAACCTCCCGTCACATGAACAGCTTCTTCCCCTCTGCCATTAGACTGCTGAACACTAAGTGACTCTCGTGCACCATGTACAGCAGCTCAACCAGACTCATGTCAATCATCACTGTTTTCTTCCTGCATTACCGACTGCACTATATAGTTCTCCACAGTATCTGCTGCTGGCTAATATATATTTTAACTGTTGACCAGTATCACTTAATCTTATCCTACACTTTATTACATGTATAGTTTATTTCTCTTATCTTATCATGTTTAATGTTGCAGCACTGTACCGAGACAAATTCCTAGTTTGTGTACTACATGAACAATGGCAATAAACCTGATTCTGATTCTGATTCTGATTCTGAACTTCACACCTGGAAAGGACAAAGGATCTCCCCCGCCGGGTTAAAGTCAATGGACCTCCCAAGACGCGGCGGCGGAGATGGACTTGACACCTTTACCCCCTAAGGCGAGAGGAGGAGTTCCCATCACCTCCCAAGACAAGGAGAGGAGATAGCAGAACAATGGGAGGGTTAAGATAACGGGGGGATTTTTTTTTTTTTTTTTTTTTTTTTTGTTACTTATTTGTACCCGTAGGTAGACTTGGTTTGCAGTCTGGTGACAAGCCACCGGCTGCTGGTCGCTGCGTGCGCGAGCGCCCTAAACCTACATGTTTTGGTGTGCGGGAGGAAACCGGAGAAATCCCGGAGTAAACCCACGCAACACGGGGAGAACATGCAAACTCCACACAGCTCACTGTTGGTCGGGGGCTGGAATCGAACCCACGATCTCATGATCCCCGCGATCCCCCCGCCAAGGGTAAAACTGTGCTGCCACAGTGCTAAACCACTGCGCCACCGTGCAGCCCGGGGATGTCAGCTTTTTCAATGTGTGGCTCTGATGTCAGCTTTTTCAATGTGTGGCTCTATGTGTGCTTGTATTTAACCAGCGAGCGGAGCAGAGATCACTGTCTTGCCTTCTGCCGAGCTCTACACCTGATGAGACTCGATAGAAGAGCTATTCATTAAAAACCCTGTTTTTAATACAAAAATCGCCTCGTTATTTCAGCTCCTCTACATGGACCTGTATTGTGTTATTCAGACTGTACTTTTGCTGGTCTCCGTAATGAAGCTACAAGTACATACTTCTGCATATGACGAACAGAGGGAGACAGCAGGACGATACAGGCCAGTTTTGTTTTACTCCTGCTACGTCTTCAGCTAGCTGCTGTAAAGGTGGAAATACGTCACGTTGACATGTGGCTGACGTACAGAAATGCGCAGTAAATATATTTTCTGCCCAACCTTCGGAATAAGTGTTTTCATGCGCATCATTCAGATTAGCAATCGGCATAACCCACCTGTCTCACTACGATCCATTAGGTCTGCATTTTATTCTAGTACTGGAATTGAAATGAGATCACTTGCTGAAGAAGAAACTTCTCTGGGGGATGATTGGTTTACCAGCAGGTTCATATGCACGTAAATACGATTTATTATCAAAATCAGTTATAAAGATAATACATTCTTCAAGATTTTATTGTTCCTAAAGCAGAAAAAATAAGAAAAAGATATTTATCATACCATGTTCTGCTAAAAGAAAAAGAAGTCATATTCAGATTATTAAATGATATTTATCTATCTAATCAATTTTTACACTAAAGGTTTAACTGGGACAACAATTCCTGCTTTTACTGCAATGACACTGAATCAGTACGGCATGCCTTTTTTGCGTGTGAGCCTGTTGGTGAATTCTGGTTGTCCTTCCACTGTTGGCTTCAATCTGGTAACATTAATTTACAGACTATTTCTATGCACTGTATTAAACTTTGAATATTTTTGGTTGATAAAAATCAAGACTTTTTCGTGAATATTTTGATGGCATGACCAAAACATTTCATTCACAAATGCAAATTTATGAAATCTGTACCACACTTTAATGTGTAGAAAAAGGACCTCAAACTTTCTAAACTCACTGCGTCTTTCAATGGATAAGAAGGCCCAAAAACTTTTGTCCTTGTTGAGTACTTATAAACTTGTGGAATAAGAACCTCAGTCTTAGAGTGTGTAATTGGTCTTACTATTTTGTGTTATTTTTTTCTACCTCTCTTTTCAAAGCTGCTGTTACAAAAAATGTAAAAATGTGCCTTGATTGTTTGTATTTGTTTTGTTCAATAAAGTTCTATTTTTAAAAAAAGTATTAGGGGTGTGTCCACCAAACTCATTTCTTTTTTGCTGTGGACAACTATTTTCTATTCATTTAATCAATCAAACTTTATTTGTATAGCACTTTTCAAACATTAAATGCTGCGCAAAGTGCTTTACATAGATAAAAACAGTAGACACATTTAGTTACATACTGTATATTTACACCAAACATCCCCACCCCTTCCAATCCTCCCATAAATATACCCACAAAATGCACACACACACACACACACACACACACACACACACACACACACACACACACACAGGCACATACACTACCCCCTACTTCTCTTACACACATATAAAATAAAAAAGACGTTGCTCGGCACCGAGGCACCATGTGAAGGAGCAACCATCCTGTGGATCCTCCCACACCAGGAGACCACACAGCCCATAACAGGGCATGCCACAGAGGCCACCCCAACCAGGACAGGCCGGGGCCCACACCACAGCTGTAGGCAGTGGCATAAAGCCCCTACCCACCCAAGCTAGCACATCCCATGAGACCAACACCCCTGCAGATGGGCCAAGCAGCATCTGGCATGAGGGTCTCCACTGAGGAAACACTGGAGCTAAAACATTGTCAGAAAATTGTTATGTGTATACATATTATCATTTTATATAATTCAGTGAAGTGTATATGTAACTATCTGCTGAAAAATACTAAAACTGTCTGTGTATTAGAGGTTTTGTACATGATGCATGAAGACTAAAGTTGTTTTTTATATTTTTAATTATGTTGAAATTCCAGTTGTCCTTTCATGGTAGATTTATCTTAAAACACATACCTGCACCTGCCTTGGAGACAGCTACTCCCTAGAGCACAGGACCACTTTGATAACATGGAACTGTTACTCCCTAGAACGCAGGAAGCAAAGCACTCTGATAAAATGAAGCTGTGCGTAGAAGAGCTTGAAATAATGAAGCGATGTGATTTTATAAATCAAAGTTTAATTTCAGCTTCACTCCTCTAACAAGTCTCATCTCGGTGCAGAAGCAGAATAAGAGGTCGAACGCAGTCAGACCTTCATATTTATACCCACACTCAACAAAAGACATTGCATATCAAAGCTGACATCCTGCATTACATAACCCCACCTCCATTGTCCTCCGTCTCCTCCACCTGACCCTGGGTGGTCAGGGAGATCGATCTGGTCTCCACCGCTGCGACTCTGTCTGTTCTTTGATCCTCGCTGGCGGTTGAGACCTCTTGTCCTGTTCATAGGCGTTAGGTCATTCCACATATGTAATCACTAAACATTCTAATATGTCTATACATATGTAGGTATGGAATATATGATTAATATAAGCTACAGCCCCCCCCCCCAAAAGACTAAGAAAAGGACAATCAAATTAGTTTTACAGTTTAAGATAATCTCTATGACATATTATACTGTTAAACCTCTTGACAGGGAAAACAAGGAAAAATCTTTCCAGCAGTCATGCTCCTGTAGAGAATTCAGTGGTAACCACAACAGTATAGTAATATCACAAAACAGCCTTAAAACTGTCACGGCACAATCTGATAACACAGTTAACAACTCTTGGTTAATTTGCATCAGTCCCTGTGCCGTCTGGGTTTTAATCTTCTCCCGAATCTGCTGTGGGTCCGCTTTGGCATCGTGGTGGGACCCTCCTGTAAGGAATCTGCAGCTTGGGGAGGAGAGTGGTTATTTGTTCCCTGCAGGGGGGCTGAGTTTTTTTCTTGGGGGGTCTACCCCGCCGAGGTGCTCTCGCCACCCGTGCAGGTTCGTCTCTCAACAAGAAGGCAGGTTTAAGTCTGTCAATGCTGACTGTTTCTTTTCTGTCCCCTAAATCAAGCACAAAATGCTTATCACCAGGTTCCAGCACTCTGAATCGTCCGTCGTATGGTGGACGGAGGGTTGATTTTAAAGCTTCGTGTCTAACAAAACTTGAACTTGGAACTTGGCGTTTTTTAAAGCTTGGGGGACAAAAACCCATGGAAAAGAGTGATGTGCCGGTCCGGGGAGAGTGTCCGGTCCGGTGCTGCCTAAAGGCCTCAGGGCTGGAAGATGCCCAGGCTCTGGATTCTCTGGTAAAAACTCACCTGGGAGTCTGAGAGGTTGTGCAAAAACTAATTTTGCTGGGGAGGCGTCTAGATCCTCTTTAGGTGCAGAACGCAACCCCAGTAAAACCCAGGGAAGTTTATTCACCCAATCTGTATCCGTTAGTGAGGCCCTGAGGGCGGCCTTTAAAGATCTGTGAAAGCGCTCGCATAACCCATTAGCCTGAGGGTGATAAGCGGTGGTGCGGTGAATTGTCGCCCCTAAGCTGCTGGCCATGGCTGACCAAAGCTCTGAGACAAATTGAGGCCCCCTATCAGACGTGATGTCCGATGGGACGCCGAAACGTGCCACCCAGTTTGTTAAAAAAACGCGAGCAACTTCCGCAGCTGTGGTTGACGCCAAAGGGACCGCCTCAGGCCAGCACGTAGTACGGTCTATCATCGTTAACAGGTGTGTGAAACCCTGAGACGAAGGTAGTGGTCCCACGAGGTCGACATGAACGTGGTCAAACCTTCTGGCTGGGATTCGGAAAGGCTCTAGAGGAGCTTTTGTGTGTTTGTGTATTTTGGCGCGCTGACAAGACATGCAAGTTTTTGCCCATTCCTTTACATTTTTGCGCAGGCCCGGCCAAACAAACTTTTCCGCGACCATTTTGACCGAGGCGCGCACCCCTGGATGCGCGAGGGAGTGAACCGAGTCGAAAATGTGGCGGCGCCATGCAGCTGGGACTACTGGGCGAGGTCGGCCGGTTGAAACGTCGCAGATTAGGGGGGGTATGCCGTCACGTAAACCCCTTTCCTCCAGTCTTAACCCTGTTGGTCCAGACAGGAGCGCGCGCACGTCCGCGTCACTGCTTTGTTCCTCTGCCATGGCTGCGTAATCTATCCCTACGTGAATTGGGGCCGCATACGCATCCGCGTTGGCGAAGAGTTCTGCGGCTGAGGTAGTATAATCTGTCTCCTCGTGCTCTGGCGATGTCACAGCGCGAGAGAGGCAGTCTGCTACCACGTTAAGTTTGCCTGCCACATGTCGAATGTCTGTGGTGAACCCTGAGATTGCCGCTAGCTGTCTTTGTTGCCTGCCTGACCATGGTTCTGAAATTTTAGCCATCGCAAAAGTGAGCGGTTTGTGGTCTACAAAAGCCGTGAAGCGCCGCCCTTCTAACCAGAACTGGAAGTGGCGGATGGATAAATGAAGCGCTAGCAGCTCCCTGTCAAAAGTGCTGTATTTACGCTCGGTTTGGTTTAAAGATTTGCTAAAAAATGCTAAAGGTTGCCAGGTTTCGCCAACATGTTGTTCCACGACTGCCCCTATGGCCAGGTCTGAAGCGTCTGTGGTTAACGCTATGCGGGCCGAGGGATCAGGGTGAACCAACAATGTGGCGTTCGCTAGAGCACTTTTTACTTCCACGAAGGCGCGTTCACGCTCCGGGGTCCATTCGACCGCGTTGGAAGGCTTTTGTTTTCTGAGCGCGGCATACAGGGGCTGCATGAGTTGAGCTGCGCGGGGGAGGAAACGGCTGTAAAAATTCACCATTCCCAAAAATTCTTGCAGCGATTTGACCGTCTGTGGTCGTGGAAAATTTTTTACCGCGTGGACTTTGTCTGGCAATGGGACTGCCCCCTTCGGTAAAACTCTGTGTCCCAAAAAATCAATTTGTGACACGCCAAATTTGCATTTGGCTGGGTTGATTATTAACCTGTGCTCTTCTAGTCTCTGAAAAACTGTAGTGAGGTGTTGTTCGTGTTCTTCCTCTGACGGGCTGGCTACCAGCATATCGTCGAGGTAGACGAACACGAAGGGGAGGTCGCGTAATACCGCGTCCATCATACGCTGAAAGGTTTGAGCAGCGCCTTTGAGGCCGAACGGCATCCGCAAAAATTCAAAAAGACCGAAAGGGGTTATTACAGCCGTTTTAGGAATGTCTTCCGCTCGAACGGGGACTTGGTGATAGCCGCGGACCAGGTCTATTTTAGAAAAAATGCGCGCACCCGCCAGATGTAGTGAAAAATCTTGGATGTGAGGAATTGGGTAGCGGTCATGCACTGTCGCATTGTTTAATCTGCGGTAATCGCCGCAAGGTCTCCAAGAACCGTCGGTTTTCGGGACCATGTGGAGTGGCGATGCCCAGGGGCTTTTCGAGCGTCTAATAATGCCTAATTTTTCCAGGGTGGCAAACTCGTCCCGTGCTATGGCGAGCTTGGTCGCGTCTAAGCGCCGAGCTTTGGCGAACACGGGTGGGCCTGTTGTGGGGATGAAGTGTTCAACCCCGTGTTTCGCTACTGTTGCTGAAAATTTTGGAACTGTGAGTGCTGGAAATTGGGTGAGGAGTTGGTCAAACTTACCTCCTGCTGTTGTGACGCTGGCCTGCACGGGTGGTGGAGAAACTCGAGCTGAGCAGGGAATAGAAGAAAATGACAGTGCATTAATTCAATTCAATTCAATTCAACTTTATTTATATAGCGCCATTTCACAACAACAGTCATCTCATAGCACTATCAACTGTAGGGAGGACCCCCACAGTTGCAGAAAGACCCCAGCAATCAGGCGATCCCCTGTGAGCAAGCACTTGGCGACGGTGGAGAGGAAAAACTCCCTTTTAACAGGAAGAAACCTCCAGCAGAACCAGGCTCAGGGAGGGGCAGTCATCTGCTGCGACTGGCTGGGGGGTGAGGGGATAGAGAAGAAGAAAAGAACAGACATGTAGAGAGCAAACAGCACGATGGGGACTCAATCTATGGGAGAGAACAAACAAATGTTAATGACCAGCAAAAAAAAAAAAATATTTCATAGAGAGTGAGGAAAGGAGTGAGGCCCAGTGCATTACTGGAGGTCCCCCGGCTGACTAAACCTATTAGCAGCATAACTAAGGGAGGGTTCAGAAAACACATGATCCCTCCCTAATTGTAGGCTATATCAAAAAGGTAGGTTTTAGCCCTATTCTTAAAAACAGAGATCGAGTCTGACTCCCGAATCCAGATTGGCAGCTGATTCCACAGGAGAGGAGCTTGATAACTGAAGGCTCTGCCTCCCATTGTACTTTTGGAGATTCTAGGTATTACAAGTAAACCTGCATTTTGGGAGCGTAGTGCTCTGTTAGGATGATACGGTAGTATCAGATCTTTTAAATAAAAAGGAGCCTGATTGTTTAGAGCTTTGTAAGTAAGAAGAAGGATTTTAAACTTAATTCTAAACTCTATGGGAAGCCAATGAAGGGAGGCCAGAACCGGAGAGATATGATCTCTCTTTCTAGTACCTGTTAAAACTCTTGCTGCAGCATTTTGGATCAGCTGAAGACTTTTTAAAGATGTTTTAGGACAACCTGATAATAAAGAATTACAATAATCTAATCTCAAGCTAACAAAAGCGTGGATCAGCTTCTCAGCATCACTCTGAGACAAGATGCTCCTAATCTTGGCAATATTACGCAAATGATAGGAGGCAGTCTTAGAAACAAATTTAATATGTGAATTGAAGGACAAATCCAATTAATCCATTAACCAAGCGCCTATTTGCTAGATCGACTAACAACCCATGTGCACACAAAAAATCAGCACCCAACAAGTTAAAGCTCACCGCCGCTACAATAAATGTCCATCTATAGTTGCGGCCGTGGATGCAAAGAGGCAGGTTCCTTTCACCGAAGGTGTCGATGATCGAGCCGTTGGCTGCCACCGCTCCATTTCCCCGGGGACCCATGGCCCGGTCTGCGTGGGAAGGGGTGATAAAACTCAGCTGAGCTCCGGTGTCGATCAGGAACTGTCTCCCGGTGTGTCCGTCAGTCACATACAGTAGCTTGTTTTTCTCGCTGAGAGCCGCAGCTGTTAACGGTCTCTCAGCTTTGGCGTTTCCCGAACTTTTGAATTTGCAGGGGGGCACGCACTTGTACGCCCTCTTGGCGAAACGGCGGTGGTAATAGCAGAGGTCGTTCCGCCTGCTGCGCCTTGGTCGTGTTGCCGCCATGGTGGGCGGGCTCTGCTCGGTTGACTGTGGTTCTCCGCTGCTCTGGGCTTCCGCGCTGAGATCTGCGGATGCTGCTGTGGCCATCTGTTCCCCGCAGGCGTTGATGAGCCGCTGCGCTTCTCGGGCCAGCGCGCGGAAGTCCTGCTGGGTGCTGCACCGCATGTTGACCAGCGTCCCTCTCATGTGTGGCGGCAGAGTGCTGAGGAAGATGTGTTGGAAGAGGAAGTTGTCGTTGTCCTCTTCCTTGAGCTGCAGCATGTCCTCCATGAGGGCCTTGGGTCTGCATCCTCTGTGGCCGTAGATCGCCAGAATCTTCTCTGCTCTCTCCTCGGCTGAGGGGACGAAGTTCTCGACGATGGTTGCTTTAAGCTCTCTGTATTTGTCATGGGCGGGCGGCTGTTGGATTATGCTCCGTGCACATCTTGACGTGGCAGCGTCGAGTTTGGCGACGATGTGATAAAACTTCGTCTTGTCCGCCGTTATGCCCGCCAGTGCAAACTGAGCCTCAGCTTGCTGGAACCACGAGCTCGGGTCTTCTTGCCAGAATTCTGGCAGCTTGACGGTGACGGCGCTTGTGTGGGCCGTCCCTGATGTGTCCGCCGGCTGAGAGCGCCTTTCTTCTGCTCTCACAGCGGGGCTGGGGATGGTGCTCGGTTGAGCCCTCTCTGTAGCTTCTGCCGTGGGGGAATGTCTTCCATCCGTTCCCCTGTCTGCATGGGCGCCGGCGCTTGCCTGGGTCGCCTCTGATGAGTTAATCGCGGGAGAATGTCTCTGTTCCATCCTCACATCTGGTCACCAGTGTAGAAGAGCTTGAAATAATGAAGCGGTGTGATTTTATAAATCAAAGTTTAATTTCAGCTTCACTCCTCTAACAAGTCTCATCTCGGTGCAGAAGCAGAATAAGAGGTCGAACGCAGTCAGACCTTCATATTTATACCCACACTCAACAAAAGACATTGCATATCAAAGCTGACATCCCGCATTACATAATCCCCCCTCCATTGTCCTCCGTCTCCTCCACCTGACCCTGGGTGGTCAGGGAGATCGATCTGGTCTCCACCGCTGCGACTCTGTCTGTTCTTTGATCCTCGCTGGCGGTTGAGACCTCTTGTCCTGTTCTGAGGCTTGAGGTCATTCCACATATGTAATCACTAAACATTCTAATATGTCTATACATATGTAGGTATGGAATATATGATTAATATAAGGCAGCATGTTTTATCTATCTGACCATGTAACTGCTGTGTGTTTGACCATGCAACTGCTGTGTATAAAATGTCTGAACTGTGAGGATTACCTCCAGTACCTACTTCCTGTAACCAGAGGTTCGTACTCCTTGTGCAAGTAAAAATCTTAAAGGAATATTCCTGTGTCTCGAATCTTTATTGAGGTAACAAACTAATATACGATCACTTTCTTGAGTTCCTAGATTCCTGACAAACATAAAATACAAAATAAAACTAAGAACACATAAAACAAAGGGAACTAAAAACCCATATTTATAAACTGAGCTAAAACACATCAAAATAAAGAGATAAGAAAATCTAAAACCAAATGGAGCTAAGAAGAACGTAAAACAATGGAACATAAATGACTACTTCAATAATAGTTAAACAGGTTTGTTGAAAGCCAAATTTAAAAAGGTACAGAAAGAAACTAAGATCACAAAAACAAGAGGAACTAAAAACCCATACTTAAAAACTGAACTAAAACACATCAATAAGAAAAGATGAGAAAATCTAATATTCTCTATGTAGTCCAGTGTTTACAGTGCTGAAACACTTTGAGCAGTGGCCACTTTTTGTCGCAGTGCTCAAGGCTGAAAAAAGTTCAACTTGTCAGACTACTGTACAGCTTTGTTCGTGCTGGGCTGCATGGTGGCGCAGTGGTTTAGCACTGTGGCAGCACAGTTTACCCTCGGCCGGGGGATCGCGGGGATCATGAGATCGTGGGTTCGATCCCAGCCCCCGACCAACAGTGAGCTGTGCGGAGTTTGCATGTTCTCCCCGTGTTGCGTGGGTTTACTCCGGGATTTCAGGAAAGTCACTACTCCTCTGCCCCCCCTCACCCTCTCAGGCTCTCCCATCACCACTGCTGATTCCTTCCGCTTCCTAGGCACTACCATCACCAGGGACCTCAAATGGGAGCTGACCATCAGCTCACTCATCAAAAAAGCCCAGCAGAGGATGTTCTTCCTGCGGCAGCTGAGGAAGCTCAAGCTACCCACCAAGATGTTAGTGCAGTTCTACACAGCCATCATCGAGTCCATCCTCACCACCTCCATAACCGTGTGGTACGCAGGAGCCACTGCCAGGGACAGACTAAGGCTGCAGCGCGTCGTGCGCACTGCTGAGAAGGTGATCGGCTGCAAGCTCCCATCTCTCCAGGATCTGTACATCTCCAGGACCCGGAGGCGTGCTGGCCGGATCATAGCCGATCCCTCACACCCTGGTCACGTACTGTTTGCCCCCCTCCCCTCTGGTAGAAGACTTCGGTCCATCCAGACTAAAACCTCCCGTCACATGAACAGCTTCTTCCCCTCTGCCATTAGACTGCTGAACACTAAGTGACTTATTGACTCTCGTGCACCATGTACAGCAGCTCAACCAGACTCATGTCAATCATCACTGTTTTCTTCCTGCATTACCGACTGCACTATATACAGTAGTTCTCCACAGTATCTGCTGCTGGCTAATATATATTTTAACTGTTGACCAGTATCACTTAATCTTATCCTACACTTTATTACATGTATAGTTTATTTCTCTTATCTTATCATGTTTAATGTTGCAGCATTGCACCGAGACAAATTCCTAGTTTGTGTACTACATGAACAATGGCAATAAACCTGATTCTGATTCTGATTCTGATTCTGATTCTGATTCTTCTCCGGTTTCCTCCCGCATACCAAAAACATGTAGGTTTAGGGCGCTCGCGCACGCAGCGACCGGCAGCCGGTGGCTTGTCACCAGACTGCAAACCAAATCTACCTACGGGTACAAATAAGTAACTAAAAAAAAAAAAAAAAAATGTCAGACCTGTCTAAGCAGCCAATCGGAATTAAGGAAGGGCGGGACATACTGTAGGATGCTGGTACAGGAAGACGAGAACGGGACGTGACGGATGGTGGAGAGGCTGAACTTTGCTGCATCAAACAACCCAGTTCAGGTGTTGTGCCAAAAAGTGATCAGCTGCCAAAAAATGATCACCAGGTACCATATTGTAGTTATGAGGTTATATTAGCCGTGAAATATATATTCCTTCAACACGTAAACAGTACTGAGTTTGGTACAATAAGATATATTTAACACTTATGATGCATTTTGAACCAGAAACAAACTTAATCTAGGATTAAAAGCAATTAAAATAATGCAGTCACAAGATTACATGGAAAAATTTATAGATTTACTGGACATATACATGTAGATACTGTATAGATACATATTCTATGCATCAACAATGGCCAATTACAGTGTAGCTTCTAAACAACAAAGGTTTTTTTTACATAAATATTGGAATCAGTTCTAATCTCATAAATTCTATACGTTGTTATCCAAACTGTTAAACACTTTGGCCAACACAAAATTTTCAGATGCGATAAAACCTCAAAACATTTACAGGCACATTGTCAGTGGACTGAGCCCAGGCAGTCCTTTAATAAGCAGGCGGTCTCGGCTCCTGCACCCGGTGATCACTTTTTGGCAGCCGATCACTTTTTGGCATGACACTGGGCCTCGAATGCACCTCAACACTCTGCTGGGCAGCCAGCAGCTGTCACACAGCCTCAAATTACCTCTTCAGCTTCAATTTTTACACTCCTTTCTATGTAATTTGTGCCCTCTTTTTAAAGACAAAATTACTTTCATACTTCAGCCGAAACAGTTCAGCTTGCATAGGCATGTGTCTATTGGTACCTCATTTGAAGATGTCTGGTACCTGTCGTCCTGTCAGAACGATGATGGTGTTGATTTTGACGTCCTGCAACAGGTGACAATGGCTGTGCTGCGTCGGAAGTGTGCTCCAAACTTTTCATGTAAGAGTGAATGGTGTGCTGTTTTTCACTTTGTGACGAAGCGAAGCTTTCATCTTCTGTGATCCTGGTCCTTGTTTCATGGACAATTGCCATTTTACTTTCTCCTTACAAGATCAGTTTTTTTCTTTGATGTAGTGACTACAGGCATTTAGCCACTCACAGGGTGACGGGAGGAGCCCTATTTTTGACGTGCTTCCAAAGAAACTCCAAGCATCGCATTTACTTTTGGGTGATGTTTCCATTTATTCAATGATCCAAGGTTGATTTACAACACAAGTCTCAAAAGTGCAGTTGTGGAAAATGTGAAAATGACGAGGCAGAGTTTATCTCACGAGTCAGGTTTATTCACATCTTCCATCATCAGCAAAACAGAAAAAGAGGAAGAAACCCAGACACTCGTCCTTTAAATACCTCAGGAACCTCAAAGCACACAGTCACATTGTATTTAATCCCAAGTAACAATGCATCTTTTTTCAGATCTTAACACCTCCTCCCAAAGCCTCTGGCGGCCAGGAAAATCCCCCCAGGCCGTCTCTTTGCATACCAAAGACAAAACTTTCACATCCTCCTGTTATCTCCAAAGAGACCCAGTTCTTTGTTCAATCTAAGATGTGAAGCCTAAAGTGGTATACATATGAAGCATGAAGTGATATGCATATGTGTGCCACACAGTAGACAAACAAAAACTTGATTTGAGACGGGAGCAGATTAACCTTAAGATGAAAAGTAAAGCAAGCTATCATGCAAGCATGCAGGCTAGGGAGCAAGCAGTAAAAACTGTGTGATCAACCCATCACCCACAACTGATTACACACCCAAGTCACCTGTGCCATTTAAAATCTACCTGGCGCACTCTCACCACACCGCCACCTATGGTGATTAATAGAAACACCTGTGACACAGGACACCAGGAAAATGGTACCAATGGTACCAATTAATTCATTAAAAATCCTTCAATGTGATTTTCTGGATTTTTTTTTTCTCATTTTGTCTCTCATAGTTGAGGTATACCTATGATGAAAATTGGAGAGCTCTCTCATCTTTTAAGTGGGAGAACTTGCACAATTGGTGGTTGACTAAATACTTTTTTGCCCCACTGTAAAACCAAGAGGCATGAGTGAGCAGCTGAGATTTGGGGTTTATTTTGCATCTGTGAACACAAGAGGGCACTGTTCAACACGAGCTGCAAGTGTGTTCTCATCAGGAGAACCCAAAGAGAGAACACAAATAAAAACGCAGTTGTGTTTTACTAAATCAAACCATCTTGCAGAGTCAGGATTATTGCAGACATCCTGGACATAATTGCTGTGTGTTGTACTTTTCCTGTACAGGATGTGACCGCAGTGAACTTAACAAAGCAGCCCAAGGTTGAAGTGGCCTTTATCAGTGACAGAGTCATATAAAGAGGTGAAAGACAGCAAGCTGGATTAGAGCCACAGGTTTATGACGGGCTCACCCTGATGAACACATGAACTATGACCAAGGTCTCATACCACAGCAGGAGACGTGGGCTCTGTGTCCCACACGTGTGGATTTAAAAGGAGCTGGAGAGCAGAGGTTCCACAGCAGGCTGGTGTCAGAGTTACCCAGGTGAGCTTCAGCTTTATCCCTTCAGGAGTTATGAACTGAAATCTAAATATACATTTATTTAATTTTTGTTGTTCCACAGACAGCTCTTCATCTGATCCTGATAAATATCAGTCTTTGAGAAGAAGGAGAAAGAAAAATCCTCCCAGATGGAGTCCAACAATGGTGGCGTCGTGCAGCAGGATCGCTGGAACGAGAACAACATCAACATGAACGTGGAGGCTTCACAGACCACCAGGATGAGGTCAGATGAAGACATGCACAGCAGATATTTAAAAACAAAATCAAAGCTACAGATGAGTCAGAACCATATATGAAGATGTGAAGGGACACTGCCCCTCCCAAGCTGGAAAAAAATAGAATTGCCTCACAATGTCATCACAGACCTTTCTATATCTTGTTACAGTACTGAACTAGAAAAGCACTCAGAGAACACATACCTCCGCCAAGTCTCCTTCCGTCCATCATGGATCACCTCCAAAATGTAATGGGTTCGTGTGTAGGCCACGAGCCAGTTCTGGTGAAAACTGCATCATAGTCTATCCAGTATTGTTTTGGAGTATTCTTGCTAACACACTGTGAGAAGATAAGAGCCTTGGTGGAGGTATGCATTCTCAGATCATCACCAAAATGTTATGGGTTCCTCTCTAGGCCAAGGACCAGACCTAGGAGAATTACATCACATCATGCATTGCCACACTAATAGATAACATATTCACAAACATTATGCAAAATAATATCGTGAGTGGGCTTTTATTAAATTATATCAGTGACCACCTGCCGATTTTTGTTGTCAATCAATGTGATTATAGGAAGAAAAAGTATACCAAAAATATTAAATATAAAAGAATAAGAACTGAAGAATCTGTGTATTTACTGGCAAAGGAATTATTAATACAAGACAGGAAGATAGTTGGTGATGAAAATGATATAAATAAAGCATATGATGAATTTTTACAAATATTTCAGTCATTGTACAACAAAAACTGTCCTATAAAACAATACAGTGACAGACAACAAAACAAAAATATTCCATGGGTCACCAAGAGGTTACTAAATGCATGTAAAAAGAAGAATACATTATATAAACAATTCATTAAGTGTAAAACGGTAGAGACTGAGATCAAATATAAAAGATATAAAAACAAGCTAACTAATACAATGAGGACTTCCAATAAAGAATGCTACAACAGAATATTAGAGGATAATAAGAATAACTTAAGAGGAATATGGCAAGTGTGAAATGGGATTATTAGTAACCGATCAAAGAATGCTAATTATCCAGAATATTTTATTGAAATTGACAATCTGATAAATAATATGGAGAATGTGGTTAGTAGTTTTAATAAATTTTTTGTAAACGTTGGTCCAGAATTAGCAATAAACAATAGTGACACCAGAAACAAACGATAGTGGGCCTGTAAATGAAATAGAAGATAGAAATCCAAATACAATCTTTTTGGGTACAGTAACTGAAAAGGAAATTATCGAGACTGTGAGTAAATTTAAGAACAAAAAATCAACTGACTGGAATGAAACTGACATGACAATAGTGAAAAAAGTAATTGAAGGAATTGTTAAACCACTCACCCACATCCGTAACCTGTCATTTCAAACTGGTAAATTACCAAACAAAATGAAAATAGCAAAAGTAATACCACTATACAAAACAGGAGACAGTCATCATTTCACAAATTACAAGCCGGTCTCTTTACTCTCACAATTCTCCAAAATACTTGAAAAAATTTTCACTATAAGACTGGATAATTTCATTGAAAAACACAACCTCCTTACAGACAGTCAGTATGGTTTTAGAGCGGACAAATCTACATCTTTGGCACTGATTGAACTCATAGAAGAAATCAGTAGTTGTATAAATAAAAAAAAGTTTGCTGTAGGAGCATTTATAGATTTAAAGAAAGCTTTTGACACCATTGATCATAGAATTTTACTGAGGAAACTGGAAAGGTATGGGATAAGAGGGGTCGGACTGAATTGGGTGGAAAGTTATTTAAGTAACAGACAACAATTTGTACAAATTGGTGAGCACAAATCACCCTTCATGGACATCACTTGTGGTGTGTCCCAGGGGTCAGTTTTGGGACCCAAACTCTTTATCTTATATATAAACTAGTGCATACCCACATATGCCCGTAGAAACTCGTGCATGCTAGTACATACCCATGCATACCCGTCCATGCCCGTAGAAACCAAGTATAAGCAAGTATTTCTGCATGCCCGTTGCTGAAGGGTCTCCTCCTGTCTCAGACGGCTGTGTTGTTCACAGTCATGCCTGTGGCGTATTGGTGGAACCTGAGGTGTTCCATGTTCACAGCATCCTTTCTGACGTGCTGCAGTTCTCCTCATTCTATTGCTCTCCATCTGGTGGGTCTTCTTCTTCTTCGTTCAGACCACTGGTTGAGGGATAGGTGCATTGTAATTCCAGTTCATGGGCACAATCCTGAAAAAGTGGCTTTTGACCCTGTTCAGGAAGGCCCATGCATGCCCGTAGAAACCAAGAAACTGGAGCACCTGGAGAAAATCAACGCTTTGCTTAGCATTTTACACATTTGTAGTGTAGACTGGCATTCGTCAAGGTTACACATTTGCCGTCATGTAGGCATGGCGAGTCATCCTATGATGCCTGAGTTCATAGGACGCACTACGATGATGAGGCAGAGATCATAGGCCATCTTATGATGTCCTAGAAACTGTTATGACCCGAGCGCCGGTTCTGATCGCACTCGGGCTAAGTTATGTTTCGCTGCCGGCCTTGACAGTTGCGGGCTGTATTCCGGCCTCACCGGGCTCTTATTGTGAAAGTGCTCGGTGGGGCTTCCGCCTGTCAACGGTCGGTCAGCTGTTTGTAATTATCGTCGTTAGTGCTTCGCCTTCTTAAGCCCGGCACTGGCGGTGGTAAGACGCAGCAGTGTCAGTCGTTCTTCGTCTGAGCTACGGATGCCTTGGACTGTTACCTACCTCGTCTGCCTGTGGTTGACCGTCGCTTCCCCAGGACCAGTAAGTGAGCTGTTAGCCTTACCCCTCCCGGTGTGAGTAGACCTCTGTGTGTCTCTGCCTCAGCAGCCTGTGTAGCTATTACTCCAACAACCTTGCCTGTGTATGACCGTCTCCTCCTACGGACCTGTATGAGAGCTGTTTAGCCTTATGCCTCCGGATGTGTGTAGACTTATGTGTCATTGCTCCTGCATCTTGTGTTGTTACTTTTTCACCGTAATAAAACTCACTGAAAACTCACTGGTTACTGTGTGGCGTCTTATGGTGGCTAGCGAGGGCAACCGTATGACAGTACACTGCTGCCAAAACGGCGTTTACGGTGACGCCAACCCGAGATGCAATTCACCAGTGGGTTCGAGTTTTTGGACATTTGCTTTTTCCTGTCTGGGTACTGTTTATGTGAAGAATGCCGTCGCGGAGGGGCTGCGTTTGGAGTCCGAGCCGCGAGCTGACAGGTGTGCTGGAAGTCATGGATGAGCTGCTCATCTCCGCTTCCCTGCTGGATTATGACCACGGCATACACTGGTACCTGGACGCCGCCGAAGATATTCTTTGTCATCTCTCTCCCCGCTACGCCGACCACCCGGAAATCGACACGAGGAGGGAGGACATCGCCGCGCAACGCGAAATATACCTGATGATGGAGGAGGAACGTGGCATGAAGCAGGAGAAGAGGCACTCCTGCTCTTTGCCTATGGATCCCGATCCTGTCCTCGATCTGGGGGCCGGCGAAGGCGTCGGCGCCACGGCCGGGCTCATCTTCGGCAAGCTCCTGCTCCGGATCCAGTTCCGGGCCGCCGGGATGATCCCCTCAACCAGCCAGCTGCTGTGAGTGAGCTGAGTCCTGTGCCGGTGGGCTCCGTCCATGGGTCCTTTTCTACCACCCAGCGAGCGAGGGAAAAGCAATGTCCGCTACAGCTGATACCATCTTTCCTCCGGGAGACAGGCAAGTCCAATTTCACTGTCCTATTTTTCATAGTGATCTGTCTTGTCTGACTCCTGGGGGTGAAGCTCGGGGTTCGCAGCTCCCTGAGTTTCTTTCCCCAGCTGTAGCCATTTGTATTAAACCTGCTGCCTCTGTGTCTCCTCCTGCGGAGCGGTCCTCGGCGTCAGTCCCACGCTGTCGAACGAGGGGGAGGCCTGCGGCTCTGGGAAATATCCCGGCCCTGCAGCCTTGCTTTGGACAGAGGAGGAGAACGGACTGTAGTGAGGAGCCAGAGCCGACGAGAGAGCGTCCCCAGGGCTCCTCAGGGATGCAGCCCGAGTCAGCAGGTCGAGGGTCCTCTACCCCCACGCCATACGGGTTATTGGCGTGGACGCCAGCGTGTGAGGATCCAGCTGCAGAGACCATCAGGCCGGCTGTGGAACCCGACGCAGCCAAGTGGGAGCCCGACGACGAGTGTCTTCCTGAACCTGGATTGGCGAAGTCCTGGACGGCTCCAGAGCCCGAGTGCAGGCAAGTGCTCTTCCTTGTTTTCCTGTATGGTGTTTTAGAGCATTTTTGCCTGCCTCATGGGGAGGCGAGTGAGGGGCAGCCGTCCGCTGCACCCGAGCTCGTCTCACTGGGCTCTGGCGCTGCCGGTGGAACTGATCCCGGTCCTCTTCTGTTTTCTGAGCATCTCCACAGCGTTACCGGTCCGGAGCCAGTCAAGGTCACGGGACTGGGGGTTCCAGGTTCGGAGATGGAGGTCGTCGCCGGAGCAGTCCTGACCCAGTCGGGGTCCGACGTGTGGGCCGAGGTGACCCAGTCAGGGTCCTACGTGTGGGCTGAGGTGACCCAGTCGGGGTCCGACGTGTGGGCTGAGGTGACCCAGTCGGGGTCCGACGCGTGGGCCGAGGTGACCCAGTCGGGGTCCGACGCGGGTGCAGCGCTGACCCAATCGGGGTCCGACGTGGGTGCAGCGATGACCCAATCGGAGTCCGACGAGGTCCAGTGGGGGTCCAGCGCAGGTGCGGCTGTGACCCAATCAGGATTCAAGGGGGTCCAAGTTTTTGGTTGTTCCCCTCTCAGGAGCCACCAGCTGGGGGCCGTTAGAGGGTTTTGTTTGGCAGATCGGCGCTCTCCTGTCTTGTCGTCTTCAGGCAGGCGGCTGCATGCATTTCCTCCACGGTCCTGGTGGTTGTGGGATGCGGGTCGGCCACCCAAGGAACTGCTTCGTGCGTTCGGCGTCTTGGGTTGGCCACCCAATAAACTGTGTTTGCTACGGGGTGACCTGGTTCGGCCACCAGAGGACTTGTTTCTGGGGGCCTGGGACTGGGGTAGGCCACCTGATCATGTACTGTGTTTGTGGGACTATTTGTGGGCCCATACGGTGCCTAGTCATGTCAAGTACGTTTAGCAATTTTTTTTTTGTTGTTTCACGTAGTCATAGTCAAGTCAAAGCAATTTTAGATTGCCTCATGTCTCTTCTTTTTGAAGGCCACAGTCTAGTCATAGTCAAGTCAAAGCAATTTTAGATTGCCTCATGTTTTTTTTTTGAAGGCCACAGTCTGGTCAAAGTTAAGTCAAAGCAATTTTAGATTGCCTCATGTTTCCTTTTTTTTTTTTTGGAAAGCCACAGTTTAGTCATAGTCAAGTCAAGTCAAAGCAATTTTAGATTGCCTCATGTTTCTTTCTTTTTGAAAGCCACAGTTTAGTCATAGCTAAGTTATGTCAGAGCAATTTTAGATTGCCTCATGTTTTTTTGAAAGCCACGCCTCACGCCTCACGCCTCAAGCAATGCCTCATGTTTTTTTTGAAAGCCACGGTTTAGTTATAGCCAAGTTGTGTCAAAGCAATTTTAGATTGCTCCATGTGTGTTTGCATGTATTTCTTGTTTTGTTTGTGCTTAGGTTGCCTCATGTTTTTTTTGAAAGTCACGGTCTAGTCGTAGTCACGTTATGCCAAGCAATTTTAGATTGCTCCATGTGTGTTTCCATGTATTTTTTGTTCCATAGTTATCGTGTGTTTCCAGGTATTTCTTGTTTCATAGTTATCATGTATTGAGGTTGTTTGGGAGTATGATTTTGGCATGTTAAGTTTGGGTTTTTGAAGAGATCCTTACTTTGAGTTCTTTACCACATGGGATTATGTACTTTGGAATTAGACGGGTTGTCTGTTGTCCCTGTGGGAAGACGTTCGGTGTCAGGTACTTATGCTCTTTTTGGTTTTGTATCCCTTGTTTTATTTTTGGTCATGTCTTGTTTTTTCTGGTTTCGTCATGGTTCTGGGGGAATTTGATGTATTCTTTTTCCTTTTGGTTTAAGGTCTCGTTCATGGGTTGGCTCTCTCCCTCCACATCTGTCCCCCAACCTCCCACCCTGGGGGGGTGGGGGGGGGCAGGGTGGTTCCTTGGGGCGTTCGGAGTCCGCCCGTGGAGGGAGGGTACTGTTATGACCCGAGCACCGGTTCTGATCGCGCTCGGGCTAAGTTATGTTTCGCTGCCGGCCTTGACAGTTGCGGGCTGTATTCCGGCCTCACCGGGCTCTTATTGTGAAAGTGCTCGGTGGGGCTTCCGCCTGTCAACAGTCGGTCAGCTGTTTGTAATTATCGTCGTTAGTGCTTCGCCTTCTTAAGCCCGGCACTGGCGGCGGTAAGACGCAGCAGTGTCAGTCGTTCTTCGTCTGAGCTACGGATGCCTTGGACTGTTACCTACCTCGTCTGCCTGTGGTTGACCGTCGCTTCCCCAGGACCAGTAAGTGAGCTGTTAGCCTTACCCCTCCCGGTGTGAGTAGACCTCTGTGTGTCTCTGCCTCAGCATCCTGTGTAGCTATTACTCCAACAACCTTGCCTGTGTATGACCGTCTCCTCCTACGGACCTGTATCAGAGCTGTTTAGCCTTACGCCTCCGGATGTGTGTAGACTTATGTGTCATTGCTCCTGCATCTTGTGTTGTTACTTTTTCACCGTAATAAAACTCACTGAAAACTCACTGGTGACTGTGTGGCGTCTTATGGTGGCTCGCGAGGGCCACCGCATGACAGAAACATGCTTTAAAGTCTGTTGTACCCTACGCTGGTGAAGGGTGTCCTCCTGTCTCAGACGGATGCAATGCACTACTGGAACCTCAGGTGTTTCATCTTCATGGGATCTTTTCTGACGTGCAGCAGTTGTCGTCATTCTATTGCTCTCCATCTGGTGGGTCTTCTTCTTCTTATTTAGCTGTCTATAGCTAAATAAGCTATAGACAGCTTGCTCCTTCTGTAATTGATAACATGGTGGATAGTGTTTCAGCTTCTCTGCATCAGGCTCTAGACTTGGTGCCCCCCTTAAAAAAGAAAAAGTCTAATCAGAGATTTTTAACTCCTTGGTTCAACACAGAAACTCGTAGCTTAAAACAGAAGACTCGTCAATTAGAAAGAAAACGGCACTCTACTAATTTAGATGAAATCTATTTAGCTTGGAGAAATCATCTTTTAATTTATAAAAAATCTCTTAGAAAAGCTAGAACGAGTTATTACTCTGCATTACTAGAAGAGAACAAGAATAATCCCAGGTTTCTTTTCAGTACTGTAGCCAGGTTGACAAAGAGTCAGGACTCTGTCAATCCTAGCATCCCCTTAGAGCTTACTAGTCAGGACTTTTATGAACTTTTTCAATAATAAAATTTCATCCATCAGAGATAAAATCAATCAGATTCTTCCCACAGTTAACTTAAATACCGTAACTACTACAACTCCTTCTATTGATGTCTGTCTTGATGAGTTTACTCCAATCGACCTTTGTGAGTTAGACAAAGTAGTTTCCTCATCCAAACCTTCAACTTGTCTTTTAGACCCTATTCCTACCAGGTTATTTAAAGAAGTCTTCCCACTTATTGGTAGCTTTATTCTTCATATAATCAATTCTTCATTAACTTTAGGCCATGTACAGCAGGCTTTTAAAACGGCTGTAATTAAACCCTTACTCAAAAAGCCAACGCTAGATCCAGGAGCTTTAGTTAACTATAGACCAATCTCTAATCTCCCTTTCATTTCAAAAATTTTAGAAAGAGTTGTTGCTACGCAATTATTTGACCACCTGCAGGAAAATGGTTTACTTGAAGAGTTTCAATCTGGGTTTAGAATCCATCATAGTACTGAAACAGCCTTAGCGAAGGTCACTAACGACCTCCTCATTGCATCTGATAATGGACTAGTTTCTGTACTTGTCCTTTTAGATCTTAGTGCAGCTTTTGATACTATTGATCATAATATTCTACTTGATAGATTAGAACACTATGTTGGACTTAATGGAACTTCATTGCAGTGGTTTAGATCTTATTTATCTGATAGGTTCCAGTTTGTTCATGTAAATGATGAGTTTTCTTTCAGCTCAAAGCTTAGTCATGGAGTTCCACAGGGATCTGTGCTAGGCCCTACTCTTTTTAGTTTATATATGCTTCCGTTAGGCAACATTATTAGAAAGCACTGTATACATTTTCATTGTTATGCAGATGACACACAATTATACCTGTCAATGAAGCCAGATGATACTAATCAATTAGCCAAGTTAGAAGCCTGTCTTAAGGAAATCAAAGCTTGGATGACTTGTAATTTCCTGCTATTAAATTCAGATAAGACTGAAGTCATTCTTGTTGGTCCAAAAAACCTTAGAAATTCCTTTCCAAATCAAACTTTCAGTTTGGATGCAGTTACTCTTTCTCTAAATAGCTCTGTGAGGAACCTTGGAGTTATTTTTGATCAGGATTTGTCCTTCAATTCACATATTAAATTTGTTTCTAAGACTGCCTCCTATCATTTGCGTAATATTGCCAAGATTAGGAGCATCTTGTCTCAGAGTGATGCTGAGAAGCTGATCCACGCTTTTGTTAGCTCGAGATTAGATTATTGTAATTCTTTATTATCAGGCTGTCCTAAAACATCTTTAAAAAGTCTTCAGCTGATCCAAAATGCTGCAGCAAGAGTTTTAACAGGTACTAGAAAGAGAGATCATATCTCTCCGGTTCTGGCCTCCCTTCATTGGCTTCCCATAGAGTTTAGAATTAAGTTTAAAATCCTTCTTCTTACTTACAAAGCTCTAAACAATCAGGCTCCTTTTTATTTAAAAGATCTGATACTACCGTATTATCCTAGCAGAGCACTACGCTCCCAAAATGCAGGATTACTTGTAATACCTAGAATCTCCAAAAGTACAATGGGAGGCAGAGCCTTCAGTTATCAAGCTCCTCTCCTGTGGAATCAGCTGCCAATCTGGATTCGGGAGTCAGACTCGATCTCTGTTTTTATGAATAGGGCTAAAACCTACCTTTTTGATATAGCCTACAATTAGGGAGGGATCATGTGTTTCTGAACCCTCCCTTAGTTATGCTGCTAATAGGTTTAGTCAGCCGGGGGACCTCCAGTAATGCACTGGGCCTCACTTCTTTCCTCACTCTCTATGAATTTTTTTTTTTTTTGCTGGTCATTAACATTTGTTTGTTCTCTCCCATAGATTGAGTCCCCATCGTGCTGTTTGCTCTCTACATGTCTGTTCTTTTCTTCTTCTCTATCCCCTCACCCCCCAGCCAGTCGCAGCAGATGACTGCCCCTCCCTGAGCCTGGTTCTGCTGGAGGTTTCTTCCTGTTAAAAGGGAGTTTTTCCTCTCCACCGTCGCCAAGTGCTTGCTCACAGGGGATCGCCTGATTGCTGGGGTCTTTCTGCAACTGTGGGGGTCCTCCCTACAGTTGATAGTGCTATGAGATGACTGTTGTTGTGAAATGGCGCTATATAAATAAAGTTGAATTGAATTGAATTCTTCTTCATTGAGACCACTGGTTGAGGGATAGGTGCGTCATAATTCCAGTTCATGGACAGGATCATGAAAATAGATCTGAGCAAAAAGAGGCTTTCCGGCATGGGCTCACTGTATAAGATAAGATGAGATAAGCCTTTATTAGTCCCACAACGGGGAAATTCCAGGATTGCAACAGCACAGGGATAGCAACACTCAGAGCAACAATCAGAAGGCAAGAAAAAAAAGCAAGAGCAGCTAATATACATACAGTATGTACATATTACTATAAATATACAGTATATATATATACACACAGACACACAGTGCAGAGCATTTTAGCTGGATGGAATAAATATATGAGAATATAAACACACAGTGCGGAGCATTGTAGCTAGATGGAATATGACATCATACAGACATGAAGGCAGCCTTGATGTGTATGACATCATAATGACATGTTATGTTGTCTGATGTCTGTCACTGTATATGACATCATAAACACATGAAGGCAGGCTTGATGTATATGACATCATAAAGACACATTTGTCTATGTGCCGTCATATAGGCATCACGAGTCGTCATATGATGCCTAAGTTCATAGGCCGTCCTATGATGTCCTATAAACGTTACAGACACACACAGCGATTTCTTGCTTTTATAGAGTGATGAAGAGTGATGACATATGCCAAGTATCAAAAATCCTTAAATTTATTTTGTTTGCGGATAACAAATATCCTTTGCACTGGTGAGAATTTTCAGCAGGTTTTAGAAGTGGTCACAACAGAAATGAAAAGGTTAATGCAGTGGTTCAACAAAAATAAATTATCTCTCCATCAACCATCATAGCAGTCTGTCATGGGTGACAATGACAGTTTCATTTAGGTCTGATCAGATTCCTCCACGCAGCTCTGTCCTTAGCCTTCCGCTGTCAGGAACTCCTGTTTATATCCAGCTTCTTCAAGTTTCTTTTTACAATGTCTTTTAATCTGAGCCTTGATCTACCCTGATTGCGTTATGCCCTCGCATAACTGTGAGTAGAGTAACTGCCGAGGGAGACACTGATGGTCCATCCTGTCATATCCGGCTCTAGGGAGCCGGGCAATCAGAGCCAGGGACAAGCCAGTGAGTCGTGATGGTTTATTTTGGGTAAAGGGGAAGGGATGAGGAGAGCACAGATACTCATGCAGACGTACACTCACAAGTTGCACAGCGCAGAGGTAAGCAGCTCGTACCGGACGTGGGGGTAGCAAGACGTACATACTCACAGCGGGATACAAACACAGGAATGCTGCAAGAGGAGTATAAGCTGACACCAGACGAAGGGGCTTCAGCTTAGCAATGTGTTTATGTTGCAGCCCCGAGTCATCGAGGCTGCTCCTATTTATCCTCATTGGCAGCGCCCCAGCTGATGAAGACTAATTGGCCCCAGCCGTCCATAATGCTGCCAGCTGGGGGCCAGCTGAGACGCTGCTCAATAGGAAGCAGGGATGAGGGAAAACATGGGCTGAGTGCCGAGACGGCATCTCAACCCATGGTGACAGAGCCCCTCCCTCAAGGTCGGGCTCCTGAACGACCAGGAACATCCCAGCCCCCCCCCCCCCCCCCCACCTAGGGTGGGAGGAAGGGAGGCGGACCGGAGGGGAAGAAGCCAAGGGAAGAACAACACCAATGGGGCAATGTAGGGTAGCGGGAAAGAAAAACCCAAATACAATACTGACAAAACAGAATAATTAACCCAGGTACAGATGGGGAGAAGAACTGGGTCAGCACGCCGGTTACATACTACCCAGAGAGTACCAACCATGCGTGACCCAGAGCAAGGAAAAGAGAACCACCAAAAAGGTACAGGGCAAAAAATGCTGAGTACGGTTAAATAAAGGGGAACCTATACACAGTGCTAATTTAAGTACATACACACACAGTCACCAAGAAAAGTGAGGGTGACTGGAACAAATGACAATTATAGAGCATGGTGTTACGGAAAACAAGGCACATGACTCTATAATGAACCAACAGGACAAAAAAGAAATACTGAGTGCAGGCAAAGAAAAACCCACACGAATATATAAATACCCAGTCACCTAAAGAAATGAGTGACTGGAATAAATGGATAACTGCAGAGCATGGTGTTACGGAAAACAAAACATAACTCTACAATACAAAAAACGAGGCTAAAAACATGGCACAAAAAGTAAAATGCTGAGCATGAGCGATGGAAAACACAGCACTATAAAAACGAATCCACCAACAGGACAACACATTACACCCGAGTGACCTTAATAACAAAAGAAAAAGTGACACCCGAGGTGAATGGCAGGCAGAGTCCAAAAATGGCCGAGATGGCTCCGGAGATCTCCCCGCCCATTGTCCAGCTGGCGAATCAGGGGAAGAGAAGTGTTCGGACGGCGAACTCTGGACCCAGATCCCAGGAATCCAGTCCACCGGCAGCCGAACCAGGCTGCCCAGAGGGAAACACAGACCAGTGGGGGGAACCAGATCACTGAACCGAAAGTTCTGTGGGTCGGGTCGTCGACCCGCATCACTCAACCACCAGGACCGTTGAGACGGGCGAAGGATCAGAGCGGATCCCGGTGGAAGAGGCTCAGGGGAGAGCCGATGACGAGGGCGGCAGGCGTCAGGCCGCAGGAAAACGGCCACCTCCTCACCGGACCTGGACAATACTGGGGCAGCACCTACGTCGGACCCCGATCGGGCCTCAGGCGAACCCACGTTGGACCCCGACTGGGTCTCGGGCGAACCCACGTTGAATACTGCACCAGAACCGACCTCCAACGTTGAACCCGGACCCTCCAGCACCACGAGGAACAGCAACTCCTTGCCGGTGACCCTGGAAGAAGGCTCAGAAGAGAAAACAGAACCGGGATCAGGATCACCGGCAGCGCCAGAACCCGGCGAGACGAGCTCAGACGCAGCGGGCGGCTGCACCCTGCTCGTCTCCCCTGGAGATAGGCTGAAGTGCTCGGGGATAAAAAGAGAGAAAAGAAAGGAGAGCACTCGCCTGATCTCGGGTTCTGACGCCGTCCAGGACTGCGAAGATCCAGGATCCGTCGTCAGGAGGTCGTTGTCAGGCTCCCATCTAGCCGCGTCGGGCCCCGCAGCCAGCACGATGGTCAGCGCAGCTTGAGATCCCTCCAGCTCAGGTAACCCCGCCGACGATCCACTCGGCGTGAAGCCAGAAGAATCTCGTCCCGCCGGACCGAACCGCTCCTCCGTGGAGACCCGGGGACGCTCAGTCGTCGGCGTAGACTCCACGCAGCAGTCAGTCCCCCTCCTCCGTCCGCAATGTAGCTGCGGAACCACAGGCCCTCTCCATATCCCACCACGTTGACCCGGAGCCGGGGACCGCTCGGCGGAGAGAGACACAGAGGATGCGGGATTAGGCATACAGGTTACAGCAGGTGGGGAGAGTTCAGGGAGCTGCGAACCCTGAACTTCTCCTCCAGGGATGTGACAGAGCAAATCATTAAGCAGGTGTGAAAAAACAATGACTTGCCTGCCCCCTGGAGGTTGAGTATCGCCTGCTGTAGTGGAATCTGCTTCTTCCTCTCCCCGCCCGGCGATAACGGAGGACCCCCCGGGAATTCGTCTGAGGGTCGCTCGCGTTGTCTCCAGCAGAGAGCTCACCAGGCCGGGATTCCAGGCACACACAGCGGTCAGGAAGCGCGTCGAGGAGGAGGGGGAAACAGCCGGGGTGAGCCAGCCCGAATGTCCAGGAATGACAGCGGGGGAACGAGGCTCAGGGAACGAGGCTGTAGAATCTCCACACTGACGAGGCGGAGGGATGACAGCTGCGTGGGAGGAACGGTCCTGACGATGACCCAGAACTGGATCCGGACGAGGTTCGTGCAGAGGTGACTCGGCGATGTGATGACGACTACTCCCAGGGGACGAAGCGAGGGGGAAACCCAGGATTCGCCGCTCCAGATCGGAGATCGAGACGAGGAAGGCGTCGAGCACGGGAAAGCTTCGTAGCCCTGAAGTCCTCACCATCAATCTCACTGCCGCCGCCACATGCCTGAAGGTGGTGACAGGAAACACAGTAGAGCTCGCGACAGCCACTCGACCCCGGACATAACTGCTGTCAGCTGCGGCTCCTTGAAGGGAATCCCGAGTGACGTGCGCAGGTCGGGGGAAGTCCTCTGGTTGGCGCGAACTCCCGGACTGGAATAGCGGCAGGAACGGGACTCCGAAGCGGGGAAAGACGTCGCCCACTTCGACTCCCTGCCGAGTCGAAGTGGGCGACGGGCCGTCGCCCACAGTGGCATCCGGGCCGTGCTCCTCAGCACGGCCCGGATGCCAGCGTCTCGCGTTGGAGGCGTCGTGCAGGGTGAAGAACGTCCCGTCGACAGCCTCCGAGATGGACCTCAGCTCGTCG
The DNA here is from genome assembly GCA_020510985.1 of Pholidichthys leucotaenia. NCBI lineage: Eukaryota > Metazoa > Chordata > Actinopteri > Cichliformes > Pholidichthyidae > Pholidichthys > Pholidichthys leucotaenia. The sequence goes on along the minus strand of CM035843.1, from coordinate 200,397,434 downwards.
CCCTGGCGCCGGAAGTGACTCCTGGGAAATGGCATGCTAGCAGCGCTGACACCCGGACAGAAAGGTACATTTCCACGGCGACTCACGGCCGCCGGTAGCTCTTCTGGCTGCGACATACTGTCATATCCGGCTCTAGGGAGCCGGGCAATCAGAGCCAGGGACAAGCCAGTGAATCGTGATGGTTTATTTTGGGTAAAGGGGAAGGGATGAGGAGAGCACAGATACTCATGCAGACGTACACTCACAAGTTGCACAGCGCAGAGGTAAGCAGCTCGTACCGGACGTGGGGGTAGCAAGACGTACATACTCACAGCGGGATACAAACACAGGAATGCTGCAAGAGGAGTATAAGCTGACACCAGACGAAGGGGCTTCAGCTTAGCAATGTGTTTATGTCGCAGCCCCGAGCCATCGAGGCTGCTCCTATTTATCCTCATTGGCAGCGCCCCAGCTGATGAAGACTAATTGGCCCCAGCCGTCCATAATGCTGCCAGCTGGGGGCTAGCTGAGACGCTGCTCAATGGGAAGCAGGGATGAGGGAAAACATGGGCTGAGTGCCGAGACGGCATCTCAACCCATGGTGACACATCCTCTCAACATGTCCGAGCCATCTCAGGTTCATCTATATTAGCATGTCCTCCACTGATGGTAGACCAGCTCGTTTCAACACTTCTATGTTGGTTATCTTGTCTTTCCATGAGATGTTCATTATGGCTCTCTAAATCTGAAAAAAAACAAAGATTATGTTGTTTGGAAATTATAAAATAAATCATGAAATAATGGTAATGATAGATGATACCAGAATTGAAATAGTGCAGGAAAATAAGTTTCTGGGGGTGACGTTAGGCAATAAAATCTGCTGGAAACCTCACATCAGTTACATCCGGGCCAAGCTGGCAAAATGTATAGGGATACTGGGGAAGACAAAACACATTTTGGACTATAAATCATTATTCTTACTGTACAATTCACTGTTTTTACCATATCTTAACTACTGTGTAGAGGTCTGGGGAAACACCTACAAGACCAACCTACAGCCAATATGCACATTACAAAAAAAAGCTATAAGGAAAATAATGTAGGATATAGAGACCGTACCAACTCGTTGTTTTTAAAGTCACATGCCATAAAGTTCATGGATTTAATTAATTTAAGACAGCACAAGTAATGTACAGGGCAATTAATAATCAACTCCCAACTAATATACAAAAATATTCATAAAAAGAGACAACGATTATAATTTGAGAGGAGACTTAAACTTTACAAAACCTAAGGTACGAACAACAAAGAAAAGTCTGTGCATATCTGTCTGTGGGGTGGATTTGTGGAACAGTCTAGAGCTGGAACTGAAACTATGTACAAACAGAAATCAATTCAAAAAGAGGTGTAAACATTATTTGCTAAAAGGATATATGTTAGAGGTGTAATATTAATATGTAAGATACACTAAATTCAGTCTGGGACACTATGGTATGGAAGGTAGGATGGTACTGTGTGTATCTGTGTTGTTTGGGGCTGGGTATAGATATATGGACTGTATGTATGTAGGGATATATGGGTGACAATGTTGATATGTATAAAATATAGTTAATTGTCTACTTGGGGTAAGTAATTGACATAATATGTATATATTTCACATGAGTTGTATTTAGGGAAAAGAGGACTTGGAGTAGTCTTAACTTCTTCCTTCTCCCTTTCGAGCACTGTACACGGTCACTTTTATTGCATTTGTCATTTGTTTTGTTTTTGCTTTTTTGTTCGAAATAAAGTTTCTCTCATCATCATCATCATCATCATCATCATCATCATCATCATCATCATCATCAGGACCACCTCTGGTGAAAATTTCATCCAAATCCATCCAGTAGTTTTGGTGTAATCCTGCTGCACAAATAAAAAAAACAAGATCCTTGGTGGAGGTATGCACTCTCAGATCATCACCAAAATGTAATGGATTCATCCTTGGCTACCTCTGGTGAAGTTTTCACCAAAATCCATCCAGTAGTTTTTACGTAATCCTGCTAACAGACAGACAGACAGACAAACCACCCCGATTTCAGAATCAGAATCAGAATCAGAATCAGGTTTATTGCCATTGTTCATGTAGTACACAAACTAGGAATTTGTCTCGGTACAGTGCTGCAACATTAAACATGATAAGATAAGAGAAATAAACTATACATGTAATAAAGTGTAGGATAAGATTAAGTGATACTGGTCAACAGTTAAAATATATATTAGCCAGCAGCAGATACTGTGGAGAACTATATAGTGCAGTCGGTAATGCAGGAAGAAAACAGTGATGATTGACATGAGTCTGGTTGAGCTGCTGTACATGGTGCACGAGAGTCACTTAGTGTTCAGCAGTCTAATGGCAGAGGGGAAGAAGCTGTTCATGTGACGGGAGGTTTTAGTCTGGATGGACCGAAGTCTTCTACCAGAGGGGAGGGGGGCAAACAGTACGTGACCAGGGTGTGAGGGATCGGCTATGATCCGGCCAGCACGCCTCCGGGTCCTGGAGATGTACAGATCCTGGAGAGATGGGAGCTTGCAGCCGATCACCTTCTCAGCAGTGCGCACGACGCGCTGCAGCCTTAGTCTGTCCCTGGCAGTGGCTCCTGCGTACCACACGGTTATGGAGGTGGTGAGGATGGGCTCGATGATGGCTGTGTAGAACTGCACTAACATCTTGGTGGGTAGCTTGAGCTTCCTCAGCTGCCGCAGGAAGAACATCCTCTGCTGGGCTTTTTTGATGAGTGAGCTGATGGTCAGCTCCCATTTGAGGTCCCTGGTGATGGTAGTGCCTAGGAAGCGGAAGGAATCAGCAGTGGTGATGGGAGAGCCTGAGAGGGTGAGGGGGGGCAGAGGAGTAGTGACTTTCCTGAAGTCTACAATCATCTCCACTATCTTCAGAGCGTTCAGCTGCAGGTTGTTATTGCTGCACCAGGACGCCAGCTGGGCCACCTCTCTCCTGTAGGCGGACTCGTCGCCGTTGGAGATGAGCCCGATGAGGGTGGTGTCGTCCGCAAACTTGATCAACTTGACAGACTGGTGGCTGGAGGTGCAGGAGTTGGTGTAAAGGGAGAAGAGTAGGGGGGAAAGTACACAGCCCTGGGGTGATCCGGTGCTGATGCTAGTATAGTCTGAGACAGTCTTTCCCAGCCGCACATGCTGCCTCCGGTCCGTCAGGAAGTCGATGATCCACCTGCAGAGGGAGTCAGGCACGTTGAGCAGGGACAGCTTGTCCCGGAGCAGAGCGGGGCGGATGGTGTTGAATGCGGAGCTGAAGTCCACAAACAGGATCCTGGCGTAGGTTCCCGGGGAGTCCAGGTGCTGCAGGATGGAGTGGAGGGCCAGGTTGACTGCATCGTCTACAGACCTGTTGGCTCGGTAGGCAAACTGCAGCGGGTCCAGGAGAGGGGTGGTGATGGACTTGAGGTGGGACAGGACCAGGCGCTCAAAGGACTTCATGACTACAGAGGTGAGCGCTACAGGTCTGTAGTCATTAAGTCCAGTGATCCGTGGCTTCTTGGGGACAGGGATGATGGTGGAGGATTTGAGGCAGGATGGCACGTGGCATAACTTAAGGGAGGTGTTAAAAATGTCTGTGAATACAGGAGCCAGCTGTTTCGCACAGAGTCTCAGGGTGGAGGGAGACACGCCGTCTGGGCCGGGGGCCTTGCGCGGGTTCAGTCTGGAGAACTATTTGGGCACATCCTGCTCACTGATGATAAGGGGAGGGGGGGAGGAGGGGGGGGGTGCCTTAAATGAAGTAGGGAATGTGGAGGCTGTGGAGCTGGAGGGAGGGGGGGAGTTGGACACAGATGACGAGGTGTCAAAACGGGCATAGTGTTGGGACAGTCTCTGACAAAGGGCTTTGTCATCCTGACCTTTAGGAGCCTGAGGTCGATAGTTGGTGATCTGCCTCAGTCCTCTCCACACGGAAGCCGAATCATTAGCAGTGAACTGCTGCTGGAGTCTCTCTGAATACACAGATTTAGCCCTCTTCAGCTCTCTGTTAAACCGGTATTTAACCTCCCTGTAGCAGTCCCTGTCTCCACTTTTCAGCGCTGCTTCCTTCTCCTTCCTGATCTGTCTGAGCTTAGCTGTGAACCAGGGTTTGTCATTAGAGTAACTCACCCTGGTGCGTGATGGAAGAATGTTCTCTTCACAAAAGTGGATATATGAGTTCACAGTGTCCGTGTACTCATCCAGATCATGCGTGGCTCCTTTAAGCATGCCCCAGTCAGATATTTCCATGCACGTTTCCAGCTTCTCCTCAGCTTCACTGGTCCGTATCTTCGTAGTGCTCACAACAGGTTTAGTGAGCTTCAATCTCTGTCTGTATGTGGGAATGAGGTGAACCATCACGTGATCAGATAATCCCAGCGCAGCTCGAGGGACAGCGCGATATGCGTCTTTCACTGTGGTGTAACAGTGATCCAGTGTGTTTAATCCTCTGGTGGGGCATTTAATAAACTGTTTGTAGCGGGGGAGATCGTGGCTCAGATTGCACTGATTAAAGTCGCCAGCCACAATAATCAGCGAGTCTGGAAAACTCCGCTCTGTGTGTTGAATGTGATCCGCGAGCACGCGCTGAGCTTCGCGCGTGTCCGCGTCGGGAGGGGCGTACACAGCGATCATTATGAAAGAAGCAAACTCCCGCGGGGAATAGAAGGGCTTGCAATTGATAACAAGAAATTCCAAGGCAGGAGAACAGTGTTTGGAAATTGATTGCATAACCTTGACAAATCTCTCCCAAGGGAGACCAATAAAGGTAATTTGGCTTTGACCTCTTTGGTGGAGATAATAACATGAGTTTGAATCACCAATTCTTAGTAAAAATGCAAAAAAAAAAAATAAAATTCTTATTAATTTTTTATTTTTTCTCATACATTTGCAACTTTTTCTTGTAGATTTCATAATTTTTTCTCTTGTGACTTCTCTCATAAATTTGCAACCTTTTTCCTGTAAATTTTAATTTTTCCCCTCATAAATGTGTAACTTTTTTCTCATAAATTTTGGCTTTTTCTCATAAATTTGTAACTTTCTTCTCTTTTGGCTCCCTTCCTGTTCACCCTTTATAATGCGGACTTCTCACACAACACAACACATTGCCATCTACAGAAGCTCTCTGATGACTCTGCGATCGTCAGCCTCATCTCCAACGGAGATGAAGCTGAGTACAGAGGACTTATCCAGGACTTCGTGGACTGGTACCATCGAAACTACCTCCAGATCAACGCGAGGAAAACTAAGGAGCTGGTGGTGGACTGCCACAGGCAAGGACCACCCCTCACAGCACCAGTAAACATCCATGGAACAGACATTGAGATGGTGACATCCTACAAGTACCCGTGTTCATCTGAACAATAAACTAGACTGGTCACACAATACTGATGCACTCTACAAGAAGGGACAGCGCAGGCTGTTCCTACTGAGGAGACTCAGGTCTTTTGGTGTACAAGGGGCGCTGCTGAAGACATTCTACGACACAGTGGTGGCATCAGCCATCACTTTTGGAGTGGTCTGCTGGGGCAGTGGCATTACAGCAGCAGATAGGAAGAGACTGAACAAACTAATCAAGAAAGCTAGATCTGTCCTGGGACAATGCCTTGACCCAGTGGAGGAGATAGGAGAGAGAAGGATGGTGGCTAAACTGTCATCTCTGCTGGAGTCCGAGTCCCACCCTATGCAGGACATACTGAATGCACTAAGGAGCTCATTTAGCAGTAGCCTACATCACCCTAGGTGCGCGACGCAAGAGTTTTCGCAGGTCTTTCCTACCTACGGCTGTCGGACTGTATAACTTAAGCAGGGCTGCTCGCAGAGATAGCAAAAAAACGTGACGAACTAATAGTATTGAATGCAAAAAACGCAACAGACTTACACAAATGGTCCCCTCCAGCATACAACTAGGACAATATCAGTCGCTACGGAGGGTGACAGTATGTATGGGTACATATTCATACTATGTAGGATAACTAAGTAGACGGTTATGCTGTTTATTCCATCTAGCTACAATGCTCTGCACTGTGTATATATATTTATATACAGTATTTATGTGTACATATGTATATTCACTGCTCTTATTTTCTTATCTTCTTAATTATTGCTCTGAGTGTTGCTATCCCTGTGCTGTTGCAATCCTGGAATTTCCCCATTGTGGGACTAATAAAGGCTTATCTTATCTTATCTTATAAATTTGCAACTTTTTTCTCACAAATGTGTAACTTTTTTCTTATAAATTTGCAGCTTTTTCTCATAAATGTGTAACTTTTTTCTCATAAATTTGACTTTTACTCATAAATTTGCAACTTTTCTCTCATAAATGTGTAATTTTTTTCTCACAAATTTGTAGCTTTTTTCTCATAAATGTGTAGCTTTTTTCTCATAAATTTGACTTTTCCTCATAAATTTGCAGCTTTTTTCTCATGAATGTGTAACATTTTTCTTATAAATTTGCAGTTTTTTTTCTAATAAATTTGCAACTTTTTTCTCATAAATTTGACTTTTCCTCAAAAATTTGCAGCTTTTTTCTCATGAATGTGTAACTTTTTTCTTATAAATTTGCAGGTTTTTTTCTCATAAATGTGAAACTTTTTTCTCATAAATTTGACTTTTCCTTATAAATTTGCAACTTTTTTCTCATAAAAGTGTAATTTTTTCAAATAAATTTGCACCTTTTTCTCATAAATGTGTAACTTTTTTCTCATAAATTTGACTTTTACTCATAAATTTGCATCTTTTCTCTCATAAATGTGTAATTTTTTTCTCATAAATTTGTAGCTTTTTTTCTCACAAATGTGTAGCTTTTTTCTCATAAATTTGACTTTTTCTCATAAATTTGCAGCTTTTTCTCATGAATGTGTAACATTTTTCTTATAAATTTGCAGGTTTTTTTCTCATAAAAGTGTAATTTTTTCTCATAAATTTGCAGCTTTTTTCTCAAAAATGTGTAACTTTTCTCATAAATTTGCAACTTTTTTATTATAAATGTGTCATTTTTTCTCATAAATTTGCAGCTCTTTTCTCTTAAATGTGTAACTTTTTTGTCATAAATTTGCAGCTTTTTTCTCATAAATGTGTGACTTTTTTCTCATAAATTTGACTTTTCCTCATAAATTTGAAGCTTTTTTCTCATAAATGTGTAATTATTTTTCTCATAAATTTGCAGCTTTTTTCTCATAAATGTGTAACTTTTCTCTCATAAATTTGCAGCTTTTTTCTCATAAAAGTGTAACTTTTTTCTCATACATTTAACTTTTCCTCATAAATTTGCAATTTTTTCCTCATAAATGTGTAATTTTTTTTCTCATAAATTTGCAGCTTTTTTCTCATAAATGTGTAACTTTTCTCTCATAAATTTTTAGCTTTTTTCTCATAAATGTGTAATTATTTTTCTCATAAATTTGCAGCTTTTTTCTCATAAATGTGTAACTTTTCTCATAAATTTGCAGCTTTTTTCTCATAAAAGTGTAACTTTTTCTCATAAATTTGACTTTTCCTCATAAATTTGCAACTTTTCTCTCATAAATGTGTAATTTTTTTCTCATAAATTTGACTTTTCCTCATAAAGTTGCAACTTTTTTCTCATGTGTAACTTTTTTCTCATAAATTTGCAGCTTTTTTCTCATAAATGTGTATCTTTTTCTCATAAATTTGACTTTTCCTCATAAATTTGTAACTTTTCTTAACAATATTTCCTACATCACTGTCACTGAATGCTTGATGTTACACATTCGAAATAAATAAATAAATTACAAATTATAATGACTTTTTTCTCATAAATTTGACTTTTCCTCATAAATTTGCTGCTTTTTTCTCATAAACATGAAACTTTTTTCTCATAGATTTGCAACTTTTTTTCTCATAAATGTGTAACCTTTTTCTTATAAATTTATGGAAGTTATGTTATGGAATGATTTACCCCTGGACATCAGACAAGCACCTTCACTGTCCATTTTTAATACCTGTCTTAAAACCAATTTTTACTCCCTGGCCTTCGACCCAGTGTGAGACATTGATTTTATTGAATGAAATTGATTTTTATTTATTTTGCCTTTTATTTTATTTTATTTTATTTTGACTGTGGTTCTATATGTCATATGTCTGAGCGTCTGTTCTCAGTGCTCAGACTTCCTTTGTAGTTTTGAGTGTTTTTCTGTTCATTATTATTTTTCCTGTTAGTTCTGTTATTTTGTTTGGGTGTTTCTTCCATTCCAAGCACAGCCTTTCTCTCACAGTTTGTTCCAGTCCATCAGCTGCGAGTGATTGTGTTTTTTCTTTCTCCTGCTATTTTCCTGTCTCACTGCTCTCACCCCACTCCCCCACCAGCTGAGAGCAGTTAGGTATGAGTACTTGCCAGCTCAACTCTCACACCTGCTTCCCATTTACTGGTCATGTATTTAAACTCTGCTTTTGGCGGAGCGACGGGAAGGAGCTCGCAGAAGGAGAACGGTGAGATGGATGACATCGTTTGAGGATGGTTGGCGGGAGATTTAATTTGTTTGGAAAGCACGGTTTTGATATTTTTGTGAACTGTTTGGCTTTGGATTACGGCTAGTAGACTTGGATGCAGGGAACTCTAGGGAGAAGAGTGAGGAGATATTGGCCGACGGCCTGTATAGGTCCGATAGCAATATCTCTTTCGCTACTTCTGCCAGAGTGGGTGGAGTACCATGGCTGGCAGTGGGGGAGAAGATGATAACTATAACAGCATGGAACTGAGCGATGAGGAGAGGAACATCAAGGGAGGGAATGGATGGTGTCAAGTGGGGGGAGGAGGGAAGGCACAGAGGTTAGCTGAGTGAAAGAGAAAGAAACAGGATGAAACTAGCAGTGAGGGATCAGAGAGTGAGGGGCAGGACAGGGGAGCAAGGAACCGTGAGCCCCGAACCCTTAATGTAGTGGTGAAATTTGATGAGGAAGGAGGAGTAAAGAAGCTTGACCTGCTTAAACTGACGAAAATAATCAGGTCTCAGGTAGGGGAAATTAATTATGCAAAAGTGTTAAGTGATGGTAATTTTTTCATTGGGTGCTCCACTGAGACGCAAATGGAAAAGGCAAAAAAGCTGACTACTGTGGGAAAGGCCAAAATGGTAAGAATTGTGATAGTAGGAGGAAATGGATTGAATGAATGCAAGGGAGTGATCACCGGAGTTCCCCTCAGCATCAGCATGAAAGAACTAGTTGATTTAAAAGTACGTAACAGCTCTGTTAATTCTGCAAAAAGAATGATGAGGGGAGCTGAGAAACTGGAAACCAAAACTGTGCTGATTGAATTTGAGTCTAAAACTATCCCAAAAGAACTGTATTTTGGCTTTATTAAGTATAATGTCAGGGAATTTATCCCCAAGCCCATGAGATGTTTCAAGTGCCAGGAATTTGGACATATTGCAAAGATGTGCCAAGGTAGGTGGAGATGTGCTGGGTGCGGGGAAGACCATGAATATGGAAAATGTGAACCAGGTGCTAAACCAAAGTGCTGTAATTGTGGGGGTGATCACAGTGTTGCATATTGGTGATGTGAAGCCATGAAGAGAGAAGTGGTAGCTCAGCAAATAAGAGTTAGAGAGAAGCTGTCTTATGCAGAGGCAGTGAAGAAACCTGGACAAGAGAGACTGACATCTCACCAGGGGTCCGGAAAACAGCAGGAGGTAGCAAGTGCCTGGAAGACAGCAGAAACTAAAATGGCTAAGGAGAAAAAGAAATTGGAAACATTCATTGCAGGAGTTATTAATGCAACTGTGGGTGTTAATTCTAAAACAGAAAGGATCCAAATCATAGTTAAAGCAGCTATCTGTCACTTGGACTTGAGGGGTGTAAAGTGGTAAGAAATTAGAGATGAGTTGAGCATTCAGTCCAGTCAAGAGCCACCATGTATTGGTTAATAACAGTAATGTTAATCTTGCAGTGGAATGCAAGGAGCTTGATTGCCAATGGTCAGGACTTCAAACAGTTTATCTACAGCCATAAGGAAAAACCAGACTTGATATGCGTCCAAGAATCATGGTTAAAACCTAGGCTGGACTTTATTATACAGGGATATGTGGCAATCAGGCGAGATAGAGAGGAGGGTGTAGGAGGGGGTTGTGTCACCTTTGTGAAGGAAGGCATTCCCTATAGGTGCCTGAATACTAAACATGATTTGGAGTGTGTGGCTGTGGAAGTGTGGGTAGGAAAGAAAAAGTTGGTACTTATAAACTTCTATAATCCTTGCAAAAAACTGGAATTTAGGAAGCTGGAGGAGGTGGGAATCAATAGGGAATGTATTGTTTGGTGTGGAGATTTTAATGCCCACAATGTTTTATGGGGGAGCAATCACACTGATTACAAAGGCCAAATAGTGGAAGAGATGCTGGATGAGCAACATCTAGTGTGTATTAATAATGGTAGTGCCACCAGGGTGGATGTGAATAGTGGCAAAGAGTCTGTGATTGATCTGACACTGGTGACCAATTCTCTAGCACCCTTATGTGACTGGTATGTACATGACAAAGGTACAGTTGGCAGTGATCATTATCCAGTATACAGTAAAGTAAATATAACTGTGATAGAATCCACAGTTAATGCAGGGAGTAATTGGATATTTGACAGAGCTAACTGGGGCAAGTTCAGGGGTGAATGTAACAGGCTTTTGCGCCATGCTAATAGTGACATGAACGTTGAAGTGGCTAACTATAAAATAACACAGGGAATAAAAACTGCTGCAGGGAACTCTATTCCCAAAACTACAGGAAGGTCAGAAAGGAAACTTGTACCATGGTGGAATAATGAATGCAAGTTGGCAGTTAAGAATAGAAGCAAAGCATTCAAACTGGTTAAAAGGACTCATATTTTTCAGAATATGATTCAGTATAAGCTTGCCCAAGCTCTGGTCAGGAAAACAATACGACAGACTAAGAGGACGTGCTGGAGGAACTTCTGTGGCACAATTGGGAACACCACTTAGGTGGGAGAAGTGTGGGGAATGATTAGGAAAAATGGGGGAGATAGGAGGGACTGGAATTACTCTGTTCTGAATTCTGTGGATAAGTTGGCTATAACCAATAAAGAAAAAGCAGGGTTAATGGTGTCTACTTATGTGGCTGTTCACAGTTGTAATAACCTTACTGAAGAGGGGAAACTGGGTAGGGAAAAAACAAGAGGTGGGAATTTGGAGGCACTAAGGAAAAAAGCTAGTAATGGCAGTGAGTTTGATTACCCATTTACTATGGAAGAGCTGGAGAGCCTTGGCAAAAATGGGAAGGAGCACTCCAGGGAAGGATGAGGTTACCTATGAAATGATTAAACATCAGAGTGAAGAAGCGCTATCTAAGCTGTTATTATACAATAAAGTCTGGGAAGAGGGGCGAATCCCTGTGAGCTGGAAGGAAGCAGTCATAATCCCGATCAGAAAGCCTGGTAAAGATCCAAGTAAGCTGGAAAATTATAGACCCATTACTTTAACATCCCATGTTTGCAAATTAATGGAATGAATGGTTAACGAGAGACTGATGTATTTTCTGGAGAAGAGAGGTCTAGTGGCTCCATACCAGAGTGGGTTTAGAAGCGGTAGGAGCACAATGGATGCTGTGTTGTGTTTAGAGGATGAAGTTAGGAAAGCTCAGGTAAATAGAGAGTCTGTGGCTGCAGTATTCTTTGATGTAGAAAAAGCATATGACATGTTATGGAGAAAAGGATTGTTGATAAAATTACATAGGATGGGAATAGAAGGAAACATGTTTAATTGGATTATAGTTTTTCTGAGTGAGAGATCTGTTGAGGTCAAAATAGGGTCTGAAGTGTCAGAGAAGCAAGTAGTGGAAAATGGTACCCCCCAGGGGAGTGTTATAAGTCCAACATTGTTTACGATAATGATTAATGGTATTTTTGGAGAGATTCTGCCTAGTCTGGGTCGATCGTTATTTGCAGATGATGGGGCATTGTGTGTGAGAGGGGCAAATTTAATATATTTAAGTAAGAAGTTGCAGGAAGGTATCAGTCAAGTGGAGAGATGGGGAACAGATTGGGAATTTAAGTTTTAAGTGGAAAAAACAAAGGTTATGTTCTTCACACGAAAGAAAATTGGGGAGGGAATGACATTGAAGTTGTATGGAAACAACCTTGAGAATGTTGGGAGCTTCCGCTTTTTAGGTACACAGTTAGACCCTAGACTAACATGGAAAGTGCATGTTCAAAGCATCGTAGAGAAAAGCAAGAAAGTGATCAATGTGATGAGATGTCTGTCAGGATTTGAATGGGGTGCAGATATAGCATCATTAAAGCAGATTTATGTAGCTTTAATTCAGGCAAGAATAGATTATGGATGTGTGGTATATGGGTCAGCGGCAAAGTCAGTGCTGTCAGATCTTGATGTTATCCAGGCTCGGGCTCTGGGGATCTGTTTAGGGGTAGTGAGAACAACTCCTGTTTGTGCTCTCCAGGTTGAAGCAGAAGAGCTTTGCACCTCCGTAGGACGCAGCTAATGGGCAATTACTGGGTCAACCTGAGAGGCCATGATAAGGGGCATCCAGCAAAAAGGGTCCTGGAGGCTTGTTGGGAGAGGGGGGAAGCTTTTAAACCAAGCTTTGGGTGGATAGGTGAAAGCATTGCAGAAGAACTGAACGTGCGCTCATTAGAGCTCTGCCCAACAGTGTGGTGGCCTATGAGACCAGTATGAATGTTACACAATGTAATGGCAGATCTGGGGCTGCTAAAACTCAAACACAAAAATAAATTAGCAGATTTAGTTCAGGAATATTATAGATATACAGAAAAGTATTATAATGATCATGTACGGATTTTTACAGATGGGTTAAAGGAGGCATTATCAGAAGCTACAGGGGCAGCAGTGGTGATTGCTAGATACAACATAGAGGTCAGTAAAAGAACATCTGATTGTTTAAATGTGTATGCAGTGGAGTTAGGTGCAATCTTACTGGCCTTAGAGCGGGCAGAAGAACTGAGGGACGGTAAAGTCCTCATATGTAGTGACTGAGTATCAGCACTGCTTAGTATCCTAAGAGGATCAGCCAATCACCATCAGGACCTGTTGTATGGAGTGTTGTTTACTAACTCAAGAATCAGAGAGCAGGGAAAGTGCATCACCTTCATGTGGGTGCCAGGACACGCAGTAATTGCAGGAAATGAAAAGGCAGACAAGTTGGCAAAAGAGGCAGTGAAGAGGGAAAATGTGGAGGTTAAAATTAAGCTTTCAAAGTCTGAAGGGAAATGTATAATCTAGAAAGAAATAATAAATCAGTGGCAGCAGTGCTGGGAAAATCAAACAAAAGGAAGACATCTATTTAATATTAAGAATAAAGTAGGGGAAATGTTTTCTGCAGCAAGTAACAGGAAGGAACAAGTAGTGTTAAACAGATTAAGGATTGGTCACAGCAATTTAAAGAACTCTCTCTTTGTAATGGGGAAACACCCAACAGGTCATTGTGATCAGTGTGAAGAAAGTGAGACAGTAGAGCATGTGCTGTAATGCTGCAGGAGATATATTGAGGAGAGAAGGTTTTTAATGGCTAGGCTCCAGAGGATGGGAACGGTGGTGAACAGTATAAAAGATGTAATTAGGGTTGCAGGATGGGAGGAGGGCAGGAAAGTGTCAATGGCCTTCCTAAAAGATACAGTGTGGCGAAGGAGGATAATAAGCGGCGAGCTGAGGAGTTTAAAGTGCCTTTATTAAGTCACATCGCCAACACGAGCTCACTCTGGTGCTGTGCAGAGCGGCCCAGAGCGAGCCCTGAGGGCTCTCAGTAGCGTGGAGACAGGTGCAGTCAGTTGAGCAGTTGCAGAGAGAGAGTGAGTTACATGATACGTGCGGTATTTATACCGGTTACAGACAAAGCATGAAAGAGCATGTGCATTTGCATATGAGAGAGACATACATATCAAATAGGCAGGTTGCCAGCACCTGCTCCAGCTTGCAGGACAAAGAGGTGACAAGTCACACCTACATATTGATCTGTCTCTATGTCAACAGTGAGGACAGGACGTGTGAACACAAAGCATGAATGGCACATTAACATCACACTAGCGCTGTGGAAAATAACCAGGAGTAGCGAGCTGTCTGTCCTTAGTCTGTGGGGGGTTGTCCCACACTGCTCCCCCCCAGAGGGCTCGGCTGGGGGTCGAGACCTCGATAGTGCAGCATGGCAGCGAGCAGGGAAGGCTCTGTGCCGGTGAAGGTGGAGGGGGGTGGGGGTTGCCGGGGACGGTGAAATCGTCCAGGCCGCGCAAAAATTGCTTGTTGATCCGCGATGTCGAGGGGCTGTCCCGTTGAGCGTGCGGAGATAACAAGAAGAAAAATTAGTTTCTGGCTCCTCTCGTGGCCATGAAGAAAAGCAGGGGCGGCTGTGGGGGAAAAAACAAAAGCAGAGGGACGTGGCGCATCTCTTTAGGTGCGGGCGCAGCCCTAAAGTCCTCGGGAATCGCAAAACAGCTGAATTCCTTATGTGTGCCGTGGCTGAGACCATTAACAAATCCTTCGAGCATGCTGCATGCGTGCCTCAGGTGAGCGAGCAACCCTGAAGGGCAGCGGCAAAGGAGGAAGGCAGTCTGTGGAGCCGTATGTGTCCCGTGCGTGGTGCGCCGTGCCCGTGACTCCCCGGTGCGTGTGCCGGGGTCCTGTGCGTGGGTGGGCCGCTGGAGAGGAGAACCAGGGTCAGGGAGCTTGCTGGAGATCATCCCTGTTGTCTGTTGCGTTGTTCGGTCGTGGTGCGTTGGAGCAGTGCGAGGAAGTAGACGATCTCTGTCCCTCGGGCTCGTGGAGATGCGTTGGAGCGGTGCGAGGCAGTAGACAATCTTTGTGCCCCGGGCTCGTGCAGCTGCGTTGGAGCGGTGAGAGGGAGGAGACGATCGTTGTCGCTCGTGCGGCCATGGTGCGTTCAGGTCCACGCGCTGCGCTCTCCGTCGGCCCTGGAGGTTGCCGTCGTGGAGAGAGGACGAGGTGTGTGCGCTCTCTTGTGGAGGAGCTGTGAGAGCGGCCGGTCCAGCGTGGATGTGCAGATCTCAGGCGTGCAGATCTCACCGTGAAGCGTGAAGCGGTCACCAGTGTCGCGGTCCAGACCAGAAAGTTGCTTTGCACAAAGCGTGTGCTTTCAAGCGGGGTCACCAGTGTGGCGAAGGAGGATAATAAGCGGCGAGCTGAGGAGTTTAAAGTGCCTTTATTAAGTCACATCGCCAACACGAGCTCACTCTGGTGCTGTGCAGAGCGGCCCAGAGCGAGCCCTGAGGGCTCTCAGTAGCGTGGAGACAGGTGCAGTCAGTGAGCAGTTGCAGAGAGAGAGTGAGCTACATGATACGTGCGGTATTTATACCGGTTACAGACAAAGCATGAAAGAGCATGTGCATTTGCATATGAGAGAGACATACATATCAAATAGGCAGGTTGCCAGCACCTGCTCCAGCTTGCAGGACAAAGAGGTGACAAGTCACACCTACATATTGATCTGTCTCTATGTCAACAGTGAGGACAGGACGTGGGAACACAAAGCATGAATGGCACATTACATCACACTAGCGCTGTGGAAAATAACCAGGAGTAGCGAGCTGTCTGTCCTTAGTCTGTGGGGGGTTGTCCCACAACAGGACTATTTAACAGGATCTAAATGGTTGTGGGATAGTGGGGTTTAAAGGGCAGTAGGAGGCAGTAATGCAACATATTGGATGCCAGCTGCCGTAAAAATCCAAAGAAGAAGAAGAAGATCCTGAAACTGCTTTTCCTCTCCCTGTGGCAGTCACAACTATGTTCAGCCTGGACTCCGTCTCTCAGCTCAGTCTCCCCCCTCCTCTTCTCCAGAGTTTCTAAACTCTGGGGCACCAACTCTGTGTAAGTTTTTCTGTGTTTGTATTCTGAGGTCATTTGGACTGTTATGCCAATAAATTGTCTCACTGCAGTCAAGCGATTGGGTTTGTTTTTTGCCGCGGAGGGGCGTTCGTGACACTATATTGTTTTTGTGTTAGTGCCCTGCTTCCTGTTTTTATGTTTTCTTGCAGTACAGCACTTTGTGTACGGAGTGTTGCTTTTAAAGTGCTTTATAAATAAAGCTGATTGAAATTTGCAGCTTTTTTCTCATAAATTTGACTTTTACTCATAAATTTGCAACTTTTCTCTCATAAATGTGTAACTTTATTCTCATAAATTTGACTTTTCCTCTTAAATTTGCAACTTTTCTTAATGTTTCCTACATCACTGTCACTGAATGCTTGATGTTGGGGCGGATGTAATAAGAGGACCCTGGTGTAGAGGCACGGAATAAGTGCAGGCAGGACATGGCGAACTGAAGTTTAAAAGGGTGCGGGGGTTCGGTGCATGGCAGGTCCGCTGTCGAGGCGAGTCAGGGTCAGGGAGCTTGCTGGAGATCAGCGTCGTCGGCGCCGATGGTCATTCCTGTTCAGGATGTTGCTGTCGTTCGCTCGTGCCGGGTCATGGTGCGTTCTGGTCCACGCGCTGCGTTCTCCATCGGCCCTGCAGGTCGCCGTCGTGGAGAGAGGACGAGGTGCATGCACGCTCGTGTAGATGCGGAGGAGCGGTGAGAGGGAGTAGACGCTCTTTGTCCCTCGGCCGGTCCCAGCGTGGATGTCCCGATCTCAGGCGAGGGTCGCACCATGACGCTTTCTGCAGCCTTCCCGGTCGTGGATGATCTCCGGAGAGTTCGCCTGGTGTTGGCTCTGCGTCGAGGTCTCCCGTGTGGCAGAAGGGAGGGCAGTCCATTTGCGTCAGGCAGCTGCATTCATTCGTCGTCGGGAGTCACCGCCGGGGGCTGCGTTCGTTCAGCGTGTTCTTGTATTCGGGGTCACCAGTGTGGCGGATGAGATAAGTGTACCCCGAGTTGGAGGCACGGAATAAGTGCAGGCACGGCAAACTGAAGTTTAAAAGGGTGTTTTATTCATCCACCATCATGGGACTCACTCCAGCGCTGTGTAAGCGTGCTGTAGTGAGCCCTCAGTCTCTAGTCAGCAAACAGGCAATGCGTGTCATCAAAAGAGCAGTAATTGAGAGAGAGCAAGCGATATGGTTGGCTTATATACCCAGCTAGACAATGCATGCATGGCACATTAACATCACAGTAAACTGCAGGGAGGCATGGACATTTACATGAGAGTCACGCATATCAATAGCAGGATTAGTGGCAGGAAGGAGAGGCTGCCTATTGATATCAGTACATACATCTCACTGTTATGCTAATTGCTCCAGCTGAGCGCTCTGCTTGTCCGTAGGCTGTGGGGGTCACTCACAATGTTACACATTTGAAATAAATAAATTATAATTACTTTTTTCTCAAATATGTAGCCATTTTCTCATAAATTTGCAGCTTTTTTCTCTTAAATTTGACTTTTCCTCATAAGTTTGCAGCTATTTTCTCATAAATTTGTGACATTTTCCTGTACATTTTGAACAGCAGTGGCTCATGAGATGAAGCGGGTCGTCCAGTAACCCGAGGGTTGGTGGTTTGAATTCTGCTCTCCCCAGACATCCTGCTGTTGTGTCTTTGGGCAAGACACTTTACCCACCTTGCCTCCAGTGTCCATGACACTGGGTATGAATGTGTATAAGTGGTCAGAGAGGCTGTTGGCACAGATTGGCAACCAGGGCAGCTGTGGCTACAGCAGTAGCTTACCACTATCAATATCTGTGGAATGAATGAATAATGTAACCACTGTAAAGCATCTTTGAGTGCCCATGAAAAATACCATATAAATCTGATGCATTATTATTATAGTTGGGGCCGTTTCTTGCTTTTTGAGAATCCTATGCATGATTCCATTTGGGGGGAGATGGTGGGCATTGCATTCATTCATTCATTCATCTTCTTCCGCTTAATCCTTTTCGGGTCGCGGGGGGGCTGGAGCCTATCCCAGCATCTTTGGGCGAGAGGCAGGGTACACCCTGGACAGATCGCCAGCCCATCGCAGGGCCAACACAGAAAGACAGACAACCATTCACTCTCACAGTCATACCTAAGGACAATTTAGAATCCCCAGTTTTGATGCCAGTTAACCTAACTTGCATGTTTTTGGCATGTGGGAGGAAACCGGAGAAATCCCGTGTGAGGAAAATAAGTTGTGCATTTAGGCTAGGGGTCTGGAACCTGCAGCTCTGAAGCCAAATGTGGCTCTTTTTGACCTTGAGAAAAAAAATCAAGACTCAGTAAAAAGAAGACAGATTTGTGAGGAAAAACATTACTAGAAAAATAACAAATTTATAAAAAAAACAAACTGAAAATTTATGCTAAAAAATTCTTACAACAAATTTGCAAGAAAAAGTCAAAAAATTTCAGGGGGAAAAATGGTAAATGGCTTTCACTTAAATAATGCTTTTTACTCATCTTGATGGTGGCAGAGCTGCCATGCACCCAGCTGGTGTCCTGGTGCAGCCACAACAACCTGCAGCTGAACGCTCTGAAGACAGCGGAGATGATTGTGGACTTCAGGAAAGTCACATCCCCCCTGCCCCCCCTCACCATCACAGGCTCTCCCATCACCATTGCAGATTCCTTCCGCTTCTTGGGCACCACCATCACCCGGGACCTCAAATGGGAGCCAACCATCAGCTCCCTCATCAAAAAGGCCCAGCAGAGGATGTTCTTTCTGCGGCAGCTGAGGAAGCTCAAGCTACCCACCAAGATGTTAGTGCAGTTCTACACGGCCATCATCGAGTCCATCCTCACCTCCTCCATAACTGTGTGGTATGCAGGAGCCACTGCCAGGGACAGACTAAGGCTGCAGCGCGTCGTGCGCACTGCTGAGAAGGTGATAGGCTGCGAGCTCCCATCTCTCCAGGACCTGTACATCTCCAGGACCCGGAGGCGCGCTGGCCAGATCATAGCCGATCCTTCACACCCTGGTCACGTGCTGTTTGCCCCCCTCCCCTCAGGTAGAAGGCTTCGGTCCATTCGGACTAAAACCTCCCGGCACATGAACAGCTTTTTCCCCTCTGCCATCAGACTGCTGAACATTAAGTGACTTTTGACTCTCGTGCACTATGTACAGCAGCTCAACCAGACTCATGTCAATCATCACTGTTTTTCTGTTGCATTATCGACTGCACTATGTGGTACTTCTCATTATCTGCTACTTGCTAATTTTTTAAAACTGCCTTGACTAGTACTACTCATTATTACTAGTATTATTATTATTATTACTTATTATTACTTATTTTTCTACACTTATTGCACGTTTCTAGTCCTTTAGTTTTTTAGTTTATCCCTTTTTCTCATTATGTTTTTAATGTTGCAGCATGGCACCGAGACAAATTCCTAGTTTGTGTACTACATGAGCAATGGCAATAAATCTGATTCTGATTCTGATGCACCAGAGCTGGCCTGACCCACCACGAGCAACTGAGGGTTCAGTGCCTTGCTCAAGGACACTTCCACGTGCAGACAGAGCAGGAATTGAACCCCTGACTCTCCGATCAGTAGTCAGCCACACGACACCTGTGCTGCAGCCGCCCAGCACAAATTTCCTGTAAAAGTTGCAGTTTTTGAGAATAATGTTCCAAATTTATCTGAAAAGGTCTGCAAATTTTGCAGAAGATAACAAATTTGCAAGGGAGAATAGAAGAAATTTACTTGAAAAGCAGAAGATTTATGCCAGAAATATGACAAATTTAGGAGAAAAAAGTTGGAATCTTATGAGGAAATACTCTCTTGGAAACTCACAAAACTTCTAAAAAAAAAAATACAAATTTACTTGAATTTTTACGAGAAAAAATTGTCCCAAATTTATATGGACAGACGCTGCAATTTTACCTGAAACAGCAGCAAAGTTGCAAAGAAAAATAGGACAAATTTATTAGAAAACAAGAAAATTTATGCCAAGTTGTACAAGGAAAAACCTCCTAATATTGACTGTCAGGCCAGTTTGAACTGGTATTGTTGCTGCTTTACCTTAGCTTCAAGGCTCAGGTATTTTTATGGCTCCATACGGAATTTGCTGGTCAAAAGTCTCAGCGTGGTTCGTGTAGTACAGGTTGCCAACTCCTGGTTTAGGAGGAAAGGGAAAGTTAAAGCTAATTTTAATTGTCCCCCAAAAATGTTGAGGGCCCCCTAGTGTTTGAGGGGGCTGTTGGATGTGTGTACGGCTCTGAGTCAACTGGAACTACCCAGCCAGCATGTCCATGTGGGCCCCACCATAGGTTAAAACTGGGCTGTCCTATGGGTCCATGAGGGCTTGCCCATGGATTCTGTTTGCCCACATGGACTTTAACTGTTTACCCGTTTTCATCTTATTTTCTCATAAATTTGCGATTTTCTTGTAAATTTGTAACTTTTCTCCCCAGTTTTTTTTCTTGAAAATGTGAAACTTTCTCATAAAGTTGCAACTTTTTTTTTTTACTGTAAACATACAACTTTTTCTCATAAATTTGTTAGTTTTTATTGTAAAATTGTGACTTCTTGCAAATTTGCCAAGTTTTTCTTGTAATTTTGTAACTTTCTCATAAAAATTCCACTTCTTTACGATAGTCTTGCAACTTTTTCTCATAAATTTGTTAGTTTTTCCTTCTTGTAAATTTGCTACTTTCTTGTAAATTTGGAACTTTCTCAAACATTTTCAACTTTTTTATACAACTTTTTCTCAAATTTGGGTCGTTTTTCTCATAAATTTGCAACTTTTTTCTTGTAAAATTCAATTTATTACCTCTGCCAAGGAGGTAATAAATGTTTGTTTGTTAGCAGGATTATGCAAAAACTACTGTACAGACTTTGACATTTTTATCAGAGATAGCCCTTGGGCCAGGGATGAACCCATCAGATTTTGGTGATGATCTAAGAGTGCATATCAATGGCCAAAATGCAAAACCTCCTATCTGAAAAATGAACTTTTTTGAGAAAACTAAAAAAAAAAAAACTTTTTGTTTTCTTGCAGAATGCTATTTTTTAAGAATACCCAGTACATAATACACTGTTTTGGACTATATTACTATATTGTGTTAACAATACCACCTCCTATCTGCACTTTGCAAGGCACTAATGCCTAAGTGCTTTTTTCAGATAGGTTTTGCTTTTCAGCCATCAATATGTTACACAGGCAAGGATGTAGCCAAGCTCACTGTGGTGCAACACATTTAATAGAGAATTTTTTTTTACAAAGATCTGTTAAAAAAACAACCTAAAAACAATTAACAGGAGCATGTACTGCCCTGGTGTTACGCTTTGTGGCACTTTTTGACTCCTCTTTCTATGCAGTAAAATAACTAACATGAATAAGCTGATCACAGAAAGGAAAACATATTACAATCTTGTCCAAAATAACTTTATATAGTCATGTGAAAAAATTAGGACGCTGTTATGTAGGAATAATGGAGAACGGAGAGCTACTGTTGTGAACACTGAATTCCCTTTATTCAACTGCACAGCACAATATACGTACATATCCCAGCCGTAGCCCGCCTTACGTCATCAACCCCCCACCACCGGCTGAGCTATGGCAAGTCCCGAGGTACAATTCCCATATGTAACACCCTCCCCCCCAGTTCGTTAAACCCATAAACATAGAACCCGACACCCAAACACCACCGTTTTTTTATTGTTTTGTTTTTATATATATATATATATATACATACAGTATATACATGTACACAAATAACTATAAAAAAAATGTACTCCTTGGGTGTCTGAGTAGACTGTCAGTACACCCGGTCAAGTTCATTCATTCATTCATCTTCTACCGCTTAATCCATTTCGGGTCGTGGGGGGCTGGAGCCTATCCCAGCATCTTTGGGCGAGAGGCAGGGTACACCCTGGACAGATCGCCAGTCCATCACAGGACCAACACAGAGACAGACAACCATTCACTCTCACAGTCATACCTAAGGACAATTTAGAATCCCCAGTTTGATGCCAGTTAACCTAACTTGCATGTTTTTGGCATGTGGGAGGAAACCGGAGAAATCCCGGAGTAAACCCACGCAGACACGGGGAGAACATGCAAACTCCACACAGATCACTGTTGGTCGGGGACTGGGATTGAACCCAGGATCCCCCGGCCAAGGGCACGGTGGCGGAGTGATTAGCACTGCGGCAGCACAGCAACTCACCCGGTCAAGTTGGAATGGATTATTCTGCCGCTAGATCCAACTGGCATCAAACATGGCAGTTCAGGTAACATAGTCCTCCAGGTACCCAGGCCTTCGAATTCTAGCTGGGCGTCCCGCAGGAGGAGACCCTGCACCTGGCACCATTGGCCTAATCTGTGGGTCCTCATCAGGCAGGACCCCCCAAGTCCCAGCTCTCGCTAAAGCATCCTGCTGCGGGCTCAGCCCTCTGCCCCGGTGGCGACCTCCTCAGTCTACTGGCATGCCACTGAGACCCATCATCCAGTTCAAACGTGTCCGGGCCCCTCTTCCTAGTGATCTGGAACCCCATGAACTCTATGGCGTCCGCTGCAAAGATACATTTTTTGCCATTCAGTGTAACCCCATGATCTTGGAGTTTCGTCAGGACCCTCTCCAGCCTCTCGTCGTGTTCTTCCTGTGACACGCCGTGCACCACAATGTCATCTAAGTAAGCCACCACGCCCTTGAGACCGGCCAGCATTGTTGACATCACCTTTTGAAAACAACTGGGCGCAGAGCTCAGTCCGAACGGCATCCAGGTAGTATACCTGAAGACCCCATGTGGGTCACAAATGCCGTCAGTTTTCTGCTGTCCAGGTGGAGTGGCACCTGCAGGTAGCCCTGGCAAAGGTCCAGCTTCGTGAAGACCTGAGACTCACTGAACACCGCCGTGAGCTCCTCCTCCTCCTGGTCAAGAGCAGGTACCTATCCGGAATGACTGCCTTGTTCATCATCCGGAGAGCTATGCACGGTCGAATGCTCCTCCCACTTTTGTTGGCAACTACTAGGTTGGATATCCATGGTGAGGCGTCCACTTTCTCAATGATGCCGGACTCCAGTAGCTTGGACAGATCCGCCGAGACCTCATCCCACAGCGCAAGGGGAAGTCACCGCAGTGGCTGAATCCTCAGTGTCACGCTCTTGTCGATGAGAGGGCGATGGTGAAAAGCGTCTATACGGCCCAGACCCTTAAACAGTGCTGGCCACCGGAGGTGCCAATCTGGATACACTGTCAGCACGGTCGAGCCCTCTGGGTCCCTAATGGTGAATCCCAGCACCCCCAGCAGGTCGATTCCCAACAGGTCTATCCCCTGGCACGTCACCTGGAAGGTGAATCTGGACACCGTCTTTGACCCACAAGTCACCAAAAATTCTGCTGTGCCCACCATCTCAATCTCCGCATGTCCGTAGCCGAACATCTTCATCGCTCCCGCGCTGATAGCTTTTGTGGGGAACAGTCTCCTCAGTGTAGCCAAACACAAGATAGATTTACCGGCTCCTGAATCCACCATCAGGAGAACGTCAACCCCGTTGAGCTAGAGCACATACCACTTTAGCAGTCCTTTCCCCATGCGTGCTACATATACCGCTCCGGTGCTGCTGGGCCCCACCATCTCTAGGCTAGGAGCTAAAGTGTGTGCCCTGTTGCATGCCTTTTGTCTGCCTTTTCTTCTTCTTAGCTCGTCTTTGAGGTCTGGTTAGCATGCTAACTATTTCTTCCGGTGGGAAACCACAAGCAGTCGGTTCCTCGCTAGCTGATGTTATTAGCTTCTGCAGGGTCGGAGATTCTCTTTGTTGACTAAGTCCAACACACCGTCTAGGGACAAGGTTTCCCAGGTTAGCCTTAGCATGGTTTTTAGCCACCCGTTGCTAGTGCTGTGAGCTAACTTATCTCTCACTAGCTCCTCTTCAATGGGCCCAAAAGCGCACTCTCTCTCTAGGCTACATAGCTCCAAGCCAAACGACATTGTGGACTCACCTGCTCGCTGTTGATGGTCAAAAAACCCACACCTCCTTTCGGTGATGTTAGAGCTATCACCGAAAGTTCTGTCCATTAGGGTCAGCCCGTCTTCCAGCGACCCGCTACCACACAGCCCGAAGTAAACACGCTGCCCTTCGGCGCCAAGATGGTGCACTAGCAGGCTTCTCCATCCCTCCTCATTTATGTGACCGAGCCCGGCTGCTGTCACATACACCTCGAACATGGACTTCCAGCGAGCCCACTGTATGGCTGGCGTACCCTGGCATTGAAGGAATAGAGGTAGCTCCCTAACGCACGTGCCCATTTTTCTTCGTTGCCAAATGTTATGTAGGAATAATGGAGAATGGAGAGCTACTGCTGTGAACACTGAACTCCCTTTATTCAACTGCACAGCCCAATAAATATATATCCCAGCCGTAGCCCGCCTTACGTCATCAACCCCCCCTACCCCCGGCTGAACTACGGCAAGTCCCGGGGTACAATTCCCATATGTAGCAGACACCCCATTAAATATTCAGTTCTTTATTAAGAAATGTTCACATATCTATGCCTAACCTTGTTTTTGTTTTTATTTGCATTTTTTAACATTTAGCCATTTTAAGTGGGAATGAATGTGGGGGTGTCCTAAAAAAGATGGGGGGTGTCCAAATTTATTCCTCGCTATTTGTTTAGAATTACATTTTACAGAAAATTTGAAAAAAGTCTTTAATTCATTTTTAATTGTTTAGTTGTATTACATGAATCTCCCAGTTTTTTAACATTGATATTAAATATCCATATGTCCACATATGTTAAAACACAAAGGCTTATAGAGGGTGCCCTAATTTTTTCACATGACTGTATAATACAAGAACATAACTACATTTCTTACTCACCAGTCTACCCAGAATTATGTGCCAGAACAATTGCTTGAAACAGTCATGTTTTAACTAGTGTCAAACAAAATACATTATAGACTAGAAAAACACTCAGAGAGCGCATACCTCTGCCAAGGCTCCTTCTGTCCATGATGGATCACCTCCAAAATGTAATGGGTTAGTGTATAGGCCACGAGGCAGTTCTGGTGAAAATTGCAGCAAAGTCTATCCAGTAGTTTTGGAGGGTTCTTGCTAATACAGAAGATAAGAGCCTTGGTGGAGGTATGCATTCTTGGATCATCACCAGAATGTTAATGGTTCTCCTGTAGCCCAACAACCACCTCTGGTGAAAATCCATCCATCCATCCATCCATCCATCCATCCATCTTCTACCGCTTTTCCGGAGGTCCGGGTCGCGGAGGCAGCAGCCCAAGCAGAGAAGCCCAGACCTCCCTCTCCCCAGCCACCTGCTCCAGCTCTTCAGAGGGGACACCAAGGCGTTCCCAGACTAGCTGGGAGACATAGTCTCTCCACCGAGTCCTGGGTCTGCCCCGGGGTCTCCTCCCAGTGGGACGTGCCTGAAACACCTCAAGTGGGAGACGTCCAGGAGGCATCCTAATCAGATGCCCATACCACCTCAACTGACTCCTTTCAATGTGGAGGAGCAGCGGTTCCACTCTGAGCCTCTCCCGGATGACTGAGCTCCTCACCCTATCTCTGAGGGTGAGTCCAGCAATCCTACGGAGAAAGCTCATTTCAGCCGCTTGTATCCGCGATCTCGTTCTTTCGGTCATTACCCAAAGCTCGTGACCATAGGTGAGAGTAGGAACGTAGATTGACTGGTAAATCGACAGCTTTGCCTTAGAACTAAGCTCCCTCTTCACCACAACAGACCGGTACAATGTCCGCATCACTGCAGATGCTGCTCCAATCCGTCTGTCGATCTCTCGCTCCATTTTCCCCTCACTCGTGAACAAGACCCCAAGATACTTAAACTCCTCCACTTGGGGCAGGAGCCTGTCCCCAACCCGGAGAGGACAATCCACCTTTTTCCGGCTGAGGACCATGGACTCGGACTTGGAGGTGCTGATTCTCATCCCAGCCGCTTCACACTCAGCGGCAAACCGTCCCAGCAAGAGCTGTAGGTCATTGCTGGATGAAGCCAACAGGACAACATCATCTGCAAACAACAGAGATGAGATCCTGTGGTTACCAAGCATGACACCCTCCATTCCCTGGCTGCGCCTAGAAATCCTGTCCATAAAAATTATGAACAGGACCGGTGACAAAGGGCAGCCCTGGCGGAGTCCAACTCTCACTGGGAATGACTCCGACCGAGTGTTGGCAATACGAACTAAACTCTCACAACGGTCGTACAGAGACCGAATAGCTCGTAACAACAAGCCCGATACCCCATACTCCCGAAGCACCCCCCACAAAAATCCACGAGGGACGCGGTCAAATGCCTTCTCCAAGTCCACAAAACACATGTAAACTGGTTGGGCAAACTCCCACGAACCCTCAAGAATTCTCGAGAGGGTAAAGAGCTGGTCCGATGTGCCACGGCCAGGACGAAAACCACATTGCTCCTCCTGAATCCGAGGTTCGACCAACGGCCGGACTCTCCTCTCCAGTACCTTGGCATAGACCTTCCCAGGGAGGCTGAGGAGTGTGATCCCTCTAAAGTTGGAGCACACCCTCCGGTCCCCTTTTTTGAAGAGAGGAACCACCACCCCGGTTTGCCATGCCAAAGGCACTGCCCCCGACCTCCACGCAATGTTGCAGAGGCGTGTCAACCATGACAACCCAACAACATCCAGGGCCTTGAGGTATTCGGGGCGAATCTCGTCCACCCCCGGGGCCCGGCCACCAAGGAGATTTTTAACCACCTTGGCGACCTCAGCCCCTGTGATAGGCGAGTCATCCCCCTTGTCCCCAAACCCTGCTTCCTCTGTGGAAGGCGTATCAGCGGGATTGAGGAGATCCTCGAAGTATTCCTTCCACCGCCCGACGATATCCCCAGTTGAAGTCAACAGTGTCCCATCCGCACCATACACAGTGTGGACGGGGAGCTGCTTTCCCCTCCTGAGCCGCCGAACAGTTTGCCAGAATCTCTTTGAAGCCGACCGAAAGTCTTGTTCCATGGCCTCACCGAACTCCTCCCATACCCGGGTTTTTGCTTCAGCAACCACCCGAGCTGCACTCCGCTTGGCCTGCCGGTACACCTCAGCTGCTTCGGGAGTCCCACAAGCCAACCAAGCTTGATAGGACTCCTTCTTCAGCTTAATGGCCCCCCTCACCACTGGTGTCCACTACTTGGTTCGGGGGTTGCCACCACGAGATGCACCGACCACCTTGCGGCCGCAGCTCTGGGCCGCCGCTTCAACAACAGAGGTGGAGAACATGGCCCATTCAGACTCCATGTCTCCAGACTCCCTCGGAATGTGGTTGAAGTTCTTCCGGAGGTGGGAGTTGAAGACCTCCCGGACAGGGGCCTCAGCCAGACGCTCCCAGCACACCCTCACTATACGTTTGGGTCTACCAGGTCTGAATGGCTTCCTCCCCTGCCATCGGATCCAACTCACCACCAGGTGGTGATCAGTTGACAGCTCTGCACCTCTCTTTACTCGGGTGTCCAAGACATACGGTCGCAGGTCTGATGATACGATAACAAAATCGATCATCGACCTGCGGCCTAGGGTGTCCTGGTGCCAGGTGCACATATGGACACCCTTATGCTTGAACATGGTGTTCGTTATGGACAGACTGTGGTTAGCACAGAAGTCCAATAACTGAACACCACTCGGGTTCAGATCGGGCAGGCCGTTCCTCCCAATCACCCCCCTCCAGGTTTCACTGTCGTTGCCCACGTGCGCATTGAAGTCCCCCAGTAGGACAATGGAGTCTCCAGGAGGAGCACCCTCCAGCACCCCAGTCACAGACTCCAAAAAGGGTGGGTACTCTGAAACATCATTTGGTGCATAGGCACAAATGATGGTCAGGACCCGTTTCCCAACCCGAAGGCGCAGGGAAGCAACCCTTTCGTCCACCGGGGAAAACTCCAATATAGAGGCAGCAAGGTGGGGCGATACAAGAATACCTACCCCTGCTCGTCGCCTCTCGCCCGGGGCAACTCCAGAAAAGGCCAAGCTCCAGCCCCTCTCCAGGAGACTGGTTCCGGAACCGGAGCTGTGTGTTGAGGTGAGGCCGACTATATCTAGCCGGTATCGCTCAATCTCGTACACCAGCTCAGGCTCCTTCCCCACCAGAGAGGTGACATTCCACGTACCAAAAGCCAGTTTAGAAAGCTTGGGATCAGTCCGCCAAGGTCTCCGCCTTTGACTGCCACCTAATCCACATAGCACCGGACTTCCATGATCCCTCCTGCAGGTGGTGAACCTACTGGAGGGCGGACCCATGTAACTCCTTCGGGCTGAGCCCGGCCGGGTCCCATGGGTGGAAACCTGGCCACCAGACGCTAGCCTTCGAGCCCCTCCCCCAGGCCTGGCTCCAGGGTGGGGCCCCGGTAACCCCATACCGGGCGGGGTACACTGAATCCTTGATATACAATTTATCATGAGAGTCTGTTGGATCGTTCTTAGTCTGGCCCTTCACCCAGGACCAGTTTGTCTTGGGAGACCCTATCAGAGGCAAATTGCCCCGGACAACATAGCTCCTGGGATCACTGGGGCACGCAAACCCCCCCACCACGATAAGGTCACGATCCATGAGGGGGAAAATGTCATCCAAATCCATCCAGTAGTTTTTGTATAATCCTGCTAACAGACGGACGGACAGACAAATAGACAAACCACCCTGATTACATAACCTCCTTGGCAGATGTAATAAACAAATCTTAGCTAACTTATAATAAAATACTAAATAAACCTAACCTATAGAGACACTAGAAACCAGTCAGTTGCTACTGTAACGGTCATGTAGCGATAGTCAGTTACAATATTTGCCAGTTAAATTTGCTAAAACACAGAAGCACAGTGTTTTTCCCTGGTACAGCAAACAATTAAGGCTTTCAATACATACTCTACTGTTATCTATAATCTGGTTTATATTGTGTATCATCTTACCTGTAAAAAAATAAAAACAACCAATTAACAGGAGCACACTGTTTCAGACTGATCAGTCCAGCTGGACCGTAAGCCTTATTCATGCTGCATTTCGCCTCTGGTCCGCTTTGGTCCGTGTCATACATACTCACTTTTTTCGGTTACCAGGCCAGGCAGTTGACGCATACGCACAACTGTTATTTGTAGTTTCGCCCCAGCCCTATGGGTAGCGCAAATGCGCCAACACGCCAGTTTTTTCTCCAGCTATAAATCATGAGTGATGCACATTTTTTTTTTTTTTTTAGCAACAACAATGGCGTTGTTTCAAGGAAAGGAGGAATTACCGTTTTCCAGTGCTCTTCTCCGCTCAAGCTGCTGCTGCTGCAAAAGGATTCATGTATGTTTATTCTCATCTTCCGCCTCCTCATTATCTTCCTCGTCTACTTTGTCTTTGTATGCTGTGTTGATAGCGCCATCTTGTGAATGGGACGTTCAGTCTTGCGCATGCTCTTGTCAGCGTGTTCAGATCGTGGCCAGGCCACGCGGTCACAATTGGGCTGCACGTGGTAGAGTCCTGCATACACTAGCGGAGTGGAGACGATGACGTAAATTTCATCACACAAGGTTTCCGGTTGCATGTTCGTGGACAGCGGAGGTGCAGCATGAATCCAGCTTTAACGTACTGTCCTGGTGTTAGGTTTGTAGCAGTTGACGCTGAATGTGAGTATAGAACGCCCTCTGTTGGCAATGGTGTGCTTAGCAGTAGTAAGACAACCACATGGCAACTAACAGGTAAGTTTTCACTCAATTAAAAATGTAGGGCTAATAGTTTCTACTGTTTATTCAACCAAACAGTGCCACACATATCTCCACCAAGGACCTTGTTTGTATTTGTGCAGCAGGATTACATAAAAACTACTGGATGGATTTGGATGAAATTTTCACCAGAAGGTGGTTCTTGACCTAAAGAGGACCCCATTACATCTTGGTGATGATCTGAGAAGGCATACCTCCACCAAGGCTCTTTTCATAGTGTGTTAACTAATACTTAAACTTATACTTAAACTTATACTTAACTTATACTTAAACTTAATGTTAAACCCATTTGGGACCCATAAGACAGCCCATATTTAACCTTCGGTGGGGCCCACATGGACATGCTGGCTGGGAAGTTACTCCCCCTCCCCCCGACCCAATGTGACAACTCAGGTCGTCAAATTCCATTTCACTGACTAGACCTTGACCTCTCTGTATCTCTTGTGTTAACAGGCTCTACAACAGATTCTGTGTGGGCACCACCGGTTTGGTGTTGAAGGTGATCGGGGCCCTGGCTGCACTTGTGCTCATTTACGTCATCGGATACGTGTCAGGGTACCACATCCACCGCTGCCCGAGTCCCACCTGAGACGCCAAAGGCATCGTGATTTTTCAACATTACATCATAAAATGAAAATAATCCCCCCAAGGCCAGAATGTAACCTGTAAAATGTACAAACTTTTGTGGATTTTAATTATCATAAATCATATTAAAGATTATTGAGGAACATGGATGATTAGAGCCAATTTGGCTTCAAACAGCAATAATGTCTAGAGGTTTCCTGTCAACAGAGGTGGGTAGTAACTAATTACATTTACTCAAGAACATGTATTTAATATAGGAAACTTGAAATTAGGAAAACCCTCTCAAATGGGTAAAACTGTAATTAATATCAAAAGGTAATGCTACTTTTGCTTAAGTACAATTTCAGGCTACTGTACCCACCCCAACTGTATAAACTGGAATAACTGGCAGTATTTCTCAGAGGTTTTGCTAAATGAAATAACTTATTTTTCTCCTGATTTTTCAATATATTATCAATTGAAAGTATAAAACGTCTGAGTTTTTAAGTTACACATAAATTTATAATTTCTTAAACATTTAAATCCAAAATTTTAAAAAAAATATGCAAAAGCACAATTATATATCCAATTTTTCAAAATTAACTGTCTCTGAAGAAATAATGTAAATGTTTTCTAATGTATATTGATTATAATGAGAAAATACTTTTGGAAATTCTTACATCTGATGATGACATCCATCTAAGTTGTAACCTCAGCTGATATCATTTTTGTATGATTTATATACTTTCTGTGTCTGTTTCTTATAATTTTGTTTCATTTTATTTCATTACACAGCCAACACCTGAAACTCAGTTTTTTTTCTTTATAAAACATCTCTAACATACATGTTATTACAGTAATTCTTCTTTCTGGAGCCTTTCTTACAGTTGATAAATTGTGTTTTTGTGCTGTAACCCACTGAAATCATCCTGCCTTAGACAGAACTCACATAAGTCTTTTTTTTTTAACTGAGGAGTGTCTTCTGTGCAATTCTGATGAAAACTGATCTCCAAGCACCATACAGGAGCAAACATACGGCCTCAAAGAAGATCAGTTCATGTGGTCTTTGTTATGTCTGGGTATGAATGTACAGCGTTCAGTGTAACTGCTCTTTTATGGAGCAGAAATATTCTAATTTCTAATCGTTGAATGAGGAGACCTCCACCAGCAATGTAATCATGTAAAGTGTAAAAATTGATCAAAAATAAATGAATAATGTTTAAGACTCCTTTTGGCATTGTAGGCTGATTCTTAAAAGCACCAACTTTAAATATACAGTGGGGCAAAAAAGTATTTAGTCAGCCACCAATTGTGCAAGTTCTCCCACTTAAAAGATGAGAGAGGTCTCCAATTTTCATCATATGTATACCTCAACTATGAGAGACAAAATGAGGGGGAAAAAATCAGGAAAATCACATTGAAGGATTTTTAATGAATTAATTGGTAAATTCCTTGGTAAAATAAGTATTTGGTCACCTACAAACAAGCAAGATTTCTGGCTCTCACAGACCTGTAACTTCTTCTTTAAGAGGATCCTCTGTCCTCCACTCGTTACCTGTATTAATGGCACCTGTTTGAACTCATTATCAGTATAAAAGACACCTGTCCACAACGTCAAACAGTCAGACTCCAAACTCCACTATGACCAAGACCAAAGAGCTGTTAAAGGACACCAGAAACAAAATTGTAGACCTGCACCAGGCTGGGAAGACTGAATCTGCAATAGATAAGCAGCTTGGTGTGAAGAAATCAACTGTGGGAGCAATTATTAGAAAATGGAAGACATACAAGACCACTGATAATCTCCCTCGATCTGGGGCTCCACGCAAGATCTCACCCCATGAGGTCAAAATGATCACGAGAACAGTGAGCAAAAATCCCAGAACTACATCGGGGGACCTAGTGAATGACCTGCAGAGAGCTGGGACCAAAGTAACAAAGGCTACCATCAGTAACACACTACGCTGCCAGGGACTCAAATCCTGCAGTGCCAGACGTGTCCCCCTGCTTAAACCAGTACATGTCCAGGCCCATCTGAAGTTTGCTAGAGAACATTTGGATGATCCAGAAGAGGACTGGGAGAATGTCATATGGTCAGATGAAACCAAAATAGAACTTTTTGGTAAAAACTCAACTAGTCATGTTTGGAGGAGAAAGAACACCATACCTACTGTGAAGCATGGAGGTGAAAACATTATACTTTGGGGCTGTTTTTCTGCAAAGGGACCAGGACGACTGATCCGTGTAAAGGAAAGAATGAATGGGGCCATGTATCGTGAGATTTTGAGTGAAAACCTCCTTCCATCAGCAAGGGCATTGAAGATGAAATGTGGCTGGGTCTTTCAGCATGACAATGATCCCAAACACACTGCCTGGGCAACGAAGGAGTGGCTTCGTAAGAAGCATTTCAAGGTCCTGGAGTGGCCTAGCCAGTCTCCAGATCTCAACCCCATAGAAAATCTTTGGAGGGAGTTGAAAGTCCGTGTTGCCCAGCGACAGCCCCAAAACATCACTGCTCTAGAGGAGATCTGCATGGAGGAATGGGCCAAAATACCAGCAACAGTGTGTGAAAACCTTGTGAAGACTTACAGAAAATGTTTGACCTCTGTCATTGCCAACAAATGGTATATAACAAAGTATTGAGATGAACTTTTGTTATTGACCAAATACTTATTTTACCGAGGAATTTACCAATTAATTCATTAAAAATCCTTCAATGTGATTTTCTGGATTTTTTTTTTCTCATTTTGTCTCTCATAGTTGAGGTATACCTATGATGAAAATTGGAGACCTCTCTCATCTTTTAAGTGGGAGAACTTGCACAATTGGTGGCTGACTAAATACTTTTTTTTACCCACTGTATATTCCCTCTGGGCTGTGCCGCTGTTTTCCATCCTGTTTTGCTGTGAGTTGCCTGTTTTGGAGTTAAAGAGTGTAACATTTGGCAATTTGTATTTTTTTAACAAGGGGGATGGGGGCATAGTGCAAATGTAAACTAGGTTCAAATTTTCAAGAATAAAGGTGCAAAAATATAAAAGTTGCCATATTAAAAATCATATAGAATAAAAATTTAACCAGCATTCAGATGAACAATGCAAATTTATAAGAAGTTGAAAATTTACAGGAAGAGTTGCAAATTTTTCAGAAAAAAAAAAATACAAATTTCCAATGAAAAAAATCCATTTGAGAAAAAAAATCACAAATTTCTGAGAAAAAGTTGCACATTTACAAGAGAAGGATCACAATTTTTTGCTTAAAAAAGTTGCAAATTGACAAAAGTAGCAAATTTATGACAAAGTTGCAAGTTTCTGAGAAAAATAAGAATAAGCCATCTTTATTGTCATTCAAATCCAGACAATCATGTACAGTAGAACGAAATTATGTTTCTCTCTTCTACATTGTTAATCACACACACGTCTGGAATCAGAGGGGTCGCTGCAATGCAAGGCACCGCCACAAATTTCCCTCCTCCATTCCATTATTGCTGAGCACCAAGCTGAACGGCAGGAAGTTCCACTTTTATATGGTCTTCGGCATGACCCGGCCAGGATTTGAACCCCGGCCTCCTGGGTGTGGGGCAGATGCTCTACCAACTGAGCTCTACCATTTTTACCACTCCGGTAAAAATGTTGCAGATTTGAGAAAAAAAAAATTGTAAATTTATAAGAAAAAAAGCTGAAACTTTACAGGAAAAAGTTGCAAATTTTTGAGAAAAAATTGCAAATTTGCAAGAGAAAAAAAAATCACAGTTTTTTGAGAAAAAGTTGTACATTTATGAGGAAAAGTTACAAATTTGCAAAAAAAAATGTAAAAGAAAAATTGTTGCAAATCTGAGAAAAACTGCAGCTTTTTGAGTAATTTTTTTTTTTGCAAATTTACAAAAGGATCACAATTTTTAGCTAAACAAAAGTTGTAAATTTATGAGAAAAATTTTGCAAATTGGCAAAGTCACTAATATATCAAAGTTTCAAGTTTCTGAGAAAAACATCACAGATCTGCAAAAAAAATGTAAATTTATGAGAAAAGTTAGATTTGTGAGAAAAAGTTGCAAAAAATTCACAAATTTTTGAGAAAAAGTTACAAATCTACAAGAGAAAAATTGCAAATTTACGAGAAAAAGACATTCATTTCCCAGAAAAAAAGTTGCAAATTTACAAGACAAAAATCACAACTTTATAGTTGCACATTTTAAAAAAAAGTCACAAATTTATGGGGAAAAAAGTTGCAATTTTTTTTTCGAAGAAAATAGCAAATTGTCAAGAAAACAGTCCAAAATTTCAGAGAATAAAGTTGGAGGTTCATGAGCTCCTTCCCTGTGTGTACAATGGTACTGCAATAAGTAAACCCTGAGGTGTTTTGACCAAATCAGATCACAGACCCCATTTCATTAAAACCTCTGGGATCTTGTGAGAAAAGTCCATAACATAATACCAAATATCTCATAAGTCTTCTATCAGCTGCTCCGTTTAGAGATCACCACAACAGATCATGTGCCTCCATCCTGTTAACTAGACACATCAGAAAGTCTGGCATGCACATCAGTAGAATCTTAGGCTGCATTCACACCAGGACAGTTCGGGGGTCTGACACCTGCCTGGACAACGTCACGCAGTTACAACAACTGCTTGTTTGGGGCGCTGTAGCCGAAACCACCACTGATCAGGAAGAAAAAATCTTGGTGAAGAAGAAAAATCAGGCTCATTGATTGGGCCATTGGCTAGCCATTGGCCATTGGCCCATTGGCCAGGACCAAAAACGGAAATCTGTACCCTTCAGCCGAGTTGTTTATTCGCCATAAACGAGACATTTTTTAACTTTTCTCCTCAGCTTTCTCCGGTAAAAGGATTTCTCGGATTCATATGATTGTCATTGTTATTTTCTACCCAAAATGCACTACAGTAAACGCCACTTCCTCTTCTTAGACTGCGTGTTGCTATGGTTACACAAATGCCGAGGGGCACTTTCGCCTTTCAGTAGTCTGTTTGCATTCACACTGCAAGCGAAGCACACCAGGGTTCACTTGCCAGTGAACCGAGACCCCCCGCTTTCAGGTGGACCAGAGTTTGCTTGTTTGGTGTGCACCAGAGTCCGAATGCACGTTCAGAGTGCACCAAATGAACCAAACTATCTGCTGAAGCAGACCAGAGTTCCTTTGGTCCAGACCGAACAGTGGCAGTCTGAATGCGCCTTTAAGAGTTCCTTATTACCTCCACCAAGGGAGGAGGTAATGTTTTGAGGTCATTGAAATTGTTAAATCGTTCAAAAGTAAAACATCTACTGACTGTGATGGTATTGACATGCTACTAGTCAAAACTGTTATCGAATGCATAGTAAAACCACTGACGTATATCTGCAACCTGTCTCTCCAATCAGGTATATTTCCCAATGCAATGAAAATAGCTAAAGTAATTCCGATATACAAGACGGGCGACAGAGGGGAACTCTCAAACTATAGACCAATTTCACTATTACCGCAATTTTCCAAGATACTTGAAAAAATATTCTATGAGAGAATTGACAACTTCATACTGAAGAATGATTTACTATGTGAGCAGCAATATGGGTTCAGACACAAGAGGACAACTGCATATGCCCTAATGGAATTTACAGAAAAAATATCAACAGCCATTGAAAATAAAGAGTATTCAGTTGGAGTATTCCTAGATCTTAAAAAAGCATTTGATACAGTAGATCATAATTTACTATTAAAGAAACTACAAAATTCTGGTATTAGAGGGGTAGCACTGTCCTGGTTAAGTAGTTACTTAAAGAATAGATATCAGTATGTATGTGTTAGCAACAAAAACTCAGAGTTGCTGAAGGTCACCTGTGGAGTCCCACAGGGTTCAGTTTTGGGACCATTATTATTCAATATGTATATAAACGATATATGTAAAGTTTCAGAAAAAATGGACTTAATATTGTTTGCCGATGACACTAATCTGCTATGCAGTGGAAACAATTTGGAACAACTTCTGGATACACTCGGGAAGGAATTAGAAAAGCTTAAACTGTGGTTTGATTCAAACAAATTAACGCTCAATTTAAGTAAGACAAAATTTATAGTCTTTAACAACCATCACAACAATCCAGTACCCAAACTCAGTGTAAATGGTGTAGAGATTGAAAGGGTATCTGAAACTAAATTCCTTGGAGTAATAATTGATAACAAACTGTGTTGGAAGTCACATATTAATTATATTAAAGGTAAAGTTTCCAAATCAATTGCAATATTACACAGAGTGAAATATTTGCTGAATCAACCCACACTATACACCTTGTATCATTCATTAATACTCCCATACATGACATATTGTAATGAAGTATGGGGAAATACATACAAAACAAACATATATCCACTCTTTATGCTTCAAAAGAGAGCTATTAGAATAATAAACAAAGCTGCTTACAGGGAACCAACAAACCCACTTTTTCTTAAACAAAAAACTCTCAAGTTGAAAGATCTGGTTGACTTTAAAACCGCAATAATAATGTTCAAAGTGAAGAATTTATCACTGCCCGCAAATATCCAAAAGTTGTTCCAAACAAGGGAAAAACGATATCACTTCAGAGGAACATGTATATTTCAAAAGCCTACAGTGAGAACAACCACCAAGCAACACTGTATTTCAGTGCAAGGAGTCAGATTATGGAACGATTATGGACCTGAATTAAAATCATGTACAACGCTTGGACAATTTAAACAAAAACTAAAGGAAGAAATACTCCAAACATATTTACAAGACGACATGTAAACTCACATAAGGATTGACATTTCCAGCCTGTGTTGTGTTGTAGCTTAGTTTTTTTTTTTTTTTTTCTCTGTGACATTCTGTCTTAGATTTGTCTTGAATAGTAACCACTTAACCTAGCTTAGCTTAGTTTTCTTTTTTTTCTCTCAGTCACACTTTGTCTTAGCTTTGTTCTAAATTGTAATTACTCTTGTCTTGTTTACTCTTTTTTCTTTTGAATTCTTGGATGGAATATGGGTGGGCAATATAAGCTGCGGCTTCAGCCATCACCCATTTCGGATAACTCACGTGGAATTGTTTAGTAGAAGGAGTCTTTGTCTAATTTGACCTTGTTGTTATATTATACAGTTTCTTTTAACCTGTACTGTATTATCCGAAATAAATAAATCCATTCATTCAATTCATTTTCAGTGGTGTTGGTTTGTCTGTTAGCAACATAACTCAAAAAGTTATTAATGGATTTTGATGAAATTTTCAGAAAAGGTGTGTAATGGCATGGGGAACAGATAATTAGATTTTGGGGATTATCTGAGAGTGCATGCCTCCACCAAGGGCTTTGTTTGTATTTGTGCATCAGGATTACATGAAAACTACTGGATGGATTTGGATGGAATTTTCACCAGAGGTGGTTCTTAGGCTAGAGAGGAAGCCATTACATTTTGGTGATGATCTGAGAATGCATACCTCAGCCAAGGCTCTTATCTTCTCACAGTGTGTTAGCAACAATACTCCAAAAATCTAAGGGACAGACTTTGATGCAATTTTCACAAGTGGCTCTAGGCCTACACACAAACTCATGACATTTTGGAGGTGATCCATGTGAGGTGGAAGGAGCTTTGGCAGAGGTATGCACTCTCTCAGTGCTTTTCTATTTGTATTTATATCCAGGTGTGCAACAGCTTTAAATCACATCACAGCATAAAGTCAGATAGGAGACAAGCCCTTATCTGAGAATAAAACCTTGATAAGAGAGGAAATAACATTAACCCGGTGGCAGTAAAACATTTATAATCCAGCAGTCCAACATAAAATAAGAGCACACTTACAGTGTTATCTGTGGTGGACTGTTACGTCTGTATATGGAGCCAAGGATGAGGCCAGGTGTTGAGCTGAACACATGTTTATTATTGAGGCACTATACCACACCGGTGCAGCCGTGGAGCAGAAGAGGTGGCAAAGAGACCACCCCTCCTGCCCACTGCCCTCTTATAGCCACTGGTGGTGGCGGAACCGGAAGGTGGAGCCACTGCCCGTACCTCACAAATAAAAGTCTAAACTATACACAACATTCTCCCCCCCTTCACAAAAGTCCAAAACACATGTACACAATTCAGACCCACCCCAATTTAGGACCCAAATCACGCACTAAAATGACGAAAACAATATATCATAAGTGGCCTAACACATTCACAACAAAACAACTAAAACTAGAGGGGACGGATGGACTGCTGTCCTACCCCCACACGGCCAGGCGGATTATTATGCCGCAGGTACTACATAAGAAACAGTCCATTTATAAACTAAAATATTGCCATGTTTCCTAAACTAAATAAAATGTACAAAATAATCCCCCAGAACTACATACACATAAACAATAAATCATACTTAACATATGCATACAAATGAACCTATCACACACACAGCTGAATGATAAATGAGCCCGTGGGTCCCCCTGGATCATCCTTTCATCAGTCCTCCCCTGGAAGCGAACTGCCTCCTGGGCCGCAGCTAGTTGCCTCAGCACCGGTGCGCCTCCTCTTCTTCACCATCGGATGTCTCACTCATCCAGGCCCACCACTCACGGTCTCCTCCTGAGCACGCTGCAGCTCGTTCAGGTGTCCCCACGAACCATCTGACAGCTAGGGAGAAGCATCCTCCCGTCTGGCCACAACACACAGCCATCCCTGGTGCTCCTTCACCTGCTGTCTGGTCCTTAACTGCCATGGTTTCAACCCCCGCCCCTCCTGAACCCGAATCCAGTCCGCGGCTCCCAAAGGGGTTTTGTTTGAGTTGCAATGTTTCTGCTTGGCACGTCGTTCTACCGTGCCAGCTGGTCCTGCACCAACCTCTTTTAACTTTGCCGCCACCACCATTGTGACCCCTTGTTCACCGGTATCCTCCAGCTGAAATCTGGGAACAAATGGAGCCATGCACTCGGCGCCACCCGCTGTCACAGGCATCCCACTGTGCCGCTCAGTTCTCTCGTCCAGGGCTGCTTGGGCTCTGGCACAGGAACCCTCCTCTGATGGCCCTGAGTGATATTGATCTTGCTCACTCTTAAGGGTGCCAGACAGTTCCTCATCCCACACTGAGCCGTCTACCACGCCCAGGATCAAACGATCCCATGTCTCAGCCAATTCACACCAAGCCGTCAGTTCCAATGTTCACACCGTGGCCAGCCATCCTCCTCTGCAACCACAAAGCAGCACCGGGTCCTTCTCAGTTCTGACGTGCGGGGAAAAACATCTCACGGTAGTCCAATCTGACACCCACCGCTCCCGTGTCAATCCACAACAACACTTCCATGCCGTCCAACTCCATCATACAGTACGCGTGACCACTGGTGCTCGGAGACACAGCATGAACAACCATGAGGGTGTGAGAGTCGGATCTGTGGCATGCCCTGGTGACATGAAGCAAGTGGCCACACGTGCCGCAGTGCGCCGCTCTTGCCGAACAACCCTTAGCCTTGAAATGGTGCTTTGTGGACCCACAGCCCTCACCTTTGGACTCTCCCAGGGTGGACCTCACATTCACAGCGGTGGCTTTGTCCTCTATGTTGACCGGGTCCATTGCATATGCAATCAACAGTGATCCCAGATGTTGGTGTGACAAGTTCTCACTTAGCTCCCGTGACAGTTTGTCTGCAGCTTCCAGCAGCTGAACTAACTCGATGGCAGTGGGCAGCACCAATTCACCCGAAAAAATAAGAAGCTCCGACTAGATCATAGCGCCGTTGATATATTCTTCCAACTGGTTGTGAATCATCCCTTTCTCCAATAGTCCAAGCTGGCACCTGCCAACCAACAACTCCCAGTCTGTCATGAACCATCGAATAGACTCGCCCACCCATTGGCAACGCTGTCGAAACCGAATCTTGCCAACCATGATTTTTTCCAGGGCACAAAAATAGCGCACCATTAGCTCAATCCCTTCATCAAAACTGTCACAGTCATCCAGTGTGCTTAGAACATACTGTTCCTTCACTGCAAAATTGCGCACCAACAACTCACATGCCTTCCACTTCTCCACCTCCCAAAGGTCCAGCGCCACCGTATATGTCCTGAAAATGGCACACCACCTTGGCCATGGGAACGGTGGCTCTCCCGGGGGCTCCAAAACTGGCCGAATTTCAACCCGCACTCTTCCATATCTTGTTGTAATCCACTTTTATTCTCATTGCCATATGTTATGTATGTAATATGTTATATGTAATACATAAGATGTTAC
The DNA here is from genome assembly GCA_020510985.1 of Pholidichthys leucotaenia. NCBI lineage: Eukaryota > Metazoa > Chordata > Actinopteri > Cichliformes > Pholidichthyidae > Pholidichthys > Pholidichthys leucotaenia. Next base: position 200,357,115 of record CM035843.1, on the reverse strand, counting down.
GTATGTAATATGTAATATGTAATATGGAGCCAAGGATGAGGCCAGGTGTCGAGCTGAACACGTTTATTGTTGAGGCACTCAACAATACACACAATGTGGCCAAGCTCGGCTCACTGGATTCCAGGACCCAACTGAAACAGCAACTTGTCACGAAACTTACTGACTTTGACGATGCCCTTTTTGAGACCGCTGACAGCCATTGGACTTTACTTTGTGATAATATCTATGAAGCGGCGGAGGAAGTGCTCGGCTTCATCAAACGCAAGCATCGGTATTGGGTCGATGAAAATGATGTAGCAGCCATCATTGCCATTGGACAATGGCAATGATGCCATTAGCAGCCATCAGCAGCCATTGGACTGTCTTCACCGTGCCCATCTTGAGTATGTGAATGATAAGAGCTCGATTGCAAAGAAGGACACCTACCACCATGTCCGGCAGACAGTGCAGGTTTTGCTGCGTAGTATGATGGACCAGTGGTGGATTGCTAGAGCTGAGGACCTTCAGGAAGCTGCTGACAAGAACGACGTGAAAGCGTTCTACAAAATAAGTAAATATAAAATCAAATTAATAAATAGGTAACTAAATTATGTGCAATATACAGTATTGTTACATCTTGTTCAACTCTTTAACAGCAGCAGGAACAAAGCTGTTTTTGTAGCACTGGGTTTTACTTTTTGAGACAGCAAACCTCCATCTGGAGGGAAGAAGCTGAAGGTGGCAGTGCAAAGGGTGGAAGTCATCATTTAAAATGGAGGTAGAAATCCTCTGTACCTGTCTGGTGTACAGGGATGTCAGGCTCAGCTGTGACTCACCAAGCAAGCGACTGGACCATCTAACAACCTGATCCAAGGATTTCCTCTGTTTCAGTTTTGTCTGACCAAACCATGACACTAAAGAAAAGGATAAAACAGATTCAATAAAAGCCCGATAAAACATTGTCATTATGGTTTGGTCAATTTGGAAGCGTGCAAGTTTCCTTAAGCAATGCAAATGTTGCTGACCCTTTTTGCACACCCTTTCACAGTTCTCTTCAAAGTTCAAATTACTATCAATAATTGTCCCAAGATATTTGTAGGATTGTACACATTCAGTGGTCTGTGTGGGCTATATTAATCATATATTCCATAACCTACATATGTTGAAGCATGTGAGAATGTTTGGTGATTACATATGTAAGGCGACTTCACACCTCTGAAAGGACAAAGACTCTCACCCGCCAGTGAAGAACAAAGACGTTCCCAGACACTGCGGTGGAGACCGGAGGAGCTACCCTCACCCCCCCAGGGCGAAGAGAGGAAGTACCAAGACAATGGGGGGATTATGATAATGAGGGATATCAGCCTTTGATGTGCATGTCTTTTGTTATGTTCAAGTATAAAGTCAGAGAGCCGGAGGTATTCGGTCTCTTTTCCTTCTGTTGCTTCTGCACTTAGATGAGACTTGTTAGGAGAGCTGATAAATAAACTTTGGTTTATATATCATACCGCCTCGTTCTTTCAAGCTCTTCTACACTGGTGACCCCTGACGCGAGTATGGACCTGAGGCGTTCCCCCGCAATCGACTCATCTGTGGCGACCCAGGCAGACGCCAGCGCCCACGCAGACAGGGGAACAGATGGACGACTTTCCCCCCCGGCAGAAGGGATTGAGAGGGCTCAACCGAGCACCAGCGCCGCTGAGAGAGCCGAAGCAAGGCACTCTCACCCTGCGGTCACAGCAGTGACGGTCTACACGAATGCCGTCACTGTCAACCTGCCGGACTTCTGGCAGGAAGACCCCGCCTCGTGGTTTCAACAAGCTGAAGCCCAGTTTACACTGGCGGGCATCACGGCTGACGATACGAAATTCTATCATATCGTCTCCAAACTCGACGCCGCCACTTCGAGGTGTGTGCGGAGCATGATCCGGCGGCCACCAGCCCAAGACAAATATGAAACACTGAAAGCAACCATCGTGGCAAATTACGTCCCCTCAGCTGAAGAGAGAGCCGAGAAGATCCTGGCGGTCTACGGCCACAGAGGGTGCAAACCTAAAGCCCTCATGGAGGATTTGCTGCAGCTTAAAGAAGAAGACAATGACAACTTCCTCCTCCAATTCATATTCCTCAGCACGCTGCCGCCACACATGAGAGGGACGCTCGCCAACATGAGATGCAGCACCCAGCAAGACTTCCGCGTGCTCGCCAACGAAGCTCAACGGCTCGTCAACGCCTGCAAGGAGCAGACACCCACAGCAGCATCCGCAGACCTCAACGCTGATGCCCAGAACCACGAAGAGCCACAACCCACTGAGCAGATCCAGCCCGCGGTGACAGCAACACGGCCAAAACGTAACAGACGTCTGTTATTATCACCACCGCTTCGCCGAGAGGGCCCGCAAATGCGTTCCCCCCTGCAAAATTACGATTTCGGGAAACGCCAAAGCCGAGAGCCGAGAGCCGTTAACGGCAGCGGTTCTCGGCGAGAAGAGTAAGCCGCTATATGTGACGGATGGACACACCGGCAAGCAGTTCCTTATTGACACAGGAGCTCAACTGAGTTTCGTCATGCCTTCCCAAGCAGATCGAGCCATGGGCACACGGGGCAACGGAGCGGTGGCAGCCAACGGCTCCAACATTGACACCTTCGGCGAAAAGAGCCTGCACCTCCACATCCACAGCCGCAACTACAGATGGACGTTTGTTGTAGCGGCGGTGAGGTTTAACTTGTTAGGCGCAGATTTTTTGTGTGCACATGGGTTATTAGTGGATCTAGCGAATAGACGCTTGGTTAATGCACTGTCTTTTGCTTCTATTCCCTGCTCAGCCCGAGTTTCTCCACCACCTGTGCAGGCCAGCGTCACCACGGCAAGAGGTAAGTTTGAGCAACTCCTCACCCAATTTCCAGCACTCACAATTCCCAAATTCTCAGCCACTGTGGCTAAACACGGGGTTGAACACTTTATTCCCACAACGGGCCCACCCGTATTTGCCAAAGCTCGCCGCTTAGACGTGGCCAAACTCACCATAGCTCGGGATGAGTTCACTGCCCTTGAAAAATTAGGCATTGTTAGACGCTCGAAGAGCCCTTGGGCCTCACCACTTCACATGGTTCCGAAACCCGACGGTTCTTGGAGACCATGCGGAGATTACCGCAGATTAAACAATGCAACAGCGCATGACCGCTACCCAATTCCTCACATTCAGGATTTTTCACTACATCTGGTGGGTGCGCGCATTTTTTCAAAAATAGACCTGGTCCGCGGTTATCATCAAGTCCCAGTTCGAGCAGAGGACATTCCTAAAACAGCGGTAATAACCCCTTTCGGCCTTTTTGAATTCCTGCGAATGCCTTTTGGCCTCAAAGGCGCCGCTCAAACTTTTTAGCGGATGATGGACGCGGTATTACGCGACCTTCCTTTTGTTTTCGTCTACCTCGACGACATGCTGGTAGTCAGCTCGTCTGAGGAAGAACACGAGCAGCACCTCACTACGGTTTTTCAGAGACTAGAAGAGCACGGGTTAATAATCAATCCAGCCAAATGCAAATTCGGTGTGTCACAAATTGATTTTTTGGGACACAGAGTCTCTCCGAACGGGGCAGTTCCACTTCCAGACAAAGTTCAAGCGATAAAAAGTTTCCCACGACCACAGACGGTCAAATCGCTGCAAGAATTTTTAGGAATGGTTAATTTTTACAACCGTTTCCTCCCCCACGCAGCTCAGCTCATGCAGCCCCTATATGACGCACTCAGAAAAAAGAAAGCTTCCAACGCGGTTGAATGGACCCCGGAGCGCGAACGTGCCTTCGCGGAAGTAAAGAGCGCTCTAGCTAACGCCACATTGTTAGTTCACCCCGATCCCTCGGCCCGCATTGCGCTAACCACAGACGCTTCGGACCTGGCTATAGGGGCAGTTGTAGAACAACATGTCAGCGGGATCTGGCAACCTTTAGCATTCTTCAGCAAATTGCTAAACCAAACTGAGCGTAAATACAGCACTTTTGACAGGGAGCTGCTGGCGCTTCATTTATCCATCCGCCACTTCCAGTTCTGGTTAGAAGGGCGGAGTTTCACGGCTTTTGTAGACCATAAACCGCTCACCTTTGCTATGGCTAAAATTTCAGAACCATGGTCAGGCAGGCAACAAAGACAGCTGGCTGCGATTTCAGAGTTCACCACAGACATTCGACATGTGGCAGGCAAACTTAACGTGGTAGCAGACTGCCTCTCTCGCGCTGTGACATCACCAGAGCGCGAGGAGACAGATTATACTGCCTCAGCCGCAGAACTTTTCACTAACGCGGACACATACGCAGCACCTATCCATGCAGGGATAGATTATGCAGCCATGGCAGAGGAACAAAGCAGTGACACGGATGTGCGCGCACTCCTGTCTGGACCAACAGGGTTAAGGCTGGAGAAAAAGGGTTTACGCGACGGCGTGCCCCCCCCCCAATATGCGATATTTCAACTGGCCGACCTCGCCCGTTAGTCCCAGCTACATGGCGCCGCCGTATTTTCGACTCAATTCACTCCCTCGTGCACCCAGGTGTGCGCGCCTCGGTTAAAATGGTCGCCGAAAAGTTTGTGTGGCCGGGCCTGCGCAAAAACGTAAAAGAATAGGCAAAAACTTGCATTTCTTGTCAGCGCACCAAAATACACAAACACACTAAAGCCCCTCTGGAGCCTTTTCCAATCCCTGCTAGAAGGTTCGACCACGTTCATGTCGACCTCGTGGGGCCACTACCTTCCTCCCAAGGTTTCACACACCTGTTAACAATGATAGACCGCACCACGCGCTGGCCAGAGGCAGTCCCTCTGGCGTCAACCACAGCGGAGGAAGTCGCTCGCGATTTTTTGACAAACTGGGTGGCACGTTTCGGCGTCCCATCGGACATCACGTCCGATAGAGGACCTCAATTTGTCTCAGAGCTTTGGTCAGCCATGTCCAGCAGCTTAGGGGCAACAATTCACCGCATCACCGCTTATCACCCTCAGGCTAATGGGTTATGCGAGCGTTTTCACAGGTCTTTAAAAGCCGCCCTCAGAGCCTCACTAACGGATACAAATTGGGTAAATAAACTTCCCTGGGTTTTATTGGGGTTGTGTGCTGCGCCTAAAGAGGATCTAGACACCTCTCCGGCAGAATTAGTTTTTGCACAACCTCTCAGGCTCCCAGGTGAATTTTTACCAGAGAACCCAGAGCCAGGGCATCTTCCAGTCCCAAGGTTTTTAGGCAGCAACGGACCGGACTCTCTCCCCGGTCCAGCTCATCACTCCTTTCCACGGGTTTTTGTCCCTCAAGCTTTAAAGAACGCTGAGTTCGTTTTTGTTAGGCATGAAGCTTTAAAACCAACTTTCCGCCCAGCATACGATGGGCCATTCAGAGTGCTGGAACATGGTGATAAACACTTTGTGCTTGATTTTGGGGATAGAAAAGAAACAGTCAGCATTGACAGACTTAAACCTGCCTTCTTGTTGAAAGACGAGCCTGCACAGTTGGCGAGAGCACCTCGGCGGGGTAGACCCCCCAAGAGAAAAGACTCAGCCCCCCTGCAGGGAACAATTAACCATTCTCCTTCCCACACTGCAGATTCCTTACAAGAAGGTCCCAGCAGGACGCCTAAACGAACCCACAGCAGTTTTGGGAGAAGATTAAAACCCAGACAGCACAGGGACTGATGCAAACTACTCCACAGTTGTTCACTAATTGTGCTGTAACAGTTTAGGACCGACTTGTGATTTTACTATGCTGTTATGATTACCACTGAACTCTCTTAGGGGCATGGCTGCTAGAAAGTTTCTTCTGTGGCAAGAGGTGTAACAGTTAGTATGTCATAGTAATTATCTTAAACTGTGAATTTTTCTATTGTCCTTTCTTAGTCGTTTGGGGGGGGGGGGGGCTGTGGGCTATATTAATCATATATTCCATAACCTACATATGTTGAAGCATGTGAGAATGTTTGGTGATTACATATGTAAGGCGACTTCACACCTCTGAAAGGACAAAGACTCTCACCCGCCAGTGAAGAACAAAGACGTTCCCAGACACTGCGGTGGAGACCGGAGGAGCTACCCTCACCCCCCCAGGGCGAAGAGAGGAAGTACCAAGACAATGGGGGGATTATGATAATGAGGGATATCAGCCTTTGATATGCATGTCTTTTGTTATGTTCAAGTATAAAGTCAGAGAGCCGGAGGTATTCGGTCTCTTTTCCTTCTGTTGCTTCTGCACTTAGATGAGACTTGTTAGGAGAGCTGATAAATAAACTTTGGTTTATATATCATACCGCCTCGTTCTTTCAAGCTCTTCTACAGTCTGGCCTTTTAGTACAGTGACTTTGTGCCTGGGAGTTTTCCTTCTGAAGTCAATAATCATATCTGCAATGATTGTTCACTTGTATAAGCATAAGGGAAACCGTCACTGCTGCGATAACCACAGAGGAATATCGCTCCTCGCCATTGCTGGTAAGATTCTAGCACGTGTGATCATAAACCACCTCAATCATTATGTTGTCAATAACATCATTCCCGAGAGTCAGTGCGGCTTTTGAGCAGGACAAGGCACCATTGACATGATATTTGCAGCCAGGCAAATACAAGAGAAGTGCCGAGAACAAAATTGTGATTTGTTCATAGTGTTCGAAGACCTGACTAAGGCCTTCGATTCTGTTGGGAGAGAGGGCCTGTGGAAGTTGCTTGCCAGGGTCGGGTGCCCTCCTAAGATCGTCAGTGTCATCCGCTCATTCCACGATGGCATGGTCGGGCGGGTGGTTGAGAGTGGTTTAATCTCCGATCCATTCCCTATCATCAATGGCACTAAGCAGGAGTGTGTTATGGCCCCGCTGCTCTTTAGTATCATCTTCGCTGCAATACTCCTTGATGCCTTCAAGGACTGCGACAGGGGTGTAAGGATCCGGTTTCGCACTGACTGCAATGTATTCAACTTGCAACGTTTAAAGGCTAAAACAAAGACGTCATGCATGATGCTGCGAGAGCTTCTCTATGCCGACAACTGCGCACTCATCGCTCACACTCTTGAAGACACACAGTTCATCATTGACCATTTTGCTAGAGCAGCGAATCGTTACGGACTCACTATAAGTATCAAGAAGACAGAGGTTTTACATCAACCTCGTCCTGGTAAGCTCCCAATAAATCCTGTTATTACAATCGGTGGTGAACCCCTCAAGGCAGTTGACAAGTTCTGCTCCCTGGGGGGCAACATCTCATAGAACGCTAAGATTGATGATAAAGTTACCCACCGTATCAGCAAGGCTAGCGCATCCTATGGATGCCTACAGCATCGTCTATGGTCGAAGCATGGCATTCATCTAAGCACCAAGATCAAGGTCTATCGCACCGTTGTTCTGTCTACACTTCTCTATGGGTGCAAGTCGTGGACAACCTACCGTCCCCATGTGAAGAAACTTGAACAGTTTCACATGTGGTGTTTAAGGAAGCTGTGTGGAATCACGTGGCGAGACAAAGTTGCCAATACAGAAGTCCTCCACCGGTGCAATATCACCAGCATCAAGTCATTCATCATACGTTCCCAGTTGCGCTGGACCGGCCACGTTGTTCTTATGACAGATAAGCGCATTCCTAAAATCCTATTATTTGGCCAGTTGGACGAAGGGCGGAGGTCACGGGGTGGTCAGTGGAAGCGGTATAAAGACGTGCTCAAAGCCTCACTCAAGTCATGTGGGATTGATCCTATGATATGGGAAATGCAGGCCAAGAACCATCCCCTTTGGCGAAAGGTCTGCCATGAAGGTGTTGACCTCTTCGAGAGAGAGAACTGCCTTTTTGGATGCCCGCCATAAAGCACATCACGGTGCCGCCCAGCAACAGAGACATCTACAGCAGTCGGTGTCATCCACTGAGCCAATTATGTACATCTGTCCCGATTGCAATATGCCATGTGCTTCACACATCGGCCTCATCAGTCATCGCCGTCACAAGCACCCCCTTACAATTTAATGCAGCCAGAAGGCGGGAGATCCGTTGTTGGCGACGGCTCAATCCATCATCACCATCATACCACACCGGTGCAGCCGTCAAGCAGAAGAGGTGGCAAAGAGACCGCCCCTCCTGCCCACTGCCGTCTTATAGCCACGGGTGGTGGCGGAACTGGAAGGTGGAACCACATTCCGACCACTCCTCTCCAGTACCGCTCTTAATGGTGAAGCCCAAACCATAAAACAAATCACATCCCATTATATTTTCACCACGAGCAGTCACAATGAACTTCAGATTGCACACCTCCGCAGACTTGTACCGAGCTGTCAGTCTCAGAGAGCCCACCGTGGCCAGTCTTCCTCTACCATTACCGCAAAGCGGTGCCGAATCACCTCCAATCTTATAATGCAGGAAAAAGGTCCTCATGGTCGCCCAATTCAACACGGAGTCCACCACTCCCGTGTCAATCAGCAATGGCACCACCACCCCGTCCTGCTCCACCATACAGTAGAAGAGTCCATAGACACTCAGGGACACAGTGTGAACAACCGTGGGGGCGGGGGGGGGGGTCCTCCTTCTGTCTCGGACTCCCTTGCTCGAACTTGTGGCATTCTCTGGTGAAATGATGCAAAAGTCTGCACTTGCCACAGCGTTTCCCTCTCGCTGGACACTCCCTGGCCTTATAGCAGTACTTTGTGGACCTGCAACCCATGCACATGGGCGTTCCCGGGCGGACCTCATTTTTACAGCATTGGCATGTTCCTCTTCACCTTCCACACCATCGTTGCTGTCTGGGTCCACTGCCTGCGCCATCGACTGTGATACAATATGGCGATGTAGCGTACTCCCACTTAGCTTCCGTGATAGCTTATCCACCGCCTCCAACTGTTGAGCCAAATCGATAGCCATAGAAAGCATCAGTTCACCCGAGAACGTGAGCAGTTTCGACCTGACAGCAGGGCATATAGTATGTTCCGCCAACTGATCATGAATCATCTCATCCTCCAAAGGTCCGAACCAGCAGTCGCTGGCCAGTAGCCTCAGATCTGCCATGAACGGCTGCACCGACTCTCCAACCCGTTGGCGGCGCTGTCGAAACTGAATCCTACAGATGATGACATTTTCCGGGGCACAAAAATGGTGCGCCATTAGCTCCACCACTTCCTCAAAGCTATCACAGTCACCTAATGTACTCAAAATTCACTGCCCCTCCTTTCCCAGGTTATGAACCAGCAAAACATGCGCCCTCAATTCCTCCAGCTTTCCGAGGTCCTGCGCCACCAAATATGTCTGAAACGCCGCGAACCACTTCAACCAAGGGACAGGCAGCTCGCCGGGAAGCTCCAAAAATGGCCGAATAGAAGTTACACATGCGTCCATACCTGCTTTTATCCTCGTTGCTAAATGTTATGTCTGAGGTTGGAGCTAAGGAGGAGACCAGCTGTGGAGCTGAACACACGTTTATTATAACAGGCACAGTGCACCTAACCACACATAACCACTGGCAGAGGAAACGGCCAAGAGACCGCCCCTCGTGCCTGCTGCCCTCTTATACCCACAGGGAGTGGCGGAACTGGAAAGGCGGAGCCACCACCCGTACCACACAAACAAGAGCCCCAAACTCCAACACAACAGTTAAGTCATTCCGGCCATTCCGCTCCACAATCATGGCGGTATGAAGCTTTTAATTCTAAGATACTCGTGCGGCAGGGGGGACTCGCAGTCCTGCAAAGTACGGTGGTACCACACAGGTGAAGCAGAAGCATGTACTCCCATCTACTACTGACTGGGCAGGCTGGGTGTGCCTCCCCGCAAAGGAGTGTGGTCTGCTCGGTTAGGCTGCTGCTTCTCTCGGCATGTTCTGTGTTAATACACCGGTATTCTTTGTCAGATCTGGTCCCCACTGATGCTCTGCCCATTATTATTAATTATCCTTTGGACCTATACAATCAAGGCCACTTTATGGCATAATTTTTTAAGTATTAAATCTTCAGTATTATCTTTTTCTAGTCCAATTTGTCATTTTTCACTTCCTTGTTTTGTCCAGGGAACACTGTGTTGACTGACAGGTTTGCAAGACCACAGGTCCCCGTAGTGGGTCCCCAGCAGCAGCCCCCACCCGCACCTTGTGTTCTCTATGCCAAATATATCCACTAGACCTACGCAATCACAGCAACTTTGTATATTTTCACTGAGCAGCTCCATACCCGTGATATTCTTTGTCAGACGCGGGTCCCCACTGACGCTACGCCCAGTCTGCTTGTGCATCTTATGTTCTCCACACATGCCGAATTATCCTTTAGATCTACGCAATCACAGCAACTTTATAGTATAATTTTTTTAAGCATTAAATCTTCAGTATTATCTGTTTCTAGTCAAATTTGTCATTTTTCACTTCCTTGTTTTGTCCAGGGAACACTGTGGCGACTGACAGGTTTGCGGCACCATGGGTCCCCAGCGGCGCCCCCTCCCCCACCCGCACCTCGTGTTCTCTATGCCGAATATATCCATAAGACCTATGCAATCACAGCAATTTTATGGTATATATTTTGACTGAGCAGCTCCATACTCGTGGACACACACCTCAGCAGCAAAGCACTTCTAAAATCTTTGTTTGTGAAGCGTTGTGGTGACTGACAGGTTGTGATGCTGTGTTATCCAATCAGCATGGTCGTGATGCAGCGTATTCTCCAATGAGCACGGAGTCAATCCGAAACCCTGCCCACACTTCTTGAAACCGGGGGGATGATGACATAGCACAGTCACACAGTGGCGGCTAAACTTTTATTGATAAAAATTATATATTTTGACTGAGCAACTCCATATTTGGGGATGCACACCCTCGTAGCTTCAGCAAAGCACGTTTAAAATCTTTGGTCAGTGTGACGAATGGTTTGAGAGATATCTGAGGAACACACACACAGACATACAAACAGATCCCTTGAAATCCCTTGAGATCCCTTGAATTTATAGATTGTACAAGCGAGGCTTGAATGTTGGAATATTGGGCCAGTTGGGGTCCCACCCAGACATTCTGTGTTTCGACTTTTTAGTGTGTTCTGGCCCCGGATTATGAGCTGCATTTTGGCGTGCAATAACTGAGTTTGACACATCTTTAATGTCCTTGCTTTCGACTTTAATGCATCAAACACCGTAAAGACTGAAACATATCAAACACAAGAAATATTATTTCAGCTGTGGACACAAAATTCTAGTATTGCAGAAATTAAATCATACTGCATACACACAAATGTAAACATTTATGATCTCAAATTGATAGATTTTTTAGGTTTACTGAGTTGTTGCAAGAAAGCTACCAGCAAAAATTATGCAGCATTTACTGTAAACAAATACAACAGATTATCAAATCCACATTTAAAAATTGTATGGCTTGTGCACATCAGATTTTCATATTAGAAACACACACAAAAAGTTTCTATTCTTTGGACATGTGCATATTCAAACAACCATCATTAAACTTCAACAGAGTTAAACATTTCACTAACCACTTTGCCGGGTCGCAGCCTTCCGAGGGCAGAAATTCCTTGCAGGCTCTCACATTTTGTCTGCAATTAATAGCCCGGAATAAATACCTTGTAAATTGGTATTTCAGCTAATTTAAAGTCAAGATGTCAATTCAAAAACATAACAATAAAATTGACTAGAACTAGGCATCCAGTAAATAACGAAGGATTGCCAGATTTGCACTTCTAAAAACTACCAAGGCCATGCAGGCCGGGAATTGTAGCAGTGACTGACCAGAATAATACTGCATTTACTTCAAGTCAAAAATACATCCCTATTCACAAAATGAAGCTTCAAAAATTACTTTTTCACAACTATTACAGTTTTTTGCACATGCATGGAGACTAGGTGAAGGGTTACATAGGCATGGATTACCACTGACAGTCACATGGTCTAGTCACACTTCAACAAACTTCAAAAATATCATCATCTCTCAAACAACCTACAGAATATTGGGTAGATAATTGGATATGAGGGATTATTTCATCGTTATGACAGTTTCACCCTACCTGGGCTGAGGTAAGCAGCTGGATGGCTTGGATTTTTGTTTTAGCCAGCCATGCTCAATCCGTCTGTTGCCATATTCTGCTGGGCAGGAAGTCTCAAAATCGTCTACTTCCTGTTGTGAATAATACTTATACCTCATGTATTTTTGATGACAAATTATTTCAATAATTTTTAAATCTCAAAGGACAAATTTCCAAACCTAGGTTTTTAAAAAAAATATGGAGGTGTGGCGGTTCGTTTTAACCCCACAACAGACTAAGGACACTCAGCCCTCTTTTCTCTGTTTTTCTGCTGCATTACTGAGAAGCAATGTGCCATTCATGTATTTGTGATGCAAACATGCATGTGTTGTGATGTAATGTGCCATTCTGTAGAGTGTGCATATGGCTTGTCCTTACTGTGCTTTTTCTGAGCATCTTAGATGTGCTTTGGTGTATTAATGTCTACAGGTAGACGAGTTTCTTCTGTCTCACCTATGTGATGTTAATCGATGCCTTTCATCCTTTGTACTCATGCGTCCTGTCCTTACTGTGACCTAGAGACTCAGATCAATATGTAGATGTGCTTGTTAGCCTCTTTGTCTTGCACTTAGAGCGAGGTCTAGCTAATCTGCCCATTGTGATGTATGGCTTACAAATGCAAATACCTCCTGCCTGTTCTGTTGTCCCTTTGATCATTCTAGACTGTGGGGTATGTCTTTTTGATGTATTGTTATGATCAAGTATTTAAGGTGCAACTCTGTAACGCAATCTCTCTCTTCTTCTCTCACTCTGATCCTGCAACTGGTAGACACACACGTGTCCGCCTCTCCTTCTCTGAGAGCCTAGGGATCCCGCTCCGGGCTGCTCCACTATGCACCGGAGAGGGGATCCCGTGAAGGTGGTATGATTTAATAAAACCTGCTTAAAACCACAGCATCACTGCTTATTTATTCATGCCGCCTCACTGGTGACCCCTCGAACACGCACACGTTTTGTGCGAAAGCAACCTTCCGAGCTGGACAACCACACAGCTGCGTTGGTGGCCCCTTGAAGACGCACACGTTTTGTGCAACGCAGCCTTCTGTTTTGGATGGCCACGCTGGCGAACCAACGCTGAAAAAAACGAGCGGCCACCGAACGCAACACCCGGGCATGAATGCTCCGTCGCCTGAGATCTGCACAACCACGCTGGACCGGCCGCTCTCACTGAGAGCGCACGCACCTCGTCCTCTCTCCACGACGGCAACCTCCAGGGCCGACGGGGAGCGCAGCGCGTGGAACTGAACGCACCATGGCCGCACGAGCGACAACGATCGTCTCCTCCCTCTCACCGCTCCAACGCAGCTGCACGAGCCCGGGGCACAAAGATCGTCTATTCCCTCCCGCCGCTCCAACGCCTCTGCACGGGCCTGAGGGACTAAAGATCGTCTATTTCCTCTCAACGCTCCAACGCACCATGGCCAAATCTACAGCAACAGCTCAACCTGGATTTTATTGGCGCCGTCTGCGCTGATCTCCACCAAGTTTCTGCACCCTGACTCACCACTCCAGCGGCCCACCCACGCACTGAACCCCCGCGCACGCATCGGGGAGTTACAAGGACGGCGCATCACGCATGGGACAAGTAATGGCTCCGCAGACTGCTTTCCTCCTTCGCCGCTGCCTTTCAGGGCTGCTCGCTCACCTGAGGCACGCATGCAGCATACTGGAAGGATTTGTTAACAGTCTCAGCCACGCCACAGACCGCCATCGTCCTCCACCGCTGCCCACAGAACCTTCAGGGTTGCTCGTTCACCTGAAGCAAGCACGCAGCTCGCCACTGGATTTTTTAATGGTCTTAGCCACGGCACAACGGGATTTCAGCCGTCAGCTGTTCCCAGGAGCTTTGGGGTTGCTTCGGCACCCAAAGCCAACAGTCCCTATGTTTTGTTTACTTTTTCTCTTACAGCCGCTCCTGCTTTTCTTCATGGCCACAAGAGGAGTCAGAGACTAATTTTTCTTCTTGTGATCTCCGCACGTGCAACGGGACAAACCCTCGACGTCACGGAGCAGCAAGCAATTTTTGCACGGCTCAGGACGATTTCACAGCTCCTGCCGGCACTTACTACCCCTCCCCTCCCTCCCCCTCCGCCTGCAGCGAGCTTCTCCCACAGCTCGCTCACACAGATGGATTATCGAGGTCGCGACCCCCTGCCGCGTCCTCTGGGGGGGAGCGTGTGTGGCGGTTCGTTTTAACCCCACAACAGACTAAGGACACTCAGCCCTCTTTTCTCTGTTTTTCTGCTGCATTACTGAGAAGCAATGTGCCATTCATGTATTTGTGATGCAAACATGCATGTGTTGTGATGTAATGCGCCATTCTGTAGAGTGTGCATATGGCTTGTCCTTACTGTGCTTTTTCTGAGCATCTTAGATGTGCTTTGGTGTATTAATGTCTACAGGTAGACGAGTTTCTTCTGTCTCACCTATGTGATGTTAATCGATGCCTTTCATCCTTTGTACTCATGCGTCCTGTCCTTACTGTGACCTAGAGACTCAGATCAATATGTAGATGTGCTTGTTAGCCTCTTTGTCTTGCACTTAGAGCGAGGTCTAGCTAATCTGCCCATTGTGATGTATGGCTTACAAATGCAAATACCTCCTGCCTGTTCTGTTGTCCCTTTGATCATTCTAGACTGTGGGGTATGTCTTTTTGATGAATTGTTATGATCAAGTATTTAAGGTGCAACTCTGTAACGCAATCTCTCTCTTCTTCTCTCACTCTGATCCTGCAACTGGTAGACACACACGTGTCCGCCTCTCCTTCTCTGAGAGCCTAGGGATCCCGCTCCGGGCTGCTCCACTATGCACCGGAGAGGGGATCCCATGAAGGTGGTATGATTTAATAAAACCTGCTTAAAACCACAGCATCACTGCTTATTTATTCATGCCGCCTCACTGGTGACCCCTCGAACACGCACACGTTTTGTGCGAAAGCAACCTTCCGAGCTGGACAACCACACAGCTGCGTTGGTGGCCCCTTGAAGACGCACACGTTTTGTGCAACGCAGCCTTCTGTTTTGGATGGCCACGCTGGCGAACCAACGCTGAAAAAAACGAGCGGCCACCGAACGCAACACCCGGGCATGAATGCTCCGTCGCCTGAGATCTGCACAACCACGCTGGACCGGCCGCTCTCACTGAGAGCGCACGCACCTCGTCCTCTCTCCACGACGGCAACCTCCAGGGCCGACGGGGAGCGCAGCGCGTGGAACTGAACGCACCATGGCCGCACGAGCGACAACGATCGTCTCCTCCCTCTCACCGCTCCAACGCAGCTGCACGAGCCCGGGGCACAA
This sequence comes from Pholidichthys leucotaenia, assembly GCA_020510985.1. Classification (NCBI taxonomy): domain Eukaryota; kingdom Metazoa; phylum Chordata; class Actinopteri; order Cichliformes; family Pholidichthyidae; genus Pholidichthys; species Pholidichthys leucotaenia. The sequence continues at coordinate 200,341,821 of CM035843.1, read as the reverse complement.
AGATCGTCTATTCCCTCCCGCCGCTCCAACGCCTCTGCACGGGCCTGAGGGACTAAAGATCGTCTATTTCCTCTCAACGCTCCAACGCACCATGGCCAAATCTACAGCAACAGCTCAACCTGGATTTTATTGGCGCCGTCTGCGCTGATCTCCACCAAGTTTCTGCACCCTGACTCACCACTCCAGCGGCCCACCCACGCACTGAACCCCCGCGCACGCATCGGGGAGTTACAAGGACGGCGCATCACGCATGGGACAAGTAATGGCTCCGCAGACTGCTTTCCTCCTTCGCCGCTGCCTTTCAGGGCTGCTCGCTCACCTGAGGCACGCATGCAGCATACTGGAAGGATTTGTTAACAGTCTCAGCCACGCCACAGACCGCCATCGTCCTCCACCGCTGCCCACAGAACCTTCAGGGTTGCTCGTTCACCTGAAGCAAGCACGCAGCTCGCCACTGGATTTTTTAATGGTCTTAGCCACGGCACAACGGGATTTCAGCCGTCAGCTGTTCCCAGGAGCTTTGGGGTTGCTTCGGCACCCAAAGCCAACAGTCCCTATGTTTTGTTTACTTTTTCTCTTACAGCCGCTCCTGCTTTTCTTCATGGCCACAAGAGGAGTCAGAGACTAATTTTTCTTCTTGTGATCTCCGCACGTGCAACGGGACAAACCCTCGACGTCACGGAGCAGCAAGCAATTTTTGCACGGCTCAGGACGATTTCACAGCTCCTGCCGGCACTTACTACCCCTCCCCTCCCTCCCCCTCCGCCTGCAGCGAGCTTCTCCCACAGCTCGCTCACACAGATGGATTATCGAGGTCGCGACCCCCTGCCGCGTCCTCTGGGGGGGAGCGTGTGTGGCGGTTCGTTTTAACCCCACAACAGACTAAGGACACTCAGCCCTCTTTTCTCTGTTTTTCTGCTGCATTACTGAGAAGCAATGTGCCATTCATGTATTTGTGATGCAAACATGCATGTGTTGTGATGTAATGCGCCATTCTGTAGAGTGTGCATATGGCTTGTCCTTACTGTGCTTTTTCTGAGCATCTTAGATGTGCTTTGGTGTATTAATGTCTACAGGTAGACGAGTTTCTTCTGTCTCACCTATGTGATGTTAATCGATGCCTTTCATCCTTTGTACTCATGCGTCCTGTCCTTACTGTGACCTAGAGACTCAGATCAATATGTAGATGTGCTTGTTAGCCTCTTTGTCTTGCACTTAGAGCGAGGTCTAGCTAATCTGCCCATTGTGATGTATGGCTTACAAATGCAAATACCTCCTGCCTGTTCTGTTGTCCCTTTGATCATTCTAGACTGTGGGGTATGTCTTTTTGATGTATTGTTATGATCAAGTATTTAAGGTGCAACTCTGTAACGCAATCTCTCTCTTCTTCTCTCACTCTGATCCTGCAACTGGTAGACACACACGTGTCCGCCTCTCCTTCTCTGAGAGCCTAGGGATCCCGCTCCGGGCTGCTCCACTATGCACCGGAGAGGGGATCCCGTGAAGGTGGTATGATTTAATAAAACCTGCTTAAAACCACAGCATCACTGCTTATTTTTTCATGCCGCCTCAGAGGGAATAAAAAAAAAGGTAGGGAGTTCCCAAGGGATTCCCCAGAGGTCAAAGGTCATTTCCATGTTGGGGGTTCCCCCAGACACAAAGCATACAACTTTGACTGGCACACAGAGCCAGGCTGTGAGTATATATACCTACCAAAACAAATCTTTGGGAGGCATTGCTGTACAACCAAAGGTCAAATACTGGAAAGGATGTCACTGTTGACATACGTATATAGCAGGGAAATTACAACAGTCACAAGAATTGCCATGTTTCTCACATGGATCAAACAAACACAGCTGTTGCCGTTACATAGTGGTGTTATCCTTCTCTCCTTCCTCTGCTTTCACCCTCTTCCTGAACACTTTCCTCTCCTTGGCTCCTCTCTTCTCTCTCATCTTGCCCTCTCTGAGCCCTAATTCAGGTTCTCTCTCTGTCTATGGTGGTATACAAACAGGTTAGAAAATATTAAGTGTCATGTTTTGTCCTGCAGGATTTTTTTGTGGTTTACATAAATGACAAAAATATGTGTATTTTTTTTTGTATTTTTATTCTAGTGTTTCTTTTTTCCACTGAGAGAGTGGGGAATGGAAAAAAAAACATTCATAATTGTAATTTACTCGTGCATACTTAAATTATATGATCAGAGGTGGGTATTGTTATGTATGAATAAGAAGGAGTCGGAGTCTCATCTTGCAGGAAACAAACTGCCAACCACCCTTTATTATCAGAACACAGAATTACAGCTGTGGACAAAATTGTTGGTACCCCTCTGTTAATGAAAGAAAAACCCACAATGGTCACAGAAATAACTTGAATCTGACAAAAGTGGTAATAAATAAAAATTCTATGAAAATTAACCAATGAAAATCAGACAATGCTTTTGAATTGTGGTTCAAGAGAATTATTTTAAAAAACAAAACTCATGAAACAGGCCTGGCTAAAAATGATGGTACCCTTAACTTAATATTTTGTTGCACAACCTTTTGAGGCAATCACTGCAATCAAACGATTTCTGTAACTGTCAATGAGACTTCTGCACCTCTCAACAGGTATTTTGGCCCACTCCTCATCAGCAAACTGCTCCAGTTGTCTCAGGTTGAAGGGTGCCTTCTCCAGACAGCATGTTTCAGCTCCTTCCACAGATGTTCAATAGGATTTAGATCAGGGCTCATAGAAGGCCACTTTAGAATAGTCCAGTGTTTCGCTCTTAGCCATTCTTGGGTGTTTTTAGCTGTGTGTTTTGGGTCATTATCCTGTTGCAAGACCCATGACCTGCCACTGAGACCAAGCTGTCTGACACTGGGCAGCACAATTCTCTCTAGAATACCTTGATAGTCTTGAGATTTCATTATACTCTGCACAGATTCAAGACACCCTGTGCCAGATGCAGCAAAGCAGCCGCACAACATAACAGAACCTCCTCCATGTTTCACAGTAGGGACAGTGTTCTTTTCTTGGTATGCTTCATTTTTGCGTCTGTGAACATAGAGCTGATGTGCCTTGCCAAAAAGTTCCAGTTTTGTCTCGTCTGTTCATAGGACATTCTCCCAGAAGCTTTGTGGCTTGTCAACATGCAGTTTGGCAAATTCCAGTCTGGCTTTTTTATGATTTGTTTTCAACAGTGGTGTCCTCCTTGGTCATCTCCCATGAAGTCCACTTTGGCTCAAACAACGACGGATGGTGCGATCTGACACTGCTGTGCCTTGACCTTGGAGTTCACCATGAATGTGTTTAGAGGTTGTTCTGGGCTCTTTTGATACCATTCATATTATCCGTCTCCTCCTGCGGCCACATCCAGGGAGGTTGGCTACAGTCCCGTGGATCTTAAATTTCTGAATAATATGTGCAGCTGTAGTCACAGGAACATCAAGCTGCTTGGAGATGGTCTTATAGCCTTTACCTTTAACATGCTTGTCTATAATTTTCTTTCTAATCTCCTGAGACAACTCTATCCTTTGCTTCCTCTGGTCCATGTTTAGTGTGGTACACATCATGTCACCAAACAGCACAGTGACTACTTGTCACCCTTTAAATAGACCGACTGACTGATTACAAGTTTGTAGACACCTGTGATGTTAATTAGAGGACACATCTTGGTTGAACATGTCCCTAAGGGTCACATTATTTTCAATCTTTTCTAGGGGTACCATCATTTTTGTCCAGGCCTGTTTCATGAGTTTGTTTTTTAAAGTAATTCTGTTGAACCACAATTCAAAAGCATTGTCTGATTTTCATTGGTTAATTTTCATAGAATTTTTATTTATTACCACTTTTGTCAGATTCAAGTTATTTCTGTGACCATTGTGGGTTTTTCTTTCATTAACAGAGGGGTACCAACAATTTTGTCCACGGCTGTATATACACCACTACGAGAACAGGGAATAATTAACTGTAATAAAATCACCTAACACACTCATCCAAAAAACAACTAAAATTGGACCTAGTCTCTAAAAATACATAAAATAATCCCATAATACACCACATACATACTCTCATGCACACCAGCACTATGTATATGTATTTACATTTGATATTTTTGTGTTACTCTACAGTCCCTGAACAGCCATGGACAAAACTGGCTCGGAGGCCCAGGGCAACCCCACGGCATGCTTGTCCTTGGCCACCATCTGCCCCCAGGATTGAAGCCACCCTCCCCGGTGAAAATGTCTCCTCTTGCCATCAACTGCTTCTCCCCTCTGGCCCCGCAGTGCTGCTGTCCAGCACACCATCTATCCGTGCCCATCGGTCCGCTCCTGACCGCCTTCAACACCGCCGTCATGGCTCCAAACACTCCGGCCCCCCGTGGCCTCACTCCGGGGAGAACTGAAGCCCGCTCGTCGGTGCCACTCGCTGCCTCGGGCACCTCACCGTACCACCCAGCGCCCTCGTCCAAGGCACATGGAGCTCTGGCACTGAGACACTGCCCGACCGCCATGGCACACGGCTGCTGCTGCTCTCTCCCGGGGCTCTCAGCTTTGCTCTTGTCGGCGTCAATCTCCAATCCAGGCATCTTGTCGCTGCTCTCAGCACCCTCGTCCCAGGCACTCCACTGAATCGTCTCCATGCCCAGCTGTCGCTGCTCTTCCACGGGCCTCTCAGCCTCCATGGTCCCACTCTCCTGCTGCCTAGCCTCCAGCTGTGGGGATGACTCCTGCTACTCTTCCTCTCCTCTTTCGTCGCACACTGTGCCGTCCAACTCATCAGCGCTACGGTCCTGCACCTTTCTGTGCTTCGCGACTGGCCCGCCGTCTTCAGTGACCGGGGACTTCCCCAGTCCCACCTTGATGCCCAGCTGGTAGCTTGGAGCCTGCTTTCAGTGCACAGCTAGTATTGTGGCTAACTTGCCCATAGATGATGAGTGGGCCGTTAGCTTCTCCAAACTAACTAGCCCAGCCTCATTTGGCGCCAAAACTCCCACCACCCACAGCTTCGTGATCCTCGTCTGCCCGGCGAAGAACTTGGCAAGACGCTTGACAGCGTCCTCATACCACCCCGTCTCACCCAGCGTATCGAGAATTCTTCGGCCCTTCACACCAAGATGGTGGGCAAGAAGCACTTGTAGTTTTCTCCCGTCGAGTCCACCTAGGCCCAGCGCCCCAATGTAACCATCAAATATGGCCCCTCACTTCGGCCACAGGATCACCGGCTCTTCCGTGTACTCTAGAAATGGCACCAGAGGTTGAGGAAGCCCATATGCTGCCATAATTTTGCTCCTCGTCCCCAAATGTTATGTATGAATAAGGAGTCAGAGTCTTGTCTTGCAGGGAACCAACAGCCAACCACCCTTTGTTATCAGAACACAGAATTATATACACCAGCGGCCATGCCCGCCTGACGTCACCCTGCTGGTGGGTACGGCATCACACACACACACTACTCTCACAACACTACAGGTATAGTAGCCAGAAATTCTACTCATGTAAAAGCAGTGCTTTGAAATTAATAATTAAAAGTAGACGACAAAAAATTTCTAGTCAAGGGTACACAGAGTGCCCACTTAAAAGCTTGAGTAATGACTTCAGTCTTGAAGGTTTGTGTCATGACTCAGTGCAAGTGAGGCTCAAACGCAAACACTCAGACACAGATGTAAAAGTTTGCGAGTTTATTGCGGAAAACTAAACCAAACACACAACTCTAAATAAAAGTGCAAAACTAAGGAACAGAGCGACACAAAAACGCACATTTATCATCATCATAGCAGTCTGTCGTGGGCGACAATGACTGTTTCATTTAGGTCTGATCAGATTCCTCCACACAGCTCTGTCCTTAGCCTTCCGCTGCCAGGAACTCCTGTCTATGTCCAACTTCTTCACGTTTCTTTTTACAGTGTCTTTAAATCTGAGCCTTGGTCTACCCTGATTGCGTTTGCCCTCGCATAACTGTGAGTAGAGTAACTGCCGAGGGAGACGCTGGTGATCCATCCTCTCAACATGTCTGAGCCATCTCAGGTTCATCTGTATTAGCATGTCCTCCATTGATGGTCGACCAGCTCGTTTCAACACTTCTATATTGGTTATCTTGTCTTTCCATGAGATGTTCATTATGGCTCGAAGGTGTCTCATCATGTACGCGTGGAGTTTCTTCACCTGCACTCTGTAGACAGTCCAAGTTTCAGCACCGTACAATAGAGTAGCCAGTACTGTCGCTCTGTACACTTTGCATTTCACATGGATTGACACGTTGATTGTTCCACAGTCTCTCCCTCAAGTTTCCAAACACAGCGCTCGCTCTTCCCATTCTGAGAGATAGTTCATCCTCCAGCCTAGCATTCTCTGAAACAGTACTCCCTAGGTACTTGAAAGTCTTGCACTTGACTAATGGCTCTGTACCAATGCTGATCTCTTCTGGTAGTGATGTTGATAACTGGAACTTTGGTGGTTGATAAAGGCACTCTGTCTTCTTGATGTTGATTTTGAGGCTGAATTGGCTAGCTGCTCTTGCAAATTCCTCCACTAAAGATTGCATATCTTCCACGCTGTGTGCAACTAGAGCACTGTCGTCAGCAAAGAGCATTTCTCTTACTACCTTTATCGATGTCTTACTCTTGGCTTTAAACTGTGCCACATTGAACAAGTCTGCTTCTTTCCTTGTTTGAATGTATACTCCTTCTGAAGTGTCTTTGAAGGCCACCTCAAGCATGGCTGCCAGATATAGTGAGAAGAGTGTAGGTGCCAGCACACATCCTTGTTTCACCCCATTGCTTACTGGAAAAGTCTTTAGATACTGAACCACTCATTGCCACGTTTGCTTGCATACCTGTATGGAGTGCCTCGATCAGGCTGACAAACTTCTCTGTACAACCATATTTCTTGAGTACCTGCCAAAGTCCTTGTCACGAAACAGTATCTAAGGCTTTACTGAAGTCTATGAAGACTACATAAAGCGGCATGTTCTGTTCGATACACTTTTCTTGAACCTGTTTCAAGCAGAAAATCGTGTCCATTGTGCTTCTTCCACTTCTAAAGCCACACTGGGTTTCCGGTAGTACATTCTGTGAGATGTGTTCACTGAGTCTGTTAAGTAGTACACGTGAGAGAATCTTACCAACAGTGGTTTGCAGTGATATACCTCGGTAATTTCCACAATCTTTCCTGTCACCTTTCTTGAACAAAGGCACAATACTTGCATCCTTCCAGTCTTGAGGTACTTTCTGGGCATCCCATATCTCTTGGATGAGCTTATGCAGGCAGTTGGTCAGCTGAACACCACCAAATTTCCACACTTCTGCTGGAATTCCATCCCTTCCTGGAGCTTTACCATCCTGTCTTGTCCTGATAGCTGCCATTAGTTCATCAAAATTCGGTGGTTCATCCAGACTTTGATACAGCTGGTCGCTGCACTAGAACTTCTTTAGCCTCTTCAGTGAGATCTCCAGGGTTGTTTAGTAGTTGGTCAAAGTGGTCTGCAAATCTGTCCAGGATCTTGTCTTTCTCCTGCAAAACCGTTTCACCATCCATAGCCTTTAGCTGGATCAATCCTCTTGGTTTAGGGCCATAGATTTCTCTCAAACCTGTGAAGAATGTTTTTCATGTCCTTCCTGTCTGCTGTGGTTTGAAGTTTCTCCACTTTTTCATCCCACCAGTTGGACTTCATCTCTCTGGTGTACTTGTGTAGCTCACTCTGAGCCTTTGAGTATTTCTTCTTCTTCGCCCTTGTGTTACACTGTAGGTTTTCCTGCCTAGCTGTATTCCTCGCTTCTAGTAGTTTCTTCAGGTGTTCATCATGCTCATCAAACCAATCTTGATGTTTCCTCTCAGGGTAGCCTAATACATCACTTGCAGTCTGATACACCGTATCCTTCAGTGTTGCTAATTTCTCTTCTATATCATTCTCAGAGTTGTTGCTGTCCCAGTCTTTCAAGTTTTCATCCATTTCCTGTGTAAGTTCTTCCTGCTTCTTTTGTCCTTTCAGTGCACCAGTATTTAGCTTCCGTGGTGGCTTCACACCCATCCTGCAATGCTGTTTTCGTCTGCAAATCCTTAATCTAGATCTCAGCATAACATGATCAGTACCACAGTCCGCACCTCTCATTTCTCTGGTGTCCAATACATCCCTTATGTCTCTCTGCCTGACTATGATGTAGTCTAATAAGTGCCAGTGCTTGGATCTTGGGTGCATCCATGTCTTCTTGTGTGTGTCCTTGTGTTTAAATAGAGTGTTGGTTATCACAAGGTCGTACTCTGAACACAGTGCAAGTAGAAGTTCTCCATTAACATTGCATTTGCCTACTCCATGACTGCCTAGCACTCCTTTCCATTTCTCAGTGTCCGAACCAACTCTGGCATTAAAATCTCCAATGAGTATCAGCCTGTCATCAGTCGGTACATGCCTGATAGTCTCACATAAATCACTGTAGAACTCTTCCTTCACCTCCTCTGTGTTGGTCATTGTTGGGGCATATACACTGATGAGTGTGGCATACATCTTCCACTGTAGTGGGAGTCTCATAGTCATTATCCTGTCGTTGATTGGCACCGGTTCCTCATCAAGCATTGCTGCTATCTCCTTTCTAACTGCAAAGCCCACTCCTGCTTCTCTCCTTTCTTGAGTTGATCTCCCACTCCAAAAGAAGATGTACCCATGGTCTTCCAAGCTGTCATATCCAGGAAATCTTGTTTCACTAAGTGCAGCTATGTCTACATTGTACCTGTTCATTTCCAGGGCCACAAGCGCGGTCTGTCTTTCTGGGCGCTATGATGTTGTTCTGTCCAACAGAGTGCGTACATTCCATTCTGTTACACACGAGGCTGCTGTTTTCCCTCTTCTTTTGTCTTCCTGCTCCTAGCTTACTTTTTGCTGTCTGTCAGAGTGTGAATAGATCAGCGTGGACCTTGTAAGCCCGGGCAACGTCTGAGCCGGTATGAGTTGCTTTCTGATTGACCATTTCATGAAACTGCTTGCAAAGTATTTGAGTACTGCTAGCTTTTGCTGGACTAGCAGCACATTCTTGGCAGATAAAGGTATTATCAGTGGCAAGGACAAGCCAAGACAAACTGACTCCAGTATCTGTTGCAGTGACTGACCAGATGATATGTTTGTTTATCTCTGCTCTTTGTGTAGTGCATGTCACAATGCACCGACTGGCACAGTCCACCACAGACCTTGTGACAGATGTGTTTATCTGCCAGGATGTCCAGTCTCACCCTGTGTAACTGGAAGTGGTCCACCACAGACCTGTGGCAGATATTGTTTTTAGTTCTGCCAGGATGCCCTGTTTCACCCTCCACACCCTCGGAAGGGCGGGGATGCCGGTTGAGTCACCGACGGCCCAACCCATGAGACAGGTAGTACCAGTTTTCATGGTTATCCGGTAGCAAGTAAGCCAACGCACACTTAAATTACACACAAAAATGATCAGCTCCGGAGTGCACACCGGCAGGTGGCAGCAAACCTGAGAGACAGAAGGGCAGAGATGTGAAAACAGATCAACGATAATAAAGTAGAAGGCTTAGACGTAGTTTGTGGTTGCAAACCCTAAAGATCCAGCAATGGGTTCTCCACACGCTGGCTCTTATAATACGCTGGGTCATCAGGACACAGCAGGTGTGTAATCACACAGGTGTGGTTGATCCTCCGAAGCTGAGAAGACAGGAACAGGAGGGGAGGGGGAGCACGCTTGCCTCATCATCACAGTGCCCCCTCCTCAAGGAACGCCTCCCAGCATCCCACTGGGCTTGCGATGATGGGCCCAATGGAATGCCTGCACCATCCATTTGTCCAGAATGTAGGCCACCAGGATCCAGGACCTCTCCCCTGGGCCGTACCCTTTCCAGTCGACAAGGTACTGACACCCATGACCTCGTCGACGGACGTCCAGTATCCTCTCCACTGTGTACGTCGTCTGGCCCTTGATGACCCGGGGGTTTGGTGGGGGATCTAGAGGAAGGCAGAGAGGACTGCCGGAGAGGGGCTTAATGCAGGAGATGTGAAACGTCTGCTGGATCCGCATTGAAGGTGGCAGGTCCAACCAAACAGTGACGTCATTGATCAACAACTTGATGGTGAACAAGCCCAGATAGTGGGAGGAGAGATTCCATGACTCCGTCTTAAGTGGGATCTGTTCGGTGGACAGCCAAACCTTCTGTCCCACCATGTATTTCAGCGCTGGCACGCGTCTGCGGTTAGCATACTGTTGGTTGTGCTCCGCAGAGCAGACAAGGGCAGCTCTCGTGGCCCTCTACAGATGGGGGCACCGGCGTGAGTGGGCCTCCATGGATGGGACGGCGAGGCCCCTCTCCACCATGGGCAGCAGAGGTGGCGTGTAGCCCATCGAGGCCTCGAACAATGTGAGCCCAGTAGAGGAGGAGACCACCAAATTGTGGGAATACTCCATCCAGGAGGGAACCCCAGGTAGAAGGGTTGTGGGATGCTATGCACCTTAGGGTGGCCTCCAGAGACTGATTGGCACGCTCGGCCTGACCGTTGCTCTGCGGATGGTATCCGGATGACAGGCTGGCAGAAGCACCCAAAAAGCAGCAGAACACCTTCTGCACCTGGGATGTAAATTGTGGCCCCAAGTCCGAGACGATGTCCACTGGAATCCCATGCAGCCGAATGACATGCTGTGTCACCAGGTCAGCCATCTCTGTGGCAGATGGTAACTTGCGGAGAGGGACCAGATGGCTGGCCTTGGAGAACCGGTCGACGATGGTGAGGATCACCATGTTGCCTTGGGATGGAGGGAGGCCCGTGACAAAGTCCAAAGCAATGTGTGACCATGGGCAACTCGGCACCAGGAGGGGATGGAGGAGGCCAGCAGGAGGGGAAGAGTCAGCTTTGTTAGCGGCCCAGGTGTGACAGGCCTTCACATACTCTCGCACATCCCTCCCGAATGTGGGCCACCAAAACGCTCTCCTGAGCAGCTCAATTGTCTTGGAGATGTCGGGATGACAGGCAAAATAGCTAGTATGCCCCCACTTAATCACCTCTCCATGTAACGCTGAGGGGACATATAGTCCGTCAGGCGGACCTCCCTCCTGGACGGGTTCCGATTACTGCGCTTGTCAGACCCTCTGCTCAATCTCCCATGAGAATGTCCCAAGAAAGCAGCAGGAGGGGAGAATAGTCTCTGGGGGAGACGCAGCAGCTGCGGAGGAGGAGGTGGTGGAGGAGGAGTCAGGAGAAAACTGGCATGAGAGAGCGTCAACCTTGGCATTATGGGACCCTGATTGATACGAGATGGACAAATTAAACCTATTAAAGAACAGGGCCCACTGAACCTGCTGAGAATTCAACCATCTGGCCAATCAAAGATATTCTAAACTTTTATGATCGGTCCAGACAATGACCGGTTGGCTAGCTCCCTCCAACTAGTGTCTTCACTCCTCCAATACCAGCTTAATGGCCAACAGTTCACGGTCCCCAACATCGTAATTCCTCTCAGCTGGTGTTAGCCACCATGAGAAATACGGGCATGGATGGAGCTTCTGGTCAGAGGTGGAGCACTGGGAGAGGACAGCACCCACCCCTGAATTGGAAGCATCCACCTCGACCACGAACTGCACCGCGGGATCCACCTGCGCCTGAATGCGCGTGTTGGTGAAGAAGCCTTTCAGGGTCACAAAAGCTCGTTCAGCGGCCTCAGACCACTTGAACAGGCTTTTGGTCAATGTCAACTGCATAAGCGGTTGCGCCACCTTACTATAATCACGGATAAATTGGTGGTAGAAGTTGGCAAAGCCCAGGAAGCGTTGAAGGTCCTTCCTGGACTGAGGGTAGGCCAGTCTACTACCGCCATGATTTTCGTCGGATCGGCCTTTACTGCGCCCTCGGTGATGATGAACCCCAGGAATGAAGTAGAGGGAGTGGAAAACTCCCTCTTCTCCGCTTTCATAAAAAGCTGATTCTCCAGCAGCTACTGCAGGACGGACCGAACGTGGACTACGTGCTTCTCCAGCGTGCAGGAAAAAAATCAGAATATTGTCCAAATACACAAAAACAAACTGGTTCACCATATCTCGCAAGAAATCATTGATTAACCGCTGGAAGATGGCAGGGGCATTGTTCAGCCCAAACGGCATGACCAAATATTCAAAATGGCCCAACAGTGTTTTAAGTGCCATCTTCCACTCATCTCCCTCATGAATGCGGACCAAGTGGTATGCATTACTGAGGTCGAGTTTGGTGTAAAAACGCACCCGTTAGAGTAGCTCAAACACTGAGTTAATAAGGGGCAGCGGATACTTATCCTTACGGGTAATTGCGCTAAGCTCACGGTAATCAATACCTGGCCGCAGAGACTCGTCCTTCTTCCCTACAAAATAGAACCAAGTGCCAAGAGGGCCGGATGATGGACAAATAATGCTGGCATTGAAGGAGTCTTTAATGTAGGTCTCCATTGCCTCCCTCTCTGGCCCAGATAAACTGTAGAGCCGGCTGGATGGCAGCCGTGCACCTGGGAGGAGGTTGATAGCACAGTCGTAGCCCCGGTGAGGTGGTAATGACAGGGCCCCGGACTTGCTAAAGACCTCCCCTAAGTCATGATAGACCTCGGGCATGGAGCTGAGATCCGCCGGCTCAGCCGGAGGGGAGGAGATCAGGAGCAAGGGCGAGCATGAGGCCGATCGGAGACACGATGAGAGACAGAAAGGGTTCCAGGACGAAATGGAGCCCTGACTCTAGTTTATAATTGGATTATGAATGCGGAACCACTGATACCCCATAATCATGGTGGTGGTCCATTGAGGCAGGACATAAAACTGAATAGTCTTGCAGTGATTACCAGGCAGAATGACTGAAATGTGCTCAGTCTGTTCAGTAATCGCAGCGATACTGCTATCTGAGACCACCAAAACCATCAAGGGTGTTGGGACATTCCTGGTGGGTAGCTGCAATTTACGCACCATAGCCTGTTGAATGAAATTTTGCTCTGCCCCAGAATCAACCAGGGCAGAGGTTTTGAACTCGGTCCCCGGTAACCAGATGAGGGCCGGGAGTTCAAAACGATTGGGGGAATTTGGAGAAGACCCTCCCGCCAGCCCCCCCACGGTGACTAACGGGCCGGGTCTTTCGGGCCGAATTGGGAATTTCGATATTACATGGCCAGGGACCCCACAATAAATACACTCCTCCGCCCTCTTGCTACGTCAGCATTCCCTCGGAGTCAGACGGACCCTCCCGAGGTCCATCTGCTCCAGTAACGATGACGGCAGAACAGCATCAGAGGTTGGGGGGGCCGGCCGTGGAGCGAACGGGGAAGCAGCGGCCTTCTGCTTCCTCATACGCTCCCTAAACCGGTTATCCAGTGCCACTGCCTGCACAATCATCGCATCCAGAGAGGAAGGAGATGTGCAGATAGCCAGCTCATCGTGGACATGCGCATCCAGGCCCCAGCGGAAGGCACTGGCAGGGCAGAGTCGTTCCAACCGGAGTCGGCCACAGCGATCTGGAACTCGACGGAGAAATCGGCTACAGACCGGTCTCCCTGAACCGGTCTCCCTCCCCTGGAGGCGTGAAATTAAGCCTGAGGAGACGTCAGTTTAACAGCATTCCTCTTCCTTCCATGATTTTGGGGAACGTACAATCCCTGAGAAATAAAGTAGATGAAATTCAAGGGAATGTACGCTACCAGAAGGACTTCAAGAACTGCTGTATCATGGATTACACGGAGACATGGCTTACGGCGCAAGACCCGGATGCGGACCTGTGGATTGACGGCTTTGTAGCCCCACTTCGCTCGGATCGGCAGGAAGAGGTAACGGGGAAACGTCAGGGGGGCGGCGTATGTTTATACATTAATAAACAGTACTGCACATCTGTCACTATCAGAGAACGCATCTGTACACCCGATGTGGAGCTTCTGTCCGTGTCACTACGCCCCTTTTATCTGCCCCGCGAGTTCCCCCAACTTTTCATCACGACTGTGTACATTCACCCAAGGGCAGACGCTGACTCCGCCTCCAGCACCTTTTTTGATGTGATACAGCGGCTGCAGTCAATTTCTCCAGAGGATCCAAACTTTATTCTTGGGGATTTTAACCATGTTTCTTTAAAGAAGACACTTAAAAACTTTTATCAGTATGTCTCCTGCCCAACCAGGCGAAAAAAGACATTGGACCTGTGCTATGGATCCATTGAGAGGGCCTATTAATCACTTCCCCTTCCTCCTTTAGGATTCTCAGATCACAACTGTGTACATTTGCTGCCCACATATAAAACTGCTCTCAGAAGAGGCAAGGTGAAGACCAGAGACAAAGATGTGTGAACAGAGGATTCAGTGCACTGCCTCCAGGAATGCTTTAACTGTACAGACTGGAAGGTTTTCACACTGTCCTGCGGGGATGATTTGGACTCTTTGGTAGATGTCACATGCTCATACATGGCTTTCTGTAAAAATATGATTGTTCAATCAATCAATCAATCAATCAATCAATCTTTATTTCGGATAGATTTAAAGTACAGATTAAAAGAAACAGAATAATATAATAACAAAGGGGGGAAAGAATATCCAACAAGGTCAAATTAGGCAATAACTCCTCTGATTATACAGTTCAACATAAGTTATCCGAAATAGGTGATGGCTGAAGCCGCAGCTTATATTGCCCACCCATATTCCATCCAAGAATTCAAAAGAAAAACAAACAAAAGCGATTACAATTCAGAACAAAGCTAAAACAAAATGTGACCAAAAAACAAAACAAAAACAAAAACAAAAAAACTAAGCAACAACACAACGCAGACTGGATATGACAATCCTTGTGTGATTACCTCCGCCAGGCCGAAAAGGCCAGGAGGAGGTAATGTTTTTGCCGGGGTTTGTCTGTGTGTTTGTCTGTTTGTCTGTCTGTCTGTCTGTTTGTCTGTTGGTTAGCAAGATAACTCAAAAAGTCTTGGACGGATTTCCATGAAACTTTCAGGCGTTGTTGGAAATGGTACAAGGAAGAACTGATTAAATTTTGGGGATGATCCGGATCACCGTCTGGATACAGGAATTTTTTAAAGCATTCTGTAACACTGTGACATACGGCTATTTTCAACATGTGCGCAGGCGCAATGGAGGGCGCTGGTCATCGTGTCTGACCAACATAAACTCCGCGTTCTTCAACGTTTTAGGCACAAAAGCACGCGGAAAACACTGGTGGGCTGGGCCCGCCACCGTGCCTGTGTTTGCGCGACGCTGCAAAAGCTGAGACGGGCAGCTGTCCGCCGCCGGATTATTTGGCAGAAATTCCCCGGCCAGCCATAGGCGCTGCGCAAAAACGAGCTGCTCGGCAGTGTGCTGTGTGCCTGTGTTTGCGCAATGCTGCAAAAGCTCAGACGGCCAGCTGTCCGCTGCTGGATTATTTGGCAGAAATTCCCCGGTCAGCCATAGTAGCTCCGCAAAAAGAAGCTCTCTGCCGGGGAAGTTTCCAAATCATCTTTGGCCGCGGAGCGCAACCCCAATAAAGATAAAGATTAGATGTACCACGAAGGTCGAGTGCAAGCAAGATGTTTGTGTCTGTGAACATTCCGTCTTTTGGCCAGTTGATACGTAACAATGTTTACTAACTAACTAACTAACCTGCACTTATATAGCGCTTTTCTAGTCACAAAGACCACTCAAAGCGCTTTCATTAATACTAACCCTCTATTCTAAGGGCCTATAGGAAACAGATATCTAGGGACAATTTAGAACAGCCAATTAACCTAACATGCATGTCTTTGGCATGTGGGAGGAAACCGGAGAAATCCCGGAGTAAACCCACGCAACACGGGGAGAACATGCAAACTCCACACAGATCACTGTTGGTCGGGGGCTGGGATCGAACCCACGATCCCACGATCCCCACAATCCCCCGGCCAAGGGTAAACTGTTTACAGTTTGATGAGAAGGTTGCTGCCATGTAACAATCATCTTATATCAGCAATTGTCAACTCGTCACTCACACTTCACTCCAGCATTTGGAAGTGGTGGCGTTCCATTTTATACTGAGTCCAATATTGTATGTTATTGTTGTTACAAGACCGCCGACTGTCTGCTGATCTGTATATACTTTTATTTATTTATTTATTTTCTACTCCTTTTAGTTCTGCATTTAATATGAACCCTGAGTTTGAAATAAACGTTTGAATTTTGAATAAAACCCACGCCAACCCGTCTACCTAATTGGCATCCGTCAGTGAAGCCCTCAGTGCTGCTTTCAGTGATCTAAAATGCTCACATAACCCATTGGCCTGTGGGTTGTACGCAGTTGTGTCATGACTTCCTTTTGTTTTTTCTTTTGAATTCTTGGATGGAACATGGGTGGCCAATATAAGCTGTGGATTCAGCCATCACATATTTCGGATAACTTATGTTGAACTGTATAATCAGAGGAGCTATTGTCTAATTTGACCTTGTTGGATTTTATTACCCCCTTTGTTATATTATTCACTTTCTTTTAACCTGTACTCTTCATCTATTCGAAATAAAGATTAATTCATTCATTCATTCAATTGCAACGCCCCCAGCCTGGGAGTTTGCACATGCAGGACATGGACACAACACCAACACTTCAGTTTATTACCTCTGCCAAGGAGGTAATGCTTTTACTACTGAACCACTAATCCTATCATTGTGAATCCAATTGCTACTCAGATGTTTTCATGGTCAAGGAATCTGACAATGTACACACAAACACTGTATGGGGGGAACTGTGGCGCTTGGCGGAGGTCTGCGCTCTCCGAGTGCTTTTCTAGTTTTATATGTCATCTTGTATATATGTTTGGAGTATTTCTTCCTTTAGTTTTTGTTTAAATTGTCCAAGCGTTGTACATGATTTTAATTCAGGTCCAAAATCGTTCCATAATCTGACTCCTTGCACTGAAACACAGTGTTGCTTGGTGGTAGTTCTCACTGAAGGTTTTTGAAATATACATGTTCCTCTGAAATGATATTGTTTCTCCCTTATTTGGAACAGCTTTTGGATATTTGCGGGCAGTGATAGATTCTTCACTTTAAACATTATTACTGCAGTTTTAAAGTCAACCAGATCTTTCAACTTGAGAGCTTTTAATTTAAGAAAAAGTGGGTTTGTTGGTTCCCTGTAAGCAGCTTTGTTTATTATTCTAATAGCTCTCTTCTGAAGCATAAAGACTGGATATATGTTTGTTTTATATGTATTTCCCCATACTTCAGTACAATATATCATGTATGGGAGTATTAATGAATGATACAAGGTATATAGTGTGGGTTGATTCAGCAAATATTCAGCAAAATATTTCACTCTGTGTAGTATTGCAATTGATCTGGATATATTACCTTTAATATAATTAATATGTGACTTCCAACACAGTTTATTATCAATTATTACACCAAGAAATTTAGTTTCGGATACCCTTTCAATCTCTACACCATTTACACTGAGTTTAGATACTAAGTTGCTAGGATGGTTGTTAAAAACTATAAATTTTGTCTTACTTAAATTGAGCATTAATTTGTTTGAATCAAACCACAGTTTAAGCTTTCCTAATTCCTTTCCGAGTGTATCCAAAAGTTGTTCCAAATTGCTTCCACTGAATAATAAATTAGTGTCATCGGCAAACAATATTAAATGCATTTTTTCTGAAACTTTACATATATCATTTATATACATATTGAATAACAATGGCCCCAAAACTGAACCCTGTGGGACTCCACAAGTAACCTTAAGTAACTGTGAGTTTTTGTTACCAATACATACATACTGATATATGTTGGGATATATCGTTCCACGTAAACGTGTCAAAATATATCCCAACAACAAGCCATGGGTTACAAAATCAGTTAAATCCTGCTTACAGAGGAAAGCACTTGCCTTTAAACAGGGGTCTGTTTCTGAGCTACAGGTTGCCACAAAAGAGCTGAAGTCCGAAATTTTAAGAGCAAAACAGAATTATAAATCAGAATTGGAAAGCAAGATGGCAACAAAGAAACTTGGTTCAGCCTGGTCCAGTATGAAAACTATTGCAGGCCTTCAGGGCACAGAGCGCAGTAATCGTGTGTTTTTAGATGGTTTTAATTCAGACACAGAGCTGGCTAATGCTCTTAATTGTTTTTATGGTCGTTTTGATTCCTCTGATTTTAGCACAGAAACCCAAGATTTGAAACAGAAACTCAAAGACAATCAGCACTTTAATATTGAGGTGCAGGATATTAAAAGGTAGTTCTGTGCTGTAAAAGTGAACAAAAGTCAGGGCCCTGATAATATATGTGGGCGCTTGGTAAAGTCCTGTGCGCATAAACTGAGTCCTGTATTTCATTACATTTTCAATAAGTCCTCAGAGACACAACATGTGCCTAAGATCTGGAAAGATGCTGTGGTTGTTCCCGTTCCAAAATCCAGCTGTCCTAAAACGGTAAACGATTTTAGACCAGTTGCCTTGACTTCAATTTTAATGAAAATTTTTGAAAAACTGGTCAGTTTTGAGGTCCTAAAGCAGACTTAACATGCATTGGATCCTTTGCAGTTTGCATATAGGCCTCACAAAGGAGTGGAGGATGCCACTGTCACTCTGTTTAACATACTTTTTAAACATCTGGATTTTAATGGGACACAAGCCAGGCTTTTATTTGTGGACTTTTCCTCCGCCTTTAATACAATCCAACCTCATATTTTAGTTGAAAGGCTCCTGCGGTTAAAAGGTTTGCTCAGCGGCAAACCGTCCCAGCTCTTGCTGGGACGGTTTGCCGCTGAGTGTGAAGCGGCTGGGATGAGAATCAGCACCTCCAAGTCCGAGTCCATGGTCCTCAGCCGGAAAAAGGTGGATTGTCCTCTCCGGGTTGGGGACAGGCTCCTGCCCCAAGTGGAGGAGTTTAAGTATCTTGGGGTCTTGTTCACGAGTGAGGGGAAAATGGAGCGAGAGATCGACAGACGGATTGGAGCAGCATCTGCAGTGATGCGGACGTTGTACCGGTCTGTTGTGGTGAAGAGGGAGCTTAGTTCTAAGGCAAAGCTGTCGATTTACCAGTCAATCTATGTTCCTACTCTCACCTATGGTCACGAGCTTTGGGTAATGACCGAAAGAACGAGATCGCGGATACAAGCGGCTGAAATGAGCTTTCTCCGTAGGATTGCTGGACTCACCCTCAGAGATAGGGTGAGGAGCTCAGTCATCCGGGAGAGGCTCAGAGTAGAACCGCTGCTCCTCCACATTGAAAGGAGTCAGTTGAGGTGGTATGGGCATCTGATTAGGATGCCTCCTGGACGCCTCCCACTTGAGGTGTTTCAGGCACGTCCCACTGGGAGGAGACCCCGGGGCAGACCCAGGACTCGGTGGAGAGACTATGTCTCCCAGCTAGTCTGGGAACGCCTTGGTATCCCCTCTGAAGAGCTGGAGCAGGTGGCTGGGGAGAGGGAAGTCTGGGCTTCTCTGCTTGAACTGCTGCCTCCGCGACCCGGACCTCCGGAAAAGCGGTAGAAGATGGATGGATGGATGGATGGCTCCTGCAACAATTTGATTTGAGCAATAATCTGGTGGGTTGTGTTAGAAAAATACCCGATTCTTTGATTGAAAGGTCCAAGAACAAACCGGAGATTTCTTCAATTTAAAGGATGGTACATTTATTTAGAAGTCACATGTAAAGCAAGCAGCGCTGGGTGCAGCGTGACGCAGCTCCCTCTGGAGCGTGGTCAGACTGAACCCCGACTTCCGGGTGCAGGTTACAATTATCCCCTCGGGTTGGGCGAGCCAGTACAATGGGATGGGCTTGTACGCGACTATCTGATTGGCTAATCTACCTATGGCGGGAACAGGCCATCCACTGAACACGCCTCTTCATTCTAGAATGTGCTATCAACAGTGTGCGTGGGTGTTGGGTTTGGGTGTGTATCTAATGTTAAAGACCTGACTTAAAAGAGAGAGAGAAAAGACAGAGAGGGCTCTATACCTTTGTCTCATTCCTGTTATCAATATACCATAACATACTTGTTCATAAGCATGCAAACAGAATTTGTATGGAATATGTGTAGAGCATAATGGGAGATCACCTACAGAATTATTATTCTGGCACTAACTATACATTAACCCTTTCAATCCCCCCTTTGACATGATTTTATCATGTCAACCATTTATGGTGTGAGAGACTCTAGCAATTAACAGATGGTGAATAAGGCAGGTCCCTGCATTGTGTGTCAACCCAAGAGGCTTGCACCATTGGTTCTGCTACCCGTGCCTCCCCCCTTGTGGACAC
Organism: Pholidichthys leucotaenia; assembly: GCA_020510985.1. Taxonomy (NCBI): domain Eukaryota; kingdom Metazoa; phylum Chordata; class Actinopteri; order Cichliformes; family Pholidichthyidae; genus Pholidichthys; species Pholidichthys leucotaenia. The sequence continues at coordinate 200,321,633 of CM035843.1, read as the reverse complement.
CTTAGCACGGTGCAGCGATGTCTAAGAGGTGAACTGTCACCAGGTCCTGTACCCTCCTCGAGGTCTCCTCATGATCATTGTTCTTTGTCCAGTGGAGTGGACCATGTAGGGGTCATAGGGTCGAATAGAATCGGTCCACAAAACCTTTGTCCACCGGTTAACCCTTGCCAGGGCTCACATCATTCAGCTGCACTCATCACACGGTTGCGACAGAGGTTCGACCTTCCTCTGTGTCTGCTTCCCATATCTGCAGCTGTGGAGCACAGTTCCATCTTGGTGACACAGGAACGAAACAACTGTGTCCCCGCTCTCAGAGGCACACCTCATCCCATGAGGTCTACAGGACAGTCTGGTGGGTGCAGCAGAGGGTATGTAACATCCAGTCCAGCCAGTGAACAGCTCAGTGATGCTGTCCCAGGGATGCCACCCCCCTGTCGCTGGAAAGAGGTGGACACGCTGGTGTTGGTAAGGCTCGAGCTCCTGGCTCCACCCTGGATGCTGGAGGTGCGGTGGATGCGCTCGGGTACCAGTCCATTCTTCTTCTGGGGACTGAAGTCATACAGTCACTCGCCCTACGACCTTTTCAATGTCACGGGCACACGTCGTGATGGTCTGGTGCTCTCCGGCGTGCATTTTCCCTCTACCCTACACCTTTGGTCAAGTGCCGATACAAAGGGCTCAGCTGGGGCAGGACCAATAATGGTCTGAGGGGTTGCCATCACAATGCATGGAGCTTGTACAGTTTTATCCTTATTCACTACAACTGTAGTTATCTATGTGTTGTTGTAAGTTATCTCCCAGTAGCCTTGAGTGTGTGATTGTTGGCTATGTGAAATCTGCATGTGGTGTTTGTGTTGTGGTGTGTGTGTTGGGTGATGGGACCTATATGTTCAGTGGGTAGGTAGTAAACAATATTATTCAACGTTAGGAGACATCCTTATTCATGCATTGCTGTATTCAGGCATTCAGAGCTTCTAACCTTCTCCCTTATTCAGATTACCTTACCGTAATTAGCATGATGGAGATAAATAACGCAAGAACCCTATAAGTCTCACACCCCTACATCCGTGTGGTGAGCTATGTATGATTTATGTATTATCATTAGCACACTGTGTTTACAAATAATCTGTGATGGCAGAATGGTCTTCCTCGTCATCATCTTTCGTCTTGGGGTCCTCAGCTCTTCCTCTCGACCCAGCAGTTGGTCTAAGACTTGCTGACGACTCCCACTGTGGAAAATTGCATTTGTTAACGCCCTTCTGGGCTTCTGAATATATGGCCTATAGTGTCGTACTCTGCTCCTTTTATTAGATCTGCATTTGGTTATCCCTTTACCATAACCAATTTGGAATTTGATTCAAATTTTCCTCATCCCCTCATTTGTTAATGAGAAAAGATTGGTCATATAGGAGATTTCTGGGCATCTTTGTGCCGCCTTTTGTGCTGATGCTTATGGTTTTATTTTGGGAGAATATTCTATGTTAAGGTCAGGTATTGGTTTTCCATGGATGGCTCTATTCTGCACTAGAGATGACAATATGTCCAACATTTTCCAATCCATGTGTTTGGGTCTAACCAGCGGGATGTGTGGAACCCCCCATTGGTTGAAATGCCTCTTATCCTCTTCAATTAGGACAATGGATGCTTCCACACATTTCCTTGTTTATCAGTCTAATTTTATGACCAATCTAGAGGATGGATTTACAAATGATGGTAGTTCACAATTTGGATCAGATCCATTCAATTGCCTATAGTACACTGGGTACAATGCTACTTTTACAGATGTTGATAGGTGTTCTACTGGTAGCTTGTCATTTGCAGAATTTGATCGTTATTTTTCTGACTCAGAGTCCTGTATGTCATTACCCAGAATTCTTACTTTACATGCAATAATTTAATTTTTGCTAATTTTCTGCATACGTGTAGAAGTGAGTCCACTTATCTGTTCTAGTCTTTAAGTATGCAGTCCAGTTTTCAGTGGTGGAGGTGGACGCCTCTCCTGCCAGCAGCGGCCATTGTGGGGCGTGCTCTCTCTCCTCCTCCTCCTTGCTGTCCTCCCCCCTTGTCCTCTTGGCCTCCTTTTATAAGAGAAACAGATCCATGGGGAGCCTCAGGCTCCCCTTGTGTCAGCCATTCCATAAATAAGTTCAGTTTTTCTCCAAATTTTCTTTTCCCTTCTTATCTAGATTTCCAACATTGAGTCAAGAAAGGAACTGCTTCAAAGTCTTCATTTAGTTTTCCTAATTAATACAAGATGGGATAATAAGATTAACTCTTCACCATGCCAACAGATACTATCTGCACTACTGTAATTGAACCTTGCGGACTTTTGTCTTCCAAGAGTTCTGTTCAATAAGGTTTCAATAGTCACAGCTTAACTAGTTTACAAATTTCATTTAAGAAAAACAAAATAACCCCCTGTGCATTTTGATATGCTTCAGCATTGATAAATAAGATCAGTTTGTCCAGTTGAATTTAAATAAATGATTAAAAGTTGTGTCACACTTTCAGTCAAGCGAAAGGTGGACGTTTTGCCTAATTAGAATTTGATTTAAATTTTCTTGAATGCCTCATTTTATATATTCCTTGGTAAAGTGTGGAGTGAATGTAGTTTACCCTGACCCAGCTTGGCCACCGCCGAATCAGGAAAAATCACATTCCTCATCACTGTCATATTCCTGAAATATGATGTATCATATATCACATATCACACCATTATGTGGTGAGTAACATCAAATGCATACCCTCTGTTGGGGAGGAACATAACTAATGTTAATATTCACAATTAAGGAAATGCACTGAAAGAATGGACACCTAATGTCTCATTGCTGCTTTAAGTACTTGGAAACATCTAAGATGGTTGCCTGCATTTGTGCCTTCTTCCTGACACTCTTAGCCAAAAATTTAATTTATTTATTGTTGGTTTTCTGTTTGGTTGGTTTTTAAAGCTACAGCTGCAAATCTTACGTGGATCTTTATTTTCTTTGGTTAGACATGCTCTGCTTTAATTTCTTTTTCCATTTCCATCTCAACATCAGAAATATTTTCTACACTTGCTAAATCCACCGTTCTTCTTCTCTTCCCCCAAGTACTTTTTCCCATCAGAAACACTCAATTCTTTTCCAACCACTATCCATCTGTGTACAAGACTTCACCTTTCCCTGGACTAGCTGATGAAACATCTCACATCTATAATCTCTTTCAGTATTGGAACTTCCTTCTGTTCACTGTCCCGTCGTTCATACTACTGACTACTGTCCACAGCTAATGCTCCATGCAAGATCCTGCACATAAAAGTGATTGTTTCATTCTGAAAAGTCAGCTTTATAAATAAACCAACATGGCTCAATTCAAAATTCTGTTTTGTGACAACACTCATCTCTTGATTTATACCCTGGCCTTGGATGCCTTTTAATTACTGACCTTTTGAATTTGTTTTGGAATTAAATAATGTCGCTGGGTCTGAACATCTGCCTTTCAAGGAATGTATTACACTAAGACGTCTGCTGATTATTATGAAAACTTAAGTTTAACAGAGTCATCTGTATCTTGGTGTGGTGGAGTCTTCTGTCTTTTTTCTTCTGAACAGATAACCTCCAGATGAACTAACACTATGCCTACAAAACTATAACAATTTTAGATACAAAAATATAGAGCTTTCATTAGCCTCCAAAAACAATTCTAAATAACATTTAAATCAGGACTTAGCCATGTGACACACAGACCATGCGGGTGTGAACCGCTGGTTTGTTTGTCAAGCTACACTGGTTGTCTTGTGTGTGTCAGAGCTGCAGATCTATGTGCACAGGACATTAAAGCCTTGTTCATGCTCCACCTCCGCTCTGTGCGTGCTCTATGATGATCCCTTGGATAGGGCTGGTGTGCACACAGCTATATGTATGTATATGCTTCATTCTTGAGTCTATTCGGCCGAGTGTTTGCTGTTTTTTACCCCAAATTATCTTCTTGTTTCTGTAGTCTACTCTGGTTGTGTTTGTTTTAATTCATCGTCTTCCATAATGCTTTTTACTCATCTCTGGATGATCCAAAACCATAACCCTTGTTACGCTGCCATCCCCCATCTCCATACAAAGTGTAAGGAAATCTGTAATGCTCCGCACCGTGTATTTATATTTATGTGTACATATGTATATTCACTCCTCTTATTTTCTTATCTTTTAAATTATTGTTCTAAGTGTTGTTATCCCTGTGCCATTGCAATCCTAGAATCTCCCCCATTGTGGGACCAATAAAGGCTCATCTTATTTTAATGTGGCTTTCATGTAAGCTTACAGCTTTTCTCAAATTTAAACACTTCCCTTCTAACTTTGCAACCTTTTCTCTTAATAGTTATTTTCTCCTAACAAATTTTAGATCTTTTCCTTGTAAATTTGCAAGTTCCTTTTCAGGAATTTGTGACATTTTGTAATATTTGGCAAATTTCCTCAATTGTGCAATTTCCTCCAAACCTTGCAGCTTTACCCTTATACCTTTTTGCATAAATTTTCAACCCTTGTCTTAACTTGTGATTGTAAATCAGCATTTTTATCATATTTTGCACCTCCATGCTCAAATCTTATGTTAAGTTAAAATGTCTATTGCAAGCCTTTAACAATGTTATTAGATTTCACCAGATTTGTAGAGATGTGCAAAAAATACAGTTAGGAGGGTCTGGGAACCTCCAAATATGTATTGGCCCTTAAATATTAAGGAGCCCTAAACCTGCCTCATTTCTCTTGGTCACTAGGTGGCTAGTTTTCTTGTAGCAAAAATTCCCACTGCCTGATATTCTGTGGAATAATGACCTTTCAAGCGTCAAGAAATTTTCAGATTTTGGTCTTAGTTGCTAGCCTTTGTTTTATTAGATGTTTCTTAGATGGAGCATGGGTGAGCAATATAAGCTGCAGCTTCAGCCATCACGCTTTTTGGATAACTTATGTTGAATTGTGCAATCAGAGGAGCCATTGTTTACTTTGACCCCGTTGGATTCCTCTTCCTTGATACATTGTTCTATTCCTTTAATGGAGCCTTCAAACCTTAGTGGACTAGTAACTTTTCTATCTGTTCCTGTTGACCTCTCATCTTGACCTCTCCCCCCTTGAAACAGAACGGCTTAATATCAAAGCCGGTTCTTTTTCAACATCCTGTAGGGAAGGATACCTGTTGTGTTGCTAATTTTGGGGGACCCCCTGGGGGCCCTTGTGGGTGTTTGAGCTCAGTGGCCAAATTGCTTAACATAGGAAGTATTAGTCCCACGGGGGCCTCTGACTATTCTGACCTCCTGTGGTCATGCAGCCCATTCTGACAGGTCAACTTAGATGGGGCATGGGTATGGCTTTTTTGAAGATTGGTCATGTATTGTGTCTGCTCAGTATGTGGTCTTGGCACATCTCTGATATGGAAGGCAACAATACTGTATAGCTAGGTCTCCCTGGTGGGGGGGCTGTTTTCACATCCTTCGAACATTCCTCTGTCCTGCATTTGTTTGACCCATCTGGCAAATTTCTCCCTTCCTTTCTTTTGATCTGTGATTGGGACCTTTGTCAACCATCTAGCCCTTGTCTAGGATAGCGCTGACCCCAGGGAGCCGGGCTTACAGGCTAGAGACATTTCATATAGGTGTTAATCAGTCTCAACTGGCTGATCAATCAGTGATGAATCACCCCACATTTTACAAATAGAGAACAACAACCTTAATTTTCTACCAGCCTCAGTGGCTTGATACATACACAGGAATACTATACAATATCAGATGTGTGAGGACTCACTCTGCTGGTGTGCTCAATTGTTCCTCTTTTGATCCATTGTGTTGCTTTCTTTGATTGCTGGAGTGGGACAGTGAAGTGGAGGGAGGAGGGGGTCACTGATGGCGTGAAGGAGGAGGCAGCTGCTGGGGGAGGGGTCGTCCACAGCCAACACTGTCTCAAATTTAATGGAGAGAAACAAGCTATTAAACAGCGTGTTTTTGTCCTTTTCTGTTATATCGTGTTTATTGATTATTTTGCATTTGTTCTCACCGTTGCAGCATAAGTCTCTTATTCTTACGTTTTTTTCCTCCTCCAATCGTTTCTCCATATTTTTTGTCTTGCGTCCTGCACAAAACTTTAACATTTCATCAGTTTTCAATTTTCTTCAAAAACAAATTTCCTTTTTCATATTCTGCCCACTCTCATCTCCACAACAAAAACTCCTATTTATTTTATTCATTCATATTTTCGTTTGTTGTATTTATTCAATTATTTTGTATTTATAATTTAATTCATTTATATTTTTACTTATCTGCACCAACCTGCAATTTTTCATTTAAATTCTCTCACCTTTATAGTGTCCACCTAGGATTTCCTAGTTTTGTTGAGAAATAAATCTCCTTATTCTCCAGTTTTATTGTAAACCTCCTTCTGCCTAATTTAAAATTGAACCTTTCATCTCTCCAAGCCGAACGGGTATGCTTTGCCTCATTATGGGCAAACCTGCATTTTAGCAGGCCCCTGAGGTCTTTATTGTTTTTTCACCATGCATGGAATTTTTAAAGCCTTCCTTTCAACCAGAGAGATAAAGTTCCAGATTTATTCTTAAGGTTTTAAGTTTTGTTGGCAGTAATTTCGTGAAATAGTGCACTTCCTATATTTGGCCACACGATGGAGGCACTGTGCCACAGCTTGAAGGTGATTCAAAATGGCGCCCTCGCATGCGCAGTAAATGGGACACGTGCAAAATGGCCCCTGAGCCTATTGTTCTCAAACCATGTGCTTTTTTTTTTTTTTTTTTAAGTTTAAGAAAAATGGAGCACTGCCTCCTTAATCCCAGCTATACACACACTACCACAGCTTTACAACTTTAATTTAGCGCTTCATTTTAATGCCGTTACCTCAAATAATCCTCAGTAACCTGTTTTACCAATTTCACCTCCACTCGGTGGTGGGTCCATTCCTTTGTTCTGACCATGCGGTCCGGAGCCCGCCATTAGTTAAATCATTGTGGGAAAAAATTTTACTAAATATTCTCAACTCACGGTATTTTCCCAAACCACACTTTTATCCCCTAGATACACAAAATTTTACAGAAATCATCTTGCACGATGTGGAGAGTTTGCCGCAGATTTGCATGTACTCATTTACTCATTACCTATAGCTTAACTTATATGTAGAGGATACTTTCATCGGAACCTCGTCAGGTAATCGATACAAGAGGTATCTTATCATAAAGATCAGTCTTATACTGATTTTAACAAGCTATTTTATTGTTTTATACTTATGAATGCACTCACTGTTGTTGGAATAAGAGATTCTTATGCAATTCTGTAAGTTATTATTTTTATACTTATGAATGGTCACTCACTAAGGATGGAGAAAAGGTTCTTGTACCATTCTGCAAGTTATTTTTATGAGCAGACCCTCACTAAAGGTGGGAAAAAGATTCTTGCGGCTGCTTGCTACGTTACTCACTCATGATGTAGTCTGAGGTTCTTATAACGTATTAAGAGTACCTTAGTTATTTTTTATACTTATGAGCAGACCCTCACTAAAGGTGGGAAAAAGATTCTTGCGGCTGCTTGCTACGTTACTCACTCATGATGTAGTCTGAGGTTCTTATAACGTATTAAGAGTACCTTTATATATGCTCACTATTGATCTAAAAAAGATTCTTGCATTGCAAATCTTCCTTATTCGTAAAAAAGCGGCTACTTGATCCTAGGACATTACCACTCTCCCTCGTGCAAGACCACGTGGTTCATGCTTTACATGTGACCGCAGACTTCCATCCCGCAAACAGTTTAAAATTTAGAAATCGGATATACCCCTTAATCAGACGACTGTAAATTTAGAATGGCCAAACTGCAGAAATTTGCGTAAAAAGGCTTTCTGCTTACCTTTTTGTTTCATTCAGGCGTCGCCACAGTCGACTAAAAAGGGTCCTTCCGATGTAGTTTTTGGGTCCTTTCTATGTAGTTTTTTCAGCTCGTCTCGAAACACTTCAATCCGGGTCACCGGCACCAATTGTTAGAAAAATACCCGATTCTTTGATTGAAAGGTCCAAGAACAAACCGGAGATTTCTTCAATTTAAAGGATGGTACATTTATTTAGAAGTCACATGTAAAGCAAGCAGCGCTGGGTGCAGCGTGACGCAGCTCCCTCTGGAGCGTGGTCAGACTGAACCCCGACTTCCGGGTGCAGGTTACAATTATCCCCTCGGGTTGGGCGAGCCAGTACAATGGGATGGGCTTGTACGCGACTATCTGATTGGCTAATCTACCTATGGCGGGAACAGGCCATCCACTGAACACGCCTCTTCATTCTAGAATGTGCTATCAACAGTGTGCGTGGGTGTTGGGTTTGGGTGTGTATCTAATGTTAAAGACCTGACTTAAAAGAGAGAGAGAAAAGACAGAGAGGGCTCTATACCTTTGTCTCATTCCTGTTATCAATATACCATAACATACTTGTTCATAAGCATGCAAACAGAATTTGTATGGAATATGTGTAGAGCATAATGGGAGATCACCTACAGAATTATTATTCTGGCACTAACTATACATTAACCCTTTCAGTTGGATTCTGGATTTCTTAACCAACAGGACACAGAGAGTAAGGGTCAATGGTACATTGTCTGACCTAAAGTGCTCTTCTACTGGCTCTCCTCAGGGGTGTGTGTTGTCACCACTACTCTACTCTTCATCCTGTGCACAAACATGTGTCGGAGCAGACATGACAACAGACACATTATAAAGTATGCTGATGATTCAGTTATTGTCAGTCTCCTCCAGGATGGTTAGAGTGGCCACGGCCCAGTAGTTGATGATTTTGTTCACTGGTGTGAGGATTCCTACCTGCAGCTGAATACGACAAAAACTAAAGATATGATTACTGACTTTAGGAGGAAAACTCCCAGGCACAAAGTCACCGTACTAAAAGACCAGACCACTGAATGTGTACAATTCTGCAAATAACTTGGGACGATTATTGATAGTAATTTAAACTTTGAAGAGAACTGTGAAAGGGTGTGCAAAAAGGGTCAGTGTGGTATATATTACCCATATGTTCCATACCTACATTTGTTAGAGCATGTGGAAATGTTTGGGACAGAATATACAAAGGAACTTCACACCTCTGAAAGGGACAAAGGAATCTCACCGCCGTGTGAAGACCAACGACGTCACAGGACGCGGCAGCAACAGACTTGACACCTTCACCCCCTAAGGCGAGGAGAGGTTTTCCCATCACCTCCCAAGACGAAGGGAGGAGTTAACAGGACTAATGGGGGATTTAGATAACGGGGGATTTCAGCTTGTGTTTTGCATGTCTTTGATGTGTGCCTGTATTTAACCAGCGAGCTGGGCAGAATTCTCCCTCTTTGCCTTCTGCCAAGCTCTGCACCAGATGAGACAAGATAGAAGAGTTATTCATTAAAGACCCTGCTTTGTGATACAAAACCGCCTCGTTATTTCCAGCTCTTCTACACTGGTGACCTTGACGCGAGTATGGACATGAGGCGTTCTTCAAGCGACTCATCCGTGGCGAATCTGACTTACGCCAGCGACAACGCAGACGAGGGAACAAGCAGACAGCTGTTCCCCCCGGCAGAGGGTACCGAGAGAGCTCAACCGAGCTCCAGCACCGCCGTGAGAGCCGAGGCAAGGCACTCTCACCCGGCAGGCACAACAGTGATGGTGTACACGAACGCCGTCGCTGTCCAGCTGCCAGACTTCTGGCGAGAAGACCCCGCCTCTTGGTTTCTACAGGCTGAAGCCCAGTTCATACTGGCGGGCATCACAGCAGACGATACAAAATTCTACCATATCGTCTCCAAGCTTGACTCCGCCACTTCGAGGTGTGTGCGGAGCTTGATCTGGCGACCACCGGCCTGGGACAAGTATGAGACGCTCAAGGCGACCATCGTGGCGAACTATGTCCCACCAGCGGAGGAAAGAGCCGAGAGGATCCTGGCGGTCTACGGCCACAAAGGGGGCAATCCGAAGGCCCTCATGGAGGATTTGCTGCAGCTTAAGGAGGAGGACAATGACAATTTCCTTTTCCAGTTTATTTTCCTCAGCACGCTTCCACCACACATGAGAGGGACACTCGCCAATACGAAGTGCAACACCCACCAAGACTTCCGCACACTGGCCAGCGAGGCTTATCGGCTCGTCAACGCCTGCAAGGAGCGGACACCTACAGCGGCATCCGCGGACCTCAAAGCTGACGCCCCGAGCCATGGAGAGCCACAGCCCACGGTGACAGCGGCGCGGCCCAAGCGTAACAAACAGATCGACGTCTGTTATTATCACCACCACTTCGCCGAGAAAGCCCACAAATGCGTTCCCCCCTGCAAGTTCACGATGTCGGGAAAACGCCAAAGCCGAGGGCCGTTAACGGCAGTGGTTCTCGGCGAGAAAAACAAGCTGTTATACGTGACGAATGGACACACAGGCAAGCAGTTCCTCATCGACACGGGAGCTCAGCTGCGTTTCATCATGCCCTCCCACGCAGATCGAGCCATGGGCACCCGGGGCAATGGAGCAGTGGCAGCCAACGGTTCTGACATCGACACGTTCGGGGAAAAGAGCCTGCACCTCCTCATTCACGGCCGCAGCTACAGATGGACATTTGTTGTAGCGGCGGTGAGTTTTAACTTGTTAGGCGCTGATTTTCTATGTGCACATGGGTTATTAGTGGATCTAGCAAATAGGCGCCTGGTTAATGCACTATCTTTTGCTTCTATTCCATGCTCAGCTCGAGTCTCTCCACCACCTGTGCAGGCCAACGTCACCACGGCAGGAGGTAAGTTTGAGCAACTCCTCACCCAATTTCCAGCACTCACAACCCCCAAATTTTCAGCCACTGTAGCCAAACACGGGGTTAAACACTTCATTCCAACAACGGGACCTCCCGTTTTTGCCAAAGCTCGCCGCTTAGACGCGGCCAAGCTCAACATAGCAAGGGACGAATTTGCAGCTCTTGAAAAATTAGGCATTGTCCGACGTTCAAAGAGCCCTTGGGCTTCACCACTTCACATGGTTCTGAAATCCGACGGTTCTTGGAGACCGTGCGGAGATTACCGCAGATTAAACAACGCCACAGCGCATGACCGCTACCCCATCCCTCATATACAGGATTTTTCACTGCATTTAGCGGGCGCGCGCATTTTTTCAAAGATAGACTTAGTCCGCGGTTATCACCAAGTCCCAGTCCGAGCTGAAGACATTCCTAAAACAGCGGTTATAACCCCTTTCGGCCTTTTTGAATTCCTGCGAATGCCTTTTGGCCTCAAAGGCGCTGCTCAGACTTTTCAGCGTATGATGGACGCAGTCTTACGTGACCTCCCCTTTGTTTTCGTCTACCTCGACGATATGCTGGTAGCCAGCTCATCGGAGGAAGAGCACGAGCAGCATCTCTCTACCGTTTTTCAGAGGCTAGAGGAGCACGGATTAATAATTAATCCAGCCAAATGCAAATTCGGCGTATCGCAAATTGATTTTTTGGGACATAGAGTCTCCCCGAAAGGGGCAGTTCCGCTTCCAGACAAAATTCATGCGATAGAAGGTTTTCCACGGCCCCAAACGGTCAAATCGCTTCAGGAATTTTTGGGGATGGTTAATTTTTACAACTGTTTCCTCCCTCATGCAGCTCAGCTCATGCAGCCCCTGTATGACGCGCTCAAAAAAAAGAAAGCTTCCAACGCGGTCGAATGGACCCCAGAACGCGAACGCGCTTTTGCGGAAGTTAAAAACGCCCTAGCTAACGCCACAATGTTAGTCCACCCAGATCCCTCGGCCCGCATTGCTCTAACCACAGATGCTTCAGACTTGGCCATAGGGGCAGTTGTAGAACAACTTGTCAAGGGGGTCTGGCAACCTTTAGCATTCTTTAGCAAATCGCTAAACCCGACGGAACGCAAATACAGCACTTTTGACAGGGAGCTGCTGGCGCTCCATTTGTCCATCCGCCACTTCCAGTTTTGGTTAGAAGGGCGGAGTTTCACGGCTTTTGTGGACCATAAACCGCTCACTTTTGCTATGGCTAAAATTTCAGAACCTTGGTCGGGCAGACAACAAAGACAGTTAGCTGCGATTTCAGAGTTCACCACAGACATTCGACATGTAGCGGGCAAACTTAACGTAGTAGCGGACTGTCTCTCTCACGCTGTGGCACCGCCAGAGCACGAGGAGACAGATTACATTGCCTCAGCAGCTGAGCTTTTCTCTAACGCAAACACATATGCAGCACCTATCCATGAAGGGATAGATCATGCAGCCATGGCGGAAGAACAAAGCAGTGATGCGGACGTGCGCGCGCTCCTGTCTGGACCAACAGGGTTAAGGCTGGAGAAAAAAGGGTTGCGCGACGGTGTGCCCCCCCTAATATGCGATGTTTCAACTGGCCGACCTCGCCCGTTAGTACCAGCTGCTTGGCGCCGCCGTATTTTCAACGCAATTCACTCCCTCGCGCACCCAGGTGTGCACGCCTCGGTCAAAATGGTTGCCGAAAAGTTTGTGCGGCCAGGCCTGCGCAAAAACATAAAAGAATGGGCAAAAACTTGCATTTCTTGTCAGCGCGCCAAAGTACACAGACACACAAAAGCCCCTCTGGAGCCTTTTCCCATCCCTGCTAGAAGGTTCGACCACATTCATGTCGACCTCGTGGGGCCACTGCCTTCCTCCCAGGGTTTCACACACCTGCTAACAATGATAGACCGCACCACGCGCTGGCCAGAGGCAGTCCCTCTAGCGGCAACTACAGCGGAGGAAGTCGCTCGCGTTTTTCTAACAAATTGGGTGGCACGTTTCGGCGTCCCATCAGACATCACGTCAGATAGGGGGCCTCAATTTGTCTCAGAGCTCTGGTCAGCCATGTCCAACAGTTTAGGGGCAACAATTCACCGTACCACCGCTTATCACCCTCAGGCTAATGGGTTATGCAAGCGTTTTCACAGGTCCTTAAAGGCCGCCCTCAGAGCCTCATTAATGGACACAAATTGGGTAAATAAACTTCCCTGGGTTTTATTGGGGTTGCTTGCGGCACCTAAAGAGGATTTAGACGCTTCCCCTGCAGAATTAGTCTTTGCTCAGCCTATCAGACTACCAGGTGAATTTTTACCAGAAAACCCGGAACCAGGGCACCTCCCAGTCCCAAGGTTTTTAGGCAGTAACGGACAGGACTCTCTCCACGGTCCAGCTCATCACGCCTTTCCACGAGTTTTTGTTCCTCAAACTTTAAAAAACGCTGAGTTTGTTTTTGTTAAGCATGAAGCTCTAAAACCAACGTTACGCCCAGTATACGATGGCCCGTATAGAGTGCTGGAAAATGGTGACAAACACTTTGTGCTTGATTATGGGGATAGAAATGAAACGGTCAGCATTGACAGACTCAAACCTGCCTTCTTGTTGACAGACGAACCTGCACAGCTGACTCGAGCACCTCGGCGAGGTAGACCCCCCAAGGGAAAAATCTCAGCCCCCAGGCAGGGAACAGATAATCTCTCTCCTTCCCACACTGCAGATTCCTCACAACAAGGTCCCAGCAGGACGCCTAAACCAGCCTACAGCAGTTTTGGGAGAAGACTAAAACCCAGACAGCACAGGGACTGATCCCACCACTCTGCAAATTTTCGCTAATTGTGCTGCAACAGTTTAGGACTGACTTATGATTATACTATGCTGTTATGTTTTCACTGAACTCTCTTAGGAGCATGTCTGCTTAAAAGTTTCTTCTGTGGCAACAGCTGTAACACGTAATATGTCTTAGTAATTACCCTAGACTGTGACTCTTTCTGTGTCCTTTCATAGTTGTTTGGGGGGCCTGTGGTATATATTACCCATATGTTCCATACCTACATTTGTTAGAGCATGTGGAAATGTTTGGGACAGAATATACAAAGGAACTTCACACCTCTGAAAGGGACAAAGGAATCTCACCGCCATGTGAAGACCAACGACGTCACAGGACGCGGCGGCAACAGACTTGACACCTTCACCCCCTAAGGCGAGGAGAGGTTTTCCCATCACCTCCCAAGACGAAGGGAGGAGTTAACAGGACTAATGGGGGATTTAGATAACGGGGGATTTCAGCTTGTGTTTTGCATGTCTTTGATGTGTGCCTGTATTTAACCAGCGAGCTGGGCAGAATTCTCCCTCTTTGCCTTCTGCCAAGCTCTGCACCAGATGAGACAAGATAGAAGAGTTATTCATTAAAGACCCTGCTTTTGTGATACAAAACCGCCTCGTTATTTCCAGCTCTTCTACAGTCAGCAACATTTGCATTGTTTGAGGAAACTTGCACGCTTCCAAATTGACCGAACCATAATAACAATGTTTTATCGGGCTTTTATTAAATCTGTTTTATCCTTTTCTTTAGTGTCATGGTTTGGTCAGATAAAACTGAAACAGAGGAAATCCTTGGATCAGGTAGTTAGATGGTCCAGTCGTTTGCTTGGTGAGTCACAGCTGAGCCTGACATCCTTGTACACCAGACAGGTACAGAGGATTGCTACCTCCATTTTAAATGATGACTCCCACCCTTTGCTCTGCCACTTTCAGCTTCTTCCCTCAAGACGAAGGTTTGCTGTCCCAAAAAGTAAAACCCAGCGCTACAAAAACAGTTTTGTTCCTGCTGCTGTCAAAGAGTTGAACAAGTTGTAACAATAAATTGCACATAATTTAGTTACCTATTTATTAACTCCATTTTATATTTACTTATTTTTGTAGGATTTTTATTTGGGTTCTAAATCTTTTATTGGGTTTTAGACCTTTGAATTTTTAACCTCTTTGACTAGTCTTTAACTTTTTAATATGACCCTTCTCTCTTATCTCTGGTTTTTCTCCCATCTCTTTGTCTTTATATCCTGATTGATGGAGCCTTGAGTATTTTTATCATGTTTATAGTCAGCTTCATGTGTGCCTGTGTTTGTGTTTATGTTGAATGTAATTGTGGTTTGTAAATATGGACGTCACCAGACTGCAAAACAAATCTACCTATGGGTACAAATAAAGTAACCTGAACCTGAACCTGAACCTCCCTGTCAAAGTCCCATCAGCTGGCTAACTATGGTCCCCACGCTGTCCGTATGGTCGAATGCCTCGGAGAATTCCTGCACAAACCATTGGTATGTGTATAGAGGCCCATCCGGACCACTCAAGATGGATTGTGCCCACTTACACGCCCGGTCTCACAGCAACAAGGTCATGAAATGGACCTTAGCTGAATCATTCCTATGCTCTCCTTCCACCTGCTGAAAATAAAGCCGGCAGTGGAGCAGGAACCCTCTGCATCCCCCCCCCCACCTCTCCCCCATAGGGGGCAGGCGAAGGAACAGAGATGTTCCTGCAGATGGCAGACACTGCCGGAGCAGGAGGTGCAGGGGGAGATGCAGCACCAGGAAGCCCACCTAGGTGCTTGGTGATGGTGGCCAGTTGCTGGGTTACGGTCTTGAACTGCTCACATAGAAACATGACCCGGTGTTCCATGGCCTCCAAGCACCAGAGTGCCGACTGTTCACCCAGCTGAGCACTCACTGAGTCTTGATCTTCTCTGGATCATTCTGTTATGACTCAGTGGAAGTGAGGCTCAAACGCAGAGCTGCCAGAACAAACACTCAGACATAGATGTAAAAGTTTGCCAGTTTATTGCGGAAAACTAAACCAAACACACAACTCTACATAAAAGTGCAAAACTAAGGAAGAGAGCAACACAAAAACGCACACTTAAATTACACACAAAAACTGGTGCTGCTGGAGCGCGCGCAGCCTACGGGGAGAGAGCAGAAAGAGATGACTTGGGACAGAATCTCCCGAAGGGGAGAATAATAATAGGAGAGCACTCTTACTTGATGAGCAGAGGAGCCCGGCAGGGAATTCCTGCGTGGACCACGGGAACAAGAGGAAGATGGTAACCTGGGTGGACGTCCGGCATTGGTCTTCTTGGTCAGGCGAGCGTGATTAGTTCTGGAATGCACACCGGAGGGTGGCAGCAAACCTGAGAGACAGAAGGACAGAGACGTGAAAACACAGATCAATGATAATAAAGTAGAAGGCTTAGACGTAGTTTGTGGTTGCAAACCCTAATGATCCAGCGATGGGTTCTCTACATGCTGGCTCTTAAATACGCTGGGTCATCAGGACACAGCAGGTGTTTAATCACGCAGGTGTGGCTGATCCTCCGGCACCGAGAAGACAGGAACAGGAGGGAGGAGCACACTCGCCTGATCATCACAGTTTGAGGTTTTTCTCTAAAACTGATAACAATTTTCTTATAGTTTTCTACTTTTCTCTATAAATGTATCTAAATTTTAAACCATTTTCCTGAAATTTGTAATTTTCTCTTGTAAAATTGACTTTTCTTGTACATTTGAGACTTTATTAAAAATTTGTGGATTATTTTATGACTAATTTTTGTCAATTTTTTAAAATAAAATTAGTTTTTTTTTAATAAATTTGAAATAGACTGTGGTAAAAAAAAAAAAAAATACTTTTTCCTTATAACAATTTACAATTTTGACCATAATTTTGCAGAGCCAGAACAGAACAATAATTTAACTCTGATTTCAAAGAAAAATATATTAATGAAATTGTATTTGATGAGATGAGATGAGATTCAACTTTATTGTCATTACACATGTATGAATACAAGGTAACGAAACGTGACTTGGCATTTGGGCACGCTCTGCAGAGCGCATTCAAGGCCGGGGCAGCCGCTTGAGCGTGCGCTTTGAGCAATATAGCGCTTTATCATAGCGTGATAAATATATATCAGCTTTATCAAGTGTGCGCTATAGTGCTTGATCATAGACACTCATAGAGTGACGGAAATGTGGCTGCCAATCCGTGCCAACGGCCTCTCCAGCCACCACTGAACATTTAAACATTTTTACACATTCATACCCAGTGTTATGGGCACTGGAGGCAATGCGGGTGAAGTGTCTTGCCCAGGGACACAACGGCAGGATATCTGGGGAGAGTGTGATTCGAACCGCCAACCATCGGGTTATTAGACGACCTGCTCTACCTGCTGAGCCGCTGCTGCCCCACTTTTTCCTCCACTTTCCCTCTTTAGGAAAGCTATGGAGGCTTACTCCACTCTCTTTATTTCCCTTTGATTGGAAATTACATCCAAAAGCTGCGCAATGTGGCATTTTCACTGACAAATGGCAGTAGTTCGTAGCTTCGCTTCTTGGCTTGTATAAGTCAGAAAAAACGGCTGCAACCATTCTACGTCACTACCCAGAATGCATTGCGAAGTAAACAAAAATGGCGATTTACATCGTAATAAAGTTTTTTAAAAATATATAAAACTGGTTATTATTTTCAAAAAAATTATATTATAGTTATGTTACTAACATCAAAATAAAGCATATAGAGCTAACATGCCAATATAATTGGAGTTCCTTTTAAGGATGGTGCGTGACTGTGTTAAAGGGAGAAGTCTTTCACAGAGAAGTCTAGGAAAGTTGGGAGAGAAGGCGTCAAGGAGCCTTGAAGGGAGAAGTCTTCCAGGAGCGATCAAGTCTTAAACAGACCTGTCCAGATATAAGAAACTTACTCGTAGGAAACTCTGTAACATCCGTGCTCCTATGGACGCCATCAGGTGTCACGACCGTAATTGTGCGGCACACAGGGACGATATCGACAGGTTCTACAGTGATATTGTTGATGCTCTAAATTACTGTGTGAGTGAATGCATTCCTAGTCACAGTGTGGCCACCCAGTATAACGTCACAGGCTGGAATGATGTAGTTAGCGAGGCTCACACAGCTGCCCGGGATGTTTTTTTGTGGTGGAGGAGTAATAGCAAACCACGTTCTGGTCCAATATTTGAAAACATGAAAAATTGCAGGGCTAGGTTTAAATATGCTCTACGAGCATGCAGGCGCAATGAAGAAAGTATCAAATGTGACCAGCTAGCTAATCACATGAGTGAACTGAACATGGTAGAATTCTGGAAACAAATGAAGGCTATGAGCTCCCACCGGTCTGTCAGATCAAACACTATTGATGGTGTGACTGGTGACGTTAATATTGTTGAAAAGTGGAAATGTCATTATGAAGCTATTTTCAACTCAGTCAAGAATGTTTCAATGAAGGATTCTGTTATGCATGATATTCGTCTGTATAACGATATGTTTGATGCCTCTGATATTTCTGCTGTTACTCCTGTTGAAGTTGATTCACTGATCAAAGTTCTTAAGAAAGGCAAATCAGCTGGCCCTGACTGTCTCACCAGTGAATGCCTCATCAACGCCGATTTCAACTTGTGTATTTTGTTGTCATTGTGTTTTAACTGTATGTTTGTTCATGGTTACATGCCAGACATGTTGATGGACTCTGTTATTATTCCTTTGGTGAAAAACAAGTGTGCCAGTCTTTCTGACATGAACAACTACAGACCTATAGCTATTGCTAATGTTATATCTAAACTGTTAGAGGGTTTATTCCTGAACAGAATTGAGGATTATCTGTGGACAAATGACAATCAGTTTGGTTTCAAATCAGCTCTTTCAACTGACAAGGCTGTTTACCTACTCCATGAATTTGTTGACTACTTCAGAAGCCACTCCACTAGTGTTTATGCTACGTTCCTAGATGCTAGCAAAGCTTTTGACAGGATTAACCACTGGGGTTTGTTCAGAAAATTGGTCGATCGAGGTATCCCTATTTACATTGTTAGCATCCTGCTATACTGGTACAGAAGGCAGTCTATGGTTGTTAGATGGGGCAATGTCACCTCATCCAAATTTCATGTGACCAACGGTGTTAAACAAGGTGGTATACTGTCACCCTTGTTGTTTAATGTCTATGTTGATGATCTCAGTGTACTGTTGAACAATACTAATGTGGGCGGCTCCTTTAACGGTGCACTGTTAAATCACATTTTCTACGCTGATGACCTCTGTTTGTTAAGTTTATCTACCGCAGCGATGCAACATCTCCTTTCTGTATGTGAAAAATTTGGTAAAAAAAATGACATCCTGTTCAACTGTACTAAATCTATGTGTATGGCTTTCAAACCAAAGGGCGTCAATACGTCGAATCCTGTTATGTCACTTTGTGGTAATAGCTTGAACTTTGTCGAAAAAGTCAAATACCTAGGTGTGTGGATTGAATCTGATAAGACCAATGCTGATTGTAACAGGCATCTCAGGAAACTGTACGCTCAAACCAATTTACTGTTGCGTAATTTCCATAGATGTTCTCCTGAAGTCAAATGTATGTTGTTCAAGACCTTCTGTACCTCAATGTACTGCTCGCCTTTATGGTTTAATAGCAATGTTGCTGTTAGGAACAAAATCCGCATTGCATATAATAACTCCCTAAGAAGGTTGTTAGATGTACCACGAAGGTCGAGTGCAAGCAAGCTGTTTGTGTCTGTGAGCATTCCGTCTTTTGGAGAATTGATACGTAAAAATGTTTACAGTTTTTTGAGAAGACTGCTGGAATGTAACAATCATCTTATATCAGCAATTGTCAATTCGTCACTCACACTTCATTCCAGCATTTGGAAGTGGTGGCGTTCCATTTTATACTGTACCCCATTATGTTTTTTGTTGTTACAAGAGCGCCGAGTGTCTGCTGATCTGTATATACTTTATTTATTTATCTATTTGTAATATGAACCCTGAGTTTGAAATAAACGTTTGAATTTGAATTTAAATTGTGCACATTGGGAAATTTGTGGTTCTTATAGGATTGTGTGGTTCTTATTTGGGGATTATGGTTCTTATTTGGTAGTGTTGTAGTTTATAGCCATTTTAAGTAATTGTCTAATTAAGTTGTATAATTGCTTTCATGCCTTCCTGCCTGTTTGTTGTTGTGGCCCGAGAATCATCTATTTTATTCATAATGCTCACAGTGATTGGCATTTCCAAACTGTGACACATACTAACATTTTGGTCACCAAGTGTGGAGAATGTGTTGAAGGATGAGACTGAGTTTATTCCTCAGATTCAGCTTTATTCACAATCACATACTCCAACAATTTCAAAGCAGGAAAAGAGGATGAATCTTCTCACATCTGTCCTTTTATACCTAGGACATCAAACTACAGCCACATGGTGTTTAATCAAACATACTGTAACGTCGGGGCCATGTTAAGGGGGGCAGGGGTTTCCCAGCATGCTTTGACAGTTGAAAACGTTACTGTGTGTGTGTATTAAATGTTATTACTGAGTTATTATACTGCTGTGTAATTATAACTGCGTTATAATGACCCAGCAGTATTTCATAGGCAAGATTTATTAGGTCTGGGAGAATGACCTCCCCTCCTGCCTGTGCTCAGAGTGTGTGTGAATAAAGCCTGTTCCTCACTACCATCTGCTCCTCTTCTTTGTGTGAACCTTGCATACGTCACACTGGTGTCAGGAGTGGGATGGAGCAGATGGAAGCCAGGATCAGAATGGAGATCCAGCAGCTGGAGCAATTCATTGCTCAGCTGATGACGGACAATGGGACCGAGACACCACCCCCGGGAGCCGGGAGCTGGGACGAACGAAGCGGCGGCGGGCCCGACGGGGCCAGCGCACCCCGCCTTCTGCCTTTTTCAAGGCAGAGCAGAGCAAACCAGCCCCGCATCCCGCCCTTTCCAGGACAGGACGGGCTGGCGATCCCACGGCGATCAGGAGTGACGGTCGATCAGGAGGCGGCCGTCCCATCTGTTCAGCAGCGGGCCAAGATTCCCCGCTTCAACGGCGAGACCACGTTGGATGACTACCTGACCCAGGTCAAGCTGGCCGCTGCGCTGAACGGCTGGTCACCAGAGGAAACCGCCGTGCGAGTCGCGCTGGCCTTGGAAGGGAGAGCTCTCTGCACGCTCTGTGATCTCCTGCCTGAGGAGCGCTACAGCTGGCCAGCGCTACAAGGGGCGCTCCGGAGACGATTTGGAAGAACGGCGGGCGCTGAGCACGCCCAGGAACAGCTGACCCGCCGCCGTCGAAGCAACCAGGAAAGCCTAGGAGCCTATGCTGCAGACATACGGCTGCTAACCCGGCGCAGCTACCCAGATTTCGCACCGGAGGTGGTAGAGAAGCTCGCCCTCCGGAGCTTCATCCAAGGTCTCCGCCCGGCCCAGCTCCAGAGCCACGTATGGATCCACGCCGCGAGCGACTGGGAGACTGCAGTGGCAGAAGCAGAGCGGGTGGAGCCGCTGATGAATTGCACAATTGAAGCGCCAACGCACAGACAGAGAACCTTCCAGGCCACGATGGAGAGCGAGGAGGAAGAGGAGGAATTACGGCAGACCACGGCGGCGCGTCCCCGGAGAAGAACGCCCCTCACCGGCGTTAAACTAGAGCGAGGTGGCATGAACGGGGACAGGCCGCCTCCCGCAGATGTTTCCCCCGAGGAGCCAGCACCACGCGTGGGCCGAATTGGACACTCTCCAGGGATGTATCTACAGTGCAGCTTGGGAAAGACGTCGATCCGGGCCCTGATTGACACCGGCTCTACAATCTCCTTGGTTCGACCCGGTGTGCTGCCGGGCACGAACAAGATGGCCCCACGGGGGTGGGAACCCACCAAGCGCTGCGTCACCACGGCTACCGGTGAGCGCGCCAGACTGAGGGGGCGGAGAGTTCTGGTGGGGGGGGGTGGCCGGTCAGAACATAAGACACCCGTTCTGGCTGGCTGACATCCAAGACCCCTGTATTATTGGACTAGACCTGCTCACAGCCTGGAACGCCAAGATCGACACCGCGGGACTTTCCCTCCAGCTGGGAAACCGGACCATCACGCTCCACAGCAGAACCCAGGGAAGGGACACGGGGGCCTGCGCGATCGAGGGATCACCAAGACAGACTGGACCAGGCGGGCCACCGCGAGGACCGGACACGATGACGCCACCAGCGCGGGCAGAGAGAGCACGAACACACACAAGGACAGCAAGGGGAGGGGTCAATGTGTCAGCAGAGACGCAGCAGGCGGTCGAGGAATTATTTCAGCGGAGCTGCAGCGGGCTGGACCCGGAACAGAGACACCAGCTGCGGGAGCTATTGGACTGTTATATGGGTGTTTTCGCCGCGAAGGATGAGGAATGTGGCCGGACCGGTTTGGTGCAGCATGAGATTGACACCGGTGAGGCCAGGCCGATTCGACTCCGCCCACGCCGGCTGCCCTTTTCAAGGCGGGCAGCAGCAGAACAAAAAGTGCGAGAAATGCTGGAGGCAGATGTTATTGAGCCCTCCAGCAGCCCCTGGGTGGCGCCAGTGGTGCTGGTCAAGAAGAAGGACGGGTTGTGGTGGTTCTGTGTGGATTACCGGCGCCTGAATGACGTCACCCGGAAGGATTCCTACCCCCTGCCCCGCATCGATGACGCGCTGGACCACATCGCCAGCTCCAGCTGGTTCAGCTCGCTGGATCTACGCAGTGGCTATTGGCAGGTAGAACTGTCACCCGAGGCCCGCCAAAAAACAGCCTTCTCCATCGGGCAGGGACTGTACCAGTTTAAAGTGATGCCGTTTGGACTTGGCAACGCTCCGGCCACCTTTGAACGCTTGATGGAGCGAGTGCTGGCTCACGTGCCCCGGAGCCGCTGCGTTGTTTACCTGGATGACCTACTGGTGCATGCAGCTGATTTTGACAGCGCCCTGTCAAATCTCCGAGAGGTGCTGGGTGCCATCCAACAGGCGGGGCTACGGTTACACCCTAGAAAATGCCACCTGTTCCGGCGGGAGACCACCTTCCTGGGCCACGTCGTCAGCACAGCGGGGGTCACCACCGACCCAGAAAAAGTGGCAGTGGTGAGAGACTGGCCAGTGCCGCGGAACGTGGGAGAACTGAGGAGTTTTGGCCTCCTATTATAGGAGGTTTGTGAAAGACTTCGCCACCATCGCTAGCCCGCTGCATCAGCTGACGCAGAAAGGACGCACATTTCAGTGGAGTGACAGCTGTGCTGCTGCTTTCTCCCAGCTCCGCACGGCGCTCATCAGAGCCCCCATCCTGCAGTATCCTGACCCGAACCGCCCCTTCATCGTGGACACGGACGCCAGCAACCAGGGCATCGGGGCGGTGCTATCCCAGGAGGGAGAGCAGGGAGAGCAGGCAGTCGCTTTTTTCAGCCGCACTCTCAGCAGAGCCGAGAGGAACTACTGTGTGACTCGCAGAGAGCTGTTGGCTGTCATTCAAGGACTGCGTCATTTCCGCCTGTATGTGTACGGGGGGAGGTTCCAGCTCAGGACGGATCACACTTCCCTGACCTGGTTATTGAACTTCAAAGAGCCGGATGGACAGTTGGCGAGATGGCTGGAGGCACTGCAGGATTATAATTTCCAGATTGTGCATCGGGCAGGCCGCCTCCATGCCAATGCTGATGCGCTGTCTCAGCACCCCTGTGTGACAGAGGAGTGTCGTCACTGCCAACGGGCTGAAGATCGAGACCAAGCCGCCCCACGGGCTGCTGCTCTCCGGGCTGCTGCGAGCAGGAATCACGCAGCAACGCGCAGCCCCCCCTCGGATGATCAGGCAGCTCTCCCCAGCGATGACGTCACAGAGGCCCTTGGCACGCAGCAGCTGCAGAGCGAGCAGGACAGAGACCCGGTCATTTCTCGGGTTCGGCAGTGGCTGGACGCAGGACAGGGGCCCGCTTGGGAGGTTGTGTCACCGCTGGACCCAGAGACTAAGGCTCTACACTCCCAGTGGGCCAACCTCCGCTGCCACGAGGGCATGGTGTATCGACAGTGGCAGACTCCAGCTGGGCAGCGGCATGTCTGGCAGCTGCTGGTTCCTCGTCGACTCCGGCCCAACGTACTCCAGCTGGTTCATGGGGCAGTAGGAGCGGGCCACTTCGGAGTGACAAAGACGCTGCAGCGCCTTCGAGCCCAGTTCTACTGGCCCGGTTGTCATCAGGATGTGGAGCTCCACGTTCACCGCTGTGACACGTGCACGGCTCAGAAAGGGCCAACTCAGCGATCCCACGCTCCCCTGCAGCAGTACTGGGTGGGAGCACCGATGGAGCGAGTGGGAGTGGACATCCTGGGCCCTTTCCCAACCACGGACCGGGGGAACCGCTACGTGCTGGTCGCGATGGATTATTTCACTAAGTGGCCAGAGGCGTACGCGGTCCCGGACCAAAGCGCCACTAGGACGGCATCGAAGCTGGTGGACGAAATGTTCTGTCTGTTTGGCGCACCGGAGGAGCTGCACAGCGATCAGGGTCGGAACTTCGAGGCAGAGGTCTTCGGAGAGGTCTGCAAGCGGCTGGGCATCCGGAAAACCCGGACCACCCCGCTGCATCCACAGAGCGACGGCCTGGTCGAACGATTCAACCGGACCCTCACCACCCAGCTCGCTATTCTAGTGGACCAGCGACAGCGAGACTGGGACCTGCATCTGCCTTTTGTTTTGTGGGCGTACCGGACGGCAGCTCAGGAATCTACTCGGTGCACCCCTGCAGCGCTCATGTTTGGACATGAGCTGCGCACACCAATAGATTTGGTATTCGGTACCCCCCCTGAGCTGGAGGTGGAGGGAAAACCCGGATTGGATTATTTTTTTTGTTTGAAAGAACGTCTCCACACGGTGCACGAACTGGCTCGAGAGGCCCTGGCAGCGGCGGGGGGTCGGCAGAAGCGAGCGTATGACTCCTGCTGCCAGGGGAGGGACTTTGCACCAGGAGATCGAGTCTGGGTTTTCTGCCCTGAGAGAAAAAGAGGACGATCACCGAAGCTGGCGAGCCATTGGTCGGGACCGTGTGTGGTTCTGCAGAGACTGTCGGATGTGGTGTACAGGATGACAGGGTGAGGCTTAGGAAAAGGGACCGGGCTGTGGTCCTTCATCCTGACCGTCTCGCCCCGTATCAGCCATCTGCACCGCTGGAGGACGAACCGGAGCTTTCATCCCGACCAGACACCCCGACCGAGACTCAGATGGACACTAGGGGGCCTGTACGTGTTGGTCAGCGGCACCGAAGGCCGCCCCGACACCTGGATGAGTTTGTATTGGACTTTTAAACTGGACTTTAATTTTTCTGGGGACAGAAACCAGTCCAGGAGGGGGGCAGTGTAACGTCGGGGCCATGTTAAGGGGGGCAGGCGTTTCCCAGCATGCTTTGACAGTTGAAAACGTTACTGTGTGTGTATTAAATGTTATTACTGAGTTATTATGCTGCTGTGTAATTATAACTGCGTTATAATGACCCAGCAGTATTTCATAGGCAAGATTTATTATGTGTGTAACCGTGATATAAACAGAGGTCTGGGAGAATGACCTCCCCTCCTGCCTGTGCTCAGAGTGTGTGTGAATAAAGCCTGTTCCTCACTACCATCTACTCCTCTTCTTTGTGTGAACCTTGCATACGTCACAATACAGTCACATGGTACTTAATCCCAGTCACAATATAACTTCCTCTGATCTTAACACCATCCACTCCCTAGTCTCCGGTGGTCAGGAAATCTCTCAAGGCCATCTCCTTGAAACAAAAGGCCAAATCTCACACCCTCCCGTTACCTCTAGGAGGCTCAGTCCCTTTGTTCCCCTGAGACGTGCAGCACACAATAAACATACACTATTTGTGGAGCATATGAAACCAACATATGTGTCCCACATGACCCCCCCCCCAAATGTCTAAGATGGAACAATCATAACTAAAGATGCATGTCATAATAAAATCACTACATATCAATCCACATGCCGCTTAGGCCTCAGTCTTCTGCCGTATTTGCTGTAAGCCGGTTTTACTGCCTCCGCAGAGTCCTCCTGCTGTGGGGCTGCTGCCTGTGGATTAGAACTGTTAGTCAATCTCTGTGGGTGTTCCGGAGAATGCCCTCTAGGGGGTCTACCGTGTCGGGGGGCCCTCGCCAAATGCACAGCTTCATCAGCCATCACAAAAGCGGGTTTGAGTCTGTTTATGCCAATTACTTCCTTTCTGCCTCCCAAATCTCGCAAAAAATGCTTCTCCCCTGTTTCCAGCACTCTAAATGGTCCATCATAAGGCGGTCGCAAGTTTGGGCAGTGGGCATCATGCCTGACAAAAACAAACTCCGCATTTTTTAAAGCTTTAGGCACAAAAACGTGCGGGAAGCTGTGATGAACCGGGCCAGGAAGCGTGCTCGATCCCGTGTCGCTCTGCAACCGCTGAGGAGGGGGGCACTCTGACGCAGGATTATCCGGGAGAAACTCCCCGGGCAGCCGGAGTGGCTGAGCAAAAACTAACTCAGCTGGGGAGGCTTTTAAATCCTCTTTAGGTGCAGAACGCAACCCCAATAAAACCCATGGTAGCCTGTCTACCCAATTTGCATCCGTAAGCGACGCTCTGAGGGCTGCTTTCAATGACCTATGGAAACGTTCACATAAACCATTAGCCTGTGGGTTGTACGCGGTAGTGCGGTGGATCGTTACTCCCAGGCTGCGGGCCATCGCTGACCAGAGCTTGGACACAAATTGAGGACCTCTGTCGGACATAATGTCCGACGGAACTCCAAAACGTGCTACCCATGCTGTTAAAAATGGGCGCGCCACCTCCTCGGCTGTGGTTGATGCCAGTGGGACCACTTCCGGCCAACGCGTGGTGCGGTCCACCATTGTCAAAAGGTGTGTGCACCCCTGTGACGGCGGGAGGGGGCCTACGAGGTCGACATGCACATGATCGAACCGCTTAGCCGGGATGCGAAAAGGCTCCAAGGGAGCTCTAGTGTGTTTGTGTATTTTGGCTCGCTGACAAGCCACGCAGGCTGTCGCCCACTCCTTGTTGCCTGGCCCTTGCTGCTGCCGTCGTCGGTGAGTCTGGTGCTGCAGCCTCTGGCCCCATGCCATCTCCGGATGTTGCGCCTAGCTCTGCTGCCGCGGTTGAAGCCGCGCTCCATTTGTGGGCGTCGATGAGTCGTTGCGCCTCCTGGCTCAGCTCGTGGTAGTCTCGCCGGGGGGCCAACAGAGGTGAACCTGCCAGGGTCACTCTCACCGCTGGCGGAAGGGTCCTGAGGAAAAGGTGGGCGAAGATAAAGCTGTCATCTTCAGAGTCTCTCAACCTCAGCATTTTCCCCATCAGGTCCGTGGGTCTGTCGTTCTCAAACTCCGTCAACGCTAGGAGCCCCTCTGCTCGCTGTTGCACCGAGGGGGTGAAGTGGCTGATAAGCGCAGCCTTCAATGCGCTGTACTTGTCGCTGTCCGGCGGGTGGTTGACCAGGTTCTCCACCCTCTGGACTGTGTGGTTGTCCAGCTTCGCCACCACATGGTAGAATTTTGTGTCGTCTCTCGAGATTCTCCGGAGGTTGCCTGGCTTCCCTGTGGAAGAGATCAAATAATGCAGCTTAAAAGGAACTCCGATTATATTGGCATGTTAGCTCTATATGCTTTATTTTGATGTTAGTAACATAACTAATATAATTTTTTTGAAAATAATTCCCAGTTTTATATATTTTTTTAAAAATTTATTACGATGTAAATCGCCATTTTTGTTTACGTCGCAATGCATTCTGGGTAGTGACGTAGATTGGGGTGCCCGGTAGCAGCAGCAGACTGCAGCAGTCCCTATCCTACATGTTTTAGATGTGTCCCTCTTCCAACACACCTGATTCAAATGATCAGGATCATTATCAGGCTTCTGCAGCGCTTGATGATGAGCTGATTATTTGAATCAGGTGTGTTTGAAGAGGGACACATCTAAAACATGCAGGAGAGGGGTCCTCCAGGACCAGGATTGAGAACCCCTGTCCTACAACATTAGCCACCAGCCCAGCTGCCAGCTTCGTATTATTTTGGTGAAGCTATTTTGTCACTAGGTAAACACATGACTTGCCTGTTGACGATCTGGCCTCTGTTGGGCAGAGCAGCACTGTACCGGCCGTGAAGGCTAACCAGCGCAGCCCATAAGACATCAGGATTAATGCAAACGGCATCAAAGCTTTGATGTGCTGTGATACAGGACAGCTCTGTAAAGCAGGCATGCATCCTGTTACACCACTTTACTTTTAAATAGACTGAACAAGATAAATTTATAGCATCAGGTACCATGGACAGCGGCAGAAATGAAGTGGAGCTCTTTGCAACAGATGCTCTCCTTCTCCATCGGCATTGGTGAACATTTGCCACAAAAACACCATCCAACATGACCAGCTCTAGCTTCCTCGCGGCTGCTGTCTTCATTCTCAAGTCCATTTTCACTTTGTGTGTCTTCGTCATTGTCTTTATTGCTTTAGCTTCGCACTGGTTCGAACTGAAAAGGCTGAACAGAAGAGCTCATCGCTGTTTACAGACTGCTGCTCCTACCGGGCACCCCCAATCTATGTCACTACGCAGAATGCATTGCGACGTGAACAAAAATGGCAATTTACATCGTAATAAAGTTTTTTTTTTAAATATAAAACTGAGAATTATTTTCAAAAAAATTATATTATAGTTATGTTACTCACATCAAAATAAAGCATATAGAGCTAACATGGCAATATAATCGGAGTTCCTTTTAAAACACACACACATAGCTTCAGAAGTTTGCAGTTGTTGCACAAAATGTGTAAATATATGTGCTTTTAACTCTAAGGATTAAAATGTGTGGTTAACATAAGTGATTTAAATAAAAAGGTGTATGCTTCATGACCTTTTGGTATTCATTTGCATTAGCCAATCTGGTCCATCAGTGACAATAAGCCTTCAAGTGCCAAAAAACTTCTTTTCCACTGCTTTTGGCATTGAAACATGAAATTGGTTTTAAATTTAGGTTAATCCGAATAATATGAGTTCCTTTGAAATTAATTTGGATGCTCGATTTGGTTAGAAATCGGCTAAACAGATTAAAAGTTTGATGTGATTTTATTAAAGAATGTACACTACCGTTCAAAAGTTTGGGGTCACTTAGAAATTTCCTTATTTTTGAAAAAAAAGCACTTTTTTTCAATGAAGGTAACTTTAAGCTAATCAGAAATACACTCTATACATTGCTAATGTGGTAAATGACTATTCTAGCTGCAAATGTCTGGTTTTTGGTGCAATATCTACATAGGTGTATAGAGGCCCATTTCCAGCAACTATCACTCCAGTGTTCTAATGGTACAGTGTGTTTGCTCATTGCGTCAGAAGGCTAATGGATGATAAGAAAACCCTTGTGCAATCATCTTAGGTCTGCAATGTTGTAATTGCTGCAAAAGGAGGATTCTTTGACGAAAGCAAAGTTTGAAGGAAAAAATTATTATTTCAAATACAAATCATTATTTCTAACCTTGTCAATGTCTTGACTATATTTTCTATTCATTTTACAACTCATGGTGGTAAATAAGTGTGACTTTTCATGGAAAACACAAAATAATTGTCTGGGTGACCCCAAACTTTTGAACGGTAGTGTAGTTCTTATGGTTGACCACAAGATGGAAACAGTTCTTTCTACACTCTTGGAGGAAGAGACAGTGGCGTCACCCAGAGGTGGTCTATTGATCTCCACTCTAAAATGGCGTCACCCTCGCGTTTTTCCAAAATGGTGTCTGCACTGCTTAATCTGCGCATGCGCAATTCTCATGCACGTAGCCATTTCAGTCACACTCAAATGTGAGCGCACACGTGTCAACTCGGTCACCCGAGATGTGAGCGCAGCCCGCTGACCACACCTTGCTTTGTTTCATGCTTCAACTGACTTGGCCCTGCTAGCAACTTTTTAAAAGAATGGAGGACGGGCTCCCTTTAATCCAGCTTTCACCCATGCAAGAGTAATCTTAAAACAATGGTTAATTCAATTTACCTCGCAGGGAATTTCGCCGAACAAGTTGAATTAACAAAAGACAAGATCAGATTCTTCACGAGTCCGTCTTTTCAGGCCTTATTTTAATTAACTCAGTGTATGTGAATGCTTTTTCAACTTCAACATGCTTTAAAACGAAGTCTGTGGTGTGTGGCAGCGAGCAGGGGTTTTACAACCCCTCCCCTCTGTGCTTCTTGGTCTTTGTGAC
The DNA here is from genome assembly GCA_020510985.1 of Pholidichthys leucotaenia. Lineage (NCBI taxonomy): Eukaryota > Metazoa > Chordata > Actinopteri > Cichliformes > Pholidichthyidae > Pholidichthys > Pholidichthys leucotaenia. Next base: position 200,291,785 of record CM035843.1, on the reverse strand, counting down.
TAGAAAAGCGCTATATAAGTGCAGGTTAGTTAGTTAGTTAGTTCTTCACACAGACGCTCTGAGCGGGACATATAAGGGGGTTGAATCACCTCCTCCCCTTTGTGCTTTCTCACACACAGACGCCTGGCTGGGCAGCCAGTTAGATACAGAGAAGAAAAAAAAAGTTTCTGTGCAAGAGATCAGATTTGACTATAGTGGGATCGTCACTTCCTTGTGGTAACGTATCGTCACTTCCTGTTTTGCTGTCTGCCTGTGTGGTTTGCTCTCCAGCCACTAGCTAGCCACTAGCTATGGCTACTAGCTCTCCTTCCTCTCCTCCTCTGGTGTGCTCTCTCTGTCAGATGTTTAGCTACACCTCTGCCTCTTTTAGTGATAATGGTAAATGTAATAAATGTTGTCTTTTTGAGGCGCTCGAGGTGAGGTTGTCTGATTTGGAATCCCGGCTCCGCTGCATTGAAACACCGTCTGCGCCAGTTAATCTCGACGGACGCCCCTTAGCTGCAGCGGAACTAGCTAGCTTAGGCCCCACTGTCAGCGGTCCCCCAGCTCTCCTCAGCAGCGAGGAGACTGGGTGGGTGACAGTGAGAAGGAAGCCTAGTCACAAAGCCCCGGTACACCACCAACCTGTTCACGTTTCTAATCGTTTTTCCCCGCTCAGCGACACACCCGCTGAGGAAAAAACTCTGATCATTGGCGACTCTGTAGTCAGAAACGTGAACCTAGAGACTCCAGCGGCCATAGTCAAATGCATTCCTGGGGCCAGAGCAGGCGACATCGAGTCAAATTTGAAAATGCTGGCTAAAAGTAACTGTAAATATTCCACAATTGTTATTCACGCCGGCATTAATGACATCCATCTCTGGCAGTCGGAAGTCACGAAACTTAATATAGAATCGGTGTGTGACTTTGCAAAAACGATGTCTGCCACTGTAGTATTCTCTGGGCCCCTCCCCAATCTGACCAGTGATGACATGTTTAGCCGCTCGTCATCCTTGAACCGCTGGCTGTCTGTGTGGTGTCCTAAAAATGACGTGGGCTACATTGACAATTGGAGCTCTTTTTGTGGAAAACCTGGCCTTATGAGACGAGACAGCATTCATCCCACTTTGGATGGTGCTTCTCATTTATCTAACAATCTGGCGTCTTTTTTATCCAAATTTCCAAAACCCTGACTACTCAGAGTTGGGACCAGGAAGCAGAGTCGCAGTCTTACACGCCTCTCTGCAGCTCCTCTTCATCCGCGACCCCTCAGCTTAGCCCCTGTCTTCCCCATCAGAGAATCGTTGTCTGCTCCCTCCAAAGTAAATAAAAATATAATGCATAAGCATCCCAAAGTGATAAAGCAAAATACTGGTAAATCTCAAATTAAACATAAAGCCTCTAAATTGAATGAATTGGCCTCTGTTCCTCCTCATAATTTAAAAATTAAATGTGGTTTATTAAATATTAGGTCTCTAACTCCCAAGTCTCTGTTAGTCCATGATCTGTTAATTGATCATCAGATTGATTTAATTTTCCTTACAGAGACTTGGTTAGGGCAAGAGGATTATGTTGGTTTAAATGAATCAACTCCCTCTGGTTATTTAAACTGTCAAAATCCCAGAAGTTCTGGTCATGGAGGAGGAGTAGCAACAATTTACCATTCCAAATTACGAGTTAATGTAAAGCAAAAAACATGTTATAATTCCTTTGAGGGCCTGGTCCTCAGTATTGGGTACTTTAGCAATTTTAGGTTAAACCCAATTTTATTTGCCATAGTTTATCGTCCCCCATCAACCTACTCAGAATTTTTATCCGAATTTGCTGATTTCTTAGCTGATTTAGTGCTGAAATCTGATAGAATAGTTATAGTAGGGGACTTTAATATGCATGTGGATGTAGATAGTGACTGCCTTAATGTGGCATTTAATTCAATATTAGACTCGATTGGGTTTTCTCAGAAAGTAGGAAATTCTACTCATTACCTCCACCATACATTGGACCTTGTTCTGACATATGGCATAGAAATAGAAAATCTTGTAGTGTCTCCTCATAACCCTGTACTGTCAGACCATTGTCTGTTAACCTTTGATTTTACTATTTCTGACTATTTGGCTCCTAAAGAAAAATATTATTACAGTAGATGCCTCTCAGATGATGCTGTTACCAAATTTATGCAGATTGTTTCCTCTATGTCATGTGTCAACACAACGGAAATAAGCTATAGACAGCTTGCTCCTTCTGTAATTGATAACATGGTGGATAGTGTTTCAGCTTTTCTGCATCAGACTCTAGACTTGGTGGCCCCCTTAAAAAAGAAAAAGTCTAATCAGAGATTTCTAACTCCTTGGTTCAACACAGAAACTCGTAGCTTAAAACAGAAGACTCATCAATTAGAAAGAAAATGGCGCTCCACTAATTTAGATGAAATCTATTTAGCTTGGAGAAATCATCTTTTAATTTATAAAAAAATCTCTTAGAAAAGCTAGAACGAGTTATTACTCTGCATTAATAGAAGAGAACAAGAATAATCCCAGGTTTCTTTTCAGTACTGTAGCCAGGTTGACAAAGAGTCAGGACTCTGTCAATCCTAGCATTCCCTCAGAGCTTACTAGTCAGGACTTTATGAACTTTTTCAATAATAAAATTTCATCCATCAGAGATAAAATCAATCAGATTCTTCCCACAGTTAACTTAAATACTGTAACTACTACAACTCCTTCTATTGATGTCTGTCTTGATGAGTTTACTCCAATCGACCTTTGTGCGTTAGACAAAATAGTTTCCTCATCCAAGCCTTCAACTTGTCTTTTAGACCCTATTCCTACCAGGTTATTTAAAGAAGTCTTCCCACTTATTGGTAGCCTTATTCTTCATATAATCAATTCTTCATTAACTTTAGGCCATGTACCGCAGGCTTTTAAAACGGCTGTAATTAAACCCTTACTCAAAAAGCCAACGCTAGATCCAGGAGCTTTAGCTAACTATAGACCAATCTCTAATCTCCCTTTCATTTCAAAAATCTTAGAAAGAGTTGTTGCTACGCAATTATTTGACTACCTGCAGGGAAATGGTTTACTTGAAGAGTTTCAGTCTGGGTTTAGAATCCATCATAGTACTGAAACAGCCTTAGCGAAGGTCACTAACGACCTTCTCATTGCATCTGATAATGGACTAGTTTCTGTACTTGTCCTTTTAGACCTTAGTGCAGCTTTTGATACTATCGATCATAATATTCTACTTGATAGATTAGAACACTATGTTGGACTTAATGGAACTTCGTTGCAGTGGTTTAGATCTTATTTATCTGATAGGTTCCAGTTTGTTCATGTAAATAATGAGTTTTCTTTCAACTCAAAGCTTATTCATGGAGTTCCACAGGGATCTGTGCTAGGCCTTACTCTTTTTAGTTTATATATGCTTCCTTTAGGCAACATTATTAGAAAGCACTGTATACATTTTCATTGTTATGCTGATGACACACAATTATACCTGTCAATGAAGCCAGATGATAGTCAGAATCAGAATCAGAATCAGAATCAGATTTATTGCCATTGTTCATGTAGTACACAAACTAGGAATTTGTCTCGATGTCATGCTGCAACATTAAAAACATGATGAGAAAAAGAGATAAACTAAAAAACTAAAGGACTGAAAACGTGCAATAAGTGTAGAAAAATAAGTAATAATAATAATGATAATAATAATAATAACAATACTAGTAATAATGAGTAGTACTAGTCAAGGCAGTTTTAAAAAATTAGCAAGGGAAGTACCACATAGTGCAGTTGATAATGCAACAGAAAACAGTGATGAATGACGTGAGTCTGGTTGAGCTGCTGTACATAGTGCATGAGAGTCAAAAAGTCACTTAATGTTCAGCAGTCTGATGGCAGAGGGGAAAAAGCTGTTCATGTGCCGGGAGGTTTTAGTCCGAATGGACCGAAGTCTTCTACCTGAGGGGAGGGGAGCAAACAGTACGTGACCAGGATGTGAAGGATCGGCTATGATCCGGCCAGCACGCCTCCGGGTCCTGGAGATGTACAGGTCCTGGAGAGATGGGAGCTCGCAGCCTATCACCTTCTCAGCAGTGCGCACAACGCGCTGCAGCCTTAGTCTGTCCCTGGCAGTGGCTCCTGCATACCACACAGTTATGGAGGAGGTGAGGATGGACTCGATGATGGCCGTGTAGAACTGCACTAACATCTTGGTGGGTAGCTTGAGCTTCCTCAGCTGCCGCAGAAAGAACATCCTCTGCTGGGCCTTTTTGATGAGGGAGCTGATGGTTGGCTCCCATTTGAGGTCTCGGGTGATGGTGGTGCCCAAGAAGCGGAAGGAATCTGCAATGGTGATGGGAGAGCCTGTGATGGTGAGGGGGGGCAGGGGGGTTGTGACTTTCCTGAAGTCCACAATCATCTCCGCTGTCTTCAGAGCATTTAGCTGCAGGTTGTTGTGGCTGCACCAGGACACCAGCTGGGCCACCTCTTCCCTGTAGGCGGACTCGTCGCCGTTGGAGATGAGCCCGATGAGGGTGGTGTCGTCCGCAAACTTAATCAGCTTAACAGACTGGTGGGAGGAGGTGCAGGAGTTGGTATAAAGGAAGAAGAGTAGGGGGGAAAGTACACAGCCCTGGGGTGATCCAATGCTGATGCTAACAGAGCCTGAGACAGACTACCCCAGCCGCACATGCTGTCTCCGGTCCGTCAGGAAGTCGGTGATCCACCTGCAGAGGGAGTCAGGCACGTTGAGCAGGGACAGCTTGTCCTGGAGCAGATCGGGGCGGATGGTGTTGAATGCGGAGCTGAAGTCCACAAACAGAATCCTGGCGTAGGTTCCCGGGGAGTCCAGGTGCTGCAGGATGGAGTGGAGGGCCAGGTTGACTGCGTCATCCACAGACCTGTTAGCACGGTAGGCAAACTGCAGTGGGTCTAGGAGGGGTGTGGTGATGGACTTGAGGTGAGACAGGACCAGGCGCTCAAAGGACTTCATGACTACAGAGGTGAGCGCTACAGGTCTGAAGTCGTTAAGTCCAGCAATCCGTGGCTTCTTGGGGACAGGGATGATGGTGGAGGATTTGAGGCAGGCCGGCACGTGACATTGCTTAAGGGAGGTGTTAAAAATGTCTGTGAAGACAGGAGCCAGCTCTTTCGCACAGTGTCTCAGGGTGGAGGGAGACACACCGTCCGGCCCGGGGGCCTTGCGCGGGTTCAGTCTGGAGAACTGTCTGTGCACGTCCTGCTCACTGATGACAAGGGGAGGGGGGGGAGGAGGAGGAGGAGGGGGGGCGCTTTTGATGAATTAGGGGCTGAGGAGGCAGTGGAGCTGGGTGGAGTGGGTGAGTTGGACACAGCTGACGAGGTGTCAAAACGGGCGTAATGTTGGGACAGTTTTTGACAAAGGGCTTTGTCATCCTGACCTTTAGAAGCCTGAGGCCGATAGTTGGTGATTTGCCTCAGTCCTCTCCACACAGAAGCCGAGTCATTAGCAGTGAACTGCTGCTGGAGTTTCTCAGAATACACAGATTTAGCTCTCCTCAGCTCTCTGTTAAACCGATATTTGACCTCTCTGTAGCAGTCCCTGTCTCCACTTTTCAACGCTGCTTCCTTCTCTTTCCTGATCCGTCTGAGCTTAGCTGTGAACCAGGGCTTGTCATTAGAATATCTCACCCTGGTGCGCGATGGGAGAATGTCCTCCTCACAGAAGTTGATATATGAGTTCACAGTGTCTGTGTACTCATTAAGATCATGTGTGGCTCTTTTAAACATGCCCCAGTCAGTTATTTCCATGCATGTGTTCAGTTTCTCTCCAGCTTCACTGGTCAATTTCTTTGTAGTGGTCACAACAGGTTTAGTGAGTTTCAGTCTTTGTCTGTATGTGGGGATGAGGTGGACCATCACGTGATCAGATAGACCCAGCGCAGCGCGGGGAACAGCGCGATATGCGTCTTTCACTGTGGTGTAACAGTGATCCAGCGTGTTATTTCCTCTGGTTGGACATTTAATAAACTGTTTGTAGCGGGGGAGCTCGTGACTCAGATTGCTCTGGTTAAAATCGCCCAACACAATAACCAGGGAGTCTGGAAAGTTCCGCTCCGTAAGTTGGATGTGATCTGCGAGCACGCGCTGTGCTTCGCGGGTGTCCGCGTCGGGAGGGACATACACAGCGGCGAGGATGAATGAGGCAAACTCGCGCGGGGAATAAAATGGCTTGCAGTTAATAAAAAGAAATTCCAGGGCGGGAGAACAGTGTTTGGAAATCACCGTTACATCAGAGCACCAGCTGTTGTTAATATAGAAGCACACTCCTCCTCCAATAGACTTACCGGAGAGCTCTGTGACGCGGTCAGCACGATACAGCTGAAATCCCTCGAGGCTGATTGCGCAATCTGGAATGTTCCATAGTAATCAATTAGCCAAGTTAGAAGCCTGTCTTAAGGAAATCAAAGCTTGGATGACTTGTAATTTCCTGCTATTAAATTCAGATAAGACTGAAGTCATTCTTGTTGGTCCAAAAAACCTTAGAAATTCCTTTCCAAATCAAACTTTCAGTTTGGATGCGGTTACTCTTTCTCTTAATAGCTCTGTGAGGAACCTTGGAGTTATTTTTGATCAGGATTTGTCCTTCAATTCACATATTAAATTTGTTTCTAAGACTGCCTTCTATCATTTGCGTAATATTGCCAAGATTAGGAGCATCTTGTCTCAGAGTGATGCTGAGAAACTGATCCACGCTTTTGTTAGCTCGAGATTAGATTATTGTAATTCTTTATTATCAGGCTGTCCTAAAACATCTTTAAAAAGTCTTCAGCTGATCCAAAATGCTGCAGCAAGAGTTTTAACAGGTACTAGAAAGAGAGATCATATCTCTCCAGTTCTGGCCTCCCTTCATTGGCTTCCCATAGAGTTTAGAATTAAGTTTAAAATCCTTCTTCTTACTTACAAAGCTCTAAACAATCAGGCTCCTTTTTATTTAAAAGATCTGATACTACCGTATTATCCTAACAGACCACTACGCTCCCAAAATGCAGGATTACTTGTAATACCTGACATAATGTCCGGCTCAGGAGACACACACACAGGCTCAGAGTAGATTTAACAGCGTTTATTAATACACAGGTATGAGTGGATGCGTGTGTGAGATATGAGGATGTCTTGTGGGAGAACTTCGGTAAGCAGGCAGCAGAGCAGATCACCGTACAGCCGGGCAACCCTATAATGAGAAAGCAGAGGGACAAGGTAACGGGCACCACAATTATACTGGCCTGAAGGAATGACTGCTGCTTACTTGTTATGGCAGGTGGCTGGCGCTGGCAAGGAGAGTACCCAGGAGACAGAGACCTGCTGCGCTTGTGCGAGGATGAGGACGGCGTGGTGAAGGGGAAAAGTCCGCCGCCGGGGAATCCACCTGTGCACAGGGGAGAGGACTGAAGAGAAAGGTAAGTTGCTTACTTGGAGCGTTGTCTTGCTGATCTTGGGGGTTCCAATGGCGAAGACGAGCTGAAGGGAACAGACGGCTTCAGGCCGAGGCACAGGGCTGAGTGGGTTAAATAGTCTGCCGCTGACGAGCCGCAGGTGTGCGCGCAGCAGGAGCCAATGATGACTGGCGAGTCATGACAGTACTCCCCCCCCCCCCCCGAGCAGCGCCTCCTGGAGCATCGTGATGAGACTCTTGTCCAGCACAAAGGACGGGCGTACCCACTGCCTCCATTCAGGACCGAAACCCTCCCAGTCCACCAGATACTGCAACCCGCGACCTCGGCGCTGAGAGTCTAAGATGGCAGTGACTCCAGGCCGGATGGCCATCGATCATCAAGGGCGCGGGAGGCGCCACGGGCGGGGGGCAGAGGGGATCGGACACCACAGGTTTGACTTTGGAGACGTGGAAGGTGGGGTGAATACGGAGGGGGGGGAGGAATAGCCACACGCACAGCCACCGGATAAATGATCTTGGTGATGGTGAAGGGACCGATAAAACATTGGGCCAGCTTCTTTTTCTCACCCTTCAGATTGACGTTGTGGGTGGACACCCAAACTTGCTGCCCCACTCGGTAGGCAGGCGCAGGTCTCCTGTGACGGTTCGCCATGGTGCTGTTGCGCGCCGCCGTCCGCTGGAGTGCGTCACGGGTCTTGGACCAAAGGCTCCGGCACCGCCGGAGGTGCGCCTGGACGGAAGGGACGGCCAGCTCGCCCTCCTGCGCTGGGAACAATGGCGGGTTGTACCCCAGGGACGCCTTGAAGGGGGACATACATGTAGAACATGACCGAGTGGAGTTGTGGGCGTATTCCACCCAGGCCAGATGCGAGCTCCAAGAGGCTGGGTTGGAAGTGGTGACGCAGCGGAGGGCAGCCTCCAGCTCCTGGTTGGCCCGTTCGCACTGCCCATTGGACTGTGGGTGATGGCCAGAGGAGAGGCTTACTGTGGCTCCCAGGGCGTTACAAAAGGACTTCCATACCTCAGAGACGAATTGGGGACCATGATCCGAGACGACGTCAGCTGGTATCCCATGTAATCTGACAACGTGTTGGACCAAGAGGTCCTCTGTCTCCCGGGCTGTAGGGAGACCCCGCAGTGGCACGAAATGGGCGGCCTTGGAAAAGCGGTCGACGATGGTCAGAACTGTGTCGTAGGTGTTGGAGGTGGGGAGACCAGTGACGAAGTCGAGGGCTATGTGGGACCAGGGCCTGCCTGGGATCGGCAGAGGATGGAGCAGACCAGCGGGGGGAGCGTTACCTGACTTTCCGGTGGCACAGGCAGGGCAGGCCCGGACGTAGTTGGCAGCGTCCTTCTGTAGACCCGGCCATCAAAAAGAACGCTGGAGAAGGTCAACCAACCGGGAGACCCCAGGGTGACAGGCGAACTTAGAGGTGTGGGCCCAGTGGATAACCTCCCCCCGGACTGAAGATGGAACGAAGAGCCTCCCCTCCGGTCCACCGCCAGGGTCAGGTTCGGACTCCTGTGCCTTCCGGATCCGGTCTTCGATGGCCCAAGACATGGCCCCCACAATACACGAGCTGGGCAGGATGGTGTGCTCCGACTTCTCGTTCGTTTCGGGGGCAAATTGCCTGGAAAGGGCGTCAGGCAGATCGTTCTTAGAACCAGGGCGGTACGTGATGGTAAATCTAAAACGGGCAAAGAACAAGGACCAATGCGCCTGGCGGGCATTCAGACGCTTGGCAGTTCTTAGGTACTCCAAGTTCTTATGATCCGTTAGAACGATGAACGGCAGAGAAGCCCCCTCCAGCCAGTGGCGCCACTCCTGCAGGGCGAGCTTGATGGCCAGCAGCTCCCTGTCGCCGACGTCATAGTTACGTTCGGCCGGTGACAGGCGCCGGGAGAAGTAAGCGCAGGGTCGTTTGGATCCGTCGGCTGGTGACCGCTGAGACAGCACCGCCCCCACTCCTGTGTCCGACGTGTCAACCTCCACCAAACACTGCAGTGTGGGATCGACCTGGGTGAGGACCCGGGAGGAAGAGAACTCCGTCTTGAGTGTCTGGAAAGCCGCCGCAGCATCCTCGGTCCACTGGAAGGGGGTCTTTGGCAAGGTGAGGCGGGTCAAGGGGCCGACGATGGCGCCGAAATTGGGGACGAAGGGGCGGTAAAAGTTGGCAAATCCTATGAATTGCTGGACCTGCTTCCTGGACGTCGGTGTTGGCCAGTCGACCACCACTTTGACTTTAGCGGGGTCAGGGAGGACCTGGTCGTGGGAGATGACAAAACCCAGGAAGGAGGTGGTCTTGGCATAGAATTCACATTTTTCGGCCTTCACATACAACCTGTTCTCCAATAGGCATTGCAGGACCCGCCTCACGTGGACCCGGTGTTCATCCCGTGACCTGGAGAAGATTAGTATGTCGTCCAGGTAAACAAACATGAACAGGCCAAGGAAGTTGCGGAGGACGTCATTTATGAGGCGTTGGAAAACTGCAGGGGCATTGGTTAACCCGAACGGCATCACCAGATACTCAAAATGGCCAGTCGGAGTTCGGAAGGCCATTTTCCACTCATCTCCCTCCCGGATGCGGACGAGGTGGTAGGCACTACGGAGGTCCAGTTTGGTAAACCAGGTCGCCCCCTGGAGGGAGTGGAAGGCGGTGTCCATCAGAGGCAGGGTGTAGCGATCCTTCTCCGTGATGTCGTTGAGGGCCCGGTAATCGATGCAGGGGCGGAGAGACCCATCCTTCTTCGAGACAAAGAAGAACCCCGCGCCGAGTGGAGACGAAGAAGGGCAGATGATTCCTGCGCTGAGCGACTCCTTGAGATAAGCGTCCATCGCCTCCCTCTCCGGTGCTGACAGGTTGTATAAACGCCCCGAGGGTAAGGGAGCTCCTGTGCGGATGTTAATGGCGCAATCATAGGGCCGATGAGGGGAAAGGGACATCGCCCTGGACTTACTGAAGACTTGGCCCAGGTCGTGAAACTCTGAGGGCACCAGAGAGAGATCCGGAGGTGCGGCGTCCTTGGCCAGAGGGGGAGCGGACGGGGCGCATGCTGCGGACTGAAGGCAGGTGCCCATGCAGAATGAGCTCCAGGCGGTGATCCTTCCGGCCTGCCAGTCCAGAACCGGGTTGTGTAGGCGCAGCCAGGGGTAGCCTAAGATGACCGGAGAAACAGAGGAGGACAGGACATATAGGACAATATCCTCCCGATGGTTACCTGAGACAATGATGGGAATAGGCGGGGTCCGATGTGTCACTCGTCCGAGTGGGGCGTGTGAGAGGATGACCAGGTTGAGCGGAGTTTGCAGAGGGTGACAGGGGATGCCCAATTGGGTTGCCAGGCTCTTAGAAATAAAACTCTGCTCTGCTCCTGAGTCCACCAGTGCATGAGTAATGTGCCCCATGGAGTTGTGACAAAAACGGATGGGCAAAGAGAGACTTGTGAGGGGTTTTGTCCGGTTAGAGTCCGCGAGGCCCCCTACAGTGACTCGTGGACCTCCCCATTTGGCTTCTCCGGGCAACTCTCCGCGGTGTGTTGGCTGCCTCCGCAATACATGCACAGGCCCAACTTCCAGTGGCATTGTCTCTCCACTGGAGGGAGCTTTGACCGGCCTACCACCATTGCCTCCAACTCCTCGGAGGGCTCCGGTGGTGGCAACGCCAGGGGGCGAGCTTGAGGTGCACGCGTGGAGCCTCCTCGCGAGCGGTTGGTCGGCTTCCGCTTGGAGGAACGCTCGCGCAACCTGTTATCTAAGCTAATTGCTACAGAGATTAGCGCCGCGAGAGTCTCCGGGAGATCTCGACCGGCCAATTCATCCCTCAGACCGGAGCTGAGGCTGCGGAGAAAGATGCCACAAAGTGCCGCCTCGCCCCAGCCTACTTCCTCTGCAGCGACCTGGACGTCGATGGCGTAGTCCGCCGCCGACCGGCTTCCCTGCTGGAGAGCAAGGAGATGGTCGGTTAGGACGCCATCGTGCCGAGCGTGATCAAACACCTCGAGGAAGTTTCGCACGAACTGGTTATAGGAGAGGTTCGCGTAACTGGACTTCGCCATTACGGTGTAAGCCCAGGTTAGCGCTCGCCCCTCCAGGAGATTACCTATGTAACCAATCCGGCTGTGGTCTGAGGGGAAGTCCCCGGGAATGCGCATGAACACGGACTCACACTGCATAATAAAACCCCGAGCTCCGCCAAGTTTCCCATTAAAACGGGCCGGAGTCGGGATCGGTGTGAGCCGGGTCGGCGTTCCCGCGGAAGACTGACCGGCCACCGGGGCGGCAGGAGCTAACCCTCCCTGGGGAGCCTGGGGGAACGCCTGCTGGGGGTCCAGGCGGTCTAACCGGTGAGTAATTGAAGTTAACTGATTTAAAATTACCTGCTGTTGGTGAGCTATTAAGTCTACTCGAGCCTCGAGAGTGGAAAGATGGCGTGCGAGCCCGCTGTCTGCCAAGCCGCTCTGCTGAAGCCGTACTGACATAATGTCCGGCTCAGCAGACACACACGCAGGCTCAGAGTAGATTTAACAGCGTTTATTAATACACAGGTATGAGTGGATGCGTGTGTGAGATATGAAGATGTCTTGTGGGAGAACTTCGGTAAGCAGGCAGCAGAGCAGATCACCGTACAGCCGGGCAACCCTATAATGAGAAAGCAGAGGGACAAGGTAACGGGCACCACAATTATACTGGCCTGAAGGAATGACTGCTGCTTACTTGTTATGGCAGGTGGCTGGCGCTGGCAAGGAGAGTACCTAGGAGACAGAGACCTGCTGTGCTTGTGCGAGGATGAGGACGACGTGGAAAAGGGGAAAAGTCCGCCGCCGGGGAATCCACCTGTGCACAGGGGAGAGGACTGAAGAGAAAGGTAAGTTGCTTACTTGGAGCGTTGTCTTGCTGATCTTGGGGGTTCCAATGGTGAAGACGAGCTGAAGGGAACAGACGGCTTCAGGCCGAGGCACAGGGCTGAGTGGGTTAAATAGTCTGCCGCTGACGAGCCACAGGTGTGCGCGCAGCAGGAGCCAATGATGACTGGCGAGTCATGACAATACCTAGAATCTCCAAAAGTACAATGGGAGGCAGAGCCTTCAGTTATCAAGCTCCTCTCCTGTGGAATCAGCTGCCAATCTGGATTCGGGAGTCAGACTCGATCTCTGTTTTTAAGAATAGGGCTAAAACCTACCTTTTTGATATAGCCTACAATTAGGGAGGGATCATGTGTTTCTGAACCCTTCCTTAGTTATGCTGCTAATAGGTTTAGTCAGCCGGGGGACCTCCAGTAATGCACTGGGCCTCACTACTTTTCTCACTCTCAATGAAATATTTTTTTTGCTGGTCATTAACATTTGTTTGTTCTCTCCCATAGATTGAGTCCCCATCGTGCTGTTTGCTCTCTACATGTCTGTTCTTTTCTTCTTCTCTATCCCCTCACCCCCCAGCCAGTCGCAGCAGATGACTGCCCCTCCCTGAGCCTGGTTCTGCTGGAGGTTTCTTCCTGTTAAAAGGGAGTTTTTCCTCTCCACCGTCACCAAGTGCTTGCTCACAGGGGATCGCCTGATTGCTGGGGTCTTTCTGCAACTGTGGGGGTTCCCCCTACAGTTGATAGTGCTATGAGATGACTGTTGTTGTGAAATGGCGCTATATAAATAAAGTTGAATTGAATTGAATTGAATTATACCAACACAGCTTATGCACTCATAATTTCATGTTCATTTTTCGATTTTTTTAGCAGAGCCCAGGGCACAATTATAATGTAGCGGATTATGGGTTTATAGGAATTTTAATGTTGGTACAGGTATTAATGTAAATATGAATGTGAGTAGGAATGAAGATTTGTTTTCATGACATTCAGATCCTTGTTAGGGCACCAGTCCAAAAGGACAATTTTATTAACAATTCTTTATTTGTACTAATTATGAATCAGCCTAAAAAAAAACAACCTTGTAAGTTCTTGTCTCTAATGATCAAGAAGATGGACATGAAATCAAACAATAACTCCCATATGTCTTTCAATGATTTAATAAGAAATGTCAGAATAGGTTAACATATTTGGATAACTTTAAAACAGAGAATTCAACATGTATCAAGGGCATCATAGACTGTTACTGAGTTATTTATGAATCAAGCATTTGTGGAACCAAATGAAGCATAATTTGATTTGTCAGTATACTGGGAATTGGAAATCATAAAATAGCATTGGTTAAGAAAAGTGGATGCAACTTTTTGAAGAAAATGATGATTTGTGGAGAGAAAGGAATGGGCAAAGGCAACGAGCTGGATGACACAAGGCTTTATTTTTCTCCAACAACATACAGCAGACACACTTCATAGCTCTGCTGAGCTATTGTGCAATCAGGATATCTGTACATCCAATTCAGTTCAACTCAATTCAATTCAACTTTATTTATATAGTGCCATTTCACAAAAACAGTCATTTCATAGCACTTTCAACTGTAGGGGAAACACCCACAATTGCAGAAAGACCCCAGCAATCAGACGATCCCCTGTGAGCAAGCACTTGGTGATGGTGGAGAGGAAAAACTCCCCTTTAACAGGAAGAAACCTCCAGCAGAACCAGGCTCAGGGAGGGGCAGTCATCTGCTGCGACTGGCTGGGGGGTGAGGGGATAGAGAAGACAAAAAGAACAGACAAGTAGAGAGCAAAAAGCATGATGGGGACTCAATCTATGGGAGAGAACAAACAGATGTTAATGACCAGCAAAAATATTTCATTGAGAGTGAAGAGAGGAGTGAAGCCCAGTGCATTATTGGAGGTCCCCCGGCTGTCTAAACCTATTAGCAGCATAACTAAGGGAGGGTTCAGAGACACATGACCCATCCCTAATTGTAGGCTATATCAAAAAGGAAGGTTTTAACCCTATTCTTAAAAACAGAGATCGAGTCTGACTCCCGAATCCAGATTGGCAGCTGGTTCCACAGAAGAGGAGCTTGATAACTGAAGGCTCTGCCTCCCATTGTACTTTTGGAGATTCTAGGTATTACAAGTAATCCAGCATTTTGGGAACGTAGTGCTCTGTTAGGATAATAGGGTAGTATCAGATCGTTTAAATAAAAAGGGGCCTGATTTTTTAGAGCTTTGTAAATGAGAAGAAGGATTTTAAACTTAATTCTAAACTCTATGGGAAGCCATTGAAGGGAGGCCAGAACTGGAGAGATACGATCTCTCTTTCTAGTACCTGTTAAAACTCTTGCTGCAGCATTTTGGATCAACTGAAGACTTTTTAAAGATGTTTTAGGACAACCTGATAATAAAGAATTACAATAATCTAATCTAGAGCTAACAGTTTCTCAGCATCACTCTGAGACTCCTAATCTTGGCAATATTACGCAAATGATAGAAGGCAGTCTTAGAAACAAATTTAATATGTGAATTGAAAAACAGATCTTGATCAAAAATAACTCCAAGGTTCCTCACAGAACTATTCAGAGAAAGAGTAACTGCATCCAAACTAAGAGTTTGATTTGGAAAGGTATTTCTAAGGTTTTTTGGACCAACAAGAATGACTTCAGTCTTATCTGAATTTAATAGCAGGAAATTACAAGTCATCCAAGCTTTGATTTCCTTAAGACAGGCTTCTAACTTGGCTAACTGATTACTATCATCTGGCTTCACTGACAGGTATAATTGTGTGTCATCTGCATAACAATGAAAATGTATACAATGCTTTCTAATAATGTTGCCTAACGGAAGCATATATAAACTGAAAAGAGTAGGGCCTAGCACAGATCCCCGTGGAACTCCATGACTGAGCTTTGAGTTGGAAGAAAACTCATTACTGACATGAACAAACTGGAACCTATCAGATAAATAAGATCTAACCACTGCAATGAAGTTCCATTAAGTCCAACATAGTGTTCTAATCTATCAAGTAGAATATTGTGATCGATAGTATCAAAAGCTGCACTAAGGTCTAAAGGGACAAGTACAGAAACAAGTCCCTTATCAGATGCAATAAGGAGGACCTTCACTAAGGCTGTTTCAGTACTGTGATGGATTGTAAACCCAGACTGAAACTCTTCAGATAAACCATTTCCCTACAAGGGGTCAAATAATTGCATAGCAACAATTCTTTCTATAGTTAGCTAAAACTCCTGGATCCAGCGTTGGCTTTTTGAGTAAGGGCTTAATTACAGCAGTTTTAAAAGCCTGCAGTACATGGCCTAATGTTAATGAAGAATTGATTATTTGAAGAATAGAGCTACCAATAAATGAGAAGACTTAATCTTCCCATTTAAATAAAAATATAATATATAAGCATCCCAAAGTGATTAAACAAAAAGTTGGTAAAACTCAAATTAAACATGAAGCCTCTAAATTGAATGATTTGGCCTCTGTTCCTCCTCATAATTTAAAAATTAAATGCGGTTTGTTAAATATTAGGTCTCTAACTCCCAAGTCTCTGCTAGTCCATGTTCTGTTACATCCCTCTTTTATACTTTTTTTTCCCATACGCAGAGACTCAGCACTTCCAACCCTCATACATAAAGAGAAATGCAGCACATTAACATACAGATTGCCAGACAATGCACATCATTAACATAACATACACGGGCGCCGCTTCGACACCTTGTTCTCTCCGCAGCTCCCAGTTACTCTTCCTCTCCCCGGGAGGTGTATAGAACTAACTGTTTCGTTTGATACCTCCTGAAGACACTTCCTCCTTCAGTCATAATTCTTCTCTCCACCCTGCATCTGGGGGTGAGGGAAAACCCCAAACAATGTGTATAGTGTCCGCCACACAGCAACCCCCCCCCAAACACCCAGAAGGGGCTCTAATCCCCTGATCCTTTGGGCTCAAGTCGGCATCCATAGCAGCTGCAGCGGGGGGTTGTCAATCCAGTAGAACCATCCTGCTGGTGAAGTGTATCGGGGGGGGGGACACCTTATGCTTCGTGCCAGGTTCCAACACATTGAACAGTCCGTGGACGTGGGCGCACGGGGTCCAGTGGGCATCGTGCTTGACAGAACGAAACCGTCAATCTGCAGGCTTTTTGGGACGAAGGTGTGGGGAAAGCAATGGTGGACCGGCCCTGAGCGTTAAAAGCCTCTGGGCGCGCAAAAATTGTGTGGATGGATCCCTTGCCGCGGGGTTTCCCGGTGGATCTCTCCAGGGATCAGCAGTGGCTGAGAAAAAATATATAAGCTCTGTCAGGGAAACTGCCAAATCTCCTTTAGGTGCGGGCACAGTCCTAAAGGATTCGGGGAAGGCGGTCGACCCAATTCCCTGGGGATGCGCAGCGGCTGAGAAACAAATATAAGCCTTTTGGTGAGGCTGCCTGACCCCTTTAGGTGCGCAGTGCAGGCCTGAAGGATCTGGGGAAGGCAATCGGCCCTATTCCCAGGGGATTTGCAGCGGCTGAGGACAATATATAAGTTCTTGGAACCGGCTTGTTCCTGGTGCGTGGCGTGCGCATCCGGCACAGCGACCACGTTGCAGCATTTTATGTCATCCATAGTTATCCCCGTAATCCCACAGAGTGCGCACGGGGCTTCTGTGCGCTGAAACCCCGCTGTTGGGAGGTGAAGCCAGGGTCTGGGAGCTTGACTGAAACAATGCGGCGGTGCTGATTTTCTCCCTCCAGGCTCTGGGGCGATGCTTGGCTCGCTATCCATGGCGCGTCTTGGGTCCCAGTGTAGTTCGTTCTCCCTGGCCTTTCAGGTCGCCAGTGTGGAGAAAGGAATAGGCGAGCGCTGTCCATGGTACATCAAGTTCACCAGTGTGGAGGAAGGGATAGGCGCTCCATGGCACGTCAAGAGTCACCACTGTGGAGAGAAAGGAATGGGTGAAGGCAACGAGCTGGATGACACAAGGTTGTATTTTTCTCCAACAACATACAGCAAACATGCTTCATAGCTCTGCTGAGCTATTGCACTATCAGGGTATCTGTACATCCCTCTTTTATACTTTTATTCCCATATGCCGAGACTCAGCACTTCCGACCCTCATGCATAAAAAGAAATGCAGCACATTAACATACATACATGGGCACTGCTTCAACACCTTATTCTCTCTGCGGCTCCCGGTTACTCTTCCTCTCCCCAGGAGGTGTAGAGAACTAACTGTCTCATTTGATACCTCCCGGAGACACTTCCTCCTTCCGTCATAATTCTCCTCTCCACCCTGCATTCTGGGTGTAAGGGAATACCCCCAAACTCTGTGTTCAGTGTCCGCTACACATTAACTATTTATAAAAATGGAAAATTTGTATTACTCTGAAAAAAGAATGTAAATTAATCAAAGGACAGCACGCATTTTGAAATTCTGATGGGGGTTTACATGAAATTAAATTTAAAGAACTTATACCAGAAATATTCTGAAGAATTAAGGTTAAATTAAACAACAGACCATCAGCCAAGCAGACTCATTGCATCCCAGTAGGTAGCAGGCAGCCACTGGATTCTGTTTCAACTGGACCAGTGTGGGTTTTTCTTCTTCTTCTATTAGATTTGATTGGCGGTTGGCAACCAGCTTACAGGTGCATTACCGCCACTGACTTGATTATCATCACTCTATATCTTTGTAAAAGGAATTATTCTTTCACACATAAGGAGTTCTGAACAACTCCTTATGTGTGAAAAAATTATCCGTCCTTGGACTGTGTCCTGGACTGGGAGCCTCTAGTCGCTTGTGTCTCTGTGTCACTCATTGCGACTGGCAGACAGGCTCCTTACCACAGTTATGGCCTACTCCCGAGATCACAAAGGCTGTCCTTCAGCAAGCTAGGTGAGGTCTTCTTATGCACTGAAGAAGGATTTAGTTTATTGTGCAAAGTCTGATCAGAAAGTCAGATTGAGACAAAACACATCACAAAACCATTTCTTCCAGTGTTGGTGGTTTAAATGCTTAGAAAAAAATCAAACAAACTCTTCTTGCACGGTGATTATAAAAAGAAAGATTAAAATATGTCATGAATCTGAAACTCAGAGTGATCATATGTCAGTTCATTACCTCAATAAAGATTCAAGACACAGAATACAGTTCTCATCTGAGTATTTACTGCAGGAGTGCATACCTTTAACAGCGTTTCAGCACTAAAGAATTCATAGAGTTCAGACACTTTTATACATCGTTAGTCACACAATCACAAGAGAACATCTGCTGAGTATCATACACAATCATGGCAGGAATATGCAAACATCGGCTTGGAGGGAGAACACCATGACCTTGCAACAGTACATCACATGAAGTCTAAACTCTAAATTAATCATAGTCACAGCATTTCAGAGAAAAACAAGATTAGCTTTCCCTTATTCCCAGACTCTTAATCACATACACAGTTTTTATCTGGTGAGACAGTTTTCACTTCTCCCATACAAAGCACATCTTAATCTTACATATAAAGAACACTCAGTAACTTTTCTTATTATCCAAAAATGAAACAGTGTACAATGAACTTATGTCATAGAAAAAATGATTTTTATGCATGTATAATTTCACAACATAATATGCATAGATGAGTATACAATATACACTTGATTATATAAAATGGATATAAAATGATATGTATATACAATTTTCTGACAATTCCCTCCTGTTTATCATTTTATTACCTTTTATATTTTATTTAGAGATGCCTTTATTCATTAGTGGCATGTAACTTCTCTCGATTTTCTGCATGTCCATCATTTGCATCATATTTCAATTACACAGGAAATCAATCAGAGTCATCACAGTCCTTTCTGTGGTCATAGTCATCATCAGTTTTTGAAAGCGCTGCATATTTTTCCTTTACACTCGAGTTTTAACATAGCAGTTTGCAACAGGAAAGTATGGTGTGTAATAGCTTGTGTAATCATAGATCTCGTGCAAGGAATAACACATATAAAAAGCACACAGAATAAGATTAATATCACAATCAATGGGGTTAACCATTTCAAAAGAATCTGCCACCAAGTTCCACTTTGAAACCAATCCCAGGGACCCCCAACCTTTATCTTCATCTAAAGCATGCTGTAAGTGTAACATATCATTTAAATGGCTAATAATGTGAGAAATATTCTGATATTGATTCGGGATATAGGTGCAGCACTCTTGGCCAATAATATGACTTACTCCACCTTGTGCAGCTAATGTTAAGTCTAAAGCCATTCTATTTTGCAATGTCATCATTCTTGATAGTTTTTGTTCTTCATTTAAAGCTGTGAAACCTTGCTCCATCAACACAGTTAGATTTTCCATTGTCCATGCTAATGTATTTATGTGGTGTATAGCCAGAGCACTGCCATACATTGGAAAAAGAGTACCCATAACACCTTTAAAATCACTAATTCTCTGTTTTCCAGATAGTTTACCTACTAATTGTTGCATGTCTATTTCTGTACTTCTTCTTGTTCTGGTGTGTATTTCAGTTTGTTCAGGATGATAATAATGAGAATAAGATGTTTTCAAGTGATGTGCAAGATTTGGTTTTATGCTAATGTGTGGAAACAAGATAGCCATGTAATATCTGCCACACCACCCTGGAGGAAGCAATAAGTAAACATTAGACCCACAAACCCAAATATGGTCCTCCAGACATCCATATCCATCATCATTTGGCCAAAGAACAGTAGGATTAGTGCTACAGTTAATAAGACAAGATAAGCCTTTATTAGTCCCACAATGGGGAAATTCCAGAAAAACCCAAGTTGAAATTGTTTTTACTACAACTTTTGTGAAAACAAATTGGTGAAGTAAACAGTGTTGGATTTACTTTCGTCAAAGGCTTTTTAACTGCAAGCAAATTCCAATTCCAGTAGTATTGAATATTCTTATCTTAGACCCACTGTAATCAGTAACAGTGACATTCAATCTGTTAAGATATCCTTCTGACAGATTTCCCACCAACCAATGTCCAACATTATTGCTTAAATTAAGCAGACTGAGACGAGAGTTCATAGCTATTGTCACTCCGGCTGTTTCTCCTTCACTTAGCGGAACAGGAATCATGGGTATTGCAGTCTTGTGTGAATGGGGTAGCAATGAACACACATAGCAAGAAGTATTGATTCCCAGTCCTCTCACCAAAACCACCATTGTTTGGTACCACAGGTTATGCGTATAATCCATGTATTGTTCATTGTCTGTACTTTGTGGGCTCCTTGTCCTTGAATCAAAAAGGGTCCACCACCCCACTGTCATGAAAAGTGCGGAACACAGATTCATTGGTGATTTTGGTGCCATGCTTCCACCTGAGAGAGTACCCATCCGGGCCTCTATAGCCTGTTTTCCACTAGCACGGCACACCTCGGTACGGCTCGATTCACTTCAGTACAGCTCGGCATGGTTCTGTCTCCATTAGCACGGTGTTGTGCTTTTTATGTGTGGATGGCGGTGTAGTATGCGGTGTAGCGAGGCGGCGCCAGACTCCCAGCGAGGCGGGCCCACACTCCCGTGACGTTACTCATGCGACTGAGTCTTTATTTACACCAGAAAAAAATGGAGGATTCAATGATTATTGCCTTGCTCGCTCTGTGCTGTTATCTCACAATTAAATCCAGAAATATTAACCATAGAAGACACCAGAGGCGACGACGTGAACTGCTAAAAAAAGCGTTTGAACATTTCAGGAGACTCGCGGTTCACTGGGAGGAATATGAAGCTGGAATGCCGAGTTTACTTAACCTGCAGAGGAGGCTGCTGATAACAGTAAGCTCATTTTATAGTCATATTATACTTTTTTAAAGCATTTTGATGCTGACAGTTATCAGTATTACATGAATGATTATGCTGTGTGTGTGTTTCAGTTAATTAAACGGCATAGGAGGGACGAAATGTTGGTAAGCTCATTTTATAGTCATTGTATTATATTTTACAGCATTTTCATGTTGACAGATTATCGTTATTACACTATATGCTGTGTGTGTGTTTTTCAGTTGGATTTTTTGGTGAAAAATACTCGCTCCAGACCGCGTGTCTGGACAGAAAATCGTAGCTCGCATTGGTGGGAGGATGTTGTTCCCAGCTTCTCCACCCAGCAGTGGCTGCAGAATTTCAGGATGTCCGAGGACACTTTTACCTACCTGTGTCAGAAATTGCATCCATGTATGGAGCTGCATGATACGACGTTCCGCTTATGTGTGCCGCTGAGGAAAAGAGTGGCCATCGCACTGTGGAAGCATGCTACCGGTTCAGAGTACCGCACTATTGGACATCTTTTTGGGGTCAGCATCACAACAGTGTGCAGGTGTGTGCAGGACTTTTGTGCAGCAGCAGAGTCATTGCTTGTTCCAGAACTGCTTCATCTTCCCGATGAAGGGAGATTCATGTAAATGTCGGCCTATATCGAGAATCGGTGGGGGCTACCATTATGCGTTGGTGCCATTGATGGGTCCCACATACCCATCATAGCACCAGAAGAATGTCACACTGACTACTTCAATCGTAAAGGCTGGCACTCCATAATCCTTCAAAGTGTGGTTGATGGAAAGGGTTTGTTCTGGAATGTGTTTGCTGGGCTTCCAGGGAGCATGCATGATGCTAGGGTCCTGAGACTGTCCAGACTGTGGGAGTTAGCTAGTCGGGGAAACCTCTTCCCACCTATCAGGAACATCGGTGCGTTATGTACAGGATACTACATCCTAGGGGACTCAGCTTATCCACTCCAAAATTGACTGTTGAAACCATTCCATGACACCGGACGACTGACTGAAGAACAGCACACGTTCAACCAGACCATCAGTCGTGTACGGGTGAATGTTGAGAATGCTTTTGGTAGGCTTAAGGGAAGGTGGCCCTGCCTTTTAAAAAGGAATGACTGTGACATCGAACTTGTGAAATCCATGGTGGTGACTTGTTGTGCACTGCATAATCTGTGTGAAACTCATGGGGAGGCCTTTGATACTGCATTGGATGCAGTAGATGATGAAGTGTTGGTGTCAGCTGCAGAGGTAGCTGAGGACCGTGGTGGGGGTGTCAGAGATGCTTTGATGCAGTACTTGTGTACAAATAATTAATAAGAATTTTATCAGTATTCATGTGTGTACATATTTGTAACGTCTGTGTTTAATGATTAAACTGTTGTTCACTTTTCATTTGTCTCTTTTGATTTGCTGGAACTGAAAATTGAAATAGTAATTATGTTTAGAAAAACGTTATATTTAAATTTAAGCATATCATACAAAAAATAAGTCAAAATAGATGTAATAAGCACACATTATATTGATAAGTGTTATTTCAAGTGCCTTCACTATAAATAGCCCCACTGGCTGCCTGTGGTTATTTTTATCCCGGCTGAGGCTAAATAAGTGTACATATTTCTAAAAAGTACACATTATTCCAAATATGTTGTATTTCACTTTAATAAAATCAAACTTATACTTACCAAAAAATGTTAATATTCTTAAAAATAACCCACATGCAAAAGTTAGCACCACAAGCAGTGTGTCATAAAGGTTTTGGGTAACATCAACACAATTGTGTATTCCTTGACAATCTGTCTGCAGTGATAAATGTTTAACAGTTAAGGGACAAATGCTTCCCAAAAAAAAAAGGCACTTTTGTTTTGAATTAACTGACAAATGACCTTTAAATAATGAGCTGAAACTTTTTTTATTAGTATTAAATAATGATACAGTGGCACACTGGATCATTACCAAATTGTATTAATTTTTACATCCTAGTGCATTTAGGATGTACCGAATAAAAAAAAATTTCATGTTATTAACATTCAGATCAACGTTTGGGATTAGTTTTTTTTTTCTTTTTATATGATGCTATACTCCTTTTCAAATATTCTAAATGTATGAAATTTGACTAACAATCAATGGACATATAATAATTTTTTTAAATACTTTGACTTGTAAGCTTGATCGGTCTGTCCTGCTGCAATTTAAACTCCAAATGTGCAACTTCTTATAAGTTGACATAAAAAATGTAACCAAAGTTTAAAAATGTATCATTTGTTTCTATTTTTTGAAGAGATTTAAATAAAAACAATATCAACCTTACAAAAAATTTGTTCTTTGTTATAGATAATAATTAAATTACCTTTACAATGGGTGACCTCTGACCTGATCTGCTCTGATCTGCATCATTTTCATCAGACTAGGCAATAGAATTGCTATGTAATTATACAGTTTTATAATTCATTGTTATAACAGACAAAACACACTTATGAAACAAATTTTTTTTATTATAAATCAAATATTCCAAAAAAAAAAACAGCAACAGAACATAATCGACATTTTATTCCCGCCGATCACTCATTGCCTTTACCAGATTGCCAAAATGTGTCAGGAAGGTTCTGTTAAATATTTGGGTCTCTGTCAGCTCCTCCCTATGTGCTTCCCTCATTTGTTCAGAAAACTGCTGGTGGTGTCTGTCAAGTTGGTTGAGGCGTTTTTGCTGCATAATCTTCTGCCTGTCAGTGTATCTCTCCAGTATCTCATCCATTCTCTCCATCAGACGTCTGTCATGTTCATGGGACTCTTCCATTATTGAGGCGATGTCCGACAGTGTATTTCTTTTTCTTCGTTTCCCTAGATGAAAGACAGAAAGTCAGGGTGGTTACATGCTGTATCTAAATATACAAAACATATACTATTGAATTACACTGGTGAATCCATCTGGTGGGATGTGACTATATGCTTCTTTGCTGTAATTAAGCTCAAATGTTAGGTTTCTCCACTTCAAAGGAGTTGATTGTTCACAGGGTGCTGTGATAGGGAACGTCCCCCCATGCAATCCTCAAAGGATTAAGTTGAAAAAAATGGATGGATGGCTCTAACATTTTTCTTTTTTATTGTTGACTCCGAAATAGTAATGTGTTAATAAAAAATGCTTAAGTTACGTGAAGGTTTGTAATGAGGCATATTCATAAGTTAGTTCATGTGCTGTTGTGAAGCACATGTGACTCACATGTTGCAGGCTGCAATTCAGCCGAGAGAGACTTTGAGCTAGCCATGCGTAATTACATCACACCTCTACTGGATGAGGTGTTTGCACCCCCTGTGAACTCAGAATAAAGGAGAAGATTAGCAGCCCTGACCTTTTGGGGGTCAGAGAGGAGAACAAAGGACTCTGTGTGTCTTACAGATGAAAGCATGTAAATTAGTATTGACTTTTGTGTGATTTATTGATTGAGACCATTGTATTACTGTGTGTGACCAGTCTTTCGCGTGGGAGGGGGGAGTGATGTGGAGCCCATAATTACAGCTGAATTCAGAGGAGACAGACTTTGAGCTAGCCAGGTGTATTTACATCACACATCAAAAGGATGAGGTGTCTGCACCCCCTGTGGACTCCCAAGAAAGGAGATTACCCACACAGAACTTTTTAGGGGTTAGAGAGGAGACCAGAAGGACTCTGTTTATTCTATTACAGATGAAAGGATGTATTGACTTTTGTGTGAAGTATTGTTTGAGATGAGAATTAAAAAAGATAATGTTAAATCATGCGTTCTCCTGAATTCTTGACTCCTACACTGTTTCTTTTTTTAGATATGATGACCTACAAAAAGTATTTAAAAAAACACACAACCACAACTGTGTTGTTTAACACCGACAACAGACCACCACAGATTTTTTTGACACAGAGATAAATTAAAATGCAGCTATCTGAAATTACCTTAGTCATAAAAAAGGGGGCTATAAGGGACGTATTATTTAATACAGATAAAAAACAGGGCTATAAGGGACGGCGGGGTAATAAGGGACACTTTTTTTTCGAATTTTCATTAAATACAACGGAGACAAATTTCTTAAAAATAAGATCTATCTACAGGAAAGACAATACAACTCAGCGTCCTGCTCAAAATAAAAAAAGGAGAATTACATTTAAAACATTTAACAGAAAAGTGTCCCTTATTAAACAGCCGTCCCTTATAGCCCCTTTTTACGGTATAATCTCATATTTTATGTGACTTACCAACACTTGTTGGACGAGACCTAACGGATACAGACGGAGCTGATGATGGAGAAGGTGATGGAGCTCGTGATGGAGCTTGGGACGGACCTTCGGCTGGACCTTGTGATCTGCCCGCTACCGGTGTCGGCGCGACAGATTCACCTCCGTCAGACGCTGGAGAGTCCGTGCGTGCTGGCGCGGCGGACGAGTGGGCTGATTCTACAAGTGAAATGCACACAATAAAATACAGCACTAAAGTTAAAGATATACAGAAAAGACAATAGTTTTTAAAACGATTATACAAGTTTATTTCAGCGTATTTTTCACATGTATACTTAAAAGAAAAGCGTTAGACCACAGTCTGCTGCGATATAGCAGAGCGATCATCCACATGCACAAATGAACAGCTTTTTTATTCCATAAATAAACTGAGCGTCTTCCAGAATATATTTCCGACCCCCCCCCCCCCAAAAAAAATAAAAAAATCTCACCTTTAAAGGGCTCCGATGTTGTGGCTGTGTCTCGAGCCATGGCTCGGCCAATGCTTGCATGCCGATGGCCGTATATTGCGTCCATCTGCTCAAACCATTTCCAGCTTCTCCGGTCCGCACCGCTTCTGCTGTTGTGGTCCTTTAACACACGGTAATCACACTTCATTTTTTTTAATTTTTTCCCTATACTGTTTGGCAGTCCGTGTGTGCACCTGTGCTGCCAAGTGCTCTGAAACCTCCCGGTATATTTTCTCATTCCTGGTAGCTCCATCTAACTCGCGCTGGATGCGATCATCAGACAATGCAGTTAGCAGACACTGAACCTCCTCATTGCTCCATGGAACGCCCTTATTACGCGAAGCCATGATAAGAAATAAAAAAATGAAAATATCACAGCAATACAGTGAAAATCAACCACCCACTGTAGTTGAGCACTGAGTAATGGCGTTCGTGAAGATTCGGCAGAGGAGGTCGCTTTTCGTGACGTTACGACCTGACCAATCAGCTGCGGTTACGAACTAACCAATCAGCTGCGGTTACGAACTAACCAATCAGCGCCGGTTAAGACCTGACCAATCAGCGGCGACCAGTCTGTTAACGTCACAACACGGCATAGCTCAGCACTGCTGTACCCTGCCCTGGAGCGGGGCTGAGAATCGCGGCTGTTAAACCATGTTGGGGCTAGTCGAAAAGCGTACAAAGCGTGCTGAGCCGTCCCGTGCCGCGCCAAAGCGCGCTAGTGGAAAAGGCCTATATCTTCACCAGGTTTGAGACGATCTCGCTAAACCGAGGGGGCACCCTAGGGCCCCACGCACCGGAAGTGCGTATCCCCTTTGTAGTTAGACTTTACTCAGGGAAGCAAGTTAGTTCACTTACAGGCACCCGTAGTCTTTTGACGTGTGAAAGGTGAATCCAAGATGGTCGTTCAGTAATACATACTGCAATGGGGGTGGTTAATAGCATCTGGTGTGGTCCAAGCCACCTTACTGAGTCCCAGTGTTGACGGTGGTGGTTCTTCATGAAGACATAGTCTCCAGGTTGCAACGGGTTATCCGCTTCTTCCTGTGGAGCAGAGAGAGTTCTGACAGAATCAGTGTATTCTTTGGTGTTTAAGCACTCTCTGAGATGTTCACCAAGAGTTGTGTATTTGTTAGGCGTGGTTAGTGGTGAGAGGTTGGGCAAAACATAAGGACGGTGAAAAGCACATTCAAACGGTGACAATCCTGTCTTTGTGTCTGGTATAGAGTTAATCATTAGTTTGATTGTACCTGACTGGGCCGGCTCCAGGGATCTTGCCTTGTGTTCCATAATACGTCTTGGGTCACCAGTGTGGAGTGTGTAAATGAAGAGGCAGATTCATTTCAGACGATTTATTACACACTCACATCTCTCAAGCAGTCAAACAGACTGAACATTTCAGCAGGCACTCTCCTCTTAAGTTTCATGGCATTTCTCCACACACAACATGACATTTGCATCACACTGCATTCAACCCCCTACGTCCTTGACTCCTTCCTGCTATCTCACCAGGAATTTCCTGAGTATTGTTCTCCCATGTTTATCCACTGTCTCTTGTCTGAGATGCTAAATAATCTGGCTCCCCCAAGGTGCTAAAGGTTCTTCTTTATCAGGCTTCAACAGAGATTCTTTACTGTTTTGATTTTCATAATTTGTTGCACATTGGAGCTCCGAGTTCGGCTTTTTATTTTTACCCTTGTTTTTATTTTAGTTGTAAGTTTTACCGTCGATGCCAAGACTGCGCATTCATCCACATCCAGTGTGGGTTTGAAAGAATAATCTTTTTCCCATTTGTTTAAATACTTTTCAGGATCCTTTGTCTGATCTTTTTCTTCTAACCGGTCATTGTAATTTTTTACTGTTCGACGCGCTGTCTGTTCTTTTTCTGCTGTTTGGTTTTTTGTTTATTTTCTTTCTTTCCCACACAGTTACCCATTTTTTTAACCCTTGATAATTCCACAGGAATTAAAATGTTTTACCAGGAAAAGTGTGTTATTTTCACTTCAACACAATTTCAACACGCTACCATTACGTGCTTTAGACGATCTGATATATTTCTTTGGTCCCAGACCGGGTGTCACAACCCAAATAAACCTTTTTATCTTGTTACCAGGAAAAGCATGGACACCGCCACGCTACCATTACATCATAAACGACCTGGCAACTTACTTGTGGTCCAGGACCACTACTGTTACACTCTTTCAGACTTAGGAGCGGCACTCACTTATTGATTTAAAAAAGATTCTTGTGGCTCTTTGTTACCTTACTCACTCGGGATAAATTAGGAGATTCTTGTAGCTTTGTTACGTTACTCACTCGGGATGGATTAGGAGATTCTTGTAGCGTATTAAGAGTGTATCGCCATCTCTTATTTGCTTTACGGTCCGCGACCGGGATATAGGACGACCACTATATCCTTTCCTTAATACTGCGCGCTTCGTTTTACGGTCCGCGACCGGGTTGTACAACCTAAACCAAACTATTAAACTCGCTTAGTATTATACTCTTTTCTCTTTTACGAGCAACACTCACTTGTTGGTCTTAAAAAGATTCTTGTGGCTCCTTATTACGTTAGTCACTTGTGGTTGGATTATGAGAGTCTTGTAACGTACTGAGAATATATCCTTTTTCTTTTTATTGCATTACTCACTCGGGGATGGACTAGGAGGGTCTTGTAATGTATTTGAGAATATATCCTGTTTTACATTACTCACTCGGGCTGGACTAGGAGAATCTTGTAACGTATTTGAGAGTATATACTAACTTTTATTCACTTGCAGTCCCAGACCGGGATATAGGAAACTCACTATATCCTTTTCTCTTAATAATAAAAAGACATCACTTACTTTCTTTCCTTTTTATCGAGGATGGGCTTCACTAGGACACCCAGAGGCTTGCAGTCCCCGAAGTTGTCCTCAAAGGGGTTTTTTTTCCAATGCTGACTGTATGCAGTCAGACCGCGCGCGGATTTCTCAACCCGGAGAATGCATCACCTCCAGCATTTCCTAGATGTTGTCCATCCGGGTGACCAGCACCATGTATGTCATGAATCTGAAACTCAGAGTGATCGTATGTCAGTTCGTTACCTCAATAAAGATTCAAGACACAGAATATAGTTCTTATATGGGTATTTACTGCAGGAGTGCATACTTTTAACAGCGTTTCAGCACTAAAGAATTCATAGAGTTCAGACAGTTTTATACATCGTGTAGCATCATCTCACTTTGGCTCAGCAATAATTATTCTTCTGCTTATAGACATTTTGTTTCACACAGGAGTAAGACAGTCAAGAACTGATTTTCTTCCCCAGGCCACAGCTGAAATCCCATTCCTTTGCTAAAACCAGTCTAAAAGAATTCAACCTATTTCCTCCTGCATCCCTTTATTGCCCCCATAAACATGGAACAGACATGGAGCCCTCATGGCCTACACAGATCCACAACTCAGTTAATTTCCTTAAACTCTGAGACATGCCGGATTTAACCAGTGAACTTTAAAGTACATTATTACAAACTCAATTCTAAATCTTCCCTTCTTTTCAGGACCATGAAAAGCAAATGGATTCTGATGGTTTTTAATGTGGAAAATCAATAATATGTGTGAAATGCATTAATCTGTGATTTTATATATATGCATGTTAAAAATGTTTAAATGAATGTTTATTCCTGCATGTTGATTTAGAAGCACTGCTTATAAGTTACATTAATCAATAAGGTTAGCTAGTTAGTGTGTAAAAGCATATTCCAGTGTATTAAAATTGTGTGTATCCCTGGGGACCGATATCAAATGTCACCCAGCGTTCACTGAGCTCCAGCTTCTCCATCCTATTGGTCCCTCACAGACAAAGCCTGTCATTTGGACTAAAGTTTGTCAAGCCTGCCCACGAAGAAGGCTTATTGGCTGAGGTTGCTGTCAACCCGGAAGCCCGCGAAAGCTCAACAGAACTTATAAAAGGAGAAAGACCCCTTTGCTACCTCCTCTTTTTTGTCTCTTTTAACGTCGCTCTTTGGACGCTCTTTTTGGCTCTTTCGCCTCCGTTTGTCGCTCTCTTTTGTCTCTCTTCTTTGTCCATTGTCTACACACAGCAAGAAAGAACTTTGGGAAGAACAAAGGACTGCCCGAACAAAGACTTCTCCCAAGTGTTACTTTTCCAAACAGAGCAGATAACTCATAATTTGTTTATGTAACTTTGTATTTTAATGCTTTTTCTTTTTCTCTTAAATGCCTAGGAATTCCTATTTCTTTGAGCTCAATTCTTAATCGGAGTTAAACTCCAATTTTTATTTATCTTTTTCTTTGTTAAACTTTCTGTAAACCCACCATTTGTTTTAATTTTAATGTAAGTTTTAATCTTGACTTTATTTTTATAACATTTTTCTTAACCAATCACACACCAGAAGCTATTATCTTATCTAAAGTCCGAAAATCTTTTTCTAATTTAAGATCTGATTAGATCTAATTATTCTTGAAGACCTCTGGAGCTGCTTGTCTACGAAGGAGAAAACGCGCACCTCTTCACTACACGCTGAAGAAATGTCGGCACCATCTGGCTCCGATCCAAGTTACAATTGTGGGTCATACAGCCAAAATCCAGCCACTTCGACCGCTTGACTTTAAAGGTCGACCTGTGGACCCTGAAATATCTGCAGGTAGATATTTCCCCTAACATCCACGAAATCTTGGGCTGAGGACGACACCAAACGAGAAATCACGTGAGCTGCAAACTTTAATTCATCTACTGAATTAAACGTCTGAGGTTCGGTAATAATTTGTATATCTAATCAGATGCAAATTAAGAAGCCCTTAACATAACCCTTCTTTTCATTAAAATTCCGTTTTTATTTTCTTAAGATTAATCCAGGACTTTCCATATAATTAGTAAACTTTCTCCATAAATTTGCATTGTTTCCATAATCTGTCAACTCAAACTGATAGAAATTCATTTCTCAGTTAACCCTGGTTCCAAAAATATTGACATTGTTAATCTATCATTTACAAGATTGATTTTATGGTTAATGAAATTACTGCAATATCTGTTAATCATTTCATTTAATAAATATGTGAAAATGAGAGAAGTTGTTGAGAATTTATTTCATTCTGAGTCTGTTTCAAGCCCAGGTATCGAATTCACGGAAAATTTTTGAGACTGATTATTAATTAATTTATTGAGTGATTAAACAGGTATAAAGTGAAAATTAAAATTGCTTCTTAAAGATAGAAGCTGGTGCCCCTACGAGTGTTATTAACTTTTCTGGTGTATATGAAATGAAATTTGATCTCAGATTCCCATACATCAATATAAATTAAATAATTTATACCTGATCATATTTATTAATTTCATATTTTCCTACATATTTATGGTGCGTCCGCATGAGAGCCTGGTTGAACTTGACTCACTCAGAATGAAAGAAATTAATTCACAAGCTGTGTGTGATTTTGGTCGACTTATAACTTACAAAGGTGGTTCATTTGTCTGCAGCCAGTCTATTGTCATTGTCCCTGTGTCACGAGGGGGAGGGGGTGAATTTGCCTACACCCTGATTACTGCTGTGTGTGTGTCTGCTGACAAAGAGAAGTGGGGGTTGAAGAGAATGTTCCACCCCACCCTGTTCAGTTACTTGTTGTTTAATGCATGCTTAAGAAGCGTGATTACACGCTGAATAATTAAAATAGGCCTGGGAACAAAATAGCAAAGAAATCCTATTTGTTTTCCCCGTTATTTCAAAGTCCCGCAGGCGAAGCAAACCCTTGGGGGATTTAATTGAATTAACCATTGTATAAACTTGTTGAATAAAGTTTAGGGAGACCGAAGTTTTCCTGCCTTTGGAAAGCAAGGTGTGGTTTTATTGACTGAAGCTCGCGCTGCATCCACGTGTCACTTGTGCACACTCACAGTCGCATGCGCGACCGTCAAGCTGTGCACGAAAACTGTGCATGTGTAGATCGGCCAAGCGACGTCATCTTAAGTCTAGGCAAAGCAAGTTCCCTGTAGCCACCATTTTGAGTAGAAATCCTTGACTCCCTGAGTGACGTCATTGGGTTTTCTCTTCCAGAAGTGCAGACGAAAACTGCATCCATCTTGTGGTGAAACATAGGGACTGCAATTTTTATTTAAACTTCTAATCTTTAAAGACGATTTATAACCAAATTAAGTCTTCAAAGTAACTTCAAAGCAATTCATATTATTCTGAATAAACTAAATTTAACACTAATCCAAACTTTTATGCCAAGAACAAAAGGGAAAAGGACCTGTTGGCTTCTGAAAGTTTTTCTCAGTGGTGAGACCCCACTCACTGCATAGATACCTATAGCAGGAACATACATAGACACTCCTATTGTATTTAATCATTTATTTAACCACATATTATAATCTTTTAAGCTAAAAGCAAACATATTTATACACTTTTAAGCAAAAAGTTGCAAACCTTGAAGCTATATGTATGCTTATTTTGCTGTTTTTAAATGTGATATGGTGTGATTCCCTCCCCACAGAAACCCAGTTTTAGCTTAAGGATTCTAATGCTGATGTTTACTCAAGAGTAACATTAAAGTGTGGGGCACATATGTTGGTTTCATATGCTCAACAAATATATTACTGTATGTTTATTGTGTGCTTCACGTCTCAGGGGAACAAAGGGACTGAGCCTCCTTGAGGTAACAGGAGAGTGTGAGATTTGGCCTTTTGTTTCAAGGAGATGGCCTTGAGAGATTTCTTGACCACCGGAGACTAGGGGGTGGATGGTGTTAAGATCGGGGGAGGTTACATTGTGACTGGGATTAAGTCCCATGTGACTGTATGTTTGATTAAACACCATGTGACTGTAGGTTTGATGTCCTGGGTATAAAAGGACAGATGTGAGAAGATTCATCCTCTTTTTCTGCTTTGGAATGTTTGAGTATGTGATTGTGAATAAAGCTGAACCTGAGGAATAAACTCAGTCTCGTTCTTCAACACATCTCCACAAAAGTAGGATTAAACCTGTGCATTTTGACAAATTTACAGACTTACTGAATATTTATAATTTTTCCTCTTTCTCAAATTTGGGAAACCACACCAAGCAATTAACGCTTAAGAGAAGTGTTATTTAAACTCATTGTGTCATTTCTGGGTTCATGTTCTCTCTACAGGAAAAGAAAAACATTTAACCAACTTGCATAATTTTCAAATTTTTCCCAGGATTTAAAAGAAATGTCAAAAAGGTGCACACATTGATTATTCTGTAAATAAGAAATTTATACATGACAATCAAAACAGATCACTATTGGCTTCAATCCTAAGAAATCCTTGGATACCAAATATTCAAACAATTCACTTGTTTCTAATTTGTAAATATTTTAAACATTTAATGCTTCAAATGAAAATAGGCTTTAACAAATAAAACCAAAGGAAAGCCTTTGTCATGATGGCCGCTAGGCCGTCATCAGCATCATCAACATCAGCTGCGCTCACTTCAGCAGGTGGCAATCAGCGGGCCATAAAAGCCCAACGCGCGGACGCCTCAGCACGGAGTCGTCTGTCACTCTCACTGAGCAACGTGCCAAGATCTCGACCTCTCGTGAAGAAATCTACGCTTTGCCAAACCAGGCCACGTAAGCCATCTCTTCACAATTCCTCTGCTAGCCTTTTCCCCTGTGCACAGGTGGACCTCCCTGGCGGCGGACCACCCTCCTCTGCTGACGAGGCATCGTCTCCCGCTTCACGGAGCTCCTCCTCACCTCCACAGCACCGGACACAACGAGCACGACGTCGCACGGACACCAGGAGTCAGTCAGCCTCTCATTGTGGCACCTGCAAGGTTGCCAGGTTACCACAAGACGGGCTCAGCTCCAGTGGCCAGACGAGCATTCACACATTCACTCACACTTCACTCATTAACTCACAATAAAGATAATTGTCTGTATCTCTCGTGTCAGCGTCTGTCTCTTGGGTCGTAAATCATGTCAGTACGACTCCGTCACGATGACCCATCAGACAGCGCGCTGTCACGCCGCTTTAACACACTCAGCGCACGAGTAGACATGATTTCCCTCCAGCAGACAGTAATCTTAAACCAACTAACTCAGATTAACAGCCGGCTGGATTGCCTGGAAGGTCACCAGGCATTCTCCCCGGCTAGCGGGGCGCCTTCTGCACCCGCAGCTGCGGCTACTAGCCAAACCAGCCCATCTTCCACACATCGCCTAACTCCTGTACCAACCCCCGCACGCTTTACTGGTAAACTGGGGGAGGCGCGGGGGTTTTTGCTGCAGTGTGAGTCAGTTTTTCTCCATGTCCCGGGGGACTTTGCCACTGATATGAATAAGATTGGGTACATCATCAACCTGCTGGGAGACAGGGCTCTTGATTGGGCTTATACCATCATGGCCAAACCAAATTATTCATTGTTAACTTACCAGCAGTTCGTGGCAGAGTTCATGGAAGTGTTCGATCATGTTGACCGGGGCGCGGTGTTAACTGAATGGCTGCTTGGACTTCGGCAGGGCAGTAGATCTGCCGCCGATTATTCCCTGGACTTCCGGGTATTAGCCGGTCAGGTTGGGTGGGGGGAGCCAGCACTCTGTGGAATTTTCCTCCGCAGCCTTAACTCAGAGTTAAAAGACGAGTTAGCGGCAAAGGAGAAACCAGACAGACTTGGGGAATTAATCTCCCTCACCATCAGCCTAGATAGCAGACTGAGGGAGTGAGCTGCAGAACGGCGAACAGCTATCCATGCGAATAAGTCTCGCCCTCGCTCCGCTAGGTCCCCCCTCCTTGCTCTGCCCACATATGAAGAACTTCCGGAGCAGGAGGATATGGTTGTGGGGCAATCGGGTCTTACAGCGGCTGAGAGACAGCGCCGCAGGGAGCAGGGGTTATGCTTCTACTGTGGGAATAGGGCACATGGAGTAGTGGATTGCCCGTTAAAAGGGGAGGTCCGCGGATCACGGTAGGGGGATTCGCGTACAAAAATCAGACAAAGCCCCTCACTAGTTGCCACATTCCCATTAGGCTCATTCATAAACACAAAGAACACACCACACTTGCCTTAGTTGACTCTGGGGCTGAGCAAAACTTTATCTCCAGAGACCTGGCAACCCTGATGGGCCTCAGCTGTCAACCTTTACGCCCCCCCCCCATCCATCTGGTCACCCTGTCAAAAGCATCTCTGACGTCAGTTTCCCACCAGACGGCACCTGTGTTAACAATAGTTTCTGGTAACCACAGGGAGGAAATACGGTTCCTGGTCTTGCCCTTCTCCTCTTCACCCGTCATCTTGGGGTATCCTTGGCTCCGGCTGCATAACCCCACGTTCGACTGGCAAGTTGGGAGAATAACGGCTTGGAGCTCATTCTGTCTGAACGCCTGTCTTCAGTCCGCTGCATGCGCTCCCTCAGTGCCGATGATGCCTCCCTCAACATCCCCTCCGGACCTGTCGAAGGTGCCTGACGTCTACCATGATCTGGGCCAGGTGTTTAGTAAGTCATGGGCGTTGTCCCTTCCCCCCCATCACCCGTACGACTGCGCGATCAACCTCAAGGCTGGGGCCCCTCTCCCTGCTAGCCGCCTGTACAGCCTATCAGCTCCGGAACACGAGGCCATGGATACGTACATCAAGGAGTCTCTGGCCTCCGGTATCATCCGTCCATCCTCCTCGGCCGTCGGGGCAGGGTTTTTCTTTGTTGGGAAGAAGGACGGGTCGCTGCGCCCCTGCATCGATTTCCGGGGTCTCAACGACATTACTATTCAGGACAAATACACTCTCCCCTTGATGAACACTGCCTTCGATTCCCTCCAGGGGGCGTCTTGGTTTACTAAACTAGATCTACGGAACGCCTATCACCTGGTGCGCATTCGGGAAGGTGATGAATGGAAGACTGCTTTCCAGACCCCAAGCGGCCACTTTGAATATCTGGTGATGCCGTTTGGGTTAACCAACGCTCCGGCAGTGTTCCAGCGCTTAATAAATGACGTTCTCCGGGACTTTCTGAATTCCTTCGTCTTTCTTTATCTTGATGATATCCTCATCTTCTCGCGCACACTGGAGGAGCATCAGGTGCATGTACAACGGGTCCTACAGCGCCTCCTGGAGAATCAGTTGTTCGTCAAGGCGGAGAAGTGTGAGTTCCACACGGATCGCACCTCTTTTCTGGGGTTTATAATCGCCCGTAACCAGGTGCTTCCCGACCCGGACACGGTCAAGGCGGTGGTGGACTGGCCTACGCCCACATCCAGGAAACAGCTGCAGGGTTTTTTGGGGTTCGCCAATTTTTACCGGCGCTTCGTGCCAAATTTTGGGAACATCGCCAGACCCCTGACTGCACTCACATCCCCGAAGGTCCCTTTCCATTGGAGTGAGGAGGCTGTCGCGGCATTTGACAGGCTGAAGGGAGAGTTTGCTTTGGCCCGTGTATTGACCCAGGTGGACCCGGAGCTCCAATGCTTGGTGGAGGTGGACGCATCGGATTTGGGGGTGGGGGCGGTACTCTCTCAGCGCTCCCCGACGGACGGGAAGATCCGCCCCTGCGCTTACTTCTCTCATCGTTTGACACCTGCTGAGAGGAATTACAGCATCGGCGACAGGGAGCTATTGGCTGTCAAACTTGCGCTGGAGGAGTGGAGACACTGGCTGGAGGGGGCCGCCCAGCCGTTTGTCGTCTGGACTGATCACTGCAATCTTGAATACCTTAGGACTGCCAAGCGGTTGAATGCACGTCAGGCCCGCTGGTCACTCTTCTTCGGTCGTTTTAATTTTACGATCACCTACCGGCCAGGAAGTAAGAATGGTAAGCCTGACGCCCTTTCCAGGCAGTTTGACGCGCCCTCCGCTGACGACTGGGAGGAGTCTATTCTGCCACCTGCGTGTGTGGTAGGTGCGTTGACCTGGGGCATCTGCGATAAGGTTAGAAGAGCACAGAAGGTGGAGCCTGATCCGGGCGGGGGACCCCCGGGTCGCTTGTTCGTTCCTTGTCCTGTTAGGAGCCAAGTAATAGAGTGGGGTCACGCGTCCAAGCTGGCGTGCCATCCGGGTGTGAGTCGGACCGTTGACCTCCTCCAGAGAACATTTTGGTGGCCAGGACTGCGGAGGGACATTAACAACTATGTCCGGGCCTGCGCTCAGTGCGCCACGGGGAAGACATCATCATCGGCCCCGGCGGGTCTGCTACACCCTTTGCCCGTCCCCTCCCGCCCCTGGTCCCATGTAGCCATGGACTTTGTGACCGGTTTGCCCCCCTCCGGCCACTTCACGACTGTTTTAACCATCGTGGACCGCTTTTCTAAAGCTGCCCATTTTGTGCCCCTCCGGGGGTTGCCTTCAGCGCGGGAGACGGTGGACCTCCTCGTTCTCCATGTGGTTTGTCCTCACGGAATCCCCGCTGATATTGTTTCGGATCGAGGGCCACAGTTCGTCTCGCAGGTTTGGAAGGCGTTCTGTACGGTGCTTGGGGCCACGGCCAGTCTCTCCTCTGGATACCATCCTCAGAGTAACGGCCAGTGCGAGCGAGCCAATCAGGAGCTGGAGGCTGCGCTGCGCTGCGTCATCTCCTCCTGCTCTTGTTCGTGGAGCATGTACCTCCCGTGGATCGAGTATGCTCATAACACCACGGTGTCCTCGTCCACAGGGATGTCCCCCTTCAAGGCATCGTTGGGGTACGATCCGCCCTTGTTCCCAGAGGAGGAGGGGGAGGTAGCGGTCCCGTCTGTTCAGGCTCACGCCAGACACTGTCGGCAGGTTTGGTCCATTGCCCGCAGAGCCCTTCTGAGGACCACGGAACGGAACATTGAGGTGGCCAACCGCCATAGGAGGCCTGCCCCGGATTACAAGGTGGGTGACAAGGTATGGTTGTCCACGAAGAACATCAGTGTGCCTGCCGAGAAACGTAAGCTAACCAAGCGCTTCATCGGTCCCTTTGTTATTTCCCGCATTGTCAACCCTGTATCTGTGCGTCTTGCTCTCCCCTCTCACATGTGCATCTGCCCCACTTTCCACGTCTCCCAGGTCAAGCCCTACGTCGCCAACCCGCTGTGCCCGCCCCCTGCGGCTCCTGTTCGCCCGAGGATGATCGATGGCCATCCGGCCTGGGGGGTAACGGCAATCCTGGACGTCCGCAGGAGGGGTCGGGGCCTTCAGTATTTGGTGGACTGGGAGGGGTTTGGCCCTGAGCACTGCTCCTGGATATGCCCTGCGTTGATCCTCGATAACCAGTTGATCCACGATTTCCATCGTGCGCATCCAGGTAGGATTGGGCAGGTGCCTGGAGGCACCTCTAGAGGGGGGAGTACTGTCATGATGGCCGCTAGGCCGTCATCAGCATCATCAACATCAGCTGCGCTCACTTCAGCAGGTGGCAATCAGCGGGCCATAAAAGCCCAATGCGCGGACGCCTCAGCACGGAGTCGTCTGTCACTCTCACTGAGCAACGTGCCAAGATCTCGACCTCTCGTGAAGAAATCTACGCTTTGCCAAACTAGGCCACATAAGCCATCTCTTCACAATTCCTCTGCTAGCCTTTTCCCCTGTGCACAGGTGGACCTCCCTGGCAGCGGACCACCCTCCTCTGCTGACGAGGCCTCGTCTCCCACTTCACGGAGCTCCTCCTCACCTCCACAGCACCGGACACCACGAGCACGACGTCGCACGGACACCAGGAGTCAGTCAGCCTCTCATTGTGGCACCTGCAAGGTTGCCAGGTTACCACAAGACGGGCTCAGCTCCAGTGGCCAGACGAGCATTCACACATTCACTCACACTTCACTCATTAACTCACAATAAAGATAATTGTCTGTATCTCTCGTGTCAGCATCTGTCTCTTGGGTCGTAAATCATGTCAGCCTTAACTTTAAAAGAAAGTGGAAACTTATAATCTTAAATCTTTAAAGCATTTAGCCTCTTTTGTTTTTGTATTTCTTTTGTAAATAAAATTCTCACTTTCAAAGTGACATTCTGCAAAATCCAAAATCTAGTTATTGATGACAAATTCCAATACTAGACTTTGAAAATCAAAGTAAAGAAGTCATTCCACACAATTTAAATCTTTGTTTTGTTTTGTGAAACAAATTCAACCTAATTGTAATTCAGCTTTATTTATCAACATATAGTTTCAACGAACAAATTAATTGAAGTATCTCTACATTTCTAAATAATTTCAAAATTCTATTTCCCATCTTGCAAGCCTACAAGTTGGAACAAATTCTAAAGGAACTTTCAACTATCACGGTTGTAAAATAAAACCACTCAAGGTTAAACCTTGTCGAACAAATTCAAGAATAATCAACAAGTTGAATTTTTTTTAAGCAAAATAACAACAACGATAAAACATGATGAGTCAACAGACAACCGACCAATTTACCAAGCTGGATGGCCTTCAAACAACATTGGAAGCATGGACTTCTAATTTAATTTATAGCTTCACAACACGGGTCAAGGAAACACAACCCGAAGAACTGAAGCAACTCACTGAAGAACTTTTGAATGAACACACTAAAAAGCCACCAGAAGGCAAGGACCTTACCAGTGTGTTAGGTAAGTTTGTGCTAACATTAGTCACAAGATTAAAGGTAGCCGAGAACGAGCTAGCAAATCAACAAACGATCCTATCTCTCCAAGAAGAGAATGAAACCCTGAAGGAAAATTTGGAACAATCTCAAGAGAAGAATGACGAAACTCAAGATCAACTTGATGAAGCGGTACAAGATTTGGACCGTGCAGAGAAAGAAAATAAACGGTTGATGCATAACAATGACGTGCTTCACCAAGACAACAATGAACTTGAAGATGCCCTTCAAGACACAAAGAAGGAACTCAGAAGAGTTGAAGGTCAACTTGAAAATGTGAAGAAGGACTACAAGGAATGTCAATTGCTCCTAAAGGAAAGACATGAACACCGGGACATCCACCGCGCTCCCTCGCCCGATTCCCGTTTCGAGTATGGACGACCGCGTGGACAGCGTGCGTGTGCCCCTTCAGACCGTGACCTTGACAAGATCGCACAAAATATCACCAAATTTGATCCAGGACCTATGGGTTCACGTGATGCCAAGTCTATTTACAGGACATTGATTACTCACTGCGTAAGTACCCTGATGCTACGACTGACGATCCCATCTATCTGATCAAACTAACATCTAACAGGTCAGTATCAAAATTCATAGACAGACAGCCGACAAACATCAAAGCAGACTACATGCTGCTCCGCGAAGCCATCGAAAAGGAGTTCTCCGATGACTGCCTACAAGCAGGGCTAACCGCAGCCCTAGCCGTGAAGCAAGGACGCTCAGAGCCGACACAAGACTACTACCAGAGACTCCTACTTGCATATTTTGGATCTCAAAATACACCAGGGATGGAAGAAGACCACAATTTCAAGACCCTCTTCATCCAAAACCTCCATCCCACTGTGAGTCATTACCTGGGAGTTACAGCTAACCCAAGGTCAAACTCAATAAGTCAGTTGAGAGAGTTTGCACACTATGCGTTCCAAAAACAGCAACAAAGTTGCAACAAGCATGCTGAGACTGAGACAGTGCTAGGTATTAGCGGTGCATCTAACACCTTGGAGTTGGAAGGGGCTCCTCGCTCTACTCCACCTCTTACACTGCGGGGACATAAACAGCCAAAGCATTTTTCCAAGCGACCTCATCAAGGTCAAAACCAAACTAGGTCCTCTGGATATCACTTGGGACCAATTTTGCGAAAACCCGGCTACCGTCGTAGACCATATCCACGGGATAGGTCACAAGAATGCGATACGGACTACCATGATGACAGATACTGATACGAAGACACGCGTAACCGCGACAAATGGTCTCCATCCCATCACAGAAGCTCAGAAGCAGAGACCTATCACAAACCTTGGAAGGAAGAAGAAACTCCTACATTCAGTAGAGAAGATATTGAAATTGTCAAACGCCTCCTAGCAGAGATTCAAAGCAACAAAGAGAATAAAACTGCTAACATTCTAGGTATATCAGCTGTGCTAACTCAAAACAAGCATTCCAAATGAAGGAAACGCAAGAAGAAAATCCCTTATGCAAATGGGGAAGGACCAAAGGACTCAACACAGTCCAGTGCTGTTATGGCAGCCCAACCACAGGTCACAGACCACTCCTCTAATGACATTTCGCAACTCTGTGTCGAAACACCGGTTCCACAATTCCTATGCGATTTAAACGAGAGGGGGGCGGCACGGAAATTCTACCTTCCACTAACCCTTGAAGACATGCTGTGTCAGGACGCTGTTTTAGACACCGCTGCTGACATCACTCTCATGTCATACGCCCTTTTTGACAAACTAAGTGTAGCTGCTAACCGCGCTAACAAATATTTGAAACTGGAACCCTGTTCATTAGCTGTGCGACCATATGCGCTCACTAAAACAACCCTGTTGGGCGTATCACTACTAAACATGTCCATTGGACCCATGACCTTGACTCATCCGGTCTACGTGTCCAAACTTGACGCTATTCCGTTGCTTGTTGGCAAAGATCTACTGAACCGTTTTGAGCCACTGATTGATTTCAAGAACCTCAAACTATGGGCTCAAATGGAACACCCTCACCCATTTGATCCAACAAGAACAACTGAATCACAGTGCTTTGTTCTGAACACTTTGGACACCCCAAGTCTCACACAACTAGCACTGTTGGAACAACTGCAACCGAGTGAAAGCGACCGCCAAGACCAAGGTGAGTACTGTCCACAAGAAGTCAAAAGTCACCTTCAAATACAAGGTCACACCAAGGAATCAAATGGCCTTGAAAACTCAACGGCCGAGCAGAAAACCCCAAACAGCCCCTTTGAAACCCTTGATACCCATGATTCAATGGTGGTGTCACATTTTGAAACCCACTCACCCACCCATGAGGCCTGCATGGTCACAAGAGCCACACCAACCGGCTCTCTAGACCCTCTGAAACCTCAACTTTTTGCGACAATGAACCCAACTTTTGCAAACACAAGACGCACAGTCACTCAACCTTGCAACCAAATGATCCATAAAACCGTCAAACACCGGTCAGATAAAATGGTACATGCGCTGCCCGCGTCTAAACCCTTTGACATACCAAACCTGAAACCACTTCATGTGACACAATCTTCTCTGCAGCTATACAATGGCACTCCTATTCCTGCTTCCGATGAACCATCATCGCCACCGCTCATAGTTCCTCGAAACCAGAGGGGGGTGATGACTGCCAATGCCTATAACATTCCAGCTGCAGAACACTGCATCAAAACGACATACAAAGCTCCCAAGGCTGTATTTCAAAAACATTCGGACCGATTCGCCAGATGACAGAAAGCGTACAACGATCAAAAACTCTCGCATGACAAACTGCGAATGGGGGGACAAGATCTTCCAAATTTACAGGAAAGGAAAATCACTCCTAAATTCCTGCCCAAGTGGATGAATCCACACATTGTCAACAACAAACTTTGGCCACTCAAGTGCCAAACCCAGGACCCCATTTTCAAATGGGCTCACCAAAATCAGAGTAACCTTTACCAAAACTCCATGGGACTTGTCGGGTACAACACTGTCAAAGTAAGTCCATAAATAAGATTAAAATCAAACCTACGTCTGAGAAATAATCGTAGCTAACTACTAGCCTCAGGTGCACTCAGTCAAATTTCTCCAAACAATTAGTTAACTGCATCAAAACTTCCAGAAAGGAAAGGGTATATTAAAACCAAATTAGCCCTTAAACTAATTTCAAAGACCTCTGTAAAATCTAATAAACTTCAATCAACCTATTACCAAATAGTATAAGCAAGACATTCAACACCATTAGTTTGAGCTAATAATCTTAAAACTCCCATCAAAGGTGAAAAACAAGCACAAGGTTTAGAGTTCAATCTCTTAATCTCTATTCTGTAATTTCCCAGTTTTGGGATCAATAAAGTACATCCATCTAAAAGAAATCATTCCACCTCTGAGAGGAATTTTCGTTTGCCAACCAGGTATCTAAAGAAAGATCATCAAGAAGATTAAGATCCAAAA
This sequence comes from Pholidichthys leucotaenia, assembly GCA_020510985.1. Classification (NCBI taxonomy): domain Eukaryota; kingdom Metazoa; phylum Chordata; class Actinopteri; order Cichliformes; family Pholidichthyidae; genus Pholidichthys; species Pholidichthys leucotaenia. The sequence goes on along the minus strand of CM035843.1, from coordinate 200,249,043 downwards.
CCACTCACTTTTATGTTTGCCAAGATGATGGCCCTCCTGTTTATCAGTTTAGCCATCTGCCTAGCAATCACACCCACTGTTACCCAGTCAGAATTGGGCCAAGTCAAGACAAAAGGTCAAAGATCCTCGGGTGGATTCTTAATAACAGCCTCATCGTTAGAGCCTCTTGTTAACCTTAGCACGCCCACTGTTAACTCGGTCAACATCGCTAAACCAAAACGCCTGGTCGTCGAACCACAAATCATTACCAAAATCTTACAAGACACTGTGTTGGTTTTGAATGTTTGCTCCGAAGCTTCAGTCAAACTCAACAAGGTCTTGAACTCTTTGCTCTTTGTGTTAGAGGTTGACTATGCTCACACACAGCCAATGTCTACGTCACTCTCAGAAGTAGCTAGAAACATTAGCTTTTCAATGAACGCTTCAGCAATGAATATGCTCTCTCATCATATCTTTTTTGCAGTAAATCCAAATTTACTTCTCATTGCCATCCAAAGAATGATAACGACATCCTATGCCCACTCAGTTTTTCTGAACAAAAGCTTCAAACACCCTATGATTTGGACATCTGTGGAACCATGGTTTAGTCTAACTAAACAAATTCAATTTGAACCTCCTTGAGTCACCTCAATATTGTTTAGTCTGAACCTCTACCTCAAATATGAAAGAATTTTATTTTTGCTTTTGACTAAGATTTTTGGATACATGCATGTGTATATACAAATAATCCTCTACACTTTATTTAGATTTTATGCACATTTAAACTGTTTTTGAAATTTTGAATAGATATTTTTCAGCAAACCCAAAACATTTATATCAAATATGTCAAAACCCACATACTTCTAGTTCACCCTTTTTGTACCCAGAATTTTTAAGTCTTTACAGGCTTATAGAGAACTTTAGTAAATCCTAGACAATTATACAATGTTTATATTTGGTCATACCCATATTATTTTTGAAAATTTCTAGAAGTTTTTCAGAAACCAAATTTAAGGACCTACACTTTGGAATAGATACTGTTTACAAGCTTAAGACTTATCGACATCAGAACTTTAGTTCAGCATTTGGATCAAGCCTCGCCAAATTGGGATTTGATGCCTAGGATTGCTATCAACGCTGAATCAACGTCACCATTGATACCAGAGGGGGGACTGTAGCATCATCTCACCTTGGCTCAGCAATAATTATTCTTCTGCTTATAGACATTTTGTTTCACACAGGAGTAAGACAGTCAAGAACTGATTTTCTTCCCCAGGCCACAGCTGAAATCCCATTCCTTTGCTAAAACCAGTCTAAAAGAATTCAACCTATTTCCTCCTGTGCCCCTTTATTGCCCCCATAAACATGGGACAGACATGGAGCCCTCATGGCCTACACAGATCCACAACTCAGTTAATTTCCTTAAACTCTGGGACATGCTGGATTTAACCAGTGAACTTTAAAGTACATTATTACAAACTCAATTCTAAATCTTCCCTTCTTTTCAGGACCATGAAAAGCAAAGGGACTCTGATGTTTTTAATGTGGAAAACCAATAATATGTGTGAAATGCATTAATCTGTGATTTTATATATATGCATGTTAAAAATGTTTAAATGAATGTTTATTCCTGCATGTTGATTTAGAAACACTGCTTATAAGTTACATTAATCAATAAGGTTAGCTTAGTTATACATAAGTGTGTAAAAGCATATTCCAGTGTATTAAAATTGTGTGTTTCCCTGGGGACCGGTATCAAATGTCACCCAGCGTTCACTGAGCTCCAGCTTCTCCATCCTATTGGTCCCTCGCAGACAAAGCCTGTCATTGGACTAAAGTTCGTCAAGCCCGCCCACGAAGAAGGCTTATTGGCTGAGGTTGCTGTCAACCCGGAAGCCCGCGAAAGCTCAACAGAACTTATAAAAGGAGAAAGACCCCTTTGCTACCTCCTCTTTTTCGTCTCTTTTAACGTCACTCTTTGGACGCTCTTTTTGGCTCTTTCGCCTCCGTTTGTCGCTCTCTTTTGTCTCTCTTCTTTGTCCATTGTCTACACATAGCAAGAAAGAACTTTGGGAAGAACAAAGGACTGTCCGAACAAAGACTTCTCCCAAGTGTTACTTTTCCAAACAGAGCAGATAACTCATAATTTGTTTATGTAACTTTGTATTTTAATGCTTTTTCTTTTTCTCTCAAATGCCTAGGAATTCCTATTTCTTTGAGCTCAATTCTTAATCGGAGTTAAACTCCAATTTTTATTTATTTTTTTCTTTGTTAAACTTTCTGTAAAACCACCGTTTGTTTTAATTTTAATGTAAGTTTTTATCTTGACTTTATTTTTATAACATTTTTCTTAACCAATCACACACCAGAAGCTATTATTTTATCTAAAGTCCGAAAATCTTTTTCTAATTTGAGATCTGATTAGATCTATTTATTCTCGAAGACCTCTGGAGCCGCTTGTCTACGAAGGAGAAAACGTGCAGCTCTTCACTACACGCTGAAGAAACATCGGCACCATCTGGCTTCGATCCAAGTTACAATTGTGGGTCATACAGCCAAAATCCAGCCACTTCGACCGCTTGACTTTAAAGGTCAAACTGTGGACCCTGAAATATCTGCAGGTAGATATTTCCCCTAACATTCACGAAATCTTGGGCTGAGGACGACGCCGAATGAGGAATCACGTGAGCTGCAAACTTTAATTCATCTGCTGAATTAAACGTCTGAGGTTCGGTAATAATTTGTATATCTAATCAGATGCAAATTAAGAAGCCCTTAACATAACCCTTCTTTTCATTAAAATTCCGTTTTTATTTTCTTAAGATTAATCCAGGACTTTCCATATAATTAGTAAACTTTCTCCATAAATTTGCGTTATTTCCATAATCTGTTAACTCAAACTGATAGAAATTCATTTCTCAGTTAACCCTGGTTCCGAAAATATTGACATTGTTAATCTATCATTTACAAGATTGATTTTATGGTTAATGAAATTACTGCAATATCTGTTAATCATTTCATTTAATAAATATGTGAAAATGAGAGAAGTTGTTGAGAATTTATTTCATTCTGAGTCTGTTTCAAGCTCAGGTATCGAATTCACGGAAAATTTTTGAGACTGATTATTAATTAATTTATTGAGTGATTAAACAGGTATAAAGTGAAATTAAAATTAAAATTGCTTCTTAAAGATAGAAGCTGGTGCCCCTACAAGTGTTATTAACTTTTCTGGTGTATATGAAACGAAATTTGATCTCAGATTCCCATACATCAATATAAATTAAATAGTTTATACCTGATCATATTTATTAATTTCATATTTTCCTACAATCGTTAGTCACACAATCACAAGAGAACATCTGCTGAGTATCATACACAATCATGGCAGGAATATGCAAACATCGGCATGGAGGGAGAACACCATGACCTTGCAACAGTACATCACATGAAGTCTAAACTCTAAATTAATCATAGTCACCGCATTTCAGAGAAGAACAAGATTAGCTTTCCCTTATTCCCAGACTCTTAATCACATACACAGTTTTTATCTGGTGAGACAGTTTTCACTTCTCCCATACAAAGCGCATCTTAATCTTACATATAAAGAACACTCAGCATTTTCCCTCACATATACTTAGTAGGCATGACGGTGCATACTCTGGAGGCTTCACGTCTAAACGGCCAAGAGGACCTGACCCGGCAGAGACCTCGGGAGGTGTGAAGTGGTTTCTTGAGAGACGGGAAGTCAGAGAGAATGTCCCAGCAGGAGCCCCCGAGGCTGAAGAGTTGAGAGACAATGGAGACGCCAAGGAGCCTCGGAGGCTATATGTTTACTGAAGGACTGTGGGTTGGGGATGTGATATTTGATGTTGGGGGTTTTGTGTCTCTGGAAGAGTATAAGAGCTGTGGAGAATGATTGTTCGACCTCTTTGCTGAGATACTTGGCTTGATAGAGGATGTAGCCTCACAATAAACCTTTCCTGAGAAATAAACTCAGTCTCGTTTGTGAAAGTCATCCTCTACAAATAGTTTATACCTGATCATATTTATTAATTTCATATTTTCCTACAATCGTTAGTCACACAATCACAAGAGAACATCTGCTGAGTATCATACACAATCATGGCAGGAATATGCAAACATCGGCATGGAGGGAGAACACCATGACCTTGCAACAGTACATCACATGAAGTCTAAACTCTAAATTAATCATAGTCACAGCATTTCAGAGAAAAACAAGATTAGCTTTCCCTTATTCCCAGACTCTTAATCACATACACAGTTTTTATCTGGTGAGACAGTTTTCACTTCTCCCATACAAAGCGCATCTTAATCTTACATATAAAGAACACTCAGTAACTCTTCTTATTATCCAAAAATGAAACAGTGTACAATGAACTTATGTCATAGAAAAAATGATAATATGCATGTATAATTTCACAACAACATAATATGCATAGATGAGTATACAATATACACTTGATTATATAAAATGGATATAAAATGATAACATGTACACTACTGTTCAAAAGTTTGGGGTCACCCAGACAATTATTTTGTGTTTTCCATGAAAAGTCACACTTATTTACCACCATGAGTTGTAAAATGAATAGAAAATATAATCAAGACATTGACAAGGTTAGAAATAATGATTTGTATTTGAAATAATAATTTTTTCCTTCAAACTTTGCTTTTGTCAAAGAATCCTCCATTTGCAGCAATTACAGCATTGCAGACCTAACATGATTGCACAAGGGTTTTCTAATCATCCATTAGCCTTCTGACGCAATGAGCAAACACATTGTACCATTAGAACACTGGAGTGATAGTTGCTGGAAATGGGCCTCTATACACCTATGTAGATATTGCACCAAAAACCAGACATTTGCAGTTATAATAGTCATTTACCACATTAGCAATGTATAGAGTGTATTTCTGATTAAAGTTATCTTCATTGAAAAAAGTGCTTTTCTTTCAAAAATAAGGAAATTTCTAAGTGACCCCAAACTTCTGAATGGTAGTGTATATACAATTTTCTGACAAAATAAGATAAGTCTTTATTAGTCCCACAATGGGGAAATTCCAGGATTGAAAATTGAAAATAAGTGAAAATGTGAACTTTACAGAAAAGAAAAAGAATTTTTCTCAGAGCATGACAGGCGTTGGGCCTACTTAAAGATAGGGGGAAAAAAATAGGAGAGCAGAAGAGGCTCCTAACAGCTTGACCAACACCCCAAAACTCAACAAAGGAAAGGTTTTTTTTTTCTAGGCGTGGCAGAATCTCACAGAATTTCATGAAATCTGAGCTGAACCGATTACATTTGAGCTTTGTTCAACAAAAGTCATAAACTCGACCTAAAACAGCAAATGCAGTGAAGTCTGGAGTTCTGCTGGTCAGTTAAGTGCAGCTATGATCTCCTAAAGAAAGAGGAGGGGGTCCCCCACAGAGCAGAGATAGAGACATTTGATACCCTTAAGTATGTGTGCTGAATAAAGCATAAATTCCTTCAACTTTAGTGACTAAGATATCATGCTCAATAATAAGGGAGCATAAAATGCATCTACATTGTAACTGTAATTAATTTGTGATAGTAAGCATGCAAACATTAATTTCTTCCTGAAAATAACCAACACATATCAAATCATCTCAATAAAAGCATTTGAAACCACATTGTCAATCCCAAGAGTTCAACCATGTCTTCAGCAGCAGATACTGTCTTAATTTAAGAGAAAGAATATGAATTAGTTCATTGTCCATCATGCATAAAATCCACTGCAAAGGGAAAAATTAAATATTCCTGATTCGTCCACCCAATGGCACTGTGAAATTGTCTGGTTGATTCCTCACACGTCTGGATTATGTCACCCATAAATCTGTCACTTAGAAACATTCCTTTTGCCAAACAGCAGAAGAGGGGAGGATGACTAAGTCTTGAAGAAGGGATTAACTTCCACTTTATGGCCGATGGATCGTGTTACAGCTCTGGTCCTTGGATGATAGAAGCAGTTCATGCCCAGACTTAGCAGTTGAAACAATTTTTTTCTTCAGTAAAGAATTATTTTATAGTTTGGGACTCAAGTCAACGCTACAGCATGAACCGCCTTTTTAAGGTCATGCCACAGCATCTCAATCAGATTCAGGTCGGGACTTTGACTAGGCCACTCCAAAGTCTTCATTTTGTTTTTCTTAAGCCATTCAAAGGTGGACTTGCCAGTGTGTTTTGGATCATTGTCCTGCTGCAGAACCCAAGTGCGCTTCAGCTTGAGGTGGCAAACAGATGGTCGGGCATTCTCCTTCAGGATTTTTTGGTAGACAGCAGAATTCATGGTTCCATTTACTACAATAAGTTTTCCAGGTCCTGAAGTAGCAAAATAGCCCCCCAGACCATCACACTACCACCACCATATTTTACTGTTGGTATGATGTTCCTTTTCTGAAATGCTTTTTTACTTTTACGTAATGGGACACACACCTTCCATAAAGTTCAGCTTTTGTCTCGTCAGTCCACAGAGTATTTTCCCAAAAGTCCTGAGGATCATCAAGATGGTTTCTGGCAAAACTGAGATGAGCCTTTATGTTCTTTTTGCTCAGCAGTGGTTTTTGCCTTGGAACTCTGCCATGCAGGCCATTTTTGCCCAGTCGCTTTCTTATGGTGGAGTCATGAACACTGACCTAAACTGAGGCAAGTGAGGCCTGCAGTTCTTTGGATGTTGTTGTGAGGTCTTTTGTGACCTCTTGGATGAGTCATTGCTGCGCTCTTGGGGTAATTTTGGTCAGCCAGCCACTCCTGGGAAGGTTCACCACTGTTCCATGTTTTCACCATTGGTGGATAATGGCTCTCATTGTGGTTCACTGGAGTCCCAAAGCTTTAGAAATGGCTTTATAATCTTTTCCAGACTAATAGACCTCAAATACTTTGTTTCTCATTTGTTCCTGAATTTCTTTGGATTGCAGCATGATGTCTAGCTTTTGAGGATCTTTTGGTCTACTTCACTTTGTCAGGCAGGTCCTATTTAAGTCATTTCTTGATTGACAAGTCTGGCAGTAATCAGGCCTGGGTGTGGCTAGAGAACTGAACTCAGCTTCCCAAAGATGTGATGAACCACAGTTAATGTGTGTTTTACCGGGGGGGGGGGGGGGGTCATTTTTTCACACAGGGCCACATAGGGTTGGATTTTTTTTTTTACCCTTAATAATAAACATCTTCATTTAAAAACTGCATTTTGTGTATACTTGTGTTATCTTGGTCTAATATTTAAATTTGTTTGATGATCTGAAACATTTAAGTGTGACCAACATACAAAAAAATGAGAAATCTGGAAGGGGGCAAACACTTTTTCACACCACTGTATGATCACACATTGATATCCCATAATAAATACTCATGCCGCTCAGAGAAGCATGTGCATCACCTGTGCTGAGGCAATGGTCCAGCAAGGATGTAGTGTGCCAGGCCTCACTTATATAAGTATAGCTATCAGGAGGGATTAACATTTTACTTAACAAAGTTAAATTATTTTCTTGACACAAATGATACATATGTTTTGCAAATATGGAGTTAATGTCAGATACATCCGCATTCATGTCCCCCGCAATAAAAATACCAGTATTATTATAATCTTGCATAAAAGAATTAATAAAAGCTTATTAACAAGCTTATTTAAATATTCATCCTCATTCTGTTGACACTCAAAAGGTGTATGCACACATTAATAATAAGAAATTCCTTATCATTATCATTAAGCTGTACACCAAACACCAATCTACACCAAGTCAGACCACTTTTATCACAGACTCCAGCTTCTTTCTCCAGAGAATAGCCACATCACCAAGTATCCTACCCCTGATAATTCCCTTGCTGAGGTTAGTTGTCGACTCCCCAACACCATGGAAATCAGGGTTACGACAGTTAGGGGCATAGCAAGCTTTTCAAAAGTGTGGGTGTTGTGGTTTTGCTGACCGGTTGGGGGGGGGCATTCAATACCCATTTTAACAAAAACTATGGTCTTCATCCAAAGGGTTACAAAGAAATAGGCAGCTTCCATTGCAAAAATCTGAAAAAAAGGCTTTTCTTTCAATAAATAAAATATTAAATCATTTATATAAGTTAGTCCTTTCAAAAAAAATTAAAAAGGCCATTACTTTGGTCAGCAAAATGAGCCAAAATACTCCCCTCTGTTAACCTGCCACCCTCAATACTCATAAAGATTGCAAGGATGGTTTGTATAGGACAACTTAGTTTATCAGTGAGACTTGTGGCAGTGGTTCCAAGGTTGCCATAGCCAGGAGCGGCACTGGGGTTAAGCTCTCAGTGCTCATAAAATGCTTCTTACGGCTGCGTCTCGAAAAGCCTCTGACAACTAAGTCCAACTCCTAGCCTGCCCGTGTGGTTTAGTCTCTAAGCCTGGCGGAACTGCTTTTACTAATAGGAGAAGGGGCGAGGGCGGATCTCTGGCGCCTTAAAACCAGATGCTTCGGGTAGATTGGGGTAGGTTGGCTCGTCAACCTGGGAAGGTAGCCCATCTAGGGGAAGGTAAACCCTGATTTCAAACCTCTGCTGCCTTGCGGCACACCCGGTCACGGGAAAGGCTTCGGGAGTCAACCCTGAGGAAAAATCCAGAGTCGGAGCCCCTAAGGCAGTTCTCTGTTGTGCTTAACATCATTCTGGCAGCTCCTGCGACGGCGCTGGTGCCAAACTATAGCAGCCCTGCTGTTCCTTTGGATTCATCAGTGACGTGGAGTGGGGGGACATGCTGCATGGGTAACATCTTGTCCTCCATATCTTCCTGCCCAGGCTTAAATCCTACCAACGCCCAACGCTGGAAGGTAGAACACCGGTGCGCATCAGCCTGTTCAGCCACAGGCGGTGCTGTTCCAGCAGAGTAGACGTTTAGGATTCTCTTCCATGGTCATCATAGACCGACGGAGGCCGACGATGTGGCAGCGTGTCACTATCATCGTTGTTAGAATCTTCGCCAGGTTGTTGTGTCTTGGGATTGTTGGTAGATGTGGGCTCCCTCTCCTGCAACTCCACAGTGGCTCCTGTGGGCTCATGCTAGGTGAGGATCTGAGATGAGTCTGGTTGTAGCCCCTTCTCTAGGCAGTGCTCCTCCTGTGAGCATGGGATGGCTGTACTCTCATCATCGTCCTCCGGGTGTGTTGCGTCCCACTCATCAATATCAGTCAGGCTTATCTTATCTTATCTTATCTTAAACTGAGTCTGTTACTGTTGCAGATGGAGAAGCCCAGTTGATAAAAGTCACATCCTAATATGTTGTCTCCATGCATGGGCATTTGAAAAACAAAGTCAGTAACAACTCTTGACGTGTAGCGGACCGTTAGTGTGATGGTCCCTATGTTACTAACTCGGTAGCCACCATACCCATATAGCACTGCTGGGTTATTACCGATTGTGTGATTGGGAAAGAACTTCTTCACCGTGGCCCAATTCAACATTGATCTCACTGCACCGGTGTTGAGCAGGAGCGGCAAGTTCGTGTCGTCCAGCTCCACCATGCAGAATGCGTACGCCGTGCCTCCAGACCTCACCATGTGGATGGTCGTCACGAGTGAGTGACTTTGTTTGGCCAGCGGGCTCGGTGATGATGCTGACCGGCAAACTTTGGTAAAGTGGTTAAATTTTCCTCATCTTTTGCATTGTTGCCCCCTTGCTGGGCAGAAACGCGCACCCTCTTGGTGCATTGGGGAGCCACAGCCACCACATTTGGAGCGTTTCATAGTGGCCCTCCGGTCCATGGTGTTTGCTTCAGTCTCCTCTGCCGTGTCACCGGGTTCCTCCATGCACACTGCGCATGCCAACGGTGTGTGGCTCAGCTGCCGCTGTTGTTGTTGTACACCGAGTTCCGATGCTAACCTGTCAGCGGACTCCAGCTGGAATGCTAGCTCAGTGGTGTTAGCTAATATCATGTTGTTTGGCACCATTAGCATCTTTGTCCACAGCCGTGGGTTGCAAGTGTGCTCAGCCAACTGGTCCCACACAATTTCATCCTCGAACAAACCAAACCTGCACATGCTAGCTAGGTGGCGAAGGGCCACGATGAATTGTTGTGTCGCCTCTCCAGCCTTCTGTCACCATTGGCGGAACCTAATATGCCTCGCCAACACATTGTCGCGTGTGACAAAGTAGCTAGCTAGCAGCTCAGCTGAATCAGCAAACAAGTCCATTGGTCCTACCTTGTGGAAAATACATTGGCCTTCTATGCCCAGGTTGTGAATTAGTAGAGCCCGCTTCCATACCTTGTCCAACTTGCCCAGGTCCAATGCCAACATATAAGTCTCAAAAGCATCAAGCCAGCATAGCCATGGTACGGGTGGCTCACCGGGGTATTCCAGAAACGGTCGTAGTGGCCTCAAGAAGGCTTCCATAGTTCACCTCTCCTCGCCAAATGTTATGTCCAGAAACCCAGAATGACCAACGGAGAGTGGTGCTGATTCAGAACAGGAACTTTATTATACAAACTGTTATGGTTACAGTACTGGCTTACTGCTGGGGACGAGCACTAGGAGCCAAGAGAGCCCTAAGATGGCCAACTCTCTCCTTATATCGGCTCGGCGTGATGACATCACCACACAGCTGCATCATCTCATTGGTGCCAGTTAACCCTGTGGTTTCCTATACCACAGGCCAACCCACACATTATATATCCTCAGCGTGGTGTGATAGAATAGTTTAGTTAGATAAGAATGTTTTAGTTAAGAATCTGTTAATCAGATAAAAGGGGTCACATAAAGTTCTTATTGCTGTATGAAGTCTTTGCACTGCACGTCTGCCTACATAACAGGAAGTGGTTTTAGCCACACACACACACACGCCCCAACTGCTTCTGCAATGAAGAATGCTTTCTGCATACATATAGAAAAATGTCTCTGGGTCATGGGGTTGATCATGGGGTTGCGATAGGAAGTGAAAGGAGACAGTTTGAGAATAACAGGAAACATCTGTCAGCAGATAGATAGCCACTGCAGGACAAAGGAGCAACTTATGAAGAAACTGGTGTTGACCAGTTCAACGAGCATCTGATGAAGGAACTGGTTTTGACTGGCTCCGCACATGGCAGCCATTGTAGGAGGCTATGTTGGGAACGCCCAAGTAGCCAGAAGATAAATGTAACCGTGGACGCTTATTCGGGAACTTTCCTGTCAGGTTGAGCTGACGACAAGACCCGCAGCTGTGTTACTCTGTGCATGCTTCAATAAGAAGATAAGTTGAGGAAAAGTCTGTCTCTTGTTATTATTCATCTCTAAATAATGGTTTTGTGCTAACTGTCCAATTTTGAACACACGTTTACAGAGAAAAGTATTACAGTGGTGATGTCATCAAACGGCTTTGTCACCACGCTGATGCCAACCAATACTTGTGGTTACACCACAGGCCCCATCTTACACCTTGGAATGAAAAATTCAGATTTGGTTTGTGTTTGTTGAGGGGCCCACACACACCTGCACCTGTTATGTCTGATATTACCCTGGTTCACAGAAGAGATTAGGTGAATTGGAACATAGCTTTATTGGACTCACTGGATGTGGTGGCCACTGACAAGGTCCCAGCCAAGGTATAGGCAAGTAAGATGGCCATCCCAGCCTTATATAGTAGGGCAGAGCGGTGACGTCACCAGAGGTGTGCGTCACCATCTCACACTTCACATTAAAATATATATATCACAGTACCCGGGGCCCAAAATTTGGTGCTACATCCCTGCCTACTGGTGTATTAATTGTGTTTAGGACCCGAATCACGCACTAACAGACAAAAACTAATGTCTCTAAATGGCCTAACACATTCACACGACAAAACCTAAATTAGGGAAGACGGATAGAATGCCGTCCTGCCCACACGGCAAGGTGGATTATTCTGCCACCTGCTAAAGTAAATCAGAGTCCATTAACAACTAAAATTGTATGCCGTGCTCCTAATTTAAAACAGAAAAAAAACAAAGTAATCCCATATATAACATTCAGTGTTTCCTCTGGCTTAAAGTCCTTGGTGCGGTGGCAACATATTTTTTCCGGGGGGGGGGGGGGGACACATGGCACTATTGTAATCGGAATATGTTAATTTTATACTATTTCTTTCTTTTTTTAAAACCTCTTGCGCGCCGTTGTACCGCGGACGGGCAAGTCTCTGCGTCCTAGAGCGCACGAGAGCGCATGAGGGCGCTCTTGTGCGCTCTAGGACGCATGGTGGAGATTGTGATGTAGGTGGTGTAGGCGTCCAAGCGCGCACTGAAAATAAAAGCTGCAGACACAGCCGCGAACAGATTAGTTCATCTGATTGACCTCTCATTCGACTAATAAGAGCCTTGAATTGGGTTTCTGAAACCTTGAAGAACCAATGACTGAAAACCTCGCAAGAAGGACCCGCCTACCAACGCAGCGAGCCAATTGAAGCACAGAAGTTCGCTGAGCTGTTTTGTCTAAAGCTGGGTGAAGAGAGACTGCTTCAGCAGCCACAGGCAGTGCTTTTTTTTTTTTTTTAATTCCAGCAGAGTGTTTAGGATTCTCTTATATAGTCATCATAGACCGACGGAGGCCGACGACGAAGGTCGTAAATCATTCGCCAAAACCGCAATCATGGAATTATGTTTTGACCGGGTCGCGAGACCACAACCACGAGCGGACCAGCGTCGCGTTCGTCTGACAATGAGGAAGAGAAGTTGGCCAGGACAATGTGGCTGTGAAGAGGTAAGGTGTTATAAGCCAAATTATTTTTTATCTCTGAAAATTGTAATCAAAAATGACTTTTGACCGATCGGTAAATTACAGCTGTGCGGCGCACGATGTCCGAAGTGCGTGCGCCGCGTTACACGGTTCGTTCGCTGCCTCCGGACCGTGAACGCCCCCCGCCACTACGATTCTGTAGCGGGGGGGGGGGGGGGGCACGGTGACAGCGCTGCTGTGGCCACATCGCCACATCCGAGTGTAATCCGTCATGTAGCGATGGCCGATCTCCGTCCTCTGTAGCGAGGGGGGGGGGACAACCGCCCCCCCCCCCACACACAGATACAGCCCTGAGTGTCACCTTTCATTAGAGCCCAAAACGAAGCTTCTACATTGAATCATTCAAAAGTTACAGACGTTTTTCCAAACTGTGCCATTTGGCACAATTTGGCACAGTTCCAAAACGCCTGGGAACTACCTGAGAACAAAGCTGTGTAATATATTCATTTTTTGTGGTATTGTTACAAAATTTGGACCTCAGCTGGATAACACTTGGTTCTACATTTCTGTTGCATTTTCCAGCCCAGATCTGAAGCTGTGTGCTATTTGCAAGCATTTGTATCCAAAAAAACACCCAGGCCAAATTTATTTTCTTCAAGTTCACTATGTTTAGATGACTGTAACTCAGTGGCCAGAGCACTTAGAGAGATCATGGTTTTTTTTGCCAAAAAATTCAAAGTGTTTTCTTTTAAATGAGACCAACCCCATGAAGATGCTGCAAAGGGTTGAAGAAGCTTTCGATTTACTTTGGGCACATTATTTTTTGGCATTTTTAGGAAAATTGACCGGAGTGCAAGGGGTTAAAAAATTTTGCACAGTAACTTTGCACATGGGACTTACCATTTGATGTATTGTACAACCTAGGCTTGAATGTTGGAATACTGGGCCAGATGGGGTCTCACCCAGACATCCTGTATTTGGACTTTTTACTGGTGTCATCCTTCTCTCCTTCCTCTGCTCTCACCTCTCCTGGACCCTCTGCCTGAACACTTTCCTCTCCTTGGCTCCTCTCTTCTGTCCCATCTTTCCCTCTCTGAGCCCTGTCTAATTTAGGTTCTGTCTCGGTCTATAGTGGTATACAAACAGGTTAGAAAATATCAAGTGTCATGTTTTGTTCTGCAGGATTTTTTGTCATGGTTTACATAAATGACAAAAATGTGTGTATTTTTTGTATTTTTATTCTGTGTTTCTTTTTTTTCCCCCTTTGAGAGAGTAGGGAAGGGAAAATAATAGTAATTTACTCATGGTACTTAAATTATATGATCAGAGGTTGGTATAATAGCCAGAAATTCTACTCATGTAAAAGCAGTGCTATGAAATTAATAATTAAAAGTAGACAACCAAAAATTTCTAGTTGAGAATACAAAGAGCACTCACTTAAAAATTTGAGTAATGACTTCAGTCTTGAAGGTTTGAGGTTTTTCTACAAAAATTTATAACAATTTTCTTATAGTTTTCTACTTTTCTCTGTAAATTTATCTAAATTTGCAACACTTTACCTCAAATCTGTAATTTCCTCTTGTAAAATTGACTTTTCTTGTACATTTAAGACTTTATTATACATTTGTGGATTATTTTATGGCTAATTTTTGTTTATTTTTTTAAATTACTGGGGGGGTTAATGAATTTGAAACAGACTGTGGTATTTTTTTTTTTTTTTTTTACTTTTTCCTTATAACAATTTACATTTTTGACCATAATTTTGCTGAGCCAGAACCAAAATAATTTAACTCTGATTTCAAAGAAAAATGATTAAAATTGTATTTAATGAAATAAATTAACTTAAATTACCAAAGATGCAGTTATTTCTGTTATAATATTTCTATATATTTATAGTTTTTTAGAAATCTCACCAACCAGATAGCAGGAAAAACCTCCCTTATTTTGAAATCAAAATATTGGCACGTTTAGTTTGTCTGAAGGCTGATGACGGATTAAAATAACTGGCTTTGTGAATTTCAGTAATCTTAACGGGCCAGGTACATAATAATGAACATAAATTAGCTAATTAAATTTGTAGTGGCTGGTGAAGTAAATCCTCAGCATTTCAGTCACTCATGTCTTTCCCTGCATATGAAGTCTAACCACACCTGTTAGCTAAGCGACTCTTCATTATTGTTCCCGTTACCAGCAAGTTAAAACCACCATACACGCCTCCACTGCTTACATACCTCTTCTGATGTTTTTCCACATTTAAACTACTTTAATAAGCTCATGCTTCTATCGGACAGTGACGCTAGAGCAGGGGTCCTCAAATGTTTTTGCCAGGGGCCCGCATTTGTTTTTTTTCAGTGGGTCGGTAGTCCGGAGCACTGCTAACATGGTGCATCAGCAAATATTTTATTTTGATGTTGAGAGGGACAATAAACAGAAAATATTCTTCTGAATAAATATTAATTGGACACAAGTCAAGGGTACACAAATGTTTTCACACAAGGCCCACATTTATTTAACATAAACCTGACCACATTACAATAGAGGTACATTTCAAGAAATTGGAATATTATGAAAATGTTAACTTTTTTTACAATTCAAAAGGAAACTTATATTCAATTTTAATTACATGAACATGGAAATATTTCAAGCCTTTTCTGATTTAATTTTAATGATTATATTTTTTATTAAAATATGATATTCTTTTTTTTCCACAATATTTTTATTGAACCTTTTTTTTACAAACATAATACAAACAATCAAACACTAATGCTAAAGTAATAAAAAAAATGTACCAAAAACACCAACAACCACTAAAAGACAGGTCTTCAACAATGCTCCTCTGTTTAGTCTAGGCAATCCATTACATAAGTACAGTATACATATTATACATTCACCAGTTTGGAATTTACAAGGTCCACACACATCATTCACCTTCTTCTTCAAAAGTTATGTTTAAATTCTTTACATAATCAATGAAAGGTCTCCATATATTCTCAAACACAATTTTCTTTGATTTCAATATGTATGTTATTCTTTCTAGTGGAAGGTTTGTTAACATCTGTTTTAACCACTGAGTCACATCTGGTCTATGAGTCTTTTTCCACAATAGTGCAATACATTTTTTGGCATTAAGCAAACTGAGGTCTATGAATGCTCTTTCACTTTTATTAAAGTTATGCTTTTCTGGGTACAGACCCAACAAAAACAATTTAGGATTCAATATGATTTGTTTTGAAATTATTTTTTCAATTGTTACCCTCACCTCTTCCCAAAATATTCTAATTTTCCTACATTCCCATACACAATGAAACAGGGTTCCTTTACTTTCCATACATTTTGTGCACGTATCTGGTATGTTTTTGTTATATCTATTTAATTCCACCGGTGTAACATACATCCGCATTAACCATTTAAAATGTATCAATTTAAGACGTACATTTATTGATTTGGTTTGAGCTTCTGTACAAGCCAATTCCCATTGTTCCTCTGAAATTTCAGTTTGCAGGTCTTCTTTCCAATAATTCAATCTTTTCTGTGAGTTTTCACTTGAGGATAGTGTCAATGAGTTATAAAACTCTGAAATAATACCCTTTCTCTTACTATCTTTCATCAACATTTTTTCCAAGGATGAATAAATAGGTCGAGTAAGAGCATTATTTTGATTTGATCGAATAAAGTTCCTAAGCTGAAGATATTTTAAAAAATGTGTTCTATTAAGATTAAATTTGATCCTCAGCTCTTCAAAAGACATTATGTTATCTGAACATGACAGATATAAATCTTGAATCTTTTGAATCCCTTTTAAATTCCATACTTTAAATACAGCATCCGCTCTCCCTGGTTTAAAATATTGATTACCCCATATTGGGCTAAATTGTGACAATAAGTGTGGTTCTTTTAAATATTTTTTAGTTTCACACCATATTTTGATCATATGCTTTACAAATGGATTTTTAACTTGTTTCTGTAATTTTTTTGCCGAGTCTGAGTATATGAATATGGGAAGAGGTAAAGGTAAATTGTATGATTCCATTTCAGTCCAGTGAGGGAGATCATTTGATGAAAAATAATATGTCATAGACCTCAGTTGTGCCGACCAGTAATACAACATAAAGTTTGGACATTTCAGACCTCCACGATCAAATGGTAAATATAGTAAGGACAGACGTAATCTAGCCTTCCTGTTGTTCCATATAAATTCCACTAACTTTTTTTTAATTCTTGAGAATAGATCTGAATAGATCTTTCTTCACTTCCGCCCTCCAAAGAGAGCAGACGCTTTTTTCCTTCTCTCCAGCTCTGACTCTTTATCTCTTTCCTCCCCTAACTGACTCGATCCCAGCTTGCTGTCGTCTGTTTGTGTGTCTCTACTGCTGATTATCGAACGGAATTATGGATTTAATAAGCTGGGCTTTGAACGCAATTGACACTATTTTTTCAACAAGGAAAAGTGCCCCAGGGGAGGTAGTTTGCCCCGCAGGAACAGCGGCTGCGGGCTATTTGAAGGACACAAGTAATTGGAAACTCTTGTGCCTGTGTGATCTTTCTATCGAAGATGTCGAAGATTTATACATCTTCGTAGCAATGGTAATCAGAATCTTTCAGATTGGATCTGGGATTGTTCTGGTGTACCGTAAATTGATGAAGATGGAGGGAGCCTATCAAAATGCTGACCAGGCGAGGCTTAACCATCAAATTGAACAAATGGGCAGGACTCTGACAGCGGCTAATGGAGAACTGTCTAGGAAAATGGATTACATCATGATCACGCTGAGAGCCGTCCATGAAGAATTCAACGTCCAGCACTGAAGGATTAAAGTACTGAATCTGTAAGAGAATATAAAGTTTTTTTTCTCTGGGAACAGTACTATTCGACTTATCTGACCTGCCCCTTATAATCAAGTCCTCCAGATCATCTGCAGTTTTTTGTTTTCAAAACATTTGAGCTGCATTGACTCTTATGGACAGCCAGCTGCCTGGCTCAAGGACAAAGTGCCAGACGCTAGACACAACAACTCCTGCTGAAGAGACTTTGTTGTTCTTAACTGATATAAACACCTTCACTCAACACTACACTCATACTGACTCAATAAACTGATGAGAAGATCATTCACTCACTGCTCTCTTTGTGTCTTGTATACATTCTATGTCTGCTAATTGTGCATTGAGGGCTTTTTTTCTTGTAATCATAATATTGATCATTTATGACCAGTATTCTGACAATCAATGCTTTTTTGCTCTCTCCTATTGTGTTTATCCTTTTCTTCCCCATGCTTCCTGTTCCTAGTCTGCTGACAGGCGCGTTATCGACGCTGCCGTGTCACCGGAAATGCATGTTGTTTTCAGTGTCAAGTCAAATCCCTCGTATGTTATCAGTTGTTTACTGTTAATGTACTTGGCAATAAATCCTTTCTGAGTTCTGAAAAATCCTTTCTGAGTTCTGAAGGTGGTGGTAAAGGAATGTATTGAAATAAATAAAGTATTTTAGGTAAGATATTACTTTTAAGTATATTGATTCTCCCTATCATCGACATTGGTAGTGACATCCATCTCTGAATTAACTCATTAATGTCTGTCATTAAGGCTTCATAGTTGGCATTGGCGACTAATTCTAGCTTAGGCACAATTTGAATTCCTAAATATTTAAACTGATTTACAACATTGAATTGATTTAGTTCAGAAGCTGGGTGATTTCTCTGGGTCTCATTTAGCATTAATATTGAAGATTTTGTTTTATTTATTTTATATCCTGATATTTCCCCAAAATTCTTTATTAAATTCAACAAGGTCGGAATTGATTTTTTAAGATTCGACATAAACAAAATTATGTCACCGGCATACAGGGAGATTTTATGTTCTGTTGGTCCAACTTTAATTCCATATATTTGTGAATGTAAACGTACTGCCATCGCTAAAGGTTCAATTGCCATAGTAAACAGTAAAGGTGAAAGTGGACAGCCTTGTCGACATCCTCTATTGATTTTTATTGATTTTGAGATATTGCTATTTGTTAGGATTTCTGCTGTAGCATTATTATATATTATCTGAACCCATTTTATGAAATTATTTCCAAGTCCAAACCTTTGTAAGATTTCAAAAAGAAAGAGCCATTCGACCCTATCAAAGGCCTTTTCGGCGTCCAATGATAGGAGAGTTGTATCCAGTGCTTCTTTATTAGAATAAATAATATTAAATAGTCTTCTTACATTATGGAAGCCTTGTCTTCCCTTTATAAAGCCATTCTGATCTTGGTTAATAATATTTGGTAATATTTCTTGTATTCGTCTTGCTAAAATTTTACAGATTATCTTAAGGTCAGCATTTAATAGGCTTATTGGTCTCATATTTTCACATTTATTAGAGGGTTTACCTGGTTTTGGCAACAGTATAATTAAGGCATTATTCATGTATGGTGGTAAATTACTATTTTGAAATGCTTCTAAAACCATTTCCAAAAAAGGTTTTATTAATTTATTCTTAAATTTTTTATAAAGGTCAACTGGAAGACCATCTGGTCCTGCACTTTTTCCTGATTTCATATTATCAATGGCTAGCCCAGCTTCTTCTTGACTAATTTTAGACTCCAGTATCTCCCTGTTTTCATTTGGAATACATGGTATAGATAGTCCATCCAAAAACCCATTTAGTTTTGTTAAGTCAGTTTCATTTTTTGTATCATATAATTTTTCATAGTAATCTCTAAAGGCTCTATTAATTTCTAAAGGATCTACAACTACCTGTCCGTTACTTATAATACTGGTAATTGGTGTTTTAAATTCTAATTGTTTAATCTGCCATGCCAATAATTTTCCTGATTTTTCACCTTGTTCATAAAAAGATTGCTTCAATCTTAGAAGACTCGAGGCAGCTCTATTTGCTGATTTTTTGTCATATTCAGCTCTCAGAATCAGTAATTCGTTCTCTAACTTTGGGTCACTTCCTGCATACACTTTTTCTTGAAGAATTTTTAGTTTATGTTCCAATTGGACTCTCTCCTCTCGAGTCTTCTTAGATTTTGAACTTGTATAACTAATAATATGTCCCCTAATAAAAGCTTTGAAAGCCTCCCACTTTATACATGCTGATGTTTGTGTAGTATTGATATCAAAGAACTCATCTATCTGTTTTTCTATGTACTTGACAAATTCCTCATCCTGAAGCCATTTATGCTGAAATTGCCACCTACCTGGTTCCTTTGTCAATTTCTTATCTACATATATGCGACAACAGGGTGCATGATCAGAGATCACAATATTATCATAAAAGCAGTTTTGAATCTTGGACCTTAATTCTGTGGAGATCAAAAAATAGTCAATACGTGAGAATATCTTGTAGGTATTAGAATAACAAGAGTAGGCTTTAACTTGTGGTTTCATTTCTCTCCATATATCTAGCAATCTCAATTCTTTCATAAAATGATTAATGATCATCCTGCATCCATTGTGCGTACAGTCCAGTCCTGTTGATCTATCTATACCGGGATTCAATGTACAATTAAAATCCCCTGCTATTATATGTTGCCCTGTAAGTGATGATAAGATAAGAAATAAATTAGCAAAGAACTTTTGATCATCTATATTGGGACCGTATAAGTTCACCAGATTTATATTTTCTAATAGCAAAGATCCTTGAATGATTAGATATCTTCCAAATTTGTCTCCAGTTACATTTTTCACTTAAAATGGGACTGATTTATGTATGAGAGTCATAACTCCCCTGGCTCGGGATGAAAATGATGAGGTGAATACACTTCCTTGCCATCTACTCCTAATTCTTTTTACATCCTCCTCTATTAGATGAGTTTCTTGTAAAAACACAATTTTCGAACCTATGTCTTTTATTTTATTCATAACTTGTTTAAGTTTTTTTCAAATTTTGTAGACCTCTGCAATTCCATGAAGTTAAATTAAGATTAACGCTTTGGTCTATGATCAATAGGGAGTTTGGGATTACCTCGCAATATAAACATGCTCATACAGAGAAGCAAAAACATGAGTGGTTGAACATTCATCCTACAAACTACACACAAACAAATTCCCCCTTCCCACATTTGTGGTAATCCCCCCAAAATCAAAAAAAAAAATTCCATCTCCCGATATAGCCATCGACCGCTCCACACCCACGAGGACCAGCCAAAGCCACTCCTTCTTCATCCTCCCAATCACAATCGTATAAGGGCAGAACACACATCTTCAAGACCCCTGAGGAGGTCTTGAAGATGTGTGTTCTGCCCTTATACGTGACCAACAGTCTTGCAGGGTGAATCACTCCATGACGAATCCCAAGGTTGTGCAGCTCTTTACGGACGGGGTCAAACTGTTTCCTTAATTGTTGGATTCCTGTGGCCAAATCTGGGTAGAACCGCACCTGTTGATCCTGGTATTTAATTTCTCCTTTGGCTCGCGTCACGTTGGAGATCGTCATCCTGTCTCTGTAGCTGAGGAACTTCATAATTAACGTCCTCGGTGCTGCCTTATTATCTCTCAGTGGGCCAATTCGGTGGGCGCTTTCTAAAACGACTGATGATTGCAGCTCCGCGTTGTTCAGCGCTTCTGGAATCCACTTTTCCAAAAAGGAACATGGGTCCCGACCCTCGGTTCCCTCCGGTAGACCCACCAGCCTCAGGTTGTTCCGTCTCGACCGGGACTCCAAGTCCAGGACATTATCTTCCAGACATTTATTTTTTTTTCCAAAGTGCGCACCTTTAATTGAAGGCTGGTGACGTCATCCTCAGCACTGGAGATTCGAAGCTCCACCTGCGCCACTTGTTCCACACAATCACCCAATTCCTTTCTCATTCCCTCTATCGCTGCTATCATCCCATCAAATTTAGCGGAAAAGTCTGCTCTCATTGAGCTAATGGCAGTGAGCACCGCACCTGTGCCGTCGCCAGCAGTCACCGCACTACTGCTAGCTTCCTCCGCCATATCTGGAGCTTTTTCTGCTGCGTCACAGATATGAAAGTCCGTTAATTTGGACTGTTTCAGCGGTTCAATTTTTCCTCCACCTGATTTCCCAGCCTTAGGCTTCACCGGCATATCCTCGCCCAAATGCTGGGATAGGTTCTGTTCCAAATAAGAGAGTTATTTGCCGACTTTTTATCTCTAGGAGCAGAGCAGAGTGAGACGTGTCCTCCTATGTAGCCGCCATAACCGGAAGTCCCCAAATTATGATATTCTAATTTAATGAGCTGCACCTATAAAACAAGGTAAATAGTGCTATGTCTGTAACTGAGGGTGAATGACGAGACTTAAGGTGGAACTGAACAAGACTTTATTACAGACTCACAGGTTATACAGAAGTGCTCCCGCTAGGCTGAGAGGTGGTCAAAGAGCCCGCTCCTTTTCCCCACAGCCCTCTTATACCCCGAGTGGCAGCAGAACCGCAAAGGTGGAGCCACCACTCATGTCACACAATAATAGGTCCTGTGAACATTACATTTCACTCCACTTCAAAAAGATCCAAAACACACATACAATCAAGACCCTCCATAATTTAGAACCTGAATCACACACTAAAAGTGAACAGAAATATCAGGGCCTACCACATTCATACAAAATAACTAAGGCTAGGGGGAGACAGGTGGACTGCTGTCCCACCCCCACACGGCTAGACGGAATATTCTGCCATCATTGCTAAAACACAGTCCATTAAACAGAAAATTGTCGTGTTGTGGAGAGTGCAAATAAAGGAACCACACTTGCACAGCAGACGACTTTATTCACTCTCACTTCAGTCATACACAGAAAAGCATTAATTCAATACACCAGGGTCTCTCCTTTTATATCATCCCTCCATCTCCCTACTGCATGAAATCTTGCATCACAATACATTCAACCATTCTCCCCCCACTGTCCCCCAGCTACTCCTTCCTGCTACATCACCATAACTTCTCCCATCTCAATACCTATTGTCCTCATCTGTTTACCCCCTATGCTCTACCGGCAGAGGGACTATATACCTCCCCTCTGCATCCAGTCTGAGATGATTATCCCAGCGTGGGTCCCCCCCCCCCCCCAGAGTCTCACACTGAGTTTCAATCCTCACATCCTTTTGGCTTCAGTCTCCTCCCGTATCTGCTGTAACGGGGTTTTTTCGCCTCTGCAGCGCTGCTGTGCCGGTGGGGGGCTCCTGGGGGTGTGTCTGTTTGCGGGTGGGCAATGGCAAGGGAGGGGGAACATTCGACTTGCCCGTGTGGCTGCTCTGATGAATCGTTTACCTGGGGAGTCCTCCGTGGGGGTCTTCCACGCCAAGGGGCCCGAGCCAACATCACTTGCTCGTCCGCCACCACAAAGGCGGGCTTAAGTCTGTCTAATACATATTTTCTCCCGACGACCCCCCAAGTCTAACAAAAAATGTTTGTCCCCTGGTTCCAGCACTCTGAACGGGCCATCGTAGGGTGGGGGCAATGGGGGGCGGTGGGCATCATGCCTGACAAACACAAACGCCGCGTTCTTCAAAGTCTTTGGCACAAAAGCGCGTGGAAAACAGTGGTGGGCCGGGCCCGGCAGCATGCCTGTGTCTGCGCTATGCTGCAAACGCTGAGACGGATAGTTGTCCGGCGCGGGATTATCTGGTAAAAATTCCCCGGGGAGCCGCAGTGGCTGAGAAAAAACAAGCTCCGCCAGGGAAGCCTCCAAATCCTCTTTTGGTGCGGAACGCAACCCTAACAAAACCCACGGCAACCGGTCTACCCAATTTGCATCCGTCAGCGAAGCCCTGAGCGCTGCTTTCAGCGACCTATGGAAACACTCGCATAACCCATTGGCCTGTGGGTTGTACGCGGTTGTGCAATGAATTGCAACACCCAGGCTACGGGCCATCGTGGACCAGAGGTCAGAAACAAACTGAGGGCCCCTATCGGACGTGATGTCCGACGGGATGCCAAAACGTGCCACCCATGTTGTCAAAAAGGTGCGCGCCACGTCCGCGGACACGGTTGCCGCTAGCGGGACTGCTTTTGGCCAGCGTGTGGTGTGGTCCACCACTGTCAGAAGGTGTGTGCACCCCTGCGATGGCGGGAGGGGTCCCACGAAGTCCACGTGAACATGGTCGAACCTCTTAGCTGGTATACGAAACGGCTCCAAAGGGGCCTTCGTGCGTCTGTGTACTTTGGCTCATTGGCACGCTACGCAGGCTGCAGCCCACTGTTTCACTTGTTTGCGCAGGCCTGGCCATACGAACTTGGCTCCTACCATTTTGACTGACGTGCGCACTCCTGGGTGCGCCAGAGCGTGAACTGACTCAAACACTCGGCGGTGCCAAGCAACTTGGACCACCGGGCGCGGGCATCCTGTGGAGACGTCATAGATTGGGGGGGGGCTGCCGTCTTGCAGTACTCTGCTCTCCAGCCTTAACCCTGTTGGTCCAGACTGGAGCATGCACATGTCCGCATCGCCAATCTGCTCTGCGGCCATGGCTGTATAATCTATCCCTACGCAGACTGGGGCCACTACTGCGCACGAGAGGCAGTCCGCCACCACATTCAGTTTACCTGCCACATGCTGAATATCAGTCATAAACTCCGAGATCGCAGCTAGCTGTCTCTGCTGCCGGCCCGACCATGGTTCTGAAACCTTGGCCATTGCGTACGTTAGCAGCTTGTGGTCCACGAACGCAGTGAAGCTGCGCCCTTTCAGCCAGAACTGGAAGTCGCGTATGGCCAGGTGGAGAGCGAGCAACTCTCTGTCAAACGCACTGTATTTACGCTCACTGTCGTGCAAAGCCCTGCTGAAAAAAGCAAGCGGCTGCCAAGAACCGGTGACACATTGCTCCACGACGACCCCTATGGCCACGTCCAAGGTGTCGGTAGTGAGCGCTATCTGGGCCGCCGGGTCCGGGTGCACCAACAGTGCGGTGTTTGCCAGGGCTGTTCTAACCTCAGAGAATGCCTGCTCCCGCTCCGGAGTCCATTCGACTCTGTCCGCCGGTTTCCGTTTCTTAAGCGCGGCGTACAATGACTGCTGAGCTGCGCGGGGGAGGAACCGGTTATAAAAGTTAACCATCCCCAAAATCTCTTGCAGCACCCTGACCGTCTGAGGCCTGGGAAAATTCGCCACGGTGCACACCTTGTCGGGCAAGGGTATCGCTCCCTCCGGTGAGATGCAGTGCCCCAAAAAAATCAATCCCTGTCACGCCGAACTGGCATTTTGCCTGGTTGATTATTAATGCGTGCTTTTCCAACCTCCGGAAAACCGTCCTGAGGTGGGTTACGTGTTCGTCCTCGGACGCGCTGGCCACCAGGATGTCATCCAGGTAGACAAACGCAAACGGCAGATCACGCAACACCGCATCCATCATGCGTTGGAATGTCTGTGCTGCGCTTTTTAATCAGAAGGGCATGAGTGAAAACTCAAACAAGCCAAACGGAGTTATTACCGCTGTTTTGGGTATGTCCTCCGTGCGCACCAGGACCTGGTGGTAACCGCGGACCAGGTCTATTTTAGAAAAAATGCGTGCCCCGGCGAGGTGAACGGAAAAATCCTGAATATGGGGAATCGGGTAGCGGTCATGTGCTGTGGCGTTATTCAATCTGTGGAAATCTCCGCACGGTCGCCACGATCCCTCGGCCTTAGGGACCATGTGTAGTTGGGATGCCCATAGGCTGTTTGAGCGCCTGATGATGCCCAACCTTTCCAAGTTGGCAAACTCCTCGCGCGCTATGGCCAGTTTAGGTGCGTCCCGGCGCTGAGGTTGTGTGAGAACGGGCGGCCCAGTGGTGGTGATAAAGTGTTCCACCTGGTGTTTAGTGATGGCTGCTGAAAACGTCGGGACCGTGAGTGCTGGGAACTGAGTGAGCAGTGTGTGGAACTTACCACCTGGAGCTGTGACATTGGCTAGTGTTGTTGGCCCGGCCCCTCGAGCTGTACAGGGGAGAGAATCAAAAGACATTGCATTAACCAGGCGTCTGTTAGCAACATCGACTAGCAACCCGTGTGCACACAGAAAATCAGCTCCCAAGATTGGGAAACTGCATGCCGCTATGACGAAAGTCCACTCATACATACGGCCGTGTAGGGATACAGTCAGTGTCCTCTCACCAAAAGTCCTAATGTCCGAGCCATTTGCGGCTAACAGCTCGGGGCCGCTAGCTCCCGCTAGCCGGTCGGCGTAGGACGGCAGGATGAGGCTCTTTTGGGAGCCGGTGTCTATGAGGAACCGTCTCCCCGAGCGCGAGTCCGTCACGTAGAGCAGCTTGTTTTCTTCACCGGCGGTCGCAGCTGCTACTGACTGCCGGCCTTGGCGTTTCCCAAACACTTGAATTGGCACGGTGGCACACATCTGCGTGCGTTCTCTCCAAAACGGCGGTGGTAAGAGCAGAGCGTGTCTCTCTGGCGTCTTCTGGCCCCTGCTGCTGCTACCGTCACCTGCTCCTTGCCTCTGCTGGTCGTCTCGCTGGGTTCCGACACCGCCGCGTTCACTGTGAGGGCTCTGGTGGTGAGGATGATCCGATCTGCCTCCTGGGCTAGTGCACGGTAGTTGCGTGCGGCCAGCAATGGTGAGTTGGCAAGGACCGCTCTTGCCTCTGTTGGGAGGTTCTGGAGGAAAAGGTGGGCAAACAGAAAATGCCCGTCATCCGTGCCCATCAACGCCAACATCTTCTCCATCAGTTCGACCACCAACCCATCTCCTAACTCTGAGCACCTCAGGAGCCTCTCTGCTCTCTCACAGTCAGAGTGTGTAGCGCCGGGTCAGCGCGGCCTTGAGAGCCCCGTATTTATCGTAGGGTGGAGGCTGTTGGAGCAGGCTCGCTACTTGCTGAGTCATGCGAGCGTCCAGCACTGCGACCACATAGTAATATCTGGTGTCATCTGCCGTTATTCCCCAGAGGGCAAACTGAGCCTCGGTATGGTGGAACCAAGGCCGCGGGTCGTGCAGCCAAAAGTCCGGTAGTTTGACCGAAACAGCGCACACGTTGCTGGGGCTTTCCGTCCGGGCTGTCTCTGGGATGCTTGCCACTTGCTGGGGCTTCCCGTCCGGGCCGACTCCAGGGTTCTTGCCTCGTGTTCCATAATTCATCAAGGGTCACCAGTGTGGAGAGTGCAAATAAAGGAACCAGACTTGTACAGCACATTCAACCACACATTCAATACACCAGGGTCTCTCCTTTTATATCATCCTCCATCTCCCTACTGCATGAAATCTTGCATCACAATATATTCAACCATTCTCCCCCCACTGTCCCCCAGCTACTCCTTCCTGCTACATCACCATAATTTCTCCCATCTCAATACCTACTGTCCTCATCTGTTTACCCCCCATGCTCTACCGGACAGAGGGACTATATACCTCCCCTCTGCATCCAGTCTGAGATGATTATCCCAGCGTGGGTTCCCTACAGTGTTCCTAAAATAAATAATCCAAAACAATCCCCTTATTAGAACAAACATATATACAAGCAGGTTATACCCCCATTAATAAATCCAATAAACAACTTAGTTACTATTCATACCAACACCATGCAATAAACACATCACCCCGAACTCTGGATGCAGAATGGGCCAGCCACTCAGCTCCACCCGCTGTCACGGGCGTCCCACTGTGTCGCCCAGTTCCCTCAGCCAGGGCTACTGGGACACTGACACTTGGACCTTCCCGCGATAGCCCTGGGTAGGGTTGGTTCTGCTCATCTTCCAGAATACTAGGCCAAGGTTCGTCCCATACAGCATCGTCCACCACTCGTGGAACCAGCCGGTCTCACAAGCCACAGACCGACCACTCTTCTCCAATACCGGTGGTGATCGAAAAGCCCAGTCCATAAAAAAAGATCACAGCCCATAATATTCTCACCATCGGCGGTCACCACAAACTGCAGGTTGAACACCTCCGCCGATTTGTACCTAGCTGTCAGTTCCACCGAATCCACAATGGCTAGCCTTTTTCCTCCATACCCACACAATGGCGCTGAATAACCTCTCACTCGGTAGTATGGGAAGAAACTCTTCACGGGAGGCCAATTTAACACGGACCTCACTGTGCCCATGTCAATCAGCAGCAGCACTTCCACTCCATCCAGCTTCACCATACCGTATATACGGCCATCAGTGTTCAGAGAGATGGTGTAGATAACTGTAGGAGTTGGAGCAGGGGTGTCCGCTTTGTGTCGCCGTTCCCCTCACTCAAACCTATTACAGGCCCTCGCAAAATAATGCAGAAGTCTGCACTTACCGCAGTGTTTTCCTCTTACCGGACACTCTTGCCTTATAGCGGTGCTTAGTGGACCCACAACCCCAACACCTGGGTGATCCCGGGGCCGACCTTATCTTCACAGCTGTAGCGCATTCCTCCTTCTCCTGCTCACTATCATCGCTGTCTGGATCCACAGCCTGCGCCATTGATTATGATTCAGAGCAGTGCCTCGTAGCTCTTTCACCGAGGTCACGTGACAGTCTATCTGCTGCTTCACACTGCTGAGCTATTTCGATAGCCATGGCTAACGACAATTCGCCGGAGTGCATGAGGAGCCTCAACCTCGCCGTCAAGCAAAGTGTGTGCTCCGCCAGCTGGTCACGGACCATCTCTTCCTCCAATGCTCCAAACTGGCAGTCCCCGGCCAGCTGACGCAGGTTCGCAACATATCGTTGTACTGACTCGCCAATAAGCTGGTGGCGCTGCCAAAACTGGATCCTCCGGACGATAACGTTCTCAAGGGCGAGAAAATGTCGCACTATTAGCTCAATAATGTCTTCAAAGCTATCGCTAGCACCCAAGGTAGGAAGGATATGCTGTCCTTCCATACCCAAATAATGAACCAATATTGCCCAAGACCGTATTGTCTTCAGTTCACCAAGGTTCAGAGCCACCAAGTCATTTTGGAATATGGTGAACCATCACACCCGAGGGACCGGTGGCTTGCCGGGAAGCTCCAGAAACAGCCAAATGGTTGTGACTCCCGCATCTGCGGCTTCTGCTTCTGCCCTTCAGAGAGAACAGACGCCTTTTTCTTTGCTCCCTTTTACCCTCCTTCCCTCCCTAACTGAAAATCCCAGCTTGCTGTCTTGTCTGCGTCGCTGTCTTCTGGCTGAATCTTGAACCAAACAAAAAGAATGGATTTGGTGAGCGGCTTTAATAAGATTAACAACATTTTATATAAATTCGGGCCAGGGGGAGCCCCTATGGAGAGACCCATGGATTGGAATGCATGTGTCTGCATGATTCGACTGAGGATGTGGAAATATCTACCTGGTTTGGCTAGGATCACAGGATTTTCTGCTGATTGGCTCTGGAGTTTTTCCTGGTGTATCAAAAAATTAACTGGAAGAGCTAATTAAAAGCGGTCCCGGCATAGCTGCTTCTCAACAATTCAACTAGACGGGGGAGTGCACTAACTATCGGCAATGATAACATGGAAATTACCATCTGCATGCATTGTAGAGGGATGGACTCTACCGGACATGTTTACCCATGTTCTAGAAGGGAAACATCTGGAGTCGTCTTTGGCGCCTCCAAGGAATGGATTTAAAGCCTATGTATGGAAATTATGAACACAGGATTGCTGGAGATGTAAAATTCTATGCTCTGAGTGATCTGTGTCTATCAGACCTTGAATTCGCCCTGTTGTCTATTTTCCTCCTGGATTAAGACAAAACAGAAGATTGTGCTTCTCTTTCATAAACATACTGGGACTGCATTTGAACTCTCATTGACATGTGACTGGCTCAGGAAATTTCCATCTGCCATGCCTCAAGGACATGCTTCCGAGTTTCAGACACTAAGACATAACATCTCGGCTGGGAGAGATTTTGCTGCCTCCAGTAACTGATAAACACCCACCTGCATTCAACATACACGAACACACTGATTCATAATACTGAATTACACCCATCCATTCAATGATTCTCTCTGACTTTTGGTCTTTTGGTTTTTTGTGGTTGATTGCTGCTCTGTGCTATTGAGAGATTTTTTTTCATTGTAATCATAATCTGCTTAAATATAAGCTGTATTCTGATAAAGTTTTTTTTCTCTCCTCCCCCCTTGTGTCGTTCCCTCCCCTCCCCTCCCTTTCTTATCTATCTCTGTTTGATGAGGCGCCTATTATGGCTGCCGTGTCGTTGTGTCGCGCGCATGCGCACCAATGTCAAGTCAAGTTCCTCGTGTGTTTTTTTACATGCTTGGCAATAAAGTTTATTCTGATTCTGATTCTGATCCATGTCTTTTACCCTCATCGCCAAATGGTATGTCTGTAACTGAGGGTGAATGATGAGACAAGATGGAACTGAACAAGACTTTATTATAGACTCACAGGTTATACAGAAGCACTCCCGCTAGGCTGACAGGTGGTCATAGAGACTGCCCCTCTTCTCCACAGCCCTCTTATACCCCGGGTGGTGGCGGAACCTGAAAGGTGGAGCCACCACCCATGTTACACAATAATACGTCCTATGAACAACATAACAAATAGTCCACTCACCTCATTCAGAAATGCAAGTAAAAGGCAGTGCTGAAGAGAATCTCGGGTAGTTCACAAGTTTCATAATAGTTTCCATCACTTCTGAATATTCTTTTCCAAGACTGGCACACAGCACTGTCTAGTGAATGATGCAGTGATATGACAGCAGGTCTGGATGGTGCTTTTTCATGTGCTGGAAAGGTCCCTTCTCTCCCATTCATGGCTGGAGCGCCATCAGTTGCAATGGACACCACCATTTTGAGGTCAATTTGTTTTTCTTTCAACATCTGCATGATGCTTTCATAAATACTGTATCCTCACCTCTTGTGTAACTATGGAGGGGTTTGATACCTAAAATGTCTTCACAAAATTCTCCCTTTCCTTCACTGTCGTGCATTGTCTGTACAGTCTGTTGATTGGTCCACAGCTAATGAAATGCACTGTGCATTCTTAATATCGTCTGACCTCACCTCAGTATTCAACAACCGTGTCGCTGCAAATCAGGTACATTGGTTTTATGCTGGACTCTGGCAGAATGAATGTATATTTTTGTCCATTCCTCTTTGAATTCTCGTTTTTTTCTGATCATCCTTCTTTTTTTTGCCAGCGCCAATTTTGAAAGCGACATGCCATTTGGTATTAGCTACATCTTGGCAGCAGTTACAGAACATTACTGCATATAATTGCACTGGCGTTGATTGGCGCACATACACGAGAAACGGGCACATTCACATACGAGCAATGAGCGTCACACGTGAGCGATGGCAGTGCTGCAAGACGGGGGGCCAACTTCATGCAGGTCTCAGCAAGCTGGTAGTAGCATTCGGCAACCCGGCTATGTTTGGAAGTGGGCTGAGCGCACACGCACACACATGGACAGGCGGGTTCTGAGTTATGAGCCATTTATTTCTGGCCAGAGTCAAATCAAGGTGAGGCCCTGTTGTCATGTCAGACCCTTAGTCCATAGTCCTTTTTCTCTGTAAAGTTCACTGTTTTCCCTCAGTCAGAGAGATAATGCAACTGAGTTAATAAAAATTACACTGATACTTCAAAAAGAATTGAATAAAAACAGCCCAGTGTTGTTCATCTGCCCTCAGGCGTCCCAAAAGGTAAAAGTAAAAACCCAAATGTTTCTCTGCCCTGCCAGCAGGCGATTTAACCCAAAATAAGGAAAAATTTGGCAATTGAAAATGTTGGCTTTAAAAATATGAGCATATTTACCAGTTACGCAACATTAGATTCAAAAACCCACACAAAGAGAAACTGTAAAAACTCCCAAGCTTTGCAAAAATACTCATATATATATTTCCCTTCTTCTCACTCACTCACTCTCAGACACAAGGCCCACACAGATACACATGCAGCTCTCTGTCTTTGTCTCTTCAAGGTCACTTTTGGGCAGCTGCTCACACACACAAATAGTTGCAGCCTCAAATCAACACACACATACATGTTAGTAAGACAGCCTTAACACAAGCTTGAAATGGCAACCCAAAGTTAAAAAAAAGATAAGATAAGCCTTTATTAGTCCCACAATGGGGAAATTCCAGGATTGCAACAGCACAGGAATAGCAACACTCAGAGCAACAATCAGAAGGCAAGAGAAAAACAAGAGCAGCGAGTATGCATATGTACATATAAATATAAATATATATATATATACGTATATAGACACACAGTGCGGAGCATTGTAGCTAGATGGAATAGATACATAAATATATAAACAGTGCGGAGCATTGTAGCTGGATGGAATAAATATATGAGTATATAAACACACAGTGCGGAGTATTGTAGCTAGATGGAATAAATATGTAGATATATAAACACACAGTGCGGAGCATTGTAGCTAGATGGAATAAATATGTAAATATATAAACACACACAATGTGGAGCATTGTTGCTAGATGGAATAAATATATAAACACACAGTGCGGAGCATTGTAGCTAGATGGAATAAATATGTAGATATATAAACAGACACAGTGTGGAGCATTGTTGCTAGATGGAATAAATATATACATACATACAGTGGGGCAAAAAAGTATTTAGCCAGCCACCAATTGTGCAAGTTCTCCCACTTAAAAGATGAGAGAGGTCTCCAATTTTCATCATAGGTATACCTCAACTATGAGAGACAAAATGAGAAAAAAAAATCCAGAAAATCACATTGAAGGATTTTTTTTTTTGTAACTTTGATTTTTATTCATTTTTCATCATACATATTACATTCAGATCACAGTCTCTATATTTAAAAAAAGGAGCTAGAGGAAGAAAAAAAAAGAAAAAGGGGGGGGGGGGACAAATGTTGGAGCATCAAGTTTTTAGTTTCCATCTCTTAATTCTTCTGGTTTTTCCAGTGTCTTTGGTTATTCTTTCAATTTCTGTCTCGTTGTTGCACTTTGTAGTGTGTCCATTTCCACCATTTTTTTCCATATTGTCCTTCTTGCATTCTTTGTCGATATGTTAGTTTTTCCATTAAACGTATATCCTCAACAATGTCAGTCCATTGCTCTTGGTCAGGAAGAACTTCTGATTGCCATTTTCTTGTGATTGTTTTTTTACATGCAATCAGCAAGATTTTAACTAGATATCTGTCCTCAGCCTGTATTACATTGTCTCTTTTAAGATCACATAAATACATCAAGTTACAGTTCATTGGTATACTATATCCTAATATCCTCTGTACTGCCACATGTATAGATTTCCAGAATGATGAGATTTTGCAGCATTTCCAAAACATATGTGAGTGGTCTGCATTTTGAGCCCCACAGCCCCTCCAGCATATAGATTGGGTATTTGTATATTTTCTTTGAATCTGTGGTGTAATGAAATAGCGAATCAGGTTTTTCCATCCAAATTCCCTCCATGTCCTTGAACTTGTTGATGTGTGTTGTGTTTTCCATATTTCTTGCCAGTTTTCTTCTGCTATGTTTAAATTTAGCTCTTTCTCCCATTTCTCCTTTATATAGTTACTTGAATGTTTGTTTGCCGTAAGTTTCTGATATAGCTTTGAAATAATTCTTATTTTATTTCCTGCATATGAGCTTAAAATGAATTGTATAATCTCACTCACATCTGTGTGGAGGTTATGCCTAATCTTCCTCATATAATAATCTCTCATCTGCAGATATCTGAAGAATTCGGATTTTTCTAGTTTAAATTTTCTTCTCATGTTTACAAAATTCCCGAAATCCTTTTTTCCGATATTGCCCCATGCTGTGATTCCCTTGTACACCAGATTTTTGTATCCCCTATCTTGCTTTGCCGGTTCAAACTGACTGTCAAATGCTACCCATTTCAATAGTTTTATGTCCTCCTTTATATTATACTTTTGTACTATTTTATACCACAGTTCCAAAGTAAATTTAGTGATGGGGTCTATTTGTTTGATTTGCTTATATGCATCCTTATCTCCTATTATGCTTTGTACTGGGAGTCCCTCAATTTCCTTTTCCATTTCTTTCCATTTTGCCTCATATCCTCCGTTGCACCAACATATGATATATAAGATAAGATAAGATAAGATAAGATAAGCCTTTATTAGTCCCACAACGGGGAAATTCCAGGATTGCAACAGCACAGGGATAGCAACACTCAGAGCAACAATCAGAAGGCAAGAAAAAAAACAAGCAAGCAAGAGCAGCTAATATACATATGTACATATTACTATAAGATATATATATACACACACACACACAGACACACAGTGCAGAGCATTGTAGCTGGATGGAATAAATATATGAATATATGAACACACAGTGCAGAGCATTGTAGCTAGATGGAATAAATATGTAAATATATAAACACCCACAGTACGGAGCATTGCAGCTAGGTGGAATAAATATGCAAGTATATAAACACACACAGTGCGGAGCAATGTAGCTAGATGGAATAATATGTAGATATATAAAAACACAGTGCGGAGCATTGTAGCTAGATGGAATAAATATATAGATATATAAACACACACAGTGCTGAGCATTGTAGCTAGATGGAATAAATATGTAAATATATAAACACACACAGTGCAGAGCATTGTTGCTAGATGGGATGAAACAGCATAACCAACTACTTAGTTATCCTACATGGTATGATTATGTGCCCATACATATTCTCACCCTCCATAGCGACCGGTATGTTCCTAGTTGTATGCCGGAGAGGACCATTGTGTAAGTCTATTGCATCTTTTGCATTCAAAAAAACTATTAGTTTGTTACGTCTTTTTGCTATCTCTGCGAGCAGCCCTGCTTAGGTTGTACAGTCTGACAGCCGTTGGTAGGAAGGACCTACGAAACCTCTCGGTTGTGCACCTGGGATGATGTAGTCTGCTGCTAAATGAGCTCCTCAGTGCATCCAGTATGTCCTGCATAGGGTGGAACTCGGACTCCAGCAGAGATGACAGTTTAGCCACCGTCCTTCTCTCTCCTATCTCCTCCATCGGATCAAGGCGCTGCCCCAGGACAGAGCTAGCTTTCTTAATCAGTTTGTTCAGTCTCTTCCTATCGGCTGCAGTAATGCCACTGCCCCAGCAGACCACTCCAAAAGTGATGGCTGATGCCACCACCGTGTCATAGAATGACTTCAGCAGCGCCCCTTGTACACCAAAAGACCTGAGTCTCCTCAGCAGGAACAGCCTGCGCTGTCCCTTCTTGTAGAGTGCGTCAGTATTGTGTGACCAGTCTAGTTTATTGTTCAGATGAACACCCAGGTACTTATAGGATGTCACCATCTCGATGTCTGTTCCCTGTATATTTACTGGTGCTGTGAGGGGCTACCCATGCCTGCGGCAGTCCACCACCAGCTCCTTAGTTTTCCTCGCGTTGATCTGGAGGCAGTTCCGATGGCACCAGTCCACGAAGTCCTGGATAAGCCCTCTGTACTCAGCTTCATCTCCGTTGGAGATGAGACCAACGATCGCAGAGTCATCAGAGAACTTCTGTAGATGGCAGTGTGTTGTGTTGTGTGAGAAGTCCGCAGTATAAAGAGTGAACAGGAAGGGAGCCAGCACCGTTCCCTGGGGGGCCCCCGTGCTACTGATGATCGTGTCGGAAACACAGTCCCGGGTTCTCACAAACTGAGGCCGGTTCGTGAGGTAGTCCAGGATCCATGATGACAGGTGCTGGTCCATCCCTGCGCGCAGCAGCTTGTCCTTCAGGATCATCGGTTGGATGGTGTTGAAAGCACTGGAGAAGTCAAAGAACATGATCCTCACCATATTCCCGGGCTTCTCCAGGTGGGACAGAGAACGGTGAAGGAGGAAGATCACCGCATCCTCCACCCCAATGCCATGCTGGTAGGCGAACTGGAGTGGATCCATCGCTGGTTCCACCAGGGGGCGGAGATGAGCAAGGAGCAGTCTCTCCAGGGTCTTCATCAAGTGGGACGTCAAGGCCACCAGTCTGTAGCTGTTCAGGTCTTTGGGGTGGGAAGTTTTTGGTACAGGTACCACACAAGATGTTTTCCACAGCTGTGGTACCCTCCCCAGTTTCAGGCTCATTTTGAAGATATACGTCACAATCCCACACAGCTGGTCTGCACAGGACTTGAGAAGCTTTGCACTGATGCCGTCCGGTCCCGACGCCTTCCTCGCCTTATATCCATATCTTATTTGTGCTGAGTAGTAATATTCCTTTAGACTCGATAGACCCATGCCTCCTTTCTCTTTTGGTAATTGGAGAGTTTTAAATTTCACTCTTGGCTTTTTACCTCCCCAAACAAATCTCGATATCATCCTGTCCCACTTTGAGAACTGGGCACCAGGAATCTCTGTTGGTAGAGCCTGGAAGAGGTAAAGCAGTCTAGGTTGTATGCTAATTTTGACTGTCTTAATTTTTGAATTCAGATCCATATTTAAGATTGACCATCTATCAATATCTTTTTTTATTTCTTGTTCCAACCTGTCATAGTTTGTTTTATAGATTTTGCTTAAATCTTTAGGTATGTTCACTCCAAGGTATTTTATTTCTTTTTGTTTCCAGTTTAGTTTGATCTTATCAGTTATCTGGTTTAAAGGGTTATAGTGGAATGTCAGTATTTGTGTTTTTGTTATGTTTATCTTGTATCCTGATAATTTTCCAAAATTTTCTATCAAGTCCATCATTTCCATTATTGATTCATCTGGTTGTTCAAGGTAAACTATAATATCGTCTGCAAATAGCCCAATCTTGTGTTCCGCTCCCTTTATTGTTACACCTTTTAATTTCTTATTTTGTCGCATCGCTTGAGCCAGTGGCTCTATGAACAGAGCAAACAAGGTAGGCGATAGGCAGCATCCCTGCCTAGTTGATCTTTGTATATTTACTTTGCCTGTTAAGCTACCATTTATCTTGATTCTTGCCACAGGTTTTTGATACAGTGTCTTTATGCATTGTACTGATTTTTCATTAAATCCAAAGCGTTCCAGCACATTATATAGGAACATCCAATTAACCCTATCAAATGCTTTTTCTGCATCTAAACTCATTATTACTGCGCTTTTCTTTTCTTTATGTATTTGATTAATTATATGCATTGTTCTCCTGATATTATCATGTGTTTGGCGTCGCTCTATGAAACCAGTTTGATCATCCTCTATCAATTCCGTCAAGAATGTCTTTATTCATTTACAGATAATTGTTGTATATATTTTATAATCCACATTTAATAAAGAGATTGGCCTATAGTTTCCACATTGTTCCCTATCTTTCCCTGGCTTTAAAATAACTGAAATAATGGCTTCGTTCCATGATGGAGGTATTTTGTTGTTGTTTAATGTCCAGTTAAATGACTTTAGGAGCTGTGGCGTGAGTTCTTCTATAAACAGTTTATAAAACTCAGACGGGTATCCATCACTACCTGGTGATTTACCGTTTTTAAGTGACTTAATCACATCTTTAATCTCTTGTGTTGTTATTTCTGCTGTTAGCTTTTCATTTTGTTGGTTTCCTATTGATGGCAAGTCCAATGTGCATAGAAATTTTTTAATATCCTTAACATTTGTCTCTTCAGGGTGCGAGTATAGTTCTTGATAGAATTTATGGAATATTTCTTCGATGTTTTCTGGGGTAACTGTGGTTTTATTTGTGATGGGGTCTATTCTGGCGCCATGAATTAAGTTGAAGCTCCCATTACAGCATTTCATGTAAGTGAGTTTGGTTCCCTCTAGTGGTGTAGTGAAAGCATCGTTTTGAACTGATACACAAAGTGTTGCACATGCGCAGTAATGATATAACGAGAGACCGGTCAGAGCATCACTCAATGTACGAACGCTGTGAATGTTGTTTAATTATCGGCGCCTTGGACATCATTAGTCCGTGAGTATCTGCATGGTTTGACAGTGTTAACAGCTACAATGAGAACTGCATGGTTGCATTGGTGTATTTTAAGCGACTGTCTAATCCGTTGCCAACATTGTTACCAGCTAAGCTAGAGCTAATGCTAACATGTGCTAAGCTAAACACGGTGACTATATCATTGACGGCGTGTATATGTTTACTTTGTTGCAGTTTTACACGGATGTAGGAACGAATGTAAACGGATGTAAAACCAAAAAGACGAGTGTACATCACGTTGAGTTCCTTGTGGGGTAGCTTCAATAAACGAGATAAAAGGAAACATCTTGTCATCATTGAGGCCTGCACCACACGTGTTAGCTTGCTGTCTACCAGTCTATAACTGGGAAACTCGATGGGAGGGCAGTAAAGTAAAAGGACTACAGCACGGCGGGCCCAATAAACAAACAACAAGCAGCAAATGAGCCTCAGGGCAGGAGAGCAGCACCAGCCAACTCCCCAACTTAGAAGTGAAGTTATGGAGACGGAAAACACAATTCCCTTGGCTACAGCTGTACAAGTTGCTCGTTATGAGATGAGATGAGATTCAACTTTATTGTCATTACACATGTATGAATACAAGGCAACGAAACGTGACTTGGCATTTGGGCACGCTCTGCAGAGCGCATCCAAGGCCGGGTCAGCCGCTAGGCGCCAGTCATAACAGTGTAATATTCACGTAGCTCCAAGTCAAGCAAGGCTTCTTCAGCTACCTCCTCAGCCATAAAGGCTAGAGCCAAAGCAGATGCTGCACGGGCTAAATTAGCTTATTCAGAGAAAGAAGCAGCCCTCATCACGCAGAAAGCTAATCTTGAAATACAGAAAGCTAATCTTGAAGCACATGTGCACATTTTGAACCATCAGAAGGCTGTTGCAGCTGCAGAAGCTGAAGCTGCGGCCTATGAAGAAGCAGAGGAATGTGCAAGAAGTGAATTCAGTCAAGCATTAATGGACTTGCCAGTTGGCTCAGCACAACGCACATCTGAGTATGTACAGAAACACTTTGATGTGCGCTTTGAGGAAATTCCACTTAAAACTAATCCAGCCACCCCCTCTAAGATCCAGTGTGAACAGTTGGAAATGGCCACAAATGCACCATTCATCTCATCTAATGCTGTAGATGGTAAGAGTAGGGTCAGTGTCAACATGAAGGAGGAGCATGGAGCTGTAGAGACAATTAATCCCCCGACGTTACGACCCTATTATGCCCCCGCAACACATTACGCAGAAGCACAAAGCATTCAGGATCTGACCAAATACCTCACATGCCGGGAGATGTTGAGCACGGGACTCCTACAGTTTGATGACCTCCCAGAGAATTATTGGGCATGGAAGGCATCTTTCCAGAACGCCATTCAAGACCTCAGCCTCTCACACCACGAGCAATTGGATCTGATGATAAAATGGCTTGGCACAGAATCAGCAGAGTAAGCAAAGAGGATCCGCTCTGCACATGTCTTCAACCCAAAAGCAGCCCTCAACTTAGTCTGGGAAAGGCTAGAAGAGTGTTATGGGTCACCCGAAGCAATAGAAAATGCACTGTTAAAAAAGCTTGATGATTTTCCCAAAATCAGCAACAAAGATGCACTCAAGCTGAGAGAACTTGGTGACGTTCTACAGGAACTCGAATGTGCAAAGGATGGCAGATACCTACCTGGGCTCGCATACCTGGATACAGCCCGTGGAGTGAATCCTGTTGTCGAGAAACTGCCCTACAGCCTACAGGAGAAGTGGATTGCAGCAGGTGCCAAATACAAAGAAGCACACAAAGTCGTCTTTCCTCCTTTCAGCTTTTTTTCCAGTTACATCAGACAACAGGCCAAAATAAGAAACGACCCAAGTTTCAGCTTCTCTCCACCGGCCCACATAAACACCAGAGTTGAAAAGGCCCCCAAGTTCGCCAGTAAGCACCTCATCAGTGTCCACAAAACGGACATCCCACCAGCTTCACCCGCAGCTAAAGGTAACCTAAACAATGTCCCATACACAGAAAGCCACACCCATTAAAGAAATGTAAAACGTTTAGAGCAAAACCAATAGAAGAACGCAAACTGTTCTTTAGAGAGAATCTCATCTGCTTTAAGTGTTGTGGGTCCACTCAGCATCTGGCAAAAGACTGTAAACAGTTAATCCAGTGCTCTGACTGTGGTAGTGATAGACATGTAGCAGCACTACATCCCGGCCCCTCTCCTCCTCCCATGGAACCTCAGGAAGCTGAGACGGATCATGGCGGGGAGTACCATGATTATGAGGGCACACTAGTCACGTCTAGATGCACAGAAGTTTGCGGTAATGCAGAAAACCCACGATCCTGCTCAAAAATTAGCCCTGTGTTAGTTTATCCTGCAGGACACAGAGAAGAAGCCCAGAAAATGTATGCAGTGCTCGATGAACAAAGCAACAGATCACTCGCTAAATCAGAGTTTTTCCAGCTGTTCAACATTAGAGCACCTTCCGACCCTTACACACTGAAAACGTGCTCAGGGGCTACTACGGTTTGGGGGCGGAGAGCTTCAAACTTCATGATAGAACCAATGGATGGAAAAGTACAGCTCCAGCTTCCAAACTTGATCGAGTGTGACATGATCCCCGATGACAGGAGGGAGATTCCATCTCCAAAGGCCGCACTTGTGCATCCACACCTGAGAAAAGTCACAGACAAGATTCCACCTGTAGATGAACATGCTCCCATCCTCCTACTGCTGGGAAGAGACATTCTACAGGTACACAAGGTGAGGAAACAAATAAATGGGCCCCACAGTACTCCCTATGCACAGCGCTTGGACCTGGGATGGGTTATTGTGGAAGAAACGTGTTTAGGGATGACACATAAGCCTTCGACTGTTAATGTGCTGAAGACACATGTGCTCTACAATGGTTGTGCATCATTCCTTAGCCCATGCCCAAACACATTTCTTGTCAAAGAGGTTCCAGGTTGCTCCACCTCACGCCCCAACAGCATACTACCATATGCCTTGCAGGGTGAGAGAGACACAGACCACTTGGGAAACACAATCTTTGATAAAACTAAGGACGACGATAAACTAGCGCTGTCAATAGAAGATCAGGTTTTTATCGACATCATGAACAAAGAAGTACATCAAAATGCAGAGAACAGCTGGGTAGCACCGCTACCATTTCGTTCTCCCAGACCACACCTTGCAAGCAACAGAGAACAGGCAATGCAACGTCTTCATTCTCTCAGAAAAACACTGGACAGAAAACCTGAAATGAAAAGACAGTACACAGAGTTCGTCCAAAAGATGCTGGACAACGACCATGCAGAGGCTGCTCCTCCTTTAGAGAAGAACAAAGAACATTGGTACTTACAGTCGTCTGGCGTATATCACCCCCAGAAACCCGACCAACTGAGAGTGGTGTTCGACGCGAGTGCGGAATTCGGAGGAGTATCTCTAAATAAGGTACTATTAAGAGGACCTGACCTAAACAACAGTCTTGTGGGCGTCCTACTACGTTTCAGGAAAGAGCCAATAGCATTTTCTGTAGATGTGCAACAGATGTTTTACTGTTTTGTGGTCAGAGAAGATCATAGAGACTACCTCAGGTTCCTATGGTATGAGGATAATGATCTCGACAAAGAAGTAAGAGACTACAGAATGAAAGTGCACGTGTTCGGCAACAGCCCTTCTCCAGCCGTGGCCATTTACTGCATGAGACATGCTGCAGCTGAAGGTGAGAAAGAGCATGGACATGACACAACACAGTCCATAATGAGACATTTCTATGTAGATGATGGATTAGCCTCCACAGCCACACCAGAAGAAGCTGTTGACATCCTGACAAACGCACAAAAGATGTTAGCCCAATCCAATCTCAAATTACACAAAATAGCATCTAATGACTACAGGGTCATGGAAGCCTTTCTGGCGAATGAAAGAGCAAAGGACTTAAAAGACTTAGCTCTCAAACGTGACGAGCTCCCACTACAGCGCAGTTTAGGAGTGCTTTGGAATCTTGAAACTGGCAGTTTTATGTTTCAGGTGTCCATCGACAGGAAACCCTACACACGAAGGGGAGTCTTAGCGACGGTCAACAACCTGTATGATCCTCTGGGGTTTGAGGCGCCTATCACGATGCAGGGGAAGAACCTCCTGCGTGAATTGTCAACAGAACATGGCGACTGGGATGAACCACTTCCGGCTGAGAGAGAAGAGGAATGGAACAAATGGAAAGATTCCCTGAAAGACCTAGAAGACCTACAGATACCAAGGTGCTACCTGCCATTGTCGCAGCCTTCTGCTCGAAAAAGAGAGTTATGCATTTTCTCAGATGCATCATCCTTGGCAATCGGAGCAGTAGCATACCTGAGAACCACCAACAATGAAGGTCAGTGCCACTCAGGGTTCATTATGGGTAAAGCTAAAATAGCACCACGCCCTGCACACACCATCCCTCGTTTGGAGCTATGCGCAGCTGTGCTAGCTGTTGAGATGTACGAGCTGATCAGGGATGAGATAGACACTGCAATGGATGCTGTCAGGTTTTATACAGACAGTAAGATTGTTCTCGGATACATAAACAATAACACAAAAAGGTTCTACACATATGTGGCAAACCGTGTAACCCGCATCAGAAAGTCAACACTTCCATCACAGTGGTATTACGTAGGAACCAGCGACAACCCAGCGGACACTGCCATAAGATACATCGCGGCACATGCACTGAAGCTCACAAACTGGTTCCAAGGACCTCTGTTCTTGACTCAACCTGATGCAGAACCACAGCAATCTGACCCCTTCTCACTCATAAGTCCAGAGGAAGATGCAGAAATCAGGCCTGATGTAAAAACATTCGTTACTAAGGTGTCTGTTGGACATTTGGGGTCACACCGCTTTGAAAGGTTCTCACATTGGATGAAACTGTGCCACACAATTGGATCACTCATTCGTGTCGCAGCTTCATACAAGAGCAAGTCCGGGCAAACCAAAAACAGTGGGTGGAAATGTTATAACAGTGCGTGCACTATCAACGAACTTTCACGAGCAAAATGCCTAATATTATCTACAGTGCAACATGAAGTCTTTAATGAAGAGTTCAAGTGCGTTGAAACAAAACACCCACTGCCGAAACAAAGTTGGCTGAAAAAATTAAACCCAATCATTGACGAGGATGGTCTGCTTAGAGTCGGAGGACGCTTGGCACCAGCAAACCTGGCAAAAGAAGAAAAACACCCTCTCATTATCCCTCGTTCACACCACATCGCTGTGCTTTTAATCAGATACTACCATGAAAAGGTAGCGCATCAAGGCCGACACATGACAGAGGGAGCCCTTAGAGCATCTGGGTTTTGGATCATAGGCGGCAAACGTCTTGTGTCTTCTGCCATCCACAAGTGCGTGACCTGCAGGAAACTGAGAAAGACATTGCAAATTCTAAAGATGTCAGATTTACCAAGTGACAGGCTCTCACCAATGCCACCGTTCACCAGCGTTGGTCTCGACGTATTTGGTCCGTGGTCAGTGACAGCACAACGCACAAGAGGAGGAAGCGCAGACAGCAACAGATGGGCTCTACTTTTCACATGCATGTCAACAAGAGCTGTCCACATCGAACTGATTGAATCAATGTCAACGTCCAGTTTCATAAATGCGTTGAGAAGATTCTTCTCCATTCAGGGACCCGCACAGCTTCTGCGATCTGATAG
The DNA here is from genome assembly GCA_020510985.1 of Pholidichthys leucotaenia. Classification (NCBI taxonomy): domain Eukaryota; kingdom Metazoa; phylum Chordata; class Actinopteri; order Cichliformes; family Pholidichthyidae; genus Pholidichthys; species Pholidichthys leucotaenia. Next base: position 200,206,024 of record CM035843.1, on the reverse strand, counting down.
GGGCACAAACTTTATTGGGGCATGTAAGGAACTGAGAATTGAGCACAGTGACGCAGCATTGACGAGTTACCTACAAGAAAAGGGTTGCAAATGGTTTTTTAACCCACCCCATGCATCACACATGGGTGGATCCTGGGAAAGACTCATTGGAGTTGCCAGGCAGATTTTAGATGCACTACTTCTCAAGAACAAACTACGGCTCACGCATGAGGTACTGAGCACCTTAATGGCGGAGGTTATGGCAGTGATGAATGCAAGACCACTTGTGCCGGTCTCAACAGATCCTGACAATCCAACCATCCTAACCCCAGCAACGCTACTGACCCAAAAAACCAACCCCTTGACAGTACCATCGGGAACTTTCGCTGCACCAGAACTTCATGCATGTCAGTGGAGACAAGTGCAGGCTCTTGCGGATAGTTTTTGGAAACAATGGAGACAAGAGTATCTTGTGACTCTTCAGAGCCGAAGAAAATGGACTGATGAGAAACCGAACATCAATGTTGGAGATGTCGTTTTGCTCAAGGATGGGCAAACACACAGAAATGACTGGCCCATGGGGCGGATTGTGAAGACATTTCACGGAAAGGACAATAAAGTACGAAAAGCGGAGGTGAAGATAATAAGAGATGGGACTGTTAAAGTGTTTCTGAGACCAATTACAGAAATGGTTTTACTGATAGCAGATGGGGAATAATAGATAATGATATGGTTAACATTGTTATGCACTGTTGTTTGAAATGTTGTAAGGCTAAATAGTGGTACAATGTTATTGCACCAGACGGGGAGTATTCTGGCGCCATGAATTAAGTTGAAGCTCCCATTACAGCATTTCATGTAAGTGAGTTTGGTTCCCTCTAGTGGTGTAGTGAAAGCATCGTTTTGAACTGATACACAAAGTGTTGCACATGCGCAGTAATGATATAATGAGAGACCGGTCAGAGCGTCACTCAATGTACGAACGCTGTGAATGTTGTTTAATTATCGGCGCCTTGGACATCATTAGTCCGTGAGTATCTGCATGGTTTGACAGTGTTAACAGCTACAATGAGAACTGCATGGTTGCACTGGTGTATTTTAAGCGACTGTCTAGTCCGTTGCCAACATTGTTACCAGCTAAGCTAGAGCTAATGCTAACATGTGCTAAGCTAAACACGGTGACTATATCATTGACGGCGTGTATATGTTTACTTTGTTGCAGTTTTACATGGATGTAGGAACGAATGTAAAAGGATGTAAAACCAAAAAGACGAGTGTACATCACGTTGAGTTCCTTGTGGGGTAGCTTCAATAAACAAGATAAAAGGAAACATCTTGTCATCATTGAGGCATGCACCACACGTGTTAGCTTGCTGTCTACCAGTCGATAACTGGGAAACTCGATGGGAGGGCAGTAAAGGGTCCTTAATCTTATATACATTATTCACAGTTCGTTGTTTCGTTAACCGTTTTGCCAGCAGTTTTGTGGCCTTTGGCCCCGTTTCATAATATTTTTGTTTTAAATATCTATTTTTCCTTTCAATTTCATTTATTTGTATTTCTTTTATCTTTATTTTTTCTTCCTTAATTTCTTGATATATTTTTGGGTCATTTGTGCTTTGATGTTTACATTCTAATTCCCTCAGTCTCTCACATCTTTGTTCATATGATTCCAGTTTAGACTTATTTGCTTTTCCTGATTCAACAATTAATTTACCTCTTAACACGGCTTTTAGTGCATCCCATAGTATTGTTGGGTCCACTTCTCCATTATCATTCTCCTCGATATACTCATTTATGTTTACCTTTATTCTTTCTTTCATTTTCTCATCATTTAATAGTCCTACATTAAGTTTCCATGTTGTTTGTCGTTTTCTATTGTTTAAATACAGTATATTTCCATGTATATAGGATTATGATCTGATATTTCTGCCCCTCCAATCCGACAATTTCTCACCCTGTGTCTGTCACCTTCATTCATAAGGAAGTAATCTATTCTAGAGTGTACTTTATGGACTGCTGAATAATGTGTATAGTCTTTTTCGAGTGGGTGCAGGTCCCTCCATATGTCTACCATACCCATTTCTGCCAGTGAGGTTCTTATGAACTTTGTTACATGTTTTTTTGTCTTCTTAACACTTGTTGTGTCCACTTCATGATCCATGACGGCATTTAAGTCTCCTCCACAAATTAGGACTCCTTCACTGTGTGTTGCTATGAGATCAAACAGTTGTTGAAAAAATCCCTTGTCACTTTCTGGTGGGGCATAGATGTTCACTAATGTGATCTGCATACGATCTATTCTTCCCTTTATGAATGAATGAATGAATGAATTAAGTTTATTGTCAATACCACCATGCGTAATACATACATACAGGAGAATTGAAATTTGACTTGGCATTTGGGCGTGCTCTATGTCAGCACACATCCAAGGCCGGGGCAGCCACAAACAGGCGCCAGTCATAGTGGGGGTAAAAAAAAGAAAGGGGGGGGGGATGACACAGTAGGCGAGAGAAAAAAACATGTTTATCAGAATAGCGCTCAGTGAGCGGGATTATGATTACAAGAAAAAAAACCCTCAATGCACATTTAGCAGACAACAAGAACACAATGACAAAGCAAGTTGAGAGAGTCAGTGTATTGTAAAATATATATCAGTGATTGTATCAGTGGTGTAATGTTGAATGCAGTAGTGTAGGTGTGTCAATTGCTAGTGAACAGCAGAGGGCACCTCCTGGCAGTGGATAGATGTTATAGTCATGTGATCTAAGCAGTCCAGAGTCACTCTCTCGCTTGCAGATGGTAAGTTGTCACATGGTGCACTGTCCTTGAGCGTCCATCTGTTGAAACAACAATTGTGTCGATTGTTTGGGTTAAGCCACTTCTCCAGCGTTATCTTCATCGAGGAGGAATGTAAACAAGGGCACCAAAACAAGGTCAAATCTGCACAGTGCACTCAGAGAATAGAATTTCCCTCTCTTCGATTCTGTGCTTCAGATTTCATACAGGCTTGAAATCTGGTCGAATTGTTGAAGAAGCAGCTACGCCGGGTCCGCATTTTGATTAGCTCTTCCAGTTAAATTTTCGATACACCAGGAAAACTCCAGAGCCAATCAGCAGAAAATCCTGTGATCGTAAAGCCAAAACAGGTAGATGTTTTCCACATCTTCAGTCGAATCACACAGACACATGAGTTCCAATCCATGGGTCTCTCCGTTGGGTTCCCCCTTGACCCGATCTTCTTTAAAGTGGTGACAATCACAATTATAAGCCGCTTTCCAGATCCATAATTTCCATTTGGATTAAGATTCAGCCAGAAGAAGAGCGGCATTGCAAGCTGGGATCAGAAGGAAGGATTAGAAAGGAGAGCGAAGAAAAGCGTCTGCTCTCTCTCAGAGCCGGAAGTGGAAGTGGAAGCCGGAAAGTTATTATTACATATCTGCCTTCTTTATCCTGGATTTCTTGTTCACATTCAAATTGTATTTTATTTTATTTTAAATTATTGTATTTTATTTTATTTGAAATTAGTATCATAACCCCCCTTTTAGTTCCTCCCTTAAATGAACTGTAGTAGGAGTTCTTATAGTCAAATCTCTTTAGTTTCTCATGTTCTGTCTTGTTCAAATGTGTCTCTTGCATAAATATAATTTCGGCTTTTTCCTTCTTGAATTTTCTTATTATTCTTTCCCTTTTAACAGGTGAGTTCAGACCATTCACGTTTAATGTCATTATCTTAAGATTTTTTTTTTTTTTTTTTTTAAGGGCTCATGAAGTCAGGGAGTGAGCAGTCAGCCACCCCCCGATCCCAGACCGGGACAGCCCATCACTTCACCTGAATGCGCCCAAAGTCAACGAGTCTGCAAGGGAAGAGAATGAGATTCGGCCTCATTCTCCTCCCTTGCAGACCTGACGACTCTAGACGCGTCCACGCCAAGTGATTGAGAGTTTAGGGCTGTCCCAATTTGAAATCAGGAAGTGGCTGACCGCCCACCCCCTAACATTTTTTTTTTTAATTTAAGTTTTTGTAAAGGGTATACAGGTCATTACAGCATTGCATTGTTTACATTTTCATCACATGTTCCCTTATTTTTTGCTATTTGACAACATTGGTAGGATAATTATTACAACACCCCCTTTTTTTTTAAAGTGAAAGAAAAAGTGAAATTAAAGAGAATAAAATAAAAAACAAACAAACAAACAAACAGAACAGCAAAAAACAAACAGAAAATTAAGTAATTAAAAGTAAAAGAACATCTGAGTAGCTTTGGAACAAAGAGTGGTGCCATTATTGAAATGGTATTTGTCAAGGATTAGATCTAATGGAAGACACATATGCGATCCAGGGTTGCCAAGAGTTCAAGAACCCATCCATGTCCTGTCTCAGTGCGAATGTCAACTTTTCCATCGAGTAAATGTCTTGAATCACGTTAATCCAATCTTCAGGTGTAGGACAGTCCTTCAGCATCCATTTTTTAGTTAGGGCTTTTTTACTTGCCAATATTAAAACACTGAATAAGTATTTATCTCCTCGTCTTTCCAGTGAGTCCGGTAGTAAACCCAAATACAAAGTTACAAAAGAAAAGGGAACTGTTATTTTAAATATTTTCCCCAATATTGTCTGTACATTGGTCCAATATTGGTGGATAACTGGGCATGACCAAAACACATGAAAATGATTTGCAGTCTTTTCACCACACAAGCGCCAACAGTTCAACCCCTTATGGGTAAATTTGTTTTTTTTTTTGTTTTGTTTTTTTTTGGTTTTTTTGTTACTTATTTGTACCCGTAGGTAGACTTGGTTTGCAGTCTGGTGACAAGCCACCGGCTGCTGGTCGCTGCGTGCACGAGCGCCCTAAACCTACATGTTTTTGGTGTGCGGGAGGAAACCGGAGAAATCCCGGAGTAAACCCGCGCAACACGGGGAGAACATGCAAACTCTACACAGCTCACTGTTGGTCGGGGGCTGGGATCGAACCCACAATCTCATGATCCCCGCGGTCCCCCGGCCGAGGGTAAAACTGTGCTGCCACAGTGCTAAACCACTGCGCCACCGTGCAGCACCGTGCAGGTGTTCTGAAAAATCCTACCAAATTTTTCCATCCAAATTCTCTCCACTGCAGAAATGAGGTACTTTTCCATTGCTGTTTATTTAGCTTTTCCCATATTTCCAGTTGTAAAGTGAAATTCCCCTCTTTTTCCCATCTCTCTTTTATATATGATGCGTTGTCTCCTTTTAAGTCTTGAAGACCTTGGTATATTTTAGAAATGTATCTGATCCCTGGGATCCCTTTATATGCCATTAAGAAGACCTTCAGAACACCTGACTGGGCCCTTTCCAAATCCTCCTTTTTAAGTATATTGTTTATGTGGTGTCTAAGCTGAAAGAACCTGTAAAGATTTTGATTTATTAGACCTTGTTTTTTCAAATCTTCAAAACTTCTTAAAGTTTGCCCCTTAAAAAAATCGTAATATTTTATCAGCTCCTTCTCTTTCCACTCTTTAAATCTAGTGTCTGTTTTATTGGGGGTAAAGTCTTGATCATAGGCAATCCATTGCAGAAGTCGATAGGGCTCTTTAGCTTGATTCTCTCTGACTATCTTAAACCAAATTTTTAGCGGGGTCTCTATCTACGGGTTAGTGTTATTCAAGAGTTTAGGTAAGGCATTGTTCCCTATTATCGCCTGTAGGGGGATGTCACTTGTTATTTGGCATTCGATCTCCTTCCATTGTGCAGTGTAGACTGGGTTACATATCTCTATTAAAGTTTTAATTTGTGCGGCTTTAAAATAGTCCCTGATATTTGGCAGCGCGAGCCCACCTTTGTCTTTGTTTAGCTGTAAGGTTCTATATCTGATTCTAGGTCTCTTGCCCTGCCATATGAATCTTGAGATCCTTCTGTCCAGCTCCTGCCATGTTTTTTTGGGAGGTTCTACCGGTATTGTTTGGAAAAGGTATAGAAGACGTGGAAGTATATTCATTTTGACTGCTTCAATTCTTTGTGCAGTACCTAAGAATGGTATCATATTCCATCTTGCTAGGTCAGATTTTATTTTTGTCACTAGTGGATCATAGTTTAGTGTTATAATTTTGTTGAGTTGTTTCGGGATATTGACCCCCAGATATTTCATAGATTCCATCTCCCAGTTAGTTTTGAGTTCACTTAGTGAATAATGAGTTGGGTCATAGTTGAATGTTAAAACTTGGGTTTTATGCATGTTTAATTTGTACCCCGATAAATCTCAGTAGTCTGAAAAAACTGAGATTAGTTCTGGTAAAGAAGTGTCTGGCTGCCCTAGGTATATTAAAATGTCATCAGCAAAGAGTGCTACTTTATGTTCCTTCTGACCAAGTGTAATACCTTGAATTTCTTGATTTTGTCTTATCCATTGGCTCAGAGGTTCTATGAAGATTGCAAAGAGCAGTGGAGACAGGGGGCAGCCCTGACGACATCCTCTTTCCAGTTCAAAAGATGATGATAATTTACCGTTAATCCTTATTTTAGCTGTTGGTTTTTTATATAGTGCCTGGATAGTTCTAATGAAGTTGTTATGAAAGTTGAAACTGGATAAGATTCTATATAGGAAAGACCAGTCAACCGAATCGAATGTTTTTTCAGCATCTAATCCCAATATGACTGCATTTAAGTTATATTTTTTTTATATGATGAATTATGTGTAAAGTGCGTCTAATGTTGTCTTGTGTCTGTCTTTGTCTTATAAAACCTGTTTGGTCTAAGTGAATTAAGTCTGTCAGTATGTTTTCTAACCTTTTGGCAAGGATAATGGTAAAAAGCTTATAGTCCTGATTTAATACACTGATTGGTCTGTAGTTGGAGCATTCTAGTTTATCCTTTTCAGGTTTAGGTATAACTGCAATGACCCCTTCTCTCCAGGAGGGGGGGGATTTCCCCTGTGTGGAGGACATAGTTAAATGTTTTCAGGAGGAGAGGAGATAGTTGCTGTTTAAAGGTTTTGTACCACTCTGCTGTATAGCCATCTGCTCCTGGGGATTTGTTAGCTTTAAGTTTCATAATTGCTTTTTCCAATTCTTTAGGTTGTATTTCTGACAGTAGTGTTTTATTTTGTGACTCCGTAAGTTGGGGAAAGTTTAATGTGTTTAGGAATGTATCGGATGCATTTTTATGTTTTTTGTGGGAGTATAAGTTCTTATAGTAATTCTCAAAGCTTTTAAGAATATCCTGAATTCTGAATTTTATTTCCTTTGATACTGGGTCTCTGATTTTGTAGATTGCTCTTTCTGTTTGTTGTTTCCTCAATTTATAGGCTAGTAATTTTGCCGATTTACTGCCTGCTTCATAGTGTTTTTGTTTCAGAAATGTAAGTTTCTTCTGGATTTCTATTGTGTAGATCTCATTTATTTGATTTTTAATTTCTTTAATCTTGAGCGAGTCATTAGAATGAGTGTTGCCTTTGTGTTCTTTTTCTAGGTTCTTGAGTTCTGACTCTAATGTGATTAGTTTTTCTTGTCTCAGTTTCTTTTGGGATGCCAGTTTTGCAATAATTTTTCCCCTTATTACAGCTTTGCACGCATCCCACAGTATTAAAGGGGATACTTCTCCATTATCGTTTTCTTCCAAATAGCTGAGAATATCTGATTCCAATTCATCTTTCAGTGGTCCTTTCAGGACATTTGAATTCAACCTCCAGGAAAATGTATTATTTGTGTATTTTTGGATGTTTAAGTCCATATAGATCGGACTGTGGTCAGAGAGATCCATCAGTCCTATTTTACATGTTTTTACTCTTGCAATGTCTCTATTAAACATAAAAAAGTAATCAATCCTTGAGTAAGATGAATGTGGCGTTGAATAAAAAGTATAATCTTTTACATTGGGGTTGAGTTCCCTCCACACGTCACAGATTCCCATTTCTTTTAATAGCATCCGAGTTTTCCTACTTTGAGTGTTATTTTGATGTGAAGAGTTACCTGTTGCATCCCAGTATGGATTCAGTCTTAGATTGAAGTCTCCACCACATATCACTAAACCTTGGGCTTTAGTTATCATTAGGTCGAATATATTTTTATAAAAATTCCATTTAGCCCCTGGTGGTGCATATACATTCAGCAGGGTGATATCTTCTCCCTCTAGCCGCCCAAGTACCAAACTGTACCTCCCTTCTTTATCTTTGTGTTCTGATTTTTTTTCAAATGTAATTTTGGTTGATATCAATGTCGCTACTCCCCTCCTCCTCCCTGACTTATATGAAGATGAAGAGATCATTTTAAACCCTTGTCTATTGAGTTTAGTGTGTTTCACGTCTGTTAGGTGGGTTTCTTGTAAAAATATTATTTCTGCTTTGTCTTTTTTCATTTTGCGTAGAATCTTGGATCTTTTAACTGGATTCAGGATTCCTTTTACATTATATGAGGCTATTTTGGTTACACCCTGTTTCTCCATTGTATTTTCTTATTTAGTATAACAGTGTGGTGGCCCTCTTTTTTGCTACTCAGAAACTGAAAGAACATTAAGAACATAAAAAAACATTAAGAACATAGTGTACGAAACTTTAAAACAAAAAACTGTCAAAAAAACTTCCTGGTTGTTGGACTTCCGGGAAGATGGCGGAGAGACATAACGCTTAAACAGAGAGCTCTCCCTAGCCGGATTAAAAATCATCGGTAAATGGCCAACTCGACATAAGCGGATCAATAAACTAAGGGATGAAAACACGAAGGAGCCGGGCACAAGGACAAAAACAGGGTAAAATTGAAGAATTCCTCTCCAACAACGCAGGAAAAACCGCTGAACGCGAAGCCCAAAAAAACGAGGTGTCTACAGCAGAGAAAATGGAGGACGCCAGACTCGAAAACATGAACACTGGCATCGCCAGTTTGGGTAAAGAGTTAAGAGAATTCAAGCGGCAGCTACAGCAGGATTTAGTGGCTCTTAAGGAGCAGCTGAAAAAAGAGATTAAGGAGGAAATTATGGGCCTCCGAAGAGAAATGGAGCGCAAGCTAACAGAAAACATGGAGGAGCTGCGCTCCCAGCGGGCATGTATGACAGAAGCGCAGGCCCGAATATCGGAGCTGGAAGATTGGAAAAGCGAGGCAAACGAACAACTACAGACCCTGACGATGCAAACGCAGAGGATGCAGGAGAAAATAAACGACTTGGAGAGCAGATCCAGACGAAGCAATATGCGCATCTTTGGAATTCCGGAAGGCATTGAAGGCAACTCGATGACGAAATTCATGGATCAGTTCTTAAAAAAAGAGCTAGAACTGCCCGATGAAGCGGCTCTGCAGATTCAACGAGCGCACAGAACCCCGGCACAGAACCCGAAACCAAACTCTACACCCAGGTCAGTTGTGGTAAACTTTGTGAAATATGACATAAAGGAAAGAATCCTGACGCAAGCATGGAAAAAAAAGATACGAATCGGTGACAAACAGGTATTCTTCGACCATGACTACCCGACAGAAATTGTGCAGCAGTGGAAGAAATATGCCAACATTAAAAAAACGCTGAAAGAGAAAAAAATTAGATTCCAAATGCCGCTAACGAAAATGAGGATTCATTGGGAGGACGGCGTAAGAACCTACAACACGGCCAGAAAGGCAGCGCGGGATATGATGGAGCGGGGCCTTGAGGTGAGCGTGCCGAAGGAAATGGCTGGAGCAGCGGCGGCCCTGAACGCATCACGACAGCCGGAGTGGAGACGAGTGAACGGCGGAAGAAGGGGGAGAGACGTGGCGCAGCGGGCCCAGGACAAGCTACAAGGCTTTCAACTGAAAGCCTAGATCATAACAAAGATTAAGAAAGGCACAGAAGAAATGAAGGCCAAGAAGACAAGGTAAAAGAGAAACAGACGGCTAGGAGAGGTTTAAGTGATATTTGTTGGACATTTCTAGACTAATGACTATTACTTGGATAGTAAATATAGGTCTAGGGAGGGCCCTTCACTCTGTGAAGACAATCCCCCCACCCACCAACAGGGACCAGTGGGCAGAAGAAAGGCCCAAAGTACGGAGGTCGAGATTTTTTAATGTGTTTTTATATAAATATGTGTTATTTTTGTTGTTAAAGGGGCTAGGAGCACAAGTTAAAAAAATGGAAAAACATGAATATGGGTAAAAATCTTAAGATAATGACACTAAACGTGAATGGTCTGAACTCACCTGTTAAAAGGGAAAGAATAATAAGAAAATTCAAGAAGGAAAAAGCTGAAATTATATTTATGCAAGAGACACATTTGAGCAAGACAGAACATGTGAAACTAAAGAGATTTGGCTATAAGAACTCCTACTACAGTTCATTTAAGGGAGGAGCTAAAAGGGGGGTTATGATACTAATTTCAAACAAAATACAATTTGAAAGTGAACAGGAAATCCAGGATAAAGAAGGCAGGTATGTAATAATAAAGGGAAGAATAGATGGTATGCAGATCACATTAGTGAACATCTATGCCCCACCAGAAAGTGACAAGGGTTTTTTTCCAACATCTGTTTGATCTCATAGCAACACACAGTGAAGGAGTCCTAATTTGTGGAGGAGATTTAAATGCTGTCATGGATCATGAAGTTGATACAACAAGTGTTAAGAAGACAAAAAAACATGTAACAAAGCTCATAAGAACCTCACTGGCAGAAATGGGTATGGTAGACATATGGAGGGACCTACACCCACTCGAAAAAGACTATACACATTATTCAGCAGTCCATAAAGTACACTCTAGAATAGATTACTTCCTTATGAATGAAGGTGACAGACACAGGGTGAGAAATTGTTGGATTGGAGGGGCAGAAATATCAGATCATAATCCTATATACATGGAAATATATTTAAACAATAGAAAACGACAAACAACATGGAAACTTAACGTAGGACTGTTAAATGATGAGAAAATGAAAGAAAGAATAAAAATAAACATAAACGAATATATCCAAGAGAATGACAATGAAGAAGTGGACCCAACAATACTATGGGATGCACTAAAAGCCGTGTTAAGAGGAAAATTAATTGTTGAAACAGGAAAAGCAAATAAGACTAAACTGGAAGCGTATGAACAAAGATGTGAGAGACTGAGGGAATTAGAACGTAAACATCAAAGCACAAATGATCCAAAAATATATCAAGAAATTAAAGAAGAAAAAACAAAGATAAAAGAAACACAAATAGATGAAATTGAAAGGAAAAATAGATATCTAAAGCAAAAATATTATGAAACGGGACCAAAAGCCACAAAACTGCTGGCAAAACGGTTAAGAAAACAACAAACAATGAATAATGTATACAAGATTAAAGACCCCACCACAAATAAAACCACAGTTAACCCAGAAAACATCGAAGAAATATTCCATAATTTCTACCAAGAACTATACTCGCAACCTGAAGAAACAAATACTAAAGATATTAAAAAATTTCTAGGCACATTGGACTTGCCATCAATAGGAAATCAACAAAATGAAAAGCTAACAGCAGAAATAACAACACAAGAGATCAGAGATGTGATTAAGTCACTTAAAAACGGTAAATCACCAGGTAGTGATGGATACCCATCTGAGTTTTATAAACTGTTTATAGAAGAACTCATGCCACAACTCCTAAAGTCATTTAATTGGACGTTGAACAACAACAAAATACCTCCATCATGGAACGAAGCTATCATTTCAGTTATTTTAAAGACAGGGAAAGATAAAGAACAATGCGGAAACTATAGACCAATCTCTTTATTAAATGTGGATTATAAAATATATACAACAATTATATGTAAACGAATAAAGACATTCTTGACGGAATTGATAGAAGATGATCAAACTGGTTTCATAGAGGGACGCCAAACACATGACAATATCAGGAGAACAATAAGATAAGATAAGATAAGATAAGATAAGCCTTTATTAGTCCCACAACGGGGAAATTCCAGGATTGCAACAGCACAGGGATAGCAACACTCAGAGCAACAATCAGAAGGCAAGGAAAAAAAAAAAAAAAAAAAAAAAAAAAAACAAGCAAGCAAGAGCAGCTAATATACATATGTACATATTACTATAAAATATATATATACACACACACACACAGACACACAGTGCAGAGCATTGTAGCTGGATGGAATAAATATGTGAATATATGAACACAGTGCAGAGCATTGTAGCTAGATGGAATAAATATGTAAATATATAAACACCCACAGTACGGAGCATTGCAGCTAGGTGGAATAAATATGCAAGTATATAAACACACACAGTGCAGAGCAATGTAGCTAGATGGAATAATATGTAGATATATAAAAACACAGTGCTGAGCATTGTAGCTAGATGGAATAAATATGTAAATATATAAACACACACAGTGCAGAGCATTGTTGCTAGATGGGATGAAACAGCATAACCGTCTACTTAGTTATCCTACATGGTATGATTATGTGCCCATACATATTCTCACCCTCCATAGCGACCGATATGTTCCTAGTTGTATGCCGGAGAGGACCATTGTGTAAGTCTATTGCATCTTTTGCATCCAAAAAACTATTAGTTTGTTACGTCTTTTTGCTATCTCTGCGAGCAGCCCTGCTTAGGTTGTACAGTCTGACAGCCGTTGGTAGGAAGGACCTACGAAACCTCTCGGTTGTGCACCTGGGATGATGTAGTCTGCTGCTAAATGAGCTCCTCAGTGCATCCAGTATGTCCTGCATAGGGTGGAACTCGAACTCCAGCAGAGATGACAGTTTAGCCACCGTCCTTCTCTCTCCTATCTCCTCCATCGGATCAAGGCGCTGCCCCAGGACAGAGCTAGCTTTCTTAATCAGTTTGTTCAGTCTCTTCCTATCGGCTGCAGTAATGCCACTGCCCCAGCAGACCACTCCAAAAGTGATGGCTGATGCCACCACCGTGTCATAGAATGACTTCAGCAGCGCCCCTTGTACACCAAAAGACCTGAGTCTCCTCAGCAGGAACAGCTTGCGCTGTCCCTTCTTGTAGAGTGCGTCAGTATTGTGTGACCAGTCTAGTTTATTGTTCAGATGAACACCCAGGTACTTATAGGATGTCACCATCTCAATACATATAATTAACCAAATACATAAAGAAAAGAAAAGCGCAGTAATAATGAGTTTAGACGCAGAAAAAGCATTTGACAGGGTTAACTGGAAATTCCTATATAGTGTACTGGAGCGCTTTGGATTTAACGAAAAATCAGTACAATGCATAAGGACGCTATATCAAGAACCTGTGGCAAGAATCAAGATAAACGGTAGCTTAACAGACAAAGTAAATATACAAAGATCAACTAGGCAGGGATGCTGCTTATCGCCCACCTTGTTTGCTCTGTTCATAGAACCATTGGCTCAAGTGATACGACAAAATAAGAAATTAAAAGGTGTAACAATAAAAGGGGCGGAACACAAGATTGGGCTATTTGCAGACGATATTATAGTTTACCTTGAACAACCAGATGAATCAATAATGGAAATGATGAACTTGATAGAAAATTTTGGAAAAATATCAGGATACAAGATAAACATAACAAAAACACAAATACTGACATTCCACTATAACCCTCTAAACCAGATAACTGATAAGATCAAACTAAACTGGAAACAAAAAGAAATAAAATACCTTGGAGTGAACATACCTAAAGACCTAAGCAAAATATATAAAGCAAACTATGATAGGTTGGAACAAGAAATAAAAAAAGATATTGATAGATGGTCAATCTTAAATATGGATCTGAATTCAAAAATTGAGACAGTCAAAATCAGCATACAACCTAGATTACTTTACCTCTTCCAGGCTATACCAACAGAGATTCCAGATGCCCAATTCTCAAAGTGGGACAGGATGATATCGAGATTTGTTTGGGGAGGTAAAAAACCAAGAGTGAAATATAAAACTCTCCAATTACCAAAAGAGAAAGGAGGCATGGGCCTACCGAGTCTAAAGGAATATTACTACTCAGCACAAATAAGATATATCATATGTTGGTGCGACGAGGGATATGAGGCAAAATGGAAAGAAATGGAAAAGGAAATTGAGGGACTCCCAGTACAAAGCATAATAGGAGATAAAGATGCATATAAACAAATCAAACAAATAGACCCAATCACTAAATTTACTTTAGAACTGTGGTATAAAATAGTACAAAAATATAATATAAAGGAAGACATAAAACTATTGAAATGGGTAGCATTTGACAGTCAGTTTGAACCGGCAAAACAAGATAGGGGATACAAAAATCTGGTGAACAAGGGAATCACAGCATGGGGCAATATCGGAAAAAAAGATCTCGGGAGCTTTGTAAACATCAGGAGAAAATTTAAACTAGAAAGATCGGAATTTTTCAGATATCTGCAGATGAGAGATTATTATATGAGGAAGATTAGGCATAACCTCCAAACAGATGTGAGCGAGATTATACAACTCATTTTAAGCTCATATACAGGAAATAAAATAAGAATTATTTCAAAGCTATATCAGAAACTTATGACAAACAATCATACAAGTAACTATATAAAGGAGAAATGGGAGAAAGAGCTCAATTTAAACATAACAGAAGAAAGCTGGCAGGAAATATGGAAAACACAACACACATCAACAAATTCAAGGACATGGAGGGAATTTGGATGGAAAAACCTGATTCGCTTTTTCATTACACCACAGATTCAAGGAAAATATACAAATACCCAATCTTTATGCTGGAGGGGATGTGGGGCTCAAAATGCAGACCACTCACATATGTTTTGGAAATGCTGCAAAATATCATCATTCTGGAAATCTATACATGTGACAATACAGAGGATATTAGGATATAATATACCAATGAACTGTAACCTGATGTACTTATGTGATCTTAAAAGAGACAATGTTATACAGGCTGAGGACAGATATCTAGTTAAAATCTTGTTGATTGCATGTAAAAAAAACTATCACAAAAAATGGCGATCAGAAGTTCTTCCTGACCAAGAACAATGGACTGACATTGTTGAGGACATACGTATGATGGAAAAACTAACATATCGACAAAGAATGCAAGAAGGACTATGGGAAAAAAAATGGCGGAAATGGACACACTACAAAGTGCAACAACGAGGCAGAAATTGAAAGAATAACCAAAGACACCGAAAAAAACAGAAGAATTAAGAGATGGAAACTAAAAACTTGATGCTCCAACATTTGTCCCCCCCCCTTTTTTTCTTTTTCTTTTTTTTTCTTTTTCCCTACCCTAACCCCTTTGTTTTTTTAAATGTAGAATGTGATCTGAATGCATTATATATGATGAAAAATGAATAAAAATCTAAGTTACAAAAAAAAACTTCCTGAGCTGGGGTCTCTTTAAAGACCCTGTAAGAGCCCTGATGGAGTGTAGGCTCTGAGGGAAATTCCTCAAACTCTGTTACGTGTTGAGGGCCCTCTCTTACCCCTGTAAGTTGTCCCATGTTTTTAACGTGAATTTCAGATCCCAATCCGAATTTGTAATGATTTTTTTTTTTTTTTATGCCTATACCCTATGAGATTGTGTGCACCCTCCCACCCCATCACAGCAAACATTCACTCTAATACAGTATTTGTTAGTGTGGGGAGAACATGTCTTGTCACATTTCTATTTTAACAAGATTTTTTTTTTTCCTTTAAATTAAGAAGGCATTTGTTTCTAATGCTATAACCGCTCCATGAAAGGTTTTACCACATGCTGATTCTGCATCTCCTTTAATGTTTGTTACCTTGTAGGAGGGGGGATGGAAGTGCAGAATGACTGAAAAGAAAAAAAAAACAAAAAGGTCGCTATTCCTTCCTGGAACTGGAAAGTTTATCTTTGTAGCTCTGGGGCTGGGTTTCCCGCTGCTGGCCCGTGGATTTTGAAGGTCTCTGAGTGGACCACGTTTGAGCTCTGATCCTCTCGCTCAGGTCTGCTGCGGGTTTAAACACCGATACCGGGAGCCCTCTTCTCGCCATGTCAATTGTTGCTTCTTCCGCCGAATTATAGAGACATGACTCTTCACTGTAAAAGACCCTTAACTTCGCAGGAAATGGCGTCTGAAAGCGTAGATTCTGTTCCCGTAGTACCTTTTTGGCGTCGTTATATTCCCGTCGCTTTTTAAGTACCTCCGGGACGTAATCGTGCTCCACGAAGACTTTTCTCTCTTGATGCATAAATCCTTTTTTCTGCCAAGCCCGTCTTACAACCTCTTGTTTTATTTTGAAATCGGAGAATCTTACCACCACCGAACGTGGGGGCGCTTCTGCCGCTGGCTTTGCGGCTAATGTACGATGGGCCTTTTCTATCTTCAAATCAGTGGTTTGTGGAATATCCAACTTCTCTCTCAGTAAGGATTCCACGCATTCCGCCATTGTGTTGAAACTATCTTCAGCTCCTTCTTTCAGACCGTGAATTCTAATGTTGTCATTATCTTAAGATTTTTAACCATATTCATGTTTTTCCATTTTTTTAACTTGTGCTCCTAACCCCTTTAACAACAAAACTAACACATATTTGTAAAAAACACATTAACAAATCTCGACCTCCGTACTTTGGGCTTTTCTTCAGCCCACTGGTCCCTGCTGGTGGGTGGAGGGATTGTCCTCACCGAGTGAGGGGCCCTCCCTAGACCTGTATTTACTATCCAAGTAATAGTCATTAGTCTAGAAATGTCCAACAAAAATCACTTAAACCTCTCCTAGCCATTTGTTTCTCTTTTACCTTGTCTTCTTGGCCTTCATTTCTTCTGTGTCCTTCTTAATCTTTGTTATAATCTAGGCTTTCCGTTGAAAGCCTTGCAGTTTTTCTTGGGCCCGGAGCCCCACGTCCGTCTCTCGCCTTCTGCCGCTCACTCGCCTCCACTCCGGCTGTCGTGATGCGTTCAGGGCCGCCACTGCTCCAGCAGCTTCCTCCGGTACACTCACCACAAAGCCTCGCTCCGTCATGTCCCGCGCTGCCTCTCTGGCCGTGTTGTAGGTTTTCACGCCGTCCTCCCAATGAATTCTCATCTTCGTTAGCGGCGTTTGGAATCTAATTTTTTTCTCTTTCAGCATTTTTTTAATGTTGGCATATTTCTTTCGCTGCTGCACAATTTCTGTCGGGTAGTCATGGTCAAAGAATATCTGTTTGTCGCCGACTCGTATCTTTTTTTTCCACGCTTGTGTCAGGATTCTTTCCTTTATGTCGTATTTTAGAAAGTTTACCACAACTGACATGGGTGTAGAGTTTGGATTCGGGTTCTATGCCAAGGCTCTGTGCGCTCGTTGGATCTGCAGGTCTGTTTCATCGGGCAGCTCAAGCTCTTTTTTTAAGAAACGATCCATGAATTTCATCATCGAGTTGCCTTCAATGCCCTCTGGAATCCCAAAGATGCGTATATTGCTCCGCCTGGACCTGCTCTCCAGGTCGGTTATTTTTTCCTGCATCCTCTGTGTTTGTGCCGTCAGGGTCTGCAGCCGCTAGCTTGCCTCGGTCTT
This sequence comes from Pholidichthys leucotaenia, assembly GCA_020510985.1. Taxonomy (NCBI): domain Eukaryota; kingdom Metazoa; phylum Chordata; class Actinopteri; order Cichliformes; family Pholidichthyidae; genus Pholidichthys; species Pholidichthys leucotaenia. The sequence continues at coordinate 200,188,633 of CM035843.1, read as the reverse complement.
CCAGTCTTCCAACTCTGATATTCGAGCCTGTGCTTCTTCCATACACGCCCGTTGAGTGCGCAGTTCCTCCATGGTTTCAGCTAGCTTGCGTTCCATTTCTTTTCGGAGACCCATAATTTCCTCCTTCATCACTTTTTTCAGTTTTTCCTTAAGAGCCGTTAAATCCTGTTGGAGTTGTCGCTTGAAGTCTTTTATGTCTTTACTTATATTGGCGAAGCCAGTGTTCATAATATCGAGTTTGGTGTCCTCCATTTTCTCTGCTGTAGTCACCTCATTTTTTTGGGCCTCGTGTTCAGCGATTTCTCCTGCGTTGTTGAAGAGGGATTCTTTAGTTTTACCCTGCTTTTGTCCATGTGCCCGGCTTCTTCGTGTTTTCATCCCTTGGTTTATTGATCCATTTATGTCGAGTTGGCCATTTACCAAAGATTTTTAATCCGACTAGGGAGAGCTCTCTGTTTAAGCGTTATGTCTCTCCACCATCTTCCCGGAAGTGCCACATTGAAGGATTTTTAATAAATTAATTGGTAAATTCCTCGGTAAAATAAGTATTTGGTCACCTACAAACAAGCAAGATTTCTGGCTCTCACAGACATGTAACTTCTTCTTTAAGAGGGTCCTCTGTCCTCCACTCGTTACCTGTATTAATGGCACCTGTTTGAACTCATTATCAGAACAAAAGACACCTGTCCACAACCTGAAACAGTCAGACTCCAAACTCCACTATGGCCAAGACCAAAGAGCTGTCAAAAGGACACCAGAAACAAAATTGTAGACCTGCACCAGGCTGGGAAGACTGAATCTGCAATAGGTAAGCAGCTTGGTGTGAAGAAATCAACTGTGGGAGCAATTATTAGAAAATGGAAGACATACAAGACCACTGATAATCTCCCTCGATCTGGGGCTCCACACAAGATCTCAGCCTGTAGGGTCAAAATGATCACGAGAACAGTGAGCAAAAATCCCAGAACCACACGGGGGGACCTAGTGAATGACCTGCAGAGAGCTGGGACCAAAGTAACAAAGGCTACCATCAGTAACACACTACACCGCCAGGGACTCAAATCCTGCAGTGCCAGACGTGTCCCCCTGCTTAAGCCAGTACACGTCCAGGCCCGTCTGAAGTTTGCTAGAGAGCATTTGGATGATCCAGAAGAGGATTGGGAAAATGTCATATGGTCAGATGAAACCAAAATAGAACTTTTTGATAAAAACTCAACTTGTCGTGTTTGGAGAAGAAAGAACACCATACCTACTGTGAAGGATGGGGGTGCAAACATCATGCTTTGGGGCTTTTTTTCTGCAAAGGGACCAGGATGACTGATCCATGTAAAGGAAAGAATGAATGGGGCCATGTATCGTGAGATTTTGAGTGAAAACCTCCTTCCATCAGCAAGGGCACTGAAGATGAATCGTGGCTGGGTCTTTCAGCATGACAATGATCCCAAACACACCGCACGGGCAACAAAGGAGTGACTTCGTAAGAAGCATTTCAAGGTCCTGGAGTGGCCTAGACAGTCTCCAGATCTCAACCCCATAGAAAATCTTTGGAGGGAGTTGAAAGTCCGTGTTTCCCAGCGATAGCCCCAAAACATCACTGCTCTAGAGGAGATCTGCATGGAGGAATGGGCCAAAATACCAGCAACAGTGTGTGAAAACCTTGTGAAGACTTACAGAAAACGTTTGACCTCTGTCATTGCCAACAAAGGGTATATAACAAAGTATTGAGATGAACTTTTGTTATTAACCAAATACTTATTTTACCGAGGAATTTACCAATTAATTCATTACAAATCCTTCATTGTGATTTTCTGGATTTTTTTTTTTTCTCATTTTGTCTCTCATAGTTGAGGTATACCTATGATGAAGATTGGAGACCTCTCTCATCTTTTAAGTGGGAGAACTTGCACAATTGATGGCTGACTAAATACTTTTTTGCCCCACTGTAAACACACACAGTGCGGAGCATTGTAGTTAGATGGAATAAATATGTAAATATATAAACACACAGTGCGGAGCATGGCAGCTAGATGGAATAAATATGTAAATATATAAACACACACAGCGTGAAGCATTGTTGCTAGATGGAATAAATATATAAATATATAAACACACACAGTGCGGAGCATTGTAGCTAGATGGAATGAAACAGCACAACCATCTACTTAGTCATCCTACATGGTATGATTATGTACCCATACATATTCTCACCCTCCGTAGCGACCGGCATTTTCCTAGTTGTAAACCAGAGGGGACCATTGTGTAAGTCTACTGCGTCTTTTGCATTCAATACTATTAGGTTGTCACGTCTTTTTGCTATCTCTGCGAGCAGCCCTGCTTAGGTTGTACAGTCTGACAACCGTAGGTAGGAAGGACCTGCGAAACCTCTCGGTTGTGCACCTAGGATGATGTAGTCTGCTGCTAAATGAGCTCCTCAGTGCATTCAATATGTCCTGCATAGGGTGGAACTCGGACTCCAGCAGAGATGACAGTTTAGCCACCATCCTTCTCTCTCCCATCTCCTCCACTGGGTCAAGGCGCTGCCCCAGGACAGAGCTAGCTTTCTTGATCAGTTTGTTCAGTCTCTTCCTATCGGTTGCTGTAATGCCACTGCCCCAGCAGACCACTCCAAAAGTGATGGCTGATGCCACCACCGTGTCATAGAATGTCTTCAGCAGTGCCCCTTGTACACCAAAAGACCTGAGTCTCCTCAGTAGGAACAGCCTGCGCTGTCCCTTCTTGTAGAGTGCATCAGTATTGTGTGACCAGTCTAGTTTATTGTTCAGATGAACACCCAGGTACTTATAGGATGTCACCATCTCGATGTCTGTTCCCTGTATATTTACTGGTGCTGTGAGGGGTTGTCCTTGCCTGCGGCAGTCCACCACCAGCTCCTTAGTTGTCCTTGTGTTGATCTGGAGGCAGTTCCGATGGCACCAGTCCACAAAGTCCTGGATAAGCCCTCTGTACTCAGCTTCATCTCCGTTGGAGATGAGGCCAACGATCGCAGAGTCGCCAGAGAACTTCTGTAGATGACAGTGTGTTGTGTTGTGTGAGAAGTCTGCAGTATAAAGGGTGAACAGGAAGGGAGCCAAAACCGTTCCCTGGGGGGCCCCCGTGCTACCGATGATCGTGTCGGACACACAGTCCCGGGTTCTCACAAACTGAGGCCAGTTTGTGAGGTAGTCCAGGATCCATAATGACAGGTGCTGGCCCACCCCTGCGCACAGCAGCTTGTCCTTCAGGATCATCGGTTGGATGGTGTTGATGTCAAAGAACATGATCCTCACCGCATTCCCGGGCTTCTCCAGGTGGGACAGAGAATGGTGAAGGAGGAAGATCACCGCATCCTCCACCCCAATGCCATGCTGGTAGGCGAACTGGAGTGGATCCATCGCTGGTCCCACCAGGGGGTGGAGGTGAGCAAGGAGCAGTCTCTCCAGGGTCTTCATCATGTGGAACGTCAGGGCCACTGGTGTGTCTTTGGTACAGGCACCACACAAGATGTTTTCCACAGCTGTGGTACCCTCCCCAGCTTCAGGCTCAGATTGAAGATGTACTCCACAATCCCACACAGCTGGTCTGCACAGGACTTGAGGAGCTTTGCGCTGATGCCGTCCGGTCCCGATGCCTACCTCGCCTTGATCTTCCTCAGCTCCGTCCTCACCTGGGTCTTAGTGAGGGTCAGGTTGGGGAGCTGTGTGTTGGGAGTGGGGTGGTGTTGGTGGAGTGGGGAGTGGGCAGCAGGACTTGATGTCTTTAGAGGCAGCAGTGGTTGTTGTGCAGTCAGGGGGGAGGGCGGTTGGTTAAACCTATCGAAAAACAGATTCAGATTGTTCGCCCACTCCCTGCCCCCCGTGGCCTGGGGGAGGGGAGGTATTCTGGAGCCCAGAGATGGTTTTAAGGTTTCTCCAGACCCCGCTGATGTCGCTCTGTTGCAACTTGTCCTCCATCTTCTTCCTGAAGCTGTCCTTGCCTTCTCTGATCTTTCTCCTCAGCTCCCTCTGTACGGACTTCAGCATCTCCCTGTTCCCCGACCTCAAGATCCTCTTCTTCTCTCTCAGAAGTGTTTTTATCTCAGGGTTGATCCAGGGTTTGTTGTTTGAGCAACACCGTATGGTCTTGGTGGGAACGGTGTTGTCCACACAGAAGCTGATGTAGTCCGTGATGGTGTGAGTGAGGCCATCGATGTCCTCACCATGTGGATCGCAGAGCTGCTCCCAGGCGGTGGTTTCAAAACAGCCCTTTAGAGCATCCAAAAAACACTCCCAAAGTACTTGTAAAAACAAATCTGGCAACCCCACATTCTCACGTCAACTTTTTGTCTACTGCTGTGAGAACACAATTCAATTTATTACCCAAAAGTATTACTTGTAAGCTCCCACAATTTTCATCACTTCCCCATGAGACAATAATCACATAACCGTCCCTTAACACTCCACAATAACCAGAAAAACAATGGACAAACACGGCTTCCAACCATCGCGGCATTTGTACTTCCGCTTTTGCGGTCTCACCGGGACAAACCGTATAATACCAAACAACCAGACAAACAAACAAAAACTGCAGTTCATTTTGTTTTTTAAACCACCGCTAGGTATTTGGTATTTTTATAGCTCTAAGAATTGATAAACAAAGAGGGAGACATCCTTGTGGCATTTTTGGATGACAGGCTAAGTGTCTATAAATCTAATCTCCATGAACTGGGAGTTTTAGCACATTCCTCTGTCACAGAAACTAAGCAGAGAAGGTCAATAAAACAAAGATTATCAGTATAGCCTGGTGTCATCATTTACGTCTCTGCTGACTTGCATTCTCAGCATTCACACGCACATCCACTCGAGACTCTGGGACAGATAGAGAATAATTGCTCACAAGAACGCACCATCAGACATAAAATATGAAAGTATAATGTAGAGGAATATATGAAATTATTCTACATGGAATGCACATAAACATCAGACATGAATTAGAAAAGTCATGGAATAATATAAGAATAATATAAAAATAATATGGATAATAATATGGAATTTTTCTATCACTGATCATCCTTCCTTTTTTTGCCAGCGCCAACTTTGAAAGCGACATGCCATTTGGTATTAGCTACATCGTGGCAGCAGTTACAGAACATTACTGCATATAATTGCACCAGCGTTGATGGGTGCACACACACGAGAAACGGGCACATTCACATACGAGCAATGAGCGTCACACGCGAGCGATGGCAGCTCTGCAAGATAGGGGGCCAACTTCATGCAGCTCTCAGCAAGCTGGTAGTAGCGTTCGGCAACCTGGCTATGTTTGGAAGTGGGCTGAGCGCACACGCACACACATGGACAGGCGCGCTCTATGCAACAGTGTTGTGCAACGCAACACTCAGGCAGCGCAGCACAGTTGGTAAGAAATGCACATAATGTGACACACATTCGGGTCCGGACTAACTTGTGATTGGGTCCGCCATTTGAGGAGCCCCGTGCTAGATTGACACTGATTGCTGAGTGGAACAGACACAAGCGGCGCACTTCTGAACTCTGCACGGATGACGGTCACGAGCATTGTTTGTGTGCGCACTTGGGGAGCATTATTTCTCCATATTTTTTTCTTAAATCTATATTTCCTTCGCCTGGCGGCAATAAAAACAAGGATGGCGGGCCGCCACGCAGAAATGTTACCAAAGGAAGCCCTGGCATTTCAACTAACAACACCAACACCCCCACCAGAACTTCAACATATACCATTTACAACCCAATTCTTCAGGTAAAAAAAAAAAAAAGACATAACCGGCATGGGGGACCCGGGCACCCTCTCAACAGATGCGCTCCTGGAAACAGCCAGTCCCCGGGGTGATGGCTGACCCTCCGGACGCTGAAGCCGCTTCTCCTCACCATCAATCTCGTCCCACGTCCAGCCTTGTCTCCCGGAGTCTTCTCCCGGACATGCCGAAGCCGATTCACATGCCACACTGAGCCATCAGACAGCCTGAAGTGTGTTGCGTCCAGCTTGGCCACTATACGTAGACACTCCCAATGCTCCTGAGGTTGTCGTCTGGCTCATCTTTGCCATGGATGTTTCTCATCTCGACTCCAAACCCAATCCAGGACTCTCAACAGGGCCCGGCTTGGTTTGAGACGTCGAGCACGCTGATCCTCCCTGCTTCTCGGTCCTGCCTCGACCACTTCTAAGGCTGTTGTAACGTGCGCCCTCGTAGCTGCAGATCTCCCATCGTCTTTAATGGTGAAACCCAGTCCGTAAAATAAAATCACAGCCCACGATGTTATTGCCCCGTGCTGTCACATGGAGCATGAAGTTGGTCACCGTTGCAGACTTGTACTGAACAGTCAACTCCAAAGTCCCGACTGTGTCCAGCCTTCCACCTCCATTACTGTACAACGGCGCTGGGTTACCTTTAATCCTGTGGTGGGGAAAAAACTTCTTCACCGTGGCCCAATTCAGCAACGATCCCTCCGCCCCCATGTCGATCAACAGCGGCAGCTCCACGTCATCCAGCCCCACTGTGCAAAATGTGTACCCATTCATGTTGGGGGACACCATGTGGATGGCTGTCGGGGATGGGCTGAGTGATTTATCCTGTGGGCTTTCCAGCTTAACTTCACTGCACATCCTGGCAAAATGGTTCAAGCGACCACATCTGTTACAACGTGCTCTTCTCGCTGGACAGTCCTTAGCCTTATTTCGGTGCTTAGCAGACCCATAACCCATGCAAAGTGATTTTCCTGGCACAGACCCCCGGCTGGCAGCGTTGGCTTCCACATCTTCATCGTCCAAGCTATCTTCGCTATCCATGTCTGATATTTGCCGCAGCAAGCGGCTCCGGCGGCTGCTGTGACTGGCGTCCGGTTAGCTCCAGAGCTAGCTTGCCCACAGTTTCCATTTGGAGAGCTAGCTTGATGGCTCTGGCTAACGTGAAGTCCTTAGATGCTGTAAGTAGCCTAGCTTGCAATGCAGTGCTACAAGTATGTTCCGCCAGCTGGTCACAAATCATTTCTTCCTCCAGTGGTCCAAAACGGCACTCACTAGCTAGCTGCATCAAGTCGGTGATAAACTGCCGAATGGGTTCACCTACCTGTTGATGTCGCTCCCGAAAGCGGATCCTCCAGACCGTCATGTTATCCGGGGTGTGGAACTGGCTAGCTAGAAGCTTTGCTACATCTTCATAAGTGTCCGAGGGACCGAGCATTCGCAGGATTCGTTGGCCCTCTATACCCAAATTGTGAACCAGAAACGCCAGGGCTCTTAGCTTATCAAGCTCACCAAGTCCCAGCGCGGCAAAGTAAGTTTCAAAGGCTTCAAACCATCTAGGCCAGGACACCGACAGCTCCCCGGGAAACTCGAGAAAAGGCCGAATCGGAGCTACGCATGCTTCCATGGTTTTATCCGGCGTCACCAAATGTTATGACTGATATTACCCTGGTTCACAGAAGAGGTGAGGTGACTTGGAACACAACTTTATTGGACTCACTGGATGTGGCAGCCACTGACAAGGCCCCGGCCAAGGTACAGGCGAGAAAGAAAAAGTAAGATGGCTGACCCGGCCTTGCATAGGGCGGAGCGGTGATGTCACCGGAGGTGCATGTCACCATCTCCCACTTCACATTAAAATATACAGTATATATATCACAGTACCCAGGGCCCAAAATTTAGTGCTACATCCATGCCTACTGGTGTATTAATTGGGTTTAGGAGTGGTTGGCAAGATCTATAGATGATGTGTTTTTAAGTGTGAAAGGGGTAGTGTGGAGGAGGTTACCCAGTTAGTGGAACTGAACCAATTAACTCTTTCATTAACCTCCAATAAAACAAACCCCTTTTAGGTTCCCACTACGAGGGTGAGCAGTACTTATTAAGCATCCAACACCAAGGTTTCAAGTACAACCATTTATCACAAAAGGGAAAATCAGATAAAAATCACAAATGTTGCCAGTGTAACCTTAAAAATACAACAGCCTTTAAAAAAGTCATTTAAATGTTCCTTAACCAGTCCCAGAGGCTCCCTGCCACACTCCAGGCCTTGTCCTTCGATATCTTCAATCGAGTCCACACCAAACAGGCCCACACATCCAGGAATCTTCCTCCCTCACACCTAAAAGAAGAGAAAGTGGCCAGCAGTCTATTCTTCACACACACACAAGGGTCAGTTCCACCCAGATCTCCAACAGCAATTAGTGTATTGGATTAAAAAAAACTTACAGCTTTGCACCCAAGGCCTCCAATACACTTCTAACCATCACACTGGAACTGTCTGGAAGCTGCTGCAGATTCTCCAGCCGTCTGGAAAGATGGTGGGCCTCAGTTCAGGTGAAGAAAAGACTCTCACTCAACGCACATCTCTCCCTGCTTATGCAGGAAATGGGAAAACCCGCCCCCGTATTCCCATTGAGCCATGTGGGCAGCCTGTAGCAGTCTATTGGCTGATTCAGTCTGTCAGTCAATACCTGAGTTTCTCACTCATTGTGTCCAGCTGTGTTCAGTCACTCAAAAGCATGCATACAAAAAGAGTCAAAAAAACCACTACACACCAAATAATCATAATTATCAACAATGCGGCCGGGATGGTCACACTTTTTCAGTGCTGAGACAAAGTTGCTGATTTTGCCACTAAAATAACTAACCAACAGCGAATATCTGATCGGCATTTGTGACGCACACGCATGGGCTGAATTTCCACCTTGGTTGAAATACCCCTTTGTTCGCCTTTCACCGGGCTCTGTGAGTAAACTGATTGGCGTTTCTTTTTGTGGTTCGCTGCTACGATTTACCCGAAGCGTTTGCTACCGCTATTGCTATAGCTAACGTCATAGCTAGTCGTAGCACCTAACACCGACACAAAGAAGCGACTCTGTCCCCGGTGATTGGGGCTCGCCGGAGGAACTAACCGAGGCAACAGTTGGACGGAAGCCGGATCGGAGTTCGGGTGCAGCAGTGGTGGGAGACGGGGACCAGTGGAGGACCACCGGGGCCCGAGCCGGATAAGAGCCGGAGTCGGAGCCCAGTTACAGCAGCGGGGCTCAGCGGAGGATCTACTGAGGAAGACGGCGGTAGGTGGCGGGGCTCAGCGGAGGAACTACCAGGACCCCAGCTGGACAGGAGCAGGATCGGAGCTCAACTACAGCGGCGGTGGGTGGCGGGACTTGGTGGAGGAGCAGCCGGTACCCTGGCTGGACAGGAGCTCAATTGCAGCGGGACTAGCAGCGGAGGGGGCTAGCTGAGGCCCAGCTGGATTCGAGGTCGGTCGGATCAGATACTGGCGACACCAGCAAAGATTGTTTTACCATCAGCAGGTCAGTAAAAATGCCACCAAAGAAGGAGGAAATGGAAAAGATCAAAAAATCTCTGAACTTCTTGTCAGAAGAACTGACCAAAGTGGCTAGTCATTCGTCGGCCTCCGTCGGTCTATGATGACCATGGAAGAGAATCCTAAATGTCTACTCTGCTGGAACAGCACCGCCTGTGGCTGAACAGACCGATGCGTGAATGGCAGTCCCTGTCACACAGGTCGCACTTGTGGGTGGACTCCGTGCTGCTGGGTCTGTGGCGGTTCTTCCTGCGGGTCCTTTTTTCATCTGCTGCAGCAGTCAGTCTCTTTTCACCTGCCTTGAGCTGTCTGGTCAGGGTGCCTCTCCATTTGGAGCGGTCCGTTGCAAGGTCCTCCCAGTGCTCTGTGTTGATCTCCAGGGCCTTCATGTCTCTCTTGCAGACGTCTCTAAAGCGCAGCTGTGGGCGGCCAACGTCTCTCCTGCCAGTTGCCAGTTCTCCGTAGAGGACATCTTTGGGGATTCTGCCATCCTCCATACGGTGAACGTGGCCTAGCCAGCGGAGCCTGCGCTGCCTGAGTAGAGTGAACACGGAGAGAAGGCCGGCGCGGGACAGAACTTCTGTGTTGGGCACTTTGTCCTGCCAGGATATGTCCAGGATGTGGCGAATGCAGCGCAAGTGGAAGGAGTTCAGTCTCTTTTCCTGCCGGGCGTATGTTGTCCACGTCTCACTCCCATAGAGCAGTGTGCTGATGACGCAGGCATTGTACACTGCCATCTTCGTCTTGACAGAGAGTTTGGGATTCTCCCACACTCGTGTGGTGAGGCGAGCGAGTGTGAAGGCTGATTTTCCAATCCTCTTGTTGAGCTCTGTATCAAGGGAGAGGTTGTTGCTGATCGTGGACCCCAGGTATGTGAACTGATTCACGACCTCCAGCTCGTAGTCATTGATGGTGATGGTTGGTGGTGCTTCCGTGCCTTGCGCCAAGACGTTAGTCTTCTTCAGGCTGATGGTAAGCCCGATGTCCTTGCATGCCTGGGAGAAGCGGTCCATCAGGGTCTGAAGCGCCTGCTGTGTGTGGGTTGTGACTGCAGCGTCGTCTGCGAACAGCATGTCTCTGATTAGAGCCTCGCGTACTTTGGTTCTGGCTTTCAGGCGGGCGAGGTTGAAAAGCCTGCCGTCAGATCTTGTGTGCAGGTAGATTCCCTCTGTTGCTGTGCTGAAGGCATGCCTCAGGAGCATAGCAAAGAAAATCCCAAAGAGGGTTGGCGCAAGTACACAGCCCTGTTTCACTCCGCTGCGTATGTTGAATGGCTCTGAGACGTTGCCATCGTGCTGCACTATCCCCTGCATGTTGGTGTGAAACGATTCGATGAGGCTTTGCAACTTTGGTGGGCATCCTATCTTTGGCAGGATCTTGAAAAGGCCCTCTCTGCTGACCAGATCGAACGCTTTGGTGAGGTCGATGAAGGCGACGTACAGGGGCATGTTCTGTTCTCTGCATTTCTCCTGGAGTTGGCGGATGGAGAATATCATGTCTACCGTCGATCGCTCAGCGCGGAAGCCACACTGAGACTCGGGGTAGACACGTTCGGCAAGCTTCTGTAGATGAACGAGAACAACTTGTGCATAGACTTTGCCAACAACGCTGAGGGAGATGCCCCTGTAGTTGTTGCAGTCGCTTCTCTCCCCTTAGTTTTTGTAGAGGGTGATGATCTTGGCGTCCCTCATGTCCTGTGGTACGGCACCTTCCTTCCAACACTGGCAGAGGACGTCATGCAATGGCAGCAGTAGGGCGGTCTTGCAGTGGTTGATCAGGTCGGGGGTATGCCGTCGTTGCCGGGTGCCTTGCCAGCGGCCAAGCTATCAATGGCCTTGATGAGTTCATCGATGGTTGGCTCGGCGTCAAGTTCATCCATGGATGGCAGGCAGTCGATGGCATCAAGGGCTGACGGTGTCACGGTGTTCTGTCTGGAGTAGAGGTCGGAGTAGTGTTCCACCCATCTCTCCATCTGCTTGTTCTTTTCTGTGATCATCTCCCCAGTGGAGGATTTGAGAGGGGCCGTCTTGCTCTGAGCCGGACCAAGTGCTTTCTTGATGCCATCGTACATACCACGGATGTTCTTTGTTATGGCAGTGGTTTGAATGTCTTGGCTGAGCTGAGTCCAGTACTCGTTGGCACAGCGCCGAGCAGTCTGCTGAACTTTGCTTCTCGCAGCCCTGAGAATCTGGAGATTCTTCTCGTTTGGGTACTTCTTGTACTCAGCAAGTGCTGAGCGCTTGGCTTCAATGACGGGGGTCATCTCGGTCAACTTGGCATCAAACCAGTCCTGTGACTTCAAGGTCTTCCTCCCAAAGGTAGCCAAGGCTGTGCGGTGGATGGTGTTTCGCAGCTCTTCCCACTTCTGCTTTGCAGATTCTCCTTCTTGTGGTACACCAAGTTCCTTCTCAAAGGTGGAGGCAAACTGCTCAACAAGTTCTGGTTGAGCCATCTTGCTGGTGTCAATCCATGCCTTTCAAGGCTGTCTAGCACGATGGAATTTCTTCAGCTGCAGCTTGACCTTGCAACACACCAATGAATGGTCTGTGTCGCAATCTGCACTCTGTAACGAATGGATGATTAGCACGTTCTTCAGTGAGGTGCGCCTGGTCAGGATCAAGTCCAGCTGGTGCCAGTGCTTTGAGCGCGGATGTTGCCAGGAAACCTTGTGTTGGGGCTTGGTCTTGAAGAACGAGTTTGTGATGCACAGATCGTGATATGTGCAGAACTCGAGCAGCCGCTGTCCATTGTCGTTCATTCTGCCCACGCCAAAAGGTCCAAGACAGGAGGGCCAGGAGTCGTGGTCAGCACCCACTCTGGCATTGAAGTCTCCAAGGAGAATGAGTTGTTCAGAGTTGGGAATGATCCTGACAGTTGTTGCGAGATTCTCGTAGAACTCGTCTTTTGCCTCTGGTGTGGCTGTCAGTGTTGGGGCATACACACTGATGAGGGTGACTGGGCCTTGAGTGGTGTTCAGGCGGAGGGTGAGGAGTCTTGCAGAGCCAGTGCTGCCCGGTTCCACCATCTTCAGCAAGGTGTTCTTCACTGCGAAGCCCACTCCATGTTCCCTATGTTCGTCACTGCCCTTTCCCTGCCAGTAGAACGTGTAGTCCTTCTCTCTCAGTGTGCCTGCGTCAGCCAACCATGTTTCCTGGAGAGTGGCGATATCCACTCCCAGTCTCTTCAGCTCATTATTGATGATGGCAGTCTTCCTGGTGTCGTTGATGTCCTTGAGGTTAGCAGCGAGTCCTGTCATCATAGTGCGGACGTTCCAAGTTCCCAGTTTTAGAGTTGGCCTCTTTTGTTTTATTGTCTTGCCTGGTGCAAAGGTTCTCAGCCTGCTGTTCGGATTTCTCCTCATCCTCATGCACCCAATGAGGAAAGCAAGCTGTGGCGGGACAACACCTTATTGGCTGGGGGCTGCCCAGCTTGAGGCGGGCGGTAGCTGTCCAGTGAGATCCGATGATCCCTCCCACCGTTGGGAACAACCCCTGGCGCCGCGCTCTACGCCAATTGAGCGGTGGCTTATAACCGGTAACTGTCATTCCCCGTGTTTTGTCTACACCAAAGGCGAAGCTGGAGGGTCCTCTCCAATGATCCGGTGTTCTACCTTCCAGCGTTGGGCGTTGATAGGATTCAAGCCTGGGCAGGAAGATATGGAGGGCAAGATGTTGCCCATGCAGCATGTCCCCCCTCTCCACGTCACTGATGAATCCAAAGGAACAGCAGGGCTGCTACAGTTTGGCACCAGCGCCGTTGCAGGAGCTGCCAGAACGATGTTGAGCACAACATAGAACTGCCTTAGGGGCTCCGACTCCGGATTTTTCCTCAGGGTTGACTCCCGAAGCCTTTCCCATGACCGGGCGTGCTGCAAGGCAGCGGAGGTTTGAAATTAGGGTTTACCTTCCCCTAGATGGGCTACCTTCCCAGGTTGACGAGCCACCATCTACCCGAAGCATCTGGTTTTAAGGCGCCAGAGATCCGCCCTCGCCCCTTCTCCTATTAGTAAAAGCAGTTCCGCCGGGCTTAGAGACTAAACCACACGGGCAGGCTAGGAGTTGGACTTAGTTGTCAGAGGCTTTTCGAGACGCACGCCATAAGGAGCATTTTATGAGCACTGGGAGCTTAACCCCAGTGCCGCTCCTGGCTATGACAACCTTGGAACTGGCTAGTCAACAGGCTAAAATATTAGGCTAAAATATTAGGGCTAATGGAAGAAGTTCAAGAATTAAAATTAACAATTAAGGAAAAAGACAAAAAATTACAGACTTGGAGCGATGCGTCGAGGATCTTGAACAATATTCTCGTATGGATGATCTAATTATAAGTGGATTAGACATTAAATATCAATCATATCCTCATGCTACAGCAGGAATGAGAGGTGAGGAGGCTCCCCTGAGTGAATCAGTCTCCCTGGAAAACCAGGTGCTTCAGTTCCTTGATAGTAGAAATATAAAGGTTGAAGCAAATGCAATTTCAGCCTGTCATGCTTTACCCAGAAAGGATAAAAAAACCCCAAAGAAATCAATTGTGATGCGCTTTGTGAACAGAAGGGTAAAGAATGACATACTGAGGCAGGCCAGAAAGCTACGGGGAACAGAAGTTTACCTAAATGAACATCTAACAAAAACTAATGCTGAAATAGCACGGCAAGCACGGATGCTGAAAAGACAAAATAAGATACAGGCAACATGGACAAGAAATTGTAGAGTTTGGATCAAACTAAATGAAACACCTGAGGAAGCAAAGAGTATAATAATCAGAGATGTTACTGACTTAAATAAATACAGATGAACACTGATGAAGAAAATTAAGAGACTATGATAACCCATATCCACACACACGGCAAGAATAGTTCTTTTGACATACCATGTCAATGTACTTTAAAAAAAACTAAACTAAACTAAACAAAACAAACAAAAAAACTTATGACTGACTTGAGTAGACATCAATTATCCCCAGTTGGAGGAAGTCATTTGACACAGAGTGAGGAAATTCAAACTCTGAAAATATGCCATTATGCTGAACATAAACTACAAGAGATGGAGAATGACATTGATCCTGATAACCACTTTTTCAATAATATTCATAATCATTGTGAATATTACACTGAAAAGCAATTCAAAAGTCAAGTGCAACTAGATGGTAAACTATCAATAATACACTTCAACAGCAGAAGTCTTAACAAAAACTTTCCACAGATTCAGGACTATTTAAAACAGCTAGACAGAAAATTTACAGCTATCGCAGTCTCTGAAACTTGGCTTAATGAAGAGCAGGCTCCTCTGATGGCAATAGAGGGATATCAGATGTTTCGTATTAACAGATCTCAAAAAAAGGGTGGTAGTGTTGCACTGTATATTGATGACCTGTATAGGTGTAAGCTTGTAAATGGAATGTCCTTTGCACTACCAGGGATTTTGGAATGTGTTACTGTTGAGACTGACCAAGATAAAACAAAAAATCTAATTATAAGTTGTATATATAGAACACCTGGAACTTGCATTGAGACATTCAGATAAATTAGTCGAGCTGTACAATAATATTACTAATAAGAAAATGGTAGTAATTTGTGGAGATTTCAATATTGATTTACTAAATCCATAACAAAATGTAATTACAGAGTTCATGAATTCTATGTACAGCATGAGTCTATATCCCACAATAACACATCCCAGTAGAATCACAGTTCACACTGCTACACTTATTGACAACCTGTTTGTTAATATTATTGATAAGAAAATAGAAAGTGGATTATTGATAGATGATATAAGTGACCATTTGCCAACGTTTGCACTTACCCGTGGCCACGAGGGCCAACACAAAATTTTTTTTAAATTGTTCAGATACAAATCACAAAATGCAATCAGTTCTTTTAAAGAAGACTTGCTGAAGCAAGACTGGACAAAAGTCTATGTATCAGATGTAAATGAAGCCTATGACACATTTATAAACATTGTAACCACTCTTTATGAAAAAAATTGTCCATTAGTAAAGAAAAAGCTTAAACATAAATTTGCCGATAAGCCATGGTTAACCAAAGGATTACAAAAGGTGTGTAAAAAGAAAAATTATATAAAGCTTTCCTAAAGAAAAGGACAAAAGAAGCAGAGTAGCGGTATAAAACATACAAAAATAAGTTAACATATATAATAAGATGTAGTAAGAGAGACTATTACAGTAAAGAACTGGAGAAAAACAGAGACAATATTAAAAATACATGGACAATACTTAACAATATTCTTGGAAATAAAAACAAATACAGTACAAACTACCCAACCAATTTTTCAAAAAATAATAAAACGATCCAGAGTGTGAATGCAGCTTCACCTGCAGATGAATTTAATAACTTTTTTATTAACATTGGTCCTAATTTGGCTCGAGAAATACCCATTACGGCACCCACAGGTGATACAATCAGCAAAAACACTGCTATAAAAGACTCCATTTTCATAAAAAACACAGACGAGAGAGAGGTCATTGAAATTGTTAAATCGTTTAAAAGTAAAACATCTACGGACTGTGATGGTATTGACATGCTCTTAATCCAAACTATTATTGAATGTTTAGTGAAACCACTGACGTATATTTGTAACCTGTCTCTCCAAACAGGTATATTTCCCAATGCAATGAAAATAGCTAAGGTAATTCCGATATACAAGACGGGTGACAGAGGGGAACTTTCAAACTATAGACCAATTTCACTATTGCTGCAATTTTCCAAGATACTTGAAAAAATATTCTATGAGAGAATTGACAACTTCATACTGAAGAATAATTTATTGTGTGAGCAGCAATATGGGTTCAGACACAAGAGGACAACTGCATTTGCTCTAATGGAATTTATAGAAAAAATATCAACTGCCGTTGAAAATAAAGAGTATTCATTTGGGGTATTTCTGGATCTTAAAGAAGCATTTGATACAGTGGATCATAATTTATTATTATAGAAACTACAAAATTGTGGTATTACGGGGGTAGCACTGTCCTGGTTATGTAGTTACTTAAAGAATAGATATCAGTATGTACTGTATGTGTTGGTAACAAAAACTCACAGTTACTGAAGGTTACTTGTGGAGTCCCACAGGGTTCAGTTTTGGGGCCATTGTTATTCAATATGTATATAAATGATATATGTAAAGTTTCGGAAAAAATGGATTTAATATTGTTTGCCGATGACACTAATTTATTATTCAGTGGAAGCAATTTGGAACAACTTTTGGATACACTCGGAAAGGAATTAGGAAAGCTTAAACTGTGGTTTGATTCAAACAAATTAATGTTCAATTTAAGTAAGACAAAATTTATAGTTTAACAACCATCACAACAACTTTGTATCTAAACTCAATGTAAATGGTGTAGAGATTGAAATGGTATCCGAAACTAAATTTCTTGGTGTAATAATTGATAATAAACTGTGTTGGAAGTCACATATTAATTATATTTAAGGTAAATATCCAAATCAATTGCAATACTACACAGAGTGAAATATTTGCTGAATCAGCCCACACTATATACCTTGTATCATTCATTAATACTCCCATACATGACATATTGTACTGAAGTATGGGGAGATACATATAAAACAAACATATATCCAGTCTTTATGCTTCAGAAGAGAGCTATTAGAATAATAAACAAAGCTGCTTACAGGGAACCAACAAACCCACTTTGTGGAGAGTTGTGAAGGACGAGACTGAGTGTATTCCTCAGGTTCAGCTTTATTCACAATGACATTCTTCAACATTCAAAAGCAGAAAAAGAGGTTGAATCTTCTCACATCTGTCCTTTTATACCAGGACATCAAACATACAGTCACATGGTGCTTAATCAAACATATAGTCACATGGTACTTAATCCCAGTCACAATGTAACTTCCCCCGATCTTCACACCATCCACCTCCTAGTCTCCGGTGGTCAGGAAATCTCTCAAGGCCATCTCCTTGAAACAAAAGGCCGGATCTCACACCCTCCCGTTACCTCTGGAAGGCTCAGCCCCTTTGTTCCCCTGAGACGTGAAGTATACAATAAGCATACAGTGATATATCTGTGGAGCATCTGAAATCAACATATGTGCATATATGTGTGCCACATGACCCCCCCCCCCCAAAAAAAACGTCTAAGATGGAACAAATGTAATACAGTTTGCAAGTCATGGTCACATTATTACACATCAGTCCAAATGTTGCTTGGGCCTCAGTCGCCTTCCATAACTGCTGTAAGCGGGCTTTACCACCCCTGCGGCGTCTTCCCGCTGTGGAGCTGCTGTTTGAGGATTAGAACTGTTAGTCAATCTCTGTGGGTGTTCTGGGGAATGCTCTCTAGGGGGTCTGCCGCGCCGAGGAGCCCTTGCCAGCTGCAGCACTTCGTCAGCCAACACAAAAGCGGGTTTGAGCCTGTTTATACCAATCATTTCTTTCCTGCCCCCCAAATCTAGCAAAAAATGCTTGTCCCCTGTTTCCAGCACTCTGTATGGTCCGTCATAAGGTGGGCGTAAGGGTGGGCAGTGTGCATCATGTCTGACAAAAACAAACTCCGCATTTTTTAAAGCTTTAGGCACAAAAATGCGCGGGAAGCTGTGATGAACTGGGCCAGGAAGCGTGCTCGCTCCCATGTCGCTCTGCAACTGCTGAGCAGGGGGGCACTCTGGCGCAGGATTATCCGGGAGAAACTGCCCGGGCAGCCGGAGTGGCTGCGCAAAAAGCAACTCAGCTGGGGAGGCTTTTAAATCCTCTTTAGGTGCAGAACGCAACCCCAATAAAACCCATGGTAGCCTGTCCACCCAATTTGTATCCGTAAGCGACGCTCTGAGGGCTGCTTTCAATGACCTATGGAAACGTTCGCATAAACCATTATCCTGCGGGTTGTATGCGGTAGTGCGGTGGATCGTTATCCCCAGGCTGCGGGCCATCACTGACCAGAGCTCGGAAACAAATTGAGGACCTCTGTCAGACGTAATGTCCGACGGAACTCCGAAACGCGTTACCCATTCTGTTAGAAACACGCGCGCCACCTCCTCGGCTGTGGTTGATGCCAGTGGGACCACTTCCGGCCAGCGTGTGGTGCGGTCCACCATTGTCAAAAGGTGTGTGCACCCCTGTGACGGCGGGAGGGGGCCTACAAGGTTGACATGCACGTGATTGAATCGCTTAGCCGGGATGTGAAAAGGCTCCAAGGGAGCTCTAGTGTGTTTGTGTATTTTGGCTCACTGACAAGCCACGTAGGCTGTTGCCCACTCCTTGACTTGTTTGCGCAGGCACGGCCATACAAATTTCTCTCCTACCACTTTGACCGACGCGCGCACCCCCGGGTGCGCCAGAGATTGAATCAAGTCAAAAACGCGGTGCCGCCACGTGGTCGGCACCACCGGGCGCGGTCGCCCTGTGGAGACATCGCAGATTAGGGGGGGAATACCATCTTGTAGCACCCTGTTCTCCAGCCTTAACCCTGTTGGTCCAGACTGGAGCGAGCATACGTCCGCGTCGGCAACTTGATCCGCGGCCATGGCTGCATAATCTATCCTTACGCGGACTGGGGCCACGCGCACTTCCGCGTCGCTAACCCGGTCCGCGGCCATGGCTGCAAAATCTACCTCTGCGCGGGCTGGAGCTGCCACGGCGCGCGAGAGGCAGTCCGCCACTACATTAAGTTTACCCGCTACATGCTGGATATCGGTAATAAACTCCGAGATGGCGGCCAGCTGTCTCTGTTGCCGGCCTGACCATGGTTCTGTAATCTTGGCCATCGCGAAAGTCAGCGGCTTGTGATCCACGAACGCGGTGAAACCGCGTCCCTCCAGCCAAAACTGGAAATGGCGAATGGCCAAGTGGAGAGCTAACAACTCCCTGTCAAATGCGCTGTATTTTCGTTCACTATCGCGCAAGGTCCTGCTGAAAAAGGCGAGCGGTTGCCAAGCTCCTGCTACATACTGTTCCACGACCGCTCCTATGACCACGTCTGACGCGTCAGTAGTGAGCGCTATGCGGGCCATTGGGTCTGGATGTGCCAACAACGCAGCGTTTGCCAGGGCTATTTTGACTTCAGTGAATGCGCGCTCCCGCTCCAGAGACCATTCGATTTTGTTTGTGGGTTTTTGGTTTTTTAGTGCAGCATACAATGGTTGCATGAGCTGCGCTGCGTGAGGGAGGAAACGGTTATAAAAATTCACCATTCCCAAAAACTCCTGTAACGCTTTGACCGTTTGTGGTTGGGGAAAATTTGTTATTGCGTGCACTTTGTCGGGCAGAGGAACCGCTCCTTCTGGAGAGACGCGATGCCCCCAAAAAATCAATCTGCGCCACCCCGAACTGACACTTCGCTGGGTTGATTATTAACCCGTGTGTATTGATATGTGAAGTTCATATGGAGTCACCACTAGAGGGCAGTATGACCCCGGCCATGACCTGACTATAAAAGGAGTTGTACTTGAGTCACTGTGTGGTTAGTTGTTAGTTGCACTTGAAGTGACAAGTAAAAAGTCCTAACTGACACCCGGTGTGTGCGCCTCGTCATTACATGTTCCAGGAGAACATTACATGGTACCAGGAGTAAATTACATGATACTAGGATATAAAACTACGAACCGACGACGAAGATGAACGCTCTTTGACAGCCGGACGAGTTAAAGTTGACCGGTAACGTCAATGAGAACTGGAAAGTATTCAAACAGAGTTTTGAACTTTATTCGCTTGCTATCGGTCTCCGTGACGAGGAGAGGAAGATAGCATTACTGCTGACAGTAGCAGGGCGAGCGGCGCTAAATGTGTTTAACACATTCGTCTTCACGGAAGAAGAAAAAGGCAACTTCGACGCCGTGATGAAGAAATTTGACGATTATTGCACACCGAGAAAGAATGAAACGTACGAGAGGTATGTGTTCAGAAAAAGACTTCAGAAAGAGTCAGAGTCCATCGAGCTGTATGTCACAGACCTACGGTTGAAATGTCAGTCATGCAACTTTGGAACATTGAATGAGTCAATGATACGGGACCAAATTGTAATAGGGGTCCAAGACAACAAATTGCGGATGCAATTACTGAAAGAGACTAACTTAACGCTGGAGAAAGCGATACAGATTTGCCAAGCGTCTGAGAGTATAAAGGCACAATTAAAGACTTTTAGCAGCAAGGAAAAAGAGACTGCTGAGGTCGATGCAGTGCAGCGCGCGAAGCCGAAAGGAACGTTGCAGGCAAGAAAAAGGGAGGCAAACCCAGAGCGCGCGCGCGGGAACTGCGAGCGGTGTGGAAGGCAACATGCGCTGAAACAGTGTCCAGCATTCGGGAAGGAATGTCGCAAGTGTGGCGGAAAAAATCACTTCGCAAAGACCTGCTTCTCAAAGAAGAGAGTGCAACTCGTGGAGAAAAAGAGCGACGGCGAGGAGGATCAGTTTTACGTGGACGCCATCGAGGGAGAGACGAGCGCTGACGAATGGATAGTGTGCCTGGAGATGAATGGCACGGACATGTCACTGAAGCTCGACACAGGTGCGCAGGTAAACATCCTGCCAATGAAAGATTTTAAAAGACTGAAAAACAAGCCGAAAATAAGAAATAAAAAGATTAATCTGAGAACATATGACGATAAGCCAATACCCACTAAAGGAATGTGCAGGGTTACACTGTCAAACAAAGGTAAAACAGTGAATGCATTGTTTGTACTTGTTGATGGAAATAGACAAGCAATTTTGGGTTTAAAAACATGCGATCAGCTAGGTCTGATCAAAAGGGTGAATGTCATTGATACAGACAAAGTGACAACACGAGAAAATACAGAGGCTATAACAAGTAAGCACAAACACACTGACTGGGTGAAAGAATACAAAGAGGTGTTCAAAGGAATAGGCCGCCTACCAGGCAAACAAAAAATTAGGCTGAAAGAGAATGCAGAGCCAGTCATACATGCAGCAAGAAAAGTGCCAATAGCTCTTAAAAAGAGGCTGAGAGAAACACTAGACTCACTGATAGCAGACGGAGTGGTCAGAAAAATAGAGGAACCAACTGAATGGGTTAACTCACTAGTTATAGTGGAGAAGCCAAATGGAGATTTGAGATTATGCATAGATCCAAAAGATCTAAATAAAGTAATACAGCGGGAGCATTACAGGCTACCAACAAAATCTGACATAACCAGCACAATGAGTGGAGCAAATTACTTCACAAAATTAGATGCCAAATCTGGGTTTTACCAAATAGTGCTAGATGAGGAAAGCGCTAAATTGTGCACATTTAATACGCCATTCGGAAGGCATTGCTTTCTACGAATGCCGTTCGGGATTAGCTCAGCCCCTGAAATTTTCCATAGAACTGTGCAGCAATTGTTTGACGGAATAGAAGGGGTGGGAGTTTTTCTTGATGATGTGGTAGTCTGGGGAAAAACAAAAGAGGAGCACGACGAAAGGTTGGCAAGAGTTCTCACACAGGCGCAAAAGTCAGGTATGAAACTGAATAAGAGTAAGTGCCAATTCGGGGTACGGGAGATTACATACCTGGGAGAGAAATTATCTGGGGTAGGCGTGCAACCAGATCCGGAAAAAGTGCGGGCCATAGCAGAGCTGCCAGTACCGCAGAACAAAAATGACTTGCAAAGAGCCCTAGGGCTAGTCAATTACATGGGGAAATTTATCCCAAATTTATCAGCTAACACAATAGCTCTTAGAAGCTTGTTAGAGACCAATACAATGTGGCAGTGGATGGCAGAGCATGCCAGAGAATGGGAGTGGCTCAAAAGCAGTCTAATAAAGGAGCCAGTGTTAAAATTCTATGATTAGGACAAACTGCTAAAAGTGTCCACAGATGCGTCCAAAGCCGGCCTAGGAGCTGTGCTATTGCAAAAACATGACACAGAGTGGTATCCAGTCGCATACGCATCGCGCACCATGACAAGCGCAGAAAAAAATTACGCGCAAATAGAGAAAGAGACTCTAGGTGCAGTGTTTGGATGTGAGAAGTTTCATGGATATGTGTATGGAAGGTCAGTAATACTAGAAACAGACCACAAACCACTGATTGCGATCTCACAGAAGCCACTGGGTGACGCACCACCGCGCATCCAGCGTCTAATGTTAAGATTACAGAAATATGACTTGAAATTTGAGTTTACACCAGGCAAGCAACTAATTGTAGCCGATGCGCTGAGTAGGGCTAGCTTGAGCAACACCAGCAGCACAACAGAGGAAGCTGTGCAAATACATGTATTTGCTCTATTAAGGCACACATGCCAGTGTCAGATGCAAAATGGACGAAGATAGTGAAAGAAACACAAAAAGATGAGAAACTAAAAAGAGTAATGGAACAGATACATCAGCCAGGACAGGTTATGATTGACAAGCCGTACCAACACTTTAAAGGTGAACTGTCTGTGTTAGATGGGGTTCTGTTAAAAGGTACAAGGATAGTCATACCTACCTCCATGAGATCAGAAATGGTTAAATTAGTGCATGAGGGGCATTTGGGTATTGAAAAGTGCAAAAGACGTGCACGTGATGTTTTGTATTGGCCCAGCATGCACAAGGACATTGAGGCATATGTGCAGCGCTGTGAGATTTGCCAGCGCCACAGGTATCAACAGCCAAAGGAGCCTATGAGGCCCCATGAGAAGCCTCAAGGGCCATGGAGAAAAGTGGGCATGGATCTATTTCAGCTTAAGGGCAAGGACTATCTGTTAGTCATGGACTATCATTCCACCTACCCAGAGTTTGCAGGGTTGAGTGACACAACAGCAGAAAAGGTGATTGCACATACAAAAACAATGTTCGCACGCCATGGAATTCCAATGACTGTTGTGAGTGATAACGGACCACAATTCACGAGTCAGTGCTTCAAAGACTTTGCAGACACATATGGGTTCAAGCACGTGACCTCAAGCCCTCTGTACCCACAGTCGAATGGGTTAGCAGAGAAAGGGGTGCAAATTGTGAAGCGCATACTGAAAAAGGCTGCAGACAATGCAGAAGACCCACATCTGGCGGTCCTGAATTACCGAGCATCACCACTGGAGAATGGACTGTCCCCAGCAGAAATGCTCATGAACAGAAAACTCAGAACGCGACTTCCATCAGCATCTCAGGTGATGGAAAAGAGAGATGTGAGGCGTGATGAGAGGCAAACTGAACTGTACAACAGAACAGCACGACCTCTGAGACCACTTGCACATGAGGACATAGTGCGAGTGAGATGTGATGGAGAATGGGGACCGCTGGCAAAAGTGGTCAAAGAAACAACTCCCAGATCATATGAAGTCATCACAGAGCATGGAAAAACAATGAGGCGAAATCGACGTCACTTACTGAAAGTGCCTCAGACAAAAATGAGAGTCACAGACAGTGAAATAAGCGACATGCTAATTTACAGCCAAACCGAACAACCAGAAATGGCTGAGAACCAAAACTTAGAGACAGACAATAACGAACAGACTGAGGTGACACAAATCAGAAGATCACAAAGGCAAATTGTGAAACCGAAAAGACTGATTGAGGAAATGTAAGGAGTACTGAAATAAAAAAAAAATAAAAAAAAAAATGTGTTGATGTTGAATTGTAAACAGAGAAAAATTGAACTTGTGATTCAGAGTACAAGGTTGAAAAAAAAAATGTAAATAGAAATGGAGTTTATTTTGTATATAGAAATTTGAGAAAAAGTTTATAGTAGGACGACCTTTTACTTGAAAAAAAAGGGAGATGTATTGATATGTGAAGTTCATATGGAGTCACCACTAGAGGGCAGTATGACCCCGGCCATGACCTGACTATAAAAGGAGTTGTACTTGAGTCACTGTGTGGTTAGTTGTTAGTTGCACTTGAAGTGACAAGTAAAAAGTCCTAACTGACACCCGGTGTGTGCGCCTCGTCATTACATGTTCCAGGAGAACATTACACCGTGCTCTGCCAACCTCCGGAAAACTGCTGTGAGGTGGTTTTCGTGTTCGACTTTGGACGCGCTGGCTACCAATATGTCGTCCAAGTAGACGAACACGAAGGGGAGGTCGCGCAGAACCGCGTCCATCATGCGTTGGAACATCTGCGCTGCGCCTTTAAGCCCAAACGGCATGCGCAAAAACTCAAAAAGCCCGAAAGGAGTTATTACCGCTGTTTTGGGTATGTCCTCAGCGCGCACTGGAACCTGGTGGTAACCGCGTACCAAATCTATTTTAGAAAAAATGCGCGCCCCCACCAAATGCACCGAAAAATCTTGGATGTGCGGGATTGGATAGCGATCGTGCGCTGTAGCATTATTCAACCTGCGGAAATCACCGCAAGGTCGCCACGAGCCATCAGCCTTTGGGACCATATGGAGCGGCGAAGCCCAGGGGCTCTTCGACCTCCTGATGATGCCCAGTCTTTCCAGGTTGGCGAACTCCTCGTGCGCTATGGTCAGTTTAGCTGAGTCCAAGCGCCGAGCTTTTGCAAAAACGGGTGGGCCAGTGGTAGTAATAAAATGTTCCACCCCATGTTTAGCCACTGTCGCCGAAAACGTTGGGACCGTGAGTGCTGGGAACTGAGTGAGGAGTGTATGGAACTTACCACCCGCAGCTGTGACGTTGGCTTGTGCAGTTGGCGGGGCCACTCGAGCTGTGCAGGGAATAGAATAAAAGGAGAGTGCATTAACCAGGCGTCTGTTAGCAAGATCAACCAATAAACCATGTGAGCACAAAAAATCAGCCCCTAACATGTTGAAATTGACTGCCGCTACAACAAAAGTCCACTCGAATGTACGGCCCTGCAAAGACAGAAGCAGAGTCCTCTCACCCAAGGTCTTAATCGCCGAGCCGTTCGCTGCTGTCACCCGGGGACCACTGGAAGGCGCCAGCAGGTCTGCGTAGGAAGGCGTGATGAAGCTCAGCTGGGAGCCTGTGTTCACGAGGAATTGCCTCCCCGAGCGTGCGTCCTTCAGGTAGAGCAGCTTGTTCTCTTCTCCGAGGGCCGCGGCTGCTACCGACCCCCGGCCTTGGCGTTTCCCGAGCGCTTGAAGTGGCACGGTGGGATGCACTTGCGTGCCCTCTCTGCGAAACGGCAATGGTAGAAGCAAAGGACGTCGTCCGCTCCGTGTCGCCTGGCCCTTGCTGCTGCCGTCATCTGTGAGTCTGGTGCTGCAGCCTCTGGCCCCATGCCATCTCCGGACGTCGTGCCTAGCTCTGCTGCTGCGGCCGAAACTGCGCTCCGTTTGTGGGCGTCGACGAGTCGCTGCGCCTCCTGGCTCAGCTCGTGGTAGTCTTGTCGGGCCAACAGCGGTGAATCGGCCAGGGTCACTCTCATCGCTGAAGGTAGGGTCCTGAGGAAAAGGTGGGTGAAGATAAAGCGGTCATCATCGGAGTCTCTCAACCTCAGCATCTTCCCCATCTGGTCTGCGGGTCTGTCGTTCTCAAACTCCGTCAACGCCAGGAGCCCCTCTGCTCGCTGTTGCATCGAGGGGGTGAAGTGGCTGATAAGCGCAGCCTTCAATGTGCCGTACTTGTCGCTGTCCAGTGGGTGGTTGACCAGGGTCTCCACCCTCTGGACTGTGTGGTTGTCCAGCTTCGCTACCACATGGTAGAATTTTGTGTCGTCTCTCGAAATTCTCCGGAGGTTGAACTGCGCCTCGACCGCGCTAAACCAGGAGCGACTGTTCTGCCAGAAGTCCGGCAGCTGGAACGTGGCGGCATTTGTCAGGCTGGCTTCTGACGAGTCCGGCTCAGGAGAATTACTTCTGCTCATGCTTCGTCGTAAGGTCACCAGTGTGGAGAGTTGTGAAGGACGAGACTGAGTGTATTCCTCAGGTTCAGCTTTATTCACAATGACATTCTCCAACATTCAAAAGCAGAAAAAGAGGTTGAATCTTCTCACATCTGTCCTTTTATACCAGGACATCAAACATACAATCACATGGTGCTTAATCAAACATACAGTCACATGGTACTTAATCCCAGTCACAATGTAACTTCCCCCGATCTTCACACCATCCACCTCCTAGTCTCCGGTGGTCAGGAAATCTCCCAGGGCCATCTCCTTGAAACAAAAGGCCAGATCTCACACCCTCCCGTTACCTCTGGAAGGCTCAGCCCCTTTGTTCCCCTGAGACGTTAAGTATACAATAAGCATACAGTGATATATCTGTGGAGCATCTGAAATCAACATATGTGCATATATGTGTGCCACAACTTTTTCTTAAATTAAAAGCTCTCAAGTTGAAAGATCTGGTTGACTTTAAAACTGCAGTAATAATGCTTAAAGTGAAGAATCTGACTGCCAGCAAAGATCCAAAAGTTGTTCCAAATAAGGGAGAAACAATTTCATTTCAGAGGAACATGTATATTTCAAAAACCTTCAGTGAGAGCTACCACCAAGCAACATTGTGTTTCAGTGCAAGGAGTCAAGATTATGGAACAATTTTGGACCTGAATTAAAATCATGTACAACGCTTGGACAATTTAAACAAAAACTAAAGGAAGAAATACTCCAAACATATACAAGATGACATGTAAAAATCACATAAGGATTGTCATATCCAGTCTGCGTTGTGTTGCTGCTTAGTTTTTTTTTGGTCACATTTTGTCTTAGCTTTGTTCTGAATTGTAATCGCTCTTGTTTTGTTTTTCTTTTGAATTCTTGGATGAATATGGGTGGGCAATATAAGCTGCAGCTTCAGCCATCACCCATTTTGGATAATTTATGTTGAACTGTATAATCAGAGGAGTTATTGTCTAATCTGACCTTGTTGGATTTTCTTTCCCCCTTTGTTATATTATTCTGTTTCTTTTTAATCTCTACTTTTAATCTATCCGAAATAAAGATTCATTCATTCATAAACATGCAAAAGTATAACAATATACAATAAGATTAAACTGTAGAATGTGTGAATAATGAGGCAAGTTGGTCTCAGACAGTTTATTACACACTCACATAAGAGCATGGCAGAAAAGAGGACGTCTCAGAAAAAAACTGTCATCCAGGACTCTCACAAATCACATTCCATTCAAATCACAAGTAACAATGCCTTTTCTCTTTAATCCCTAGGCATCTCCCCCACAGTCCTTGGCCTACAAAGAATCCCCCCACAGCCATCTCTTGCATAACAAGGATTACACTTTCACAGCTTCCTGTTATCTCCAAGGAAACTGTGCCTTTTGTTCTTATCTAAGATGTGAGACAAAAGGTAAGTCACATGTGTGGCTACAAAACAATATATCCAAACACAGCATGACACTCAGCATGACATTAGTAGCATTAAGATTCCAGCGGGGATTGCATCCATTACAATAGCATACTCCTTTTGCATAACAGGATATTAAACTTGTCATGATTACTGCCCCCTCGGGGCAGAAGAGCTGACAAAAAAAAAAAAAAAAAAAAAAAAACAACACCACACAACACAGGATGGTGTTGTTTGTTTAATAACATAAAAAGTGATAACAATAGCTTCAACAAACTAACTGGTGAGCTAGTAAAATAAAGTGGTATGGTGCATATTTAAGGCACATATACGGCATGCTTGTGTGGTACGCATTCTCCCCCACAGGCATCCAGTAGGCATGACGGTGCAGACCCTACAGATCAAACTTCCAAAGGAACAATGCCCCAGCAGGGACCTCGGCTAGGAGATGGGTGCTGGGGAAGACGGAGCTCAGAGACAATGTCCCAACGGGAGCCCCCGAGGTGGAGAAGGGAACAGAGGCGCCAGCAAGTCTCGGAGGCTATATGTGACTGTGGGTTCATGTGTTTACTGAACTTCTGTGGGGTGAAGGTGTGAGATACTTGATGTGGGGGTTTAGTATCTCTGGGATATAAAAGCTGTGAGGAAAGTTGGTTCTGCCTCTTTTCTGTTGAGAACTTTGATGATAGAAGATGTGACTTCCAATAAAGCTTTCCTGAGAAATAAACTCAGTCTCGTTTGTAAGGCATCTTCTACACTGGTGACCTACGACTAACTATGGCCGGTGGTGGCGAGCTTTCCGCACCGGACCCTTCAGGAGCCAGCCGGGTTAACGCAGCTACCATACTACAGCTGCCCGACTTCTGGCAACATAACCCGCGCTCCTGGTTTACCACTGTGGAGGCGCAATTCCACCTTCGGGGAATCTCAGCGGACGCTACGAAGTTCCACCATGTCGTCGCGAAGCTGGACAGCCTCACAGTGCAGCGGGTGGAGAGCCTGACCAACCACCCGCCCCAAGACAACAAGTATGACACACTGAAAGCTGCCCTCATCCGAGCCTTCACTCCCTCGCGGGAAGAGCGAGCAGAGAAGCTCCTGGCGCTGACAGAGGGAGAAGCAGACAGGCCAGCCGATCTGATGGCAAAGATGATGAGCCTGAGAGGCGAAGATGACGACAGTTTTATCTTCGCCCACCTCTTCCTCAGAACGCTCCCGCCAGCAGTGAGAGTCGCCCTGGCCAGCTCGCAGCCACTCGTCAACCGTGACTACCACGAGCTGGGACAGGTGGCGCAACGCCTCGTCGACTCCCATAGACGGCGCGCGGCCACGACGGCAGCAGCAGAGATGACCGCCCCTTCGCGAGAAGGAGGGAGACCAGAGGCTGCGACACCGGATCCACTGACGGCAGCAGCGGCAGAGACCAGGAGAAGCAGAGCTGACAACGCCCTCTGCTTCTACCATCGACGTTTCGCCGAGAAAGCCCACAGATGCGTCCCACCGTGCCGATACCAGCGCCAGGGAAACGCCAAGTCCGGGAGCCGGTAGAAGCTGCGACTCTCGGCACGAAGAACAGGCTGCTTTTCGTGACGGACGCGAATTCTGGGAAAGAATTCCTGGTGGACACGGGCTCCCAGCTGAGTTTTGTCAAGCCTACCTATGCGGACACCCTGGCGCCGGCCAGCGGCCCCCTGGTGTTAGCGGCGAACGGCTCCACGATCAAAACCTATGGGGAGAAGACGCTCCGCCTGTCCCTCCACGGGCGCACCTTCGAGTGGACCTTCGTTGTTGCTACAGTTAACAACAACATGTTAGGTGCTGACTTTTTGTGCTCAAACAGTTTGTTAGTTGACCTTACTAATAGACGTATTGTAAATGCACTGTCTTTCTACTCTATCTCCTGCACAGCTCGGGTGGCCCTGCCTTCTGCACATTCCAATGTCACAGCTGCAGGTGGTAAGTTTCATGCATTACTCAACCAGTTTCCAGCACTCACGGTCCCTACATTTTCAGCGTCAGTTGCCAAACACGGGGTCGAGCATTTCATAAGTACTTCGGGCCCCCCTGTTTTTGCAAAAGCTCAGCGGTTGGACCCAGCTAAACTGGCCATCGCGCGCGAGGAATTCGCCAACTTGGAAAAACTGGGCATAGTCCGGCGTTCGAACAGCGCCTGGTCGTCACCCCTGCACATGGTACCCAAGGCTGACGGCTCGTGGCGCCCTTGCGGTGATCTCTGCAGATTAAATAATGCTTCAGCCCACGACCGCTATCCGATTCCGCACATCCAGGATTTTTCGGCGCATTTAGCGGGGGCGCGCATCTTTTCCAAAATAGATTTGGTGCGTGGTTATCACCAAGTTCCAGTCCATGCGCAGGACATACCCAAAACGGCAGTTATAACCCCTTTCGGGCTTTTCGAGTTTTTGCGCATGCCTTTCGGCCTCAAGGGCGCCGCGCAGACGTTCCAACGCATGATGGATGCAGTGCTGCGCGACCTCCCTTTCGTGTTCGCTTATTTGGATGATATTTTGGTAGCCAGCGCGTCCGAAGCCGAGCACGAAAGCCACCTCACAGCCGTTTTTCAGAGGCTCACAGAACACGGGTTGATCATTAACCCAGCAAAGTGCCAATTCGGGGTAGCGAAAATCGATTTTTTGGGACACCGCGTGTCGCCAGAAGGCGCGGTCCCGCAGCACGGTGGTGCAGTGGTTAGCACTGTTGCCTTACAGCTAGAAGGTTCCTGGTTCGAATCCCCAGGTTGGCAGGGGTTGGAACCTTTCTGTGTGGAGTTTGCATGTTCTCCCTGTGCTGCGTGGGTTTACTCCGGGTGCTCCGGTTTCCTCCCACAATCCAAAGACATGCATGTTAGGTTAATTGGCTGTTCTAAATTGTCCCTAGATATCTGTTTCCTATAGGCCCTTAGAGTAGAGGGTTAGTATTAGTGAAAGCGCTTTGAGTGGTCTTTGTGATTAGAAAAGCGCTATATAAGTGCAGGTTAGTTAGTTAGTTAGCTGCCGGATAAAGTGCGCGCGATAACGGATTTCCCCCAACCGCAGACGGTTAAAGCGCAGCAGGAATTTTGGGGGATGGTCAATTTTTATAACCGTTTCCTCCCAAACGCGGCTGATAGAAGATGTGACTTCCAATAAAGCTTTCCTGAGAAATAAACTCAGTCTCGTTTGTAAGGCATCTTCTACAGTGGTGAGCAAGTAACAGAAAATTGACCCAAGGTGCTCCCAAGTGAAATGGTGAGCGGGAGGATCATAGAAAATAGACCCAAGGTGCTCCCAAGCGAAATGGTGAGCGGGGGGGGAAACAGTTACAGTACTTACAGGATTTCAGCAGAGCAGCCCGTGCTCTGGTGGAGGAGTAGACAATGCAATAATCTGGCGAGGTCAAGGTGAACAAACTGATCTTTAATAATACATGACATAACAAGATGAGTGAACACAGGTGTGTGGGCTGACCTGAGCAGAGAGGGAAGGAACAATTAATGATTGGAACCAGCTGTCTGCAATGACAGGAAAGGGAGGAGTGACTGCCAGCTGACACAAGACCCGGAAAGGCCCCTGACTGCTGCCAGTCACAAGATAAATATAAACAAAACCAAAAGCAGACTGAAAAGTAAGTACAAATAACACAATAGATAAACAACCAAAAAAGCTCCTCGGCCGATGGAGCGAGCCAGGGCTCCGGAGGAGGAGGCGGTGCTGCCATGTGAGAGCTGCGAGTGACCGGAGGCTTCCTTCTTCGCAAGCGCTTCCTCTTAATTTGGGTTGGCTCGGGCATCAGAGCGGATTCCCCAGGCTTATAACTCGTACACGGGAGGGTATATATGGAGAGGAGTATGTCGGAGGCCTCCGAGTAATTCCATAGACTTGGACACGTCTCCATTACCCATGCAGCGCCGTCCCGACTCTCTCGAACCATCTTGGGAGTACAGGAAGCCTGGGTCCATGATAAAATGTCCTCCAGGATGCACACTGCTCGCAGCTCCATTTCATCCAAGCAGGACGTGGTGCTCCAAAACAGGTGGGTAGAAAAACACAAAATGAAGAAGAAAAGCACACACACAACACCTCCGCTGAGTTTTCTTATTTGGGCCAGATTATTCTGTCATGATTACTGCCCCTTCAGGGGGGCAGAGACGAAAAACTCACACGCAGGATGGTGTTGTGTGTTTAATAACATAAAAAGTGATAATAGCCCCAACAAATGAACTGGTGAGCTAGTAAAATAAAGAATGAATACAAAACGCTCCCAAGCTTACTGGTGAGCAGGTAACATAGAAAATAGACCCAAGGCGCTCCCAAACGAAATGGTGAGCGAGGGGAAACAATTACTTACAGGATTTCAGCAGAGCAGCCCGTGTTCTGGAGGAGTAGACAATGCAATAATCCAGCGAGGACAAGGTGAACAAACTGAGCTTAAATAATGCATGACATAACAAGATGAGTTTTTATTTATTTAGCGAATCCAAAGTCCTTAAGCCAAGCAGTTGCCTCCTGGTTTGCTGTATGGAGGGTGTGTAATCCTCCTTCCAGTCTTTGGAGCGGGCAAGCCTCTATGATGTGTTCCATAGTTTGCTCCTCTCCACATGCGCACAGTGGGCTAGGGCTACTGCCCCATCTGTGAAGGCTGGCCAAGCAGGGGCCATGTCCAGTCCTGAAGTGATTGAGTGTAGACCACTGTCTCCTTGGGAGGTTGGTGCCCGGGACCTGTTGGTTGGGGTTTATCACCAGCTGTTTGTTTGGGACCTCCTTGGTCTCCCATTCCTCTTGCCAAGCTGTCTGGATGGTAAAGTCAACTGGGGGAGGGTTTTTCCAAATCGGCCGTCTGGATGAAAGTCGGGCAGTGGGTGGGGTGTAGATATCTGCATGGATTGGTAAGTGAGGAAAATCTTTAACTTTTTGGAGCATCCTTTGAGTTAATGCTGCTCGCCGGATGTGTGGAGGGGCTATGTTTGACAGTACAGAGAGCCAGGGGAGTGGTGTTGAGCGGATTGTTCCAGTTATAGTTCTCATGGTTGAGTTGAGCTGGGTGTCTACATGGTGTGTGTAAGATGACCTGGACCAGACAGGGGCACAATATTCTGCTACAGAGTATGAAAGGGCCAGTGCTGAGGTGCGCAGGGTGGAGACTGCCGCCCCCCATTTTGTACCAGCGAGCTTGCAGAGCAGGTTGTTTCGTACTTTCACCTTAGCAGCCGTCCCCTTTAGATGTTCCTTGAAGGATAAGGTCCTATCAAGGGTCACTCCAAGATAAGTTGGATTTGGGGCATGCTTAACAAGATCTTAACAAGATGAGTGAACACAGGTGTGTGGGCTGACCTGAGCAGAGAGGGAAGGAACAATTAATGATTGGAACCAGCTGTCTGCAATGACAGGAGAGGGAGGAGTGACTGCCAGCTGACAGGTGGCACAAGACTAGGAAAGGTCCCTGACTGCTGCCAGTCACAAAATAAATATAAACAAAACCAAAAGCAGACTGAAAAGATAAGGTAAGATAAGATAAGCCTTTATTAGTCCCACAATGGGGAAATTCTAGGATTGCAACAGCACAGAGATAGCAACACTCAGAGCAATAATTTAGAAGATAAGAAATGTACACATAAATATATAAATATATATACACAGTGCGGAGCATTGTAGCTAGATGGAATAAACAGCATAACAGTCTATTTAGTTACCCCACATAGTATGAATATGTACCCATACATATTGTCACCCTCTGTAGCAACTGATATTGTCCCAGTTGTATACTGGAGGGGGACCATTTTGTGTAAGTTTGTTGTGTCTTTTGCATTCAATACTATTAGGACGTAACATTTTTTTTACTATCTCTGCAAGCAGCCCTGCTTTGATTATGAAGTCTGACAGCCATAGATTCTAGCTCGTTCTAGCTTTTCTCAGAGATTTTTTATAAATTAAAAGATGATTTCTCCAAGCTAAATAGATTTTATCTAAATTAGACCTGCGAAACCTCTCGGTCACACACCTAGGATGATGTAGTCTACTGCTAAATGAGCTCATCAGTGCATTCAGTATGTCCTGCATAGGGTGGGACTTGGACTCCAGCAGAGATGACAGCTTAGCCACCACCCTTCTCTCTTCTATCTCCTCCACTGGGTCAAGGTGCTGCCCCAGGACAGAGCTAGCTTTCTTGATCAGTTTGTTCAGTCTCTTCCTATCGGCTGCTGTGATTCAATTCAATTCAGTTCAATTCAACTTTATTTATATAGTGCCATTTCACAAAAACAATCATCTCATAGCACTTTCAGCTGTAGGGGAAACCTCCACAATTGCAGAAAGACCCCAGCAATCAGGTGATCCCCTATGAGCAAGCGCTTGGTGATGGTGGAGAGGAAAAACTCACTTTTAACAGGAAGAAACCTCCAGCAGAACCAGACTCAGGGAGGGGCAGTCATCTGCTGCGACTGGCTGGGGGGTGAGGGGACAGAGAAGATGAAAAGAACAGACATGTAGAGAGCAAACAGCATGATGGGGACTCAATCTATGGGAGAGAACAAACAGATGTTAATGACCAGCAAAAAAAAAAAATTTCATTGAGAGTGAAGAGAGGAGTGAAGCCCAGTGCAATTATTGGAGGTCCCCCGACTGTCTAAACATAATGGCAGCATAACTAAGGGAGGGTTCAGAAACACATGATCCCTCCCTAATTGTAGGCTATATCAAAAAGGAAGGTTTTAACCCTATTCTTAAAAACAGAGATCAAGTCTGACTCCCGAATCCAGATTGGCAGCTGGTTCCACAAGAGAGGAGTTTGATAACTGAAGGCTCTGCCCCCCATTGTACTTTTGGAGATTCTAGGTATTATAAGTAATCCAGCATTTTGGGAGCGTAGTGCTCTGTTAGGATAATAGGGTAATATCAGATCTTTTAAATAAAAAGGGGCCTGATTGTTTAGAGCTTTGAAAGTGAGAAGAAGGATTTTAAACTTAATTCTAAACTCTATGGGGAGCCAATGAAGGGAGGCCAGAACCAGAGAGATATGATCTCTCTTTCTAGTACCTGTTAAAACTCTTGCAGCAGCATTTTGGATCAACTGAAGACTTTTTAGAGATGTTTTAGGACAACCTGATAATAAAGAGTTACAATAATCTAATCTAGAGCTAACAAAAGTGTGGATCAGTTTCTCAGCATCACTCTGAGACAAGCTGCTCCTAATCTTGGCAATATTACGCAAATGATAGAAGGCAGTCTTAGAAACAAATTTAATATGTGAACTGAAAAACAGATCTTGATCAAAAATAACTCCAAGGTTCCTCACAGAGCTATTAAGAGAAAGAGTAACTGCATCCAAACTAAAAGTTTGATTTGGAAAGGTATTTCTAAGGTTTTTTGGACCAACAAGAATTATTTCAGTCTTATCTGAATTTAATAGCAGGAAATTGCAAGTCATCCAAGCTTTGATTTCCTTAAGACAGGCTTCCAACTTGGCTAATTGATTACCATCATCTGGCATCATTGACAGGTATAATTGTGTGTCATCTGCATAACAATGAAAATGTATACAGTGCTTCTTAATAATGTTGCCTAACGGAAGCAAATATAAACTAAAAACAGTAGGGCCTAGCACAGATCGCTGTGGAACTCCATGACTGAGCTTTGAGTTGAAAGAAAACTCATTATTGACATGAACAAACTGGAACCTATCAGATAAATAAGCTCTAACCACTGCAACAAAGTTCCATTAAGTTCAACATAGTGTTTTAATCTTGCAAGTAGAATATTATGATTGATAGTATCAAAAGCTGCACTAAGTCAAAGTCAAAGTCAAAGTGCCTTTATTGTCATTCCATTGCTAATAAACAATGCAACGAAATTGAGATAATTCTTCCTAAAAACAAACTATCACACTCACAGTTCACTCATGCATTTAACATTCTCATAATTACAACAATAAATAATACTTAAAACAATAATACCTAAAAGTTGAATACAATATGTACATAGCAATAATAAAAACATACTGAGTGATAAATATATAAGACCAGCTTATACACACAGGGTTATTGCCACAAAATAACCAAAAATAATATAAAATAATATCAGCAGTCTGTACATGTTACATAAATCCATTCACAGTACGTACTGCTGCTGGGAAAAAACTATGATTAAACCTGGTAGTCCGGGTTTTATGGGATCTGTTCTGCTTTCCTGAGGGGAGCAAGTGAAAGAAATCATGGCCTGGATGAGTGCAGTCTTTAATAATGGCAGTAGCTCTGTTGAGGTACCGAGACCTGGAAATCTCTTCCAGAGAAGGGAGAGAACAGCCAGTGATTTTTTTTGCGCAGTCTCAATCACTCTCTGGAAGGCTTTGCGGTCTGCGGCTGAACAGCCCTCATACCAAACCGTGATGCCATATGACAAAATGCTCTCAATAGCAGAGCGATAAAATAAAACCAGCAACTGTGCATTCAGGCCATTCCTCTTGAGGAGCCTCAGAAAGTGTAGATGTTGTTGAGCCTTTTTTATCGTAGCTATGGTGTTAACTGCCCAGGTAAGGTTGTGAGAAATATGAACACCCAGAAACTTAAAAGCCTCCACCCTCTCCACACACTCCTTGCCTATATGGTAAGCACGGGCTTAGCACGGGTAAGCACCGTGCTTTGGGCAGCACGGTGGTGCAGTGGTTAGCACTGTTGCCTTACAGCTAGAAGGTTCCTGGTTCGAATCCCCAGGCTGGCAGGGGTTGGAACCTTTCTGTATGGAGTTTGCATGTTCTCCCTGTGCTGTGTGGGTTTACTCCGGGGGCTCCGGTTTCCTCCCACAATCCAAAGACATGCATGTTAGGTTAATTGGTTGTTCTAAATTGTCCCTAGATATCTGTTTCCTATAGGCCCTTAGAATAGAGGGTTAGTACTAGTGAAAGCGCTTTGAGTGGTCTTTGTGACTAGAAAAGCGCTATATAAGTGCAGGTTAGTTAGTAGTTAGTTAGTATATATAGAGGAGGCGGCTCACTGCTATGCTTCCTAAACCCAATAATGAATTCTTTTGGTTTTTTTGTATTCAATAGCAGATTATTATCTGAGCACCATCTCACCAGTTTCTGGACCTCATCTCTGTACGCAGACTCATCTCCTCTTGATATGAGCCCCACTACTGTTGTGTCATCTGCAAACTTCACTATGTTTGTGGGATGAACAGGTATGCAGTCATATGTGTACAATGAATACAAAGTGGGGCTCAACACACAGCCCTGTGGCGAGCCTGTGTTAAGCATGACTGTAGAGGAGGAATGGGGTCCGAGTCTAACAGTCTGTATTCGGTTTGTTAGAAAGTCCTTAATCCAGCTGCAAGTGTGAGTAGGCAGACCAAGCTGAAGCAATTTGGTGATGAGAATGTTGGGAATAATTGTATTAAATGCCGAGCTATAGTCCACAAACAACATTCTTACATAGCTCCCCTTGTCTTCTAAATGGCTGAATGCAGAGTGGAGAGCTATAGCAATAGCATCTTCAGTGGATCTGCTCCGCCTGTAGGCAAACTGGTACTGATCAAAGTCTGGGGGGAGACTAGGCAAAAGATGTTTCAATACCATTTTCTCAAAGCACTTCATAATAATGGGTGTTAATGCTACTGGTCGATAGTCATTCAGACTGCTGATAATATGTTTTTTAGGCACAGGAATAATGACTGCAGATTTTAAACACTGTGGAACAATGGCTGCCTTGAGAGACAAAAATGTCAGTCAAAACAGAGCATAGCTGATCTGCACATGCTCTGAGCACCTTTCCTGGCACTCCATCGGGACCAATAGCCTTTCTCGGGTGAACTGCTCTCAGTGTCT
Organism: Pholidichthys leucotaenia; assembly: GCA_020510985.1. NCBI lineage: Eukaryota > Metazoa > Chordata > Actinopteri > Cichliformes > Pholidichthyidae > Pholidichthys > Pholidichthys leucotaenia. Next base: position 200,151,388 of record CM035843.1, on the reverse strand, counting down.
GTCTCACCTCATGATCCTGCAGGGTAAGCACATCAGAGCTGGCATTCAATAACGTCAGTGGGTCCGGGCCAGGTGTATTTGCCTTAAACCGTGTGAAAAAGCAGTTCAATTCTTCTGCCAGTGAGGCGCTGATGTCACTGGAAATGATGCTGCTGCCCTTATAGTTTGTGATATGGTGAAAGCCTTGCCATACTCGTCTCGAATCATTATTAGAAAAATGGTCCTCAACTTTCCTCTTATAGGCCTGTTTGGCCTCCTTAATGCCTTTCTTCAGATTAGCCCGGGCAGTGCTATACAGATCTGTATCCCCTGACCTGAAGGCTGTATCACGGGCTCTAAGGTCTAAAAGGACAAGTACAGAAACAAGTCCATTATCAGGTGTGATCAGGAGGTCATTACTAATCTTCACTAAGGCTGTTTCAGTACTATGATGGATTCTAAACCCAGATTTAAACTCTTCAAATAAACTATTTCCCTGCAAGTGGTCAAATAATTGCATGATAACAACTCTTTCTAAGATTTTTGAAATGAAAGGGAGATTAGAGGTTGGCCTATAGTTAGCTAAAATTCCTGGATCCAGCGCTGGCTTTTTGAGTAAGGGTTTAATTACAGCAGTTTCAAAAGCCTGCGGTAAATGGCCTAAATGAAGAATTGATTATTTGAAGAATAAAGCTACCAATAAATGGGAAGTCGGCGGCGACGGCCTCCGTCGGTCTATGATGACCATGGAAGAGAATCCTAAACGTCTACTCTGCTGGAACAGCACCGCCTGTGGCTGAACAGGCCGATGCGCGAATGGCAGTCCCTGTCACACAGGTCGCACTTGTGGGTGGTCTCCGTGCTGCTGGGTCTGTGGCGGTTCTTCCTGTGGGTCCTTTTTTCATCTGCTGCAGCAGTCAGTCTTTCTTCACCCGCCTTGAGCTGTCTGGTCAGGGTGCCTCTCCATTTGGGGCGGTCCGTTGCAAGGTCCTCCCACCGCTCTGTGTTGATCTCCAGGGCCTTCATGTCTCTCTTGCAGACGTCTCTAAAGCGCAGCTGTGGGTGGCCAACGGTCCATCAGGGTCTGAAGCTCCTGCTGTGTGTGGGTTGCGACTGCAGCGTCGTCTGCGAACAGCATGTCTCTGATTAGAGCCTCGCGTACTTTGGTTCTGGCTTTCAGGCGGGTGAGGTTGAAAAGCCTGCCGTCAGATCTTGTATGCAGGCAGATTCCCTCTGTTGCTGTGCTGAAGGCATGCCTCAGGAGCATAGCAAAGAAAATCCCAAAGAGGGTTGGCGCAAGTACACAGCCCTGTTTCACTCCGCTGCGTATGTTGAATGGCTCTGAGACGTTGCCGTTGTGCTGCACTATCCCCTGCGTGTTGGTGTGAAACGATTGGATGAGGCTTTGCAACTTGGAAGATGGGAAGACTTCTTTAAATAACCTGGTAGGAATAGGGTCTAAAAAACAAGTTGAAGGCTTGGATGAGGAAACTATTTTGTCTAACTCTAAAAGGTTAATTGGAGTAAACTGATCCAAACAGATGTCAGTTGAAGGAGTTGTAGTAGTCACTGTATTTAAGTTAACGGTGGGAAGAATCTGACTGATTTTATCTCTGATAGATGAAATTTTATTATTGAAAAAGTTCATAAAGTCCTGACTAGTAAGCTCTAAGGGAATGCTAGGATTGACAGAATCCTTGTCAGCCTGGCTACAGTGCTGAAAAGAAACCTGGGATTATTCTTGTTCTCTTCTATTAATGCAGAATAATAACTCGTTCTAGCTTTTCTTAGAGATTTTTTATAAATTAAAAGATGATTTATCTAAGCTAAATAGATTTCATCTAAATTAGTGGAGTTGACGAGTCTTCTGTTTTAAGCTACGAGTTTCTGTGTTGAACCAAGGAGTTAGAAATCTCTGATTAGACTTTTTCTTTTTGAAAGGGACTACCATGTCTAGAGTCTGATGCAGAGAAGTTGTAACACTATCTACCATGGTATCAATTACAGAAGGAGCAAGCTGTCTATAGCTTATTTTCGTTGTGTTGACACATGACATAGAGGAAACAATCTGCATAAATTTGGTAACAACATCATCTGAGAGGCATCTACTGTAGTAATATTTTTCCTTAGGAGCCAAATAGTCAGAAATAGTAAAATCAAAGGTTAACAGACAATGGTCTGACAGTACAGGGTTATGAGGAGACACCACCAGATTTTCTATTTCTATGCCATATGTCAGAACAAGGTCCAACGTATGGTGGAGATAATGGGAAGAATTTCCTACTTTCTGAGAAAACCCCATCGAGTCTAATATTGAATTAAATGCCAAATTAAGGCAATCACTATCTACATCTACATGTATATTAAAGTCCCCTACTATAATTACCTCCGCCAGGCTGCAGGCCGCAGGAGGTTATGTTTTTGCCAGCGTTTGTCTGTTTGTCTGTCTGTCTGTTTGTCTGTTGGTTAGCAAGATAACTCAAAAAGTTTTGGACGGATTTCGATGAAACTTTCAGGCGTTGTTGGAAATGGTACAAGGAAGAACTGATTAAATTTTGGGGATGATCCAGATCACCGTCTGGATACAGGAATTTTTTAAAGGATTCTTTAACATTGTGAGATATGGCCATTTTCAACATGTGTGCAGGCGCAATGGAGGGCGCTGGTCGTCGTGTCTGACAAACACGAACTCCGCGTTCTTCAAAGTTTTAGGCACAAAAGCACGCAAAAAACAGTGGTGGGCCGGGCCCGGCAGCGTGCCTGTGTTTGCGCTACGCTGCAAAAGCTGAGACGGGCAGCTGTCCGGCGCTGGATTATTTGGCAGAAATTCCCCGGGCAGCCATAGTGGCTGCACAAAAACAAGCTCTCTGCCGGGGAAGCTTCCAAATCCTCTTTTGCCGCGGAGCGCAACCCCAATATAAAACCCACGGCAACCTGTCTACCCAATTTGCATCCGTCAGTGAAGCCCTGAGTGCTGCTTTCAGTGATCTATGAAAACGCTTGCATAACCCATTGGCCTGTGGGTTGTACACGGTTGTGCAATGAATTACAACGCCCGCAGCCTGAGAGTTTGCAGATGGACACAACAGCAACACTTCAGTTTATTACCTCCGCCAAGGAGGTAACGCTTTTACTACTGAACCACTAATCCTATCATTGTGAATCCAATTGCTAGTCATATGTTTTCATGGTCAAGGAATCTGAAAACGTACACACAAACACTGTATGGGGGGGAATTGTGGCGCTTGGCAGAGGTCTGCGCTCTCCGAGTGCTTTTCTAGTTATTCTATCTGATTTCAGCACTAAATCAGCTAAGAATTTGGCAAATTTGGATAAAAACTCTGAGTAGGTTGATGGAGGATGATAAACTATGGCAAATAAAATTGGGTTTAGCCTAAAATTGCTAAAATGCCCAATACTGAGGACCAGGCCCTCAAAGGAATTATAACGTGTTTTTTGCTTTACATTAACTAGTAATTTGGAATGGTAAATTGTTGCTACTCCTTCTCCACGACCAGAACTTCTGGGATTTTGACAGTTTAAATAACCAGAGGGAGTTGATTCATTTAAACCAATATAATCCTCTTGCCCTAGCCAAGTCTCTGTAAGGGATATTAAATCAATCTGATGATCTATTAACAGATCACGTGATGCCGCTGCCCCAGCAGAACACTCCAAAAGTGATGGCTGATGCCACCACCGAGTCGTAGAAGGTCTTCAGGAGCACCCCTTGTACACCTAAGCCTGTTTTCCACTAGCCCAGCACACCTCGGTACGGCTCGGTTCACTTCAGTACGGCTCGTAACGCTTCTGTCTCCATTGGTGTTGTGCTTGTGCTGTGATGGTTTAGGAGGTTTTAGAAGCGGGGCAGCAGCAGATTCTGAGCGAGGCGGGGCCACACTCCCATGACGTTACGCACCCAACTGAGTCCTTATTTACACCAGACAAAAAAGGATTCAAGGATTATTGCCTTGCTCGCTCTGTGGATTTATCTCACAATTAATTTTATCTCATAATTAAGCTGCAACAACACAAGTCACTTTTGTTTTGAATTAACTGCCAAATGACCTAGAAATAAAGAGCTGAAACTTGTTTTTATTCGTATTAAATAATGAGACGGTGGCACACTGGCCTACACCAAATTATTATTTTTTACATCCTAGGGCATTTTGGATGTACTGAATTAAAAAAAATTCATGTTTTTCACCTTCAGGTCAACGTTTGGAACAACAGTATTATCATTTTCCGTTTAGATGATGCTACACTCCTTCTAAAGTATTGTAATTCTCTGAATTTGGAATGCCGATAGAACATTCAATTTACATATACTTACTTTTTTACATTGACTTGTAAGCTTGATCAGTCTCTCCTGCTGCATTTTAAAGTCCAACTGTGCAACTTCTTATAAGTTAACATAAAAAATGTACCCAAAGTTTAGAACTGGATCATGCGGGGCTAATTTTTTATGATATTTCAATAAAAAGAACAGAAAGCTTACAAAAACATTTGTTTTTTGGTCTAGTTAAAAATTACATTACCTTTACAATGGTTGATCCTGACAGGAAGATCAGTATCATTTTGATCAGATTAGGCAATGGAATTTCTATGAAATTATACTGTTTTATAATTCAGTGTTATAACAGACAAACCACACTTTCCAAAACAATTCCATTTTATTATATACAAAATATTAAAAGAAAAAAAAAACTTTGCAACACAACATGAAGGTTAATCGACATTTTATACACGCCGACCACTGAGTGTCTACACCAGCTTCCCAAACTGGGTCACGACTCGGCTGAATGAAGGCGTCTCTGCCAGCTGTGGGTCAGGAAGGCTCCGTTGAATAATCCGGACGGGCTGTCGCAGCGGACGCGTGGGATGATTCTACAAGGAAAATGCACACAATAAAATACAGCACAATAGTTTTTAACAAGAATACATAAGCTTATTTCAGCGTATTGTTCACATGAATAATTAAAATAAAAGCTTGAGTCCGCAGTGTGCTGCAAGCAGCGATCCATCCACAAATGAACAGCTTTTTTATTGCATAAATAAACTGAGCGTCTTACCGAATATATTTGCGAAAAAACGCACAATAAAAAAAAATTAAAACTCACCGTTAAAGGACTCCGATGTCGAGACCTCCCGGTATATTTTTTCATTCCGGGCAGCTCCGTCTAACTCGCGCTGCATACGTTCGTCTGACAATGCAGTGAGCAGACACTGCAGCTCCTTACTGGTCCATGGAACACCCTTATTACGCGAAGCCATTTTTGATAGAGAATAAATGAAAATAGCACAGCAATACTCTGAAAGGAACCGCCAACAGTGGTTGCGTGCTGAGTAAAGGCGGTCGTGAAGATTCTTTTTTTTTTTTTTTTCAAAAACGTTATTGAGAAGGTCGTGAAGATTTGGTAGATGAGGAGGAGGAGAGGGGCGGTTACAGCCTGACCAATCAGCACCGGTTACGACCTGACCAATCAGCGACGACCAGTCTGTTAACGTCACAACACGGCACAGCTCAGCACTGCTGTACCCTGCCCTTCAGCGGGGCTGAGAATTGCGGCTGTTAAACCGTGTTGGGGCTTGTGGAAAAGCATACAAAGCGTGCTGAGCCGTCCCGTGTCGCGCTAAAGCGTGCTAGTGGAAAAGGCCCTCAAAAGACCTGAGCCTCCTCAGTAGGAACAGCCCGCGCTGTCCCTTCTTGTAGAGTGCGTCGGTATTGTGTGACCAGTCTAGTTTATTGTTCAAATGAATACCCAGGGAGGTAGTCTGGAGACATGGAGTCTGAATGGGCCATGTTCTCCACCTCTGTTGTTGAAGCGATGGCCCAGAGCTGTGGCCGCAAGGTGGTCGGTGCATCTCGTGGTGGCAACCCCCAAACCAAGTGGTGGACACCAGTGGTGAGGGGGGCCATTAAGCTGAAGAAGGAGTCCTATCAAGCTTGGTTGGCTTGTGGGACTCCCGAAGCAGCTGACGTGTACCGGCAGGCCAAGCGGAGTGCAGCTCGGGTGGTTGCTGAAGCAAAAACCCGGGTATGGGAGGAGTTTGGTGAGGCCATGGAACAAGACTTTCGGTTGGCCTCAAAGAGATTCTGGCAAACTGTCCGGCGCCTCAGGAGGGGAAAGCAGCTCCCTGTCCACACTGTGTATGGTGCGGATGGGACACTGTTGACTTCGACTGGGGATATCGTCGGGCGGTGGAAGGAATACTTTGAGGATCTCCTCAATCCCACTGATACGCCTTCCACAGAGGAAGCAGGGTTTGGGGATGAGGGGGATGACTCGCCTGTCACAGGGGCTGAGGTCGCCAAGGTAGTTAAAAATCTCCTTGGTGGCCGGGCCCCGGGGGTGGACGAGATTCGCCCTGAGTACCTCAAGGCCCTGGATGTTGTAGGGCTGTCATGGTTGACACGCCTCTGCAACATTGCGTGGAGGTCGGGGGCAGTGCCTTTGGCATGGCAAACCGGGGTGGTGGTTCCTCTCTTCAAAAAAGGGGACCGGAGGGTGTGCTCCAACTTTAGAGGGATCACACTCCTCAGCCTCCCTGGGAAGGTCTATGCCAAGGTATTGGAGAGGAGAGTCCAGCCGCTGGTCGAACCTCGGATTCAGGAGGAGCAATGTGGTTTTCGTCCTGGCCGTGGCACATCGGACCAGCTCTTTACCCTCTCGAGAATTCTTAAGGGTTCGTGGGAGTTTGCCCAACCAGTTTACATGTGTTTTGTGGACTTGGAGAAGGCATTTGACCGCGTCCCTCGTGGTTTTTTGTGGGGGGTGCTTTGGGAGTATGGGGTATCGGGCTTGTTGTTACGAGCTATTCGGTCTCTGTACGACCGTTGTGAGAGTTTGGTTCGTATTGCCAACACTCGGTCGGAGTCATTCCCAGTGAGAGTTGGACTCTGCCAGGGCTGCCCTTTGTCACCGATCCTGTTCATAATTTTTATGGACAGGATTTCTAGGCGCAGCCAGGGAATGGAGGGTGTCATGCTTGGTGACCACAGGATCTCATCTCTGTTGTTTGCAGATGATGTTGTCCTGTTGGCTTCATCCAGCAATGATCTACAACTCTTGCTGGGATGGTTTGCCGCTGAGTGTGAAGCGGCTGGGATGAGAATCAGCACCTCCAAGTCCGAGTCCATGGTCCTCAGCCGGAAAAAGGTGGATTGTCTTCTCTGGGTTGGGGACAGGCTCCTGCCCCAAGTGGTGGAGTTTAAGTATCTTGGGGTCTTGTTCACGAGTGAGGGGAAAATGGAGCGAGAGATTGACAGACGGATTGGAGCAGCATCTGCAGTGATGCGGACGTTGTACCGGTCTGTTGTGGTGAAGAGGGAGCTTAGTTCTAAGGCAAAGCTATCAATTTACCAGTCAATCTACGTTCCTGCTCTCACCTATGGTCACGAGCTTTGGGTAATGACCGAAAGAACAAGATCGCGGATACAAGCGGCTGAAATGAGCTTTCTCTGTAGGATTGCTGGACTCACCCTCAGAGATAGGGTGAGGAGCTCAGTCATGCGGGAGAGGCTCAGAGTAGAACCGCTGCTCCTCCACATTGAAAGGAGTCAGTTGAGGTGGTATGGGCATTAGGATGCCTCCTGGACGCCTCCCACTTGAGGTGTTTCAGGCACGTCCCACTGGGAGGAGACCCCGGGGCAGACCCAGGACCCGGTGGAGAGACTATGTCTCCCAGCTGGTCTGGGAACGCCTTGGTATCCTCTCTGAAGAGCTAGAGCAGGTGGCTGGGGAGAGGGAAGTCTGGGCTTCTCTGCTTGAACTGCTGCCTCCGCGACCCAGACCTCCGGAAAAGCGGTAGAAGATGGATGGATGGATGGATGGATGAATACCCAGGTACTTGTAGGATGTCACCATCTCAATGTCCGTTCCCTGGATGTTTAATGGTGCTGTGAGGGGTTGTCCTTGCCTGTGGCAGTCCACCATTAGTTCCTTAGTTTTTCTCGCGTTGATCTGGAGGCACTTCCGATGGCACTAGTCCATGAAGTCCTGGATTAAGTCCTCTGTACTCAGCTTCATCTCCATTGGAGATGAGGCCGCCAATCACAGAGTCGTCAGAGAACTTCTGTAGATAGCAGTGTGTTGTGTTGTGTGAGAAGTCCGCAGTATTGTGACGTTGGCGAGGTTCACACAAAGAAGAGGAGCAGATGGTTGTGACGAGCAGGCTTTATTCAACAACACCACCCAACACCCACACTCTGAGCACAGACAGGAGGGGAGGTCATTCTCCCAGACCCCCATTTCAATCATGGTTACACACACACGATACATCTTGCCCTAATCCTGCCTATAAACACTGCTGGGTCATTATAATGCAGTTATAATGACACAGCAGTATAATAACTCAGTAATAACATTTAATACACGCACACAGTAACGTTCTCTGCTGGCAAAGCATGCTGGGAAATCCCTGCCCCCCCTTAACACGGCCCCGACGTTACACTGCCCCCCCCGGACTGGTTTCTGTCCCCAGAAAAATCAAAGTCCAACCCAGAAGTCCAACGCGAATCAGTCCAGGTGTTGGGGGCGGCTTCGATGCTGACGACCAGCACATCCAACAGCTTCAGTAGGACTATGCACAGTCCCTCCCCTGGCAGCAGGAGTCATGACTCCCACAGCTGCCAGGACCTCCCAGGCGGCCACTGGCCTGCGTCCAGCCCCTGCCAAGCCCGGGAAAAGACTGGATCTGTCCTGCTCGCTCCGCTGCTGCTGCGCGCCAAGGGCCTCTGTGATGTCACCGCCGGGGGAAGCATCTGCGGGAGGCGGTAGGACTACGCACAGTCCCTCCCCTGGCAGCGGGAGTCACGACTCCCACCGCTGCCAGGACCTCCCAGGCGGCCGCTGGCCCACGTCCAGCCCCTGCCGAGTCCGGGAAAAGACTGGATCTGTCTAGCTCGCTCCGCTGCTGCTGCGCGCCAAGGGCCTCTGTGACGTCACCACAGGGGAAGCATCTGCGGGAGGCGGTCTGTCCCTGTCCATGCCACCTCGCTCTAGTTTAATGTCGGCGAGGGGCCAGTTTCTCGTGGGATTGGCACGGGGCAGTACCGTGCGATGTGCCCTGGCTCTTCGCAGCGGAAGCACCGTTCCTCGCATCGCCGAGGCCGTCTCCTCCGTGGACGCGCCGCCGTGGTCTCCCGTAACTCCTCCTCCTCCCCCTCGCTCTCAGCACGGCAGTTTCCTCCGGTGACCAGTCATTCAGCACGGCAGCCAACTCGACCTGAGCCAGGTGGTCATCCAACAGGTTCTCGCCGTTGTAGCGGGGAATCTTGGCCCGCTGCCAGATGGATGGGACGGTCGCCTCCCGGTCGATCGCCGCTCCTGATCGCCCTGGAATCGCCAGCCCGTCCTGCCCTGAAAAGGGCGGGAAGCGGGGCTGGTTTGCTCTGCTTGGCCCGCTCTGCCTTGAAAAAGGCAGAAGGTGGGGTACGCTGGTCCGTCCATCGCAGCGAGCCACTCCGGTGATCGGCGTCTCAGCTCTGCGCTTCGTTCCCAGCCGAGCGATAAACCGCCACGGCCACTGGACCTCCACCCGGGTCCTGGCCAACATCTTGCTCCATCCCCACTCCTGACACCAGTGTGACATTGGCGAGGTTCACACAACGAAGAGGAGCAGATGGTTGTGATGAGCAGGCTTTATTCAACAACACCACCCAACACCCACACTCTGAGCACAGACAGGAGGGGAGGTCATTCTCCCAGACCCCCATTTCAATCATGGTTACACACACATGATACATCTTGCCCTAATCCTGCCTATAAACACTGCTGGGTCATTATAATGCAGTTATAATGACACAGCAGTATAATAACTCAGTAATAACATTTAATACACACACAGTAATGTTCTCTGCTGGCAAAGCATGCTGGGAAATCCCTGCCCCCCCTTAACACGGCCCCGATGTTACAGTACGGGTGAACAGGAAGGGAGCCAAAACCGTTCTCTGGGGGGCCCCATACTGCCGATGATCATGTCAGAAGTAACTACAAATAACACAATAGATAATCAAACAACCAAAGCATTAACAGGCACCAAAAATACAACAGAAGGAAATAAATACAACAAAAAAGCCAAGAAGCTGAGTTTGGAAAAGGTCCAAACTCAGTTCATGACAAAACTTGGTGAGGAACTCGGAGTAAACCAGCATGATTGAACAGCTGTCCCACGTGTGTAATGTTATTAGTAAACCACTTTTTGAAGAAAATTGATTTGTTTTTATATACGTCTGTAACCGCGGTGTTTCCTGGTGGGTGTCCCGCTGCTATGGAAAGCTCCGTCACCGTGATGTCACAGTGATCAGACCGGAGCAGAAAGCCCCCGGGCCCCGGAGGCGGACTTAAGGAGCTTTTTGGCCGGCCAACTCCAAGCTAGCCTGTCAGCTCAAAATGAAACATGGACGAGGTCGCTGAAAGTTGGGAAGACGCTGCCGACAGTGGGGTAAATGCTGCCGGGTACACATGTACACCAGCCCTAGTTAAAGACAAACACCGTTTTGCGTGATTTTATGGTGTGATTGTTTTGTTTCAATTTAATAAGTTGAAGTTAGGTGCTTCGTGTTAACGACTCTCACGGGCCAACAATGTGGCTAAGGCTAACGTTAGCTTCAGGAAACTTAGCCAGCCGCCGTCATGTTATCGATACTGGTTAAATTAAAGTTATTAACTAATGTGAAAGTTTTTCTCACTGGTTAACACCGACGTAGCTTATTTTAAATTAATTATTATGGCCATAAACAGTTTGAGAAGACATGCTAGGGTTAGGGTTGGCTAAGCTAATGCTAACTTGATGTACCACGGCTTATTTAGAAATCGTTCATTTTTACGTTGAATCAATCACAGTTAAAGCTACACGGTTCAAATGAATACCAGAATTCGCTTTTTTGTTATATAAAATCATCTTTTCATTTCGGTTCATGTTTAGAATATCTAGATTCACTTTTCTTTTCTAAAAAATACCTCTTAATCAAATGAGTTGAACCTAACTTTAAAACCGAAAGAGAGCCTCAAGTGAACCGAGGAAAGGTTTAAATCCCTCAGATTTTCGCAGTTTTTCTCGGGTAAACCAGTTTTTCATCTGTAAAAGACCCAACTTTTCGTCTTGGTTTCCGGGGTTGTGAGTCAAGATTGTGTTGCCAAACTTGCCTGTTGTTAACATTTTAGCTAACCTTAGCTAACTGCTCAGATTTTACTTTTTCCTCAGTGTTGCCAACTCTCACTCTGTGAGTTGCTCTCACCCTTTTGCCCTGTTTCACGCACTCTCACACTGCAGACCCTATTTCTCACCCCAAAATGAGGAAAATAACTGACAGTATATATTTTAATCCACACTCATAGGTCCATATATCATAAAAAAGAGGAAGAAAAAGATTATAGTACAAACTACAAATACATAACACAATGAAATAAAATCATAGCAGATCTTAAATTTTCAGTTATTTAGGCACAAAGAGGCATCTGTACCGAAGTTTCCAGAAACAAGAGGATAGTGCTGGGCAAGTTTACCATCAATCATTGTCAGTTATTTTTGGAGTTTTTTCGCCCTTCTTTTTACTGACAAGCCTCATAATTAAGCAATATTACACTAGAGTGTGGTATCATATCACTGCAGTGAGGTAGTAAATGAGCATAATGTAATTTAAAAAAGTGCTGTCATTTCACACACAAAATAAACATTGTCCATCATTTACAACACATACCTCTTGAGAGTTTGTGGGTCACGCCACTTGTGCTAATTAGCTTGTTAGCTGCATTGAGGAAGTTCTTTACATACCCATGATTGTGTTACCACCACATAGTGATCGAGTCTCATCGGGTTCTTAAATACAGCCTTAACTTGTCCATTCCCTCTGTGAAATGGCTGCGATGACGTGGCTAGCCATCAGAGGCTAACAGCAACTTAGCTTCTGCTTCTTTAAGTGTTTGTATCTGTGTACTTTGCTCGCTTTTTCTTGGCATCTTCAGATGAAAGAGTCAGTCATGACATACTATGTATTGTAGATGGGGACCATGTTTGCTTTCGTTACAAGCCGTCTTTAATTGTTCCACCTGTGTTCTGCTGCATCTGAATGATGCCGACTGTGCTGCGTTACATGCCTGTGCCTGTAACTTCGCGGGGACATCTTAAAGGGGCAGTACATGAAAAGCTCACATACAGGCACACAACTGGGAGAGGGGAAAACTGAAAAAAAATTGACATGAACACGATTACGTCAGTTGTCCATCCCAATTGTTGGTTCTGGTTTTATTTTGGTTAATTGCCCAGTCCTGGGCAGCTTGGTGGTGAAGTGGTTAGCACTGTGGCAGCACAGCAAGAAGGTCATGGGTTTGATCCCACCCTTCACCATCGTGGGTTCGATCCCACCCCCTGACCATTGGTGATCCTTCTGTGTGGAGTTTGCATGTTCTCCTTGTGTCTGCATGGGCTTACTCCGGTTTCCTGTCACAGGCCAAAAACATGCACAATAGGTTAATTGGCATCAACTGGGGATTCTGAATAGTTCTTGGGTATGAATGTGAGAGTGAAAGGTTGTCTGTCTCTCTGTGTTGGCCCTGTGGTGGACTGTCGATCTGTCCAGGGTGTACCCTGCTTTTCGCCCAAAGACGCTGGGATAGGCTCCAGCCCCCTGTGACCTGAAAAGGATTAAGCAGTAGAAGATGGATGGATGGATGCCCAGTCCTACAAGAGGAGTACCTTGAATCTCTTAGAGTAAGCTGACATAGTGCCAATATAATTATAACATTTTTGGAATTAATGGATACACAAACTTGTAAATGAAATTTCTCAATATGGCATAGGATGTGTAACTAGAAAAGCACTCAGTTAATACCTCTGCCAAATTTCCTTCCTTCCCTCCCTTTGTCCATCCATCTGTCCATACCTCCCTGCCTCCATCCCACCATACATTGCAAGATAGGGCCTTGGTAGAGATATGCACTCATAGATCAGCTCCAAAATCTAATGGGCTCTTCTGCAGCCCACAGACCATTTCTGGTGAAAATTTAAGCAAAAGCCATCCAGTAGTTTTTCCCTAATCCTGCTAAAGCACTGCAAGATTGGGCCTCGGTGGAGGAAGGTACACATGGATTACCTCCAACATGTAACTGGTTCATGTGTAGGCCAAAAGCCACCTCTGGGGAAAATTTCACCCAAATCCATCCAGTAGTTTTGGAGTAGTTGCTAACACTCTGTGAGAAGATAAGAGCCTTGGTGGACTTATGCATTCTCAGATCACCACCAAAATGTAATGGGTTCCTCTCTAGCCCAAGAACCACCTCTGGTGAAAATTTCATCCAGATCCATCCGGCGGCTGTGGCGTGGGTGTAGTGTGGCCGACTACTGATCGGAGGGGCAGTGGTTCAATTCCCGCTCTGTCTGCATGTCGAAGTGTCCTTGAGGAAGACACCGAACCCCCAGTTGCTCCTGGTGGGTCAGGCCAGCGCCGGTGCATGGCAGCTCCGCCGCCATCAGTGTGTGAATGGGTGGATAGCAGGATCTGCAAAGCGCTTCAGTCATCCAGAGATGAGTAAAAAGTGCTATATAATTGAACACCATTTACCATCTTAAAATGAAATACTCAGCTGATCGGGAGCAATGTATTTGACTGCAAGCTACTGCTGAGTGAGAAAATAGGCCGAAAACACTGGTCACGAAGCAGGTAACGTTAACAGCTTCATTTTCACACAGCACCCCGTATGAAGAAAGGGCCCTAAAGGAGACGCTACATCAAATTGTGAATCGAATGTGGCATGAAAAAATCTAGGATTTTTTTTTTTCCCTTTTTTGGTGGATTCATATCGCCCAGCCCTACTTTTACTCTTATTACCTGGAAATCAAACTTAACGAATTTATGGTTCCATGCAACTTACTAGACGCTGGCAGTAAAGTAACAGCATTCTGCGTCAACAGTGTGGCATCTTAAGTACCCTTACTCGTGAGTATAGCAGCATTGTTCAGACTTGTATCATGTTGAAAGTTACAGGAGAATCTTACTAGTTAACAATTAAGCTGTTAAGCTTTAAAAAAAAAAAAAAAAAAAAAAAAAAAACTTGACTTGAGTAGACATCAATTATCCCCAGTCGGAGGAAGTCATTTGACACAGAGTGAGGAAATTCAAACTCTGAAAATATGCCATTATGCAGAACATAAACTACAAGAGATGGAGAATGACATTGATCCTGATAACCACTTTTTCAATAATATTCATAATCATTGTGAATGTTACACTGAAAAGCAATTCAAAAGTCAAGTGCAACTAGATGGTAAACTATCAATAATACACTTCAACAGCAGAAGTCTTAACAAAAACTTTCCACAGATTCAGGACTATTTAAAACAGCTAGACAGAAAATTTACAGCTATCGCAGTCTCTGAAATTTGGCTTAATGAAGAGCAGGCTCCTCTGATGGCAATAGAGGGATATCAGATGTTTCATTTTAACAGATCTCATAAAAAGGGTGGTGGTGTTGCACTGTATATTGATGACCTGTATAGGTGTAAGCTTGTAAATGGAATGTCCTTTGCACTACCAGGGATTTTGGAATGTGTTACTGTTGAGATTGACAAAGATAAAACAAAAAATCTAATTATAAGTTGTATACAGTGGGGCAAAAAAGTATTTAGTCAGCCACCAATTGTGCAAGTTCTCCCACTTAAAAGATGAGAGAGGTCTCTAATTTTCATCATAGGTATACCTCAACTATGAGAGACACAATGAGGGGGGGGGAATCCAGAAAATCACATTGTCTGATTTTTAAAGAATTTATTTGCAAATTATGGTGGAAAATAAGTATTTGGTCACCTACAAACAAGCCAGATTTCTGGCTCTCACAGACCTGTAACTTCTTCTTTAAGAGGCTCCTCTGTCCTCCACTCGTTACCTGTATTAATGGCACCTGTTTGAACTCGTTATCAGTATAAAAGACACCTGTCCACAACCTCAAACAGTCAGACTCCAAACTCCACTATGGCCAAGACCAAAGAGCTATCAAAGGACACCAGAAACAAAATTGTAGACCTGCACCAGGCTGGGAAGACTGAATCTGCAATAGGTAAGCAGCTTGGTGTGAAGAAATTAACTGTGGGAGCAATTATTAGAAAATGGAAGACATACAAGACCACTGATAATCTCCCTCGATCTGGGGCTCAATGCAAGATCTCAAAATGATCACGAGAACGGTGAGCAAAAATCCCAGAACCACACGGGGGACCTAGTGAATGACCTGCAGAGAGCTGGAACCAAAGTAACAAAGGCTACCATCAGTAACACACTACGCCGCCAGACGTGTCCCCCTACTTAAGCCAGTACATGTCCAGGCCCATCTGAAGTTTGCTAGAGAGCATTTGGATGATCCAGAAGAGGATTGGGAGAATGTCATATGGTCAGATGAAATCAAAATAGAACTTTTTGGTAAAAACTCAACTTGTCATGTTTGGAGGAGAAAGAATGCTGAGTTGCATCCAAAGAACACCATACCTACTGTGAAGCATGGGGGTGGAAACATCATGCTTTGGGGCTGTTTTTCTGCAAAAGGGACCAGGACGACTGATCCGTGTAAAGGAAAGAATGAATGGGGCCATGTATCGTGAGATTTTGAGTGAAAACCTCCTTCCATCAACAAGGGCATTGAAGATGAAACGTGGCTGGATCTTTCAGCATGACAAGGATCCCAAATACCCTGCCCGGGCAACGAAGGAGTGGCTTCATAAGAAGCATTTCAAGGTCCTGGAGTGGCCTAGCCAGTCTCCAGATCTCAACCCCATAGAAAATCTTTGGAGGGAGTTGAAAGTCCGTGTTGCCCAGGGACAGCCCCAAAACATCACTGCTCTAGAGGAGATCTGCATGGAAGAATGGGCCAAAATACCAGCAACAGTGTGTGAAAACCTTGTGAAGACTTACAGAAAACATTTGACCTCTGTCATTGCCAACAAAGGGTATATAACAAAGTATTGAGATGAACTTTTGTTATTGACCAAATACATATTTTCCACCATAATTTGCAAATAAATTCTTTAAAAATCAGACAATGTGATTTTCTGGATTTTTTTTTTTGTCTCCCTCATTTTGTCTCTCATAGTTGAGGTTATACCTATGATGAAAATTAGACCTCTCATCTTTTAAGTGGGAGAACTTGCACAATTGGTGGCTGACTAAATACTTTTTTACCCCACTGTATATAGAACGCCAGGAACTTGCATTGAGACATTCAGAGATAAATTAGTCAAGCTGTACAATAATATTACTAGTAAGAAAATGGTAGTAGTTTGTGGAGATTTCAATATTGATTTACTAAATCCATATCAACAAAATGTAACTACAGAGTTCATGAATTCTATGTACAGCATGAGTCTATATCCCACAATAACACATCCCAGTAGAATCACAGTTCACACTGCTACACTTATTGACAACCTGTTTAATATTATTGATAAGAAAATAGAAAGTGGATTATTGATAAATGATATAAGTGACCATTTTCCAACCTGTGCACTTATCCATGGCCACACGGGGGCCAATACAGAAAATTTTTTAAAATTGTTCAGATACAAATCACAAAATGCAATCAGTTCTTTTAAAGAAGACTTGCTGAAGCAAGACTGGACAAAAGTCTAATAGGGCCTTTTCCACTAGCACGCTTTAGCGCGACATGGGACAGCTCAGCACGCTTTGTACGCTTTTCCACAAGCCCCAACACGGTTTAACAGCCGCGATTCTCAGCCCCGCTCCAGGGCAGGGTACAGCAGTGCTGAGCTGTGCCGTGTTGTGACGTTAACAGACTGGTCGCCACTGATTGGTCAGGTCGTAACCGGTGCTGATTGGTCAGGTTGTAACCACCCCTCTCCTCCTCCTCTTCTACCAAATCTTCACAACCTTCTCAATAAAGTTTTTGGAAAAAAAAAAAAAAAAAAAAGAATCTTCACGACCGCCATTACTCAGCACGCAACCACTGTTGGCGGTTTCTTTTCAGTGTATTGCTGTGCTATTTTCATTTATCAAAAATGGCTTCGCGTAATAAGGGTGTTCCATGGATCAATAAGGAGGTGCAGTGTCTGCTCACTGCATTGTCAGACGAACGTGTCCAGCGCGAGTTAGATGGAGCCGCCCGTAATGAAAAAATATACCGGGAGGTCTCGACATCGGAGTCCTTTAACGGTGAGTTTTAATTTTTTTTATTGTGCGTTTTTTCACAAATATATTCGGTAAGACGCTCAGTTTATTTATGCAATAAAAAAGCTGTTCATTTGTGGATGATGATCGCTGCTTTATCGCAGCACACTGCGGACTAAAGCTTTTATTTTAATTATTCATGTGAACAATACGCTGAAATAAGCTTATGTAATCTTGTTAAAAACTATTGTCTTTTCTGTATATCTTGCACTTTCGTGCTGTATTTTATTGTGTGCATTTTCCTTGTAGAATCATCCCACGCGTCCGCTGTGCCAGCCCGCCCGGATTCATTCAGCCGAGCCTTCCTGACCCAGTTTGGGAAGCTGGTGTAGAGGCACTCAGTGGTCGGCGTGTATAAAATGTCGATTAACCTTCATGTTGTGTTGCAAAGTTTTTTTTTTATTTTAATATTTTGTATATAATAAAATGGAATTGTTTTGGAAAGTGTGGTTTGTCTGTTATAACACTGAATTATAAAACAGTATAATTACATAGAAATTCCATTGCCTAGTCTGATGAAAATGATGCTGATCATCCTGTCAGGGGTCAACCATTGTAAAGGTAATGTAATTTTTAACTAGACCAAAAAAAACAAATGTTTTTGTAAGCTTTCTGTTTTTTTTATTGAAATATCATAAAAAATTGGCACCAAGTCAAAGTAGGTCCAAGTATATGTAAATTGAATGTTCTATCAGCATTCCAAATTCAGAGAATTACAATACTTTAGAAGGAGTGTAGCATCATCTAAACGGAAAATAATAATACTGTTGTTCCAAACGTTGACCTGAAGGTGAAAAACATGAATTTTTTTTATTCAGTACATCCAAAATGCCCTAGGATGTAAAAAATAATACAATTTGGTGTTGGCCAGTGTGCCACTGTCTCATTATTTAATACGAATAAAAACAAGTTTCAGCTCATTATTTCTAGGTCATTTGGCAGTTAATTCAAAACAAAAGTGACTTGTGTTGTTGCAGCTTAATTATGAGATAAAATTAATTGTGAGATAAAACCACAGAGCGAGCAAGGCAATAATCCTTGGATCCTCCATTTTTTGTCTCGTGTAAATAAGGACTCAGTCAGGTGCGTAACGTCACGGGAGTGTGGCCCCGCCTCGCTGGGAATCTGGCGCCGCCTCGCTTCTAAAACCTCCTAACACAAACCATCACAGCACAAGCACAACACCGTGCTAATGGAGACAGAAGCATTCCGAGCCGTACTGAAGTGAATCGAGCCGTACCGAGGTGTGCTGGGCTAGTGGAAAACAGGCTTATGTATCAGATGTAAATGAAGCCTATGACACATTTATAAACATTGTAACCACTCTTTATGAAAAAAATTGTCCATTAGTAAAGAAAAAGCTTAAACATAAATTTGCCGATAAGCCATGGTTAACCAAAGGATTACAAAAGACGTGTAAAAAGAAAAATTTATTATATAAAGCTTTCCTAAAGAAAAGGACAAAAGAAGCAGAGCAGCGGTATAAAACATACAAAAATAAGTTAACATACTGTATATAATAAGATGTAGTAAAAGAGACTATTACAGTAAAGAACTGGAGAAAAACAGAGACATTAAAAATACATGGACAATACATGAACAATATTCTTGGAAATAAAAACAAATACAAGCTACCCAACCAATTTTTCAAAAATAATAAAATGACTCAGAGTGTGAATGCAGCTTCACCTGCAGATGAATTTAATAACTTTTTTAACATTGGTCCTAATTTGGCTCGAGAAATACCTATTACGGCACCCACAGGTGATACAATAAGCAAAAACACTGCTATAAAAGACTCCATTTTCATAAAGAACACAGACGAGAGAGAGGTCATTGAAATTAAGTCGTTTAAAAGTAAAACATCTACGGACTGTGATGGTATTGACATGCTCTTAGTCAAAACTATTATTGAATGCTTAGTGAAACCACTGACATATCTGTAACCTGTCTCTCCAAACAGGTATATTTTTTTTTTCCAAAGCAATGAAAATAGCTAAAGTAATTCCAATATACAAGACGGGTGACAGGGGAATTCTCAAACTGTAGACCAATTTCACTATTGCCGCAATTTTCCAAGATACTTGAAAAAATATTCTATGAGAGAATTGACAACTTCATACTGAAGAATAATTTATTGTGTGAGCAGCAATATGGGTTCAGACACAAGAGGACAACTGCATTTGCTCTAATGGAATTTATAGAAAAAATATCAACTGCCGTTGAAAATAAAGGGTATTCATTTGGGGTATTCCTGGATCTTAAAAAAGCATTTGATACAGTGGATCATAATTTATTATTATAGAAACTACAAAATTGTGGTATTGGGGGGGTAGCACTGTCTAACTAACTAACTAACTAACCTGCACTTATATAGCGCTTTTCTAGTCACAAAGACCACTCAAAGCGCTTTCATTAATACTAACCCTCTATTCTAAGGGCCTAAAGGAAACAGATATCTAGGGACAATTTAGAACAGCCAATTAACCTAACATGCATGTCTTTGGCATGTGGGAGGAAACTGGAGAAATCCCGGAGTAAACCCACGCAACACGGGGAGAACATGCAAACTCCACACAGATCACTGTTGGTCGGGGGCTGGAATCGAACCCACGATCCCATGATACCCACAATCCTCCGGCCAAGGGTAAACTGTGCTGCCGCAGTGCTAACCACTGCGCCACCGTGCAGCCACTGTCCTGGTTATGTAGTTATTTAAAGAATAGATATCAGTATGTACTGTATGTGTTGGTAACAAAAACTCAAGTTACTGAAGGTTACTTGTGGAGTCCCACAGGGTTCAGTTTTGGGGCCATTGTTATTCAATATGTATTCAATATGTATATAAATGATATATGTAAAGTTTCGGAAAAAATGGATTTAATATTGTTTGCCGATGACACTAATTTATTATTCAGTGGAAGCAATTTGGAACAACTTTTGGATACACTCGGAAAGGAATTAGGAAAGCTTAAACTGTGGTTTGATTCAAACAAATTAATGCTCAATTTAAGTAAGACAAAATTTATAGTTTTTAACAACCATCACAACAACTTCGTATCTAAACTCAGTGTAAATGGTGTAGAGATTGAAATGGTATCTGAAACTAAATTTCTTGGAGTAATAATTGATAATAAACTGTGTTGGAAGTCACATTAATTATATTAAAGGTAAAATATCCAAATCAATTGCAATACTACACAGAGTGAAATATTTGCTGAATCAACCCACACTATATACCTTGTATCATTCATTAATACTCCCATACATGACATATTGTACTGAAGTATGAGGAAATACATATAAAACAAACATATATCCAGTCTTTATGCTTCAGAAGAGAGCTATTAGAATAATAAACAAAGCTGCTTACAGGGAACCAACAAACCCACTTTTTCTTAAATTAAAAGCTCTCAAGTTGAAAGATCTAGTTGACTTTAAAACTGCAGTAATGTTTAAAGTGAAGAATCTATCACTGCCCGCAAATATCCAAATAAGGGAGAAACAATATCATTTCAGAGGAACATGTATATTTCAAAAACCTTCAGTGAGAACTACCACCAAGCAACACTGTGTTTCAGTGCAAGGAGTCAGATTATGGAACGATTTTGGACCTGAATTAAAATCATGTACAACGCTTGGACAATTTAAACAAAAACTAAACTTTTTAGGTTTTCCATAAATTTCACCCAGAAGCCAAATATCCCTAACTTTTTGCGAGTAGTGTATATCGTCATATTGCACAACCCGAGTTGATGCTTTTCAGATGCAACAGAACACAGGCAGAACAATGAAATAGGACTTGCAATGAAAAACACGCAGGTAATAACAATAAAAGGAGCAGAAGCTAAGTCGCTGTTAGCCTCTGACGGCTATCGGCGTCATCTGAACAGTTTTACAGAGGGAATGGACAAGCTGTACTGAAGAACCCGATAAGAGGCTCATCACTATGTGGTGGTAACACAATCATGGCTGCGTAAAGGACTCCCAATGCAGCTAATTAGCCACTGCACATGCGATGTGACCTACAAACCCTCAAAAAGAGGTGCGTGTTGTAAACACTGGACAATGTTTTTGTGTGTGACAATAGTTCTGTTCTTTAGATTATACTCATTTACAACCGCACTACAGTGATATGATGCCACTCTTGTGTAATATTGCTTAATTACGAGCCTTGTCAGTAAGAAAGGAGAAAAATAACAGAAAAACAATTTTCTCCTAAATTTGCAATTCTGTTCTCATGAATTTACTACATTTTTCTTGTAAAATTGCAACTCTTTTCTCGTAAATTTGCCATAATTTTCATTGTAAATTTGGAGCTTGTTTTCTTGTAAAGGCCCTGTCACACCTTGATGATTTAGGCAGCGATTGCCAAATGTAGTTACCCTTACATACAGTTTACCCTTAATAATAAACACCTTCATTTAAAAACTGCATTTTGTGTTTACTTGTTATCTTTGTCTAATACTTAAATTTGTTTGATCTGAAACATTTAAGTGTGACAAACATACAAAAAGAGAAATCAGGAAGGGGGCAAACACTTTTTCATACCACGGTATAAACATTGGTCTAAAACGTTGGCATACACCGAAATTTTCACTTTTGGCCATTGCATCGCATATCCATAATGAGTTAGACATATACATAATGTATTAGTGACTTAAATAGAATATTTCCATAACTTATAAATAAACCAATGAATGCTTGGCGTGTTGCCGACTTTCTCAACTTATGTACAACAATAGTCTAACTTATGCATAGCTTATCCTAACTTCTGCATAGAGCGGTCATGCCAAACTGCTGTCGCCTCCCGATCCATGAATCCTAGGTGTGTTGAGTGGACATCAGCTGAGCTCTGTGCTTTGGGCGATCAGCTGATTGGATCCATCTCCTCTGGTGTTCTGACATTTTGGGGTATCTGTCAGAACAGCACTGGACAGCTGATGGTACAGACTGCTGTCAGAGGTAAAAATGGTAAATGGCGTTCACTTGTATAGCGCTTTTTCTCATCTTTTAGATGACCCAAAGTGCTTTACAGATCCTGCTATCCACCCATTTACACACTGATGGCAGTAGAGCTACCATGCGCTGGCCTGACCCACCAGGAACAGCTGGGGGGGTCAGTGTCTTGCTGAAGGACACTTCGACATGCAGACTGCAGATAGAGCGGGAATCGAACCTCTGACCCTCCAATCAGTAGTCAGACACACTACACCTGCGCCACAGCCGCCCCATGACAAAACATGACAAGGAAGGCCAAATGGCAATTTGGATCTTTATCCTATAGCTTGAAAGCGCTGGGACACATCCCCGACAGGTCCCGTTATACGACAAAGTACTTGTGTTTAGCTCTGTGTGTGTATGCGGTGCAGGCAGCAGCTGAGCTCTGTATGGTTTTTTCCTGTGAACCAACGCTGCAGATCCGCCATTATAGGGTAGCTGCAAGTTAGAAACCCGTTCAGTAAGGTACACATAGGTTCAAAGAGTGTTACTGATATGTTAGAAATAAGTTTTGGGTACGCTAGATATTAATCTCTATGTATTTCGACTTATGAGTAACTTGTGAGTTGCTTACAAGTAACGTGTGTGAACGAACGCATAACTTCTCTACAACTTATGCTCCGCTTATGTGGGACATTTCAGCCATACGCTGGATACATTGGAAAATTTTCAGAGGAGCTCACCATACAACTCCGTATACCAGTGTGCTTCAGCGTTCTTCATCGTTCTCTTAACTTATACAAAACTTACCCATAACTGATTTGACGTACGCCAAATTTTTCATGTTTGGCAAACGCTGCCTAAATCGTCTAGGTGTGACGGGGCCTTAAAATGTTAAGAAAAGCTTTACCCAATCAGATTGGGGCTCGTTAATATTGATTAGCAGGTTGAAAACCAACATTTCAGACTGCTTTTTTTGGGGGGGGGGGTGAACTGTAAAACCCAGATGTTTTTCAGCCTTTAAAACTTTCAAAATACATATATACTGTATATCCTTGGATTTTAAAAGTTGACAGTCATGCACAGTGTGGGACCTTTAAATGCTGAACATGGTGTGTAATTTGGCTAAAAATTTGGTCCAATTTTTGGATTGCTGAATTCCCTACCGTACTCAGCTATGTTTTAAGATTCAGCTGAAAATAATTAAAAGCACCCCTCCCCCCCATCATGCCATCACCAAATGAGATCAAGATATATTTAGAAGCTCGGCCGGTTTGAACGTTCCAGTGGCTTTGTCCCATCTTCCTGTGATTAGTCAGTCATACCCCAGCTAACCCCGTGTTCAGTTTTCTCTGGCAACATCAGTCGGCCGACGCCAGCTGGCCGAACACTCTATTATGACTTGGCAGCTGGTTGCGTGTGTGTATAAATAGCCTGTAACTAAATCCCGTCTTCCATCCACTCTCCCACTTCTTACCTGCTGCACTTCTTCCATCCCCAATCAATCTTGGCTTTTTGTTTGCTTACATAAACACTTGTTTGTTCTACTTTCTTTCTCCCTCCCCCCTCACAGGAAATGGAAAAACGGTTAGAAGAGAAGCTACGGATCAGCCAGAGTGAAAAGTAAGGACCTAAAAGTTTGATGAACTGGGTGTCTATGGAGCCTTAAGCAAGAAAATGTACTGAATTCAGTCTGGACCGTTATTAATTTTTTGGTATAGACCTGTCATAATAAGAATTTTCAGTACACTAATAAAGGTGTTGTGGAGTGTGTAAATGAAGAGGCATATTCATTTCAGACGCTTTATTACACACTCACATCTCACAAGCAAAGAACAGACTGACTAGTCACATCAAGCATTCCTCTCTATATCAAGTCACACTTCACAAGGATCAAGGCACTTCCTCATCACAGCATGACATCTGCACTACACTTCATTCGACCCCCTCTCACCCACTTGGACATTGTTCTCCCATGTGTATTCATTGTCTCTGTCTAAGGTGTGAAATAACCTGAGGCCCATAAGGCGCTTTTCCACTTGGAACCCAAAGGCCCCGTTTGGCCCCGATCGGCTTCCATTGTCCGGTTTCCCACTCGGAACCCAAAGGCCTCACAGTTCCCTTTTTCGGAACAGTTCCAGTTTAACTGACACTTTTTTCGGCACCGTAAAAAGCAGGTCCGAAGGCTCCCGGCCCCGTTTCGTCATGCCACTGTTGGTCATTCATTGGTCTGTGCGTAGCGTCATGAGAGTGGGCGTTACACTGACTTTCCAGAATCGTTTGCTGGTCGCCATTTGCAATTTTTTGTCAGTGAGCCCGCGAACAAGTGATATTATAAACCACAACGAGAGAATGGCTTCACAGAAATCAGCAGAAATCCAACACCGCAGTCCAGCAGAGTTTCCTGTGCATTTCGGCTGATGAGAGAATGCAGAGGGAAGCAGACTGAACTTGCAGTGGTGCGCACAAACAGACGCACCAGAAATTACACGGAGACGCACCGGGAATTAGACCCAGCCACCCGAATTGAATTGAATGTGCAACCGCGACGCACCCAACTTCAGCAGTTGAAGCCGTGATATTGTGATATACAGGACGGTAAGTGATCTGATATTCATGCTTTATTTTTTCCAACAGTGGAAAGTTCACTTAGGACAGACGAAAACTTAAATGTGTTTAAACGATGACCTAGCTTAATGCTATGTCCGTCCTTGTATGTTGTTTTTTGTGTTTACAATATCTGATGAAATAGTTAGTTGTAATCCTGGTTAAAAGTTTTTTTTTATTTTTTTTTTTTTTACATGTTGCACTTTCGTACCGATCCATAAAGGATCATAACAGTAGAAGCGGGGCGAACCGCAAGCATTGGAAGTGGTTCGATCTCATGGACCAAATTTATGGAAACCGGCCAGCGAGCAATGGACGTGAGCTGGGAGAGGACCCCTCAGCGACAATTACGTTAACCACAGACGGTTATTTATTTTTTTTCTTGACATTAATGTTTTTACCTTATCCAGCCTGTTTCATGCTAACTATAATTATGTATAACAATAAATAAATAACAAGTCTCACGCCGTTATCGTGGCTCACGAGTGGATCGTAGCTGTCGCCGCCCTAGCTAGCTCGCCATCACGGTTTAAAAAAAAAAAAACAAAAACTTGGCATACATGTTGCACTGTCGTGTTAACTATTACAAGTGCTTTTATTTTATTTATTTTTTTTTTTAGATTATGCTTCCACACCGACGGAGGCCACCTCCCGCGATACGAGCACCCCGGCTTCTCCTGCACAGATCTAGATCATCCGGCACCAGAACCAAGTCCAGCTCGCTCACAGTTTGGCACATCTCCGTCAACACTTTCACGCACAGGTAAAGCCCAATAGTCAAATAATATAATTATATTGTAATAATGTAATACGCACGGTACAGTTTATTGTTTCATGTAAAGCACATCAAAAAAGTCCAGCAATGCAATTGCATATTTAATCACAGGCATGGAAAAGCTAATGAGCTGTTGTAGCACAAAACTCATTATTTGAAAGTCAGCGTGCTTCATTTTCATGATTCAGTTGCGCCTACTGTATAAATGCATTCAGAATTTTTTTCCATCCATCCATCTTCTACCGCTTCTCCGCGTCACGGAGGCAGCAGTTCAAGCAGAGAAGCCCAGACTTCCCTCTCCCCAGCCACCTGCTCCAGCTCTTCAGAGATGATAGACCAGCTGGGTCTCTCCACCATAGAATTTGGGTCACCTCTAGAATTTTTTGACCACCATAAAAAGCTAGGCATTTGAAACATAAACCCAGCTTTTACTAAATGTATTGTACAAATACACAGTTGTGATACTCATAAAAAAAGTAATTTTTTCAAACCCAGCACTTGACTTTCACCAGTGTGTGTCCCTTGTACAGGTACATCTCAAAATAACTGCAATGTCATGGTACAGTGTGTTTTTTGTGACTCACAAAAGACAGTGAAAGTCATATAAGATGGTATCTGTCATAATCTTGACAATCCATATGGGTTTTATGTCAGGAGAGTTTCCTGGCCAAATCAAACACAGTGATGCCTTGTCCATTACACCAGGTTTTGATTGTTTAGGCACTGTGGGGCGATGGTCACTCCAGCTGGAAAATGAAATCCGTTTCTCCATAAATCCTCATACTTTTGAGAACACTCCTCTTTTTTTAATATCTATTTTTAACATAACCATCGATTTTTCGAGAAAAGTAATTTTGGATATTCATGCGCTGTGAGCCAATAAATGATTAAAATGTAACAATACTTCACTGTCTGATTAATGATTCTGTATAATATATGGGTCTCACTTTCTGACATGTGTCCAAAAATATTTAACGTTTGTATTAATTTTTGGGGATGTACTGCTACATGTTTTGAGGTTGATTTTACTGACACCAGCTCACATTTCTGTCTTGTAGGTAAGAGGAAGCGGAGCAACACAAAACAAGACCTTTCAACTATTTTTGCATCGATGCAAGAAGCAGAAAGGGAACATCAACGTGAACAGATGGAGCTTCAGCGGGAACATCAATGTGAGCAGAGGGAGCTCCAGCGGCAACAGTTGGAACACAATTCACTGCTTGTGGATGAGGTCCGTCAGTCCAGGGAAGCCGAAGTTGCTGTACGAAGGGAGGAAATTGCGCAGAATGCTGCCCTCAATAACACTCTCATGGCAGTCTTTGAAACCCTCGCACGGCGTGTGTGACCCGTTTTCCCAACCATTATTATGTATATACTGTACATTAATCAATGACCAGTGTTAATAACGTTGAATAAACCCGTGACTGTTGACATCACGTGTTGTCTGTTACTACTAAGTTTTACACCGTCTTAAATCCGTAAAAAGGTTGGGAAAAATTTGTCATTGCAGTGTGTTATGGAGTCCAATGGAGTTTTTGCATATGACATCAGGGGGCGTGCCGCACTGGCCCGTTAGTGTGCCGCCATATTGGATGGCAAGAAACGGCAGCAGCAGGGTGAAACAAACCACATAGCTCACGTGTATCTACAAACTCCGCAAAATGGTGTACTCCTGTTGTTCCCCCTGATAAGGGGATAAGTGGGGAATTAAATGGCCGGTGTGAAATGCAAAAAAAAAAAAAAAAGTTGGATTTTTGAATAATTACCTTCACTGACAGTTTTACCCTCGGCCGGGGGATTTGCGGGGATCATGAGACCGTGGGCTCGATCCCAGCCCCCGACCAACAGTGAGCTGTGTGGAGTTTGCATGTTCTCCCCGTGTTGCGTGGGTTTACTCCGGGATTTCTCCGGTTTCCTCCCGCATACCAAAAACATGTAGGTTTAGGGCACTCGCGCACGCAGCGGCCAGTGGCTTGTCACCAGACTGCAAACCAAATCTACCTACGGGTACAAATAAGTAACAAAAAAAACCCAAAAAACTTTGTGGTTTGGGGGCGCCTCTCTGCTTGCTACGATGCACACATGAAAGGGGAGAAAACTATTGTACATGTGCATAAAATCAGGTACGTTTTAACGCGGCGCGCCGTGGAGAGCCTTTAAAAAAAAAAAAAAAAAAACACGCAGCGCGCTTCACTCACCTCCGAGTGAGGAGCTGCTGTTGTTTTCCGACTCGTTCACCAGCCAAGACTTCACATCATCCACATCCCTTTACGCTGACACGTTTTCCGATATTTTTTCCTCCTGCTCCCCTTCGTCTTTGAAAGATATCATCTCATCGTTTGCCCCCAAATCATCCCCGCTGAGCAGATTACTGGCAGTCATTGTTCTGCTAATTGCTCCAGCTGTTACCCCACACCCACCACCTCCGTTCAACTGAGGCATTTCGGCACACCAGAGGAGCGCACGGGAGCAAGATTAAAAACACTTGTCTGCTGTTATGACTGCTGACAATGACTCTACTGAATATGACACAGACATCGCAGACACAGTGTCAGAGGCCATAGTGTCAGTTGTTGAAGAGGATGATAGGATGTTATTATGTCAGATTGTGACTGTGTGTTCTCCTCACTCATTCTGATCGCTAAACAGTACAAGTTACGCCTGGGTTGTCACAGTGCAACTGCTGCTCTTGCCATCCAAGATGGCGGCACCTACGGCGTGTTTGTTTACCCCAGCGAGTCACGTGAATTTTACGAGCCTACGCAAAAACTCCATAACTGCCGACGCATACATTAAAAGCCAGCCACTACTGACCAAGCTTTATATCCATGTGCAACAACAGGGACACCTAATATTTTAAGTTCTGTATTTGGAAATGTTCATATTGCCAACCCAGGTAATGGTTTTATCTGCACAAAATATTCAACTTAGCCATTGTAAGGACGGGTGAGTGTGGGGTGTACAGCAACAACTGTTTTGGTGCGCCTCACCCAATTCTGTACTCAGCATTAACAAGTACACTTTAAAGAAAATGTGGACTTGTAATTTTGTAAGATATTTTTTATTAGATGGCTGTCCCAGTACTTGTAACTGTGATATTAAAGATCCACACGTCCACATTAAATATACGAAAAAATTGCATCATTGCAATGGCACAAGGTTACATGAGATGAGTAATGCATAATAATACACAGCAGCCTCACCACCAAAATGATATTAAATAGCTCTTGGACTACTAATTGGTCCAGGGAAAGTGGCGCAGCCTAAAGGGGAGTGTAGCACTGCCTCCAACTCCCTCAAAGCCCCGCCTCCAACTCCCTCCTTCTCCCACCCATACTACAGTGAGCCTTGTGCTGTGGAAAACCACCAGTGCCGGAACAGGACTGTTCGGTCCAAGGCCAAACGAGGCCTTTGGGTTCCAAGTGGAAAAGTGCTTATAGTGTACACTAAATAAGTAATAAGGATAACTCATTTATGACAGTGTCAAACTTAGTTTAGTTTATTGGTCAGGGACCATGTACAGAAAAAAACATTAAACACAGGGTACAGATGCTCTGTACCAGATTTTTGCTGCAAGGTTTAAGGGCAAAAAGTACAACATTTATTAGAAAATTTGTAAATTTGCCAAGAAAAAGTTATAAATTTCAAAGGAAAATGTTCCAAGTTTACAAGAATCCCTGAAAAATTTCTTATAAATTTACATACCTTTTCTCTTAAAATCGCAAGTTTTCTTGTTCTAAATTCTAATGTTCAAGTTTTCTTATGATTTGATTTTTTTTTTTTCCTCATAACGGCAACTTTTTTCATCAAAATTTGGACACTTTTTCTGATTTGAGGTTTTTCTTGTAAACTTGCAAATGTTTTTCATGTAAATTTTAAACTTATAAATTTGTGACTTTCTCGCAACTTTGTGACTGTCTTCAAACTTTTGACTTTCAGACTGTTTCTTGTAAATTTGCAAAATTTTGTGTAAATTTTAAACTTTTGTCTTGTAAATGTGACTTTTTTCTTATAGCTTTGCAACTTTTTTCCTGTTTTGTGACATTTTTCTCGTGAATTTGCAACTTTTCCTCAAAATTGAGACATTTGTCTTGTAAATTTTCAGTTTTTTTCCACATAAATTTTAAACTTTTGTCTTATACATGACTTCTTTTTCTCATAATTTTGCAACTTTTTTCCTTAATTTTGTGATGTTCTCTTGTAAATTTGCTATTTTTTTCACATAGATTTTAAACTTGTCTTAGAAATGTGACTTTTCATAAATTCAATTTTTTTTTCTCAAAATTGCTCAGATTTTGACATTTTTCATGCAAGTTTGCCATTTTTGTGTAAATTTTAAACTTGTCTTATAAATTAGTGACTTTTCCCTCAAAATATTGACTTTTTTCTCACAAATCTGATTCTTTTTCTTGTAAATTTACAACTTGTTATGCAAGTAATGACGTGACGACCTCAGAAGAGAGCAGGCAGTTAAAACAAGACATTTCAGACAGCTCTGTAGTCCTCGGTTCTGTGGGAGAAGAGAACTGCTGTGCATGAGGATTTTGTCCTTTTAGACTTCTCTCTGCCTACATGGTGTCAGTGTGATCTCCTCTTTCTCTCCATCACATCAGTAACTTCACATCGACTCCTGTTTTTCTTCTTCAGGGAGTCCAGCAATTCTTCACGATCTCTGCTGAAGACCACCATGGTGATACATGACGACTCTCTGCCGGCAGCGCCCACTCCCCAGATACGCATCCTGAAGCGGCCGGCGAGCAACGGCTCCCTGCCGTCACAGCTGAGTCAGAGCCGACCGACGCCGCAGGTGAAGAGCCTTGCCCAGAGGGAAGCGGAGTATGCCGAGGCCAGGAAGAGAATCCTGGGCAGTGCCTGCCCAGAGGAGACTCCTCAGGACAAGCCCAACACTGACAGGTGAAACTGAGGGCTTCCTCACTGGGGGAAGGGGGGGGGGGTCATCTACAGCCTGCGGCCCTTCTGCCCCTAATCACTGGCTCACAGATTTCATGAGGAAAAAAGTTTTAGATTTATGAGTAATAAGTTGCTCATTCATGTAAAGAATAGCAGATTTACACAATAACAATGTAGTTTTACAAGAAAGCTTGTAGGATTTAATTTTTTAAAGATTTATTTTGGGGCATTTTACCTTTATTGGACAGATAGGGGTTAAGGGAGGAAAAAATGGATGAAAATGCAGGAAGTATTGTGGGAATTGAACCAGCCAGAGATGACTGCTTTTAAATAACATGCCCTTATCCCCCTTATTAGCAAAACGACTCCAAATCATACCCCATGTTAACCTGCCATCCCCCCATCCCCATACATAGGTGTAAATCAAGGGGGGGGGGCGGGGGGCCTTGCCCCTCCCAACCTGGAAAAGAGAATTGTGCCCCAAAATCATCATAAACCTTCCTATATCATGT
The DNA here is from genome assembly GCA_020510985.1 of Pholidichthys leucotaenia. NCBI lineage: Eukaryota > Metazoa > Chordata > Actinopteri > Cichliformes > Pholidichthyidae > Pholidichthys > Pholidichthys leucotaenia. The sequence goes on along the minus strand of CM035843.1, from coordinate 200,120,490 downwards.
TACTTAACTGAATAACATGACTTTAAATGACCGATTCTAAGCAGAAATGCAAGAAAAAAAAAAAAAAACATTTTCAGTTTTTTTCTTTGTGGATCTGCAACTTCTTTCTTAATAATTTCACTTCTCGTAAATTTGCAAATTTCTTCTTGTAAATTTGCAGAATTCTTTTCCTCATAAATTTCCAACTTTTCCTGTGAATTTTCATCTTTTTCTCAAAATTTTAACTCTCGTAGATGGTGCAGTTTTTTCCTCAAAAATTTGACCTTTTTTTCCTCCATAAATTTTAAACTTTTTTCCTTTAAATTTTCAACTTTTGCCATAAATTTTCAACACTCATCTGGATGCTGGCTAAAATTTTTTGCGTAATTGTAATTTGTGACTTTAATTTTTAAATTGGCATCTTCTATCATATCTTTGCACCTTGTACTTAATTTATACGTTTGTATCTCAAGCTAAATTGGTGCATACCCCCCATCCATTGCAATTTCCCAGTTTGGGATCAATAAAGTACATCTATCCATCTCCCTTGTTAAATAACTAATCAGCTTCTGGGTGTGGGTCATAACCACTCGGCCTCTGGACACCTGTTTTTTGTTGTTTTTTTAGACTTTTATTCTGTTGGTCATCTTTCCTATTTTACTATTTCCAAAATACTCAGAAAACTACTCTCTGGTTTCCAAGGTAACTTTCCTTAAGCTACAGTCAGACACACCAAATAAAGTCACATGAATGTCTGATGTGAGTCTGTATAGATGCAGTAATTAGAACAGCCAAAAACGACCCGCCAAACTTGGCCAGCTGGCAAACTTTACTCTGCTGAAAACAAGCTGCTTTCACTTGTCCCAGTGAGTTATGGCTGGACTTTGCCCTCTAATTTAGTTATAATTTGTTACTCTCTTTCCCTTCCCAGGCCAGGGCGCAATAACTCTACGTTGCCTTTGGACGATGCCAGATCGAACAATCACACCGTCCGGCAGCCGGCTGGCCCAGATGGCTCCCATGGGTTCCGGCAGCATAGATAAGGGAAGAAGGGGGGGAGACGGACGTCGAGGATCACCCGAGAGCAAACCCAGTACTGTATTCTTTCCTCCTCGGGTTCTAAAATGTACGATGGCCAGTGAACGCCACAGAGGAACTCCAGGAGGACAATGGAATAAAATCATGCTCTCTTCACCCCTCCCCCACACCTACTCCAATCTGTTTTGGCACTGTGATTATGGACAACTTCTGGACTCACTGTGATGATCCCCTTTAAGAGACACCCCCCCCCCCCCCATCTCCCTCTCTGTCCTCTGGGTCCATATTCAAGATATGTACAAAGACTGGAAGCAAAGAGGAAGACTCGGACAGGAGAACCATGGGGGGTCATGTCAAATTAAGATGATCTGGTACTTGAGCAGCAGCAGCTTCTTCCCAGCAATAATACCAGACGTCACCGATCGTCATGTTTTTAGTCTTTTTTTGTGCGTTTTTATGAATGCCGGGATGCTCTGATATCTAACAAAAGCCGTGTTCCCACCGCATAGTACTTGAACCTTTTTGGTAGAGGAACTCTTTCAGGGAAGTATGTTCTTGGGAGGCTTTTTTCCGGGTGGCGCTGCTGTTGAGATGAATAGAACCATTGTCAGAATCCACTCCCTACTCAGGATGTGCTGTAGGGTGTCCACCATTTTAATGGGTGTCAAACTTAGGCCAGTAACAGTAAATTTTGTGGAACGATAAATATCATGGAGACCATTTATGCTGCTGATATGTGATAATCTGTCCACATCCTTTCAAAAATCATTGAACTTTTATTTATCAGCAGTATTCAACACACAGCAAGTAGGTGGCAGCGATGCAGCAGACTGAGTGGAACAGCCACAGTTTATACAAGGAAGAAGAGCACAAAGGCCGATCATTTCACCAAAAACAGTGGTGTGTGTAGTAGGTGATGTGAAGGGGGTGCTAGCCCCCTTGTTAGCAAAATGACCCCAAATCATTCCTTTTGTTAACCTGCCCCCCCATCCCTGTTCATAGGTGTAAATCGGGGGGGGGGGCATTGCCCCTCCCAACCTGGAAAAAAGAATTGTCCCCCCCAGTATCATCATAAACCTGTGTTACAGAACTGAATCACATGACTTTGAACCACCAATTGTATGCAGAAATGCTCAGAAATTTTCTACATTCAACTTTTTTCATAAATTTGCAACTTTTTCGTAGAAATGTTTTTTTTTTTGTCCTTATAAATTTGTGACTTTTCTTTAAAAAAAAAATTGCAACTTTTTTCTCATATGCAAAAATAAAGTTTCCTGTTAATTTTCAACTTCTTGGAGATTTGCAACTTTATTAAGTTTTCTTAAAAAAATGACTTCTCATAAATTTGCAACTTTTTTCCTGTAAATTTTAAACGTTTTCCACACAAATTTACTTCTCAATTTTGTGACTTCTCAAATTTGTAATTTCTCTTAATTTATGACTTTCATAGATATGCAACTTTTTTCTTAAAATTTGACTTTTTATCATAAGTTTGTAGTTTTTTTTTTCACTAGTTTTCTACATTTGAAATGACTGTAGTGAGTAGGGTGGCTTTGGACTCTGTGATCATTCAAGGAAGTGACAAACGACCTCAGCAAGATGGAGAATCAAGTCATGGCAGCTGTGTGTGTTATCTTTTCTGGTAATTATGGATTTAGAAAGCAAGACAGTGAGGAGGTTTGAGGCACAGTTCTGTGTGCTCAACAGCGGTTTGTTTATGGTTAAAACTTCAAAACTGCACTTTGGAGGAGACTTAAATTGAGCAGGTAGCACTTAATTTTTTTGTGTTCCTGTTTCAGTGCTCCATTGGTAGTTGACATCACATTTCCTGTCTGGCTGCCCAGCTTCAGTTGTCTGACCCATCCAACGTCTGGCCACAGTCACAGATACTGGGTGGGGTGGTATAGGTCAGCACAGCTGTGTGGATGAATGAACCAGCTGGGGAACAGATGTCTAGCGGCGAGAGTAACCAGAAAAACCTGCACTTGGTCCGCTAAGCTAACATGGTTCACTCCACTGCTAGCGTGCGGCTTCAGAAGCTTACAGGACACTTGTGGTACATTCCTGTTCTTTTTCGTGGTCCACCACCAGCTGATGTCACAGACCTCCTGTCAGACCTGGAGGAGTCCTGAAACAAAGATGGCAGTCCCCAGAAAAGCTCTAACTGCAGCAGCTGCAGAATGCTAACATATACAGAGACAATCTGAGGAGTGTCTCTTCAAAAATCAGGAGGAAGACATAAAGCTGCATGGGTACATTTGTTTTTCATGCATTTTTATCAGTCTTCATAATGTTGTGACTGCATTAGACAGTCCTTCTGAGCCAGGATTTGGTCTTGTGGTAGGGGAGGGTCACCCTTCCTCAGCAGCAAAAAAATCTGACTTAACTGTCTGGAAGTACTTGTTTGGCACACAGACATTTGCTTTTTTTCCTGGTAGGAACACAGCATTTAAGGCATTGTGCAGAAACCTTTTACCCAGTCAGATTGTGGGTTCATTAATGTTGACGAGCAAGCAGAAAACCAGCTTGTTTCAAGAGTTTTTTAGGAACTGTAAAGAGACGAGTGTTTCAGCTCCATTGGAATGTTCCTGTGTAGAGGAGCTGAAACGGTTCCTAAAAAGGCATTTTGAGGAACTAGAACGTTCTGGCAGTGGGAACACGGCTCAATGAGTTTGTATTATATTTACCAATAATCTGTTCGTTTCAGTTTCCTATAAAGGTGTTATTTTTTAAAATATAAGGAAGTTTTTATTATGAAATAGGAAACCTTTTTCTGACCTTTAAACTATTAAATCACCATTTTATTATTCAAACCGCAGCTTGGCGGCGCTAAAGCTGCCCTCATGACTTCTGTTAGACTTATCAGTGCACCCCCAACAAAACTAAAATGCCATTTGTTTTTAGGGTTTCGTCTGTCAGTTTGTGTCCCTGACGAGGTCTGTTTACGGGTTTTTTTTTTAAGTCTTCCTTTCAACTGTCATTTAAAGAATTTAAACACAACCTAATTACAAAGATGTATGGGATTTAAGTCCATATTTAAGTAGCTTTTCTGCCTCCTTTTTAATTTTTATAAGATGACAGCCATGTCAGAGCAAATCAGTATTTTATTAAATAAATGAACCAAAAGGCCCTTTTTAAATCCATGTAAGATGCTATTGTAAAGGTGGAGTTAGCAGCCTCTCCGTCTTCACGCAGTCTTCTTTGGAGTGCAGCACGTAGGAACTCAGGTCAATGAATGAATGAAATGAACGAAGATTGTATTTTTTCCGCCCAGTGGGTTGTCTGTATTTAAAGCTTGGGATGGCACTTGGCTGTCTGAGGAGGAATTAAATCGAATGCCAGTGATGTTTTTGTTTAATTGTTGGTGTCCTCCAACTCCTCGCGTTTCAGCTGGAACCAAGGATCTCCAGGACCATCATGCCCAATGACGACCTTAAGTTTTTCCAGCATTTTTAATATTTTTGAAGAGATCTCAAAGCCATATTCAGTGGTGCAACATCATCGATACCAAGGGTTCTTCTAACAGTTGAATTCAGCTCGTGCCTCCTGTATCACTTCTTCACTTCCTGGCTGTTGATTTTATTATTTCTGTAGTTGGAGAAAGTGAAACTGACGATGCTGGTTGGTGTTTCAGGTGGGTTGGAGAGGAAACAAACTGCCTGTAAATACTGATTTAATAAAATAATTTGCAAATAAAAAGTGTTTATTTAAAAAAAAGTTTTTACTACAAGTAAACATTGTTGCATTGCTCATTGTTCATACATCCAGTGTTTGTTATTGGAAGGCTGTGCAAGTGCTAGCTATAGCTGTCAATTGTGGTGTGTGTGGGGGACAGAGTCTGATTGAGGGGAGGCCAGGAGGCTGAGTCGGACAGAAGGGCATTCAGACGTTTGTACTGTTTCTTGGATGGGCGTTTCCCACGCAGCAGTTGCACACAGTTCAGCATGCCCATGTCTATCAGCATCTGTAAAAATAATGAAAAAGTTATTCTGTGAGATGCGTCTTTCTAGTAATGTAGTGGCACACTTTAGCAGAGTGAAGATGGGCAGATGTTTGCACAGCGGATCACCTGCCTTCATCTCACCCTACCCCTTTGCATCATCTTCTGTAACACCAACCCTTTCCATGAGTCTTCTGTGGTCTTCCTCTTTTCCTCCTGCCTGGCAGCTCCCATCTTCAGTGTCCTTTGCCCAATATGTTCACTGTCCCTCCTCTGCACATGTCCACTACTTAACTTTGTTACTTTGTCTCCAAACCGCTCAACCTGAGCTGTCCCTCTGATGCACTCATTTCTAATCTAGTCACTCCCAATGAGAATCTAAAGCTGGATTCATACCACACCTCTGCTGTCCACTCGACCGCAAGGCTTATGTGACGAAAATTACGTCATCTCCAGTCCGGATGTCCACGTGCAACCCAAATTTTCTGACTGCGTGGCCTGACCGTGTTGACTGCGCAAGACTGAACCCCTCATTCACAAGGTAGCGCTACCAACACAGCATACAAAGTCAAAGTAGAAGAGGAAGATGGGAATAAACATACATGAATCATCATGCAGTAGCTTGAGTGGGGAAGAGCACTGAAAAACCACAATTCCTTCTTTTGCTTGAAACGATGCCATTGTTGCTACAAAAACTACATTGCTCTCGCATTTATAGCCGGTGAACAAACTGGTGTGTTGGCGCAGTTGGGCTACCCATAGGGCTGGGGTGAAGCTACAAATAACAATTTAGTGTTTCCTCTGGCTTAAAGATCTTGGTGCGGTGGCAACATATTTTTCGGGGGGGGGGGGGGGCAGAAAACACACGACAATTGTAACCAGAATATGTTAATTTTACACTATTTTTTTTCCACAGTAATATTGCATAATGGAACTTACCATTTGAAGTATTGTACAACCAAGACTTGAATATTGGAATGTTGGGGTCCCACCCAGATGGCCTGTGTTTGGACTTTTTACTGGTGTCATCCTTCTCTCCTTCCTCTGCTCTCACCTCTCCTGGACCCTCTGCCTGAACACTTTCCTCTCCTTGGCTCTTCTCTTCTGTCTCATCTTTCCCTCTCTGAGCCCTATCTAATTCAGGTTCTCTCTGTCTGGTGGTATACAAACAGGTTAGAAAATGCCAAGAGTCATGTTTTGTCCTGCAGGATTTTATTTGATGGTTTACATAAATAACCAAAATGTGTATTTTTATTCTAGTGTTTCTTTTTTTTTTTTTTTCCATTGATGAAGAGTAGGAAAGGGAAGGGAAAAAAACCCCATTCATAATAGTAATTTACTCATTCATATTTAAATTATATGATCAGAGGTGGGTATAGTAGCCAGAAATTCTACTCATGTAAAAGCAGTGCTATGAAATTACTAATTAAAAGTAGATTTAATTTAGTAAATTTCTAGTTGAGTTAAGGGTACAAAGAGCACCTACTTAAAAAGAGTAATGACTTCAGTCTTGAAGGTTTGAGGTTTTAATCCAAAATTTATATTTTTTTTTATAGTTTTCTACTTTTCTCTAAATTTATCTAAATTTGCAACACTTTTCCTCAAATTTGTAATTTTCTCTTGTAAAATTATGACTTTTCTTGTACATTTGAGACTATTATAAATGTGGATTATTTTATGGCTAATTTTTATCCTTTTTTAATCCAATCCAATTTTATTTATAAAGTTTTTTTAAAAACAGTTGACACAAAGTGCTGTACATCAATGATAAATAAAATAAAACAATAAAATACAGCTAAAGTACAAAACAGCACGAACAAAACAATAGTCATACAATAGAGACAATAAGAACAAATAAAATCAATTTCTCAAAAGCCAGAGAATAAAAGTGGGTTTTAAGAGTTTTAAAACTGGACAGTAAAGAGGCCTGTCTGATGGACAAAGGCAGATTATAAAATTACTGTTTTTCAAATAAATTTGAAACAATGTGGCAAATTTTTTACTTTTCCCCTCATACAATTTAAACTTTTGACCATAATTTTGTAGAGCCAGAACAGAACAATAACTCTGACTTCAAAGAAATATAATTATTAAAATTATATCTAAAGAAATTAAATGACCAAACATGCAGTTATTTCTGTTATAATATTTCTATGTATTTGGGTGATTCTCCCAACTACAGTCAAATTTGGTCATGATATTTTTCAGAAAATCCAACACACATTTTTAGAAATATTTTGATTTGTTCTACTTCATCACAATGTGTAGAAACATTAACTGATAGTGGTTGTAATGAAATTACATAAATATTATATATTTTTGCCATTTTAGTCTAGCATTCAGAGGAAAGCATCATTTCCATCACACCACAAAAAAGGTGTTTTTCAAACAAAATTACTAGCATAACCCATGTTTTCAAAACATTTAACGAAATTTCACACAGATGTACCCAAATGTATAACTGTACTTATTTTAAGCATTTAAAAGATATTTTCTCATCATCTAGATGACAAATTACCTTTTTACTATCTTACTGAAGTCTTTCAATCAAGTTTTTACATGGCAGAATCATGAGTTTTCCAATCCCAGACATGAATTGTAACCATAACTGCATAATTTTCAAAACTCCTAAATATTATTTGTGTAGCTGTGTTATTATTATTACTTTTGTGTAAAAATATGTGTTGTGATGGACATGACATTGTGTGGTGGAAAAGGGAGCACATGTTGGAAATGACGTGTGACACAGCATTGCTGAACATCGGTCACTTTTATTGTCCTTGACATCAAGTGACATCATTTTTGAAATTTAATGTTGTTTAAACGTAAAAAATAATGCACATTAATCAGATGGTAGAACATTGCTCCTTCTCTTTTTGTGCTGAAACCTGCAAACAAGTTGAAAAACTAGGGCTGGCTGTTGGAAGCAAAACAAATATTCACTAATCTCTCTGTAATTAGTGATTTAATCTTTTAAACAAACTGCCAAACTTGCATATGGATTCATTCCTTTATCCATGATAATCAAGAGCAGAGCATATTTCTGCCCAAACTGTGGGATCCAACATCTTGTGCCTCTTTGTAACTGGTTGAGGCTCTGGGACCAGTCTCAGAATATTTTCAGGTTGGTACCAGATTATGTCCTCTCTCATTTTCCAGAAAAACCTGTTTTTGCCAATGCGACTCATGGTTTTCCACCAAAGCACAGCTATCAGAGCCAACATCCTGTATAATGCCTGGATACGGATCCCCATCGTGTGTGACCACACACCATTTTCCAATCAGCCCCTCATGAAGGTCTGCAGTGGGCTGAGCTGTGGTGATAAGACGTGTCTCGGTCCTTGATTGTTGCTTTAACAATCCAGAAAGGCTGCATTTTGCAAAATTTGCTGTAAGACACTGAAATCTCAGGATACTCCATTCTAAACTTCTGGTGCAGTATTCTCATGGACTCGAGCAGGAAGCGTTTTTGCATTCTTTTTTTGCTCTTTGTAATTGTCTCCTTCTTTCCCGTTGTTATCCTACTGTTGTCATCACGCTCCAGAAATGATGTTATTTTTTCTTCCACTTCTTTGCTGATTTTGTTACGTTGTATTTTTCGGGTGTACTGGAGTTTGGTGGTCCATGTCACATTTGTTTTCATTTGCTTAGGTGAGAATCCAAACTCCTTTTTGGCAAAGCAGAGCAGGCGGTATTTCCTCAGAAGCTTTCTTGCAACAACTTTGGAGATCACTTGCTGATCTCTAGCAGTATGCATATTTTGGTATTTCTTTTTAATCTGTGAAATAATTGTATTCTGAAACAGCAGAGTTCTTCTTAAATCCACTGTTCTTTGCTTCATCTGTAGTTTGGTTTTGAGCTGAGGGGAAGTGGCCATTTCCATTTTCTTCTTAAGCCGCTCACACCTTTTCTAGTATTTTTCAACCTTCCGTAAAGCATCTTCAAGCTTCATAGTTGTTGCATTAAGATCTCTGTAGACCTTTGCCCTCGTCTTTGCAACCTTTTTCCTCCCTCTTTTCTGTGTACAGTTTTTGGGTTCAGGCAGTTGAGGTGTATCAGGTGGTTCGGTGGGGCTGGAGTTGCCCAGTAAGACATAATGCGGGTCAACACCAATGTCCTCTGGTGACAGTGATGGTGTAGTTCCAGCCATAAAACTCCTAACTTCAGCCAGTGTTTTCATTTTTTTGCGTCTGTTTTGTTGAGCTGTTCGCCATTGTCTTCTAACTTTTATTTTCTCCCTGTGTGTCAATTCAGTGACAGATTTGACAACACCTTGTTCTTTTTTTTCAGGTATCTTTCTCTGTCTTTTCTGAGAAACTCTTGGTATTTAAGCGGATCTGATTTGATCTTTTCTCTATATGCTTTTGATCTCTCTGCTGTGGTCTTGCGTGCCATCTAAAAAACAGATGGTGTCACATTTAAGTATCTATTCTTTCTTGTAGTTTGTGTATATACAAAGTTTGAAATAGTGTATAAAGTCTTTTGCATAATTGAATACACAGTATTTTAAGTGATATAAGCCAAATAAATGCATTTATAACACTAACATTGTCATTTCCATCACAACACGTCTTTTCCATCACAATAAATAAAGTGATGGAAATGACTGTTGTGGAAATGACAATGTTTAGCATTTCTTTTAAAATCTCATGACATATTAGCATGCTAATCTCGGTTTTAGAGTTAGCATAAAATATACTCAAAATACACAATATAAAATGGTATATTTTTCTCATTATTTGTACATTCAAAGGAAATATGAGGTGTTTGGAAATGATGACCAATAAACCTACTCTTGGTTTTGCAAAACTTTACCTTGATTTTTTTCTTGTTTCCCTTCCTTCCATGGAGCTATCACTGCTATCCTGCCATGAGCTCTCCTGTCACATGACAACTGATGTGGTTGCATGTAGACAAAGGTTAAAAAAAAAGTTAAAAGTTACATTTTGTGGTGGGTGGTGGAAATGACAGTGATCCCTAGGGACAGGTGTTCTTTTTATGAAAAATAAATAAAATACTAATATATCTTTCAAGCACATGATATTTTTCATTAACATAAGGAATTTCTGTGCCATTTGTCAATAAAGTTACTGTTGAATCAAATTTAATTTCAGTCTTATGAGGGACTGAGAGTCCAAAACCTGGCCAAGGGACAAAGGACATATAGCAAAAACACTCAATATAAAACCATATTTTATATAATAAAAATAGTAATTTATCTATCATAAATTTTTTGTAAGTTCGTCTTTGTGTCTAGTAAGTGCAGCATGAATAAAAAATGACAGACAAGTTTTTGTTTTTCTTATTTCTCCCTGGGACACAAATTCTTTGATAGTTGGAGAATCACCCATTTATAGTTTTTTAGAAATCTCACCAACCTGACAGCAGGAAAAAACTCCCTTATTTTGAAATCCAAATGTTGGCACGTTTAAGTTTGTCTGAAGGCTGCTGACGGAAGAATTTCGGTCATCTTAACTTGCCAGGTACATAATAGAGAACATAATATTGTAGTGGCTGGTGAAATATATACTCAGCAATTCATCAGTCCCCCTTGCCTTTCCCTTCATATGAAGTGGCTGCATATGAATTCTAACCACATCTCTTAGCTCAGCAATTCTTCCATTATTGCTTCCGCTTCCAGCGGTTTAAAACCATGATAAGTGCCTCCAGTGCTTACATACCTCTTCTGATTTTTTTTTTTTTTTTTGCATTTAAAGTACTTTAATAAACTCATGTTTCTGTTGGACAGTCATGCTAGCACGACACTCTGCCTGACTGGAAAGCTCGTGTGGGTGGGGCGCTTCTAAACTCCGCGTGGATGACGGCCATGCACGTTGTTCATGTGCGCACTTGCAGAAGTCATTTCTTCATATATTTTTCTTAAATTCATATCTCTTCATTAGCGTGGTGGTAATTTTTTCTGGTGAGGTGGGCCGCCACCCAGAAATGTTACCAGAGGAAACACTGACTTAGTTATGCATATGCGTCAGCTGCTTGGCCTGGTAGGTGAAAAAGGTGAAGCTGTGGCTTATATGGTTCATATATCCATACCTACATATGTATAGACACAAGAGGAATGTTTAGAGATTGCATATGTGGAATGACCTCACGTCTCAGAGCAGGACAATAGGTCTGGACCGCCTGCTGAGATCAACGAGGAGATGGAGGCGCAGCAGTGAAGACCTGAAGGGACTTCCTGACCCCCCAGGGTCAGGTGGAGGAATGAGAGGACAATTGAAGGAGATAACAAGAATGTGTGATGTCGGCTTTTGTTATGTGATGTATAAGTATGAGGGTCTGACTGCATTCAGCCTCTTTTCTGCTTCTGCCTTGGGATGAGACATGTTGGGGATGGGAAGCCGACAATAAACCTGATTTATAAAATCACTCCGCTTCCTTATTTCAAGCAAGCTGAGGCTCAGTTTGCACTCGCAGGGGTGACGGCTGATGAAACCAAATTCTACCACATCGTCGCCAGACTCGATGCCGCCACAGCACGATGCGCGCGGAGCGTGATACAGCAGCTGCCCGCCAACGACAAATATAAGGAGCTGAAGGCTACCCTCATCGAGAGTTTCGTTCCCTCGGCCGAGGAAAGGGCTTGGGTTTGGTTCATCTTTCATAAACTGGGTTAAAACACTATATAGAGGTCCAGTTGCATCTGTCCGAACAAATGATCAGACTTCCCGAAGGTTTAATCTTCAGAGAGGTACTAGGCAGGAGTGTCCACTCTCTCCCTCACTTTTTACCATCTTTATTGAACCATTAGCAGCAGCCATACGACAAAATGTTGATATCAGAGGTATTCAAACTGGAGAAAAGGAACATAAGATAAGTCTTTATGCTGATGATGTATTAATTTTCCTTGAAAACTCAGAAAGATCTCTTCTTCAGACAGTGGCGCTCATTGATAAATTTTCATCATTATCAGACTACTCTATTAACTGGGTAAAATCAATAGCTTTACCCATAAATTGCAATTTCCCAAATACATCTACTATTCCGATACAATCAGGGAATGTTAAATATTTAGGAATAGATATTTCTCCCAGGCTCTCAGAGTTATTGTGACTAAATCATATCCCCCTTTTAAAAAAGATACAAGATGATCTTACGCACTGGAGGACACTACCTTTATCATTAATGGGAAGAGTCGCAACCATTAAAATGATGGTCCTTCCTAAAATTAACTATTTGTTCTCAATGATCCCTACCCAACCATCAATGGCCTGGTTTAAGTCTCTAGACTCAAATATAAGTAAATTTTTATGGAAGGATAAACCATCACGGATTAGTTTAAAAACCCTCCAAAAAGCGAAAGAGTGCGGAGGCTTAGATTTACCAAATTTTTTTAATTACTTTTTAGCCAATAGATTGCAGTTCGTTTCAAAATGGACAAAATCAACCCCATTAGGGAACCCATGGTTAGATGCTGAACAGGCTCTCTGTGGGTCGCTAAATATCTCTGACTTACCTTTTATAAGTCCCTCTATTAAACGCCATGAGTGTTTTAAAAGTATTAATATTAGTTCCTCTCTGACGGCTTGGTGGAAAAATTTTTAAAAATAACAGGGTCTTCACTTGTCCCCTGTAAACTCACGCCCATTTGGAATAATCCTGATATCCTGCAACAAAAGAGGACATTAAAATTTCCACTATGGCAAGAGAAGGGAATAAACAACTTAGAACATCTTATTCAAGGTGGAAATTTTATCCAATTTCAGGATCTAGTGTCACAACACGAAATCAGTGATAAAAAGTATTTTGAATACCAACAGCTTAAATCCATAATAAAAGCAAGATTTAATCTTAATCAGACAGATTTAGAAGTACCAGTTAAGGTGGCAGTTTCTAAATCTCCGTTCCCCAAAATTGATATCGAAAATATATAGACTATTATCAACGTTGGATGAGTCCATATCTCTTCCAATATCAAAATGGGAGACAGACTTATCGATTAATAAGGAGGAAAGTTTCTGGACACAAATATGTTTAAACACTTTTAAGATGACTAAAAACTCTAACTTACAACTTATACAATATAAAGTTCTACATAGAATTCATTATACAGGACAAAGGATGTTCAAAATGGGCCTGAGTCACACAAATATCTGCCCTCACTGTACTAGCAATGTCCCGGATAGTTCTATGCATGCTATGTGGTCCTGTGCACCGGTTCAAAAGTTCTGGCAGAAGACATGTGAAGACCTGTCAGCATGGCTTGGGTATAGTGTCCCACCCTCACCCACACTTTGCATATTAGGTGATTTAAGTGAAATAAATATAGATGCAAGGATGTCACACATGGTTCTCACTGCCTTATGCATCGCAAAGAAAGCTATCCTCATGAACTGGAAAACAAGAAATAACTTATGCATGACTTACTATAATAACTTACTATTGGATTATATTAGCCTGGAAAGAATGTCAGCCTCCTCAAATAATCAATTGGCGGAATTCAATTCTCTCTGGTCCCCGCTTATTAATTCTATAAAGTAAGGGGTGGCGGGCAGTGACTCACTCTCCTTGGCACCTCTGGCGGCTGGCTGCGCCCCAACCGCAGGTGTCCGGGGGGCCTGCTCCGGGGTGGCCGTCTGTCTGGCCCTGGGGGGGGGGGGGGGGGGGGGTTGGTGGGGGGGGCTGTGGGGTGGACCGGGGGGGTTGGGCTGTGGCCCCTGGCCGGCTGGTCTTGCCCCTCGTGGGGGGTCTGGGTCTGGCCCTGGGCCCCTGGTGCTGGGGGGGCGTCCCCCCGCCCCGGGCCGGGGGTCGGGTGTGTGCCGGCGGTGGGGGTTATCCCTGATGCATCCTTGCGTGGTGGGGTCGTGTGTTTCCTGGGGCCCGGGTGCCACCCAGGGGCTGGTGCCCGCATCCTGGGTTGCCCTCCCCGTTCACGGGGGTCTGCGGGTGGGGGAGGGGGTGTGTAAGTGTAGGCTTGTGTATGAACGGATGTGGAAGTGGGTGTGTGTTGAGTGGGCAGGTGGGGTTGTGTGTTTGTGTAGGTGGGTATGTGTGATGGTGGGTGGAGTTATGTGTGTGTATGGAAGCGGTTACTTGTGGATAGATGTCTAGGGGGCGGAGGATGTGTGTATGGGTAGGAGAGCTTTGTTGGGTGGCAGGGGTTGGGCAGTCCATCCAGTGGTATGGGGGCTGGCGTTTCGGGGCTTGCTTGTCCCGGCCGCCCTGCTGTTGTGTTGGGGGGTGAGGCACTTTGCTACATCGGCCCTGATGTCATTGGCAGCGGGTGTGCGTTGGTGCTTGGGGGTGGCTGGGGGGGTCATTGGTGCGGGTTGTTGGCTGTGTTTCCATTGGGTTGTTCCGGGGTGGCTGTGGTTACAGGGCGGCCTGCAGCTGTCGGTGTGTGTCTGGGGTGGGTGGTCGTGGGCCTGCGTGGGCGCTTGGGTGTGTCACCTGGCGTGTTGGGCGCTGTGTGGGTCCGGCCCATTGTTCACTATTGTGACTGTTGTTGTCCATGTTCGTGTGTATAAGATGAGTGGTAGTATGTTTGGCTGCCCCGTCATGTTAGTGGTGCTGGAGTGCCGGGACGTGATGCTGGTGGGTCCTGGGTTGTTTCCACTGGCGGCCCTCGCCCTGGGTTGGGATTTGGGGGCAGTGGGTGGCCTCACATGCCAGTCTGCAAGCTGGCTTCTGGGGGGGGGGGGGGGCTTGTTTTTGGACCGCCTACCTCCCAGTCTTATTTCCCACCCTCCTCCTCCCCCTGATCTTTTTTGTTACATTTAGGGCTTTGGGGTGGGGGTGTGCCGCACTGTGTCGGTGAAAGGGATACCTTTGCCGCGTGGTGGGGCTGCACTCACCTCAATTTTAATTGCATTTTAGACACTGAGGGCTTGGGGGGATGGTGGCTCTGCTGCCCATCACAGTGGCTAACAATGCTTCAATTACTATCCCCCCAATTTTAATTGCACTTTAGTAGTCCACACATTTATACACAATTATATCATATAACCGACACACATCCACCATGTTCTGTGCGGGGGGAGGAGGTGGGGGTCTTCCCCCACCCCTGTTGCCCTGTCTTGCTGGGGGCGTGGGGGCCTGGTGGGGAGCCTGGGACCTATCATGTTGTAAAAATCCCTGGATGCCACTAATGTATAGATATAACCAAGGAAGTGACGGGGGGCTGAATATGAGTTTAAGTGTGAGTGAGAGGGTGATGAATGGAGGTGGTGATGGTGGGTCGGTTTTGTGCGGCGCTTTGCATGCCGGGTGGCATCTTGGGGCGCCTGCGGTGGTCTGCTGATTGTTCGCTCAGATGGGCGCCGGGGGGTGGGGGTCTGCTTCTGTGGCCTGCGCCGGTGGCTTCCCTGGTCACTGCCGGGCACTGGTGCATGTTCAGGCTCACTGCATCTGCCCACTGCACAGCCGGCTTTTGAAATAAAGGTGTATGAGGAGTGAATTTAAGTGGGTACTGGAGTGAGAGAGAATGGGTCGGTCTGGCTGAGTGAGAGGGGTGTGCATGGGAACATGTGGGTGTGAAGGTATGGGGAAGGGTGTGCCTGCGAGTCGGGAGGGGCTGGATTAGGGGGGTAGTGCCTCTCGGCAATGTGGGCTCACCTGGGCGAGGGGACTTCTTTGGGCGAGGGGACTTCTTTGGACGTGGGGGTCCCCGGGGTGTGTGGCCGAGGCGCTGGGGCGGGACCGCTGTGGGGGTACCTGGGGGGGCTCGCGCCGGGGGGCGCTGGCTGGTCTCTGTCCTGGGGGGTGGGGTCGCTGGCCTCCTGGTGCCTGGGGCCCGGGGGCGGATGTTGGCCCCGCTGGGGGGGGGTGGGGGTCGGGCAGGTCCAGGGGTGTGGGCTCACCGCGCCGGCCGCCGGGCAGCCTGCCAGCCTGCCCTCCCTTGATCGTCTCTCCGGGGGTGGATGCTTGGCTTTCCTGGGGCTTGCTGACCTCGGGGCTGGGGGTTGGTGGCGCTGCCTTGCCTGCTCGGGGTCCTCGGGGGGAGGGCTGCTGCGACCGGCCCTCCGCTCGTATGTTTCCTGACAAACCACTCACATGCACACACTTATTTTGCGCGCGTTCTCATATATAGGCACACAGACATACATGTATAAGTGTCTCTCCTTTAACAGGTGCAGAAACCAGACTCGTGTTGAGACATCTCCAGTGGAAGAAGCAGTTTGTCTTTTGTTTGTTTTAGTTGTCTTTTTTTTTTTTTTGTCTGTTCCCCTCCCTTTTTTTCCCCCCCTTCACACACTTCCTTTCCCTCTTCCCCATCCTGTTGGGTCTTCCATGGGTAAAACAATTAAAATAAAGTATTAAAAGTTTTTACAGGAGGAGTTACAACAATATACAGTGCAAAGTTAGGCACTGTATAGGCTCCTCTTGGCAAAGTAAATCTGTTTTGGCACAGTAGGGTGACAGATCCCTGTTCTGTTTGCCTAGCTGCCTGACAGGACAAAAAAAAAAAAAAAAAAAGAAAGGGCCGGGAGGATACTGGCAATTTACAGCCACGGGGGGCGCAGACCGATGGCTCTCATGGAAGACATGCTGCAGCTGAGAGAGGCAGACAACGACAACTTCCTTTTCCAACACATCTTCCTCAGCACTCTTCCGACGCACATGAGAGGGACCCTGGCCAACATGCGTTGTAGGACCCAGCAGGACTTCCGCGCGCTAGCCCGAGAAGCGCAGCGGCTCCTCAACTCCTGCGGCGAGAAGATGGCCACAGCAGCATCGGCAGACCTCGGCGTAGAAGCCCAGAGCATCAGGGAGCCAGAGGCGATGGAGCAGAACCCGCCCACCATGGCAGCAACGCGACCGAGGCGCAACAAACGGGACGACCTCTGCTACTACCACCGACGTTTCGCCGAGAGGGCATACAAATGCGTACCACCTTGCAGTTTCAAGAGCTCGGGAAACTTCAAAGCCGGGAACCGTTAGCAGCTACGGCTCTCGGCGAGACAAACAAGCTGCACTACGTAACTGATGGACGCTCCGGGAGACAGTTCCTCATTGACACCGGAGCTCAGGTGAGCTTCATCACCCCGTCCTACGTAGACCGGGCAACGGGACCCCGTGGAAACGGAGCGACGGCAGCTAACGGCTCGACCATCAACACTTTTGGTGAAAGAACCCTGCCTCTGTCCATACACGGCCGCAACTATAGGTGGACCTTTGTTATAGCGGCGGTGAGTTTTAACTTGTTGGGTGCTGATTTCTTATGTGCACATGGGTTGTTAGTCGATTTTGCAAACAGACGCTTAATCAATGCACTGTCATTCTCTTCTATCCCCTGTTCAGCTCGAGTGTCTCCACCACCTGTGCAGGCCAGCGTCGCCACAGCAGGAGGTAAGTTTGACCAACTCCTCACCCAATTTCCAGCACTCACAGTTCCCAAATTTTCGGCAACAGTAGCGAAACACGGGGTGGAGCACTTCATTCCCACAACGGGCCCACCTGTGTTCGCTAAAGCTCGGCGCTTAGACACGACCAAGCTCGCCATCGCACGCGACGAGTTCGCCAGCCTGGAAAAACTGGGCATTATTCGGCGTTCGAAAAGCCCATGGGCCTCGCCACTGCATATGGTCCCAAAAACCGACGGTTCCTGGAGACCTTGCGGTGATTATCGCAGATTAAACAATGCTACAGCACATGACCGCTACCCAATCCCTCACATTCAGGATTTTTCACTACATCTGGCGGGTGCACGCATTTTTTCTAAAATAGACCTGGTCCGCGGCTACCACCAAGTCCCAGTCCGACCCGAGGACGTCCCTAAAACGGCCGTAATAACCCCTTTTAGTCTTTTTGAACTTTTGCGAATGCCGTTTGGCCTCAAAGGCGCTGCACACACTTTTCAGCGTATGATGGACGCTGTATTACGCGACCTCCCTTTCGTGTTTGTCTACCTCGACGATATTCTAGTAGCCAGCACATCTGAGGAAGAACACGAACAACACCTCACTACGGTTTTTCAGAGGCTGGAAGAGCACGGGTTAATAATTAACCCAGCCAAATGCCGATTCGGAGTGTCGCAGATTGATTTTTTGGGACACAGAGTTTCACCAGAAGGGGCAGTTCCATTACCGGACAAAGTGCGCGCAGTGGCAAATTTCCCCCGACCACAAACGGTCAGATCGCTACAGGAATTTTTAGGAATGGTATATTTTTACAACCATTTCCTCCCCCGCGCAGCTCAACTCATGCAGCCCCTATATGCCGCGCTTAGAAAACAAAAGCCCTCCAACGCGGTTGAATGGTCCCCGGAGCGGGAACGCGCGTTCGCAGAAGTAAAAAGAGCACTGGCGGATGCTGCATTGTTGGTCCACCCCGACCCCTTGGCCCGCATAGCGCTTACCACAGACGCTTCAAACCTGGCCATAGGGGCGGTCGTGGAACAACATGTTGACAGAACTTGGCAGCCGCTAGCATTTTTTAGCAAATCCTTAAACGAAACCAAGCGCAAATACAGCACTTTTGACAGAGAGCTGCTAACGCTTCATTTATCCATCCGCCATTTCCAGTTCTGGCTGGAAGGGCGGCGTTTCACGGCTTTTGTCGACCACAAACCGCTCACTTTTGCGATGTCTAAAATCTCAGAACCGTGGTCGGGCCAGCAACAAAGGCAGCTGGCCGCAATTTCAGAGTTTACCACAGACATTCGACACGTAGCAGGCAAACTTAATTTGGTGGCAGATTGCCTCTCCCGCACGGTGACATCGTCAGGGCACGCGGAAACAGATTATACTACTGCAGCCGCAGAGCACAAGACCAACGCGGACGCGTACACGGCCCCAATTCACGTAGATTACGCAGCCATGGCAGCGGAGCAAAGCAGTGACGCAGACGTGCGCGCGCTCCAGTCTGGACCAACAGGGTTAAGGCTGGAGGAAAGGGATTTGCGTGATGGTGTGCCCCCCCTAATCTGCGACGTGTCAACCGGTCGACCTCGCCCGGTAGTCCCAGCCGCGTAGCGCCGCCGCGTTTTTGACTCGGTGCATTCCCTCGCGTACCCAGGGGTGCGCGCTTCGGTGAAAATGGTCGCGGAGAAGTTTGTTTGGCCAGGCCTGCGTAAAAACGTGAAGGAGTGGGCGAGGACATGCATGTCTTGCCAACGCGCTAAAATTCACAAGCACACGAAAGCCCCTCTGGAACCTTTCCGAATCCCGGCCAGGAGGTTTGACCATGTACACGTCGACCTCGTGGGCCCACTACCGTCGTCCCAGGGGTTCACACACCTTTTAACAATGGTGGACCGGACCACACGGTGGCCAGAAGCGGCCCCGCTGGCGTCAACCACGGCCGCGGAAGTGGCTCACATTTTTTTAACGACCTGGGTGGCGCGTTTCGGTGTCCCGTCGGACATCACGTCCGATAGGGGGCCTCAATTTGTCTCAGAGCTCTGGTCAGCCATGGCCAGCAACTTAGGAGCGACAATTCATCGCACCACCGCATATCACCCTCAGGCTAACGGTTTATGCGAGCGTTTTCATAGGTCTTTAAAGGCTGCCCTCAGGGCCTCACTGACGGATACAGATTGGGTAAACAAACTTCTGTGGGTTCTATTGGGGTTGCGTTCTGCGCCTAAGGAGGATCTAGACGCCTCACCGGCAGAATTAGTGTTTGCACAACCTCTCAGGCTCCCGGGTAAGTTCTTACCAGAACATCCAGAGCCCGGGCACCTCCCAGCCCTGAGGCCGCTAAGCAGCATGGGACCGGACACGCTCCCCGGACCCATACATCACTCTTTTCCGCGGGTTTTTGTTCCCCAGGCTTTGAAAAATGCCGAGTTCGTTTTTGTTAGGCACGAAGCTTTAAAACCAACCCTCCGCCCACCATATGATGGCCCATATAGAGTGCTGGAACCTGGTGATAAGCATTTTGTGCTTGATTTGGGGGACAGAAAAGAAACAGCCAGCATTGACAGACTTAAGCCTGCCTTCATGTTGAGTGACGAACCTGCACGGGTGGCAAGAGCACCTCGACGGGGTAGACCCCCCAAGAGACACACCTCAGCCCCCCCGCAGGGATCAAATAACCACTCTTCTCCCCAAGCTGCAGATTCCTTACAAGACGGCGCCGCCAGGACGCCGAGGCGAGCGTACAGCAGATTTGGGAGAAGATTGAAACCCAGACGACACATAGACTGATGTAAAATTGATAATGTGTTGTAAGCTATGCTGTCGAAGTTTGTCATAGCAGTTTTAGGGCGGACATATGACATAGACTATACTGTTACTGTTATCACTGAATTTTTGACATGATCATGCCATATAGCTTGAGTGGTTTGCGTGGCTGCTGAGGATTTTTTCCTCTTTTCCTTTTAATGTGAATAACTGTATAGTATGTCATGGATGTTACCATAGGCTGTGAACTTAATTGTATTGTCCTTTTCTTAGACGTTTGGGGGGGGGGGCTGTGGCTTATATGGTTCATATATCCATACCTACATATGTATAGACACAAGAGGAATGTTTAGAGATTGCATATGTGGAATGACCTCACGTCTCAGAGCAGGACAATAGGTCTGGACCACCTGCTGAGATCAACGAGCTGATGGAGGCGCAACGGTGAAGACCTGAAGGGACTTCCTGACCCCCCAGGGTCAGGTGGAGGAATGAGAGGACAATTGAAGGAGATAACAAGAATGTGTGATGTCGGCTTTTGTTATGTGATGTATAAGTATGAGGGTCTGACTGCGTTCAGCCTCTTTTCTGCTTCTGCCTTGGGATGAGACATGTTGGGGATGGGAAGCAGACAATAAACCTGATTTATAAAATCACTCCGCTTCCTTATTTCAAGCTCCCCACAAAGCATATACACAACTGCGTGTGCACCGGCCTCGTCCAAAGCAGACAGGCACCTCAGCGGACCAGAGTGG
Source organism: Pholidichthys leucotaenia (assembly GCA_020510985.1). Classification (NCBI taxonomy): domain Eukaryota; kingdom Metazoa; phylum Chordata; class Actinopteri; order Cichliformes; family Pholidichthyidae; genus Pholidichthys; species Pholidichthys leucotaenia. Next base: position 200,099,695 of record CM035843.1, on the reverse strand, counting down.
AGAAGTACCATGAATCCAGCTTTAGCATCTTCAACACTGCCATGTCCAGCTCCACCTCGTCTTTGTCAGTGCCACTGTCTCAAAACCATAAATCATAGCAGGTCTCACTACCATCTTCTAAATCTTCCCTTTCACTCTAGCTGCTATCCTTCTGTCGCAACACCCACTCCACCCTGCTGCATTCTCTTCGTGACCTCTTGTGCATTTTCCATTGGATGGTTGACGCCAGGTATTTTAACTCATCTACCTTGACTACCGCTATTCCTTCCATCTTCACCATTACACCTGCCTCTCTCTCATGTATTCTGTCTTGCTTCTACTGACTTTCATTCCTCTCCTCTACAGAGCATGCCTCCAATTCTCCAGGTTCTCTTCCACCTGCTCCCTACTCTCACTACAGATCACATGCTTAGAAAAAACAAACCAAAAGGTAGTAATAAGTCTTGAGGTTGTTTGTGGTTATGTAGTTTCATCATCAGCACTCACCTCCACTACAAAACAGATCATGAAGTTGAGAGCGGCCAGACTGACGAGCAGCATTTTGAAGTTCATGTCGGTAACGTCGAAGAGTTGGAAAGCTCGGATAATGAATGACCCGGGCTTCAACACGAACCATGTCATCATTCCGAACTGGACGACGAGTAGGCAGAGGAAAAGCACTGCAGCCATGACAATGAGTGTACTGTTAAATCTTTACAGAGACAGTTTATCAGCTTGTTTTTATTGAAATGCTCATGGATCATCTTACTATTGTGGTAGAGTGGTTTCTTGTGAGGGTAACTCTTAGTGACCACCACAGCCATGATGATGTACTGAAAACCAGACATCCCAAACACACAGGTGTTCTCCACGTTGGGCAGATTTGCAGTTCCAAACACCGTCGAATTGAGTGGAATATACCTTAAAAAGACACACACACACACAAACATGGAGAAGTGCAAAGTTGGTCTTTTAACTGATTTTTTTGTTGTTTATTTTTCATGTCTAAACAGAAACCTTAAGGTGTTTTGGTTATAAAGCAGAGTACACAAATGCAATGAGCCCCCTCAGCCATTAAGGGGCTCCCAAGCTACAACATTTTGGGGGGAGAATTAAAATTACCTTCAACCCCGCCCCCTCCAATAAATTTGCAACTTTTCTGGTAATTTTTTGGGGATGCTGATTACATTTTTGTTTTATTGTTGATCTAAAAATATGACCCATAATGTTTTTGTTGGGAATGGGAGAGACCCCCCCTTCCCCCCATTTTAAAGGATTTGACCTTTACCCCTTTATAAAAACAGGGTTCCCCCCAAACACAATCTTGCACAGGGCCCCCCCAAAATCTAGGAACCACCCGTAGGGACCAGTATCACATGTCCAACTCTGGGTCTCTGTGGGGCTGGACCTTATCTCTGCTGACACTGGGCGAAATGTGAGGTATACTTTGGACCAGGTATCTACAACCTGCGGCCCTGGAGCCACACGTGGCTCTCAACCCATAACCAATTTTATCTATAGTTTTAAATTTTTTAAAAAATGACAATTTTAATGAAAAAAAGAGTTGCAAATGGCAACTTGTTACACAAAAAGGTCACAAATGTCTCACATAAGCTGCACAAACTGATGTGAAAAACTGCAAATCTGAAGACAAAAAAAGTACAACCTGAAGTAAACAAAAGCACTCTGAGGTGAGTGCAATATTCCCTGCCTCCGTTTTTTTTCCCGTTTTCCTTAAGTATTGTAGGAGGGAACTATCAACAGTGTTCATCTCCCTGTTTAGCACCTCCTTGGAACAGGCCATTATTCCAACTTGCCTCAAGTCTGCAACAGTTGTCCCGATACCCAGTCTGCAGCTGGGTCACTGATTTGATTTTTGCCCAGTTGCCCTGACGCCTATGACATGAAGTGCTTTGAATGGCTTAGCACACATAAAAAGGAACATCCCTCCTTCCCTGGACCAATTGCAGTTTGCTTACAGGACAAACAGGTCTACAGAAGATACTGTCTCACTGGCCCTTCTGTCACACCTAGATCAGCGGGACAGTTATGAGCAGATGCTGTTCATAGACTACAGTACTATATTCAACACTATTCCTCCTAATAGCCTGGTCATCAAACTGAACAACCTAGGAATCAACTCTCATTTGTGTAACTGGGTATTGGATTTCCTTACCTGCAGACCTCAAACAATACTATAAGAGAACAGCTGTCCTCCCCCATAACATTGAGCATCGGGGCCCCGCAGGGCTATGTCTTGAGTCCACTCTTATTCTCCCTCTTTACTCATGACTGCAAACCTACAGATCCATCTAACATCATAATAAAGTTTGCAGATGATACCATCGTGATAGGTCGTATCACTGAAAACAATGAGACAGCCAACAGAAGGGAGGTAGAGAATTTGGTGAGCTGGAGCCGGAACAACAGCCTCATTCTCAATTATAAGAAAACAAAAATTATTCTGGACTTTAGGAAGCAAAATCACAATGACCACCTTCCTACTATTATCGCTGGAGAGAGGGTGGAGACAGTACAGACTTATAAGTATATAGGTGTTCACATAAACCACGACCTGAAATGGACAGAACACCACAGCGACGGCCAAGAAAGGACTCCATGGGCTTTCCTTTCTGAGGTGTTTGAAAAAAGCTAAACTTTCCATGCAGCTTCTTATTAACTTCTACAGGTGTGCCATAGAGTCCATCATTACACACTGCATTACAGTATGGTACCTTGGTTGCACCCTGAAGAATAGGAAGGCCCTCCAGGGCATCATTAAAACAGCAGAGAGGATCACAGGCTCACAGCTGCCATCCTTGGAGAAAATCTATAGATCCTGCTGCAATAGCAGAGCTGTGAGCATTTGCAAGGAACCAACTCATCCTGGACACAGCTTCTTTACACTCTTACCATCTAGTAAGCATTACAGCTCCCTGTATGCCCGCACCAGCAGGCAAAAGAATAGTTTGTAATGCTGTTACACTAATGAATAGTCTCAAACTTTTTATTTCTTCAAACTGAATTTATTTGTATTGATTTTATATGGACTGCTGCACACAAGCGTGCACGTACACATGCACATATTCACAGCTGGACTCACCCTCATTTGGTTTTTGTAATCAATTAGGCGTTATTTTTGTGATATGTTAGATGTGCAATAGCGTGACCTGCGTATTTTACTCCGTATATCAGCACTGTGAATTACATATTTACATATAGTCAGCTGCATCAACTAATTTGAGGAGGTAGAATAATGGTATTTTTATTAAATAGTATTTTATTGTATTTCTAGCTGATGCTGCTACAGTTCTACTTCTGTTTTTATGTTTACTTAATATGTTGAGTGGTGGCATCTTGGTCTAGGTCTGCTTTAAACAATGTCTCATTGTGCTCGTGTGCAATGACAATAAAGTTATTCATTTAAATTTTCTTTGAAGAACTCAATACTTACTGACAGACAGCAGTTTTCAACTTTTCAATATAATTACTGTGGCAGAACCAAATTATGATAAAGCCATCATCCATGAATATACAACAAAGTATACAATGCTGGGCAGGATCCCGAAGTGAACCTGTGTAGCAAGTCTGGTGACCCGAGAGAGATTTACACGTTCTATAGTGAGAGATCATTGGGAGTGTCATCCTTGACCTTTTGACCCCAAACCTGTAGTCAGAGGTCATGATCTCAGAGTGAACCCGTGTACCAGGTTGGGTGACCTTAGCTTTCTTTGTTGTTGAGATATAGTTTATAAGCCATGTTGATGTTGACCTTTGACCTTGCAATTCCAAAAACCATAGTCACACTTCAGGATCACAGGGTGAACCTGTGTACCAAGTACCAACTGACGCTAGCTTTAATCATACAGTAATAAGGCACAGGGAAGGTTAACCTTGACCTTTGACCTTTTGACCCCAAACCCATAGTCAGAGATCAGGATCCCAAGGTGAGCCTGTATAACAGGTTTGGTGGCCCTAGCTTTACTTGTTTTATAGTAATAGTAAATGTAACATTACCATATTGCAACTGCAATGTTAACGTTGACCTTTAACCCCTTGACCCCAAACCCATAGTTAGGTGAGGGTGTAAGTCATCCAAGATGTGTATTGGATACAACTACTGTACGATTTGAAAAGCCTACATCATTTCTTTCAGTAGTTATTGTGTTTAGAAGATTTAGGGAAAATCTGACCTCTGACATCAAGGTCATCCGATGAGAGACAAATTTCAGTATGCACTTCATCAGAGTACATCAAACCATGGTACCAAGTTTCAAAACAATTGGAACAAAACTGTAGGAGGACTTGAGTTCACAAAAGTGGGAGGGATGGATAGACAGATGGACGGACCCACAACATAATCCCCCTTCGGCATTCGCCCAAAAGGCTCTTCAGCCTCTTTGGGCTTCATCCAGCGGGGGATAAAAAACTCACAAACTTATAAGACAAAAGGACAAAAAATTTCCAACTTTACACACAGAAAAACCAAGCTGAAAATTTCAGAGAAAAAAATTAACAAATTTGCAAGAATAGAGAGACAATTTGTAAGAAAAAAGTTGTAAATCTGAAATGAGAAAGTCATGGACAAACAGCTGTGGCATTTGCGCCTTTCACTTTTGCCGTAATGAGATTAAAATTATATATTTAAGAGGGAAAATGTTTCCATGGCTTGTTTATAAAGTCGGCTGTTTTGTCTTTATTAAATATGCATTTGTTTGACTAAAATGGCTCAAAATTGATCTTTTAGGGCACTGAAACTAACAACCACACAATCTCACACTCAGTTTAGAATCACCAATCAACCTAACGAGCTTGTCTTTGCACCGTGGGAGGAAACCAAAGCACCCTTTTAACTGACCAGTTCTCTGAGGTGGCGATCAGCAGAGCAGCCAGCTGGCCCAGAACGATCATGCAGATGTGGATGAGGAGGCTGCACAGGACGGGCAGGGCCAGCAGACTGGCCGGGGGCCTGCAGGGGTGCAGCTTCTCACTGGGGACCCCTCTGCCCATCAAGATGGCCAGCAAGGTCACCAGAAAAAGGTCGCAGTACAGGAACTGCAGGTCGGCAATGCTCGTCCTCACCTGGACAAACGTAACAAAAACATGTTAACATTATTAACTCCGGCTGCACGCGTGTTCTGTCTGTGATTTAGTCTTTAACTAAATATTCATACATGTGAGGAAGCTTAACTTAAACAGGCAGGTATGTGTGACACTGTCATGCCCTAAAATCAGTGCTTCAGTCCATGGAGGCACATGTCTGGTACATATTACACGTTGTTGCTGGCCAAAGAGGAAGACAAATGCACGTCCTTCAGTACTGCTTAAAATGCTTAGGAAAGTTGACTTGAGCACTTTAACTTTAATTTAAGACAGGGGTGTCCAATCATGTGCCATGGAGGGCCAAGACCCTGCAGGCTTTATCTCCAACCAGTGTCTTCAACAGCAGATTTCACTGAACTTTTTCCCACTGATTGCGGATCAATGAAAACACCTGCTGAAGAGACTGGGTAGAACAGAAAACCTGCAGGGTCTTGGCCCCCCCATGGCACATGATTGGACACCCCTTGTTTAAGGGCTGCTCATACTGACTTCAACATTAAATAAGAGCAACCTGAGAAACGTCCAAATACTAAATACTGAAATCAAAAATGATGAGAAATGTTATTTTAAATGTTTTTCTCAAGGTGTTTCAAAATGGCATCTTAGGAGAAATGCAAATGAGTAACAGTAGAACTCTAAATGAGAGTGACAGAGGCTGTTAAATTCATTTAACAAGATATGGCCCAACAATGTTTGTAATCCTGAGAGTGAACCTGGACCTGAAGCCTGCACTACGAAGCAGGAATGGTCCGCCAGTATTCATGCAGCTAAAGAAAGTAACCAGTTTAACAGGTCTGGTTCACATTTTTATTGAGGGCGTCTACAAGAGCTGGCAGCTTACGTGTGACACCAAAAAAAGAGTAAAAATTTTGAAATGAACCAGAGTTGTGGCCTGGCCTAGTGGAAGAGCATTTGCTTCACAGCCAGGAGGCTGTGGGTTTAAGCCCCAGCTGGGTCATAACAAAGACCAGGTTAAAAAAAAAAAAAGCTATTTTAAGCCCACTAGCTTGGTACTCAGCATAATAGAACAGGGAAAGGAAAGTTAAAAGAGAGTTACCAGAAGACTGACCCCCCACTGTAGCTTCACTACTGACAACAGCTGTGTGGTAGGGCTGGGAGATACAGCTAAAAAAAAAAAAAAAATGTATCTTGATATGCAATATAAGTTTGTGTGTTGTGCTTGTCCTTCAAAATTTGGTTTTACTTACATTTTATTAGGAAAAAAAAATACAAACTTGTGTTCTATGCATATACATAGACACACTGGAGTAACAGAGTTGAATTTCACTTGAAAAAGGTAAAAAGCTGTTTTTTTCTGAATTAATGAGAATTTTTCAGAGGAAAAATATTGCTGGCTGTGTGGGTCTGACATCCCCACGTCCACTGTTCTCGTATGTCGTCCCCATGCTCGTGCTGCATGGCTACAGATGCAGAATAATCACTCAGACCCTCCATCATTATGGCAACATTATATTTTTAGTTTTTCATCATTATATCTTCACTATAGGGCTGTGCGATGTGACAATATATATCGGATGACGAGGTAAAAACGTCTATCATTTCATATAAAACTCTCTTTTTCGTGTCAGGATTTTGCACACACACACACACACACACACACACACCCCCAGCAAAGCTTCTCAGACACTAGGTGTCAGTGCCCTGCCTCTCCCCACATGTGTGCAGTGCAACCATAGAGATAGAACTGGCCAATTATATATCTCTGTGAGTGCAACAGGTGTAGATGGGTCACTAGGCTTCACTTCGGTGGTTAGCACAGCAGCTAACTCCAAGCTAATGGTTTGGTCTGTTTGCCAGGGATATGGGACTGTCTTCCATGGTGCTGTGTCAGAGAGGATAGTCATCTAACCTCATTTTAATTGGAGCCAAGTACCGTTAACACCATCTGATGCTAAGTTGTTGCTAATAGGAAACATTATTAGTCAAAGTCAACTCCAGGAATGCTTTAACTGTACAGACTGGGAGATGTTCACATTGGCCTGCGGGGATGATTTGGACTCTTTGGTGGACGTCACATGCTCATACATGGCTTTCTGTAAAAATAAGATCGTTCCACGTAAACGTGTCAAAATATATCCCAACAACAAGCCATGGGTTACAAAATCAGTTAAATCCTGCTTACAGAGGAAAGCACTTGCCTTTAAACAGGGGTCTGTTTCTGAGCTACAGGTTGCCACACAAGAGCTGAAGTCCGAAATTTTAAGAGCAAAACAGAATTATAAATCAGAATTGGAAAGCAAGATGGCAACAAAGAAACTTGGTTCAGCCCGGGCCAGTATGAAAACTACTGCAGGCCTTCAGAGCACAGAGCACAGTAATCGTGTGTTTTTAGATGGTTTTAATTCAGACACAGAGCTGGCTAATGCTCTTAATTGTTTTTATGGTCGTTTTGACTCCTTTGATTTTAGCACAGAAACCCAAGATTTGAAACAGACACTCAAAGACAATCAGCACTTTAATATTGAGGTGCAGGATGTTAAAAGGGAGTTCTGCGCTGTAAAAGTGAACAAAAGTCAGGGCCCTGATAATATATGTGGGCGCTTGGTAAAGACCTGTGCACATGAACTGAGTCCTATATTTCATTACATTTTCAATAAGTCCTTACAGACACAACATGTGCCTAAGATCTGGAAAGAAGCCGTGGTTGTTCCCGTTCCAAAATCCAGCTGTCCTAAAACGGTAAATGACTTTAGACCAGTGGCTTTGACTTCAATTTTAATGAAAATTTTTGAAAAACTGGTCAGATGTGAGGTCCTAAAGCAGACTGAGCATGCATTGGATCCTCTGCAGTTTGCCTACAGGCCTCACAGAGGAGTGGAGGATGCCATTGTCACTCTGTTTAACATGCTTTTTAAACTTCTGGATTTTAATGGGACACACGCCAGGCTTTTATTTGTGGACTTTTCCTCCCCCTTTAATACAATCCAACCTCATATCTTAGTTGAAAGGCTCCTGCAACAATTTGATTTGAGCAATAATCTGGTGGGTTGGATTCTGGATTTCTTAACCAATAGGACGCAGAGAGTAAGGGTCAATGGTACATTGTCTGACCTAAAGTGCTCTTCTACTGGCTCTCCTCAGGGGTGTGTGTTGTCACCACTACTCTTCATCCTGTACACAAACATGTGTCGGAGCAGACATGACAACAGACACATTATAAAGTATGCTGATGATTCAGTTATTGTCAGTCTCGTCCAGGATGGTGAGAGTGGCCACGGCCCAGTAGTTGATGATTTTGTTCACTGGTGTGAGGATTCCTACCTGCAGCTGAATACGACAAAAACTAAAGATATGATTATTGACTTTAGGAGGAAAACTCCCAGGCACAAAGTCACCGTACTAAAAGACCAGACCACCAATTGTGTACAATCCTACAAATATCTTGGGACGATTATTGATAGTAATTTAAACTTTGAAGAGAACTGTGAAAGGGTGTGCAAAAAGGGTCAGCAACATTTGCATTGCTTGAGAAAACTTGCATGCTTCCAAACTGACCGAACCATAATGACTATGTTTTATCAGGCTTTTATTGAATCTGTTTTATCCTTTTCTTTAGTGTCATGGTTTGGTCAGATAAAACTGAAACAGAGGAAATCCTTGGATCAGGTAGTTAGATGGTCCAGTCGTTTGCTTGGTGAGTCACAGCTGAGCCTGACATCCCTGTACACCAGACAAGTACAGAGGATGGCTACCTCCATTTTAAATGATGACTCCCACCCTTTGCACTGCAACTTTCAGCTTCTTCCCTCAAGACGGAGGTTTGCTGTCCCAAAAAGTAAAACCCAGCACTACAAAAACAGCTTTGTTCCTGCTGCTGTCAAAGAGTTGAACAAGCTGTAACAATATATTGCACATAATTTAGGTACCTATTTATTAACTCCATTTTATATTTACTTATTTTTGTAGGATGTTACTTGGGTTCTAAATATTTTATTGGGTTTTAGACCTTTGAGTTTTTAACCTCTTTGACTAGTTTTTAACTTTTAATATGACCCTTCTCTCTTACCTCTGGTTTTTCTCCCATCTCTTTGTCTTTTTATACCCTGATTGATGGAGCCTTGAGTATTTTTACCATGTTTATAGTCAGCTTCATGTGTGCCTGTGTTTGTGTCTATGTTGAATGTAATTTGTGGCTTGTAAATATGGATGTCACCGGACTGCAAAAAAAATCTACCTACGGGTACAAATAAAGTAACCTGAACCTGAATTCTGCCATATGTACAGCACATACAGAGAATTGAAATTACATTACTGAGACCCACAGTGGAGCAAGGTAAACACTAAGCAGGAAATATGAATATAAAGTACAACATCTAACATCTAACACCAAACATCAGTGCAAATAAAATCAACCCCAACCAGAAGCTAACTAAAATGCTAAGGGTGTACAAAATAACTAAATATGATAAAAATTAAGACAGCATGTAGTAACTTAAGGCATTTATCGGGGCACATTGAGGGTTAAAGTGGCATGTAGTGCAAAGTGAGCAGTCCATTGCTGCATAAAGTGACTGGTGCAGCCCTGAGATCTCTGTGTGTGTGTGTGTGTGTGTGTGTGTGTGTGTGTTGGAGTGAACAGTTCCTGGATGACAGAGTTCAATTTTTGAAGCTCCTGAAATCAGTGTGTGTGTATGTGGGGGGGGGGGGGGAGTGAACAGTACCTGGGAATGGCAGAGTTCAGTTGTTGAGGGGGGAGAGTGGAGGAGTCAGAGTTTAGGATTTGTATGTGTGGGGGCAGAGCAGGGAACGAGTTGCGCTTCCTGACAGGCTGGTGGCTGAAACTGTCCTCGAGTCTGCTGGTCCTGGCCCGGAGACTCAGCAGTCAACTCCCTGATGGCGGTAGACTGAAGAAGCTCTGCGGTTGGTGGGTGGGATCATCTGCAATGCAGAGGGCTTTGCGGGTGAGGCAGGAGCTGTAGATGGCCTCAAGGGAGGGGAGAGAGGCACTGACGGTCTTCTCAGCTGTTCTCACTATGCACTGGAGGGTCTTGTGGCAGGACGCAGTGCAGGCGCCGTACCACATGGTGATGCAGCTGGTCAGGATGCTCTTGATGGTGCCTCTGTAGAAGATACACATGATGGGGGCGGGGGCTTTGGCTCTTCTCAGTTTGTGGACAAAGTAGAGATGCTGCCGAGCTTTCTTGGCCAGTGATACAGTGTTGGTGGTCTTCTGTAATGTGCACACCCAGAAACTTGGTGCTGCTCACCCTCTCCATAGCAGTACCATTGATGGTCAGGGAAGCATGCTGGGTGTGCGCTCTTCTGAAGTCCACAACAATCTCCTTCATCTTTTCCATGTTCAGAGAGAGATTGTTGTCTCCGCACCACATGGCCAGGCGGCTCACCTCGCTCCTGTAGTTTGTCTCGTCTCTGTTGTTGATAAGACCCACCACAGTTGTGTCGTCCGCAAACTTGATGAAGAGGTTGGCGCTGTGTGTCTGTGTACAGTCATGGGTCAGCAGAGTGAAGAGAAGGGGGCTCAGCACACATCCTTGGGGTGCTCCTGTGTTCAGAGTGATGTGCTGGATGTGTTACTGCCAACCCATACTGCCTGCGGTCTCCCTGTCAGGAAGTCCAACAGCCAGTTACACAGTGAAGTGTTGAGTCCCAGCTGGTCCATTTTGTGAATGAGCTGTTGGGGGATGATTGTGTTGAATGCTGAACTAAAGTCTATGAACCGCATTCTGACATAGGAGTCCTTTCTGTCCAGGTGTGTGAGGGCTAGGGGTGGGTTCAAAAGATCAATATATCGATATGGATCGATACATGTTTGACTGAGCCGATATCGATCCACAAAATCCGCGGATCGATCTTTTAATATTAATATGTTTTAATATAATATTTTCACGTTTGTGAACATCTGTTGAGTATAATCGGGTTGAAACCGGGTCAGTGAGCCAGTAACAATGGCCGAGAAGCGTAAACAACCGACGCGCTAACGGAGCTAGCAAGCTAACGGATATGCTAGTTCTTCTTCTGTGGTGTTAAAACGGTTCTCATCCAGCAAGAGTTTCCTGCCGCGCGTGCTCTTTCGTGTTTACACGAGCGGAGATAATAACGTGCGTCTCTTAATTTAGCAACAAAAGTCACCGTAAAGATTGTCCTCAACAGCTTCTGAATATTTTTCATAAATAAAACTTGTGTGTTCCCTGCGGCGCGTGCACACGTCTTTTGTGTTTACATGACGCGGAGTTAATAACATGCGTCTCTTAATTTAGCAGCAAAAGTCACCGTATAGACTGTTCTCAACAGCTTCTGAATATTTTTCATAAAGCGGGGATAAACGGACTTTTACTCCGTGCAGCGCTGTGTTGGAACATAAAGTTGACGACTGATAAACGGAAAATGCGCGGAGGCTGAAACCCGTGAAGCAGAGGGAGACTTGGAGCTGCTGAGACTGTAAGTATAATATTTGTTTGTTTTAACGTTTGTGTCGTCAATTAATAATTTATCTGGCATGATGATGGTTTCTTTTACAAACTATGGACACAGAGAGAACTGTTGGTTAAGCGCTGTGAATAAATGCAGAATTAAGGTATATTTTATGAGATTATGGACTTCTGCCACTTAAGCGATGTGAAGAGAATAAATCACAATAAAATTAATGAAGGCTGCAGTACAACAAGCTATTTTTACTCAGTAGAACTAAATTGAAATGAACAAACCTTCTCAGGAAATGAACTGAAACCCTTTTCCAACATTGAAAGTTAATTTGTAGTTAAAATATAAAAAAAAAAACCCTAAATTATTAAACCCTACTGTGGTGTGGCGATCTAAAAATATGAATGTTAATTTTACTGTGAAATCTATTCTTTTTATCTGCCTTCAGATGTGTGAAGACTGGAAGCTTCATCCTAACTGAGACCTTCTGAAGGTCAGAGGTGGTCAGTGGAGGAGCATCCCTGCTTCATGTGGATTTCAGCACAGAAGAAGACCTTCAAATTCAAGGAGGTGCTGCCATCATTTTCTCCACACTAACATGCATTCAATGCAATTTAGTTGTTGTAATGACAAATTCTTTTATTTCTTTTTTAAAGTTCTCAGCAAGAACACAATATTGGTCTTTTTTTTTTTTTACAATTTTACTGAGCATTTAATTCTAAATAAATCACTGTTTAACAAGAAATTTTTGGCAATCCTGTACTTTTCTTGTGGTGTTACATAGAATAGCATCACTGTAAACTATGGAAAAAGCAGCTGCTTTAAAATTTGTACTTCCTCACACAACTTTGAGTGCAAAAAAACTCTAAAAGTGCCATAACTTTTTGGAAAAGCTCCCACAAATCCAGGCTTTTTGGGCCACAACAATCACAAAAACAGCTGACAAAATCCTGGAGGGACTGAAATACAGTGAGATTATGTCTGCATGGTTCATGCATTGAATTTGTTTACTTACTCTGGGTGGTGAACTTGACACGACACACCCTTTGCACTAAAGAAAGCACCTGTGAGCACTTTATGAAATGATAAGTTAAATAATAAAAAGTGCATTATTGTAACTGATTTTGGGTCAGTTCTACATGTGATAATTTATGTATTAACAAAGTTAGAAGATTCTTGGTACAATTTGCAGCATTAGGTCTCGAAGATTTTTGTTTCATGGGAAGTAAAATGGCTATTAAAATGGTAATTCCCCAGATCGAATCGGGATTGAATTGGAATCGAATCGAATTGATTCAGAATCTCAAGAATCGGAATCGAATCGATTCTGGAAATTAGGGATCGTTCCCAGCCCTAGTGAGGGCTGAGTGGAGGTCAGTTGAGATGGCATCATCGGTCAAGGGATTGGACTGATATGCAAACTGGAACGGGTCCAGGGAGGGGGGCAGGGAAAATCTGATGTGCTGCATGACCACCCGCTTGAAGCACTGTGTATCAGACGTTTCTTTGCCTTAGATTACTGCAGAGTTTCTTAGTTTTGTTGAAAAAATTATACAGTGGGGCAAAAAAGTATTTAGTTAGTTTTAATTCATTAAAAATCCTTCAATGTGATTTTCTGGATTTTTTTTTTTATTTTGTCTCTCATAGTTGAGGTATACCTATAATGAAAATTGGAGACCTCTCTCATCTTTTAAGTGGGAGAACTTGCACAATTGGTGGCTGACTAAATACTTTTTTACCCCACTGTATCAAAGCTGCAAAAGTGCCTGATGGTGGCACATACACACAAAAAAAAAGGCTGTGTATCTACACTTAAAATTTTTATTGATATTTTTGCAGGCATGATGCTTAATAAAGATAACGGCACCAAACTAAACTAACAGCTAATTATGCACTTTTTTTTATTGATAAGGTGGCCACCACCAGGGCTCTCATCTCAGCTCCTGCCGCTGATCCCTCTATCTCTGTCCCTTGTTCTGCTGTTTTTAATCAGTTTGAACCTGTGACTCTGTCATTTTTAGAGGGGACGTGGTTGGCCACATTAAGCCCTCAGGGTCTCCCTATGATGCTGTCCCTCCTAGACTTTTTAAAGAGGTGCTTCCCAGTATAGGCCAGTCAGTTCTCATCATCTTGAACAGCAGCCTGTCATCTGGTGTGGTTCCTGCAAATTTTAAACAGGCAATAGTACAGCCCTTGATTAAGAAACCTGGTCTCAATCATACCATGTTGGCAAATTTTTAGGCCTATTTCCAAGCTGCCATTTCTCTTAAAAATTTTAGAGAAAATTGTCTGTATGCAGCTGAAATGTTCCTGGACGAACACTGTATTTTGGAGGTTTTTCAATCTGGTTTCAAAGCTCTTCATAGCACAGGAACAGCCTTGCAACAAGTTTTTAATGACATTGTCTTAACTCAGGTAAATATGCTATTCTTGAGTTGCTTGGTTTAACTGCTGACTTTGACACAGTGGAAAATCACATTTTAATTTCCTGTTTGCAGCACCTAGTGCACATTTGTGGCACTGCTCTTGACAGGTTTAAGTCTTATTTGGCAGACACACATGTTAAAGTTAGCATCTCTGGGTGTGAATCGTCTTCTGCTCCTCTGTCATATGGTGTCCCAAAGGGGTCAATTTTAGGGCCCATGCTTTTTGCTGTGTACATACAGTGGTGTGAAAAGGTGTTTGCCCCCTTCCTGATTTCTCATTTTCAAGTAACCCTCCTTGAATATTACACAAAAACAGCGCATTAACGACATTTGGAAACATCAAGTTTTTATAAGTTGCGATGCCAAACTCCTTTATAAGCCTTTATAAATGTTACACATGATATTATGTAATGCTGACATTGCTGCAGGTAGGGTGCTGTCTAGGAAAGGGACCAATTATATGGAAGACCATCCTATTCAAAATGTTGCTACGATGTGTAGTTATATTTCTGGAGAGGTGCGCATCAGGTCATTATACAGTGGTGTGAAAAAGTATTTGCCCCCTTCCTGATTTCTTATTTTTTTGTATGTTTGTCACACTTAAATGTTTCAGATCATCAAACAAATTTAAATATTAGACAAAGATAGCACAAGTAAACACAAAATGCAGTTTTTAAATGAAGGTGTTTATTATTAAAGGGAAAAAAAAATCCAAACCTATATGGCCCTGTGTGAAAAAGTGATTGCCCCCTAAACCTAAGAACTGGTTGGGCCACCTTTAGCAGCAACAACTGCAATCAAGCATTTGCGATAACTGGCAATGAGTCTTTTACAGCGCTGTGGAGGGATTTTGGCCCACTCATCTTTGTAGAATTGTTGTAATTCAGCCACATTGGAGGGTTTTCGAGCATGAACCGCCTTTTTAAGGTCATGCCACAGCATCTCAATTGGATTCAGGTCAGGACTTTGACTAGGCCACTCCAAAGTCTTCATTTTGTTTTTCTTAAGCCATTCAGAGGTGGACTTGCTGGTGTGTTTTGGATCACTGTCCTGCTGCAGAACTCAAGTGCGCTTCAGTTTGAGGTCACAAACAGATGGCCGGACATTCTCCTTCAGGATTTTTTGGTAGACAACAGAATTCATGGTTCCATTTACCACAGCAAGTCTTCCAGGTCCTGAAGCAGCAAAACAGCCCCAGACCATCACACTACCACCACCATATTTTACTGTTGGTATGATGTTCCTTTTTTGAAATGCTGTGTTACTTTTATGCCGGACGTACTGGGACACACACCTTCCAAAAAGTTCAACTTTTGTCTCGTCAGTCCACAGTATTTTCTCAAAAGGGTTGGGGATCACTGATCTGAACCCGAGTGGTGTTCAGTTATTGGACTTCTGTGCTAACCACAGTTTGTCCATAACGAACACCATGTTCAAGCATAAGGGTGTCCATATGTGCACCTGGCACCAGGACACCCTAGGTCGCAGGTCGATGATCAATTTTGTTATCGTGTTATCAGACCTGCGACCGTATGTCTTGGATACTCGGGTAAAGAGAGGTGCAGAGCTGTCAACTGATCACCACCTGGTGGTGAGTTGGATCGGATGGAGGAAGCCATTCAGACCTGGTAGACCCAAACATATAGTGAGGGTGTGCTGGGAACGTCTGGCTGAGGCCCCTGTCCGGGAGGTCTTCAACTCCCACCTCCGGAAGAACTTCAACCACATTCTGAGGGAGTCTGGAGACATGGAGTCTGAATGGGCCATGTTCTCCACCTCTGTTGTTGAAGCGGCGGCCCAGAGCTGCGGCCACAAGGTGGTCGGTGTATCTCGTGTCGGCAACCCCCAAACCAAGTGGTGGACACCAGTGGTGAGGGGGGCCATTAAGCTGAAGAAAGAGTCCTATCAAGCTTGGTTGGCTTGTGGGACTCCCGAAGCTGCTGAGGTGTACCGGCAGGCCAAGCGGAGTGCAGCTCGGGTGGTTGCTGAAGCAAAAACTCGGGTATGGGAGGAGTTCGGTGAGGCCATGGAACAAGACTTTTGGTCGGCCTCGAAGAGATTCTGGCAAACTGTCCGGCGGCTCAGCAGGGGAAAGCAGCTCCCTGTCCACACTGTGTATGGTGCGGATGGGGCGCTGTTGACTTCGACCGGGGATATCATCGGGCGGTGGAAGGAATACTTCAAGGATCTGCTCAATCCCACTGATACGCCTTCCACAGAGGAAGCAGGGTTTGGGGACGAGGGGGATGACTCGCCTATCACAGGGGCTGAGGTCGCCAAGGTAGTTAAAAATCTCCTTGGTGGCCGGGCCCCGGGAGTGGACGAGATTTGCCCTGAGTACCTCAAGGCCCTGGATGTTGTTGGGCTGTCATGGTTGACACGCCTCTGCAACATTGCGTGGAGGTCAGGGGCAGTGCCTTTGGCATGGCAAACTGGGGTGGTGGTTCCTCTCTTCAAAAAAGGGGACCGGAGGGTGTGCTCCAACTTTAGAGGGATCACACTCCTCAGCCTCCCTGGGAAGGTCTATGCCAAGGTACTAGAGAGGAGAGTCCGGCCGTTGGTCGAATCTCGGATTCAGGAGGAACAATGTGGTTTTCGTCCTGGCCGTGGCACATCGGACCAGCTCTTTACCCTCTCGAGAATTCTCGAGGGTTCGTGGGAGTTTGCCCAACCAGTTTACATGTGTTTTGTGGACCTGGAGAAGGCATTTGACCACGTCCCTCGTGGTTTTTTGTGGGGGGTGCTTCAGGAGTATGGGGTATCGGGCTTGTTGTTACGAGCTATTCGGTCTCTGTACGACCGTTGTGAGAGTTTGGTTCATATTGCCAACACTCGGTCGGAGTCATTCCCAGTGAGGGTTGGACTCCGCCAGGGCTGCCCTTTGTCACCGATCCTGTTCATAATTTTTATGGACAGGATTTCTAGGCGCAGCCAGGGAATGGAGGGTGTCATGCTTGGTGACCACAGGATCTCATCTCTGTTGTTTGCAGATGATGTTGTCCTGTTGGCTTCATCCAGCAATGACCTACAGCTCTTGCTGGGACGGTGTGCCGCTGAGTGTGAAGCGGCTGGGATGAGAATCAGCACCTCCAAGTCTGAGTCCATGGTCCTCAGCCGGAAAAAGGTGGATTGTCTTCTTCGGGTTGGGGACAGGCTCCTGCCCCAAGTGGAGGAGTTTAAGTATCTTGGGGTCTTATTCACGAGTGAGGGGAAAATGGAGCGAGAGATTGACAGACGGATCGGAGCAGCATCTGCAGTGATGCGGACGTTGTACCAGTCTGTTGTAGTGAAGAGGGAGCTGAGTTCTAAGGTAAAGCTGTCGATTTACCAGTCAATCTACGTTCCTACTCTCACCTATGGTCATGAGCTTTGGGTAATGACCAAAAGAACGAGATCACGGATACAAACGGCTGAAATGAGCTTTCTCCGAAGGATTGCTGGACTCACCCTCAGAGATAGGGTGAGGAGCTCAGTCATCCGGGAGAGGCTCAGAGTAGAACCGCTGCTCCTCCTCATTGAAAGGAGTCAGTTGAGGTGATATGGGCATTTGATTAGGATGCCTCCTGGACGCCTCCCACTTGAGGTTTTTCGGGCACGTCCCACTGGGAGGAGACCCCGGGGCAGACCCAGGACTCGGTCGAGAGACTATGTCTCCCAGCTGGTCTGGGAACGCCTTGGTATCCTCTCTGAAGAGCTGGAGCAGGTGGCTGGGGAGAGGGAAGTCTGGGCTTCTCTGCTTGAACTGCTGCCTCCGCAACCCGGACCTCCGGAAAAGCGGTAGAAGATGGATGGATGGATGTTGGGGATCATCAAGATGTTTTCTGGCAAAACAGAGACAAGCCTTGATGTTCTTTTTGCTCAGCAGTGGTTTTTATCTTGGAACTCTGCCATGCAGGCCATTTTTGCCCAGTCTCTTTCTTATGATGGAGTCATGAACACTGACCTTAACTGAGGCAAGTGAGGTCTGCAGTTCTTTGGATGTTGTTGTGGGGTCTTTTGTGACCTCTTGGATGAGTCGTCGCTGCACTCTTGGGGTAATTTTGGTCGGCTGGCCACTCCTGGGAAGGTTCATCACTGTTCCATGTTTTTGCCATTTGTGGATAATGGCTCTCACTGTGGTTCGCTGGAATTGCAAAGCTTTAGAAATGGTTTTATAACCTTTTCCAGACCGATAGATCTCAACTACTTGGTTTCTCATTTGTTCCTGAATTTCTTTGGTCTACTTCACCTTGTCAGGCAGGTCCTATTTAAATGATTTCTTGATTGAAAACAGGTGTGGCAGTAATCAGGCGTTGGTGTGGCTACAGAAATTGAACTCATCTTCCCAAAGATGTAACAAACCACAGTTAATTTATGTTTTAATGGGGTGGATCACTTTCTCACACAGGGCCATTTAGGTTTGGATTTTTTTACTCTTAATAATAAACACCTTCATTTAAAAACTTCATTTTGTATTTATCTGTGTTATCTTTGTCTAATATTTAAATTTGTTTGATGATCTGAAACATTTAAGTGTGACAAACATACAAAAAATGAGAAATCATGAAGGGGGCAAACACTTTTTCACACCACTGTACTTCCACTGGGTTCCATTTTTAAAAAGCATGGTATCCCCTTCCACCTGTACACTGATGATTGTCAGATATACGTCCCTTTAAAACAAAAAGATGCCTCATCAGTAAACTCACTTTTGTCATGCACTGAAGATATCAAGTCTTGGATGGCCCTAAACTTTCTAAATTTTAATGATAAGAAGACAGAAGTGATGGTGCTTGGACATAGTGGCCCCTGAGACCCCTCCTGTAAACTTGGGCCCCTTCACACCTTATGTGAAACCCACAGTCAAGAGTCTTGGTTTTATCATGAACAGTGACTTTAAATTAGACACTCAAATTTGTTCTGTTGTAAAATCCAGCTTTTTTCATCTAAGGCCTTTAGCAAAAGTAAAACCCATTCTCTCTAGACCGCACCTGGAAACAGTAATACATGCTTTTATTTAATCTCGACTCTCTGCACATTAGGCAAGCACCTTCACTGTCCTTTTTTAAAACCCGTCTTAAAACACACTTACTCCCTGACCTTTGATCCAGTGTGAGACATTGATTTTATTGAATGAAATAGATTTTTATTCATTTATCTCTTTACTTCTTTTACCTTTTGTTTTTATTGACTGTGGTTTCTATTTGTGCCAAGTTTTATATTGTTTTTATGTTAGTGTCCTGCTCCTTGCTTTTATGTTTTTATGTGCTTTCTTGTTGTACAGCACTTTGTGTAGCGAATGTTGTTTTTTAAAGTGCTTTATAAATAAAGTTGATTGATTTTGTATCTGTAGATGGCAGCGATGGGTAATATTCTTATTTTCAGACTGATATCTTTTTAAGTTACTGCTATTCTTCTCTGGCTCGAGAAATATTTAACTTAATGTTGACTTTTTATTCACGATTTAGAAGAAAACTTCAAATTATGAGGGAAAAAATTGCATAAAATTAATGACAGATGAATTTGTACAATTGAGTTTTTTTCAGTATGTAATTTAAAATGTAAAAAAAGATTTCCTTTTTATGTGGTTATTACATCTAAACTTTCAAACTTACAGAAAATGTATATTGGGATATATATCGTTACTGGGATATTGTGGCACATATGTTGGTTACATATCCTCCACAAATGTGTTGCTGTATGTTTATTGTGTGCTTCACGTCTCATGGAACAAAAGGGACTGAGACTCTGGGATTCAGCAGAAGAGTGTGAGATTCGGCCTTTGTTTCCGGGAGAAGACCGGGGAAGATTTCCGGACCACAGAGACTAGAGGACAATGGTGTGAGATCAAAGGGGTTACTTTGTGATTGAGATTAAGTACCATGTGACTGTATGTTTGATTAAACACCATGTGACTGCTGTTTCGTGCCCGGGGTATAAAACTCCTGATGTGAGATGAAAACTTCCTCTTGACTTGCTTTGAGATTGTTGGAGATGTGATCTGTGAATAAAGCTGAATCTGAGGAACAAACTCAGCCTCATCCTTGAACACATTCTCCACAATATAAGACTACTTATATCAGGATATGAAATATTGGTCATATCACACAGCCCTATTTCACTATTATCTTTTTCCTGTTACCTCTGGCGTTTCTCATTTCCTTGTTTTGTTTACTTTGTGATGGGGAGTTTCATCCAATTGGCATCGAGTCGATCCTAAACCAAACCCAGCAGTTTTCGGGGCTGCACTGAAGTACCCTTTTCCATAGTGGAAACACACACCAAGGGGGAAGTTCCTACAAAACTGGTTCCTGTAGTAGAAGTGGGGCTAATGAATGTACCGATGTTTCTGTTACTGACCGTGTAGAGGATGAGGACGGAGCAGAACTGGATGAGGCTGTACAGGGCCATGTATCTGAAGAGACTGAAGGATGTGACCAGAGAACATCGGCCCTCTCTGCAACAAACAGAAACGGAGTCAAAGTTATCAGCAGATTCAGTTCAGCCCATTTTTATTCTGGAAAACAGCTTTTTAAAGCTTTTCACTCACCTGATGAGCAGCGGCACACAGCTGATGTTTTCAGTCTTAGAGGTGAAAGGTGACGCGACAGAGGCCTCAGCTTCAGACAGGGAGACCCCGACATCTGCGGCTCTGAGGGCCCCGCAATCATTGGCCCCATCCCCACACATCCCCACACGGTAGCTGCAGACACAGAAGCAGGGTTGGCTGATGAAGACAGTCTCCATGTCTTTCATGCCTCTGCTAGTTTTTTCCCATAATTTCTCTTTTCCATCTAAAAAAAATAAAGTAAAACCCTGAGCTTACTTTAGCTTCTGCAGCTCCTTCACCAGCTGGGTTTTCTGGTCCGGGACCATCCGTGCAAAAATTGTGGCTCGCATCAAAACCTGCAGGGACATTATTATACATTATTATTATTATATTAACACCCTATCGTATAGCTCTACATTTAAAACCATCACGTCCCCTGCAGGTTGGTCTCAAAGTTGCTTGTCCTGGGATTAAATAGGACTGTGTATGTGGATTTATGACTTTTTGACCAAATTGCACACAGACTTTGAGAATAGACTCACACCTCTCTTCCTGCTTGTCCTTCAGCATAGGTGTGCCTCAAGGTTGTGTGCTGAGCCCTTTGCTCTAGTCTTTGTACACCTATGACAGTACCTCCAATACAATTATTAAACCTGTAGATGACAAGATTTCTCCTAACAACAAGACTGCCTACAGGGATGAAATCTGTGGATTCACAGAATGGTGCAAAGACAATCTCACAATCAGTATAAATACAAAAGACAAAGAAAGGAGCTCATCACTGATTTCAGGAGGAAACAGGTGGACCATGCTCCTCCAACCTCTGGAGGAGAGGAGGTGGACAGGGTCTCCTGTTTTAAGTTTTGATGGATTTACATCACTGAACACCTCACATGGTCAACCAACACCACTGCTGTGGAGAAGAAGGGACAGTGATGACTCTACATTTTAGGAGCACTTAAAAAGAACAGACTACCGCCAGAGCTGCTCAGAGCCTTCCATAACAGCTGCAGTGCAATATCCCCCACGCCTGTTTTCTTTGAAGATCCCAATATCTTACTGAAAGAGAGCGTTTTTTTACTTTTCTATGCGCATCATCTGTGTACATCAAACCCTGGTACCAAGTTTCAAAACATCTGGAACTAGGGCTGCATCTAACGACCATTTGGTAAACAACTAATCTAATGATTACTTTTCCTGATTAGTTGGCTACTTTGATGATTATTAGTTGACTATTCTAACAATTATTTTTCTCTGATTAGTCAGCTACTCTAACGATTATTTTTTCTGATTAGTCTGCTAATCTAATGATTACTTTCCCCAATTAGATGGCTAATGTAACAATTATTTTCCCAGATTAGTCGGCTACTCTAACAATTATTTTTTCCTGATTAGTCTGCTAACAAAACGATTATTTTCCCTGATTAGTCTGCTAATCTAACAATTACTTTCCCCAATTAGACGGCTACTCTAACAATTATTTTTCCGAATTAGTCCGCTACTCTAATGATTATTTTTCCAGATTAGTCGGCTACTCTAACGATTACCCAGGGTTACAAAAATAATTTTTTTGTAAGTTGTCTGTGTTTTTTCAACTGATTTAACCTGTTGAACTCCGGGATTCTGCGGGCGGTCACGTCTCTGCGTCATAGTGCGTCTCAGTGCTCACTGAAAAAAAAAAAGCTGCATTTCCGTTCTTCCAGTACAGACACAGCCGCGAACAGAAAGCCAAAGGAGTGTTTGATTGGTTTAGATTTGATTGACCTCTCATTCGACTAATAAGAGCCTTGAATTGGGTTTCTGAAACCTTGAAGAACCAATGACTGAAAACCTAGCAAGAAGGACCTGCCTACCAACGACCGCGAATACAACGAGCCAATTGAAGCAGAGAAGTTTGACGATTGAAATGCGTGCGTCCCCGTGCGTAAAATCTTTTGTGCCTAAGCCGCTGGGTGACACACATTGAGACCTGTGTGCAACGGTAGCGTTAGCCACTCTCAGCCGTTAGCCAGCCTTTTTTTATTACTACTGTTCTTATATGTTTTGAAAAATGGTTCGCAAAAACTGCAATAATGGAAGCGGAGATGGTTTGACCGGTGCGGGTAACCAGAACCACGAGTCCGTAACAACCGGACCAGCTTCATGTTCGTCTGACAATGAGGAACAGATGTTCGCCAACGACACTGCTGTTGTGGACAGGTAAGTGTTATAAGCTGAATTATTCTTTATCAATGAAAATAGTAATAAAAATGACTTTTGACTGATTGGTAATTACAACGGTCCGTCATGGCCACAAGTTTTTTTGTGCACCGAGCTCCTCTGTAGCGGGGGGGGGGGAGGGGAGAGAGAGAGAGTTGTTATCCTCTACATTGCAGATATTTTAGTTTAATTTTTATTGCACTGTAGGTTATTTTTTCTTGTAAAAAAAAAGGCCACACATTTTTTACGTGGCATGTTTCTTTGTGTGTGGGGGGCTTGTTTGTTCATTCATTCATTCATGAATGAACAAACAACCCCCCCCCCACACACACACAGCCCTGAGTGTCACCTTTCATTAGAGCCCAAGATGAAGCTTCTATGTTGAAGCATTCAAAAGTTATAGATGTTTTTCCAAACTGCCATTTGGCACAGTTTGGCACAGTTCAAAAACGCCTGGGAACAACCTGAGAAAAAAGCTGTGTAATATATTCATTTTTTGTGGTACTGTTACAAAATTTTGACCTCAGCTTGATAACACTTGGTTCTACATTTCTGTTGCATTTTCCAGCCAGTATCTGACAGCTGTGTGTTATTTGCAAGCATTTGTATCTAAAAAAAACACCCAGGTGAACTTTATTTTCTTCAAATTCAGTATGTTTAGATGACTGTTACTCAGGGGCAGGAGCACTTAGAGAGATTATGACTGTCTTGCCAAAAAATTCAAAGTGTTTTCTTTTAAATGAGACCAAGCCCATGAAGATGCTGCAAAGGGTTGAAGAACAGCTTTTGATTTACTTTGGGTATGTTATTTTTAGGCTTTTTTAGGGAAATTGACCAGACAATTTTGCACCGCTGAATCCGAAAATGACTCTCGATCAGGTGCTAAGTAAAAACCTGTACTTACTTAGTACTGTGCATGTACTTACCCTTATATAAAGGTAAGTACATGTAAATTGAATGTCATCATTGTTCAAAATTCAGAGAATTTCAAGACATAAAAAAGAATTTTGCATCATATAAAGCGAAAATACCTGTACATGTAAACAAAAATGTATAAAACAACATGTGGCCATAATTCAAAAAAGTTGACCTGATAGAGCAAAACCAATGTGATTTTTGGATTCAGCACATCAAAATTGTCCTAAATTAGCTAAAAAAACTTAGACAATAAATTTGGTGTTGACCAGTGTTCTTTGTCCCAATTAGTCGGCTACTTAACGATTATTTTCCTAATTAGTCGGCTACTTAATTATTTTTTCCCAATTAGTTGGCTAGTCAACGATTATTTGTTCCAATTAGTCAGCTACTTAATGATTATTTTCAAGATTAGTCGGCTACTTAACGATTACACAGGGTTACAAAAATAATTTTTTTCTAAGTTGTCTGTGTTTTTTTCAACTGATTTAAGACAATTTTGCACCGCTGAATCCAAAAATGACATCCGTTTCTCTCGATCAGGTGCCAAGTAAAAACCTGTACTTAACTTAGGACTTACTTAGTACTGTGCATGTACTTACCTTTATATAAAGGTAAGTACATGTAAATTGAATGTTACGTCATCATTATTCAAAATTCAAGTCCTGCTCTGTCTGCAGTCTGCATGTCCAAGTGTCCTTGAGCAAGACACTGAACCCTCAGTTGCTCTTAGTGGGTCAGGCCAGCGTTGGTGCATAGCAGCTCTACCACCATCAGTGTGTGTGTGAATGGGTGGAATTTATTTTTTTATTTAACCTTTATTTATACAGGGGAGTTCCACTGAGAGGCAACCTCTCTTTTTCAAGGACGCCCTGTTCACACTCACACAGTTACACGTTCACACATGCCCAGTACAACCACAGACTGACCTGTGGCCACTGAGCAGCTCCACTGGAGAAGTTGGGGTTAAAAGGAACTCCGATTATATTGGCATGTTAGCTCTATATGCTTTATTTTTATGTTAGTAACATAACTATAATATAATTTTTTTGAAAATAATTCCCAGTTTTATATATTTTTAAAAAACTTTATTACGATGTAAATCGCCATTTTTGTTTACGTCGCAATGCATTCTGGGTAGTGACGTAGAATGGTTGCAGCCGTTTTTTCTGTCTTATACAAGCCAAGAAGCGAAGCTACAAACTACTGCCATTTGTCAGTGAAAATGCCACATTGTGCGGCTTTTGGATGTAATTTCCAATCAAAGGGAAATAAAGAGAGCGGGGTAAGCCTCCATAGCTTTCCTAAAGAGGGAAAGTTGAGGAAAAAGTGGGGCGGCAGCGGCTCAGGAGGTAGAGCAGGTCGTCTAATAACCCGATGGTTGGCGGTTCGCATCACGCTCTCCCCAGATAGCCTGCCGTTGTGTCCCTGGGCAAGACACTTCACCCGCATTGCCTCCAGTGCCCATAACACTGGGTATGAATGTGTAAAAATGTTTAAATGCTCGGTGGAGGCCGTTGGCGCCGATTGGCAGCCACATTTCCGTCACTCTGAGTGTCTGTGATCATGCGCTACAGCGCACGCTTGATAAAGCTGACACATATATTAATCACGCTGTGATAAAGCACGATATCGCTCAGAGCGCGCGCATGAGACATGTCTGTGATCACGCGCTATAGCGCACGCTTGATAAAGCTGGCATATATATTAATCACGTTGTGATAAAGCACGATATCGCTCAGAGCGCGCGCATGAGACATGTCTGTGATCACGCACTACAGCGCACGCCTGATAAAGCTGAGATATGTATTAATCACGCTATGACAAAGCACGATATCGCTCGCACGCTCAAGCGAATCACGGTTCGAATTTTGTCACGCATACCTGTCAAGTGATACGTTTCGCCGTATTTTAATACGGGGAAAATGCAATTTTAGCAAATACGGGCGTATTGCCATTTCTGTACGCCAAAAAGAAAAATATACGGGAAAAAAAATTATTGAGAGTGTGGAGGAACACCTCGTGTGTGACCCCCACAGCGTACGGGGCTGGCAGAGCGCTCAGCGTGAGAGGTATGGACTGATCATTATGCAGATGCGCCTCGCATCCTCTTCTGTCCTGCACCTCAGGAACAGAGAGGAATCCCGGTGCCACACGCTGGAGCGATATCGTGCTTTATCATAGCGTGATTAATACATATGCTGTGGCACATATGTGGGTTTCATATGCTTCACATATATATTACTGTGTGCTTATTGTATGCTTCACGTCTCAGAGGAACAAAAGGACTGAACCTCCTAGGGGTAACAGGAGGATGTGAGATCTGGCTTTTTGTATGCAAAGAGATGGCCTTGAGGGATTTCCTGACCACCAGGACTTTAGGTGAAGTTGAGAAGACCTGGAGGGGGATGCATTGTGACTTGGGATTAAAAGACAATGTGACTGGGTGCTTTGATGTCCTGAGGTATAAAAGGGACAGATGTTGGGGGATTCACTCTCTTTCTGTTTTTGGATGTTGGAGAATGTGAATAAAACTGGACTTGTGAAATAAACTCAGCCTCGTCCTTCCACACTCTCCACACTGGTGACCCTAAGACGTATCATGAGCAGAAGCAATTCTCCCGAGCCAGGCTCGTCAGGAGCCAGCCAAACGAATGCAGCCACAGTTCAGCTACCGGACTTCTGGCAGAACAATCCGCGCTCCTGGTTTAACGCAGTCGAGGCGCAGTTCACCCTCCGGAGGATTTCGGTAGACGCCACAAAGTTCTACCATGTGGTTGCAAAGCTGGACAACCACACAACCCAGCGAGTGGAGAGCCTGATCAACCACGCGCCGGACAGCGACAAGTACAGCACGTTGAAGGCTGCACTCATCCGTTACTTCACCCCCTCGGTGGAGGAGCGAGCAGAGGGGCTCCTGGCGCTGACTGAATTTGAGAGCGACAGACCTGCAGACCTGATGGAGAAGATGTTGAGGTTGAGAGACTCCGAAGATGATAACTTCATTTTCACCCACCTTTTCCTCAGGACCCTATCGTCAGCGGTGAGAGTGACCCTGGCCAGTTCACTACTGTTGGCCCGACGAGACTACCACGAGCTGGGCCAGGAGGCGCAACGACTCGTCAACGCCAATAAATGGCGCGCGGCTACGGCTGCAGCAGTGGAGCTAGACGCAACGTCCGGAGATGGCAGGGGGCCAGAGGCTGCAGCACCAAACTCACCGACGACGGCGGCGGCAGGGGCCAGGAGACACGGAGCAGACGACGTCCTTTGCTTCTACCATCGCCGCTTTGCAGAGAGGGCACGCAAGTGCATTCCACTGTGCCATTTCAAGTGCTCGGGAAACGCCAAGACTGGGGGTCGGTAGCAGCTGCGGCCCTCGGAGAGGAGAACAAGCTGCTCTACTTGAGAGATGCGCGCTCGAGGAGGCATTTCCTCGTGGACACAGACTCCCAGCTGAGTTTCATCACACCTTCCTATGCTGACCGGCTGGCGCCTTCCAGTGGTCCCAGGGTGTCAGCAGCGAACGGCTCGGCGATTAAGACCTTCGGTGAGAGGACTCCGCTTCTGTCTTTACACGGACGTACATTCGAGTGGACTTTCGTCATAGCGGCAGTCAATTTCAACATGTTAGGGGCTGATTTTTTGTGCTCACATGGTTTGTTGGTCGATCTTGCTAACAGATGCCTGGTTAATGCACTCTCCTTTTATTCTATTCCCTGTACAGCTCGAGTGGCCCCGCCAACAGCACAAGCTAACGTCACAGCTGCAGGTGGCAAGTTCCACACACTCCTCACTCAGTTCCCAGCACTCACGGTCCCAACATTTTCGGTGACCGTGGCTAAACACGGGGTGGAACATTTTATTACTACCACCGGCCCGCCCGTTTTTGCAAAAGCTCGGCACTTGGATTCAGCTAAACTGACCATAGCGCACGAGGAGTTCGCCAACCTGGAAAGGTTGGGCATCATCAGGTGTTCGAAGAGCCCATGGGCTTCACCGCTTCACATGGTCCCGAAAGCTGATGGCTCGTGGTGACCTTGCGGTGATTTCCGCAGGTTGAACAACGCTACAGCGCACGACCGCGACCCGATCCCGCACATCCAAGATTTTTCAGTTCATTTGGCGGGGGCGCGCATTTTTTCTAAAATAGACTTGGTACGCGGTTACCACCAGGTCCCAGTGCGCGCTGAGGACATACCCAAAACAGCGGTAATAACTCCTTTCGGGCTTTTCGAGTTTTTGCGCATGCCGTTTGGGCTTAAAGGCGCGGCGCAGACGTTCCAACGCATGATGGACGCGGTCTTGCGCGATTTCCCCTTTGTGTTGGTCTACCTGGACGACATATTGGTAGCCAGCGCGTCCGAAGACGAACACGAAAACCACCTCACTGCAGCTTTCCGGAGGTTGGCAGAACACGGGTTAATAATCAACCCAGCGAAGTGTCAGTTCGGGGTGACGCAGATTGATTTTTTGGGGCATCACGTCTCCCCAGAAGGAGGAGTTCCCCTGCCTGACAAAGTGCGCGCAGTAACAAATTTTCCCCAACCACAAACGGTCAAAGCGTTACAGGAGTTTTTGGGAATGGTGAATTTTTATAACCGTTTCCTCCCCCGCGCAGCGCAGCTCATGCAACCATTGTATGCTGCACTAAAAAAACAAAAACCCACAAATAAAGTCTGGCTGCACGGTGGCGCAGTGGTTTAGCACTGTGGCAGCACAGTTTTACCCTCAGCCGGGGGATCGCGGGGATCATGAGATCGTGGGTTCGATCCCAGCCCCCGACCAACAGTGAGCTGTGTGGAGTTTGCATGTTCTCCCCGTGTTGCGCAGGTTTACTCCAGGATTTCTCCGGTTTCCTCCCGCATACCAAAAACATGTAGGTTTAGGGCGCTCGCGCACGCAGCGACCAGCAGCCGGTGGCTTGTCACCAGACTGCAAACCAAGTCTACCTACGGGTACAAATAAGTAACAAAAAAAAAAATAAATAAGAGCGCACATTCTCTGAAGTCAAAACAGCCATGGCAAACGCTGCGTTGTTGGCACATCCAGTCCCAACGGCCCGCATGGTGCTAACTACTGACGCGTCAGATGTAGCCATAGGGGCAGTCGTGGAACAGTATGTAGCCGGAGCCTGGCAACCGCTCGCTTTTTTCAGCAAGACCCTGCGCGATAGCGAACGAAAATACAGCGCATTCGACAGGGAGTTGTTAGCTCTCCACTTGGCCATTCGCCATTTCCAGTTCTGGCTGGAAGGACGCCGTTTCACCGCGTTCGTTGACCACAAGCCGCTGACTTTCACGATGGCTAAGATTTCAGAACCTTGGTTGGGCCGGCAGCAGAGACAGCTGGCCGCGATATCGGAGTTTACTACCGATATCCAGCATGTGGCAGGTAAACTTAATGTAGTGGCGGACTGCCTCTCGCGTGCCGTGGCGGCTCCAGCCCGCATAGGGGTAGATTCTGCAGCCATGGCCGTGGAGCAGGTTAGCGACGCGGAAGTGCGCGCGGCCCCAGTCCGCGTGGGGATAGATTATGCAGCCATGGCCGCGGAGCAGGTTAGCGACGCAGATGTGCACGCGCTCCAGTCTGGACCAACAGGGTTAAGGTTGGAGAACAGGGTGCTGCAAGACGGTATGGCCCCCCTAATCTGCGATGTCTCCACGGGGCGACCACGTCCTGTGGTACCAGCCGCGTGGCGCCGCCGCGTTTTTGACTCGATCCATTCTCTGGCGCACCTGGGAGTGCGCGCGTCGGTCAAAATGGTAGGAGAGAAATTTGTATGGCCGAGCCTGCGCAAACAAGTTAGAGAGTGGGCGGCAGCCTGCATGGCTTGTCAACGAGCCAAGGTCCATAGACACACGAGAGCTCCCTTGGAGCCGTTTCACATTCCAGCTAAAAGGTTTGATCATGTCCACGTGGACCTCGTAGGCCCCTTCCCGCCCTCACAAGGGTGCACACATCTTCTGACAATGGTTGATCGCACCACGCGCTGGCCGGAAGTGGTTCCGCTGTCATCAACCACAGCCGAGGAGGTGGCGCGCGCGTTTTTAACGGCATGGGTAGCGCGTTTTGGAGTCCCGTCGGACATTACATCCGACAGAGGCCCTCAATTTGTTTCCGAACTTTGGTCAGCGATGGCCCGCAGCCTGGGGGTAACGATCCACCGCACGACCGCGTACAACCCGCAGGCTAACGGGTTATGCGAACGTTTTCACAGGTCATTGAAGGCGGCTCTCAGAGCGTCACTTACGGATGCAAATTGGGTGGACAAGCTACCATGGGTTTTATTGGGGTTGCGTTCTGCACCTAAAGAGGATTTAGAAGCCTCCCCAGCTGAGCTAGTTTTCGCACAGCCACTTCGGCTGCCCGGGGAATTTCTCCCAGATAATCCAGCGCCAGAGTGCTCCCCGGCTCAGCGGTTACAGAATAGCATGGGCCCGAGCACGCTACCTGGCCCCGTTCACCACAGTTTTCCGCGTGTTTTTGTGCCTAAGGCTTTAAAAAATGCGGAGTTTGTTTTTGTCAGACATGATGCCCATCGCCCACCTTTACGCCCACCTTATGATGGACCATATAGAGTGCTGGAAACAGGGGATAAGCATTTTTTGCTAGATTTGGGGGGCAGAAAAGAAATGATTGGCATAAACAGGCTCAAACCTGCTTTTGTGATAGCTGACGAAAGTGTGCAGCTGGCTAAGGCTCCTCGGCGCGGCAGACCCCCTAGAGAGCATTCCCCAGAACACCCACAGAGATTGACTAACAGTTCTCATCCTCAGGCAGCAGCTCCACAGCAGGAAGACGCTGCGGAGGTGGTGCAGCCTGCTTACAGCAAATACGGGAGAAGACTGCGGCCCAAGCGGCACGTGGACTGATATGTCGTGATTTTATTATGACATGCAATCTGTGGTTATGTTGTTCCATCTTAGACGTTTGGGGGGGGGGGGTCATGTGGCACATATGTGGGTTTCATATGCTTCACATATATATTACTGTGTGCTTATTGTATGCTTCACGTCTCAGAGGAACAAAAGGACTGAACCTCCTAGGGGTAACAGGAGGATGTGAGATCTGGCCTTTTGTATGCAAAGAGATGGCCTTGAGGGATTTCCTGACCACCAGGACTTTAGGTGGAGTTGAGAAGACCTGGAGGGGGATGCAATGTGACTTGGGATTAAAAGACAATGTGACTGGGTGCTTTGATGTCCTGAGGTATAAAAGGGACAGATGTTGGGGGATTCACTCTCTTTCTGTTTTTGGATGTTGGAGAATGTGAATAAAACTGGACTTGTGAAATAAACTCAGCCTCGTCCTTCCACACTCTCCACAATGTCAGCTTTATCAGGCGTGCGCTATAGCGCGTGATCATAGACATGTCTCATGCGCGCGCTTTGAGCGATATCATGCTTTATCATAGCGTGATTAATATATATGTCAGCTTTATCAAGCGTGCGCTGTAGCGCGTGATCACAGACACTTAGAGTGACAGAAATGTGGCTGCCAATCGGCGCCAACGGCCTCCACCGAACATTTAAACATTTTTACACATTCATACCCAGTGTTATGGGCACTGGAGGCAATGCGGGTGAAGTGTCTTGCCCAGGGACACAACGGCAGGATATCTGGGGAGAGCGTGATGCGAACCGCCAACCATCGGGTTATTAGACGACCTGCTCTACCTCCTGAGCCACTGCCGCCCCACTTTTTCCTCAACTTTCCCTCTTTAGGAAAGCTATGGAGGCTTACCCCGCTCTCTTTATTTCCCTTTGATTGGAAATTACATCCAAAAGCCGCGCAATGTGGCATTTTCACTGACAAATGGCAGTAGTTTGTAGCTTCGCTTCTTGGCTTGTATAAGAGAAAAAACGGCTGCAACCATTCTACGTCACTACCCAGAATGCATTGCGACGTAAACAAAAATGGCGATTTACATCGTAATAAAGTTTTTTAAAAATATATAAAATTGGGAATTATTTTCAAAAAAATTATATTATAGTTATGTTACTAACATAAAAATAAAGCATATAGAGCTAACATGCCAATATAATCGGAGTACCTTTTAAGGGCCTTGCTCAACGGCACCACAGTGGGGTTAAGGAGGGTGCGGCAAACACTGCTATGTTATCCGTCCCACCCAGATCTAATCCTGCCGGTCCAGGGATCAAACCCGCGACCCTCTGCTCACCAGTCCACATCCCTAACCATTAGGCCACCACTGCCCACCATGGATCTGTAAAGCGCTTTGGTCATCCAGAGATGAGAAAAAGTGCTATAAGTGAATGCCATTTACCATTTACCTTAAATCAGAAAAACTCTCCATTGAAATGAATAGCAAGAATGAAATTATCTTTTGATCCCAATCAAATTTTGCCATGAGTTACACATGTGATGTTTGTCAATTTAAAAGATCATTTTCCACGCAAGTTGTCGAACTGTCGTATAATCATCATCATCATCATCATAGCAGTCTGTCGTGAGCGACAATGACTGTTTCATTTGGGTCTGATCAGATTCCTCGACACAGCTCTGTCCTTAGCCTTCCGCTGCCAGGAACTCCTGTCTATGTCCAACTTCTTCAAGTTTCTTTTTACAGTGTCTTTAAATCTGAGCCTTGGTCGGGACTTCCGGGAAGATGGCGGAGAGGCATAACGCTTAAACAGAGAGCTCTCCCTAGTCGGATTAAAAATCTTTGGTAAATGGCCAACTCGACATAAATAGGTCAATAAACCAAGGGATGAAAACACGAAGAAGCCGGGCACACGGACAAAAGCAGGGTAAAACTAAAGAATCCCTCTTCAACAACACTGGAGAAATCGCTGAATACGAGGCCAACAAAAACGAGGAGACTTCAAAGAAAATGGAGGACGCCAACCTCGATGTTATGAACACTGGCTTCGCCAATATAAGTAAGGACATAAAAGACCTCAAGCGACAACTCCAACAGGATTTAACGGCTTTTAAGGAAGAACTGAAAAAAGAGATGAAGGAGGAAATTATGGGTCTCCGAAAAGAAATGGACCGCAAGCTAGCAGAAAACATGGAGGAGCTGCGCACTCAACGGGCGTGTATGGCAGAAGCACAGGCTCAAATATCAGAGTTGGAAGACTGGAGGACCGAGGCAAGCGAGCTGCTGCAGACCCTGACGGCACAAACACAGACGATGCAGGAAAAAATAACCGACCTGGAGAGCAGGTCCAGGCGGAGCAATATACGCATCTTCGGGATTCCGGAGGACACTGAAGGCAACTCGATGACAAAATTCATAGATCAATTCTTAAAAAAAGAGCTTGCGCTGCCCAACGAAACAGACCTGCAGATCCAACGTGCGCACAGAGCCTTGGCACAGAAACCGAACTCAAACTCTGCACCCAGGTCAGTTGTGGTAAACTTTTTAAAATACAACGTAAAGGAAAGAATCCTGACACAAGCGTGGAAAAAAAAGATACGAGTCGGTGACAAACAGATATTCTTTGACCATGACTACCCGACAGAAATTGTGCAGCAGCGAAAGAAATATGCCAACATTAAAAAAAATGCTGAAAGAGAAAAAAATTAGATTCCAAACGCCACTAACGAAGATGAAAATTCATTGGGATGACGGCGTGAAAACCTACAACACGGCCAGAGAGGCAGCGCGGGACATGAAGGAGCGAGGCTTTGTGGTGAGCGTACTGGAGGAAGCCGCTGGAGCAGCGGCGGCACGGAGCACACCGAGACAGCCGGAGTGGAGGCGAGTAAGCGGCAGAGGGCGGGAGACGGACGTGGCGCACCGAGCCCAAGAAAAACTGCAAGGCTTTCAACGGAAAGCCTAGATTATAACAAAGATTAAGAAGGGCACAGAAGAAATGAAGGCCAAGAAGACACGGTAAAAGAGAAACAAACGGCTAGGAGAGGTTAAAGTGATTTTTGCTGGACATTTCTAGACTAATGATTATTACTTGGATAGTAACTACAGGTCTAGGGAGGGCCCCTCACTCGGTGAGGACATTCCCTCCACCCTCCAACAGAGACCAATGGGCAGAAGAAAGGCCCAAAGTGCGGAGGTCAAGGTTCGTTAATGTGTTTTTGTACATATATGTGTTAGTTTTGTTGTTAAAGGGGTTAGGAGCACAAGTTAAAAAAATGGAAAAACATGAATATGGTTAAAAATCTTAAGATAATGACATTAAACGTGAATGGTCTGAACTCACCTGTTAAAAGGGAAAGAATAATAAGAAAATTCAAGAAGGAAAAAGACGAAATTATATTTATGCAAGAGACACATTTGAACAAGACAGAACATGAGAAACTAAAGAGATTTGGCTATAAGAACTCCTACTACAGTTCATTTAAGGGAGGAACTAAAAGGGGGGTTATGATACTAATTTCAAATAAAATACAGTTTGAATGTGAACAAGAAATCCAGGATAAAGAAGGCAAATATGTAATAATAAAGGGAAGAATAGATGGTATGCAGATCACATTAGTGAACATCTATGCTCCACCAGAAAGCGACAAGGGTTTTTTCCAACATCTGTTTGATCTCATAGCAACACACAGTGAAGGAGTCCTAATTTGTGGAGGAGACTTAAATGCCGTCATGGATCATGAAGTTGACACAACAAGTGTTAAGAAGACAAAAAAACATGTAACAAAGTTCATAAGAACTTCACTGGCAGAAATGGGTATGGTAGACATATGGAGGGACCTGCACCCACTCGAAAAAGACTATACACATTATTCAGCAGTCCATAAAGTACACTCTAGAATAGATTACTTCCTTATGAATGAAGGTGACAGACACAGGGTGAGAAATTGTCGGATTGGAGGGGCAGAAATATCAGATCATAATCCTATATACATGGAAATATATTTAAACAATAGAAAACGACAAACAACATGGAAGCTTAATGTAGGACTATTAAATGATGAGAAAATGAAAGAAAGAATAAAGGTAAACATAAATGAGTATATCGAGGAGAATGATAATGGAGAAGTGGACCCACCAATACTATGGGATGCACTAAAAGCCGTGTTAAGAGGTAAATTAATTGTTGAATCAGGAAAAGCAAATAAGTCTAAACTGGAATCATATGAACAAAGATGTGAGAGACTGAGGGAATTAGAACGTAAACATCAAAACACAAATGACCCAAAAATATATCAAGAAATTAAGGAAGAAAAAATAAAGATAAAAGAAATACAAATAGATGAAATTGAAAGGAAAAATAGATATTTAAAACAAAAATATTATGAAACGGGGCCAAAGGCCACAAAACTGCTGGCAAAACGGTTAAGAAAACAACAAACAGTGAATAATGTATATAAGATTAAGGACCCCATCACAAATAAATCCACAGTTACCCCAGAAAACATCGAAGAAATATTCCATAAATTCTATCAAGAACTATACTCGCAACCTGAAGAGACAAATGTTAAGGATATTAAAAAATTTCTATGCACATTGGACTTGCCATCAATAGGAAACCAACAAAATGAAAAGCTAACAGCAGAAATAACAACACAAGAGATTAAAGATGTGATTAAGTCACTAAAAAATGGTAAATCACCAGGTAGTGATGGATACCTGTCTGAGTTTTATAAACTGTTTATAGAAGAACTCACGCCACAGCTCCTAAAGTCATTTAATTGGACATTAAACAACAACAAAATACCTCCATCATGGAACGAAGCCATTATTTCAGTTATTTTAAAGCCAGGGAAAGATAGGGAACAATGCGGAAACTATAGGCCAATCTCTTTATTAAATGTGGATTATAAAATATATACAACAATTATCTGTAAACGAATAAAGACATTCTTGACGGAATTGATAGAGGATGATAAAACTGGTTTCATAGAGGGATGCCAAACACATGATAATATCAGGAGAACAATACACATAATTAATCAAATACAAAAAGAAAAGAAAAGCGCAGTAATAATGAGTTTAGACACAGAAAAAGCATTTGATAGGGTTAATTGGATGTTCCTATATAATGTGCTGGAACACTTTGGATTTAACGAAAAGTCAGTGCAATGCATAAAGACACTATCAAAAACCTGTGGCAAGAATCAAGATAAACGGTAGCTTAACAGACAAAGTAAATATACAAAGATCAAACAGGCAGGGATGCTGCCTATCGCCCACCTTGTTTGCTCTGTTCATAGAGCCACTGGCTCAAGCGATGCGACAAAATAAGAAATTAAAAGGTGTAACAATAAAGGGAGCGGAACACAAGATTGGGCTGTTTGCAGATGATATTAGATTAGATTCAACTTTATTGTCATTACACATGTGTATTTTTTTTTTTGGGGGGGGGGGGTCCAGTGCACTATATCAATGGTATCCGACTTTCAAGCGCTCTCTCTTTTTCTGTAATTTGCAGATGTCGGTTTCGTTTTTATAATATGCAAGGGAACATAAAAGAGTTTCAGACTTGCATTGCAATTTTTTAAAAAAATCATTGATTTTGCCGTTAGAATCGAAACTATTGGTCGTGTCCCCTCATTTTTCCCAGTTTTTGTGTGACATGAAAATCGCATCAATTTCAAAGTACTGTAAAGTGATCACTGAGTAACTCTTTCTACTCAAAATGCAAGAGATAACAGAGTTGTAATGCAAATTCAAAATAAAACATTCCTCAATGTGATCGGATCTATGGTTTTTGTACGGCGACCCCTGCAAATTTACTCGTACGACGTAAATTTCCGTGTCCCCAAATTTACACAGCAACATGCAAATTATTCTGTAAAGTAACGAGAAAAAAGGAAGTGTTGATGCTTTTCACTTTGCACCTTTCAAATCCCAAACCATACACGTAAAAAGGAGATCAGTCTTTGTGAAGCTCAGATGTAGAATATTTCAATAAAATCTCAAACATTTATGACACATCGAATATAGTGTCCTTTAAAAAATTTACGTCTTCGGTCTTGGTCGGCCGTGCGCAGCCCCGTCTGGCGAGGTGAGCGCCCTGGGAAAGCACTTTTATTTTCTCTACCCCGGATGTGCTCAACCCATGTGGAGAGGATTAACCATGGTCACTTTATATTGAAGTTATCGAAGGTCCAAACTTCCGTGTCCCGCATTTACGCCTTTTGTGATTTTACGTCTTATCCAACAAACAGGGAGAATTTGAAGGTATGTATACGTTATCACATCTTAATATGTCATGAAAATGTAGCTGTTGATGAGTTTTGATGCGTGAAAAATACTGGAAGTGTTGAAGTTGTTTCGTGTAAAACGTGTGCCATTGCAAAGTGCATTGGCACACGGGGAAACAAAAGCCCGAGTGTCCCGTTTACGTCTCCATTTACAAGTAGTTGAAGTGAGCGCTCATCCTCAAGAGTTCCTAAACACGAATGCCGTTACGAAAATAGTTAATAGTTTCATAAACCTGACACAATTGGATAATGATTAGTCAATTTCATGTGCAGATTTGATCAATCTTAAATTTTGCCACCAATGTCACACATTGGACCCCTAATAAATAAAAACACCCATGTATGAATACACGGTAACGAAACACAGTATTTCAATAATGGAAATGATGGACTTGATAGAAAATTTTGGAAAATTATCAGGATACAAGATAAACATAACAAAAACACAAATACTGACATTCCACTATAACCCTTTAAACCAGATAACTGATAAGATCAAACTAAACTGGAAACAAAAAGAAATAAAATACCTTGGAGTGAACATACCTAAAGATTTAAGCAAAATCTATAAAGCAAACTATGATAGGTTAGAACAGGGGTCACTAACCTTTTTG
The DNA here is from genome assembly GCA_020510985.1 of Pholidichthys leucotaenia. Classification (NCBI taxonomy): domain Eukaryota; kingdom Metazoa; phylum Chordata; class Actinopteri; order Cichliformes; family Pholidichthyidae; genus Pholidichthys; species Pholidichthys leucotaenia. Next base: position 200,062,385 of record CM035843.1, on the reverse strand, counting down.
AAACCAAGAGCTACTTCATGGGTATCGAGTCATGTGAAGGGCACCAGCTTGACACACTCCTCTAAAATAACAAATTGTGTGTGTGTGTATATATATATATATATATATATATACACATAAATAAATAATTATCAATAACTTAGAGTGGGTAACAGACAAGATCAATATTCAACACTTTATTTTTATTAATCTCAGCAATTGTTCAGATGATCCCTTCTACATTTCATAAAAAAAATGTCCAGTTTTCACCAGTCCCTTTTAACCATAAAAAACTACACCCTTTTAATTCATGAACTATGTTGAACCATGTTTGAAAAAGTTATGCAACATTTAAGAAAAATCAACTTTCATATTCAATAAACCTTATCACATTTTTAACTGAACAAATCTGCTGCAATTCTGCTCAAAATCTGTTACATTTAATAAACACACTTTTGTGTGTTCTTCTTCACTGGAATTATATCCATACAGTTCTTGCCAAGAATCATGCTGGAGTAATAACCAGCGCTGTCCTTTCATGAGAAGACGCTAAACAAGCACTGAGAGTGCTTATATGCACGGTGGCGCAGTGGTTAGCACCGCGGCAGCAGTTTACCCTCGGCCGGGGGATCGCGGGTTCGATCCCGGCCAACAGTGATCTGGGTGGAGTTTGCATGTTCTCATTTTTCATGCAAAAACATGCAGGTTAGGGAGCTAAGGGGCGCTTGCGCACGCAGCGGCTGGTGGCTTGTTACCGGACTGCAGAACAAATCTACCTACGGGTACAAGTTAAGTCCAAAAAAAAAAAAAAAAAGAGTGGGTAGTGAAGTGGCACTTCGCCATCCCCGCAAATGAAATACACGCAGCTTCCTTTCACGGTAGTAAAAAAGAACTCTTCCTCCCGCTCACTTTCTGTCTTTTTTTTGCCATGTTTTTGGGCTTGGAAACCGCACTGCGCCCACCATCTTAACTGCCCGCTAGCTAAGCTTACGCTCCACAAGCGCGAAGGTTTTGTCATGCGCACAATACTAACCTTTGAACTAGGTCAGAGTTCACCTTAACTTTACGTATAATAAACATATTTTCATTTTTTTTATTTTTAAGACATTGTCATTTTAAAATCTATATAAATGCAAGTGTGATTTTAAAAAATATAAAAAATATAAAATAAACTAGAAAAGCACTCGGAGAGCGCAGACCTCCGCCAAGCGGCACAGTTCCCCCATACAGTGTTTGTGTGTACGTTTTCAGATTCCCTGAGCATGAAAAGATATGACTAACAATTGGATTCACAATGATTATTTGTTTATTTGACATGGACAGTGCAATTAACAGACAATTAATGAATGACAATCAATGTGATAGTGATAGGATTAGTGGTTCAGTAGTGTAAAACAGGGCTATAAGGGACGGCGGGTTAATAAGGGACACTTTTCTGGGAAATGTTTTAAATGTACACTACCGTTCAAAAGTTTGGGGTCACCCAGACAATTATTTTCTGTTTTCCATGAAAAGTCACACTTATTTACCACCATGAGTTGTAAAATGAATAGAAAATATAGCCAAGACATTGACAAAGTTAGAAATAATGATTTGTATTTGAAAAAATAATTTTTTCCTTCAAACTTTGCTTTCGTCAAAGAATCCTCCATTTGCGGCAATTACAGCATTGCAGACCTAACATGATTGCACAAGGGTTTTCTAATCATCCATTAGCCTTCTGACGCAATGAGCAAACACACTGTACCATTAGAACACTGGAGTGATAGTTGCTGGAAATGGGCCTCTATACACCTATCTAGATATTGCACCAAAAACCAGACATTTGCAGCGAGAATAGTCATTTACCACATTAGCAATGTATAGAGTGTATTTCTGATTAGTTTAAAGTTATTTTCATTGAAAAAAAGTGCTTTTCTTTTAAAAATAAGGAAATTTCTAAGTGACCCCAAACTTTTGAACGGTAGTGTAATTCTGCTTTTTTTATTTTGAGCAGGACGCTGAGTTGCGTTGTTATTGTCAAATATCCATGAATCCTTCATCAAATGTAGGCGGAAGCAAAATTAAAAAAGCAGAATTACATTTAGAAAAGTGTCCCATATTACCCCGCCGTCCCTTATAGCCCCGTTTTACGGTTGTAAAAGCATTGCCTCCTTGGCGGAGGTAATAAACTGAAGTGTTGGTGTGTCCATCTCCTCCACTGACGGATGCAGATTGGTTAGACAAGTTGCCGTGGGTTTTATATTATATTGGGGTTGCGCTCCGCGGCAAAACAGAATTTAGAGTCTTCCCCGGCAGAGAGGTCGTTTTTACGCAGCGCCTATAGCTGGGCGGGGAATTTGTGGCAAATAATCGGGCAGCGGACAGGTGGCCGTGTCAGGTTTTGCAGCGTGGCGCAAAAACAGACACGCTGGCCGGCCCAGGCCAGCAGTGTTTTCCGTGTGCTTTTGTGCCTAAAACGTTGAAGAACGCGGAGTTTGTGTTGGTCAGACACTACGACCAGCGCAATGTGCGCAGCGCCTATGGCTGGCACAGGCACGCTGGGGGGCCCAGGCCACCAGTGTTTTCCACATGCTTTTGTGGCTAAAACGTTGAAGGCGGCATTTGTGTTGGTCAGACACGACGCCCAGCGCCCTCCATTGCGCCTGCGCACATGTTGAAAATGGCCGTATGTCACAGTGTGGAAAAATGCTTTAAAAAATTCCTGTATGCAGACGGTGATGCGGATCATCCCCAAAATTTAATCAGTTCTTCCTTGTACCATTTCCAACAACGCCTGAAAGTTTCATTGAAATCCGTCCAAAAGTTTTTGAGTTATCTTGCTAACCAACAGACAAACAGACAGACAGACAAACAGACAAACACAGAGACAAACACACAGACAAACCCCGGCAAAAACATTACCTCCTCCTGGCCTTTCGGCCTGGCGGAGGTAAAAATAGCGGCAGAAAAAATTACATCTGCAGCTCACTTGCGAGTTGTGCTATTTTTAGAACAGGCCTGCGGGCGACACATGTGGTCCCTGCGGGCGACATGGTGCCCGCGGGCATCGCGTTGGTGACCCCTGGATTAGAACAAGAAATAAAAAAAGATATTGATAGATGGTCAATCTTAAACATGGATCTGAATTCAAAAATTAAGACCTAGACTGCTTTACCTCTTCCAGGCTCTACCAACAGATTCCTGGTGCCCAGTTCTCACAGTGGGACAGGATGATATTGAGATTTGTTTGGGGAGGTAAAAAGCCAAGAGTGAAATATAAAACTCTCCAATTACCAAAAGAGAAAGGAGGCATGGGCCTACCGAGTCTAAAGGAATATTACTACTCAGCACAAATAAGATATATCATATGTTGGTGCGACGGAGGATACGAGGCAAAATGGAAAGAAATGGAAAAGGAAATTGAGGGACTCCCAGTACAAAGCATAATAGGAGATAAGGATGCATATAAGCAAATCAAACAAATAGACCCAATCACTAAATTTACTTTGGAACTGTGGTATAAAATAGTACAAAAATATAATATAAAGGAGGACATAAAACTATTGAAACGGGTAGCATTTGACAGTCAGTTTGAACCGGCAAAGCAAGATAGGGGATACAAAAATCTGGTGAACAAGGGAATCACAGCATGGGGCAATAAAGGAAAAAAAGATTTTGGGAGTTTTGTAAACATGAGAAGAAAATTTAAACTAGAAAAATCTGAATTCTTCAGATATCTGCAGATGAGAGATTATTATATGAGGAAGATTAGGCATAACCTCCACACAGATGTGAGTGAGATTATACAATTCATTTTAAGCTCGTATGCAGGAAATAAAATAAGAATTATTTCAAAGCTATATCAGAAACTTACGGCAAACAAACATTCAAGTAACTATATAAAGGAGAAATGGGAGAAAGAGCTAAATTTAAATATAACAGAAGAAAACTGGCAAGAAATATGGAAAATACAACACACATCAACAAGTTCAAGAACATGGAGGGAATTTGGATGGAAAAACCTGATGCGCTATTTCATTACACCACAGATCCAAAGAAAATATACAAATACCAAATCTATATGCTGGAGGGGCTGTGGGGCTCAAAATGCAGACCACTCGCATATGTTTTGGAAATGCTGCAAAATCAAATCATTCTGGAAATCTATACATGTGACAATACAGAGGATATTAGGATATAATATACCAATGAACTGTAACTTGATGTATTTATGTGATCTCAAAAGAGAATGTAATACAGGCTGAGGACAGATATTTAGTTAAAATCATGCTGATTGCATGTAAAAAAACAATCACAAGAAAATGGCAATCAGAAGTTCTTCCTGACCAAGAGCAATGGACAGACATTGCTGAGGATATACGTTTAATGGAAAAACTAACATATCGACAAAGAATGCAAGAAGGACAATATGAAAAAAAAAATGGTGGAAATGGACACATTACAAAGTGCAACAACGAGACAGAAATTGAAAGAATAACCAAAGACACTGGAAAAACCATCCATCCATCCATCCATCTTCTACCGCTTTTCCGGAGGTCCGGGTCACGGAGGCAGCAGTTCAAGCAGAGAAGCCCAGACTTCCCTCTCCCCAGCCACCTGCTCCAGCTCTCCAGAGAGGATACCAAGGCGTTCCCAGACCAGCTGGGAGACATAGTCTCTCCACCGAGTCCTGGGTCTGCCCCGGGGTCTCCTCCCAGTGGGACGTGCCCGAAAAACCTCAAGTGGGAGGCGTCCAGGAGGCATCCTAATCAGATGCCCATACCACCTCAACTGACTCCTTTCAATGTGGAGGAGCAGTGGTTCTACTCTGAGCCTCTCCCGGATGACTGAGCTCCTCACCCTATCTCTGAGGGTGAGTCCAGCAATCCTACGGAGAAAGCTCATTTCAGCCGCTTGTATCCACGATCTTGTTCTTTCGGTCATTACTCAAAGCTCGTGACCATAGGTGAGAGTAGGAACGTAGATTGACTGGTAAATCGACAGTTTTGCTTTAGAACTAAGCTCCCTCTTCACCACAACAGACCGGTACAACGTCCTCATCACTGCAGATGCTGCTCCGATCCGTCTGTCAATCTCTCGCTCCATTTTCCCCTCACTCATGAACAAGACCCCAAGATACTTAAACTCCCCCACTTGGGGCAGGAGCCTGTCCCCAACCCAGAGAGGACAATCCACCTTTTTCCGGCTGAGGACCATGGACTCAGACTTGGAGGTGCTGATTTTCATCCCAGCCGCTTCACACTCAGCGGCAAACCGTCCCAGCAAGAGCTGTAGGTCTTTGCTGGATGAAGCCAACAGGACAACATCATCTGCAAACAACAGAGATGAGATCCTGTGGTCAGCAAGCATGACACCCTCCATTCCCTGGCTGCACCTAGAAATCCTGTCCATAAAAATTATGAACAGGATCGGTGACAAAGGGCAGTTGAAGACCTCCCGGGCAGGGGCCTCAGCCAGACGTTCCCAGTACACCCTCACTATACGTTTGCTTCCTCCCCTGCCATCGGATCCAACTCACCACCAGGTGGTGATCAGTTGACAGCTCTGCACCTCTCTTTACCCGGGTGTCCAAGACATACGGTCGCAGGTCTGATGACACGATAACAAAATCGATCATCGACCTGTGACCTAGGGTGTCCTGGTGCCAAGTGCACATATGGACATCCTTATGCTTGAACATGGTGTTCGTTATGGACAAACTATGGTTAGCACCAAAGTCCAGTAACTGAACACCACTCGGGTTCAGATCGGGCAGGCCGTTCCTCCCAATCACCCCCCTCGAGGTTTCACTGTTGTTGCCCACATGCGCATTGAAGTCCCCCAGTAGGACAACGGAGTCTCCAAGCGGAACACCCTCCAGCACCCCAGTCACAGACTCCAAAAAGGGTGGGTACTCTGAAACATCATTTGGTGCATAGGCACAAATGATGGTCAGGACCCGTTTCCCAACCCGAAGGCGCAGGGAAGCAACCCTTTCGTCCACCGGGGAAAACTCCAATATAGAGGCAGCAAGGTGGGGGGATACAAGAATACCCACCCCTGCTCCTCGCCTCTCGCCCGGGGCAACTCCAGAAAAGGCCAAGCTCCAGCCCCTCTCCAGGAGACTGGTTCCGGAACCAGAGCTGTGTGTTGAGGTGAGGCCAACTATATCTAGCCGGTATCTCTCAACCTCGTAAACCAGCTCAGGCTCCTTCCCCACCAGAGAGGTGACATTCCACGTACCAAAAGCCAGTTTAGAAAGCTTGGGATCAGTCCGCCAAGGTCTCGGCCTTTGACCGCCACCTAATCCACATAGCACCGGACCCCCATGATCCCTCCTGCAGGTGGTGAGCCCACTGGCGGGCAGACCCACGTAACTCCTTCGGGCTGAGCCCGGCTGGGTCCCATGGGTGGAAACTCGACCACCAGACGCTAACCTTTGAGCCCCTCCCCCAGGCCTGGCTCCAGGGTGGGGCCCCGGTAACCCCATACCGGGCGGGGTACACTGAATCCTTGATATAGAATTTATCATGAGAGTCTGTTGGATCGTTCTTAGTCTGGCCCTTCACTCAGGACCAGTTTGTCTTGGGTGACCCTATCAGAGGCAAACTGCCCCGGACAACACGGCTCCTGGGATCACTGGGGCACCCCCCCCCCCCCACCACGATAAGGTGACGATCCATGAGGGGGAAGAATTAAGAGATGGAAACTAAAAACTTGATGCTCCAACATTTGCCCCCCCCCTTTTTTTTTCTTCTTCTAGCTCCTTTTTTTAAATATAGAGACTGTGATCTGAATGTAATATGTATGATGAAAAATGAATAAAAATCAAAGTTACAAAAAAAAAAAATCTGAGCCTTCGTCTACCCTGATTGCGTTTGCCCTTGCATAACTGAGTAGAGTAACTGCCGAGGGAGACGCTGGTGGTCTATCCTCTCAACATGTCCGAGCCATCTCAGGTTCATCTGTATTAGCATGTCCTCCATTGATGGTAGACCAGCTCGTTTCAACACTTCTATGTTGGTTATCTTGTCTTTCCATGAGATGTTCATTATGGCTCGAAGGTGTCTCATCATGTACGCGTGGAATTTCTTCACCTGCACTCTGTAGACAGTCCAAGTTTCAGCACCGTACAATAGAGTAGCCAGTACTGTCGCTCTGTACACTTTGCATTTCACACGGATAGACACATGTCGATTGTTCCACAGTCTCTCCCTCAAGTTTCCAAACACAGCGCTCGCTCTTCCCATTCTGAGAGATAGTTCATCCTCCAGCCTAGCATTCTCTGAAACAGTACTCCCTAGGTACTTGAAAGTCTTGCACTTGACTAGTGGCTCTGTACCAATGCTGATCTCTTCTGGTAGTGATGTTGATAATTGGAACTTTGGTGCTTGATAATTGGAACCTTGGTGCTTGATAAAGGCACTCTGTCTTCTTGACGTTGATTTGGAGGCTGAATTGGCTAGCTGCTCTTGCAAATTTCTCCACTAAAGATTGCATATCTTCCACGCTGTGTGCAACTAGAGCACTGTCGTCGGCAAAGAGCATTTCTCTTACTACCGTTATCGATGTCTTACTCTTGGCTTTAAACTGTGCCACATTGAACAAGTCTGCTTCTTTCCTTGTTTGAATGTATACTCCTTCTGAAGTGTCTTTGAAGGCCACCTCAAGCATGGCTGCCAGATATAGCGAGAAGAGCGTAGGTGCCAGCACACACCCTTGTTTCACCCCGTTGCTTACTGAAAAGTCTTTAGATACTGAACCACTCATTGCCAAGTTTGCTTGCAAACCTGTATGGAGTGCCTCGATCAGGCTGACAAACTTCTCTGTACAACCATATTTCTTGAGTACCTGCCAAAGTCCTTGTCGTGAAACAGGCCGATTTGGAAAACCCCTCCCCCAGCTGACTTTACCATCCAGACAGCTTGGCAAGAGGAATGGGAAACCAAGGAGGTCCCAAACAAACAGCTGGTGATAAACCCCAACCAACAGGTCCCGGGCACCAACCTCCCAAGGAGACAGTGGTCTACACTCAATCGCTTCAGGACTGGACATGGCCCCTGCTTGGCCAGCCTTCACAGATGGGGCAGTAGCCCTAGCCCACTGTGCGCATGTGGAGAGGAGCAAACAATGGAACACATCATAGAGGTTTGCCCGCTCCAAAGACTGGAAGGAGGATTACACACCCTCCATACAGCAAACCAGGAGGCAACTGCTTGGCTTAAGGACTTTGCATTCGCTAAATAAATAAAACCCCGTTGCTTACTGAAAAGTCTTTAGATACTGAACCACTCATTGCCAAGTTTGCTTGCAAACCTGTATGGAGTGCATCGATCAGGCTGACAAACTTCTCTGTACAACCATATTTCTTGAGTACTTGCCAAAGTCCTTGTCGTGAAACAGTATCGAAGGCTTTACTGAAGTCTATGAAGACTACATAAAGCGGCATGTTCTGTTCAATACACTTTTCTTGAACCTGTTTCAAGCAGAAAATCATGTCCATTGTGCTTCTTCCACTTCTAAAGCCGCACTGGGTTTCCGGTAGTACATTCTGTGAGATGTGTTCACTGAGTCTGTTAAGCAGTACACGTGAGAGAATCTTACCAACAGTGGCTAGTAGTGATATACCTCGGTAATTTCCATAATCCTTCCTGTCACCTTTCTTGAACAAAGGCACAATACTTGCATCCTTCAGGTTGAGGTACTTTCTGGGCATCCCATATCTCTTGGATGAGCTTGTACAGGCAGTTGGTCAGCTGAACACCACCAAATTTCCACACTTCTGCTGGAATTCCATCCCTTCCTGGAGCTTTACCATCCTGTGTTGTCCTGATAGCTGCCATTAGTTCATCCAGAGGTGATACAGCTGGTTACTGCACTAGCGCTTCTTTAGCCTCTTCAGTGAGATCTCCAGGGTTGTTTAGTAGTTGGTCAAAGTGGTCTGCAAATCTGTCCAGGATCTTGTCTTTCTCCTGCAAAACCGTTTCACCATCCATAGCCTTTAGTTGGATCAATCCTCTTGGTTTAGGGCCGTAGATTTCTCTCAAACCTGTGAAGAATGTTTTCATGTCCTTCCTGTCTGCTGCAGTTTGAAGTTCCTCCACTTTTTCATCCCACCAGTTGGACTTCATCTCTCTGGTGTACTTGTGTAGCTCACTCTGAGCCTTTGAGTATTTCTTCTTCTTCGACCTTGTGTTACACTGTAGGTTTTCCTGCCTAGCTGTATTCCTCACTTCTAGTAGTTTCTTCAGGTGTTCATCATGCTCATCAAACCAATCTTGATCATTCCTCTCAGGGTAGCCTAATACATCACTCGCAGTCTGATACACCGTATCCTTCAGTGTTGCCCATTTCTCTTCTATGTCATTCTCTGAGTTGTTGCTGTCCCAGTCTTTCAAGTTTTCATCCATTCCCTGTGTAAGTTCTTCCTGCTTTTTTTGGCCTTTCAGTGCACTAGTGTTTAGCTTCCGTGGTGGCTTCGCACCCGTCCTGCAGTGCTGTTTTTGTCTCCAAATCCTTAATCTAGATCTCAGCATAACATGATCAGTACCACAGTCCGCGCCTTTCATTGCTCTGGTGTCCAATACATCCCTTCTGTCTCTCTGCCTGACTATGATGTAGTCTAATAAGTGCCAGTGCTTGGATCTTGGGTGCATCCATGTCTTCTTGTGTGTGTCCTTGTGCTTAAATAGAGTGTTGGTTATCACAAGGTTGTACTCTGAACATAGTGCAAGAAGAAGTTCTCCATTAGCATTGCACTTGCCTACTCCATGACTGCCTAGCACTCCTTTCCATTTCTCAGTGTCCGAACCAACTCTGGTATTAAAATCTCCAAAGAGTATCAGCTGGTCATCAGTCGGTACACGCCTGATAGTCTCACATAAATCACTGTAGAACTCTTCCTTCACCTCCTCTGTGTTGGTCATTGCTGGGGCATATACACTGATGAGTGTGGCATACATCTTCCGCTATAGTGGGAGTCTCATAGTCATTATCCTGTTGTTGATTGGCACCGGTTCCTCATCAAGCATTGCTGCTATCTCCTTTCTAACTGCAAAGCCCACTCCTGCTTCTCTCCTTTCTTGAGTTGATCTCCCACTCCAAAAGAAGATGTACCCATGGTCTTCCAAGCTGTCATATCCAGGCAATCTTGTTTCACTAAGTGCAGCTATGTCTACATTGTACCTGTTCATTTCCAGGGCCACAAGCGCGGTCTGTCTTTCTGGGCGCTGTGATGATGCTCTGTCCAACAGAGTGCGTACATTCCATTCTGCTACACACAAGGTTGCTGTTTTCCTCTTCTTTTGTCTTCCTACCCCTAGCTTACTTTTCACTGCCTGTCGGAGTGTGAACAGATCAGCGCAGACCCTGTAAGCCCGGGCGACGTCCAAGACAGTACGAGTTGCTTTCTGATTGACCATTTCATGAAACTGCTTGCAAAGTATTTGAGTACTGCTAGCTTTTGCTTGACTAGCAGCACATTCTTGACAGATAAAGGTATTATCAGTGGCAAGGACAAGCCACAGTGACTGACCAGATGATAGGTTTGTTTATCTCTGCTCTTTGTGTTGTGTAGTGCATGTCACAATGCACCGACTGGCACAGTCCACCACAGACCTTGCGACAGATGTGTTTATCTGCCAGGATGTCCAGTCTCACCCTGTGTAACTGGGAGTAGTCCACCACAGACCCATGGCAGATATTGTTTTTAGTTCTGCCAGGATGCCCTGTTTCACCCTCCACACCCTCGGAAGGATGGGGATGCCGGTTGAGTCGCCGACGGCCCAACCCATGAGACAGGTAGTACTGGTTTTCATGGTTATCCGGTAGCAAGCAAGCCAATGCCTGACCTGACACAAAGTTGTCGAACTGTCGTATAATAACAGAGTAATTTTTAGTTTTTGTGAAAATGATTAGTGGACAACATCTCCCATCATCCTGCATCACCAAACATGATCATGGCAGGACCTTACTAAAACCTCACCTCCTGTTTCCTGACCGATGAAAGAAGGATCCAAAGAGGAGAAAAAAACAACACAAAGGTATTATTTTGTATTTTGAGAGCTGCAGCTGATCCCGAGGACTGTTAGTTACTTCATCCTGGGTGCGCTTTGAAGACGTAACATAGTTTAAGATGTCTGTATTTGTAGTTTTTTTTAATTTACATATTTTCACAACCTTATACCTTAACAGTTAGACAACAGCCTACATCGCTATTTATGAGGAAAATTATCTTTAAAATTAACAAACATCATATGTGTAACTCGTGGCAAAATTTGATTGGGATCAAAAGATAATTTCGCTCTTGCCATTCATTTCAATGGAGAGTTTTTCTGATTTAAGGTCCCATATGCAGACGTACAGGGGGCGTGACTTAGGCTCTCTATTCCCAACTTTCAAGTCTCCCAAACAAATCAATAAAACATGTGCTTTCAATATCCATCCATCCATCTTCTACCACTTTTCCGGAGGTCCAGGTCGCGGAGGCAGCAGTTCAAGCAGAAAAGCCCAGACTTTCCTCTCCCTGGCCACCTGCTGCAGCTCTTCAGAGAGGACACCAAGAGGTTCCCAGGCCAGCTGGGAGACATAGTCTCTTTAGCGTGTCCTGGGTCAGCCCGGGGTCTCCTGCCAGTGGGACATGCCCAAAACATCTCAAGTGGGAGGTGTCCAGGAGGCATCCTGATCAGATGCCCAAACCACTTCAACTGGCTGCTTTCAATGTGGAGGAGCAGCGGTTCTACTCTGAGCCTCTCCCGGATGACTGAGCTCCTCACCCAATCTCTAAGGGTGAGTCTAGCAATCTTACGGAGAAAGCTTTCAGTATCATATTTTTTAAATGAAATCAGTAGCAACCCCCCCCCCCCGCAAATTATCAACAAAACTGGAGTGAGTTAGTCAGCAGTGAAGCCCTTAATACTGAGAGTGAGAGAGAAAGAGAGAGAATAAATTTTGCTGGTCACCGCCTCTACCGGGGGAGATCTGCAGCAGCACATGTAGAAAGAACCAAATGGCAAAATAAAAGGACCAGTATATAAACTTTATGGAAAGTGCTCGGGGGCATTAGCAAGCAGCATATGACCAGATACAATGGAGTCTTAGTTAACATTAAGCTACAGTAGTTGTAAGCACAGCAAATAGCAAAATAAAGAGACCTGAATATAAACTTTATAAACCATTGCGAGGCTTCAAACAGGATGTTCTCAAAGGGAAGTGGCCACTGAGCTTAGAGTGTCACAGAGTGTCATCAGCAGGTTGCAACAGAGATACAGAGAGACTGGAAGACTCACAGAAAGGCATGGAAGTGGACGTCCTTTGGCCACATCCCACGCTGACGACCACTTCATTGTGAACAGTGCGCTGCGGAACCAGATGATGAATGCCACTCAACTCCAGGCACATTTAAGGGAAGTGAGAGGCACCCAAGTGTCACGTCAGACCATTCGAAACCGTTTATATCAGCATGGTCTGCGTGCTAGATGACCTGCAAGGGTACCTGGCCACACCACCAGGCACAGGCATCACTGTCTTGTCTGAATCCCATAGAAAACCTATGGGATCAGCTGAGTCACCATGTAGAGGCTCATAACCCTGCACCCCACAACCTCAATGACCTGAGGGCCGCCCTTCAAAAAGAGGGGAATGCCATGCCTCAGCAGACAGTAAGTCATCTTGTGAACAGCATGAGACGTCGTTGTCAAGCTGTAATTGATGCTCAAGGGCACATGACAAGTTATTGAGACACTGACATTTTTTGTTGTGGTATACCCACCACTGTTGTTGGCTTTTGTTTCAATAAATTGTTTGAGATGAGGAAATCACCATTGCATGCTTCTACTTAAATGCCCTACTTTCATGATATAACATCACTATAGTGTGAACTTTTTACATTTTCAGATCAATTCAACTTTATTTACAGTGGGAAAAATAAATATTGAACACATCAACATTTTTCTCAAATATATTTCTGATGGAGCCATTGATCTGAGATTTTCACCAGATATCACTAACAACCCAAGTAATCCGTACATGCAAAGAAATTGAGACAACTGTGTTCACAAAACAAGTTACATTTATTAAAGTGGAATGACACAGGGAATAAGTATTGAACACATGAAGAAAAAGAAGTGCAAAAAGGCATAGAAAGCCAAGAAACCAGCTGAAATCCATCAGAATACAGGAAGCCATCCCATCCCTCATCAGTGCAAATTAATTTCAGCTGGTTAAGTCCTGACCAATAAAAAGGTCTGTGAATATCAGATTGTCACACCACAAAGAACTCATGATCGGTAGAAGCAAAGAGCTCTCTCTAGACCTTCACAACCTTACTGTTGCAAAACATAACTAGAAAAGCACTCGGAGAGCGCAGACCTCCACCAAGTGCCACAGTTTCCCCCATACAGGCTTCAGATTCCTTGACCATGAAAACATATGACAAGCAGTGGTTCAGTAGTTATTCACGAAAATGGCATTTTCTGTAATGGCGGCCACAGTTCCCCCCATACAGTGTTTGTGTGTACGTTTTCAGATTCCTTGACCATGAAAACATATGACTAGCAATTGGATTGACAATGATAGGATTAGTGGTTCAGTAGTTATTCCCGAAAATGGCATTTTCCGTAATGGTGGCCACAGTTCCCCCCATACAGTGTTTGTGTGTACGTTTTCAGATTCCTTGACCATGAAAACATATGACAAGCAAGTGGATTGACAATGATAGGATTAGTGGTTCAGTAGTTATTCACGAAAATGGCATTTTCCGTAATGGCGGTTTAGCGCCACAGTTCCCCCCATACAGTGTTTGTGTGTACGTTTTCAGATTCCTTGACCATGAAAACATATGACTAGCAATTGGATTGACAATGATACGATTAGTGGTTCAGTAGTTATTCACGAAAATGGCATTTTCCGTAATGGCGGCCACAGTTCCCCCCATACAGTGTTTGTGTGTACGTTTTCAGATTCCTTGACCATGAAAACATATGACAAGCAAGTGGATTGACAATGATAGGATTAGTGGTTCAGTAGTTATTCACGAAAATGGCATTTTCCGTAATGGCGGTTTAGCGCCACAGTTCCCCCCATACAGTGTTTGTGTGTACGTTTTCAGATTCCTTGACCATGAAAACATATGACTAGCAATTGGATTGACAATGATACGATTAGTGGTTCAGTAGTTATTCACGAAAATGGCATTTTCCGTAATGGCGGCCACAGTTCCCCCCATACAGTGTTTGTGTGTACGTTTTCAGATTCCTTGACCATGAAAACATATGACTAGCAATTGGATTGACAATGATAGGATTAGTGGTTCAGTAGTTATTCACGAAAATGGCATTTTCTGTAATGGCGGCCACAGTTCCCCCCATACAGTGTTTGTGTGTACGTTTTCAGATTCCTTGACCATGAAAACATATGACAAGCAATTGGATTCACAATGATAGGATTAGTGGTTCAGTAGTTATTGACGAAAATGGCATTTTCCGTAATGGCAGTTTAGCGCCACAGTTCCCCCCACACAGTGTTTGTGTGCACGTTTTCAGATTCCTTGACCATGAAAACATATGACTAGCAATTGGATTCACAACAATTGGATTGACAATGATAGGATTAGTGGTTTAGTAGTTATTCACGAAAATTGCATTTTGCGTAATGGCGGTTTTCTTGTGAACAGTGATCCGGATCACCACCAAAATCTAATCATCTGTAGGATACACCATTTCTGACAATCTGTGAAAATTTCATGAAAATCCGTCCATAACTTTTTGAGTTATCTTGCTAACAAACAGACAAACAAACAGACAAACCAACGCTGATGATCACATAACCTCCCCCTTTGGCAGAGGTAATGATGGCATTGGTTACAGGTGCATTTCTAAACTGCTGAATGTTCCAGTGAGCACTGTTGGAGCCATCATTTGGAAGTGGAAAGAACATCATTTTATCATAAACTGCCCATGACCAGGAGCTCCTTGCAAGATTTCTGACAGAGGAGTCAAAGGAATTATCAGAAGAGTTATTCAAGAGCCAAAGACCACTCGTGGAGAGCTCCTGAAAGACCTGGAGTTAGCAGGTACTGCTGTTTCAGAGAAAACAATACGTAATGCACTCAACAGACATGGGCTCTATGCCCGCTCACCTCACAAGATTCCATGGCTGAAGAAAAAAACATGTTGAAGCTCATTTAAAGTTTGCTGCACAACATTTGGGCAAGCCAGTAAAATACTGGGAGAATATAGTCTGGTCAGATGAGACCAAAATTGAACTTTTTGGATGCCACAACACACAGCATGTTTGGAGGGGAAATGGCACTGCACATTAGTCCAAAAACACCATACCAACAGTGAAGTTTGGAGGTGGGCACATCATGGTATGGGGGTGTTTTTCAGCACACTGTACAGGCAGACTTCAAATAATTGAAGAAAAGATGAATGGCCAAATGTACAGAGACATCCTTGATAAGAATCTGTTGCCATCTGCGAAGATGCTGAAGATGAAACGAGGGTGGACATTTCAGCAAGACAATGATCCCAAACACACAGCCAAAGAAACTCTCAACTGACTCCAAAGAAGGAAAACAAAGCTACTGGAATGGCCCAGTCAGTCACCTGACCTGAATCCAATTGAAAATCTATGGAATGAACTGAAGATCACAGTTCATAGAAGACACCCATGGAACCTTCAAAATTTTAAGACTGTTTGTGTGGAAGAATGGGCAAAAATCACTCCTGAGCAATAGTTTCCTAGTTTCTCCATACAGGAGGCCTCTGGAAGCTGTTATTACCAACAAAGGCTTTTCTACTAAATATTAAATGAATTTGACCAAGCCTGTTCAATACTTATTCCCTGTGTCATTCCACTTTATTAAATAGAACCTGTTTTGTGAACACATTTGCCTTGATTTCTTTGTATGTATGGATTACTTGGGTTGTTACTGATATCTGGTGAAAATCTCAGGTTTCCATCAGAAATACAGTATGTTTCATGAGAAAAATGCTGACGTGTTCAATACTTATTTTCCCCACTGTATATAGCACCATTTCACAACAACAGTCATCTCATAGCACCATAAATTTCACCCGAAAGCCCAATATCCCCAAATTTTTGTGAGCAGTGTAATTAGACGATGACCACTCCCAGGCACTAACACCAAATAAAAACACTGATGGTACGAAATACTTACTCTGCAAGTTGACTGTTTGCTTATTTCTGCATGCCAGAGGACTCAAAGACACTATTTTGGTTACTATGGTAAACACTGTGACACGTCATAATCGATTATGTCATTGCAGCCCTATTTGGAACAAAACTGTAGGAGGAGTTGATTTCACAAGACAGGTACTGTCCATTAACTGAGGTGAAATAGGACATCCTGTCTGGGGATATAACTCCTGCAAAAATCATCCAATCTGAGCCAAACTTCAATATGCGCATCATCAGTGTGTATCAAACCCTGGGACCAAGTTTCGAAACATTTGAAACAAAACTGTAGGAGGAGCTGATTTCATAAAACAGGTGTGACACACATCGCCATAGTATAATCCTGGCGGGGGATAAAAATCACTGCCGTGTGGGCTGTTTTAATGCATTACTATGGTCCATTAATTATTTCTACTGGAGTTAAACAGTTTAGTTCACCTTTGGAAGATACTCAGGGAAATGGTCACAGAGAGCAGCAAAGGACTTCCCGCTAACAGCCAAGTGATAGCCAAAACCGCCCTGATACAAACCCTGAGAGGAGAGGAAAAAGTTAATAAAATTTATGCCGACACCTGAAAAAAGATGAATATCATTAAAAAAAAGCTAATTAGTTAGTCAGTATTGTTGTCATCCTGGCTACAGGCAGCGACATGGTCACTTTTTAAATGGCCTGCAGCGGTTACTTTGTGTCAGACCTGAGTGATGACTTCTATAGAGCTCTGTGCGGTGGCCCCATCCTCCAGGCTGAACCTCAGTGTGGCCACTGACTGGGCCGTGTGAGGAGTGGCAGTGACAAATATCACCTTCTCATCCGATCCCACCATCCCGCAGCTTTTTGCCACATTTACAGCCGTTAACAAGTTGTCCCCTTAAAAAAAAAAAAAAAAAAAAAAAAAAAAACAGAAGAAAATTAAATTTAACAATTTTAACAGCAAACAATCACACTGTTTAATTGGCATCTTGACATGTGACACCTGTCAGGTGGATTAATTATCTACAAGGAGAAGTGCTCCAGAAACTGCCTGTACACAGTCTTCCTCACCAGTGACCATGACGCTGCGGATGTGGGCCACTCTCAGGGTGTTGATGACTTTGGGACTCTCAGGCTTGACTAGATTCTTCATCATCAGCAGGCCCAGGAAGTGCATGTCTTTCTCCACTTCTCCTCTGTGGACAGACACACGGCTGCATTAGTGCACACACAGTAACATAACATAACAACTGATATCTGTTTGGATGAGTTTACTCCAATTGACCTTTTAGAGTTACATAAAATAATTTCCTCATCCAAGCCTTCAACTTGTCTTTTAGACATTATTCCTACCAGGTTATTTAAAGAAGTCTTCCCATTTATTGGTAGCTTTATTCTTCAAATAATCAATTCTTCATTAACATTAGGCCATGTACCGCAGGCTTTTAAAACTGCTGTAACTAAACCTTTACTCAAAAAGCCAACGCTAGATCCAGGAGTTTTAGCTAACTATAGACCAATCTCTAATCTGCCTTTCATTTCAAAAATCTTAGAAAGAGTTGTTACTACACAATTATTTGAACACTTGCAGGGAAATGATTTATTTGAACAGTTTCAGTCTGGGTTTAGAATCCATCATAGTACTGAAACAGCCTCAACGAAGTTCACTAATGACCTCCTCATCGCATCTGATAATGGACTTGTTTCTGTCCTTGTCCTTTTAGACCTTAGTGCAGCTTTTGATACTATTGATCATAATATTCTACTTGATAGATTAGAACACTATGTTGGACTTAATGGAACTTTGTTGCAGTGGTTTAGATCTTATTTTTCTGATAGGTTCCAGTTTGTTCATGTAAATGATGAGTTTTCTTCCAACTCAAAGCTCAGTCATGGAGTTCTACAGGGATCTGTGCTAGGCCCTACTCTTTTTAGTTATATATGCTTCCGTTAGGCAACATTATTATAAAGCACTGTATACATTTTCACTGTTATGCAGATGACACAAAATTATATCTGTCAATGAAGCCAGATGATAGTAATCAATTAGCCAAGTTAGAAGCCTGTCTTAAGGAAATCAAAGCTTGGATGACTTGTAATTTCCTGCTATTAAATTCAGATAAGACTGAAGTCATTCTAGTTGGTCCAAAAAACCTTAGAAATACCTTTCCAAATCAAACTCTTAGTTTGGATGTGGTTACTCTTTCTCTGAATAGTTCTGTGAGGAACCTTGGAGTTATTTTTGATCAAGATCTGTTTTTCAATTCACATATTAAATTTGTTTCTAAGACTGCCTTCTACCATTTGCGTAATATTGCCAAGATTAGGAGCATCTTGTCTCAGAGTGATGCTGAGAAACTGATCCACGCTTTTGTTAGCTCTAGGTTAGATTATTGTAACTCTTTATTATCAGGATGTCCTAAAACATCTTCAAAAAGTCTTCAGTTGATCCAAAATACTGCAGCAAGAGTTTTAACGGTACGAGAAAGAGAGATCATATCTCTCCGGTTCTGGCCTCCCTTCATTGGCTTCCCATAGAGTTTAGAATTAAGTTTAAAATCCTTCTCACTTACAAAGCTCTAAACAATCAGGCCATTTTTTATTTAAAAGATCTGATACTACCCTATTATCCTCAGACCACTACACTCCCAAAATGCTGGATTACTTGTAATACCTAGAATCCCGAGTGAGTGAGGAGAAAATGGAGCGAGAGATTGACAGACGGATTGGAGCAGCATCTGCAGTGATGCGGACGTTGTACCGGTCTGTTGTGGTGAAGAGGGAGCTGAATTCTAAGGCAAAGCTGTCGAATTACCAGTCAATCTACGTTCCTACCCTCACCTATGGTCATGAGCTTTGGGTAATGACCGAAAGAACGAAATCGCGGATACAAGCGGCTGAAATGAGCTTTCTCCGTAGGATTGCTGGACTCACCCTCAGAGATAGGGTGAGGAGCTCAGTCATCCGGGAGAGGCTCAGAGTAGAACCACTGCTCCTCCACATTGAAAGGAGTTGAGGTGGAATGGGCATCTGATTAGGATGCTTCCTGGACGCCTCCCACTTGAGGTGTTTTGGGCATGTCCCACTGGGAGGAGACCCCGGGGCAGACCCAGGACTCGGTGGAGAGACTATGTCTCCCAGCTGGTCTAGGAACGCCTTGGTATCCTCTGTGAAGAGCTGGAGCAGGTGGCTGGGGAGAGGGAAGTCTGGGCTTCTCTGCTTGAACTGCTGCCTCCGCAACCCGGACCTCCGGAAAAGCGGTAGAAGATGGATGGATGGATGGACCTAGAAACCCCAAAAGTACAATGGGAGGCAAAGCCTTCAGTTGTCAAGCTCCTCTCTTTTGGAACCAGCTGCCAATCTGGATTCGGGAGTCAGACTCGATCTCTGTTTTTAAGAATAGGGTTAAATCCTTCTTATTTGACATAGCCTACAATTAGGGAGGGATCATGTGTCTCTGAACCCTTCCTTAGTTATGCTGCTAATAGGTTTAGACAGCCGGGGGACCTCCAATAATGCACTGGGCTTCACTCCTTTCTTCATTCTCAATGAAATATTTTTGCTGGTCATTAACATCCGTTTGTTCTCTCCCATAGATTGAGTCCCCATTGTGCTGTTTGCTCTATATATGTCTGTTCTTTTCATCTTCTCTATCCCCTCACCCTCCCAGCCAGTCGTGGCAGATGACTGCCCCTCCCTGAGCCTGGTTCTGCTGGAGGCTTCTTCCTGTTAAAAGGGAGTTTTTCCTCTCCACCGTCACCAAGCGCTTGCTTACAGGGGGATCACCTGATTGCTGGGGTCTTTCTGCAATTGTGGGGGTTTCTCCTACAGTTGAAAGTGCTATGAGATGACTGTTGTTGTGAAATGGCGCTATATAAATAAAGTTGAATTGAATTGAACAGTAAGTGATTTGAAATCTTATAAATGTTAAACTTTTTCCTCATAGATTTGCAACATTTTCCTGTAAATTTGCAACTTGCGTCCTCAAATCTGTGCTTTTTTCTCATAAATTTGCAGTTTTTTTTCTTGTAAATTTCAGGGGTTAAAGCAAAAATAAATCCTGAGCCTGAACTTTTTTCCGGGAGCCGGGTCACAGGGGTGGACACACACACACACATATATCCCCTTCCACAGCATGTGGGACACCATGTGGTGTATGGGGTGGCGCCTATCTCCATTTCTCTGACCCTAGGCCACACAGCTACTGTGAGTAGTGAAAGCTACAGTGGGTGTGTCAGTCCTCTGGTAGCTCTGTGCATTAACTTTCCTTTCCCCATTCTATTATGCTGAGCACCAAGCTAGAAGGCGGAAAGTACCATTTTTACATGGTCTTTGGTATGACCTGGCCAGGATTTGAACCCACGACCTCCCGGTTGTGGGGTGGATGCTCCACCAACTAGGCCACCACTCCGGTACACAGATATATGAAAATGATTTTTCTTGAAATCAGCTAGTAACATATCTGCCATACTCACTGATAAATTCAGATTAGATTATGGTGGACTGTTTGAAACAGCAATACCAAAGAAGGTCAGTAGGTGGCAATAGTACTCCATCGCACTCTAATATGGTGGAAACATCTAACATTTAGGATGCTGTTGCTATCAAGTTATATAAATTATGTGGGGTATATGGAGTGTCAGGGAGGGACAGTACCTCTGACAGGGCAACAGTCGCACCTCTGGGTGGTCGGTCCGCTTTGGTTCCCATTTGGCACTCAACTCTCACCTGTGGCTCCAAGTAGCTGTTTGCATGTGACAGCGGCCACACCCCGGTAAACCGCTTCGACTGGCGGGCAAAACCAGGTGAGGGTAGCCAACAGGTTTGAAACCCTTGGTGAGGTAGGGCTCGTCTACCTACGCATGTGTAGACTGGACCTGGCAGACTGCACGGAGGAAACCACCAGATTGGTTCAACAGGCAGGAAGTTAGGCCCAGCAAAGCGTTGTGGAGCGCAACTAGGGCACAGTGAGATATGTAGGACACTGCTGGCCATCCACTGCATCCTAACCTATCTCCAGACATCTTGACTACGTCTTGCCACTGGATCCAGATAGGCTGGGATGAGAGAGTGAGGCTGACGACCCTGCACAACTCTCCCTCACTTGAATCAAATTTACACGCAAGTCACCCCCCCCACCACCACCACTTTCCTTACATGCAACAGTGTGGGAAAGGAGAGGCATCAGGCTGGCCACAAAACTGAGGGTGTACAAGGCAGTAGTCCTGCTTTCCCTACTGTACGCCTGCCAGACCTGGACAGTCTACGAGCGCCACGCAAAAAGCTAAACTGCTTCCACCTGAACTGCCTCAGAAAGCTCCTGAAGATCACCTGGCAGGACAAAATCCCTGACACAGAGGTCCTCTCCTGAGCTGAGCTGCCTAGCATCCACACCCTGCTCAAGAGAGCCCAGATTAGGTGGGCTGGCCACCTTGTTCGTATGCCTAACTCACGCCTACCAAAGAGACTGTTCTACGGTGAACTAGCAGAGGGCAAGCGCTCACAAGGTCATCAGAAGAAGCACTACAAAGACACTCTTAACGCCTCCCTGAAGAGCTTTGACATCAGCCCTGACACCTGGGAGACCCTAGCGCTAGACCGACCAGACTGGCATAGCCGTACTAGCAAAGGTGCTGCCTCCTTTGAGCTGAACAGGACTGCCAAGGCCCAGAGAAAACGCGAGCTTCACAAGTCCAGAGCCACCCCTGTATCTTCTGCCCACGCAGACCACCTGTGCCCAATCTGTGGCAGAGCCTTCTGCGCCCGCATCGGACTGATCAGCTACAGCCGGACACACCGCACCCAGTCCTATTCCCTGTGATGTCCTTGGTCATCGTCTTTCTTTTTCTTTCTTTTATTTATTTATTTATGCAGGGACATGCACAATATACATTGACCTTAAAGAGGAAAGATGCATTGTACCAGGTTATAGCACAAGTGCTAATTTCCACCTATAGTCCCTGGGCAGGCTGGTGTTAGCATTAAAAAGCAGACATTTGCTAAAACTACAAGTAAGCATTAATAAAAAAAAACTAAAACCAAACATTGATTAAAAATGTCGAGAATGATGGACGAACAACATTTAAATTATGTACAGAATTATGTAAATTATGTACAGAATCCAACTCATTCAGAATGCAGCTGCACGTATCCTTATGAGAACAGGGAGAAGAGATCACATTACTCCAGTCTTAGCTTCTTTACATTGGCTCCCAATAAAATATAAAATTGAATTCAAGATATTGCTCTTAACCTATAAAGCCCTTAATGGTATGGCTCCTTCTTACCTGCAAGAACTCATAGTTCCCTATCATCCAACCAGAGCTCTGTGCTCTCAAAATACTAATGGTCCCCAAGGTATCTAGAAGTAGATTGGGAAGTAGAGCTTTCAGCTATCAAGCACACTTCCTGTGGAACCATCTTCCCAGTTCAGTTTGGGAGGCAGACACCCTCTTTTTATTCAAGAGCAAGTTGAAATCGTTTCTCTTTGATAAGGCCTTTAGTTAGAAATGCTGCCCCTGCCAGGCCTTCACTCGCACGTGCAGCCTGGCCAGGCTTGGTGCTGGACTGTTTGATTTTGAATGTTGTCTTTGTATGTTTGTTTTGAATGTAGTTACTCAACCCAGCCGGTCGAGGCGGATGGCCGTCCTCTATGAGCTATGGTTCCGCTTGAGGTTTCTGCCCGTTAAAGGGAAGTTTTTCCTCACCTGTGTCGCCGCAGTGCTTGCTCTTAGGGGTCTCTGCTGGGTTCTATAAACTGTGAGTGTGGCCTAAACCCATTCTTTTCTGTAAAGTGCCTTGAGACGACCTGTGTTGTGATTTGGCGCTATATAAATAAAACTGAATTGAATTGAATGACTGACCATCTATAACATGAAATTTATGAATAACAGTATGTGAAACTCAGTCATGCAAACTAATTCACTGGTGGAATAAGATTTGAGAAGCAACCATTCAATAAAGGGTATATAGAAAAGGCTATTGATTTAGTATTTTTTTATGGAATGTGCAAGATTTGCACCATGTATTTTTAATAACAAATTGTAAACAGCAACACTGAACTGTATATAATACTCTAAATTGCATTATTTCCATAACTGTTTTGTTCAAAAGAAATTATAGTAAATTAAATGCTATAAAACATAAAAACGGAAATGCACAAAGCCAGATTACCACAGAAAACTACAGTTTAATTCAATTAACAAAAACAGACAGCTGCTAAGTGGCCGGGATCTAGTTCTTGACGTGGTAACACTTTTTTACTGCTAGGTGCATACATGAGCTTTTTCGAGCACAACGTGCAGAAACAAGTTCTTGGTTCTCTAATTTTTTTTACACCAGCTACCAAAAGGCTTGGCGTCTCTGCCCATTTCTTCAATCCACACCCAGCTCCATTTGTTTTAAAGTCCTTTGTCTATTAGGACATCTTACCCAGGCTTCAAAAACTTACTCTCCATCCTACAGAAGGATGAAACACTCATGTTTCCAGTCACTCACTCTGCTGTCACTGTCTGATTAGGAGCACACCACACTGATCTCTATCCACCTTATTCCTGAGGGCACTGCTGTAGGAACGATTATGGGCACAACTGCTGGTTTCAGCTGCAGTAGTGTTAAATCAGTCAGCAAGAGTGGAGTAGCAGGGGCATTTAAAATAGCGTTTTTAAAAGTTTTTCAAATTCATTTTAATGTGTAGTCCACATATGTGTTTTGCACTCAAATAGCAGCTAATTTCAGCACTTGTAGCTTTTGTATTTTTTGAATGTTTTGGCATAGTTCTGGTACTTGTTGCTGGTGTTCATTGTGCCATAGACTGGATAAATGGAGGCTTCTCACCAGCAATGCATAGATCATGCAGTGAAAACAAAAAAGGACTGTTGGTGTGATCGGTGGTACAGACGCAAGAGCATCAGGTATGTTTTCACTTGTATGAATGTCACAGATCTGACGTTTATGCGTCATGTATGTCACCAGATGCAAGGCTGCATCAAGTAAAATAATAAATAAAAAATAGTAACAGTTTGCTTCCTAAGGCTTAACGATTTAAGAAAGATATCAAATAGTTTTTTGGGGGGGGTTTGCATTAGTTGCACTGCCTTGTAATGATATGGACTTGATATTAGCAGCTTCAGCATGCATTAATTTTTAAATTATCACAAAATATAGATCAATAAAATTTTGAACAATTGTCAGAAAAGGTCTGTATGTGTTACATTAAATAACAAGCATTCACGGTATGACAGCAGCATGAGCATTTTAATTTTGGGGTAAATAAGACAGCTGCAGCCGTCTGTTTTACCCCGACATTAAAACACCCAAACAATGTTGTGGTTCTTTGTGGCTCTGACTAGATTCTACGTCTGCTCCAAGGTAAATTTGATTATGTCCAACATCTTTTAACAAAATGCATCTGATTTTATTGTGGTGGAGACATTGCTATATCCCAGAGCTTTTATTTGTTTACAGCATTAGCATCTGAGCAGCAGAGCTAACAGAGCTACTGTCTGCCAGGCCACTTGTTAAGGTCATCTTCCCATCCCTCCATAGTTGTGGGAAGTGGTATGATTATATTACTGTTTCTGAGGTGCAAAAGGCCTTGTTGATGCTAAAGGTTTTTTTTTTTTGGTTTTTTTTTATTACTTATTTTGTAACCGTAGGTAGATTTGTTTTGCAGTCTGGTGACAAGCCACCAGCTGCCGGTCGCTGCGTGCGCAAGCGCCCCGTATCCCTAACCTGCATGTTTTTGGAATGTGGGAGGAAACCGGAGAAATCCCGGAGTAAACCCACACAACACGGGGAGAACATGCAAACTCCACACAGATCACTGTTGGCCGGGGGCAGGGATCGAACTCACGATCTCATGATCCCCGCGATCCCCCGGCCGAGGGTAAACTGTGCTGCCGCAGTGCTAACCACTGCGCCACCGTGCAGCCCAAAGTTATTGTTTTTTAACAAGGAAAAGTGTCCCGTTTCAGTGACAACCACACGTTCTAAGCTAGTACCGGACGTTACGCCCATAATTCACGCAAGGCATCATGGGGGCTAGGAATAAGGTGGACAGAAAAACTGGATGGATCATTGGCTGCCAGAAGTGAAACCACCTGACCGCCATATTAGTACTTAGTATTTTGGGTGTACTAATATGGTGGCCAGGTGGCTTCACTCGACTCTGTACTCGCTAATGGGGTGTGAGCTATTCAGGTTTTCTATAGTGATCAGTGGAGCTATATACGGAAACTCCACTTAGACAAAAAGCATTTCTGTGTACAGAAATAGGAAGTAAATTTCCTTGCAGCCAAAAAAAAAAAAAAAAAAAAAAAAAAAAGGCAATGCCAGAAATCCGGCGTGGTGCCAGAAAGCTTAAAGCTCTGAAATTTGCAACTTTTTTCTTCTAGATTTTCAGCTTTTTTTCCCCCTCATACATCTGCATCTTCTCTCATAAATTTGCAAATCTGCAGTTTTTTCCTGTACATTTTCATCTTTTTTCCTCATAAACTTGCAACTTTTTCCAATAAAAACATTGAGGCAGCCAACAACAAATGAGGTGAGCCAACTGGTCCATTGGTGTAAAGACAATAACCTCTTCCTGAATGTGGGAAAAACCAAGGAGATTGAGGTTGACTTCAGGAGAAGACACACACAACATCTCCCTCTGATCATCGAGGGTACAGCTGTGAAGAGGATGAGCAGCACCAAGTTCCTGGGGATGCACATCTCCGAGGACCTCTCCTGGTCCAACACCACCACATCACTGGCCAAGAAGGTTCAAACTCACCTCTCTTTCCTCCACAAACTGAGAAGAGCACTAGTTCCACCCCACATCATGTGCTCATTCTACCGAGGCACCATTGAAAGCATTATCACCAGCTGCATCACTGTGTGGTACAGAAGCTGCACCGCCTCCTGCCAGAAGACTCTACAACACACAGTGAAAGCAGCCAGCAAGATCATCTGTGCCACTCTGCCGCCCTTCTTGGACATCTACCACACTCGCCTCACCCGCAGAGCCATCAACATCGCAGGCGACACCTCACACTCCCTCTTCAGCCCTCTGCCCTCAGAGAGAAGGTACCGAAGCCTGAGGGCCTGTTCCACAAGACTTGCTTCCAGCGTCCATGACACTGGGTATGAATGTGTATAAATGTTCAGTAATGGGTGGAGAGGCCGTTGGTGCGGATTTGCAGCCATGTTTCTGTCAGTCTGCCCCAGGGCAGCTGTGGCTACAACAGTAGCTTACCACTATCAGTGTCTGTCTGGAGTGAATGAATAATAGATTCACTTTAAGTGCTTTGAGATGTCACTTGACCTGTACAGCGCCATATAAATCTAATCCATTATTATTATTATTATTATTATTATATTATAATTTACATTTATACCATAAATTGGTGAATCCTCCTTGTTAAAAAATAAATCACCTACTGCACACACATAATTGTAGAAGCTTAAAAGCAAAAACTTTGGGAGGAGATGTGATCTTAGGAATAATAAAGAAAAAAGGATCGTGTTCTAACCGTTCAATGGCTTTCAGGTCAGAGTTCACATTTACTGGTTTGTAGGCGAAAGCGAGAACTCTGAGGCCCTCACTGGAGAAGTCATGGAGCCTGTGGCAGAACTGAGCTGGTACTGTGAAGATAAAAAAAAAACCCCACAATGATGTAAAGTAGATGTCATGATGAAAGTAAATGATGTAAATGAATCTTTGTCAGTTATCAAAATTCAAATATCTAATAAGGGATAAGGATAAGGGGAATAAGGACCTGTACATACACTACTCACAAAAAGTTAGGGATATCCGGCTTTTGGGTGAAATTTCAGGATGCACCTAAAATGCCCTATAACCTTTACGGGTGAACTTAATTTGACCTTCTCTAACCTTTTTTTTTTTTTTTTTTTTTTTAATTTAAGTTTTTGTAAAGGGTATACACGTCATTACAGCATTGCATTGTTTACATTTTCATCACATGTTCCCTTATTTTTTGTTATTTGACAACATTGGAAGAATAATTATTACAACACCCTTTTTTTTTAAGTGAAAGAAAAAGTGAAATTAAAGAGAACAAAAAAAAAGAAAAACAAAAAAGAAAAAAAAAGGAGCAAAAAACAAACAAACAAAAAAGTAAATAAAAATAAAAGAGCATCTGAGTAGCATTGGAACAAAGAGTGGTGCCATTATTGAAATGGTATTTGTCAAAGATTAGATCTAATGGAAGACACATATGCGATCCAGGGTTGCCAAGAGTTCAAGAACCCATCCATGTCCTGTCTCAGTGCGAATGTCAACTTTTCCATCGAGTAAATGTCTTGGATCACGTTAATCCAATCTTCAGGTGTAGGACAGTCCTTCAACATCCTTTTTTTTAGTTAGGGCTTTTTTACTTGCCAATATTAAAACAGTGAATAAGTATTTTTCTCCTCGTCTTTCCAGTGAATCCGGTAGTAAACCCAAGTACAAAGTTACAAAAGAAAAGGGAACTGTTATTTTGAATATTTTCCCCAATATTGTCTGTACATTGGTCCAATATTGGGGGATAACTGGGCATGACCAAAACACATGAAAATGATTTGCAGTCTCTTCACCACACAAGCGCCAACAATTCAACCCCTTATGAGTAAATTTGTTTTGTGCAGGTGTTCTGAAAAATCTTACCAAATTTTTCCATCCAAATTCTCTCCACTGCAGGGATGAGGTACTTTTCCATTGCTGTTTATTTAGCTTTTCCCATATTTCCAGTTGTAAAGTGAAATTCCCCTCTTTTTCCCATCTCTCTTTTATATATGATGTGTTGTCTCCTTTTAAGTCTTGAAGACCTTGGTATATTTTAGAAATGTATCTGATCCCTGGGATCCCTTTATATGCCATTAAGAAGACCTTCAGAACACCTGACTGGGCCCTTTCCAAATCCTCCTTTTTAAGTATCTTGTTTATGTGGTGTCTAAGCTGAAAGAACCTGTAAAGGTCTTGATTTATTAGACCTTGTTTTTTCAAATCTTCAAAACTTCTTAAAATTTGCCCTTTAAAAAAATCATAATATTTTATCAGTCCATTCTCTTTCCACTCTAGTGTCTGTTTTATTAGGAGTAAAGTCTTGATCATAGGCAATCCATTGCAGAAATCGATAGGGCTCTTTAGTTTGATTCTCTCTGACTATCTTAAACCAAATTTTTAGCGGGGTCTCTATCCACAGGTTAGTGTTATCCAAAAGTTTAGGTAAGGCATTGTTCCCTATTATCGCCTGTTGGGGGATGTCACTTGTTATTTGGCATTCCATCTCCTTCCATTGTGCAGTGTAGACTGGGTTACATATCTCTACTAAAGTTTTAATTTGTGAGGCTTTAAACTAGTCCCTGATATTTGGCAGCGCAAGCCCACCTTTGTCTTTGTTTAGCTGTAGGGTTCTATATTTGATTCTAGGTCTCTTGCCCTGCCATATGAATCTTGAGATCCTTCTGTCCAGCTCCTGCCATGTTTTTTTGGGAGGCTCTACCGGTATTGTTTGGAAAAGGTATAGAAGACGTGGAAGTATATTCATTTTGACAGCTTCAATTCTTTGTGCAGTACCCAAGAATGGTATCATATTCCATCTTGCTAGATCAGATTTTATTTTTGCCACCAGTGGATCATAGTTTAGTGTTATAATTTTGTTGAGTTGTGTCGGGATATTGACCCCCAGATATTTCATGGATTCCATCTCCCAGTTAGTTTTGAGTTTGCTTAGTAAATATTGATTTGGGTCATAGTTGAATGTTAAAACTTGGGTTTTATGCATGTTTAGTTCGTACCCCGATAAATCTCCATACTGTGAAAAAACTGAGATTAGTTCTGGAAAAGAGGTGTCCGGCTGCCCCAGGTATATTAAAATGTCATCAGCAAAGAGTGCTATTTTATGTTCCTTCTGACCAAGTGTAATACCTTGAATTTTTTGATTCTGTCTTATCCATTGGCTCAGAGGTTCTATGAAGATTGCAAAGAGCAGTGGAGACAAGGGGCAGCCCTGACGACATCCTCTTTCCAGCTCAAAAGATGATGATAAATTACCGTTAATCCTTATTTTAGCTGTTGGTTTTTTATATAATGCCTGGATAGTTCTAATGAAGTTATGAAAATTGAAACTGGATAAGATTCTATATAGGAAAGACCAGTCAACCGAATCGAATGCTTTTTCAGCATCTAATCCCAATATGACTGCATTTAAGTTGTATTTTTTTATATGATGAATTATGTGTAAAGTGCGTCTTGTGTCTGTCTTTGTCTTATAAAACCTGTTTGGTCTAAATGAATTAAGTCTGTCAGTATATTTTCTAACCTTTTGGCAAGGATAGTGGTAAAAAGCTTATAGTCCTGATTTAATACACTGATTGGTCTGTAGTTGGAGCATTCTAGTTTATCCTTTTCAGGTTTAGGTATGACTGCAATGACCCCTTCTCTCCAGGAGGGGGGGATTTCCCCTGTGTGGAGGACATAGTTAAATGTTTTCAGGAGGAGAGGAGATAGTTGCTGTTTAAAGGTTTTGTACCACTCTGCTGTATAGCCATCTGCTCCTGGGGATTTGTCAGCTTTAAGTTTCATAATTGCTTTTTCTAATTCTTTAGGTTGTATTTCTGACAGTAGTGTTTTATTTTGAGACTCAGTAAGTTGGGGAAGGTTTAATGTGTTTAGGAATGCTTCGGATGCGTTCTTATGTTTTTTGAGGGAGTACAAGTTCTTATAGTAGTTCTCGAAGCTTTTAAGAATATCCTGAATTCTATTTCCTTTGATACTGGGTCTCTGATTTTGTAGATTGCTCTTTCCATTTGTTGTTTCCTCAATTTATAGGCTAGTAATTTTGCCGATTTGCTGCCTGCTTCATAGTATTTTTGTTTCAGAAATTTAAGTTTCTTCTGGATTTCTATTGTGTAGATCTCATTTATTTGTTTTTTAATTTCCTTAATTTTGAGCGAGTCATTAGAATGAGTGTTGCCTTTGTGTTCTTTTTCTAGGTTCTTAAGTTCTGACTCTAATGTGGTTAGTTTTTCTTGTCTCAGTTTCTTTTGGATTGCCAGTTTTGCAATAATTTTTCCCCTTATTACAGCTTTGCATGCATCCCACAGTATTAAAGGGGATACTTCTCCATTATCATTTTCTTCCAAATATCTGAGAATATCTGATTCCAATTCATCTTTCAGTGGCCCTTTCAGGACATCTGAATTCAACCTCCAAGAAAATGTATTATTTGTGTATTTTTGGATACTTAAGTCCATATAGATTGGACTGTGGTCAGAGAGATCCATCAGTCCTATTTTACATTTTTACTCTTCCAATGTCTCTATTAAACATAAAAAAAATAGTCAATCCTTGAGTATGATGAATGTGGCGCTGAGTAAAATGTATAATCTTTTACACTGGGGTTGAATTCCCTCCACACATCACAGATTCCCATTTCTTTTAGTAGCATCCGAGTTTTCCTACTTTGAGTGTTATTTTGATGTGGAGAATTACCTGATGCATCCCAGTATGGATTCAGTCTTAGATTAAAGTCTCCACCACATATCACTAAACCTTGGGCTTTAGTTATCATTAGGTCAAATACATTTTTATAAAATTTCCAGTTAGCCCCTGGAGGTGCATATACATTCAGCAGGGTGATATCTTCTCCCTCTAGCCGCCCAATTATCAAACTGTATCTCCCTTCTTTATCTTTGTGTTCTGATTTTTTTTTCAAATGTAATTTTGGTTGAGATCAATGTCGCTACTCCCCTCCTCCTCCCTGACTTATATGAAGATGAAGAGATCATTTTAAACCCTTGTCTATTGAGTTTAGTGTGCTCCACATCTGTTAGGTGGGTTTCTTGTAAAAATATTATTCCTGCTTTGTCTTTTTTCATTTTGCCTAGAATCTTGGATCTTTTAACTGGATTCAGGATCCCTTTTACATTATATGAGATTATTTTGGTTACACCCTGTTTCTCCATTGTATTGTCTTATTTAGTATAACAGTGTGGTGGCCCTCTTTTATGCTACTCAGAAACTGAAAGAACATTAAGAACATAAAAAACATTAAGAACATAGTGTATAAAACTTTAAAACAAAAAACTGACAAAAGAACTTCCTGAGCTGAGGTCTTTTGAGAGACCCTGGAAGAGCCTTGATGGAGTGTAGGCTCTGAGGGAAATTCCTCAAACTCTGTTACGTGTTGAGGGCCCTCTCTTACCCCTGTAAGTTGTCCCATGTTTTTAACGTGAATTTCAGATCCCAATCCGAACTTGTAATGATTTTTTTTTTTTTTTAAATGCCTATACCCTATGAAATTGTGTGCACCCTCCCACCACCATCACAGCAAACGTTCACGCTAATACAGTATTTGTTAGTGTGGGGAGAACATGTGGATCATTGTCACATTTCTATTTTAACAAGTTTTTTTGTTTTTTTTGTTTTTTTAAAAAGACTTATTTGTTTCTAATATTATGACTGTTCAATGAAATGTTTTACCACATGCTGATTCTGCATCTCCTTTAATGTTTGTTACCTTGTAGGAGGAGGGTTGGATGTGCAGATTGACTAAAAAAATCGTTATTCCCTCCTGTAAACGGCCAGTTTTTCCTTGTAGCTCTGACGCTGGGTTTCCCGCTGCTGGCCCGAGGATTTTGAGGGTCTCTGAGTGGACCACATTTGAGCCTTGATTCTTTCGCTCGGGTCTGCTGCGGGTTTAAACACCGTTACCGGGAGCCCTCTTCTCGCCATATCCGCGGTTGCTTCTTCCGCCGAATTATAGAGACATGTCTCTTCCCCGTAGAAAACCCTTAGCTTCGTCGGAAATGGCGTCTGGAAGCACAGTTTTTTCTCTCATAGCACCTTTTTAGCGTCTTTGTATTCCCGATGCTTTTTAAGGACCTCCGGGGCGTAATCCTGTTCCACGAAAACTTTTCTCTCTTGGTGCATAAATCCTTTTTTCTGCCAAGCCAGTCTTACAACCTCTTGTTTTATTTTGGAGTTGGAGAACCTCACCAC
This sequence comes from Pholidichthys leucotaenia, assembly GCA_020510985.1. Taxonomy (NCBI): domain Eukaryota; kingdom Metazoa; phylum Chordata; class Actinopteri; order Cichliformes; family Pholidichthyidae; genus Pholidichthys; species Pholidichthys leucotaenia. Next base: position 200,030,268 of record CM035843.1, on the reverse strand, counting down.
CACCGATCTTGGTGGCGCTTCTGCCGCCGGCCTAGGGGCTAATGTACGGTGCGCCCTTTCTATCTTCAAGTGGGTGGATTGGGGAATATCCAACTTCTCTCTCAGTAAGGATTCCACGCATGCCGCCATTGTGGTGAAACCATCCTCGACTCCTTCTTTCAGACCATGAATTCTTTTGTTGTCTCTTCTCAGTCTTCCTTCTTGGTCGGTTAGCTTAGCCTCTAGTCTTGACTGCCTTTTGTGTAGATCCAGCACGGAATCTTCCAGCACTTTTATTCTTTCCTCTGCTTCCAAGATTCGGTTCTCGGCCTGGTCCACTCTGCTGTTTGTCCTTTTTAATTCTTCTTTGAATTCACGAAATTCGGCCCAACACTCTCGGCGAAATCGTCTTAATTCTTTAAATACCATTTTCAAGCTAACCTTTTTGTTAGCTTCAGTCAGCTCCTCGTCTTCTGAATGGAAATCCTCCGGATCAGATTCTTCGGCCGATGCGTGTCCTGGCCTGGTAAATGTTGATTTCTTCTGTTTTCCTTTAGGCATGATGACTTTGTCCTTTGATTTTCACTCTTCCAAAAATCCGTTAAATCTGATTTTCAAGGTATTTTACTGGATTGGGTCTGGGAGCTTCAGTGTTAAGCTGCAATCACCATGGTGTCCAGACCGGAAGTCCGACCTTCTCTAACCTTTTGAATGCACATGCCCAACTATTCAACGTTTCAGTACTTTTTGCATAATTTGCTGTTCTCTAACAAGGTGCTTAATGGCAAAATTCACAACAGGTGTTTGATCCATGAATCGATCAGTAAATTTTCTGGTTCAATTAGAATTGGTATTCAAACAGTCCTCTTCATCATGCTGTTCACATTTTGACAACATGAGACCAAGACGACACCTAACAATTGAGCAACAGTACCTCGCCATTGCAAGGCTTCAAACGGGATGTTCTCAGAGGGAAGTGGCCACTGAGCTTAGAGTGTCACAGAGTGTCATCAGCAGGTTGCAACAGAGATAAGGAGAGACTGGAAGACTCACAGAAAGGCATAGAAGTGGACGTCCTTTGGCCACATCCCTTGCGGATAAGTGCTTCACTGTGAACAGTGCCCTGCGGAACCGGATGATGAATTCCATTCAAATTCAGGCACATTTAAGGGAGGTGAGAGGCACCAAAGTGTCACGCCAGACCATTCTAAACAGTTTACATCATCGTGTTCTGCATTCTAGACGACCTGCAAGGGTACCTACCTGAACACACCACCAAGCTCAGGCATCATTGTCTTGCATGAACCAGGGAGCATTTACGCTGGACAAGGGACCAGTGGGCTTCAGTGCTTTTCTCTGATGAAAGTCGAATCATGTTGAGCAGAAATGATGGCCGCCAATGATGTTGGAGATGTCAGGGAGAGCGCTATGCATCAGTCACTGTTGTCACCAGACAGTGGTTGGTGGTACTGGTGTTACAGTCTGGGTAGGTGTGTCTAGTCAATACAGAACTGCCCTACACCTTGTGAATGGTACCGTGACAAGCCGATACTACCTGAATAACATCATTAATCCGATCATTGTGCCCCTGCATGAACAACACAGGCCTAATTTCCTCTTCATGGACGACAATGCTCCAGTTCATCGAGCTTGCATCATTAGGGAACGGCTGCTGGAGTTTGGGGTACCACAAATGGGGTAGCCTGCACTTTCTCCTGACCTGAATCCCATAGAAAACGTACGGGATCAGCTGAGTCGCCATGTAGAGGCTCGTAACCCTGCATCCCACAACCTCAATGACCTGAGGACTGCCCTTCAAGGACAGTGGAATGCCTTGCCTCAGCAGACAATAAGTCGACTTGTGAACAGCATGAGACGTCGTCGTCAAGCTCTAATTGATGCTCAAGGGCACATGACAAGTTATTGAGACAATGACATTTTTAGTTGTAGTATACCCACCACTGTTGTTGGCTTTTGTTTCAATAAATTGTTTGAGATGAGGAAATCAACATTGCATGCTTCTACTTAAATGCCCTACTTTCATGATTTAATATCACTGTAGCGTGAACTTTTTACATTTTCCATAAATTTGACCCGAAAGCCAAATATCCCTAACTTTTTGTGAGTAGTGTACATAGCACTTTTCTAGTCTCAAAGACCACTCAAAAAAAGTACTTCACTAGCACTAACCTTGTATTTTAAGGGCCTCTCAGAGATGGAGACCCAGGGACAATTTCCAATCACCAATTAACCTAACATACATGTCTTTGGATTGTGGGAGGAAACTGAACCTCCCAGAGTAAATCCACACAGCACAGGGAGAACATGTAAACGCCACACAGAAAGGTTCTTACCCCTGCCAGCCTGGGAATTCAAACTGGGAACCTTCTAGTTGTTAGGCAACCGTGCTGTCCAATATAAGGACTGCTCATTAAATATTTTCCCCGACTCATTCCCGAAGGACTGAGAGGAACCAAACTTGTCACAGTTATTAGTCTTTCTCTACACAGGTACCATTGAGGGTCACACACTTCTCCCATTGCTTTATGCAGCTGTGGAGACCTCACCTGTAGAGCGGTCTGTAGGTTGCGTCAGAAGCAACAACTTGACCTCGGAAATCAGCGTTTCATTGTCTTGAAGGATGAAGGAAGGATTTCATAGCTGCAGAACTGTGCTTCTGCCTGGGCAACATGTGAGTTGTGAACCAGGGCATTGTCTTGTGGGAGGCGGACACCTTTGGTCAGCATACCATGCCTCTCAGCTTTGATGGCCTTCTGCAATTTCTCCAGCAGTGAAGCATAGTAAGTCCCAGAAATTGTGGTACCCTTTGCCAGGAAATCCATCATCAGCACTCCATGCTGGTCCTAGAAGACCATGACCTTTCCTGCCAAAGGTTGGACACATGCCTTCTATGGAAGTGGTGAGTCATAAAGCTTCCATTGCTTCTACTGGGCTTTAGTCTCTGGATCACGGTGATGGGCCCATGTTTCATCCTGCGTGATCAGTCTGTCGAAGAAGTCCTCCTGGTTTGCTTGGCAAATAGCCAAAAGAGCCTGGGCGCATATGACTCCACATGTGCAAATGGTCATGGATGATTTTTCACCACAGACCTCACACGGATCTTGACATCTTGGGCTAGTTGGCGAACGGCTCTGCGGCAATCCTCCAAAATGTTGGCCTCTACTTGTTGGATGGTGTCTTCATCAATGGTGCACTGTAGTCACCCGGGAATGGGTGTAGTTTCCACCGATGTCCAATCACACTTGAACTGTGTATGCCAGTGCTTGACTACATCATACGATGGGGCGTCCTCCCCATAAGTCTCTTTCATCTCATCGAACATCTCTCGTGGTGTGTGGCCTCTCAAGTACAGGAATCTAAAGACTGCCCTGCATTCAGCTGGCTCCCTTATCACACCTTACTCCATCTTAGCTCCTATAGAAGATAAACTCTTAGGAGTTCAGAGCTGCAAATTATCACATGGCCTATAGATATGTGACATTTAGCCTCCTACAATGACCTGAAGTGGGTTAAGGGAAATCTTTAACGAGCAGCCCTCATAGAGTTCTAAATGTAAAAAAACAAACAAAAATAAAACAAAAAACATAAATAGATGGTCTGAATCTAAATGAGTCTTTTAAATCTTTAGTTAATATAAGATTTGTAACCCAAACCTGTTTCAGCTCTACACAGACTGGCCACCATCTCTGGGGATCCTTTCATGAAAGCAAGAGCCGACTGTCCCCCCTGGGCCACCGTCACCACACTCATCCTCTGTAGGGCAGAGGAGAATGGAAACCTCTGCACAATGGCTACTGCCTCACTAGTAAACTGAAATAAATTAAAAAAAAAGAAAAAATTAAGACACCTGCAGTTTTAGTTTGTTTTAGTGAGTGAGGCTTGGCTGCTGTTCATTACTGTATTTAATACTGTGATCTAATGGATCAAAATGCAGATTAAATCCTGAGTGTAAACAGAAAAAAAAAACAACACAGCAACAAGGTTCACTAGCAAGACAAAACTCCTCCAACACTGAATCACAGTCTTAAAAGGGATGCTGCCCTTTTTTGGGATGATCAAACACTCACATTGCCCTGAGGAGGCGGTCTCATAACAGCCAGAACTTTGTGGCCTCCAAACTGAGCATCCAATATATTCCCATGTCCCTCCGGCTCCTGGAGGGCCTAAAAAAAAGAAAACAGAAACAATATAAAGTGTGACATCACATATAAAGATAAAAAAACAAACTTATCCTTGACCAAAATTATAAATATCTTGTGATGTTCAGGGAAGATTCGGTATCTACACAGGGGAGATGAGGGGGAAGGATTGATGACCTTCTCTGAGGCTGACTCCAACTAGTCTGACTACCTGTGGAAGCCACACGGTTAGAGGGAAGTCTGTTTATAAAAATGCCACACATTGTTAGCAATTTGAGCTTTTCCTCTCACTGCTGCTGCTGTGTGAAACTGCTCCTCTTTGCAACAACAATAAAGCCACAAAAGCCAATTCCAGTGTAATACGTCTTTATTTCAGACTTTACCATACAGACGATAGATATATTTCCATGACTATTCCGTCAGCTTTTAAGAATAAAATCTTTACATAATTTCAGCTACAAAAAATATTTGGCTTTAAATATATGAAACGCTTTCAACTTTTATGATACCATTGTTCAACTATAAGCAACTTAAGCTTAAAGCTAGCATTTTTAAGTTTCCATTTACTGTTTTAAAACTTTTTTTTCCCAACTTTATAACATTTCACTTCTGCTAACACTGTGAAGGTTTGGTCATTTTCCTTTTTATAAGTTAGTATTTTTAAGCTAATGAAATGAAGTAGGTTGGTAAGACCTGGAATGAGATCAGCTGGCTTGCCCAAGACAGAGATGCCTGGAGGAAGTTTGTCAGCGCCTTATGCTCCATCGGGAGTGAAGAGGATTGATGATGATGATGATGATTTTTAGGCTAACTTTATTCAGCTTTAAGCTATTTGTGGTTGTATGCCAACATGCAAATTTGGGCTATTTTAGCGAGTATTTATCAGTGTTAAACGGTTATTCAGCATTTTTAACTATTCTCTGGTTAAAGCTACAGTGTTCAGCATTTTTTTTTTTTTAACCATTTTTACCACTTTGCCCAATTATCAGCCATTCTGCTTTGAAGCTAACTTAGGCCAGCTATATTTCTGGTTTTAAGCCAATTATTCAGCTTTAACCTTTTTCTTCCCTGATATCCAACACCTATTTTTATTATTTCTGTGTGAATTTTGATGTAGGTGATGTTGCATGGTCTATTTTGATTTGCTAGAGGTTCTGGGCTATGGCAGCATCATTCTATAAGGATATTTACTGTAAGAATTCAACCCCTTTGGGCTTCGACCGGCGGGGGATAATAAAAAGGCTTTATGGCGTCATACCCAGCCGGTGGACTCCACCATCCTGAGCTCCAAAGGGTCTCCGAGGGGCTGACCTCGCAGCAGTGTGACCGTGTGACAGCCGGCCAGGCCAGACAACAGAGGTCCCGGGGGTAGGAGTCTGGGCTCTGGGACCAGCTCTGAGAAACCAGCTGGTCCCCCCTCAATCACTCCCCACACATCCAGACCCTCCTCAGTCAGTGTTCCTGTCTACAGAGGCAGATGTACTCAGGTTAAAAGGTAAAACAAACATGTGAAACGATCCCAGCTTTTCTCCAAATGTACACCAATCCCCTTCTCACCTTGTCAAAGCAGAAGAGCGACACTTTGCCGCAGACATTGATGCATGGGGGGCTGATGCAGAAGACGCTGCTCCGTTTCAGCCTGTTCTGGGCGTAGATAGTGCCAGTAGTGATGGCGGCAGGTAGGGCGGGAGGAACCGCAATGGTCACAATGTCCAGGCTCCTGATTACGAGCTGCACCCAGGTCACCTGAAACCAACCAGGCATAGGTAAACACAGAGTTTATGATCTAAAAGCCTTCTATAGGAAATATGTGAAGCTGGCTCAGCAGCATTCTTGGAAAAATGAAAGTACAGCGCAGTAGGTTGGTGCTACATTTGTTCTGAAAAAAGGTGTTCATGCTGTCAGTTTTATGGATATATTAACAACAATTTTAACTTAAATCCAAAATGGTGCCAATTGTCATTGCTTCAATTTTTGCTGACTTGTCCCACTAAAACAAGTTTTTAGAACCATGTAAAGCATCTTCCATCTGCATCCACCACTGCAAAAATAGCTTCTGGTTTATATTGCCATTTTAATCAGGCAAAGTGACTAAGCTGTGAACACTGACTACTCATTATAATTGTTAATATCTCCAAAACAGCTAAAGCACAACTGATTCTTACAATCGCACAAATATGGCGCTGTTTTTGTGGACAAAGTGGCAAAGATGTTTCACGTCTGGATGACCACAATGACTACAATAATTAACATCTCAATAACTGAGACAACAAAGCAAGGGTTTTTCAAGGAAGGGCACACAATATTTTATTGTCCTATAGCCAGTGTTTCACCCAACATACTCTAGACTTGGTTAGGCTTAGGATGGCACACTATACTTTCTGACTCATTTAATGTTTTATCCTTCAAATTGACAATTACCTGCTCTTACTGTGAAAATTAAGTCGCTCCTGAAAAAAAAAAAAGAGCAGCAAAACACTGATGGTGTTTTGGGCAGCCAATTATTTTATTTCCGTACTACCCCAAAGATAGCTGCTTTTCAGAGATCCACACTAATGCTCAACCGGCAAAACAGGAGAAAATGCACCCGAAAAGTAAAGAGAACATGTCATTCAATGGAGAAAATGTGTACACCATTTTGAGACTGATGGTACATGTCCACCTAGGTGCGCGTTTTCACGCTTTCCATTCATTGTCTATGTAGCACACCCCACATGCACTCTGGTAGAGTGGCGTCAAGAATCTCAAGTCTTCATTTGGAGGTGCCCGTTCCTCCGCCTCCTGAATCCCCACTCAAGTCCAAAATACGCAAATGAGGAGCAGGCGCGTAGAGCTGATTGCTTCCTGGAGCTTGTGCTAAACTTTTAAAATAACAGTTGTTGATTAAAAAATAAGCACATATTGGCAACCATTTGTCCTACTGGGGGACTTCAATGCGCACATGGGCAACGACAGTGAAACCTGAAGGGGCAAGATTGGGAGGAACGGCCTGCCCGATCTGAACCCAAATGGTGTTCAGTTACTGGACTTCTGTGCTAACCACAGTTTGTCCATAACGAACACCAAGCTCAAGCATAAGGTTGTACATATGTGCACCTGGCACCAGGACACCCTAGGTTGCAGGTCGATGATCAATTTTATTATCGTGTCATCAGACCTGCAACTGTATGTCTTGAGACACTCAGGTAAAGAGAGGTGCAGAGCTGTCAACTGATCAACACCTGGTGGTAAGTTGAATCTGATGACAGGGAAGGATGCCATTCAGACCTGGTAGACCCAAACATATAGTGATGGTGTGCTGGGAACGTCTGGCTGAGGTCTTCAACTCCCACCTCCGGAAGAACTGATCACATTCCGAGGGGGTCTGGAGACATGGGGTCTGAATGGGCCATGTTCTCCACCGCCATTGTTTAAGCAGCTGCCCAGAGCTGTGGCCGCAAGGTCGTTGGTGCATCTCGTGGTGGCAACCCCCGAACCAAGTGGTGGACACCAGTGGTGAGGGGAGCCATTAAGCTGAAGAAGGAGTCCTATCAAGCTTGGTTGGTTTGTGACTCCCGAAGCAGCTGAGGTGTACCAGAATGACAAGTGGAGTGCAGCTCGGGTGGTTGCTGAAGCAAAAACTTGGGTGTGGAAGGAGTTCGGTGAGGCCATGTAACAAGACTTTCAGTCAGCCTCGAAGAGATTCTGGCAAATTGTCCGGTGGCTCAGGAGGGGGAAGCACCTCCCTGTCCACACTGTGTATGGTGTGGATGGGACACTGTTGACTTTGACTGGGGATATTGTCGGGCGGTGGGAGGAATACTTCGAGGATCTCCTCAATCCTACTGACACGCCTTCCACGGAGGAAGCAGGGCTTGTGGACAAGGGGGACGACTCGCCCAACACTGGGGCTGAGTTTGCCAAGGTGGTTAAAAAGCTCCTTGGTGGCCGGGCCCCGGAGGTGGACAAGATTCACCCTGAGTACCTCAAGGCCCTGGATGTTGTAGGGCTGTCATGGTTGACAGGCCTCTGCAACACTGCGTGGAAGTCGAGGACAGTGCCTTTGGCATGGCAAACCGGGGTGGTGGTTCCTCTCTTCAAGAAAGGGGACCGGAGGGTGTGCTCCAACATTAGAGGGATCACACTCCTCAGCCTCCCTGGGAAGGTCTATGCCAAGGTACTGGAGAGGAGAGTCCGGCTGTTGGTCAAACCTTGGATTCAGGAGGAGCAATGTGGTTTTCATCCTGGCCGTGGCACATCGGACCAACTCTCTATCCTCTTGAAAATCCTCAAGGGTTCATGGGAGTTTGCCAAACTAGTTTACACATGTTTTGTGGACTTGGAGAACGCATTCGACTGCGTCCCTCGTGGATTTTTGTGGGGGGTGTTTCAGGAGTATGGGGTATCGGACTTGTTGTTATGAACTATCTGGTCTCTATAAGACCGTTGTGAGAGTTTGGATCATATTGCCAACACTTGGTCGGACTCATTCTCAGTGAGAATTGGACTCCACCAGGGCTGCCCTTTGTCACCGATCATGTTTATAATTTTTATGGACAGGATTTCTAGGCGCAGCCAAGGATTGGAGGGTGTCATGCTTGGTGACCACAGAATCTCATCTCTGTTGTTTGCAGATGATGTTGTCCTATGGGATTCATCAAGCAATGACCTACAGGTCTTACTGGGACGGTGTGCCGCTGAGTGTGAAGCGGATGGGATGAGAATCAGCACCCCCAAGTCCAAGTTCATGGTCCTCAGCCAGAAAAAGGTGGATTGTCCTCTTCGGGTTGGGGACAAGCTCCTGCCCCAAGTGGGGGAGTTTAAGTATCTCGGGGTCTTATTTATGAGTGAGGGGAGAATGGAGCGAGGGCTTGACAGACGGACCGGAGCAGCCTCTGCAGTGATGCGGACGTTGTACCGGTTTGTTGTGGTGAAGAGGGAGCTAAGCTCTAAGGCAAAGCTGTCGATTTACCTGTCAATCTGTTTCCACCCTCACCTATGGTCATGAGCTTTGGGTAATGACCAAAAGAGTAAGATAGCAGATACAAGTGGTTGAAATAAGCTTTCTTCGTAGGATTGCTGGACTCACCCTTAGAGATAGGGTGAGGAGCTCAGTCATCCGGGAGAGGCTCAGAGTAGAACCACTGCTCCTCCACATTGAAAGTAGCCAGTTGAGGTGGTTTGGGCATCTGATCAGGATGCCTCCTGGACGCTTCCCACTTGAGGTGTTTCAGGCACATCCCACTGGGAGGAGACCGCGGGGCAGACCCAGGATTCACTGGAGAGATTACGTCTCCCAGTTGGTCTGGGAACGCCTTGGTATCCTCTCTGAAGAGCTGGAGCAGGTGGCTGGAGAGAGGGAAGTCTGGTCTTCTCTGCTTGAACTGCTGTCTCCGCGACCCAGACCTCCGGAAAAGCCATAGATTGATGGATGGATAGATGGATGGATGAATGAATGGCAACTACACATTTATTTCTTGCCTCAACCGTTTTCAGAAAAATGTCTCACTTTTTACTTTAAGGTATAGGCAAAAATTTAACATCTGGATGTGTCGTGAACAAAACAGACCAGCCCACCCACCAGGAGTCAAACTGCACTTCTGTAGACAAAAAATACTGCGTGAAAACTGGCCAAAGTTCTGTGACCAGGCAGTGACACACTCCGTGCAGTTTGTGGCTACGGAGGGTTGGACTCGTGACTCTTGCCTGGTTACGCCCCTTTCACGCTCCTGACAGATTCCAATGCGGAGGAAGCGCAGGGACTTTCTGTCAACAGACGCCTAGGTGAATACACACCATGAATGTGTCCCATCTTGCCAGTCAACTTTTTGACATTTCTGTAATTGCAGATGTTTGTTTTTTTTTAGAGGGGCTTCTGCAGGGAATATTTCTGCACTACAGTTGGCAGCTTCCACTTTAATGTGAAGTGCCACTGAACCAGAATTTGCAGCTTGTAAAGACTGTGGTGCAAAGTTGCAAACCTCAATGAGGATGCAAAGCAAAGAAAGAAAAACACACAACGATCAATCGATAGATAGATGTACTTTATTGATCCCAAACTGAGAAATTACAGTGTAACAGCAGCATGACAGTAGACAACCAACCGACAGAAACACTCGCATGACAGACAAAGGGATTACCCATGGAAAGCAAAACTAACACTACTATAAAACCTATATACATCATAGCTTAATATATGATGACCCGTAGAGACATGAATCATACCCGCTGCACAATGCAGGACTATCAGGAGCAGAGTGAAAAGTGAGGTGCCAGTTAAACTGTAAGGTGCAGTATGGCAGCATAGTTATGACCAGAATACAACATCATAGTGAGTTATTGTACAGTAAAATGGCATGCGGCAGGAAAGATTTCCTGCACCTGGCCGTTCAACAGCGAAGCTGTAGTAGTCTACTGGAGAAAGTGCTCCGCTGTCTGTCCAGTGTGTGTTGGAGGGGGGTGATCAGGATTGTCCATGATGGATCACAGTTTATTTAGTGTTCTCCTCTCCACCACTGTCTCGAAGGTCTCAGGTCTGAGACCAATTACAGAGCCAGCCCTCTTGATAATCTTGTCAAGTCTGTTGGTGTCGCTGGCCCTGACACTGCTACCCCAACAGACAGCAGCAAAGAAGATGGCGCTGGCAACAACGGTCTGGTAGAAAAGCTCCAGCATCCTGCTACACACGTTGAAGGATCTCAGCTTCCTCAGGAAGTAGAGTCTGCTTATCCCCTTCTTGTGCGCAGCATCAGTGTTTGATCTCCAGTCCAACCAATTGCTGATCCTGACACCCAGATATCTGTAGTCCTCAACCAGCCTCACATCCCCCCCCCCCCCCAATATGCAATGGCTGAGAAGGCATCCTCTTCTTCCTGAAGTCAATCACCATCTCTCTGGTCTTGCTGACATTCGGCCTCAGGTGATTCTGTTCTGTCCATTCCACAAATCTGTCTACCAGTGCCCTATACTCCCCTCCTCTCCCCCTCTTACACACCCCACAACAGCTGAGTCATCAGAGAATTTCTGCAGGTGGCATGACTCAGTGTTGTACTGAAAGTCAATGGTGTATAAGGTAAAGAGAAAAGGAGAGAGCACAGTCCCCTGTGGAGCTCCCGTATCACTAACCACCATGCCAGACAAGACACTGCCCAGCCGGACAAACTGTGGCCTGCCTGTTAGATAGTCAGTAATCCAGGAGATCACAGAGTTGTTGACCCCCCATCACTCGCAGCTTCTCACCCAGCAGCAGTGGCTGGATGGTGTTAAAGGCACTGGAGAAATCAAAAAAAGTGATTCTCACAGTGTCTCCTTTGCCATCCAGGTGCAGATGGGCTCGTTGCAGCAGGTAGATGGCAGCATCTTCAACTCCTAAATGGGGCTGATATGCAAACTGCAGAGGGTCCAGCCACATCTTCACCTGCAGCCTCAGGTGGGCTAAGACCAGTCTCTCCAGGACCTTCATCACATGAGATGTGAGGGCAACTGGTCAATAGTCATTCAGATCCGATGGAGATGACTTCTTAGGGACAGGAACCAGGCAGGATGTCTTCCACAGCACCGGTACTCTCTCCAGACTCAGGCTCAGGTTGTACAGGTGTTTCAGTACCGCAGCTAGCTGGTTGGCACAGGTCCTCAGGATCCTGGCAGAGATGCCAACAGGGCCCACCGCCTTCGGCTGATGGAGTCTCTCCAGCTGTTTCTTTACCTGGTCTGTAGTCACTGTGATGTGAGGGAGGGTCCTGGTGTCCTCCTCCTCCGAGGAGGGGGGTGAGGGGGGAGATGGAAAGAGGTGCTGCACAGGAGGGTGGGTGGGTCTGGTTGTGTTGTTGGGGTGACAGACTGCAAGTTGAATCTATTAAAAAACAGATTCAGTTCCTCAGCTCTCTCCTGGCTCCCAGATGGCTGCCTGACTCTCCCCTTGCACCCAGTTATTTGTTTCATTCCCACCCACACATCTTTAGCGTTGTTTTGCCTGAGTTTATCATCCAACTTCCTCCTATAATTGTCCTTGCACCTCCTCAGCATCTCTCTCAGCTCATGCTGCACTCCCCTCAGTTTCTCCTTCTCTCTAGCCCCAAAAACTCTCTTCTTTTTGTTCAGAAGTGCTTTCAGGTCAGTCATGACCCATGGTCTGTTGTTGGAGAAGCAGTGTATAGTCTGAGCTGGCATGGTCATGTCTTCACAGAATCTAATGTATTCTGTGATGCAGTTGGTCATATTGTCTATGTCCACCCCATGTGGTTCACAGAGTATGCCCCAGTCTGTCATCTCGAAGCAGTCCTGTAGTGCATCAGCAGCTTCCTGTGTCCACCTCCTCACAGTATGTGTATAAGCAGGCTGCCTTTGCACAAGGGGAATGTACTTGGGTGTTAACATGACCATGTAGTGATCCGATTTGCCAATGGAGGGTAGAGCTGTTGCACTATATGCATCTCTGACATTGGCATACAGTAAATCCAGTGTTTTGTTTTCTCTGGTGGGACAGTCAACAAACTGGTGAAAGTTTGGTAATGTTTTTCCCAGTGAGACATGATTAAAACCACCTCCTGACGGAGGGATGTAGACGATAATAATTAAGGCACACTTTATTTCTTGCGGCATATAATAAGGTTGCATACTCACAGCCAGCAGTTCAATGTCCGGGCTGCAGCACTTTTCCTTCACATAAATGTGTCCAGAATTACACCACCTTTCATTCACAAGAAGTGCCACTCCTCCTCCCCTCTTTTTCCTGCCACTTATCACATCTCTGTCCCCCCGTACAGTCTTGAAGCCAGGTATCGCTACGTTAACGTAACCGGGATCTGTGAGTGTAACCATGTCTCTGTGAAACAACATGATACTACACTCACGATACTCCTTTTGCATCCTGACCAGCGCTGTAAGCTCATCTGCTTTGTTTCCAAGCGATCGCATGTTCCTAGTGATGAGCATCGTTACAGCCGGCTTATGCTTCCTCCTCCTCCTCCTCCTCCTCACCTTAGCTCCAGCCCTTCGCCCATGGCGTCTTCTCTTCAGCTCATACGGGATGAGGGGCTTCACTCCTCCTCAGTGCAATCAGCTGGTTGTGTGTGTAAACAATGTGTCCGCCCCCCTCTCTGTTGATCTCCATTGCCCGAGGAAGAGAAAAACTAAGAGAAAGACCGAGCTAAAACAGAAAAAAAAAACTTGGTCCAGTCTTAATCCGAATCTTCCTACCGAGCCCTGGTTAATAATCGACACTATATACAGGAATAAGCAGATACAAACACAAAGACACCAGAGAGTTGCTGCTGGTACGGCCGCCCTGCTTCCAGCACCATGTATTAAAAAAAAAAAGGCAGCTGATAATGCTCTTCAGTTATTGGTCACGTAAATTTATTTATTTTATTTAACCTTTATTTAACCAGGCAGGACAGATTAAGAACACATTCTTATTTACAGCTGTGGCCTGGGGGAAAGGGGAAACTCACATTCATACCTCCCCAGTTAATGCACACCTGCCAACTTTTCAAACCTGAAAAGCCTAGTAGCTAGCCGGGGTCCAGGGGCCGATGCTAATGCTAATAATGCTAATGCTAATAATAATAATAATAATGCTAATATTTGTTTGGCAAATATTATAAATCTAGTTAAATGTAGCTAACAACCTCATATTTCTTCAACTTTCAAACCTGAAAAGCCTAGTAGCTAGCTGGGGTCCAGGGGCCGCAGGCCCCGGTAGGTCCAGGACAAAGTCCTGGTGGGGGGTTCAGGGGGGCAAAGCCCCCCGACGCCAAACAAATATTAGCATTAAATCAAGTTAGAATGTAGCTAACAACCTCATATTTCTTCAACTTTCAAATCTGAAAAGCCTAGTAGCTAGCCGGGGTCCAGGGGCCGCAGTGTCAAACAAATATTAGCATTTGACATAGAAGTCACATATTAATTATATTAAAGGTAAAATATCTAAATCAATTGCAATACTACAAAGAGTGAAATATATATATATATACAGTATATCATTCATTAATACTCCCATACATGACATATTGTACTGAAGTATGGGGAAATACATATAAAACAAACATATATCCAGTCTTTATGCTTCAGAAGAGAGCTATTAGAATAATAAACAAAGCTGCTTACAGGGAACCAACAAATCCACTTTTTCTTAAATTAAAAGCTCTCAAGTTGAAAGATCTGGTTGACTTTAAAACTGCAGTAATAATGTTTAAAGCTAAGAATCTATCACTGCCCGCAAATATCCAAAAGTTGTTCCAAATAAGGGAGAAACAATATCATTTCAGAGGAACATGTATATTTCAAAAACCTTCAGTGAGAACTACCACCAAGCAACACTGTGTTTCAGTGCAAGGAGTCAGATTATGGAACGATTTTGGACCTGAATTAAAATAATGTACAACGCTTGGACAATTTAAACAAAAACTAAAGGAAGAAATACTCCAAACATATATACAAGATGACATGTAAAATCACATAAGGATTGTCATATCCAGTCTGTGTTGTGTTGTTACTTAGTTTTTTTTGTCACATTTTGTCTTATCTTAGCTTTGTTCTGAATTGTAATCGCTCTTGTTTTGTTTTTCTTTTGAATTCTTGGATGGAATATGGGTGGGCAATATAAGCTGCGGCTTCAGCCATCACCCATTTCAGATAACTTATGTTGAACTGTATAATCAGAGGAGTTCTTGTTTAATTTGACCTTGTTGGATTTTTTCGCCTTTGTTATATTATTCTGTTTCTTTTTAATCTTTACTTTTAATCTATCCGAAATAAAGATTCATTCATTCATTAAATTTGCATTCAAAAGACTATCTTAACACTGCATAGAACTTCGAATAGGCCAGATGTGATGTATTATGAATACTAGAAAAGCACTCGGAGAGCGCAGACCTCCATCAAGCACCACAGTTTCCCCCATACAGTGTTTAACATCATAAATAAAATATTGAAAATGGCCCTATCTCGCAATGTTAAATTAAAAAAAAAAAAAAAATCCTTGAAAAAATTCCTGGATCCAGACGGTGATCCGGATCACCACCAAAATCTAATCATCTGTAGGATACCCCATTTCTGACAATCTGTGAAAATTTCATGAAAATCCGTCCATAACTTTTTGAGTTATCTTGCTAACAAAGAAACAGACAAACAGACAAACCAATGCTGATGATCACATAACCTCCTTGGCAGAGGTAACTAGAAGACTAGAAATATCAGCAGGGTATACTAGCCCTGTATGACATGTGCGTAATGACGGCAAAATCGCTCTGATATTTTATGTGTTTACATGATACACCAAGCATGACAAGGCTTGCAATTACACAGCACATGTTCTTCAGAATCTTAGGCATTATATAAAATGTATTCTCCCTTTAGATGTCGAATCCATGGTCCATTTGCCAGGGTTGAAGTGCAGTCGTGCGAACGTCTGCAGCAGTTTACATTGTGGTGGACACACATATGTGACCTCCTTTGTGACTCACATTTTAGATCAGAACAAAGGCAGAGCTTCCTTGGAGATTACAGGAAGCTGCAAGGATGTTAGCTTTGGTATGCAAGGCTTGAGACTGTGGGGGGGGGGTAATTAAAGGATTAAAGAGGAAATGCATTGTTACTGTCAATTATAATGCAACGTGGTCTGTGATACATGTGATGGTGAACTGTAAGAGTCCTGGTATTTAAGGACGAGAGTTTCCTGTGTCACTCTCTTTCTTCTTTGAGATGTTGGTGATGTGAATAAAGCTGACTTGAGAGAGAACTCTGTCTCGTCATTCTCACATTCCCACACTGGTGACCCAAGACGTATCATGCAAGAGGAGAATTCCCCTGGGCCAGCCTCGTCAGGCCAAGCGAATGCCACTACAGTCCAGCTACCGGACTTCTGGCAGAACAATCCGCGCTCCTGGTTCAATGCGGTTGAGGCGCAGTTCAACCTCCGGGGGATATCGGTAGACGCCACAAAATTCTACCACGTAGTTGCAAAACTGGACAACAACATGGCCCAGCATGTGGAGAGCCTGATCGACCAGCCGCCGGACAGCGACAAATACGGCGCGTTGAAGGCTGCACTCATCCAGCAATTCACCCCCTCGGTGGAGGAGCGAGCAGAGAGGCTCCTGGCGTTGACGGAGTTGGAAAATGACATGCCCGCGAACCTGATGGAGAAGTTGTCGACGTTGAAAGACTCTGACGACGATCACTTCATTTTCACTCACCTTTTCCTCAGGACTCTACCGTCAGCAGCGAGAGCGGCCCTGGCCAGTTCGCCACTGTTGGCCCAACGGGACTACCGCGCGCTGGGCTGAGAGGCGCAGCGAACTGTCAACGCCACCAAGCGGCGCGTGGCCACGGCCGCTGCAGCGGAACTCGGCGCGACAACCGGAGATGACAGGGGGCCAGAGGCAGCGGTACCAGACTCACCGACGATGGCGGTGGCAGGGAATGCGGATCAGACGTCCTTTGTTTCTACCATCGCTGCTTCGCAGAGAGGGCACGCAAATGTGTACCACCGTGCCAGTTCAGGCGTTCGGGAAACGCCAAGACCGGGGATCGGTAGCAGCCGCGGCCCTCGGGGAGGAGAACAAGCTGCTCTACTTGTTGGATGCACGCTCGGCGAGGCAGTTCCTCGTGGACACAGGCTCCCAGTTGAGTTTCATCACACCTTCCTACGCGGACAGACTAGCGGGTTCCGGAGGTCCCCAGGTGACAGCAGCGAACGCCTCGGAGATTAAGACCCTTGGTGAGAAGACTCTGCTTCTGTCTCTACACGGCCATACATTTGAGTGGACTTTTGTTGTAGCAGCAGTGAATTTCAATATGTTGGGGGCTGATTTTTTGTGCTTACATGGTTTGTTGGTTGATCTCGCTAACAGGTGCCTGGTTAATGCACTTTCTTTTGATTCTATCCCCTGTACAGCGCGAGTGGCCCCGCCAACAGCACAAGCCAACGTCACAGCTACAAGCGGTAAGTTCCACACACTGCTCACTCAGTTCCCAGCACTCACGGTCCCCACATTTTCGGCAACAGTCGCTAAACACGGGGTGGAGCATTTTATTACCACTACCGGACCGCCCGTTTTTGCAAAAGCTTGGTGCTTGGACGCAGTTAAACTGGCCATAGCGCGTGAGGAGTTCACCAACCTGGAGAGGTTGGGCATTATCAGGCGTTCAAACAGTCCGTGGGCTTCCCCGCTACACATGGTCCCGAAAGCTGACGGATCATGGCGACCTTGTGGGGATTTCCGCAGGTTAAACAACGCTACAGCGCATGACCGCTACCCAATCCCGCATATCCAAGATTTTTCCGTTCATTTGGCAGGGGCGTGCGTTTTTTCTAAAATAGACTTGGTCCACGGTTACCACCAAGTCCCAGTGCGCGCTGAGGACATACCCAAAACAGCGGTAATAACTCCGTTTGGCCTATTTGAGTTTTCAAGCATGTCATTCGGACTTAAAGGGGCTGCTCGGACGTTCCAGCGCATGATGGACGCGGTGCTTCGCGATCTCCCTTTCGTGTTCGTCTACTTGGATGATATTTTGGTAGCCAGCGTGTCCAAAGACGAACACGAAAACCACCTGGCCACAGTTTTCCAAAGGTTGGGAGATCACAGGTTAATAATCAACCCAGCGAAGTGTCAGTTCGGGGTGGCGCAGATCGATTTTTTAGGACACTGCGTCTCGCCCGAAGGAGCAGTTCCGCTTCCTGACAAAGTGCGCGCGGTAGCAGATTTTCCCCGGCTGCAGACGGTCAGGGCATTGCAGGAGTTTTTGGTAATGGTGAATTTTTATAACAGTTTTCTCCCCCGCGTGGCGCAACTCATGCAGCCGCTGTATGCCGCGCTCAAAAAAAAGAAACCCGCGGATAAGGTCGCGTGGCCCCCGGAGCGGGACCAAGCGTTATCGGAGGTGAAAGCAGCCTTGGCAAAGGCTGCGTTGTTGGCACACCCAGACCCAATGGCCCGCATAGCGCTCACCACTGACGCGTCAGATGTGGCCATAGGGGCGGTCGTGGAGCAACATGTAGCCGGGGTTTGGCAGCCCCTCGCCTTTTTCAGCAGGACCTTGCGCGATAGCGAACGTAAATACAGCGCGTTCGACAGAGAGCTGCTGGCTCTCCATTTGGCCATCCGCCACTTTCAGATCTGGCTAGAAGGACGCTCTTTCACCACGTTCGTTGACCACAAACCGCTAACATTCGCGATGGCCAAGGTTTCCGAACCGTGGTCAGGCCGGCAACAGAGACAGCTGGCCGCGATATCAGAGTTTACCACTGATATTCAGCATGTGGCGGGCAAATTGAATGTAGTGGCAGATTGCCTCTCGTGCGCCGTGGCGGCCCCAGTCAGTGTAGGAATGGATTACGCAGCCATGGCCGCAGAGCAGGTTAGTGACGCGGATGTGCGCGCGCTCCAGTCTGGACCAACAGGGTTAAGGCTGGAGAGCAGGGTGCTGCAAGACGGTATGCCCCCCCTAATCTGCGATGTCTCCACTGGACGGCCGCGTCCAGTAGTACCGGCCATGTGGCGCCGCCGCGTTTTTGACTCGATTCATTCTTTGGCGCACCCGGGAGTGCACGCGTCGGTCAAAATGGTAGGAGAGAAATTTGTGTGGCCGAGCCTTCGCAAACAAGTTAAAGAGTGGGCAGCAGCCTGCACGGCGTGTCAACGAGCCAAAGTACATAGGCACACGAGGGCTCCTTTGGAGCCGTTTCAAATTCCGGCCAAGAGGTTCGATCACGTTCATGTGGACCTCGTGGGCCCCCTCCCACCGTCACAAGGGTGCACACACCTTCTGACAATGGTGGACCGCACCACGCGCTGGCCTGAAGTTGTCCCGCTGGCATCAACCACGGCTGAGGAGGTGGCGCGCGCCTTTTTAACAGCTTGGGTGGCGCGCTTCGGCGTTCCGTCAGACATTACGTCCCACAGAGGCTCTCAATTTGTGTCCGAGCTTTGGTCGACAATGGCCCGCAGCCTGGGTGTCACAATTCACCACACAACCGCGTACAATCCGCAGGCTAACGGGTTATGCGACCGTTTTCACAGGTCATTGAAAGCGGCTCTCAGAGCATCACTGACGGATGCAAATTGGGTAGACAAGTTACCGTGGGTGTTATTGGGGTTGCGTTCTGCGCCTAAAGAGGACTTAGAAGCTTCCCCAGCGGAGCTTGTGTTTGCGCAGCCACTCCGGCTGCCTGGGGAGTTTCTCCCAGATAACCCTGCGCCAGACGCTTCCCCGTCTCAGCTGTTGCGGAGTAACATAGAATCAAGCACGCTGCCCGGCCCCGCACACCACAGTTTTCCGCACGTTTTTGTGCCTAAAACTTTGAAGAACGCAGAGTTTGTTTTTGTCAGACACGATGCGCATCGAACCCCGCTGCGACCGCCTTATGACGGACCGTTCAGAGTGCTAGAAACAGGGGACAAGCAGTTTTTTCTAGATTTGGGGGGTAGGAAAGAGAAAGTTGGCATAAACAGACTCAAACCTGCTTTTGTGGTGGCAGACGAGCAAGTGCTGTTGGCGAGGGCCCCGCGGTGAGGTAGACCCCCGCGGGGGGCTTCACAGAGTAATGTTTCCCCAGAACACCCGCAGGGACTGACAAAAGGTTTCCACCCCCAGATGGCAAACCCCCAGCGTGACGGCACCGCAGAGACGTTGAATCCCAGCTACAGCAGATACGGCAGGAGACTGAAGCCTAGACAGCATGTGGACTGATGTGTATTGATACTATCACGGCATGCATGTGGTTATTCTCTTGTTTGTTCTAAAATGTTGGGGGGGCTTGTGTGGTGGACACACATATGTGACCTGCTTTGTGACTCACATTTTAGATCAGAACAAAGGCAGAGCTTCCTTGGAGATTACAGGAAGCTGCAAGGATGTTAGCTTTGGTATGCAAGGCTTGAGACTGTGGGGGGGGGGGTAATTAAAGGATTAAAGAGGAGATGCATTGTTACTGTCAATTATAATGCAACGTGGTCTGTGATACATGTGACTTGTGAACTGTAAGAGTCCTGGTATTTAAGGACGAGAGATTCCTGAGTCGCTCTCTTTCTTCTTTGAGATGTTGGTGATGTGAATAAAGCTGACTTGAGAGAGAACTCTGTCTCGTCATTCTCACATTCCCACAACATCGTGTTTACATCTCGCCATGTACGCACGACTCTCCGGGATTTCGCGCGAGAATAGAAACCTCAATACCCTCAATAGCGATAGCGTTAGCTTAGCAAACGCTTCAGGTAAAGCGTAGCAGCAAACCACGAAAAGAAACGTTACTCAGTTTACTCACAGAGCACGGTGAAAGGCGAATAAAGGGGTATTTCTACTTCAAAAGCTGGTTCAACCAAGGTGGAAATTCAGCCTGTGCGTGTGCGTCACAAATGTTGATCCGATATTCGCTGTTGGTTAGTGATTTTAGTGGCAAAATCAGCAACTTTGTCTCAGCACTGAAAAAGTGTGACTATCCCGGCCGCCATCACGTGTTGCTCTGTTCTAAATTTAGATACGATTCCTAGCGATCTTGTGTTTGGAATTGCTTTCGTGTTTTTTTTACGATTTAAAATTTTTGACTGAATTTTTAGTGAAAAACCGTAATTTTGATTAATAAAGCCGTAACCCGGAATGGGGTCTTGAAAACCGGAACCATTACGGCAAAACCGGAGTAGTTGGCAGGTATGTTAATGCCAATTAACCTAACATGCAGTGACTCACAAACCTCACTCAAATTGCAGTAACACTTACTTTGGATTGCCAGAGGATCACAAAACTGTAAATGGTCCCTAAGAGAGCTGAAACAAAAGAGGTCATGGAAGTAAATAAATAAATGAATAACACAGAATTTTGTAATATAATCTTCAAACAGTAGTGTCTGGTAGCTCTTAAAGCTCTTACCAATAAAACCCAGGACGAGCAGGAACTTGAATGCATCCTGGTAAAAGCGGAAGTTGATTGGCTGAGGATAGAGAATGGAGCTGACCAGGTTACCCTTGGCTGTGAAAAACCCTGCAGATGGAAAACAATAAAAAAGGCTCGACTTGAGGTGTTAAACTTTTTTCATTACTTTCAGGATTAAAAGGAACAAAACAGCTGTCTACATCACAGAACAATGTAAAGTCATTGAGAGGAAATGATTCATTAAAAATCTAATCCAGATCATCCGTGTATTCACCGGTACTCGTGACCACAGCGACAGCCCCACTGTCTCCTGATCCTCCACCTTTGGCCTGGATGAGCTGAGTCCCACAGAAGAGGGTGTGTCTGCGCTGACTGTCTGAGCTGTACTTCCTGTCTCCAGGTGGCAGAGGGGTTTTGAGCGCTGGCACGCTTTCCCCTGCACAGAAGAGATTAAGGAGCTAGTAATAGACAATGGGCGCGTGATGTCACGTGATGGAAAAACCGTAAGGAATTGTGGGAAAAGTGGTATGCCTGTCTTTGTTTACTAGTGAGTGACAAAAGTGGTTAAGCTGAAGTTTTTGAGACTGTTGCTTCAGTGTGTTATTATTATTCATCCAAATATCACGCAGCATTAAAATGTGGAACTTTTGCTGCATTATCAAATGCAACAACCACTCTCATGCCCTGGTGTGAGGAAAAGACTGATAATGGCATACGCTTTTTTTTTTTAACTTCCCAACTTAGAAACGTGGAGATAATCGGGCCTCCGAGGTAACAAAGAGGTGTCAGATGGAATGGACTGCAGTGGTCAGAAGGAAAGACAATAGCTTTGACAGTATTCCTCCACATGTGGTCGTGTGTCCATGGCATTTTCATAAAGCTAAGTTGTGATTTAAACACACATAAAAATTACTTGTATACACGTGGAGTTGTTGCTAACTTTTAACAAGCCGGCTGGGAATTCCCAGAGCGCATGTTGTTGCCTTCATTGCACATGGATTTAAAATCAGCTGGGGACTGAAGTTCATAGAATGTTTGGTGTCATTAGATTCAGCAGCTTCTCCTCTTTCAGGTGACTATAAAAACGTCTGGGTGAAGGCAGTATTTACTCCTGGTTTTCATCTTGTCCCACATCCCATTTAAATCCCTAAACAGATTAAAAATCATTTCTAAACATTAACATTTGTGCTAAAATACACTTTTGCTCTTGTTTTGTAAACATTGTGATCTAAATTTTGAACAACAATTGAAAAAAAAAAATCACTGTCCTGATTTAGTATGTTTTCATAGCGGCTAATTATACTGGTGATCTGCTGCCAATGGTGCACATACCTTGTCGGGGTGCAGCGGCTTGTGTGCCTCAGCAACCCCCAGAGCTATGTCGACGGGAGCCTAGTGCTCCCAGAAGGTTCAATCATGTCGAACAGGTCCATGTGGGGTAGAGGCCAGACTAAGGTGTGCACCCTGGTCCTCCAGGTTGGGGGTTGTGTAGCATGTAATCAATCACTCACGGAAAACCCAAGTTTGTTACAGCAACAAATATCCCAATGGCGGAACAGGCGGAAGAGAGAGAGAACTCCCAACGGCTGTGAAGGTGGAGGAGGACAGACAGTTGCATGGGAAGAAGGGTCTTGGAAAGCCTCGACAGGAAACCTTTCTACAGGGTGGACCAAGCTCTCGACAGCCCAGCCATGGAAGGCAGTTGGTCTAGGGGAGGGACCCCCAACAAACGTCCACAGCTGAAGACGGAGATGCAGGACCCCTGCGGTGCCACAAACCTCTGCATCACGCATATCCGCTTCATGATGAGTCACACCGATGTTGCACGTGATGGTGCTCGTTCTCTGGGGATCCGCCGGGGAGGAAGAGTGCCAGGTCCTCAGCCTCAAAGGGGCCCACCCTCAGCTACCGGAGGTCGCCTCACCTTGTCCTGCATGACCAGGGGACGGGGAACGAGGAATGCTACTGGCCGAAAAGAGACGCCAAAGGAGAGGAACGTCAACATCCTCCAGTGGAACGCAGAAGGAGTCTACAACAAAAAAAATATCCCTTGCTGAAAGACTCCACTCAGAAGACATTGATGTCGCCTGCCTACAGGAGACCCACCTGAAGGAAAACCAACGCTTCAGTGTTAGGGGATACCAGGTCTTCAGGAAAGACAGAAAAGGAAGAACAAAAGGAGGAGTGGCGATTCTTGTCAAAAACGCCATACCAGCACAAGAGTTTGACATCAGTACCAACAACCAGGCAGAAATCCATGGAGTTCGAATCATGGTTCACAATGAAAGCATCACGATCTTCAATGTGTACTGCCCCCCAGAGCGAGATCTCTCACTTGACCAAATGGAACTCCCAGACTACCGATGCTTAGTCATCGGTGACTTCTACAGTCACTCAGAGGCATGGGGATACAGCGAAGCAGATAAAAGAGGAGAGGAGGTGGAAGATTGGCAAGTCAACAACAGTCTTCTGCTAATGAATGACCCTGATGATCTACCAACGTTCTTCTCCAGGGTATGGCTGAGTAACACCACACCCAATCTTGCGTTTGCCACCAACGACATGGCCAGGCTGGCAACAAGAACGGTACTTGGCCAGCTCGGGGGAAGTGACCATAAACCTGTGAAGACTGGACTGGACATCAGCTACAAACCACAAGAAGCTAAGACATTCCCCAGGTGGAATTACAAGAAGGTCAACTGGGAGCGCTTCTCAACACTGGTGGACCAGTACTCTGTGGAGATCCGTCACCAGCAGCAGAACCTCAACAAGAAAGTCAGGGTGCTGAACCATGCCATTCTGAAGGCTGCAAATGAATCTATTCCTCGGGGAGCCAGAAACAACTATAGGCCTTACTGGACAGAGGAGCTCCAGCAGCTTGAAGACAGTGTGGCAGAGGCAAGGTAAAAAGTAGAAGCAGATCCTACAGTAGAAAACAACATTGCCCTGAAGGCAGCCACTGCAAAACACAGGCAGACCTTTATACAGGAAGCTCGAAAGAGATGGCAAGAAAAGACAGAGCAGCTCAACTTGGACAAGGACGGCAACAAGTTTTGGAAACTGGCTCAAGCCCTCAACGACGAGAACAGCAAAAGCTCGCCGGTCACAGTACAGGCAGATCAAGAACTGCTGACTGGCAAGAAAGCAGCAGACCATTTCATCAACCAGTATGTGAAGACGAGCCACCTTCAGATTCCACCAGAGAGAAGAAGGGATGTCAGAGGAGCCCAGCGAGTTCATCAGAACGCACAGACAGAACCAGTGATGAACTCACCATTCACTCTCAAGGAGCTGGAGGATGCAATGTCAACACTGAAGCTGAAAAAAGCCCCTGGATCTGACAAGATCACAAATGAAATGTTGTTGAACCTTGGCTTCAAAACCAAGAAGAAACTTCTGCAGCTGTCCAACGACAGCTGGAGATCAGGGACTGTGCCACAGATCTGGAGAGAAGCCACGATGATTCCAGTGCACAAAAAAGGCAAAGACAAGTTGAAGGCTGAAACCTATCGCCCCATAAGCCTTAAAAGCTGCATAGGAAAGCTGCTAGAGCGTCTCATCAACACCAGACTCATGTGGCACTTGGAAGAAAAACAGCACATCGGTCCAGAGCAAGCAGCCTTCAGGCAGAACCGGTCTACAGAGGACCAAATAACATACATCTCTCAAGCCATAGAAGATGCCTTCCAAGAAAAGAAGCACACCCTCGCTGTGTGGATTGACCTAGAAAAGGCGTTTGACAAGGTATGGAAAGACGGCTTCAAGCTGAAACTGCGCCAGTGCGGTGTCGCTGGGCGCATGTACAAGTGGATCGCCCAATACCTGCACAACAGAAGAGCCAGAGTTCAGGTCAGACAGTACTCCAGCAAGAAGAAGGTGCTGAGGGAAGGAGTCCCACAAGGGGGAGTGCTCTCCCCAACACTCTTCCTTGTATTCATCAAGGACATCATCCAGAGTTTGCCAAGGAACGTATGAGGTGCCATCTACGCCGATGACCTAGCCCTCTGGTGCAGTGAGGAAAGCATCGTGACGGCAAACTACAGACTGCAGCAAGCTCTCCGGCTGATAGAGGTATGGACCAAGTCATGGCTTGTGAGCTTAAATGAGAGAAAGACTACATACACCGTCTTCACCCTGTCCACTCAACCCCAGAAGGTGAAACTGCAGATCAACTCCCATGAGCTCCAGGCTGAATATGCACCCACATACCTCGGGATCACCATGGATCGCAGACTGACTTGGAAGAACCAGCTGTACAAGAACCAGGCAAGAACAAAGATCAGGATGGCCCTAATGAAGAAACTGTCAGGAACAGACTGGGGTGCAGACCAGGGTGTCCTGAAGAAGTTCTATGTGGGGAGGATTCGGCCTGATCTGGAGTATGGCATGGCGGCAACCTCAACAGCTGCCAAAAGCAACACTGAGAAGCTGGACGGACTCCAAAACCAAGCCGTGCGAATGATGACAGGAACCATGCGCAGTACCCCTATCAAAGCGCTGGAGACAACAACAGGCCTTGCACCACTGGAAGACAGAAGAAACATCAAGGTACTGACCCAGGCCGCCAAATTCAAAAGACTGGAAAACCATCCCATGAAGGACAGACTGAGCAAGCCAACAAAAGGGAGACTCAAGAGATCGAGCTTCATCCACCAGAGCAGGACACTCAAAAGGAGAGACCCAGAACTGTTGGACCACATGCTCACACCAATACCACCCACAGCATCTGTTCCCTCCTGGAACCGACAGAACTTCCCAGCCATATGCACAGTCATATCGGGCATTGGGAAGAAAGGAACACAGTCAGACCAAGAGAAGAAGTCGCTGGCCCTGGAGTTCATTCGGTCTGCCTACCCTGAAGAGCAGTGGACTCACGTCTACACAGATGGCTCTGCCATGGAAGCAACCAGGAATGGAGGAGGCGGCATGTACATCAGGTACGCTGATGAGGAGACCCACATTCCCAGTGCGACTGGCAAGTACTCAACCAACTTCAGGGCTGAGGCAGAGGCCCTGAGAACAGCAGCGGCCCACGTCAGGGAACATCAAGACAAGGCACACAAGCGGGTCGTCATCTTCACTGATGCCCTCTCTAGAGTCTTGAATGCACTTCAGGACCCCCGACGCAAAGAATTGAATGAACTCGCCCTCACTCTGTCTCAACTAGCCACACAGGCAACCGTATCACTCCAGTGGATTCCTGCCCACTGTGGAGTCTATGGAAATGAGACAGCTGACAGACTTGCTAAGGAGGGTGGGCAGCAAGACCAGGAAGGCAGGCAGGTCTCTTACAGTGAGGAGAAAGCCATTATTAAGGCCCTGTCTCACAAGAAGTGGCAGCAGCAACACCCAAACTTCTGCAAGGATGACAACTACTACAGTCTGAGCAGGGCTGACCAAGTCGTTCTGTTCAGACTCCGAACTGGACATAACAGAATGCATGCTCACATGCACCAGAAACTTAAAGTTGGACAATCGGACAGATGCCCATGTGGTACCGCCCAAATGACCAGCGAACACCTCCTCCAAGACTGCCCAGACCAAGCTGCATTCAGACGAGCTACGTGGCCCGACCCCACATCGCTGAACCAAAAGCTGCACGGGGACTTCGGGGACCTCCGCAGGATGGTAGCATTCGTCAGGGCAGCTGGTGTGACCATCTAGTGATCGACAAAGAAGATGATACTGGTGATTTTTTTGGGTGTGCCAGCTCGAGCGTCGGGCTTCATTCAATCACGTTACTTGATTAGTACTTCATGTCCTGTTGTGTAATAATGTGTATATACTTATCAAACATCATATGACAAATCTGACCATAAATCCATTTTACCGCTGGGACTTAGAAATGTCTGTAGCTGCAGAGACATATGCTAGTGCAGAAACTGTGTAGAAACAATGATTGCTTACCTTTGTGCAAACAACAGTTTTCTGGTCATTCACTCAGAATATTTGAGACAGCTGGACCATCCATTGGTGAACTGAACATGAGCCTCTAATGATTTATAGTTTTAAATTGCTCATGGGTCTCTGCGCTCACCCCACAAGCCAGGTAGGCAAACACATCTGACAGTGTGACTTGAGGCAGTTGGTGGAGATTCGTGGTCCATTTCTTGTGCTCATAGCCATCGATCCCATTTATTTCTTTAATTTTTTGGAGGTAGCACTCCTTTGCTTCCTTATTCAGCTTCTCTCAATAAGGAATTTTAATTTTCTGTTTGCTGCATTCCATATGTCTGTTCGTGTTAGCAGTTGCCGTAGACTACAGGTAAACAAAGAAGCCAGACCATGAAAATGGAGATGACGGCCCAGAATACAGCACGGCATTACGTCAATACCCGTTCTCTATTACACTGCTTCCTCTGAGGAAATCGTAAAACAACATGAGCTGACAAGTAAAAAAGACTGTCCAGTGATGACACATTTTAAGCTTTTGAAAAATATGTCAAATTCAAGTCAAAAATTTGGGTCAAAAAAGCTAAAAATTTACAGAAAAAAGTTGCAAATCTACAAAAGTTGAAAATGTACTGAAAAACATTTGCAAATTTACAAGAAAAACTGCAACTTT
The DNA here is from genome assembly GCA_020510985.1 of Pholidichthys leucotaenia. Taxonomy (NCBI): domain Eukaryota; kingdom Metazoa; phylum Chordata; class Actinopteri; order Cichliformes; family Pholidichthyidae; genus Pholidichthys; species Pholidichthys leucotaenia. The sequence continues at coordinate 200,002,710 of CM035843.1, read as the reverse complement.
ATGAGGAAAAAAATGCAAATTTATGAGAAAAAAGTAATATATTTTGAAGGAAAAAGTTGCAAATTTATGGGGGAAAAGTCACAAATTTTGAAGAAAAAAATTTGCTGGAAAAAAACTGCAAATTTACAAGAAATTTTTTTTTTTTTGTAAATTTATGAGAAAAAAGTTGCATATTTGAGAAAAGTCAAATTACATATCTCCCAAGGGAATACTCACACGTGATCTGCATTGTTGTTCATGCAAATCCGACGGTGAACGCTGGGACAGCGCGTGACGTCATCCATTCAGTAACTGGCAGGCTGCAGACAGAACACCCAGATGCTCTTCTCCTCATCTCAGGCGACTTCAACCATGTTTCACTATCTCCCATTCTACCCACGTTTACCCAGTATGTCACATGCCACACTAGAGACAATAAAACACTGGACTTATTCTACGCAAACACTAAGGAGGCGTACACCTCATTACAACTCCCCCCACTCAAGAGATCGGATCACAACTTGGTTCATCTCCGGCCGGTGTACAAACCCCTAGTGCACAGACAACCTCCGGCCATGCGCACAGTGAAGTTATAGTCTGAGGAGGCAATGGACACTCTAAAGGGCTGTTTTGAAACCACCACCTGGGAGCAGCTCTGTGATCCACATGGTGAGGACATCGATGGCCTCACTCACACCATCACGGACTACATCAGCTTCTGTGTGGACAACACCGTTCCCACCAAGACCATACGGTGTTGCTCAAACAACAAACCCTGGATCAACCCTGAGATAAAAACACTTCTGAGAGAGAAGAGGAGGATCTTCAGGTCGGGGAACAGGGAGATGCTGAAGTCCGTACAGAGGGAGCTGAGGAGAAAGATCAGAGAAGGCAAGGACAGCTTCAGGAAGAAGATGGAGGACAAGCTGCAACAGAGCGACATCAGCGGGGTCTGCAGAAACCTTAAAACCATCTCTGGGCTCCAGAATATCTCCCCCCAGGCCACGGGGGGCAGGGAGTGGGCGAACAATCTGAATCTGTTTTTTAATAGGTTTGACCAACCGCCCTCCCCCTCGACTGCACAACAACCGCTGCTGCCACTGAAGACATCAAGTCCTGCTGCCCACTCCCCACTCCACCATCACCCCCCCACTCCCAACACACAGCCCCCCAACCTGACCCTCACTAAGACCCAGGTGAGGGCGGAGCTGAGGAAGATCAAGGCGAGGAACGCGTCGGGACCGGACGGCATCAGTGCAAAGCTCCTCAAATCCTGTGCAGACCAGCTGTGTGGGATTGTGGAGTACATCTTCAACCTGAGCCTGAAGCTGGGGAGGGTACCACAGTTGTGGAAAACATCTTGTGTGGTACCTGTACCAAAGACTTCCCACCCCAAAGATCTGAACAGCTACAGACCAGTGGCCCTGACGTCCCACATGATGAAGACCCTGGAGAGACTGCTCCTTGCTCACCTCCGCCCCCTGGTGGGTCCAGCAATGGATCCACTCCAGTTCGCCTACCAGCATGGTATTGGGGTGGAGGATGCGGTCATCTTCCTCCTTCACCGTTCTCTGTTCCACCTGGAGAAGCCCGGAAATACAGTGAGGATCATGTTCTTTGACTTCTCCAGTGCTTTCAATACCATCCAGCCGATGATCCTGAAGGACAAGCTGCTGTGCGCAGGGGTGGACCAGCACCTGTCATCATGGATCCTGGACTACCTCACAAACCGGCCACAGTTTGTGAGAACCCGGGACTGTGTGTCCGACACGATCATCGGTAGCACGGGGGCCCCACAGGGAACGGTTTTGGCTCCCTTCCTGTTCACCCTTTATACTGCGGACTTCTCACACAACACAACACACTGCCATCTACAGAAGTTCTCTGACGACTCTGCGATCGTTGGCCTCATCTCCAACGGAGATGAAGCTGAGTACAGAGGGCTTATCCAGGACTTTGTGGACTGGTGCCATCGGAACTGCCTCCAGATCAACGCGAGGAAAACTAAGGAGCTGGTAGTGGACTGCCGCAGGCAAGGACAACCCCTCACAGCACCAGTAAACATCCAGGGAACAGACATTGAGATGGTGACATCCTACAAGTACCTGGGTGTTCATCTGAACAATAAACTAGACTGGTCACACAATACTGACGCACTCTACAAGAAGGGACAGCGCAGGCTGTCCCTACTGAGGAGACTCAGGTCTTTTGGTGTACAAGGGGCGCTGCTGAAGACATTCTACGACACGGTGGTGGCATCAGCCATCACTTTTGGAGTGGTCTGCTGGGGCAGTGGCATTACAGCAGCCGATAGGAAGAGACTGAACAAACTGATCAAGAAAGCTAGCTCTGTCCTGGGGCAGCGCCTTGACCCAGTGGAGGAGGTGGGAGAGAGAAGGATGGTGGCTAAACTGTCATCTCTGCTGGAGTCAGAGTTCCACCCTATGCAGGACACACTGAATGCACTAAGGAGCTCATTTAGCAGCAGACTACATCATCCTAGGTGCACAACCGAGAGGTTTCGCAGGTCCTTCCTACCTACGGCTGTCAGACTGTATAACCTAAGCAGGGCTGCCCGCTGTGACGATGGAGTGTCACCACTGTATGACTTATTGTATGTGTGATTGTGTTGTATTTGTAATATGGTAAATGTTATTATGATTGTTGGTAAAGTGCACACATTATTTTGGGATCTGTTTTTGTCCAATTCGAATGCCCTTGGGAGATAATTGTTATGGTTAAGTAATTTGGTAAAATAATTGATAATGATTTATTTCACATACCTTTGCCAACATGCTTCCTGTGGGTGTCCGGGCAAAAGACTCCGTAAGGGGTTGAGAGCCTTTTATAGGACACCAGCAGGAAGGAAGCATGTATGGTAAGTTAGAGGGGTGGTTTAGCTTTTGTAAATAGGGGTTTGAACTATTTATTGAATTATTTATATTGTTATTTATTATATGTTATTTACAGTATATTTACATTGTATATAGTTGGGGAAGTATTTATGTATTTTAGAGATTAGTGGGTATGTGTAAAGAATGGAAATGTTTATTGTTTTACCTGGGGTTATGGTAGGGGCTAATTAGCCCTAATTATCTCGCGTAGTATATAACAGGTGTGGTTGATGATAATGGGAGGATTCAATTCATTTCATTGGTATTTGTATTCCTTGTATTCATCTTGGTTGATGGCGAATTGTTCATTCTTGAAGAAGAGTCGTGTCAGATGTTTCGTGGGATCTATTTACGTGTAAGTTATTGAAATAAAATATTGAAAAATTGATTGAAAGCCTCCTCCTTGCCACGGCATCCTGACACCGCAGAGATAGCAAAAAGACGTGACAACCTAATAGTATTGAATGCAAAAGACACAATAGACTTACACAATGGTCCCTTTCGGTATACAACTAGGAAAATACCGGTAGCTACGGAGGGTGACAATATGGATTCAATTCAATTCAATTCAACTTTATTTATATAGCGCCATTTCACAACAACAGTCATCTCATAGCACTATCAACTGTAGGGAGGACCCCCACAGTTGCAGAAAGACCCCAGCAATCAGGCGATCCCCTGTGAGCAAGCACTTGGCGACGGTGGAGAGGAAAAACTCCCTTTTAACAGGAAGAAACCTCCAGCAGAACCAGGCTCAAGGAGGGGCAGTCATCTGCTGCGACTGGCTGGGGGGTGAGGGGATAGAGAAGAAGAAAAGAACAGACATGTAGAGAGCAAACAGCACGATGGGGACTCAATCTATGGGAGAGAACAAACAAATGTTAATGACCAGCAAAAAAAAAATATTTCATAGAGAGTGAGGAAAGGAGTGAGGCCCAGTGCATTACTGGAGGTCCCCCGGCTGACTAAACCTATTAGCAGCATAACTAAGGGAGGGTTCAGAAACACATGATCCCTCCCTAATTGTAGGCTATATCAAAAAGGTAGGTTTTAGCCCTATTCTTAAAAACAGAGATCGAGTCTGACTCCCGAATCCAGATTGGCAGCTGATTCCACAGGAGAGGAGCTTGATAACTGAAGGCTCTGCCTCCCATTGTACTTTTGGAGATTCTAGGTATTACAAGTAAACCTGCATTTTGGGAGCATAGTGCTCTGTTAGGATGATACGGTAGTATCAGATCTTTTAAATAAAAAGGAGCCTGATTGTTTAGAGCTTTGTAAGTAAGAAGAAGGATTTTAAACTTAATTCTAAACTCTATGGGAAGCCAATGAAGGGAGGCCAGAACCGGAGAGATATGATCTTTCTTTCTAGTACCTGTTAAAACTCTTGCTGCAGCATTTTGGATCAGCTGAAGACTTTTTAAAGATGTTTTAGGACAGCCTGATAATAAAGAATTACAATAATCTAATCTTGAGCTAACAAAAGCGTGGATCAGCTTCTCAGCATCACTCTGAGACAAGATGCTCCTAATCTTGGCAATATTACGCAAATGATAGAAGGCAGTCTTAGAAACAAATTTAATATGTGAATTGAAGGACAAATCCTGATCAAAAATAACTATGGATGAATAATGGATGGGTACATAATCATACCATGTAGGATAACTAAGTAGACGGTTATGCTGTTTCATTCCATCTAGCTGCAATGCTCCGCACTGTGTGTGTTTGTATATTTATATATTTATTCCATCTAGCGACAATGCTCCACACTGTGTGTTTATATATTTACATATTTATTCCATCTAGCTACAGTGCTCCGCACTGTGTGTGTTTATATATTTACATATTTATTCCATCTAGCTACGGTGCTCCGCACTGTGTGTTTATGTGTTTGCATATTTGTTCCATCTAGCTACAATGCTCCGCACTGTGTGTGTTTATATATTTACATGTTTGTTCCATCTAGCTACAATGCTCCGCACTGTGTTCATATATTTGCATGTTTGTTCCATCTCGCTGCAATGCTCCACAGTGTGTTTATATATTCACATATTTATTCCATCTAGCTACAATGCTCTGCACTGTGTGTTTATATGTTCATATATTTATTCCATCTAGCTACAATGCTCCGCACTGTGTGTTTATATATCTATATATTTATTCCATCTAGCTGCAATGCTCCGCACTGTGTGTGTTTATATATTTACATATTTATTCCATCTAGCTACGGTGCTCCGCACTGTGTGTTTATGTGTTTGCATATTTGTTCCATCTAGCTACAATGCTCCGCACTGTGTGTGTGTTTATATATTTACATGTTTGTTCCATCTAGCTACAATGCTCCGCACTGTGTTCATATATTTGCATGTTTGTTCCATCTCGCTGCAATGCTCCACAGTGTGTTTATATATTCACATATTTATTCCATCTAGCTACAATGCTCTGCACTGTGTGTTTATATGTTCATATATTTATTCCATCTAGCTACAATGCTCCGCACTGTGTGTTTATATATCTATATATTTATTCCATCTAGCTGCAATGCTCCGCATCGTGTGTCTATATATTTATGTTTATATGTACATATGTATACTCGCTGCTCTTGTTTTTTCTTGCCTTCTGATCGTTGCTCTGAGTGTTACTATCCCTGTGCTGTTGCAATCCTGGAATTTCCCCATTGTGGGACTAATAAAGACTTATTTTATCTTAATTATGAGAATAAAGCTACAGATTCATGAGAAAAAAAATTTGGCAATTAATGTGAAAGTCACAACTTGTCAAGCAAAAAAGCCACAAATTTATGAGGGAAAAAAATAAAAATTTACAGGAAAAAAGTCAAATTTTGAATGAAAAATTTGCAAATTTATGAGGAAAAAATCAGCAGTTTTTTGAAAAACAAACTGCAAATTTACAAGAAAGAAATTTGCAAATTTATGTGAAAAAGTTGCAAATTGTTGAGGAAAAAGGTTACAAATTTATGAGAGCAAAAGCTACACAATAATAAGAAAAAAATTAGCAAATTTAAAAGAAAAAATGTGCAGATTTACGTGACACAAATTTACACAAAGTCACACACTGTCAAAGAAAAAAGTCAAATTTATGAGAAAAAAGCTGCAGATTTATGAGGACAAAGTTGCAAATTTAGAAGAAAGAAATGGCAAATTTACAAGAAAATATTTTGCAAATTTACGTGAAAAAGTTGCAAATTGTCAAGGAAAAAAGTCACAAATTTATGAGGAAAACAATTGAAAATTTACAGGAAAAAAGTTGCAAATTTATGAGAAAAAAGTAATATTTTGAAGGAAAAAGTTGCAAATTTATGGGGAAAAAGTCACAAATTTTTAAGAAAAAAATTTGCTGCAAAAAAACTGCAAATTTACAAGAAATTTTTTTTTTTTGTAAATTTATGAGAAAAAAGTTGCATATTTGAGAAAAGTCAAATTTCATATCTCCTCTTTGAGAAAAGTCTCCTCCTCCTCTTTGAGAAAAGTCGCAAATTTATGAGAATAAAGCTACAGATTGATGAGAAAAAATTTTGCAATTAATGTGAAAGCCACAAACTGTCAAGGAAAAAAGTCACAAATTTATGAGGAAAAAAGTCAAATTTTGAATGAAAAATTTGCAAATTTAAGAGGCAAAAATCAGCAGTTTTACGAGAAACAAACTGCAAATTTACAAGAAAAAAATCTGCAAATTTATGTGGAAAAAGTTGCAAATTGTCAAGGAAAAAAAGTCACAAATTTACTGTATGAGGAAAAAAAAACTGAAAATTTACAGGAAAAAAGTTGCAAATTTATGTGAAAAATGTCAAAATTGGCCTGATGTGGCAAGTTTACATTGGGATACATCTGATAGAGGTTGTTTGCACATTGTCTTGCCAAAGCTCTGACGTTAAACTGTGTGACGTTAAACTGTGTGACGTTGCCTTCAGTATTCGCAGCCTTGTTTGTGGCGGCACCTTGCATGGCAGCGACCCCTCTGATTCTACATGTGATTAACAATGTAGATACATGAAACATAATTTTGTTCTACTGTACATGAATGGCTGTATGGACTGAATGACAACACAGATGTCTTCTTCCTCTTGTGTTGTCTACCTGTGAGCATGCTCTCGTTGACGAGGCATTCCCCAGCCAGCAGGGCGGCGTCACAGGGCAGCAGCAGTCCTTCCTGGGGGATGATCAGACAGTCGCCAGGCACCAGGTCCACCGAGCTCACACGCTCCTCCTCTGAGAAAACACACATCCAAGAAGAAACATCTGTGTGTGTGTGTGTGGCGGGGGGGGGGGGGGGAGTATGGGTTTAATACCATCCATCCATCCATCCATCATCTTCCGCTTAATCCTTTTCAGGTCGCGGGGGGGCTGGAGCCTATCCCAGCATCTTCAGGCAAGAGGCAGGGTACACCCTGGACAGATCACCAGTCCATCGCAGGGGCCAACACAGACAGACAGACAACCACTCACTCTCACAGTCATACCTAAGGACAATTTAGAATCCCCAGTTTGATGCCAATTAACCCCTTGCACTCCGGTCAATTTCCCTAAAAACGCCAAAAAATAACGTGCCCAAAGTAAATCGAAAGCTGTTCTTCAACCCTTTGCAGCATCTTCATGGGGTTGGTCTCATTTAAAAGAAAACACTTGGAATTTTTTGGCAAAACAGTCATAATCTCTCTAAGTGCTCCTGCCACTGAGTAACAGTCATCTAAACATACTGAACTTGAAGAAAATAAATTTGGCCTGGGTGTTTTTTTGAATACAAATGCTTGCAAATAACACACAGCTTCAGATCCGGGCTGGATAATGCAACAGAAATGTAGAACCAAGTGTTATCCAGCTGAGGTCAAAATTTTGTAACAATACCACAAAAAATGAATATATTACACAGCTTTTTCCTCAGGTAGTTCCCAGGCGTTTTTGAACTGTGCCAAATGGCACAGTTTGGAAAGACGTCTGTAACTTTTGAATGATTCAATATAGAAGCTTGATCTTGGGCTCTAATGAAAGGTGACACTCAGGGCAGTGTGTGTGTGGGGGGGGGGGGTTTGCCCCCCCCCGCTACAGAGGACGGACATCGGCCATCGCTACATGACGGAATAGTCATGTGGCGACCACGGCGCAGTCACCGCGCCTTCCCCCCGCCCGCTACAGAAGAGTAGCGGGGGGGGGGGGTGTTCACGGTCCGGACGCGGCGCATGAACTTCGGACTTCGTGCGCCGCACAGTTGTAATTTACCGATCGGTCAAAAGTAATTTTTGATTACAATTTTCAGGGATAAAGAATAATTTAGCTTATAACACCTTACCTCTTCACAGCAGCAGTGTCCTGAAGAACTTCTCTTCCTCATTGTCAGACGAACGCGACGCTGGTCCCTTGTTACGGACTCGTGGTTCTGGTCTCGGCGACCCGGTCAAAACATAATTCCATGATTGCGGTTTTGCGCTTCCATGATTGCGGTTTTGGCGAATGATTTACGACCTTCGTCGTCGGCCTCTGTCGGTCTATGATGACCATGGAAGAGAATCCTAAACGTCTATTCTGCTGGAATTAAAAAAAAATAAAGCACCACCTGTGACTGAAGAGGCCGATGCGCGAATGGCAGTCCCTGTCACACAGGTAGCACTTGTGGGTGGTCTCCATGCTGCTGGGTCTGTGACAGTTCTTCCTGCGGGTCCTTTTTTCATCTGCAGCAGTCAGTCTCTCTTCACCCAGCCTTACAAAAAACAGCTTGCGAACTTCTGTGCTTCAATTGGCTCGCTGCATTCACAGCGTTGGTAGGCGGGTCCTTCTTGCTAGGTTTTCAGTCATTGGTTCTTCAAGGTTTCAGAAACCCAATTCAAGGCTCTTATTAGTCAAATGAGAGGTCTATCAGATTAACTAATCTGTTTGCGGCTGTGTCTGCAGTGGAAGAACGGAAATGCAGCTTTTATTTTCAGTGCGGCTTGGACGCAGCGCCCTCGTGCGTTCTCGTGCGCTCTGGGACGCAGAGACGTGCCCATCCGCGGTACACCGGAGTGCAAGAGGTTAACCTAACTTGCATGTTTTTGGCATGTGGGAAGAAACCAGAGAAAACCCGGGGTAAACCCACGCAGACACAGGGAGAACATGCAAACTCCACACAGATCACTGTTGGTTGGGATTGAACCCAGGATCCCCCAACCAAGGGTGAGTTGCTGTGCTGCCGCAGTGCTAACCACTCCACCACCGTGACTGATTTATTCACAGACATGTACTCAAGTAACTAAATCACACAAAAAAAAAATTGTACATCTGTGAGCAGTTTTACTGCAGGATACTTTTTACTCTCTATTTGATTGAATACAGTTTTATTCATAATTCGATTTCCTTGAAATCAGTCCTGAATCTTTGTTGTATACTGGCTCTGCAAATTTATGAGTAAAAGTTGAAATTATGAACTTCCGGTTATGGCTGCCACGTAAGAAGGACACGTCTCACTCTGCTCTGCTTCTGGAGAAAAAAATCGGCAAATAACTCTCTCATTTGGGACAGAACGTATCCCAGCGTTTGAGCGAGGATATGTCGGTGAAGACTAAGGCTGGAAAACCAAGTAGAGGAAAAAGCGAGCCGCAGAAACAGTCCAAATTAACGGACTTTCAGGTCTGTCACGCAGCAGAGAAAGCACCAAATATGGCGAAGGAAGCTAACAACGGCGCGGGAGCTGCGGGAAACGACACAGGTGCGTTGCTGGCGGCTATGAGTTCAATGAGAGCGGACTTTTCCTCTAGATTTGATGGGATTATGGCAGCGTTGGAAGGAATGAGAAAGGAATTGGGTGACTGTGTGGAACGAATGGCGCAGATGGAGCTTCGTATTTCCAGTGCTGAAGATGAAGTCAATTGTCTCCAATTAAAGGTGCGCACTTTGGAAAAAAAAAAATAAATGTCTGGAAGAAAACATTCTGGATTTGGAATCCCGGTCGAGACAGAACAACTTGAGGCTGGTGGGTCTACCGGAAGAATCCGAAGGTCGGGACCCGTGTTCCTTTCTGGAAAAGTGGATTCCGGAGGCGCTGGGCAGTGCGGAGCTGCGGCCAGCGGTGGTTTTGGAGGGCGCGCATCGTATTGGCCCACGGAGAGATAAGGGACCACCGAGGACCTTAATTATGAAGTTTGTCAGCAACAGAGACAGGATGAAGATCTTCAACGCAGCACGAGCTAAAGGAGAGATTAAACACCAGGATCAGCAGGTGCGGTTCTACCCAGATTGGGCCACAGGAATCCAACAATTGAGGAAGCAGTATGATCCCATACGTAAGGAGCTGCGCAACCTTAGGATTCATCACGGTGTAATTTATCCTGCGAGACTGCTGACCATGTATGGGGGCAGAACCCACATCTTCAAGACCCCAGAGAAGGCACAGGAGTTTATCAAGAAGATCCAAGAAGAAGAGACTGGTGGGAGCTAAGCATGAACAAAATATAAGGTAGAATAATTAAGCATTTGCACAGGCATCTGACTGACTTGAAGCAAATAGCAAGTTTACAAAATATAGATTGCATTATATAATTTAAAAAAAAAAAAAAAAACTATGATGTACAAAGTTGCTAAAAATTTTGGAGTTAAGTTGGAAAACTACAGAGGAGAGTTAATGTTACGTCATTAAAAGCAGTAGAGTTAGGGTGATTGGGAGGATGAAGAAGGAGTGGCTTAGGCTGATCCTCGTGGATGTGGAGCAGTCGATGGCTATATCGGGAGACGGAATTTTTCTTTTGATTTTGGGGGGTTTGCCACAAGTGTGGGAAGGGGGAATTTGTTTGTGTGTAGTTTATAGGATGAATGTTCAACCACTCATTTTTTTGCTTCTCTGTATGAGCATGTTTACACTGCAAGGTAATCCCAAACTCCCTATTGATCATAAACCAAAGCGTTAATCTTAATTTAACTTCATGGAATTGCAGAGGTCTACAAAATTTAAAAAACTTAAACAAGTTATGAATAAAATAAAAGACATGGGTTCAAAAATTGTGTTTTTACAAGAAACTCATCTAATAGAGGAGGATGTAAAAAGAATTAGGAGTAGATGGCAAGGAAGTGTTTTCACCTCATCATTTTCATCCCGAGCCAGGGGAGTTATGACTCTCATACATAAACCAGTCCCTTTTCAAGTGAAAAATGTAATTGAAGACAAATTTGGAAGATATGTAATCATTCAAGGATCTTTGCTATTAGAAAATATAAATTTGGTGAACCTATATGGTCCCAATATAGATGATCAAAAGTTCTTTGTTAATTTATTTCTTATCTTATCATCACTTACAGGGCAACATATAATAGCAGGGGATTTTAATTGTACATTGAATCCCGGTATAGACAGATCAACAGGACTGGACTGTACGCACAATGGATGTAGGATGACCATTAATCATTTTATGAAAGAATTGAGATTGTTAGATATATGGAGAGAAATGAAACCACAAGTCAAAGCCTACTCTTGTTATTCCAGTACCTACAAGACATTCTCACGTATTGATTATTTTTTGATTTCCACAGAATTAAGGTCCAAGATTCAAAACTGCTTTTATGATAACATCGTGATCTCTGATCATGCACCCTGCTGTATAGTATATGTAGATAAGAAATTGACAAAGGAATCAGGTAGATGGCAATTTCAGCATAAATGGCTTCAGGATGAGGAATTTGTCAAGTACATAGAAAAACAGATAGATGAGTTCTTTGATATCAATACTACACAAACATCAGCATGTGTAAAGTGGGAGGCTTTCAAAGCTTTTATTAGGGGACATATTATTAGTTATACAGGTTCAAAATCTAAGAAGACTCGAGAGGAGAGAGCCCAATTGGAACATAAAATAAAAAATCTTCAGGAAAAAGTGTATGCAGGAAGTGATCCAAGGCTGGAGAATGAATTACTGATTTTGAGAGCTGAATACGACAAAAAATCAGCGAATAGAGCTGCCTCGAGTCTTCTAAGATTGAAACAATCTTTTTATGAACAAGGTGAAAAATCAGGAAAATTATTGGCATGGCAGATTAAACAATTAGAAATTAAAACACCAATTACCAGTATTATAAGTAACGGACAGGTAGTTATAGATCCTTTAGAAATTAACAGAGCCTTTAGAGATTACTATGAAAAATTATATGATACCAAAAATGAATCTGATTTAACAAAACTAAATGGGTTTTTGAACGAACTATCTATACCGTGTATTCCAAATGAAAACAGGGAGATATTGGAGTCTAAAATTAGTCAAGAAGAAGTTGGGCTAGCCATTGATAATATGAAATCAGGAAAAAGTGCAGGACCAGATGGTCTTCCAGTTGACCTTTATAAAAAATTTAAGAATAAATTAATAAAACCTTTTTTGGAAATGGTTTTAGAAGCATTTCAAAATAATAATTTACCATCATACATGAATAATGCCTTAATTATACTGTTGCCAAAACCAGGTAAGCCCTCTAATAAATGTGAAAATATGAGACCAATAAGTCTATTAAATGCCGACCTTAAGATAATTTGTAAAATTTTAGCAAGACGAATACAAGAAATTTTACCAAATATTATTAATCGAGATCAGAATGGCTTTATAAAGGGAAGACAAGGCTTCCATAATGTAAGAAGACTATTTAATATTATTTATTTTAATAAAGAAGCACCAGATACAGCTCTCCTATCACTGGACGCCGAAAAGGCCTTTGATAGAGTCGAATGGCCCTTTCTTTTTGAAGTCTTACAAAGGTTTGGACTTGGAAATAATTTCATAAAATGGGTTCAGATAATATACAATAATGCTACAGCAGAAATCCTAACAAATAACAATATTTCAAAATCAATAAAAATCAATAAAGGATGTCGACAAGGCTGTCCACTTTCACCTTTACTGTTTACTATGGCAATCGAACCTTTAGCGATGGCGATACGTTTACATTCACAAATATATGGAATTAAAGTTGGACCAACAGAACATAAAATCTCCCTGTACGCCGATGACATAATTTTGTTTATGTCGAATCTAAAAAAATCAATTCCGACCTTGTTGAATTTAATAAAGAATTTTGGGGAAATATCAGGATATAAAATAAATAAAACTAAATCTTCAATATTGGAACTTCCGGTTATGGCTGCCACGTAGGACGGACGTGTCTCGCTCTGCTCTGCTCCTGGAGAAAAAAAATCGGCAAATAACTCTCTCATTTGGGACAGAACGTATCCCAGCATTTGGGCGAGGATATGTCGGCGAAGCCTAAGGCTGGAAAACCAGGAAAAGGAAAAAGCGAGCCGCCAAAACAGTCCAAATTAACGGACTTTCAGGTCTGTGACGCAGCAAACAAAACTCCATATATGGCGGAGGAGGCTGGCGGCGGTGCGATGTCTGCGGGGAATGGCGCAGATGCGCTGATGGCTGCCATGAGTTCAATGAGAGCGGACTTTTCCTCTAGATTTGATGGGATTATGACAGCGTTGGAAGGAATAAGAAAGGAATTGGGTGACTGTGTAGAACGAACGGCGCAGATGGAGCTCCGTCTCGCTAGTGCTGAAGATGACGTCACCCGTCTTCAATTAAAGGTGCGCACTTTGGAAAAAAAAAAAAAAATCTCTGGAAGATAATATCCCTCATGGATCGTCACCTTATCGTGGTGGGGGGGTTTGCGTGCCCCAGTGATCCCAGGAGCTATGTTGTCCGGGGCAATTTGCCTCTGATAGGGTCTCCCAAGACAAACTGGTCCTGGGTGAAGGGCCAGACGAAGAACGATCCAACAGACTCTCATGATAAATTGTATATCAAGGATTCAGTGTACCCCGCCCGGTATGGGGTTACCGGGGCCCCACCCTGGAGCCAGGCCTGGGGGAGGGGCTCGAAGGCTAGCGTCTGGTGGCCGGGTTTCCACCCATGGGACCCGGCCGGGCTCAGCCCGAAGGAGTTACATGGGTCCGCCCTCCAGTAGGTTCACCACCTGCAGGAGGGATCATGGAAGTCCGGTGCTATGTGGATTAGGTGGCAGTCAAAGGCGGAGACCTTGGCGGACTGATCCCAAGCTTTCTAAACTGGCTTTTGGTACGTGGAATGTCACCTCTCTGGTGGGGAAGGAGCCTGAGCTGGTGTACGAGATTGAGCGATACCGGCTAGATATAGTTGGCCTCACCTCAACACACAGCTCCGGTTCCGGAACCAGTCTCCTGGAGAGGGGCTGGAGCTTGGCCTTTTCTGGAGTTGCCCCGGGCGAGAGGCGACGAGCAGGGGTAGGTATTCTTGTATCGCCCCACCTTGCTGCCTCTATATTGGAGTTTTCCCCGGTGGACGAAAGGGTTGCTTCCCTGCGCCTTCGGGTTGGGAAACGGGTCCTGACCATCATTTGTGCCTATGCACCAAATGATGTTTCAGAGTACCCACCCTTTTTGGAGTCTGTGACTGGGGTGCTGGAGGGTGCTCCTCCTGGAGACTCCATTGTCCTACTGGGGGACTTCAATGCGCACGTGGGCAACGACAGTGAAACCTGGAGGGGGGTGATTGGGAGGAACGGCCTGCCCGATCTGAACCCGAGTGGTGTTCAGTTATTGGACTTCTGTGCTAACCACAGTCTGTCTATAACGAACACCATGTTCAAGCATAAGGGTGTCCATATGTGCACCTGGCACCAGGACACCCTAGGCCGCAGGTCGATGATCGATTTTGTTATCGTATCATCAGACCTGCGACCGTATGTCTTGGACACCCGAGTAAAGAGAGGTGCAGAGCTGTCAACTGATCACCACCTGGTGGTGAGTTGGATCCGATGGCAGGGGAGGAAGCCATTCAGACCTGGTAGACCCAAACGTATAGTGAGGGTGTGCTGGGAGCGTCTGGCTGAGGCCCCTGTCCGGGAGGTCTTCAACTCCCACCTCCGGAAGAACTTCAACCACATTCCGAGGGAGTCTGGAGACATGGAGTCTGAATGGGCCATGTTCTCCACCTCTGTTGTTGAAGCGGCAGCCCAGAGCTGCGGCCGCAAGGTGGTCGGTGCATCTTGTGGTGGCAACCCCCGAACCAAGTGGTGGACACCAGTGGTGAGGGGGGCCATTAAGCTGAAGAAGGAGTCCTATCAAGCTTGGTTGGCTTGTGGGACTCCCGAAGCAGCTGAGGTGTACCGGCAGGCCAAGCGGAGTGCAGCTCGGGTGGTTGCTGAAGCAAAAACCCGGGTATGGGAGGAGTCCGGTGAGGCCATGGAACAAGACTTTCGGTCGGCTTCAAAGAGATTCTGGCAAACTGTTCGGCGGCTCAGGAGGGGAAAGCAGCTCCCCGTCCACACTGTGTATGGTGCGGATGGGACACTGTTGACTTCAACTGGGGATATCGTCGGGCGGTGGAAGGAATACTTCGAGGATCTCCTCAATCCCACTGATACGCCTTCCACAGAGGAAGCAGGGTTTGGGGACGAGGGGGATGACTCGCCTATCACAGGGGCTGAGGTCGCCAAGGTGGTTAAAAATCTCCTTGGTGGCCGGGCCCCGTGGGTGGACGAGATTCGCCCCGAGTACCTCAAGGCCCTGGATGTTGTTGGGTTGTCATGGTTGACACGCCTCTGCAACATTGCGTGGAGGTCGGGGGCAGTGCCTTTGGCATGGCAAACCGGGGTGGTGGTTCCTCTCTTCAAAAAAGGGGACCGGAGGGTGTGCTCCAACTTTAGAGGGATCACACTCCTCAGCCTCCCTGGGAAGGTCTATGCCAAGGTATTGGAGAGGAGAGTCCGGCCGTTGGTCGAACCTCGGATTCAGGAGGAGCAATGTGGTTTTCGTCCTGGCCGTGGCACATCGGACCAGCTCTTTACCCTCTCGAGAATTCTTGAGGGTTCGTGGGAGTTTGCCCAACCAGTTTACATGTGTTTTGTGGACTTGGAGAAGGCATTTGACCGCGTCCCTCGTGGATTTTTGTGGGGGGTGCTTCGGGAGTATGGGGTATCGGGCTTGTTGTTACGAGCTATTCGGTCTCTGTACAACCGTTGTGAGAGTTTAGTTCGCATTGCCAACACTCGGTCGGAGTCATTCCCAGTGAGAGTTGGACTCCGCCAGGGCTGCCCTTTGTCACCGGTCCTGTTCATAATTTTTATGGACAGGATTTCTAGGCGCAGCCAGGGAATGGAGGGTGTCATGCTTGGTGACCACAGGATCTCATCTCTGTTGTTTGCAGATGATGTTGTCCTGTTGGCTTCATCCAGCAATGACCTACAGCTCTTGCTGGGACGGTTTGCCGCTGAGTGTGAAGCGGCTGGGATGAGAATCAGCACCTCCAAGTCCGAGTCCATGGTCCTCAGCCGGAAAAAGGTGGATTGTCCTCTCCGGGTTGGGGACAGGCTCCTGCCCCAAGTGGAGGAGTTTAAGTATCTTGGGGTCTTGTTCACGAGTGAGGGGAAAATGGAGCGAGAGATCGACAGACGGATTGGAGCAGCATCTGCAGTGATGCGGACGTTGTACCGGTCTGTTGTGGTGAAGAGGGAGCTTAGTTCTAAGGCAAAGCTGTCGATTTACCAGTCAATCTACGTTCCTACTCTCACCTATGGTCACGAGCTTTGGGTAATGACCGAAAGAACGAGATCGCGGATACAAGCGGCTGAAATGAGCTTTCTCCGTAGGATTGCTGGACTCACCCTCAGAGATAGGGTGAGGAGCTCAGTCATCCGGGAGAGGCTCAGAGTAGAACCGCTGCTCCTCCACATTGAAAGGAGTCAGTTGAGGTGGTATGGGCATCTGATTAGGATGCCTCCTGGACGCCTCCCACTTGAGGTGTTTCAGGCACGTCCCACTGGGAGGAGACCCCGGGGCAGACCCAGGACTCGGTGGAGAGACTATGTCTCCCAGCTAGTCTGGGAACGCCTTGGTATCCCCTCTGAAGAGCTGGAGCAGGTGGCTGGGGAGAGGGAAGTCTGGGCTTCTCTGCTTGAACTGCTGCCTCCGCGACCCGGACCTCCGGAAAAGCGGTAGACGATGGATGGATGGATGGATGGAAGATAATATTTTGGATTTGGAATCTCGGTCGAGACAGAATAATTTGAGGCTGGTGGGTCTTCCAGAGGAATCAGAAGGTCGGGACGTATGTTCCTTTCTGGAAAAGTGGATTCCGGAGGTGCTGGGCAGCGAGGAGTTGCAATCAGCAGTGGTTCTGGAAAAAGCACATCGTATTGGCCCACGGAGAGATAAGGGACCGCCGAGGACCTTAATTATGAAGTTTCTTAGCAACAGAGACAGGATGAAGATCTTCAACGCTGCACGTGCTAAAGGAGAGATTAAACACCAGAACCAGCAGGTGCGGTTCTACCCAGATTTGGCCACAGGAATCCAGCAATTGAGGAAGCAGTTTGATCCCATACGTAAGGAGCTGCGCAACCTTGGGATTCGTCATGGTGTAATCTATCCTGCGAGACTGCTGACCACGTATGAGGGCAGAACCCACATCTTCAAGACCCCAGAGGAGGCGCAGGAGTTCATCAAGAAGATCAAAGAAGAAGAAGAGACTGGTGGGAGCTAAGCATGAACAAAATATAAGGTAGAATAATTAAGCATTTGCACAGGCATCTGACTGACTTGAAGTAAATAGTAAGTTTACAAAATATAGATTGTATTATATATTAAAAAAACAAAACAAAAACAAAACAAACAAACAAAAAAAAAACTATGATGTACAAAGTTGTTAAAAATTTTGGAGTTAAGTTGGAAAACTACAGAGGAGAGTTAATGTTACGTCATTAAAAGCAGTAGAGTTAGGGTGATTGGGAGGATGAAGAAGGAGTGGCTTAGGCTGTTCCCCTTGGGTGTGGAACGGTCGATGGCTATATCGGGAGACAGAATTTTTCTTTTGATTTTGGGGGGTTTGCCACAAGTGTGGGAAGGGGAAATTTGTTTGTGTGTAGTTTGTAGGATGAATGTTCAACCACTCATGTTTTTGCTTCTCTGTATGAGCATGTTTACACTGCAAGGTAATCCTAAACTCTCTATTGATCATGGACCAAAGTGTTAATCTTAATTTAACTTCATGGAATTGCAGAGGTCTACAAAATTTAAAAAAACTTAAACAAGTTATGAATAAAATAAAGGACATGGGTTCAAGAATTGTGTTTTTACAAGAAACTCATCTGATAGAGGAGGATGTTAAAAGAATTAGGAGTAGATGGCAGGGAAGTGTATTCACCTCTTCATTTTCATCCCGAGCCAGGGGAGTTATGACTCTCATACATAAATCAGTTCCTTTTCAGGTGAAAAATGTAATTGGAGACAAATTTGGAAGATATGTAATCATTCAAGGTTCTTTGCTATTAGAAAATATAAATCTTGTGAACTTATATGGTCCCAATATAGATGATCAGAAGTTCTTTGCTAATTTATTTCTCATCTTATCATCACTTACAGGGCAACATATAATAGCAGGGGATTTTAATAGTACATTGAATCCAGGTGTGGATAGATCAACAGGACTGGATTGTACGCACATTGGATGTAGGATGACTATTAATCATTTTATGAAAGAATTGAGATTGTTAGATATATGGAGAGAAATGAAACCACAAGTTAAAGCCTATTCTTGTTATTCCAGTACCTACAAGACATTCTCACGTATTGATTATTTTTTGATTTCCACAGAATTAAGGTCCAAGATTCAAAACTGCTTTTATGATAACATCGTGATTTCTGATCATGCACCCTGTTGTCTAATATATGTAGATAAAAAATTGACAAAGGAATCAGGTAGATGGCAATTTCAGCATAAATGGCTTCAGGATGAGGAATTTGTCAAGTATATAGAAAAACAGATAGATGAGTTCTTTGACATCAATACTACACAAACATCAGCATGTGTAAAGTGGGAGGCTTTCAAAGCTTTTATTAGGGGACATATTATTAGTTATACAGGATCAAAATCTAAGAAGACTCGAGAGGAGAGAGCTAAATTGGAACATAAAATAAAATGTCTTCAGGAAAAAGTGTATGCAGGAAGTGACCCAAGGTTGGAGAATGAATTACTGATTTTGAGAGCTGAATACGACAAAAAATCAGCGAATAGAGCTGCCTCGAGTCTTCTAAGATTGAAACAATCTTTTTATGAACAAGGTGAAAAATCAGGAAAATTATTAGCATGGCAGATTAAACAATTGGAAATTAAAACACCAATTACCAGTATTATAAGTAAGGGACAGGTAGTTATAGATCCTTTAGAAATTAATAGAGCCTTTAGAGATTACTATGAAAAATTATATGATACCAAAAATGAACCTGATTTAACAAAACTAAATGGGTTTTTGAACGAACTATCTATACCGTGTATTCCAAATGAAAACAGGGAGATATTGGAGTCTAAAATTAGTCAAGAAGAAGTTGGGCTAGCCATTGATAATATGAAATCAGGAAAAAGTGCAGGACCAGATGGTCTTCCAGTTGACCTTTATAAAAAATTTAAGAATAAATTAATAAAACCTTTTTTGGAAATGGTTTTAGAAGCATTTCAAAATAATAATTTACCATCATACATAAATAATGCCTTAATTATACTGCTGCCAAAACCAGGTAAGCCCTCTAATAAATGTGAAAATATGAGACCAATAAGCCTATTAAACGCCGACCTTAAGATAATCTGTAAAATTTTAGCAAGACGAATACAAGAAATTTTACCAAATATTATTAATCGAGATCAGAATGGCTTTATAAAGGGTAGACAAGGCTTCCATAATGTAAGAAGACTATTTAATATTATTTATTTTAATAAAGAAGCACCGGATACAGCTCTCCTATCATTGGACGCCGAAAAGGCCTTTGATAGAGTTGAATGGCCCTTTCTTTTTGAAGTCCTACAAAGGTTTGGACTTGGAAATAATTTCATAAAATGGGTTCAAATAATATACAATAATGCTACAGCAGAAATCCTAACAAATAACAATATTTCAAAACCAATAAAAATCAATAGAGGATGTCGACAAGGCTGTCCACTTTCACCTTTACTGTTTACTATGGCAATTGAACCTTTAGCGATAGCGATACGTTTACATTCACAAATATATGGAATTAAAGTTGGACCAACAGAACATAAAATCTCCCTGTACGCCGATGATATAATTTTGTTTATGTCGAATCTAAAAAAATCAATTCCAACCTTGTTGAATTTAATAAAGAATTTTGGGGAAATATCAGGATATAAAATAAATAAAACTAAATCTTCAATATTAATGCTAAATGAGACCCAGAGAAATTACCCAGCCCCTGAGGTAAATCAATTCAATGTTGTAAATCAGTTTAAATATTTAGGAATCCAAATTATGCCTAAGCTAGAATCAGTCGCCAGTGTCAACTATGAAGCCTTAATGTCAGATATCAATGAGTTAACTCAGAGATGGATGTCACTACCAATGTCGATGATCGGGAGAATCAATATACTTAAAAGTAATATTTTACCTAAAATACTTTATTTATTTCAATACATTCCCTTATCACCACCTTTAGATCTATTCTCAAGAATAAAAAAAAAGTTAGTGGAATTTATATGGAACAACAGGAGGGCTAGATTACGTTTGTCTTTATTATATTTACCATTTGATCGTGGAGGTCTGAAATGTCCAAATTTTATGTTGTATTATTGGTCGGCACAACTGAGGTCTATGACATATTATTTTTCATCAAATGATCTCCCTCACTGGACTGAAATGGAATCATACAATTTACCTTTACCTCTTCCCATATTCATATACTCAGATTCGGCAAAAAAATTACAAAAACAAGTTAAAAATCCATTTGTAAAGCATATGATCAAAATATGGTATGAAGCTAAAAACTATTTAAAAGAACCACAGTTATTGTCACAATTTAGTCCAATATGGGGTAATCAATATTTTAAACCAGGGAGAGCGGACGCTGTATTTAAAGTATGGAATTTAAAAGGGATACAAAAGATTCAGGATTTATATTTGCCATGTGCAGACAACATAATGTCTTTTGAAGAGCTGAGGATCAAATTTAATCTCAATAGAACACATTTTTTTAAATATCTTCAACTTAGAAACTTTATTCGATCAAATCAAAATAAAGCTCTCACTCGACCTATTTATTCATCCTTGGAAAAAATGATGATGAAAGATAGTAAAAGAAAGGGTATTATTTCAGAGTTTTATAACTCATTGACACTATCTTCAAGTGAAAATTCACTGAAAAGATTAAACTACTGGAAAGAAGATCTGCAAATTGAAATTTCAGAGGAACAATGGGAATTGGCTTGTACAGAAGCTCAAACCAAATCAATAAATGCACGCCTTAAATTGATACATTTCAAATGGTTAATGCGGATGTATGTTACACCAGAGGAGTTAAATAGATATAACAAAAATATACCAGATACATGCACAAAATGCATGGAAAGTAAAGGAACCCTATTTCATTGTTTATGGGAATGTAGATTAATAAGAATGTTTTGGGAGGAGGTGAGGGTAACAATTGAAAAAATAATCTCAAAACAAATCATATTGAATCCTAAACTGTTTTTGTTGGGTCTGTACCCAGAAAAGCATAATTTCAATAAAAGTGAAAGAACATTCATAGACCTCAGTTTGCTTAATGCCAAAAAATGTATTGCACTATTATGGAAAAAGACTCATAGACCAGATGTGACTCAGTGGTTAAGACAGATGTTAACAAACCTTCCATTAGAAAGAATAACATATATACTGAAATCAAAGGAAATTGTGTTTGAGAATATATGGAGACCTTTTATTGATTATGTAAAAAATTTAAACATAACTCTTGAAGAAGAAGGTGAATGATGTGTGTGGACCTTGTAAATTCCAAACTGGTGAACATAATATGTATACTAATGTATTGGATTGTCTAGACTAAACAGAGGAGCATTGTTGAAGACTTGATTTTGTTGGTGGTTGTTGGTGTTTTTAGGGCATTTTTTTTTTTTTTGTAGTACTTTAGTGTTAGTGTTTGTTTGTATCATGTTTGTTAAAAAAAAAAAAAAAAAGGTTCAATAAAGATATTGTGGAAAAAAAAAAAATCTTCAATATTAATGCTAAATGAGACTCAGAGAAATTACCCAGACCCTGAGGTAAATCAATTCAACGTTGTAAATCAGTTTAAATATTTAGGAATCCAAATTGTGCCTA
Organism: Pholidichthys leucotaenia; assembly: GCA_020510985.1. NCBI lineage: Eukaryota > Metazoa > Chordata > Actinopteri > Cichliformes > Pholidichthyidae > Pholidichthys > Pholidichthys leucotaenia. Next base: position 199,980,737 of record CM035843.1, on the reverse strand, counting down.
AGCTAGAATCAGTCGCCAGTGTCAACTATGAAGCCTTTATGACAGATATCAATGAGTCAATTCAGAGATGGATGTCACTACCAATGTCGATGCTCGGGAGAATCAATGTACTTAAAAGTAATATTTTACCTAAAATACTTTATTTATTTCAATACATTCCCTTACCACCACCTTTAGATTTATTCTCAAGAATTAAAAAAAAGTTAGTGGAATTTATATGGAACAACAGGAGGGCTAGATTACGTCTGTCTTTATTATATTTACCATTTGATCGTGGAGGTCTGAAATGTCCAAATTTTATGTTGTATTATTGGTCGGCACAACTGAGGTCTATGACATATTATTTTTCATTAAATGATCTCCCTCACTGGACTGAGATGGAATCATACAATTTACCTTTACCTCTTCCCATATTCATATACTCAGATTCGGCAAAAAAATTACAAAAACAAGTTAAAAATCCATTTGTAAAGCATATGATCAAAATATGGTGTGAAGCTAAAAATTATTTAAAAGAACCACAGTTATTGTCACCATTTAGCCCAATATGGGGTAATCAATATTTTAAACCAGGAAAAGCGGACGCTGTATTTAAAGTATGGAATTTAAAAGGGATTCAAAAGATTCAAGATTTATATTTGCCATGTGCAGATAACATAATGTCTTTTGAAGAGCTGAGGGTCAAATTTAATCTTAATAGAACACATTTTTTTAAATATCTTCAACTTAGAAACTCTATTCGATCAAATCAAAATAAAGCTCTCACTCGACCTATTTATTCATCCTTGGAAAAAATGTTGATGAAAGATAGTAAAAGAAAGGGTATTATTTCAGAGTTTTATAACTCATTGACACTATCCTCAAGTGAAAATTCACAGAAAAGATTAAACTACTGGAAAGAAGATCTGCAAATTGAAATTTCAGAGGAACAATGGGAATTGGCTTGCACAGATGCCCAAACCAAATCAATAAATGTACGCCTTAAATTGATACATTTCAAATGGTTAATGCGGATGTATGTTACACCGAAGGAGTTAAATAGATATAACAAAAATATACCAGATACATGCACAAAATGCATGGAAAGTAAAGGAACCCTATTTCATTGTGTATGGGAATGTAGAATAATAAGAATGTTTTGGGAAGAGGTGAGGGTAACAATTGAAAAAATAATCTCAAAACAAATCATTTTGAATCCTAAACTGTTTTTGTTGGGTCTGTACCCAGAAAAGCATAACTTTAATAAAAGTGAAAGAACATTCATAGACCTCAGTTTGCTTAATGCCAAAAAATGTATTGCACTACTGTGGAAAAAGACTCATAGACCAGATGTGACTCAGTGGTTAAGGCAGATGTTAACAAACCTTCCATTAGAAAGAATAACATATATACTGAAATCAAAGGAAATTGTGTTTGAGAATATATGGAGACCTTTTATTGATCATGTAAAAAATTTAAACATAACTCTTGAAGAAGAAGGTGAATGATGTGTGTGGACCTTGTAAATTCCAAACTGGTGAACATAATATGTATACTTATGTAATGGATTGTCTAGACCAGGGGTTCTCAAAGTTTTGATGGGTGAGGGCCAATTTGGGAATCCAAAGTTGAACCGAGGGCCACCAAAGGGACGGAGGCAAAAAAAAAAAAAAAAAGACTGAAAATTCAATTCCATTTGTAATCCTTTTAATTATCAGATTTAATTAGTTTGGGTAAAGTCATATTAACAGTAAGAAATTGGGACTGATGAAAACATCATAACATTGTGTGTGTCCAGACTGCGATACACTGCTTCGCAAATATCCACTCCCTTCGTTGTGTCTTTCATACTCTCCATACTCAGTAGCTCCTCGCCGACGTCAAAATTCTCAGTGACAGTTCAGATGAAAATCAACAGTTGGGCAGTGTCGGAAATATCCGTGCTTTCATCCAGTGCGATGGAAAACGCTCCCTTTTCTAGCCCCTCCACACGTATCGCCAGTTGGTCCTTCAAATCATTTGCCAGATCTTCGATTCGTCTTGTGACTGTGTCATTCGACAAACTTACGTCACGGAACTTTGTTTTTTGGTCTGGGCATACACGCTCTGCCACTTTTAGCATACAGTCTCGAACAAATTCTCCGTCACTAAACGGCTTGCCCCGTTTAGCTATTTCGTGAGCTACCACATAGCTAGCCTCTGTTACTGCTTCGCTGGTTTTTGAAAATTGCGTGAAGACTGACTGTTGTGCTGTGTAGCCCCTTTTAAGTTGTTCCATCTTTGTGGTGCGATCCTTGCCACTGAATTTTTCATAATTTTTGTGTTTTGTTTCGTAATGGCGCCTGATGTTAAAGTCTTTTCGCACTGCGATTACCTGTCTGCAGATGAGGCATACAACTTTATCTGACCCGTGAGGTTCAACGAAGTAGTCCAAAGTCCATTTTCCCTGAAACTGCCTTTTTTCCTCGCTGACAGTTCTCGGTTTCCTCGAGTGAGCGGTCTCCATCTCTGCCTCTTTCTCTCGCTGATCCATCTTTATTTCCACACTTCGACTTCCACAAGCACTAATATTTATTTCTTATTCTTCTTCTGACTCAAAATGGTGCTCCGAAACCGTTGCCAACCAACACTTCTGCACTGTGCGCTGAACGTTCCATCTCCCATTATACAATTGGACTAGCTGCTGCAATGAAGTGATCGCAAGTTAACGACGTTAACAGATTGGCCGCGGGCCGCCAGAAATGTTTTCGCGGGCCGCCATTGGCACGGGGGCCGCACTTTGAGAAACATTGGTCTAGACTAAACAGAGGAGCATTGTTGAAGACTTGATTTTGTTGGTGGTTGTTGGTGTTTTTAGTGCTTTTTTTTTTGTAGTACTTTAGTGTTAGTGTTTGATTGTTTGTGTCATGTTTGTTTAAAAAAAAAAAAGGTTCAATAAAGATATTGTGGAAAAAAAAAGTTGAAATTATGTTAAGAAAGGCACAATTTTAGACTGAATTATTGGAAAGAAGACCTGCAAACTGAAATTTCAGAAGAACAATGGGAATTGGCTTGTACAGAAGCTCAAACCAAATCAATAAATGTACGTCTTAAATTGATACATTTTAAATGGTTAATGCGGATGTATGTTACACCGGTGGAGTTAAATAGATATAACAAAACCAAGATGGCGCCGCGGATGGCAGCCACTGGCTTCTGCTCTCTGATGTTTTTGATAATTTTGTGTGTTTTTTTGGACTTCTGCTCTTCTGTCCGAGTCACCTATTCAAGGGAGGAACTACTTTCACTCAGACTACCTCCCAATGCAACTTCTCCGCCAGTTTCTGCTGCTGATCTGAAGTTTTTTCAGTCGATCTTAGCTGTGGGAGCAGCGGCTATTGGCGCTGGCCGGAAACGAAGGCGGCGTGGTAAACGTGCCGGTGCGCTAGTCAGGCTGAAGAAACAAGGATTTCGCACGCCGCTCCCATCGATCCATCTGGCAAATATCCGCTCTTTGGCGAACAAAATGGATGAACTGCTGCTCCTGACTCACAAAAACCGGGATTTTAGCAGATCTGGCGCCCTTTGTTTCACGGAGTCCTGGCTGAGTGAACACATCCCGGACAGCGCGGTGCGCCTGGACGGATTCCAGCTGTTTCGCGCTGATCGCAGCCGAGAATTCTCTGGAAAGACTAAGGGTGGTGGAATCTGCTTCTACATAAACGAAGGTTGGTGTACTGATGTCACAGTGTTGAAGAAGTTTTGTAGCCCTAACCTAGAGTCACTGTTCATAAACTGTAAACCCTTTTATTCACCGCGAGAGTTCTCCTCGTTTATTCTGGTCGGAATTTATATCCCGCCTGCTGCTTGTACAACGGAGGCACTGCAGCACCTCGCTGACCAGATAGTAGACGTGGAGGAAAAACATCCAGACTCTCTGCTCATCATTCTGGGTGATTTCAATAGAGCTAATCTCACAAATGAGCTTCCTAAATACAGACAGCATATTAAATGTCCCACCAGGGACACAAATACACTTGACCACTGTTACACAGTTTTAAGAAACGCCTATCATGCCGTCCCCCGTGCAGCTCTGGGTTTTTCTGACCACTGTCTGCTCCATCTTATTCCAACATACACACAGAAACTAAAAACTTCCAAGTCTGTTGTAAGGACTGTGAAGAAATGGACTGAGGAATCAAAGCTGGAGTTACAAGCCTGCTTTGACTGTACAGATTGGAGTGTTTTTCAAGCTGCAGCCATTAACCTAAATGAACTCACTGACACTGTGACGTCATACATCTGTTTCTGCGAGGACAAGTGTGTGCAGACCAAGACCTTCTGCACATACAACAACAATAAACCGTGGTTCATTCCTAAACTGAAGCAGCTACGTCAGACCAACAAGGAGGCCTACAGGACTGGTGACTGGACTCTGTACAAGCGGGCCAGAAACATGCTGACAAAGGAGATCAGGCTTGCTAAGAGGAGCTACAGTGTGAAGTTACAAAAAACCTTCTCAGCCAACAACTCTGCTTCTGTCTGGAGAGGCCTACGGAATATCACCAACTACAGGAGACCATCCCCCCACCCTGTGGAAAACCTCCAGCTGGCTAACGACCTAAACAGCTTTTACTGCAGGTTTGAAAAGAAACTACAGTTCTCACCTCCCACCCACACAAAAGGATTATCTGCAGCCCCAGGAACTCCATCCCTCCTCCACTCTGACCTCCCACCAGCACTAACGATCTGTGAAGAGGAGGTGCGCCGGGTCTTTCAGAGACAAAAGATCAAGAAGGCTGCAGGACCTGATGGTGTGTCTCCGTCCTGCCTGAGAGTCTGCTCCAACGAGTTGGCCCCCATCTTCACCCGGATCTTTAACAGATCACTGGAGCTGCGTGAAGTGCCTTCCTGCTTCAAACGCTCCATCATCATTCCAGTTCCCAAGAAACCCTCTGTTACAGGATTAAACGACTACAGACCTGTTGCCCTGACCTCTGTGGTCATGAAATCCTTGGAGAGATTGGTGCTGAACCACCTGAAGGTCATCACAGGCCCCCTGATGCACCCACTGCAGTTTGCCTACCCGTCAAACAGGTCAGTGGATGGTGCAGTGAATATGGGACTACACTACATCCTGCAACACCTCGACTCCCCAGGGACGTACACCAGGATAGTTTGTCGACTTCAGCTCAGCGTTCAACACCATCATCCCAGGCATTCTTCATCAGAAACTCCTCCAGCTCAAGGTGCCCCCCTCCACCTGCCAGTGGATCTCCAGCTTTCTAACTGACAGGTGGCAACAGGTGAAGCTAGGGAGATTTACATCCAGCTCCCGAAAAATTAGCCCCCCAAGGATGTGTCCTTTCCCCACTGCTCTTCTCCCTCTACTCCAACGACTGCACCTCAGAGGACCCTTCGGTGAAGCTCCTGAAGTTTGCGGATGACACCACAGTCATCGGTTTGATCCGGGATGATGATGAGTCTGCATACAGGCGGGAGGTGGAACAGCTGATCCTCTGGTGCAGCCAGAACCATCTTGAACTTAACCCAGCCAAAACGGTGGAGATGACTGTGAATTTCAGGTGACACCCCCCTTCATTCCCCCCACTCACCATCCTCAACAGCACAGTGTCCACTGTGGACTCCTTCAAGTTTCTGTGTACCACAATCTCCCGGAACCTGAAATGGTCCTCCCATATAGACACTGTCTGGAAAAAGGCCCAGCAGAGGTTGTTTTTTCTGCGTCAGCTCAAGAAGTTTGATTTGCCTCAGGAGCTGCTGGTTGTCTTCTACACCGCCATCATCCAATCTGTCCTCTGCTTTTCCATCACTGTCTGGTTTGGATCTGCCACTAAACAGGACAAGACCAGACTGCAGCGGATCGTTAAGTCTGCGGAGAGGATCATTGGTACCGACCTACCCTCCATTGAGAACTTATATCGGTCCATAACCAGGAAACGGGCGGGAAACATCTGTGCTGACCCATCACACCCCGGCCACAAACTGTTTGAACTTCTATCTTCTGGTCGTCGTTACAGATCACTGAAGGTCAAAACCACCCGTCACAGGAACAGTTTCTTTCCTCAAGCCATCACTCTGATGAACTCCTAACATTCACCTAGTCCTACCTGTTGCTGTACTCATGACTTTTCATCCATTATTACATTGCACATAACTCTCACACTGCTTTTTACTTCATTCACATTATATCACTGAATCTGAGTTCACATTGAAATACTGTGTGACTGTATATTTCTTCATATATTTCTGCAAAGTGTGGTTAGTCTGAGTAAATAACTGCATATATTCCTGTATATATTTGCATCCTTTTATAGAAACGTGGACAGACTGTAATTTACTGTATATACTCTGTTGTCATTGAATCCTTATTTAAATCCTCCACCTGAACAACGAGAGCAAGTTTTTAGCCAAAGTCAAATTCCTTGTATGTGTTGTGCATACTTGGCCAATAAAGCTGATTCTGATTCCAGATACGTGCACAAAATGTATGGAAAGTAAAGGAACCTTATTTCATTGTTTATGGGAATGTAGAAAAATTAGAATGTTTTGGGAAGAGGTGAGGGTAACAATTGAAAAAATAATTTCAAAACAATTCATATTGAACCCTAAACTGTTTTTGTTGGGTCTGTATCCAGAAAAGCATAACTTCAATAAGAGTGAAAGAGCATTCATAGACCTCAGTTTGCTTAATGCCAAAAAATGTATTGCACTACTGTGGAAAAAGACTCATAGACCAGATGTGACTCAGTGGTTAAGACAGATGTTAACAAACCTTCCACTAGAAAGGATAACACACATACTGAAATCAAAGGAAAATGGGTTTGAGAATATATGGAGACCTTTCATTGATTATGTAAAGAAATTAAACATAACTTCTGAAGAAGAAGGTAAATGATGTGTGTGGACCTTGTAAATTCCAAATTGGTGAATGTATAATAAGTATACTTATGTAATGGATTACCTAGGCTAAACAGAGGAGCATTATTGATGACTTGCTTTTGTTAGTGGTTGTTGGTGTTTTTAGTACATTTTTTTTTTAATTTTTAAATTACTTGAGTGTTAGTGTTTGATTGTTTGTGTCGTGTTTGTTAAAAAAAGGTTCAATAAAAAATATTGTGGAAAAAAAGAAAGGCACAATTTTACCACAAACACTTTCAATTTTATTAGAAAAAAAAGTGTAAATTCATCGTAAAATAGACAAATTTAGGAATAAAATAAATCCACAAATTTCTAAGAACAAAAGTTTACACAAAAAAAACTGAAATTTATGGGGAACCCCACCACCACCACCAATTTATGAGAATTTCAATTTTTTTTCAAATTTTTTCAAATTTTTCAGCTTTATTTATATAGCGCCATATCACAACAAAAGTCATCTCATAGCACTACCAAATGCAGGGAAAACCCCACAATTGCAGAAGGACCCAGTAATCAGACAATCCCCTGTAAGCAAGCACTTAGCGAGGGTGGAGAGGAAAAACTCCCATTTAACAGAAAGAAACCTCTAGCAAAACCAGGCTCAGGGAGGGGCAGTCATCTGCTGCGACTGGCTGGGGGTGAGGGGATATAGAGGATGAAAAGAACAGACATAAAGAACATGAACGGTGAGAAGCCAAGTACATTATTGGAGGTCACCCGGCAGTCTGAATCTATTAACAGCAAACAAAAGGGGGGTTAAGAGACACAAGATCCCTCCCTAATCGTAGGCTATATTGAAAAGGAAGGATTTTACCCTGTTCTTAAAAACAGAGATCGAGTCTGACTCCCGGACCCAGAGTGGTAACTGGTTCCACAGGAAAGGAGCTTGATAGCAGAAGGCTCTGCCTCCCGTTGTACTTTTGGAGATTCTGGGTATTACAAGTAATCCTGCATTTTGGGAGCGTAGTGCTCTGTTAGGATAATAAGGTAATATCAGATCTTTTATATATAAGGGGGCCTGATTATTAAGAGCTTTGTAAGTGAGAAGAAGGATTTTAAACTTAATTCTAAACTCTATGGGAAGCCATTGAAGGGAGACCAGAACTGTCAGGGCTGGCCCTCACGAGCCAGCATAAGACGCCACAGTCCAGTGAAGATGCACAGGTGTTTATTCACAATTAGGAAAAGGGAAGGACAAGATAACCAGCCACGTGGGCTAAACAATAAGACTACTAATTAACTCACAGGATGATCGTTGACAGCTGAGACGAGGAACGCTCGCTCAGCGTCTGATAAGGAAAAGGATGACAGAGTACGACAATAATCACAGGCGAATAACAAACTTACAAATGAGATGAGAAGGAATCGTTGACGCTCGTTAGACGAACATTAGACAAACGTTTGACGAGAATGCCACAAGATGCTGCCGCTGACGCCGGCTTTTAAAGCCGGCCGCTAACGACCGCAAATGCAGCACAGCTGTTCAGACCTTGACAGCAGGGAGCTCCCCCGAGCATTGTCCAATCAGAGCCCGGGGAGCCAGAATAACAACACCGCTGTCAAAGCCTGACAGGAATGGTGCGTGGCCCGAGCGCAGACAATATTAGCGTTCGGGTTATGACAGGATCTCCACCTCAAGGGCGGACTCCCGGACGCCTGTTAACATCCAAAACCACCCCACCCCACCCCAGGGCGGGTGGATGGGGTAGCAGGCAAAGGGGAGACAGAATTGGCCTCACCGAAAACCAAACAGCCCAATATCCTACCACACAAATCACAATAAAGACAGGGCAGGAACAGAAAACAACCAGGGCATACATTCATAGGGGAAAAAAAAAACTATACAACACAGGAGCACATACGGGGTACGAGAAAAGAGAAAAAACCCCACAGGGTAACACAGTCTCATCCCTCCAACAGGAGAGGGGGAAAAGAAAAAGAAACACACGCTAATTCAAGCAAGCATAACCAAAACACAATGGTATAGCCTGTTATAAAGCTGGAAAAAAAGGGCAATTACAGACACGATAACAGAATACGGCACTCTCAAATGCACATATCAAAACTGAGCCGCCACAAGACAAACTAAGAAATTAAATGTGCAAATGGGGAAAAAACAGCATAATGGCTATTGGCTACATTAATTAATGATATAGCTGCAGAACTGAGGGGCAGAGAAAGAAACCGGGATGACAGGCATAATGTACAGTTCAGGGGACCTCCCCGCACCCCGCATCCAAGCCGCTAACTGGGGTAACGGTAAGTGTTCTGGCGGCCTACCCGAATCCCAGGCCGAGGATGACCGAACCTCCGGCGGCTGGACCAGGTTGTCAAAAATAGGGTTCAGTTTATCAGGGGGCCGGCCCAGGATGCCAAACAGGAAGAGCAGGCTTCCAGGTGGTCGGCCTGCATCAATTTGCCAACAGGACCACTGGCGAGAGCTCGGCAACGGCCTCCCAAAGGAGAGAGGAAACAAGGGAGAGCCGGGCCAACTATGGGTAATCCCCGCGGTTCCTGGTGCAGGGGAAGAAAAAATGTGATGAAGATAAGGGATCTGTTCAGCGTTACTCAGCAGCGGGTCTGCAGCTCCTTCTCCGGATCCCACACGAACAGACGCTGATTGGGCCGGCACCAATCCGGTAATGAATCCCGATTGGGCCGACGCTGCACCCGTGGTGGACCCCGATCGGGCTGGAACCAAGCCGATGACAGACTCCGACTGGACCACAGCTGCACCCACGTCGGACCCCGATTGGGTCGTGGCCGCACCAGTACCGACCTCCAACTCTGAACCCGGAACCTCCGGTACAGCGGTTGGCGTCTGTTCTGCACCGGCGACCTTGGGAGAAGGCTCAGAAGAAAAAGAAGAAGAACCAGGATCAGGAACACCGGTAGCGCCAGAACCCGGTGAGACCAGCTCAGATGCAGTGGACGACTGCACCCGGCTCGCCCCCCCAAGAGACAGGCAAAAATGCTCAATAATAGAAATGGCAAAGACAACACTGAGCACTTGCCTGATCTCAAGTTCGGACGGCGTCCAGGACTTCAACGATCCGGGTTCAGACGGGAGGAAGTCGTCTTCTGGCTCCCATTCAGCTGCGTCGGGCTCCGCAGCTGGCACGATGGCTTCTGCAGCCTGAGGACCCTTCGGCGCCATCGTCCACGCTGGCAACCCGTACGGTGTGGTGGCAGGGGGCCCCTGGCCCGCTGGATCGGACTGTTCATCCGTGGAGACCCGGGGACGCTTCGTCGTCGGCGCAGGCTTCATACAGCAGTCCGCTCTCCTCCTCCGTCCTTGACACAGCTGCGGGGCTGGAATTACGTGCTCCAGGGCCGCAGGCCCCCTCCTCATCCGATGACGCTTGGCTGACGTCGAGGATCGCTCCATGGAGGAAGACACAGAGGCAGCGGGTTTAGTTATTATCTCAGCAGGTGGTGGAGGCACGGGGGGCTGCGAACCCCGAACCTCATCCCCAGGAGTCAGACAAGACAAATCACTATTAGGAGAGGAAGAGTGAACTTGTACTCGCTTGTCTCCCGGAGGGATGATGGTGCCTGCTGCAGGGAACGTTGCTCCTTCTCGCCGAATGATGGCAGAGGGCTCCCTGGAAGGACGAGGGGGAGCCGCTCGTGATGGACTTGGCTCCGGGCTCACCGAAGCAGAACTCCTCGTACACCCAGCAGCTGGAGGAGGCATCGGAGAGGAGGGGGCGACAGCCGAGACGGGCCGGGCACGGCGTGCTGACGGGACAGCGGGGGACGATGGCCCGGGGAGAGAGGCTGTGGGGGTTCCCTCCTGGCGAGACGCTGAAGAGACAGCTGTCAGGTTGATGGGGTCATTCCAGCGACCCGGAACCGGATCCGGACGGGGTTCTTGATGAGGTTGTCTCTGGCCGCGGCACCGACGTCTTCGACGGGCCTCGGATGGTGCAAACTCCTGGCCTGGATCGAGGAGAGGATCGGGATCCCAAAGCGGGGAGCAGGGATGCCTTCTCCTCCGCTTTCGGTCGTTTTCTTATTCGTACATCCGGAGTATCTCTCATTGGGCGGCGATGTCATCCCTCCTTATGCCGACTTCTGGGTGGTCGACGTAGCGGGGAAAACGGTTCAGGACGTCCTCAGCGCTGTCCAGGTACCAGCGTATGTCGGGGTGATAGTCGAGGAGGGAGGCGGCGATGAGGATTTCATCAACTTCATCCAGCGCCTTGGTCAGCTTGTGGCTGGGACTCGGAGCGCGGCCCCTCCGCGACAGCATACTTCCAGCACACCGTACCCAGAGAGGAAAGACCAAAGTTCTCCTGAATGCAACTTCACCGAGAATGGCGTCTCCTTCTGGTGGCAGTCTATTATCAGGGCTGGCCCTCACGAGCCAGCATAAGACGCCACAGTCCAGTGAAGATGCACAGGTGTTTATTCACAATTAGGGAAAGGGAAGGATAAGATAACCAGCCACATGGGCTAAACAATAAGACTACTAATTAACTCACAGGATGATCGTTGACAGCTGAGACGAGGAGCGCTCGCTCAGTGTCTGATAAGGAAAAGGATGACAGAGTACGACAATAATCACAGGCGAATAACAAACTTACAAATGAGATGAGAAGGAATCGTTGACGCTCGTTAGACGAACATTAGACAAACGTTTGACGAGACTGCCACAAGATGCTGCCGCTGGCGCCGGCTTTTAAAGCCGGCCGCTAACGACCGCAAATGCAGCACAGCTGTTCAGACCTTGACAGCAGGGAGCTCCCCGAGCGTTGTCCAATCAGAGCCCGGGGAGCCAGAATAACAACACTGCTGTCAAAGCCTGACAGGAATGGTGCGTGGCCCGAGCACAGACAATATTAGCGCTCTGGTTATGACAAGAACTGGCGAGATATGATCTCACTTTCTAGAACCAGTTAAAACTCTTGCGGCAGCATTTTGGATCAACTGAAGACTTTTTAAAGATATTTTAGGACAACCTGATTATAACGAGTTACAATAATCTAATCTAGAGCTGACAAAGGCGTGGATCAGTTTCTCAGCATCATTCAGAGACAAGCAGCTCTGGAAGCTGATGATAGAAGGCAGTCTTAGAAACAAATTTAATATGTGAATTAAAGAACAGATTTTGATTAAAAAAATAACTCCAAGGTTCCTCACAGAACTATTCAGAGAAAGAGTAACCACATCCAAACTAAGAGTTTGATTTGGAAAGGTGTTTCTAAGGTTTTTTGGACCAACAAGAATGACTTCAGTCTTACCTGGGTTTAACAGCAGAAAATTACAAGTCATCCAGGCTTTGATTTCCTTAAGACAGGCATCTAACTTGGCTAATTGATTGCAATCATCGAGCTTCAATGACAGGTATAACTGTGTGTCGTCTGCGTAACAATGAAAATGTATACAGTGCTTTCTAATGATATTGCCTGACGGAAGCATATATAAACTAAAAAGAGTAGGGCCTACACAGATCCCTGTGGAAATCCGTGACTGAGCTTAAAGTGGTCTAAAATTGAATTGAATGCCTTATTAAGACAGTCACTATCTACATCGACGTGTATATTAAAATCCCCTACAATAATTATTCTGATTTCAGCACTAAATCAGCTAAAAATTCAGCAAATTCGGATAAAAACGCTGAGTAGGCCGAGGGAGGACAGTAAACTATGACAAAGAAAACTGGGTTCAAGCCAAGATAGCCAACATGCCCCACACTGAGGACCAGGCCCTCAAAGGAATTAAAACATGATTTTTGCTTTACATTAACTAGTAATTTAGAATGAAAAATTGCCGCTACTCCACCTCCACGACCAGAACTTCTGGGATTATGATAGTTTAGATAACCAGAGGGAGTTGATTCATTCAAACCAACATAATCATCTTGCCCTAGCCAAGTCTCTGTGAGGGATATTAAATCGATCTGATGATCAATTAATAGATCATGAACTAGTAGAGACTTGGGAGTTAGAGACCTAATATTTAACAAACCAGATTCAATTTTTAAATTATGAAGAGGAACAGAGGCCAAATTATTAAATTTAGAGACTTGAGGTTTGATTTGAGTTTTTCCAACATTTTGTTTAATTACTTTGGGATGTTTATGCATTATATTTTTATTAACTTTGGGGGAGTAGACAAAGGTTCTCTAAGGGAGAAGACGGGCAAAGTTGGGGGTGGTGGATGAGGAGATGCTGCAGAAAGACGTGTATTTATCAAGTTGTGTTGTATTTGTCTTGGGTTATAATATTTTATTATTTATTTGGTTAACAGGAGACAGACACAATCTCTGTGGGGTTATAAATTAAAGACTGATCTAAACAGTGAGGATAATTTGGATTAATGGAATTAATATGAGAAGGGGAAACAAAAAAGGGCTGGTTGGCAGACCCAGGAACTTCGGAGTGAGTTAACGCACCAAATTTCAGTCACTGTATTAAAAATCACTGAATGGAATAGAACAGATTGTCTCTTAAAACACATGCACCAAGTCTATTTGGATGGACGCCATCTGGCCTCATAAGTGATGGGTGGTTCCAAAACAGGTTGAAATTGTCAACAAAACCAATGTTAAAAGTAGGACATGTAGAACACAACCAGGTATTAAGACTGAGTTCTGCTAAAATAATTACAACCTCGTCTGAAAGGTGCCAAAGGTCCAGAGATAAACGCACGTCTGCCACAGTTCATAAGAGTGGACAGAAGGCTCCTGAAGTCTCTCTTAAAGATCTCCGATGCGTCATCTGGGATGTTGCTGCATCCAACATGTACTATGACAGTGTTAGCATGGGGGAATTCATTTAATAGGTCAGGGGTAAGAGCCTCAATGTCAGACACTCTAGCCCCAGGAAAAAATTTAATCACACAGTACCTGCTTCTGACATTCCTCATAATCAAGTCACCAGTTACCAGCTTCGTCTGGGGGGGCTTTGTCGGTGGTTTCTGAAGTGGAGAATAATTTTGTCGATACTGTTGTTGTGATGGCGGGGTGATGCGCTCTCTTCTTTTTGGAGCTGGTGTGTAATTTGGCACACCTCATCATCATAGCAGTCTGTCGTGGGCGACAATGACCGTTTCATTTAGGTCTGATCAGATTCCTCCACACAGCTCTGTCCTTAGCCTTCTGCTGCCAGGAACTCTTCTCTATGTCCAACTTCTTCAAGTTTTTTTTTACAGTGTCTTTAAATCTGAGCCTTGGTCTACCCTGATTGCGTTTGCCCTCGCATAACTGTGAGTAGAGTAACTGCTGAGGGAGACGCTGGTGATCCATCTTCTCAACATGTCCGAGCCATCTCAGATTCATCTGTATTAGCATGTCCTCCATTGATGGTAGACCAGCTCGTTTCAACACTTCTATGCTGGTTATCTTGTCTTTCCATGAGATGTTCATTATGGCTCAAAGGTGTCTCATCATGTACGCGTGGAGTTTCTTCACCTGCACTCTGTAGACAGTCCAAGTTTCAGCACCGTACAATAGAGTAGCCAGTACTGTTGCTCTGTACACTTTGCATTTCACACGGATAGACACATGTTGATTGTTCCACAGTCTCTCCCTCAAGTTTCCAAACACAGCGCTCGCTCTTCCCATTCTGAGAGATAGTTCATCCTCCAGCCTAGCATTCTCTGAAACTGTACTCCCTAGGTACTTGAAAGTCTTGCACTTGACTAGTGGCTCTGTACCAATGCTGATCTCTTCTGGTAGTGATGCTGATAATTGGAACTTTGGTGCTTGATAAAGGCACTCTGTCTTCTTGATGTTGATTTGGAGGCTGAATTGGCTAGCTGCTCTTGCAAATTTCTCCACTAAAGATTGCATATCTTCCACACTGTGTGCAACTAGAGCACTGTCGTCAGCAAAGAGCATTTCTCTTACTATCTTTATCGATGTCTTACTCTTGGCTTTAAACTGTGCCACATTGAACAAGTCTGCTTCTTTCCTTGTTTGAATGTATACTCCTTCTGAAGTGTCTTTGAAGGCCACTTCAAGCATGGCTGCCAGATATAGCGAGAAGAGTGTAGGAGCCAGCACACACCCTTGTTTCACTCCGTCGCTTACTGAAAACTCTTTAGATACTGAACCACTCATTGCCACATTTGCTTGCATACCTGTATGGATTGCCTCGATCAGGCTGACAAACTTCTCTGTACAACCATATTTCCTGAGTACCTGCCAAAGTCCTTGTCGTGAAACAGTATCGAAGGCTTTACTGAAGTCTATGAAGACTACATAAAGCGATATGTTCTGTTCAATCCACTTTTCTTGAACCTGTTTCAAGCAGAAAATCATGTCCATTGTGCTTCTTCCACTTCTAAAGCTGCACTGGGTTTCCGGTAGTACATTCTGCGAGATGTGTTCACTGAGTCTGCTAAGTAGTACACGTGAGAGAATCTCACCAACAGTGGCTAGTAGTGATATACTGTACCTCGGTAATTTCCACAATCCTTCCTGTCACCTTTCTTGAACAAAGGCACAATACTTGCATCTTTCCAGTCTTGAGGTACTTTCTGGGCATCCCATATCTCTTGGATGAGCTTGTGCAGGCAGTTGGTCAGCTGAACACCACCAAATTTCCACACTTCTGCTGGAATTCCATCCCTTCCTGGAGCTTTACCATCCTGTGTTGTCCTGATAGCTGCCATTAGTTCATCAAAATTTGGTGGTTCATCCAGACTTGATACAGCTGGTCTCTGCACTAGAGCTTCTTTAGCCTCTTCAGTGAGATCTCCAGGGTTGTTTAGTAGTTGGTCAAAGTGGTCTGCAAATCTGTCCAGGATCTTGTCTTTCTCCTGCAAAACCGTTTCACCATCCATAGCCTTTAGTTGGATCAATCCTCTTGGTTTAGGGCCGTAGATTTCTCTCAAACCTGTGAAGAATGTTTTCATGTCCTTCCTGTCTGCTGCAGTTTGAAGTTCCTCCACTTTTTCATCCCACCAGTTGGACTTCATCTCTCTGGTGTACTTGTGTAGCTCACTCTGAGCCTTTGAGTATTTCTTCTTCTTCGCCCTTGTGTTACACTGTAGGTTTTCCTGCCTAGCTGTATTCCTTGCTTCTAGTAATTTCTTCAGGTGTTCATGCTCATCAAATCAATCTTGATGTTTCCTCTCAGGGTAGCCTAATACACTACCTAATCACTCGCAGTCTGATACACCGTATCCTTCAGTGTTGCCCATTTCTCTTCTATGTCGTTCTCTGAGTTGCTACTGTCCCAGTCTTTCAAGTTTTCATCCATTTCCTGTGTAAGTTCTTCCTGCTTCTTTTGGCCTTTCAGTGCACTAGTGTTTAGCTTCCGTGGTGGCTTCGCACCCGTCCTGCAGTGCTGTTTTCGTCCCCAAATCCTTAATCTAGATCTCAGCATAACATGATCAGTGCCACAGTCCGCGCCTCTCATTGCTCTGGTGTCCAATACATCCCTTATGTCTCTCTGCTTGACTATGATGTAGTCTAAGAAGTGCCAGTGCTTGGATCTTGGGTGCATCCATGTCTTCTTGTGTGTGTCCTTGTGCTTAAATAGAGTGTTGGTTATCACAAGGTTGTACTCTGAACATAGTGCAAGTAGAAGTTCTCCATTAGCATTGCACTTGCCTACTCCATGACTGCCTAGCACTCCTTTCCATTTCTCGGTGTCCGAACCAACTCTGGCATTAAACTCTCCAACGAGTATCAGCCAGTCATCAGTCGGTACACGCCTGATAGTCTCAGGTAAATCACTGTAGAACTCTTCCTTCACCTCCTCTGTGTTGGTCATTGTTGGGGCATATACACTGATGAGTGTGGCATACATCTTCCGCTGTAGTGGGAGTCTCATAGTCATTATCCCGTCGTTGATTGGCACCAGTTCCTCATCAAGCATTGCTGCTATCTCCTTTCTAACTGCAAGGCCCACTCCTGCTTCTCTCCTTTCTTGAGTTGATCTCCCACTCCAAAAGAAGATGTACCCATGGTACATCCTGGCATCCCCGGAAGGGCGGGGATGCCGGTTGAGTCGCCGACGGCCTGACCCATGAGACAGGTAGTACCAGCTTTCATGGTTATCCGGTAGCAAACAAGCCAATGCCTGACCTGACAAAAATAAAAAAAAAAAGGGGGGGGGGGGTGTAAGTCTCAGTTAAAAGCTGCCAATTTCTGACCAAAAAAGTGCAATTTTATGGGTAAAAAGCTGCAACTTTAGCAAAAAGACAAAAAAAGGTGTAAATTTCCAACTGTTTAATTTGGCACACCTAAAGTAGTCTTAATCTGGGGTTTGTGGGTTTGAGCCGCCGCTGAAGGAGGAGGAGAAGGAGGAGGAGGGGCGGCCACAGGCGGACAGCCAGCATCCAGGTGGGGAAAATCCTCCAGAGAAAGGATGTCAAATCTATTTTCCAAAAGTAAGGGGAGAGAAGAGGCGCGGCCCTGTCTGGTCGATCGATGATGATTGCTAGCTGGTCCAACCAAGGTCCAGGGCGCGCATTGAGGATGAGGAAAAACCACCCGGGGCTTTGGGTTTAGCCCCGAGTTGAAGCCAGTGTCTATTGCTGTGGTCCTGGACATCTGAAGAGACTGGAGCAGGGGTGGAAGTAGACGGAGACGCGCTGAATTCACCCAGGTAAGTAGCCGTCTCTGCCAGCTGCGAGTTGGTTGCCGGGGCCGTTGTTCGCCCGAGAATTATGGTATCAAGGTGGTCTTCAGCCTCCCGAATCTTATAGAGGTTGGAAACCTCTAAAAGAAACCTTCCTAAGGAGGGACACACAGCTGACACACGTCAGGGGTGGAGCCATGACATTCCAGGCAAGAGGTGGAAAAAAATTAAAAACGAAATCAATAAAAACAAACAAAAGCAGACAAGATAACGCTTTGAAAAGACGAGACGTTGAATAAAGTCTCAAATGTACAAGAAAATATTGATAAATTTACAGAGGGAAAAAACTAATTCAGGACGAAAAGGTTGCAATTTTTTGTGAAAAATCTTTCATATTTACAAGGAAAAAGTCATAAATTTGAAAGAAAAAATGTTCAAATTGGTAAAAGTGAAGTCATTACTCAGTACTGAAGTCATTTTTGGTGGTACTACTCTAGAGTATTTGTGTAAATATCAGAAGGTAACACTACTTTTACTTTACTTGTACGATTTGTGGCTACTCTAACCAACTCTGATGACTATTTATTGCCATTTATGATCTTACGGAATTTATTAATCCAAAAAAGAATGAAATCTGGACATCAACCCCTCAATTCTACTTAAGGAAAAAAATATCTGACAAACAATTTAAAATGCACCCAAATTATTTTTTATAACTGTGTTAACTTACCTCCCGAGCTTCTGCGTACCGTGACGTCATTGACCAACCGGGCCATGTTGCAAAGAGTGACGCTTTGCTGTTCAGTAAAAAACAAAACAAAGTGCATATCGCAAAGGCTAAACTAAAACTAATAACTGTAATTAAAGGACGTATCGCACTGCAAGCTCACCTTGTGGGTCTCATACAGCGAGAAACTTATGGAGATGATGGAGATAACAAATATGCATAAGGCATAAAAATAATATTCATCACACATCCACAGGATGATGCTGAACAGCTGAAACACGTAGAATGGGTTGAGGACCTACAGAAGCAGAGACACAAAGAAAATCAAAAACATTTTTGATATCAGTCATATAGCTATTCTTCCACCTGTCATAATCATTATATGGGGGTTCCTCAGGGCTCTATCCTGGGAGTCCTAATTTTTTTCCACAATATACAGTGGACATAAAAAGTCTACACACCCCTGTTCAAATGCCAGGTTTTTCTGATGTAATAAAATGAGACCAAGATAAATCATTTCAAAACTTTTTCCACCATTAATGTTACCTATAACCTGTACAACCCAACTGAAAAACAAATCTTTTAAGGGGAAAAATAAAAATGTACAATAACCTGTTGGCATAAATATGCACATCTTCTTATGACTGGGGATGTGGCTGTGTTCAGAATTAACCAATTCCATTCAAACTCATGTTAAAGGGAGTCAGCACACACCTGCCACCATTTAAAGTGCCTCTGATTAACTCCAAATAAAGTTCAGCTATTCTAGTAGGCTTTTCCTGACATTTTTGTAGCCACATCTTACAGTACAAGCCATGGTCCGCAGAGAGCTTCCAAAGCATCAGAGGGATCTCATTGTTCAAAAGTATAAGTCAGGAGAAGGGTGCAAAAGAATTTCCAAGGCATTAAATATACCATGGAACACAGTGAAGATAGTCATCATCAAGTGGAGAACATATGGCATAACAGTGACATTACCAAGAACTAGACATCCCTCCAAAATTGATGCAAAAACGAGAAGAAAACTGGTCAGGGAGGCTGCCAAGAGGCTGACAGCAACATTGAAGGAGCTGCGGGAATTGGCTGTTTAGTACATGTGACAACAATCTCCCATCAAGGGTGGCAAGACGGAAGCCTTCTCTTACAAAGAAAAACATCCAAGCCCGTCTACACCTTACAAAAACACATTTGAAATTTTCCAAACGCATGTGGGAAAATGTGTTATGGTCCAGTGAAACCAAGGTTGAACTTTTTGGCCATAATTCCAAAAGGTATATTTGGCACAAACATAGCACTGCTCATCACCATAAGATAAGATAAGATAAGATAAGATAAGCCTTTATTAGTCCCACAATGGGGAAATTCCAGGATTATAGCAGCAAAGGGATAGCAGCACTCAGAGCAATAGTTAATAAGATAATAAGAACTGGTTAGCCAAAGCAGTAAATGAATACACATATGTACACAGATATATACACAGTGCAGGAGCATTGCAGCTAGATGGAATAACAGCATTACAGTTTGTTAAGTTACCCTGCAGAATATGAATTTGTACCCAGACAGTATATTTCATATTTGAATCAACAGTGTTGTTGCCACCCTCAGTAATGACTGATATTGTCCTAGTTGTATGATGGAGGGGACGATTTATTATGCAAGGTTGTTAAGTTTAGTACATTCAATACAACCTCTACAAGCAGCACCGGTTAGGTTATAAAGTCTGACAGCCGTAGGTTGAAAGGACCTGCGGAACCTCTCCGTCGTGCACCTTGGATGGTACAGCCTACTGCGAAATGAGCTCCTCAGTGCATTCAGCGTGTCCTGCATGGGGTGGGACTCGGACTCCAGCAGAGATGACAGCTTAGCCACCATCCTCCTCTCTCCCATCTCCTCCACTGGGTCGAGGTGTCACCCCAGAACAGAGCTAGCTTTTTTGATCAGTCTGTTCAGTCTCTTCCTGCTGCTGCCCCAGCAGACCACTCCAAATGTGATGGCTGATGCCACTACCGAATCGTAGAAGGTCTTCAGGAGTGCCCCTTGCACTCCAAAAGACCTGAGTCTCCTCAGAAGCAACAGCCTGTGCTACCCCTTCTAGTAGAGCACGTTGGTATTGTGTGACCAGTCCAGTTTATTGTTCAAGTGAACACCTAGATACATGTAAGATGTCAGCAT
The DNA here is from genome assembly GCA_020510985.1 of Pholidichthys leucotaenia. Taxonomy (NCBI): domain Eukaryota; kingdom Metazoa; phylum Chordata; class Actinopteri; order Cichliformes; family Pholidichthyidae; genus Pholidichthys; species Pholidichthys leucotaenia. The sequence continues at coordinate 199,960,400 of CM035843.1, read as the reverse complement.
CTCAATGTCTGTTCCCTGGATGTTTACTGGTGCTGTGGGGGCTTGTCCTCGCCTGCAGCAGTCCACCACCAGTTCCTTACATTTCCTTGCATTGATCTGGAGGCAGTTCCAATGGCACCAGTCCACGAAATCCTGGGTAAGTTCTCTGTATTCCGCATCATCTCCATCAGAGATGAGGCCGACGATCGCAGAGTCGTCAGAGAACTTCTTTAGATGGCAGTGTGGTGTGCTGTGTGAAAAGTCAGCAGTGTAGAGGGTGAACAGGAAAGGCGCTAGAACTGTTCCGGCGGGGGGGTGGGGGGAGCATGCTGCAGATGATGGTATCAGACACACAGTTCTGGGTTTTCACAAACTGTGGTCCGTTTGTGAGGTAGTCCAGGATCCACAATGACAGGTGCTGGTCCACCCCTGCACACAGTAGCTTGTCCCTCAGGATCACAGGTTGGATGGTGTTGAAAGCACTGGAGAAATCAAAGAACATGATCCTCACAGTGCTCCCAGGCTTCTCCAGGTGGGACAGGGAACAGTGTAGGAGGAAGATCACAGCATTCTCCACCCCAATGCCATGCTGGTAAGCAAACTGAAGTGGATCCATCACTGGTCCCACCAGGGGGCAGACCTCGCCCACCTCTGCCCCATACCTACAGTGAAGCATGGTGGTGGTACCATCATGCTTTGGGTCTGTTTTCCTTCAGCTGGAATTGGGGCCTTAGTCAAGGTGGAGGGAATTATGAACAGTTCCAAATACCAATCAGTGTTGGCACAAAACCTTTAGGCTTCTGCTAGAAAGCTGAAGATGAAGAGGAACTTCATATTTCAACACAACAATGACCCAAAGCACACATCCAAATCAACAAAAGAATGGCTTCACCAGAAAAAGATGAAGGGTTTGGAATAGCCCAGACCTGAATCCGATTGAACATCTGTGGGGTGATCTGAAGAGGGCTGCGCACAGGAGAAATCCTTACAATCTGACAGATTTGGAGCATTTTTGCAAAGAAGAGTGGGCAAATATTGCCACATCAAGATGTGCCACACTGATAGACTCCTACTCAAAAAGACTGAATGCTGTAATAAAAGCCAAAGATGATGCAACAAAGTATTAGTTTAAGGGTGTGCATATTTATGCAAACAGGTTATTGTAAGTTGTTTTTTTGTTTTTTTTCCCCCTTAAAATGTTTGTTGTTCAATTGGGTTGTACAGGTTGTAGGTCACATTAATGGTGAAAAAAGTTTTGAAATGATTTATCTTGGTCTCATTGTTTACGTCACAAAATCCTGGCATTTGAACAGGGGTGTGTAGACTTTTTATATCCACTGTACTGTACTTGATAGTGGTTAGGGTAGTGTTTTTCAACCAGGATGCCCTGGTACATTCAGGTTTCTGTGGGAAATTATCTAATTTCACTTCTTAATTGGTCAAAAAATGCTAATAATGTGCCATTGTTGTGCATGTGTGCCTACAAAACCCATGTACAACAGCAAATTATAACTAGCAGCAATACCCAGTGAATACGACATGCAGTGTTTCACACTGATGATACTACAACAGCGATATGAAGGACCTGCTGACAAACCTCCGCTCCTCTCAGAGCTCAGCTGGGCTACCATGAATATAGAGCTTACAGTAGTGTGAAAGTGTTTGCCCCCTTCCTGATTTCTCTTTTTTTGTATGTTTGTCACACTTAAATGTTTCAGATCATCAAACAAATTTAAATATTTGACAAAGATAACACAAGTAAACACAAAATGCAGTTTTTAAATGAAGGTGTTTATTATTAAGAGAAAAAATCCAAACCTACATGGCCCTGTGTGGAAAAAGTGATTGCCCCCTAAATCTAATAACTGGTTGGGCCACCCTTAGCAGCAACAACTGCAATCAGGCATTTGCGATAACCGGCAATGAGTCTTTTACAGAGCTGTGGGGGAATTTTGGCCCACTCATCTTTGTAGAATTGTTGTAATTCAGCCACATTGGAGGGTTTTCAAGCATGAGCCACCTTTTTAAGGTCATGCCACAGCATCTCAATCGGATTCAGGTCAGGACTTTGATGAGGCCACTCCAAAGTCTTCATTTTGTTTTTCTTAAGCCATTCAGAGATGGACTTGCTGATGTGTTCTGGATCATTGCCCTGCTGTAGAACCCAAGTGCGCCTCAGCTTGAGGTCACAAACAGATGGTTGGACATTCTCCTTCAGGATTTTTTGGTAGACAGCAGAATTCATGCTTCCATTTACCACAGCAAGTCTTCGAGGTCCTGAAGCAGCAAAACAGCCCCAGACCATCACACTACCACCACCATATTTTACCGTTGGTATGATGTTCCTTTTCTGAAATGCTGTGTTACTTTTACGCCAGATGTAATGGGACACACAAAAGTTCAACTTTAGTCTCGTCAGTCCAGAGTATTTTCCCAAAAGTCTTGGGGATCATCAAGATGTTTTCTGGCAAAACTGAGATGAGCCTTTATGTTCTTTTTGCTCAGCAAGTGTTTTTTGCCTTGGAACTCTGCCATGCAGGCCATTTTTGCCCAGTCTCTTTCTTACGGTGGAGTCATGAACACTGACCTTAACTGAGGCAAGTGAGGCCTGCAGTTCTTTGAATGTTGTTGAGGGGTCTTTTGTGACCTCTTGGATGAGTCGTCCCTGTGCTCTTGGGGTAATTTTGGCTGGCTGGCCACTCCTGGGAAGGTTCACCACTGTTCCATGATTTTGCCATTTGTGGATAAGTAGTGGATAAGTGCCAAGTGTGGATAAGTGCCGCCCTTAATTCGGTGGGCGAATTAAGGGCGGCACCCCCATGACGTAAGCGACAGAATGGATGCCGGTGTTGTCGACTGGAATGACAGCAGCTTTGTCGCTCACAGTTTCTCTGGTTTCTTGTTTTAATTTTACGGCTATGCCTTTGCGTTGTGTCGCAGGCTTAGATAAACAGCAGGCCGTGAAAGACCACATCACACGCTTCCCCTCCAACTGTCATAAGCCTCCTCGTGTGCTTTTACACAGGAGGAGCGCAAGAGGAGGGGAAGGATTAATGGATTTACGCACAGCTTTCTGACCTACTTTCTGTGATCGCATGCTGACTCTTGCTGGTCCGGCCACGTCCCCTCTCTCATTATCACCAGCTGATTCAAACTCCCGCTGATCATGTTTCCCGGTCCTCGCTCAGGTGCTTCTCATCACGCCATCACCAGCAGTGCGTGTACTTAGCAGCTGTTTGCCAGTCACGCACTGCTGGTCCATAGTATTGTCATCTATGTTGTTAGTCTGCCAGTATTTTCAGCACTCTCACGACGTTAGTCACTCCATGTTCGCCGTGGTTCTCGCGCATCCTTGAAGCGATGTTGGCTCTGGGGCGCACTTGTGGCTAACACATCTCCTCTCATTCGTTCACTGGGCAATGCCGGCCCCCGAACACCATCAGTAAGTGTGTTTGTGTTTTTTGTACGTCTTCACCTTTTTGGGAATTGTCCATCTTTCTGTATCACATGTGCTGTGGTGAACCCTGCACGTAAATCCTCGTAATTTCATCCTCCCTCTCCGTGCCCTGCGTAAAAGTGCACGGAGTGTTATGATGAATGGATTTACATGCAGAATTCACCACAGCACATGTATTGAACATAAGAATGATGACAACAGTTCCCAAAAAGGTGAAGACTTAGAAAAATAAACAGAAACACTTACAGTTGGCGTTCGGGGCTGACATTGCCCAGCGAACATGGAAAGGAGACGTGTTAACCACGGTTGCGCCCCAGGGCCAACATCGCTTCAAGGGGTGCCACAGAACCACGGCTGTGTGGAATGGCTAACACGTCATGATAGCCTTGGCAATACTGGCTGGCTGACAACACGGCAGATGATGCACACAAAACATGAACAGCTGACTGTCAAAGAGAGAGGGCACATGGTCGGACTGGCGAATCTTGGATAGTGCCCACTTGAAAGTGGCTCAAAACACACATAAAACACATGTACAAAACATAAAAACAATAAGAACTCAAAATAAACCCGATGCCTGAACCACAGAGAATACACTGCTATGATTTTATTGAAAAATTGGGTTTAAATAAATTATATTTATGAACAAATAATTTCTTGCAATATTTGTAACAAAAGAATAACACTCGGTGTTCCCTTGCCGTGTGTTTGTCACTGCTGCTGCAGCAGGCATGTGTGCCTCTCCACTGTCACTCTCTGAGTCTGACTCGTTAGGCACGATGCCCACTTGGCACGGCTCAAACCTATACAGTCTGATGCCCCCAGATTCTTCACTGTCATCCCATTCTTCGGAACTATAATCGTCTGAAGATTGGACAACACAAACCAATTCCAGACTACATGTGCTGGAACCATCGTCAATGTTTTCAACCGCTTCCATCCTGTGTGTACAAAGGGCAGCCAAGTGCTGCATTCTGTCAATGACATTACAACACGGTCGGGGGGTTTTCCAGCCACTGACGCAATTGGTGACGTGGCGCTCATGAAAACATCTGATATTCACGTGAAAAAAAGCCTGTTTGACTTAGAACTGCACAGACCAACCTATTTCGTCATATTGCATTATGTGTTGAAAAATTAGATGAAGTCAAAAACATGTCATCAGCCCTTTAAACATGTACAGTCATGTAAGAAAAATTAGGACACCCCACTAAATGTGGGTGTCCACCCACACCAAATCTACCTACGGGTACAAATAAGTAACAAAAAATAAATAAATAAATAGTTATTAAAAAATGGTCACATATCTATACATAACCTTGTTTTTGTTTTTATTTGCACTTTTTAACATTTATTTTAGCCATTTTAAGTGGGAATGAATGTGGGGGTGTCCTGAAAAAGATGGGGGGTGTCCTAATTTATTCCTCACTATTTGTTTAGAATTACATTTTACAGAAAATTTGAAAAAGTCTTTAATTCATTTTTAATTGTTTAGTTGTATTACATGAATCACCCAGTATTTTTAACATTGATATTAAATATCCATATGTCCAAATATGTAAAGAAAAAAAAACAAAACACAGGCTTATACAGGGTGTCCTAATTTTTTCACATGACTGTATTAATGTTTTCATATTAGTTTTTTATTGCACAAAATAAAATCATGAGGGGCTGACAATAGCATGTAGGCTTAAACATATAATTGATATCTACCTCATTGTTTAATGCATTACTTTATTCTTCAGTCATGATATAGTGTTTCAGCCTTGTATGTCCTTTTATTTTGACTACTGTACGTATAGTGAAATTGATTTATTTTCTGAAATTTGCTACTCTTGTAAATTTGCTGCCTTTGTCTCAAAATTCTGACTTTTTACCCACTTAAATTTGTGTCTCAAATTTGAAATTTTTTTTCCACAAATTTGACTTTTTCTTGTAAATTTGCAGCTTTTCTTATAGAGTTCAAACTTTTCTCATAAACTTGATTTTTCTCTCAAAGTCAAATCTTTCTCAAACTTACCAATTTTTGTCCTCATAAAATTGCTACTCTTTTCTTATTAATCTGCAGTGTTCACATGGATGCTGGTTAAATTTTTGTTGTATGTGATGGTTTATTTTTTCTGCTGATCTGGACTATGAGCTTATTTTTTTTTAATGTTTTTGTTGGAAGCGAAAGGGTTTTTTGGGTCCATTTTAAAGGTAAGTTAATAGTACTGGCTTTCATTTCCATCATTAATTTCTCAGCCACAGGTGTCAATAACAAGGCCCAGGGGCCAGATATGACCCACCAGTATCAAGTTTGTGTCTGTTTTACCCAGTCTCACAATTTTGCAACTTTTCCCGCCAGTTTTGTAAATTTGCAGCTTACCTCCCCAACCTCTAGAATTTGTGGCTTTCCCCACTTGTAAATTTGTGATTGAAATTAGGGATTTCCCCTGGTCTCATAAATTGGTGACTTCCTCCCTCTCATCAATTCACCATAAATTTGTTACTTTTTGCTCTCATGAATTAATGTTAATTAGTGGATGAGATTTTTCTTCTCACCTCCTCAAATAGCAGCTTCATATAAGACTTCACAGGCACATCGATGATGTTATCTCCATATACGTTTCTCCTGAAAGCATTCACACGATGAATAACCCCAAGGATAAGGAGTGTGATTAGTTCTGAATTCGTGTCTTCTCATCCTTACCTCAGGCTCTGCTCCAGTGGGCTCAGACCCTTTTGGAATCCGTACAAGTCACTGCAAGTCCAATCCTCACTGAGGACGCTGGGGACAGAAATGATAGAGTGCAACTTTGTGGGAAATTTCCTAGCTTCTTTGCATGTGTTCATAGATTTCCAGCATCTAAGACTACATTCACATTAGAAGCAACATTGTTCAGTTCTGATTTTTTTTTTTGTCAGATTTGTCTGTCCTAACAGTTCACATTCATAATTACAAGTGATTTACTTTGCTCAAATGTTAATTCAATTGTCCTCAAAAATATGTGCACATTAGTACATCAATGCATCATCAACAACAGATATCATGTTTGAGCGACCACTTATGTGCTTTAAAATGAGAATACGGGTGGGGAGATAATCTTTTTTTCGATGCATCATGATGCAGACAGGAACAATTCTGAATCTATGTACCGGGGGGGGGGGGGGGGGGCTGAAAAGTTCATAGTGGTCAAATATGACCAAATGTGGTTTATTTTTCAATCACAGGGATCCAAGTGCTGCAACACCAATGGAAGAAGTGTGTGGACTGAAGGGGAGACAATGTTGAAAAATAAACCACATTTGGTCAAATTTGACCACTATGAACTTTTCAGCTCCCCCTCATACAAATGTCACAATTCAGGGGGTTCCGCTTCCAGGTCACCAAGGGATGGCAGGATAGAGCGTGGTCTCCTGACCAAAACCAAGAAATTACTTTGAAAAAGTCAAATTAAAACCGACAAAAACCAGTCCTAACGTCTACAAAGGAGAGGAGATGCCTCCGAAAGTGAGAAATAAATCAACCACTGTGGCGACATCTACAGAAACGGATGTGCCGCAAGATCAAGAAGCTAATGCTAACTCTACTGCTGCTAACCAGGGAGAAAACGACGCAAATGAGGACGAAGGAGAGGTGACTAACAACACAATACTCAAAGAGCCGCGTGAATACAGACAAGAGATCATGAGAGAATTTGCCAAGACAAACTCAAGACTGGATGAAGCAGAGAAAAGAATTATGGGGAACGAGGAAAAGCTACAAGACATGGAAGGAGTGGTTGCAGAATGCTAAAACTGCAAGAACAACTTCAGGAGAAATTAACGGCTCAGAAATGCAGGTTGAGAAGAGAAAACATCAGGATTTATGGAATTCCCGAACAAAAAGAAATGGACCCAAAGAAAATGATTACATTTATAGAGAAAGTGCTAAGAGATAACCTCAACATCCCTGATACTGTAAACCTGAACATAGAGAGGGTGCACCGAACACTCGCCCCACTGCCCCCACCTGGAGCCAAGCCGAGATCTATCCTGGTCAAATTCCAGAGCTTTAGAACGAAAGAAGAAGTAATCCGTTTGGCATCGCAGAAGAAAGGCTTTACTCTGGATGGCCATAAGATAAACTTGAATCTTGATTATGCTCCGGTAATTCTACACAGACGGAAAGTATATGCCGAGGCGTAACGAGTCCTGAAAGAAAACAAAATACAATTTCAGACTCTCTATCCAGCTCGCCTAAGAGTTCACTATGAAGAAGGGTAGATAATGTACGACACAGCGGAAGAGGCGACAGCGGACATGGTCAGCCGTGGCCCGCCGGTGAAAGCGATTGAGCAACCAGCAACGTTGTGGGAGAGGATTCAGCGAGGAGCCTGGCAGCCAGCGCGGACCAAATGGATCACCGCAGCTGGGAACACGCAGAACTTCAAGCAAAAGCTGCAAGCATTTAGACGCACAGCAACGGAGGATACAGGTTGATTTGGTCTTTTTTGATTAAAGATAAGAAATAAATGAGACAGATGTATAAGAAAAGAACTACGAAAATTTTGGTCGGAGGAAGGGACAACAAGGGGACACTGAACTGTTTATATGGCTGACGTCATAGAGGAGGGCCCTCTGACACACTGGAGGTGTAAGATAAGATAAGATAAACTTTATTGTCCCTCAAGGGGAAATTTGTCTTGAGCTTGTCACCCGTGCTGCAACCACACAATCCACACATACACAATGGATGTAGTACATAATAAATGAAATAAAACCCAATAAATAATACAAGTACATACATACATAAATATATAACAGCAGTCATTAAGAACAGGAGTTATAAGTGTCCCTGACCTATTTATCTTAGTTTAAAAGTTTTACTGACTTCGGGATAAATGAGTTCTTGTACCTATTGAACCTGCACTTGGGGACTCTGTATCTCCTCCCTGAGGGCAGCCGCACATATTCATTTAGTACATGCTTCATGTCACTGATTATTTTTTGAGCTTGTCTACAGGCTGCCTGGTCGTGTAAGATCTGCATGGGTAAATACTCTTTAACTCCAATAATTTTCCATGCTGCATGAATTAAACGCAACACTCTGTTCTTTAGTTTCACAGAGAGGTTGCCAAACCAAGCTGTAATGCTGTATCTAATACAGCTCTCCAACACAGCCTGGTAAAATATTAGCATAATCCTTTTATCAATACCACGTATTCTTAATCTACGCAAGAAATGCAGCCGCTGTTGTAGTCTACTACAGAGGTAATCAATGTGTGTGCTCCAGGTTAATGAATTGTCAATAAATACTCCCAAATATTTATAGGAACTAACCTGTGTTATAGTGTGGTTGTGGATGACCACAGGCCTGTGGTCCCCAACTCCCCGAGGGTCAAACACCATCTCCTTTGTTTTATCAGTATTCGAAATGAGATGACCGTCATCACACCAATTGACAAACCTCTGAATTTCTATAAAATAGCTTGACAGATCATGAGTCTTTTGAAGTAGTGATAAAATAGCAGTGTCATCAGAAAATTTAATAATTTGATTGCCTGGATAGACACTTCTGCACTCATCAGTGTACAAGGTGAACAAAAATGGTGAACTAACACAGCCTTGGGGAGCTCCTGTGCTTAGGGTTGTGGATTTAGATAAAGTTCCATTTACACTAACTTGCTGTTTACGATAAGTTAAAAATGAGTGGTACCATTTAATAATGACAGGAGGCACTTTAAAATCATTTAACCTCTTAATTAAAAGGTGTGGCTGCAGTGTGTTAAAAGTTGAACTAAAATCAACCAATAAAAGACGTGCATATGAGGTTGTCTCCTCCAAATGTTTAAACACAGAATGAGTTAAGGTTAAAATGGCATCCTCTGTACTTCTATTATTTTTATAAGCAAACTGCAGAGGATCCAAAAGTCCTCCAAAATCAGTTTTCAGAATGTCAATGACAATCTTCTCGAGGTACTTCATTACCAGTGAGGTCAGTGCAACAGGACGATAGTCATTATTCTCTTTGCAGCTTGCTTTTTTTTGGTACAGGAATTATAATGGAGCTTTTCCAAATTACTGGGGCAGAACACGTATCTAAAGACTTCTGGTAGATGGGACTCCAGGCTTCTGCTAGCTCCTCACTACATGACTTCAGTAAGCGCCCAGAGATCCCATCTGGTCCAGATGCCTTCCTGGGGCACATACGTGAGAAAAATCTTTCCACAACATGCTGGTCAACTATAATTTTTTCAGAGCCTAATACTGATATAGCGTCCAGAGCAGCTTTTTGTTCATGAGAAAAATCTCTAGTCTCAAATCTGCAAAAGAAATTATTCAACTCGTTTGCCTTTTCTTCCTCATTCATTACATTAATGCAGCTTTTGGATGGAGTCATCTTTGTCATAACTTTAACTGAGTCCCACAATTTCCTAGAACTTTTTCCTAGGCATTCAGATTCAAATTTCTTCCTCGTCTCATCTCTAGCTGTTCTTAGTTTGTAATTAATTTCTTTCTGTATATTTTTCACACTTAACATGTCCCCATTCTTAAAAGCAATCTTTTTCTGTACTATGCACCGTTTTAATTCCTTGGAAATATAAGACTTATTATAGGGGTACATAGTGATTACTTTCTGAGGTAAAACATTTTCTTTACAGAATTTTATGTACTCAGTTATGGTATCTGTGGCCTCCTCCAACTCCAAGTTACGGAAGAGTCCCCAGTCGGTACAAGAAAAACTAGAAAAGCACTCGGAGAGCGCAGACCTCCGCCAAGTGCCACAGTTCCCCCCATACAGTCTTCAGATTCCTTGACCATGAAAACATATGACAAGCAGTGGTTCAGTAGTTATTCACGAAAATGGCATTTTCCGTAATGGCGGCCACAGTTCCCCCCATACAGTGTTTGTGTGTACGTTTTCAGATTCCTTGACCATGAAAACATATGACAAGCAATTGGATTGACAATGATAGGATTAGTGGTTCAGTAGTTACTGACGAAAATGGCATTTTCCGTAATGGCGGTTTAGCGCCACAGTTCCCCCATACAGGGTTTGTGTGTACATTTTCAGATTCCTTGACCATGAAAACATATGACTAGCAATTGGATTGACAATGATAGGATTAGTGGTTCAGTAGTTATTCACGAAAATGGGATTTTCCGTAATGGCGGCCACAGTTCCCCCCATACAGTGTTTGTGTGTACGTTTTCAGATTCCTTGACCATGAAAACATATGACAGGCAATTGGATTGACAATGATAGGATTAGTGGTTCAGTAGCTATTGACGAAAATGGCATTTTCCGTAATGGCGGTTTAGCGCCACAGTTCCCCCATACAGTGTTGTGTGTACGTTTTCAGATTCCTTGACCATGAAAACATATGACTAGCAATTGGATTGACAATGATAGGATTAGTGGTTCAGTAGTTATTCTTGAAAATGGCATTTTCCGTAATGGCGGCCACAGTTTCCCCCATACAGTGTTTGTGTGTACGTTTTCAGATTCCTTGACCATGAAAACATATGACAGGCAATTGGATTGACAATGATAGGATTAGTGGTTCAGTAGCTATTGACGAAAATGGCATTTTCCGTAATGGCGGTTTAGCGCCACAGTTCCCCCATACAGTGTTTGTGTGTACGTTTTCAGATTCCTTGACCATGAAAACATATGACTAGCAATTGGATTGACAATGATAGGATTAGTGGTTCAGTAGTTATTCTTGAAAATGGCATTTTCCGTAATGGCGGCCACAGTTCCCCCCATACAGTGTTTGTGTGTACGTTTTCAGATTCCTTGACCATGAGAACATATGACAAGCAATTGGATTGACAATGATAGGATTAGTGGTTCAGTAGTTATTGACGAAAATGGCATTTTCCGTAATGGCGGTTTAGCGCCACAGTTCCCCCCCATACAGTGTTTGTGTGTACGTTTTCAGATTCCTTGACCATGAAAACATATGACTAGCAATTGGATTCACAACAATTGGATTGACAATGATAGGATTAGTGGTTCAGTAGTTATTCTTGAAAATGGCATTTTCCGTAATGGCGGCCACAGTTCCCCCCATACAGTGTTTGTGTGTACATTTTCAGATTCCTTGACCATGAAAACATATGACTAGCAATTGGATTCACAACAATTGGATTGACAATGATAGGATTAGTGGTTTAGTAGTTATTTACGAAAATGGCATTTTGCGTAATGGTGGTTTTCTTGTGGACGGTGATCCAGATCACCACCAAAATCTAATCATCTGTAGGATACCCCATTTCTGACAATCTGTGAAAATTTCATGAAAATCCGTCCATAACTTTTTGAGTTATCTTGCTAACAAACAGACAAACAGACAGACAAACCAACGCCGATGATCACATAACCTCCCCCTTTGGCGGAGGTAACAACCTCTCAAAGTTTCTATGCCTTCATTGTCCCATATGAAGATTGTCTTTGTCTGTGGTTTGCTGCTTTTAAGCAAAGACTTGTAAGTAGGAATCAGATGAACAGCATTATGGTCCGAGGGCCCCAAGGGGGGGCTTAACCCTTGCTATATAGGCATTTTTGACATTCACATAGCATTTGTCCAAAATATTTTTCCCCCTTGTACTGCAGTTCACATATTGGCTGAAGCCAGGTAGTGCCGCATCCAGTTTGCAGTGATTAAAATCCCCTGAAATCAGACAAGGTGCTTCAGGAGTGCGTTCCAGTTGTCTGTGTACACAGTCCACGATAGCGTTGGCCGCATTGAAAGCGTTCCCGCTGGGCGGGATATAAACAGTGCATAATAAAATGTTTCCAAATTCACAGGGGAGATAAAAGGGTCTCAGGCTTAAGCACAGCAGTTCTATGTCCAGGGTACAAAGCGACTCTCTCGTAGTGAACTGTGAGCACCATTTGTTCTTAACGTACACACAAATACCTCCTCCTTTGATCTTACCGGAGAGCGCGTCCCTGTCCTGCCGCACCAGGGAGAAGCCGTCCACGGATAGGAGCGAGTCGGGTACGTCCTCCTGAAGCCACGATTCCGTGAAAACGAGCAGGCATGACTCCCGGTACTCATACAGGAATGATTTTGAGTTCCTCCATTTTGCTCTTCAGTGAGTGGACATTACAGAGCAACATGGATGGCAGTGGCGGCCTGTTCTCTCTCCTCCACAGTCTCTGTCGTACTCCGCCACGTTTCCCTCTCTTCCGCGACTGGCTTCTACGTCCTCTCGTCGGATTTCGTAAGAGCTCCCTAGGCAGGAGGGGTGCCGAGACGTGGCTGGAACGAAGAAGCAGGAGCTGGTCTCGAGTATAGCTCAGGAGCGTGGTCGGCCTCATGTCCCAATCCACTTGGGTACAGTGGCATATTATCCCGAGCAACCAGATCACAAGCAGTCCCTTTAGCAAAAACATCATTGTGATACTTCAAACTGAGCACTAAAAACTAAGTACTACAAACTAAGTACTACAAACACACACACACAGTAGCAGCACAGGGTAGCCCGGGTCGCAGCAGAGCAGCGCCACCAGCAGCGTCCATGTTGGACAAGAGACATCATGGACATGTCGATGGTGTACATGGACATGGACATCTGTAGAGGCTATCCCTCAAACCAGCAACGGGTCAGTAAATTGGCCTTAGGGTTGGAAGTTAGTTTTGGAATCTGTTCAGTGTTCACAAAGTTCGTTTTTGTTATTCATTGTGTTATTCCTTTTCCAAGAGAGTGGTTACCGGGAACTGAGGTTAAATGCAAGTATTTGAATGCAAGGAGAACCAGTTGAAATTGTTTCTTTCAATGTAAATGGAGTTCTGAATCCTATAAAGAGGAGTAAGATTCTGACAAAACTAAAACGAGAAAAGGCACAGATTGCCTTCCTTCAAGAAACCCATTTGAGTCAATCTGAACATGCAAAATTAAAAAGGCAGGGCTTTAAATTTGTTTTCTCCTCCTCTTATACAGCTGGGCACTGACGAGGGGTTGCTATAGTTATTTCAACTTTGCTAAATTATGATCATATATCAGAAGTACAAGATGAGGAGGGAAGATTTATCAAAATTACTGGTAAAATAGAGGGGCATGAAATAACGCTTATAAACGTTTATATTCCACCTGGAAGCGATTGGACTCTCTATAGACACATATTTGATTTAATGATGAATTCTCAGGGAGTGGTAATCTGTGGAGGAGACTTCAATATTAGATTAAATCCAAAATTAGATGTATCAAGTACAACCAATGCAGAAAATGCACTAACTAAAAAGCTAAATTCATTGATGAAAGAACTGGGAATTATTGATGCTTGGAGAGAATTACATCCTAAAAGTAGAGACTACACACACATTATTCTTGCCCGCTCAGTGTTTATTCAAGAATAGACTATTTTTTTGTGTTCAATAATGATTCTTTCAGAGTAAGAGATTGCAAAATTAATACAACTGATCTCTCGGATCATAGTCCCATTTCATTGTCTGTTATTTTAGAAAAGAAGGTCAGAAAAGTGTTGTGGAAGTTCAACTCAAATATATTAAATGATTCCAAATTAAGACAAAAATTAAAGGATTACATCAAGATCTATCTTGAGTTGAACGACACAGGCGAAGTATCACAGATAATTTTGTGGGACACTCTGAAAGCTGTAATGAGAGGAAAGATCATTTCAATGATGTCACACTTGAAAAAATTAAAGGGGCAAAAATTAGCTGATCTCCAAGGAAAATTAAAACGATTACAACAGTTAGACAGTAATAAGAGTAATTCAAAAGAAAACGAGGAAATAAAGATTAAAAGTGAAATTGATAACATCTACACCCAGGACACCCAGAAAAAAATTGTTTTTCTGAAGCAAAAATACTACGAAATTGGGAGTAAATCAACTAAATTACTAGCATATAAATTACGCAAACAGAGAGTAGAAAACACAATTTATAGAATAAAACACCCTCAAACAAAGAGGGTCGAAAACAAACTGGAAAAAATACAGGAAAGTTTTGAATTATTTTATAAAGATTTGTATTCCCAACCTCAAACTTCTAACGAGACACAAATAGAAGATTTTTTAAAAGCACTGAACTTACCAAAAATGACAAATACACAAAATAAAAAATTAGTTCAACCAACAACAACCAAAGAACTAAATCTGGCCATTTCCAAATTAAAAGTGGGGAAGTCCCCCAGGCTCCGATGGTTACACTACAGAGTGGTATAAATGTTTTAAAGAAGAACTGTCAGAACCGAATCAGAATCAGAATAAACTTTATTGCCAAGCATGTAAAAAAACACACGAGGAATTTGACTTGACATTGGTGCGCATGCGCGCAACACAACGACACGGCAGCCATAATAGGCGCCTCATCAAACAGAGATAGATAAGAAAGGGAGGGGAGGGGAGGGAACGACACAAGGGGGGAGGAGAGAAAAAAAACTTCATTATCAGAATACAGCTTATGAATATTTAAGCAGATTATGATTACAATGAAAAAAAATCTCTCAATAGCACAGAGCAACAATCAACCACAAAAAACCAAAAGACAAAAAGTCAGAGAGGATCAGTGAATGGATGGGTGTAATTCAGTATATATGAATCAGTGTGTTCGTGTATGTTGAATGCAGGTGGGTGTTTATCAGTTACTGGAGGCAGCAAAATCTCTCCCAGCCGAGATGTTATGTCTTAGTGTCTGAAACTCGGAAGCATGTCCTTGAGGCATGGCAGACGGAAATTTCCTGAGCCAGTCACATGTCAATGAGAGTTCAGATGCAGTCCCAGTATGTTTATGAAAGAGAAGCACAATCTTCTGTTTTGTCTTAATCCAGGAGGAAAAATAGACAACGGGGCATCGAATTCAAGGTCTGATAGACACAGATCACTCAGAGCATAGAATTTTTCATCTCTTGCAATCCTGTGTTCATAATTTCCATACATAGGCTTTAAATCCATTCCTTGGAGGCACCAAAAAACGACTCCAGATGTTTCCCTTCTAGAACATGGGTAAACATGTCCGGTAGAGTCCATCCCTCTACAGTGCATGCCAGATGGTAATTTCCATGTTAATCATTGCCGATAGTTAGTGCACTCCCCCGTCTAGTCGAATTGTTGAGAAGCAGCTATGCCGGGACCGCTTTTAATTAGCTCTTCCAGTTAATTTTTCGATACACCAGGAAAAACTCCAGAGCCAATCAGCAGAAAATCCTGTGATCCTAGCCAAACCAGGTAGATGTTTCCACATCCTCAGTCGAATCATGCAGACACATGCGTTCCAATCCATGGGTCTCTCCATAGGGGCTCCCCCTGGCCCGAATTTATATAAAATGTTGTTAATTTTATTAAAGCCGCTCACCAAATCCATTTTTTTCGTTTCGGATCAAGATTCAGCCAGAAGAACAGCGACGCAGACAAGACAGCAAGCTGGGATTCTCAGTTAGGGAGGGAAGGAGGGTAAAAGAGGGAGCAAAGAAAAAGGCGTCTGTTCTCTCTGAAGGGCAGAACAGTCACCTATACTGTTAAAAACCTTTAATTGGATTATACAAAATGGTGAAATCCTTCCATCTTGGAAAGATGCAGTTATTTCTGTCATACCCAAGGAGGGTAAGGACAGACAGGATTGCAGTAGCTACTGTCCCATTAGTGTCCTTAACTTGGATTATAAATTATTCACAGCAACAGTGGCTCGAAGACTTGAAAAATTCCTACCTGAACTGATACATTTAGACCAGTGTGGATTTACCCAACAAAGACAGACCTTAGATAATATAAGATGCTCCTTACATGTGATAGGACAAATAAATAAGGAAAAGACTAACGCCATCATTGTAGGATTAGATGCCAAAAAGGCATTCGATTCAGTAAGGTGGTTATTCCTCTATAAAGTATTGGCAAAATTCGGCTTTAATGAAAATTTTATCACATTAATACAATCCCTTTATGATAAGCCAAGGGCTTGTGTAAAGATCGACGGAGATCTTTCTGACTCCTTCCTCCTGGAGCAAGGAACGATGCAGGGATGCCCGATTTCACCCCTTCTTTTTGCCCTTTATATTGAGCCCCTTGGCCAATTGATAAAACAGACTGGGGAGATTAAGGGGATTACAGCAGCTGGGAATGAACAAAAAGTTGCAATGTTTGCAGATGATGTACTTGTTTTTTTGGAGGAGCGTGAAGAATCTTTTATGAAGTTGATGTCTGTATTAAACAGCTTCGGGAAGTTATCCGGTTACAAATTAAATATATCTAAAACTCAGGTGATGACCCTGAATTATAAAGTTTCAAAATCTCTCAAGGAAAAATATAATCTTGACTGGGATGCTGTCTCTCTAAAATAGTTAGGTATAATTCTCACTAAAGACATCTCTAGACTGTCTCAAGCAAATTATGACCCACTATCATTAGCAATAAAATCAGACATATATAAATGAAATCTTATACCCTTTCTCAATTTAAACTCAAGGATTACTGCAGTGAAAATGAATATAGTTCCCCAATTGCTGTATTTGTTCAGTACATTACCTATTGAAGTGAGTGACAATCAATTCAAGGAATGGGACAAATGGATTTCACGCTTTATATGGCAGGGGAAGAAACCAAGAATACACTATACTGTTTTACAATTAAGGAAAGAAAAGGGTGGAGCAATGCTTCCTTGTTTGAAATGCTATTATTATGCTTCTCAAGTTATTCCTCTATTATACTGGTGTAACCCAGACTTCCAAGCCAATTGGAAGATAATAGAATCCAACATATCACCTATATTCCCTTTACAAGCTGCAATTTCAGATAAAAGGTTAGCTGACCAATTACAGGGTCTAAACCCTTGGATTGAACACACACTTAAGGTATGGCATAAAGTAGTGAAAACCTGTGAAATAGGAAACATGTTAAGAAATTTCAGATGGTTTGCCTACGACACAGATTTTCAACCCAACAAAAGTGAAAAAAAGATTTCAAACTTGGACAAAAAAAGGGCTAACAACATACCTCACCTTTACAAGCAAAGGAACACCACAGAATTTCCAGTCCCTACAAACCAAATTTGGTCTTGAGCAAGTAGACTTCTTCAGGTACAGTGGGGCAAAAAAGTATTTAGTCAGCCACCAATTGTGCAAGTTCTCCCACTTAAAAGATGAGACAGGTCTCCAATTTTCATCATAGGTATACCTCAACTATGAGAGACAAAATGAGGAAAAAAAAATCCAGAAAATCACACTGAAGGATTTTTAATGAATTAATTGGTAAATTCCTCTGTAAAATAAGTATTTGGTCACCTACAAACAAGCAAGATTTCTGGTTCTCACAGACATGTAACTTCTTCTTTAAGAGGCTCCTCTGTCCTGCACTCGTTACCTGTATTAATGGCACCTGTTTGAACTCGTTATCAGTATAAAAGACACCTGTCCACAACCTCAAACAGTCAGACTCCAAACTCCACTATGGCCAAGACCAAAGAGCTGTCAAAGGACACCAGAAACAAAATTGTAGACCTGCACCAGGCTGGGAAGACTGAATCTGCAATGGGTAAGCAGCTTGGTGTGAAGAAATCAACTGTGGGAGCAATTATTAGAAAATGGAAGACATACAAGACCACTGATAATCTCCCTCGATCTGGGGCTCCACGCGAGATCTCACCCCGTGGGGTCAAAATGATCACAAGAACGGTGAGCAAAAATCCCAGAACCACACGGGGGGACCTAGTGAATGACCTGCAGAGAGCTGGGACCAAAGTAACAAAGGCTACCATCAGTAGCACACTACGCTGCCATGGACTCAAATCCTGCAGTGCCAGACGTGTCCCCCTGCTTAAGCCAGTATATGTCCAGGCCCGTCTGAAGTTTGCTAGAGAGCATTTGGATGATCCAGAAGAGGACTGGGAGAATGTCTTATGGTCAGATGAAACCAAAATAGAACGTTATTGTAAAAACTCAACTTGTTGTGTTTGGAGGAGAAAGAACACCATACCTACTGTGAAGCATGGGGGTGTAAACATCATACTTTGGGGCTGTTTTTCTGCAAAGGGACCAGGACGACTGATCCGTGTAAAGGAAAGAATGAATGGGGCCATGTATCGTGAGATTCTGAGTGAAAACCTCCTTCCATCAGCAAGGGCATTGAAGATGAAACGTGGCTGGGTCTTTCAGCATGACAATGATCCCAAACACACTGCACGGGCAACAAAGGAGTGGCTTCGTAAGAAGCATTTCAAGATCCTGGAGTGGCCTAGCCAGTCTCCAGATCTCAACCCCATAGAAAATCTTTGGAGGGAGCTGAAAGTCCGTGTTGCCCAGCGACAGCCCCAAAACATCACTGCGCTAGAGGAGATCTGCATGGAGGAATGGGCCAAAATACCAGCAACAGTGTGTGAAAACCTTGTGAAGGCTTACAGAAAACGTTTGACCTCTGTCATTGCCAACAAAGGGTATATAACAAAGTATTGAGATGAACTTTTGTTATTGACCAAATACTTATTTTACCGAGGAATTTACCAATTCATTCATTAAAAATCCTTCAATGTGATTTTCTGGATTTTTTTTCCCTCATTTTGTCTCGCATAGTTGAGGTATACCTATGATGAAAATTGGAGATCTCTCTCATCTTTTAAGTGGAAGAACTTGCACAATTGGTGGCTGACTAAATACTTTTTTGCCCCACTGTACCTGAAGAAGTCTACTTGCTCAAGACCAGGATGGTCCGCGAGGGCAGATCTCTGGCGCCTTAAAACCAGATGCGTCGGGTAGGAACTCCATGACTAAGCTTTGAGTTGAAAGAAAACTCATTATTTACATGAACAAACTGGAACCTATCAGATAAATAAGATCTAAACCACTGTAACGAAGTTCCATTAAGTCCAACATAGTGTTCTTATCTATCAAGTAGAATATTATGATTGATAGTATCAAAAGCTGCACTAAGATCTAAAAGGACAAGGACAGAAACCAGTCCATTATCAGATGCGATGAGGAGGTCGTTAGTGACCTTCACTAAGGCTGTTTCAGTACTATGATGGATTCTAAACCCAGATTGAAACTCTTCAAGTAAACCATTTCCCTGCAGGTGGTCAAATAATTGCCTAGCAACAACTCTTTCTAAGATTTTTGAAATGAAAGGGAGATTAGAGATTGGTCTATAGTTAGCTAAAGCTCCTGGATCTAGTGTTGGCTTTTTGAGTAAGGGTTTAATTACAGCCGTTTTAAAAGCCTGCGGTACATGGCCTAAAGTTAATGAAGAATTGATTATATGAAGAATAAAGCTCCCAATAAGTGGGAAGACTTCTTTAAATAACCTGGTAGGAATAGGGTCTAAAAGACAAGTTGAAGGTTTGGATGAGGAAACTATTTTGTCTAACTCACAAAGGTCGATTGGAGTAAACTCATCAAGACAGACATCAATTGAAGGAGTTGTAGTAGTTACAGTATTTAAGTTAACTGTGGGAAGAATCTGATTTATTTTATCTTTGATGGATGAAATGTTATTATTGAAAAAGTTCATAAAGTCCTGACTAGTAAGCTCTAAGGGAATGCTAGGATTGACAGAGTCGTGACTCTTTGTCAACCTGGCTACAGTGCTGAAAAGAAACCTGGGATTATTCTTGTTCTCTTCTATTAATGCAGAATAATAACTCGTTCTAGCTTTTCTAAGAGATTTTTTATAAATTAAAAGATGATTTCTCCAAGCTAAATAGATTTCATCTAAATTAGTAGAGCGCCATTTTCTTTCTAATTGACGAGTCTTCTGTTTTAAGCTATGAGTTTCTGTGTTGAACCAAGGAGTTAGAAATCTCTGATTAGACTTTTTCTTTTTTAAGGGGGCCACCAAGTCTAGAGTCTGATGCAGAGAAGCTGAAACACTATCCACCATGTTATCAATTACAGAAGGAGCAAGCTGTCTATAGCTTATTTCTGTTGTGTTGACACATGGCATAGAGGAAACAATCTGCATAAATTTGGTAACAGCATCATCTGAGAGGCATCTACTGTAATAATATTTTTCTTTAGGAGCCAAATAGTCAGAAATAGTAAAATCAAAGGTTAACAGACAATGGTCTGACAGTACAGGGTTATGAGGAGACACTACAAGATTTTCTATTTCTATGCCATATGTCAGAACAAGGTCCAATGTATGGTGGAGGTAATGAGTAGAATTTCCTACTTTCTGAGAAAACCCAATCGAGTCTAATATTGAATTAAATGCCACATAAAGGCAGTCACTATCTACATCTACATGTGTATTAAAGTCCCCTACCATAATTATTCTATCAGATTTCAGCACTAAATCAGCTAAGAAATCAGCAAATTTGGATAAAAATTCTGAGTAGGTTGATGGGGGACGATAAACTATGGCAAATAAAATTGGGTTTAACCTGAAATTGCTAAAATGCCCAATACTGAGGACCAGGCCCTCAAAGGAATTATAACATGTTTTTTGCTTTACATTCACTAGTAATTTGGAATGGTAAATTGTTGCTACTCCTCCTCCACGACCAGAACTTCTGGGATTTTGACAGTTTAAATAACCAGAGGGAGTTGATTCATTTAAACCAACATAATCCTCTTGCCCTAACCAAGTCCCTGTAAGGGATATTAAATCAATCTGATGATCAATTAACAGATCATGGACTAACAGAGACTTGGGAGTTAGAGACCTAATATTTAATAAACCACATTTAATTTTTAAATTATGAGGAGGAACAGAGGCCAAATCATTCAATTTAGAGGCTTTATGTTTAATTTGAGTTTTACCAATATTTTGCTTAATCACTTTGGGATGCTTATATATTATATTTTTATTTACTTTGGAGGGAGCAGGCAACGATTCTCTGATGGGGAAGACAGGGGCTAAGTTGAGGGGTGGCGGATGAAGAGGAGCTGCAGAGAGGCGTGTAAGACTGCGACTCTGCTTCCTGGTCCCAACTCTGAGTAGTCAAGGTTTTGGAAATTTGGATAAATAAGATGCCAGATTGTTAGATAAATGAGAAGCACCATCCAAAGTGGGATGAATGCTGTCTCGTCTCATAAGACCAGGTTTTCCCCAAAATGAGCTCCAATTGTCAATGTAGCCCACGTCATTTGCAGGACACCACACAGACAGCCAGCGGTTCAAGGATGACGAGCGGCTAAACATGTCATCACTGGTCAGATTGGGGAGGGGCCCAGAGAATACTACAGAGGCAGACATTGTTTTTGCAAAGTCACACACCGATTCTACATTAAGTTTTTCACACCACTGTATGTTTGTGCTACAAAAGGCGACTTTGTCGCTGTCACTGCCAGTTTTGGGATCACCCAATCCTACAGACCCGCACAATGCATGTCGAATTTGATCGCCTGGTTCGTGAGCTTCGGCTGGATGAGCCTATGTTCCACTGCTCTCCATGCCTCATTCCTTTGTATGTCATTTCTATATGACGGCAAGGACTGGTCATATAGTATGGGGTTGCCTGACACAGCGGTTATTAATTTCTCCTTCATGTCTTCACAACAACAAGTAACGTTGTCTGCTTCTCTTTTCCCCCCTCCTCTCTCGTCTTCTCCTCCAGCTGGCTGGTTCACTGGATTGGTCGATGGATCCATCCGTGGCCGGTATTCAGCACTCAGCTGCTACTGGACAATATGGCATCCTTGGTCTCCATATCTTTAAAACAAACCATCGAAAAGTGTTTCTAACATCACTTTGTGCGAGAAATAGTAGGTTCAATTAATGAATCTGTCGGTATTTGACATCAAAAACTGGTTTAAAAGTTCAGGACAAGAGAGCTGATCAGATTTTTTCAGATACTTACAAGCCAGACACTATCTCCACTCTTTTACAACTGCCCGTCTACCTTGCCAGACCCAACAATTATTCAAACCGTTCTCTCTCTAAATCCATCTCAATAAAGACTTGTCTCAGTCCTCTAAGGTTTAATATCAAACCTAAGGTGTGCCCCAGTGGCCTGGCTCAGAGCAGCATGGGAGGAGGATCTAGGTGCGTCCTTATCACAAGAAACATGGAATTCCATATTTAAAAGTGTCAACTCGACCTCACTGTGTGCCCGTCACTGCCTGATCCAGCTCAAAGTGGTGCATCGGACACATCTCAAAATCCAAACTATCTGACATCTATCCTAATGTCCCTATTGTGGCAGATGTAAAACCAGCAAAGCCACACATATTAATATGTACTAGTCATGTCCTAGCCTTACAAAGTTTTGGTTAGAGTTTTTTTCAACCTTATCAAAGATACTAAAGGTCAGTTTGCAGCCGAACCCTCTGACTGCCGTGTTTGGGATTGCTGAGAAAGGGGTCTCCCCATCTTCAGAAAAAGGTTGCACCTTGGCTTTTGCCTCCCTCTTGGCTAGGCGAGCTATTCTGCTTAAATGGAGAGACGCTGCCCTGCCCACTGATACCCAGTGGTTAACAGACATTATGTCCTGTTTAAAACTCGAGAAAATCAGACACTCACTTCAGCATTCAAGCAGGAAGTTCGAGAAAATATGGGGCCCTTTTTGTTAAAACACATTCCAGAAACTGTGAGAGCAGGGGCACTAAGGCAGCTTCATAATATCTCACATATGAGCTAACTATAACATCTAAACTTGTCATGTTTACAGGTGTGATCATGGGCAGCTATGGAGCGACAGCAATGACTGAGAAGGGAAGGGATTAGGTGGAGGGTTTTTGTGTCTTTTTTAAGTCTCCTGTCTTTTTTTTTTTATTTATATATTTTTTTAAATCTTTTATTTATTTATTTTTTCTTTGTTACGGTTTCAACGTTCCCGTTGTCCCTGTGCATATATGTTTTTGTTTGTGTGAATGTGTACAGGACACTTGTTTGTACTGTTTATATATCAAAAATTTTCAATAAAAAGACTGATTAAAAAAGAAAGTGGAGAATATTGTGTGAAGACCAGCTGAAGACTGTACATTCTGAACATTTTAATATACCAGTAATCCCCATCAGATAATGCTCCCAGTTAAAAATACCACCAGTTATAAAAATACATTCTCCAGCAGGGGGGCAATGGATCAGCGTTCTCGTCGCGCCCTCCGCCAGTACCCGGGCTCGCCCTTGGAAGCTAATGATCCTACCAGCAGACTAAATTCGAAGAGACGACGCCTCAGTGCCAAGTCAAAGAAGAATCCTAGTCACAGTCCCAAAGAAGAAAGCAAACAGACCCAAGAGCACTTTGTGGTAGGATCTGCCCTTCGCATACTACAACTAAACGTTGAAGGCCTATCTGCAGCCAAGTGAAGCCTTATCGAAGTCCTCGCCTTCCAACATTTGATTGATGTAATCTTCCTCCAAGAGACTCATATTGGCACAAAGGAGGCTGGCCGCTACACCAAAGGCTTTGACCTCCTGTGCTATGTTCCACATGCTAAACATGGACGTGCCACCTATGTGCATTCTGACAGTTGAAGCAAATCACCTGACAACAACACATTTCTCAGACACAATAACCATTGGTGGCTTCCATATTGTCAATGTGTACAAGCCCCCTAGTGCCAACTGGGATCTGCAGGTCTTACCCATCCTACCCCACCCTGCCATCTATGTGGGGGACTTTAACAGCCATCACCCTGACTGGAGGTACCCTGCAGTGGACAGTGACGGGGAGGCACTTTCAGACTGGGCATCTAGAAATGACCTCGCTTTGATATACGACCCCAAACAAAGAGGAACCCTCCACTCTGCTAGGTGGAAGAAGGACTATTCTCCTGACCTGTGCTGGGTCAGCTCTTTGAATGGGGAACCATATCCTACTCAGATCCTCATTCTTGATGATTTTCCCCACAGCCAACACCAGCCCTTGCTTGTACACATTGGCCTACAACTTCCAGTCATAAACAGCCCAAGGAAGATGCGCTGGAACTTCCGCAAAGCAAACTGGAAGAAATTCAGTGAAACTCTGGACCGGAGTGTTGTTACCATCCCACTCCACACCATCACTGTAGATGAAGCATACAACCGCTTCTGCAGCGCAATCTTCAAGGCTGCCCATACTGCAATCCCACGAGGCTACCGACCCCTCTATGTCCCATGTCTGGACGGAGAAAGCGCTGCCCTCCTACAATCCTATCAAACATCAGGGGACTCAGAGATAGCAGACCATCTCATTGAATCGCTAAATACAGCCCGGCAAAAGAAATGGGAGGAGACAGTTGCTGACCGGAGCTTTACCCACTCTAGCAGGAAATGTTGGAGCCTCATCCGTCGCCTAGGAGCTGCACAGAAGCCCCCTAGCCAAAGCCGAGCATCTGTCACACCCAACCAAGTTGCATCCTATCTACTGACTATCGCCAAAGCACCCCAAGACAAAGACACCAGAAGAGCAGTTACCACTGAGCTAAAAAAAACACCAACAAATGCCCGTAGAGGAAACGAACCCTGAACTCTTCGAGGCTGCTGAACTGGAGAAAGTCCTACAGGGCTTGAAATGTGGAAAGGTAGCAGGATACGATAACATCTTTCCGGAATTCATGAAAAATCTTGGCCCCCGAGCCCTAACCTGGTTGACACAATTCTACACAAGGATCACACAAACAAACTCGATCCCAAAGAAATGGCGGACAGCAAAGGTCATTGCCATTCCAAAACCTGGCAAAGACCACAAACTACCAGCAAGCTACCGCCCTATCTCCTTACTCAGCGTTCCTTACAAAATCATGGAGCGCCTAATACTGCAACATATTTCCCCAGGAATAGAGGAAATTCTAAGTGTGGATCAAGCAGGTTTCCGCAAGGACCGCAGTACAGGAGAACAAGTACTGGCCCTAACCACCTTCATCAAAAATGGCTTCGAGAGCAGACTGAAGACAGGGGCTGTGTTTCTCGACCTCACAGCCACCTATGATACGGTCTGGCACAAAGGCCTCCTCCTGAAACTTATAAAGGCGATCCCTGCTTGGGCAACAGCAATTATAAAAACCCTGCTGACCAACCGAAGGTTCAGAGTCCACCTCGGTCAGAACACAAGTGCATGGAGAACGCAGAAAAACGGACTCCCACAAGGCTCAGTTCTAGCTCCAACTCTGTTCAACCTCTACATAAACGACCTGCCCACTACAAAATCCCGCAAATTCATCTATGCAGACGACATCTGTTTGGCACTCCAAGCACCAGACTTTGAGCCACTGGAACGGGTGCTCACGGAAGATCTTGCCAAACTGGACCAGTTCTGCAAAATCTGGCGCCTAAAACCAAGCCCAGCAAAAACCGTCTCCAGTGTATTCCATCTCCACAATGTAAAAGCTGCCAGAGAACTAAACATCCACCTGAGCAGACTCAAGCTTAAGCATGCCCCGAACCCAACCTACCTTGGAGTGACCCTTGATAGGACCCTATCCTTCAAGGAACATCTAAAGGGGACGGCTGCTAAGATGAAGGCACGAAACAACCTGCTCTGCAAGCTCGCTGGTGCAAAATGGGGGGCAGCAGTCTTCACCCTGCGCACCTCAGCACTGGCCCTTTCATACTCTGTAGCAGAATATTGTGCCCCTGTCTGGTCCAGGTCATCTCACACACACCACGCAGACACCCAGCTCAACACAACCATGAGAACTATAACTGGAACAATTCGCTCAACACCACTCCCTTGGCTCCCTGTACTGTCAAACACAGCCCCTCCACACATCCGGCGAGCAGCATTAACTCAAAGGATGCTTCAAAAAGCTAAAGATTCTCCTCACCTACCAATGCATGCAGATATCTACACCCCACCCACTGCCCAACTTCCATCCAGACGGCCGATTTGGAAAAACCCTCCCCCAGCTGACTTTACCATTCAGACAGCTTGGCAAGAGGAATGGGAGATCAAGGAGGTCCCAAACAAACACCTGGTGACAAACCCCAACCAACAGGTCCCGGGTACCAACCTCCCAAGGAGACAGTGGTCTACACTCAATCGCTTCAGGACTGGACATGGCCCCTGCTTGGCCAGCCTTCACAGATGGGGCAGTAGCCCTATCCCACTGTGTGCATGTGGAGAGGAGCAAACCATCATAGAGGCTTGCCCGCTCCAAAGACTGGAAGGAGGATTACACACCCTCCATACAGCAAACCAGGAGGCAACTACTTGGCTTAAGGACTTTGCATTCGCTAAATAAATAAATAATTCTCCAGCATTAGGGTACAGATCGTTCATGAGCTTGAGGCTACTTCATTTCAAAAATGTGTATAAATGTTTATGGTAGCATGAAATGATGGGCATGGAAATGGAGCTTATGCACACAATTCTGCGCATGAGTGAAAATGCAGGATAGCACATCTCGATAAGTAGCACAGAACTGTAGAACACCAGTTCAGATAGCTGCTACTCCTGTTTGCCAGGGATGTGGGACTGTTTCCATCGTGCTGTGTCAGAGAGGACAGTTCGCTAACCTTGTTTTAATAGGCTGCTCTTGCTTGCTTGTTTTTTTTTTTCTTGCCTTCTGATTGTTGCTCTGAGTGTTGCTATCCCTGTGCTGTTGCAATCCTGGAATTTCCCCGTTGTGGGACTAATAAAGGCTTATCTTATCTTATCTTATAGGAGGTAAGTAACATTAAAAGGAACTCTGATTATATTGGCATGTTAGCTCTATTTGCTTTATTTTTATGTTACTAACATAACTATAATATATTTTTTTTGAAAACAATTCCCAGTTTTATATATTTTTAAAAAACTTTATTATGATGTAAATCGCCATTATCGTTTATGTCGCAATGCATTCTGGGTAGTGACGTAGAATGGTTGCAGCCGTTTTTTCTGTCTTATACAAGCCAAGAGGCGAAGCTACGAACTACTGCCATTTGTCAGTGAAAATGCCACATTGTGCAGCTTTTGGATGTAATTTCCAATCAAAGGGAAATAAAGAGAGCGGGGTGAGCCTCCATAGCTTTCCTAAAGAGGGAAAGTGGAGGAAAAAGTGGGGCAGCAGCGGCTCAGCAGGTAGAGCAGGTCGTCTAATAACCCGATGGTTGGCGGTTCGCATCACGCTCTCCCCAGATATCCTGCCGTTGTGTCCCTGGGCAAGACACTTCACCCGCATTGCCTCCAGTGCCCGTAACACTGGGCATGAATGTGTAAAAATGTTTAAATGCTCGGTGGTTGCCAGAGAGGCTGTTGGCGCGGATTGGCAGCCACATTTCCCTCACTCTGTCTGTGATCGTGCGCTGTAACGCATGCCTGATAAAACTGACATATGTATTAATCACGCTGTGATAATAGCACAATATCGCTCAAAGCGCGCGCATGAGACATGTCTGTGATCGCACGCTTGTGTTGACCGTTCTTGCCTTTCGTCTCCTAACTGTGGTTTTTGGACGCAGGGGAGATGCATCTTCCTCCACTATCTTACTCCCTGGTGGTACACAGAAGCACAGGCCATTTTATTTCACCTTAAAATAATGTTCCTCGAGCGCATGCTTGAGACACTCGCGGAGCGGAGAGACACTCGCGGAGTGGAGTGAAACTTATATATTGTTGATTTACTTACAATAGAATGCTCAAACACAAAAAATTGTCTACAAGCATGATGGGCACTGAACTGATAAACATGGACTCTGAGCAACATAAAGCAATTTCTCTGTTGCTTTCTCAGAATGCGGGTTGAACGTCCATAAGCAGCGCTCCACTTTTTTTTTTTTTTTTTCTTCTGACTGTTGCCAGCCAGATCTTCGACATGTCAAGCCAAGCACGCGCTTTGAGCGATATCACAGCGTGATTAATACATATGTCAGCTGTATCAAGTGTTGTGGGATGTGTCTGGTGCGTGTGTTTGGATGGGGCAGCTTGGTGCCTGGACTTGAGTGGCAGCTGCGCAGCCGAGCCCCCCCCGGTGTGTGTGGAATGACCTGGAGAGCGAACGGTGTGTGATTTGGTGCGGATACGTAGAAAGAGCGAGGCGACCAGAGCAGGTAGAATTTGTTGCTGACAACAGTGCGGTATATAAATAAAGCCCCAACGCTTCAGCAAAACGGCCTGTGCTTCTGTGTACCACAAGAGTGAGATTTACTCGGGAACTGACCGCGGAGGAAGATACATCTCCCCTGCGTCCCAAAACCACGGTTAGGAGAGGAATGGCAGGAACGGTCAACACAAGCGTGCGATCACAGACAGTATATCCGCAGTATATACGTAATTAACAGTATGTGCAAATTAAGCAAATATATGCAAATATATGCAGCAGTGCAGAAAGTTAAGAGTACTGTTATGTGCAAATAATGTGCAATAAGTTAGATGTAGTTATGTAGTTATGCAGTTATGTACAGGTGAGGATGGTAAGAGATGATGGTAAGAGAGTCAGCGGGGAACTAAGTTCAATAACGTGACAGCTGTTGGAAAGAAACTGTTCCTAAACCTGCTGGTTCTAGTCCGAAGGCTTCTGAGACGTCTTCTGGAGGGGAGAAGCTGGAACAGTCCATGAGCAGGATGGTTGGAGTCCCTAAGAATGCTGCGTGCCCGGCGCAGACATCTTTTCCTGTAGACGTCCTCTATAACTGGAAGTGGAGTCCCTGTGATGCGTTGGGCGGTTTTCACCACCTGCTGCAGCGCCTTGCGGTCAGCGACAGAGCAGCTTCCATACCAGACTGTGATACAGTTGGTCAGGGTGCTCTCTATCACGCAGCGGTGGAAGTTGCCCAGGATGTCAGTTGACAGATGGTTCTTCTTCAGTGTCCTCAAGAAGAAGAGGCGCTGATGGGCCTTCTCGATCAGGCTGGTGGTGTTAACTGACCAGGACAGGTCCTCCGAGATGTGGGTCCCCAGGAATTTGAAGCTGGGGACACGTTCAACAGCTATGCCATTGATATGGATGGGGTCATGTGTCTCTTCCCTCTCCTTCCTGTAGTCCACTATGAGCTCCTTGGTTTTGCTGGTGTTAAGGAGCAGGTTATTGTCAGCGCACCAAGTAGCCAAGTGCTCAACCTCTGCCCTGTAATCTGACTCGTCGTTGTCCCTGATGAGTCCAATCACCGTGGTGTCATCGGCGAACTTCATGATGGAATTGGATCCATACATAGGCCTGCAGTCATGGGTGTAGAGGGAGTAGAGGAATGGGCTGAGC
Source organism: Pholidichthys leucotaenia (assembly GCA_020510985.1). NCBI lineage: Eukaryota > Metazoa > Chordata > Actinopteri > Cichliformes > Pholidichthyidae > Pholidichthys > Pholidichthys leucotaenia. Next base: position 199,930,999 of record CM035843.1, on the reverse strand, counting down.
ACACAGCCCTGTGGTACACCAGTGTTGAGTGTGATGACGGAAGAACGGCTGGGGCCTGACCTAACATGCTGGGGTCTGTTGGTCAGAAAATCCATGATCCAGTTGCAGGTGGAGGTACTGATTCCCAGGTCCCCAAGTTTAGTGAGCAACTTGGAGGGGATAACTGTGTTGAATGCTGAGCTGAAGTCAACAAACAGCATTCTTGCGTAGGTGTTCTTGTCATCCAGGTGTGAGAGTACATAGTGCAGCGCAGTAGAAACCGCATCCTCTGTACTCCTGTTGCTCCGGTAGGTGAACTGATGAGGGCCCAGTGTAGGGGGCAGGCCTTTTTTGAGCTGTGCCAAGACCAGTCGCTCAAAGCACTTCATGACTATGGGCGTCAGTGCCACAGGGCGATAGTCATTTAGGCATGATGGTGTTGAATGTTTCGGCACTGGTACTATAGAAGTGGTCTTGAAGCACGCTGGTACCACGGCCTGGGCCAGATGTCTGTGAAGTCCCCTGCCAGCTGCTCAGCGCATGCCCTCAGCACACGCCCAGGAATGCCATCAGGGCCAGCAGCCTTACGTACGTTGACATGACTCAGTGCGTTACGGACGTCGGTGTGGGTGAGTGTGAGGTGGTGGAGGTCATCAGAGGGTGGGAAATTGATGTTCTTTTCGTTGTTGTCCTTGTCAAAATGAGCATAGAAGTCATTTAGCTCATTGAGAAAGGGCACAGTCATGGCTATAGGTATGGAGTTGCTGGGCTTATAATCAGAGATAGCTTGAATGCCCTGCCACATGCGTCGGGGGTCAGAGTCCCCAAAATGTTCCTCCACCTTCAGCTTGTAGCTGTGCTTGGCCTTCTTGATGCCCCTCTTCAGATCTGCCCTGGATGAACTGTAGGCCTGTGCATCACCAGATCTAAAGGCATTGTTACGTGCTTTTAGCAGAAGCCGCACTTCTCTGTTCATCCACGGCTTCTGATTTGGGTACGTGGTGATCTGTCTTGTCTTGTCGTGGTGATATACTTTGAAGATTAGATAAAAACATACCCCTGTAGACAAAACGGTGTCAAAAAAAAAAAAAAAACATTCTTTGTGTAAATGTGTCCAAAGTCCACTTTTGACTGAGTTATGTAATTTATATAGCTGCCGTGACATTATGCAAATTAGATGCATAAATTTATTCCTATCTGAAACTTTTGTTCATATTCTACATCTTTCTAATTGACAGTAAGCCATTATCTCTTGCAACTTTCAAATTATAGCCTTGGAAAAATGAACTATTTTATTGACAAAATTTTTTAACACTCTTGACCACTAGGGGCCTTGACCACCCTTTAACCGTTCCAGTCGCGAACAGCTAAAGAGTTAATGTGATTTGATTTCTAATAATTTTAATTAGTCAAGTTGCAATAATGAATAAAGTTAAAGTCATCATATGTACAGTATTTTATTACATTACCTTTTGTGTCTTTGATTTTCAGATTATGACCAATCTGAAATATTTTTACTAAGAAGCAAACAGGTTAAATCAGGCCAGAATGGTATCTTCAGGCTGTAGCTCTACACTTAAATTTTCAGTGACTTAAACTAACAGCTAATTTATATCTGTAGATGGCAGCCATGGGTAATTTTCTAATTTTCAGACATTTTTTTATGTTATGTGTTTTTTGTTGGGGTTTTTTGCCATTCTCCTCTGGCTCAGGAAATATTTAACTTATTGATGTTTACTTTAAATGGGGCAGCAGTGGCTCAGGAGGTAGAGCAGGTCGTCCAATAACCGGATGGTTGGCAGTTTGAATCCTGCTCTCGCCACATATCCTGCCGTTGTGTCCCTAGGCAAGACACTTTACCCCAATTGCTCCTGGTGGGTCAGGACAGTGCCACCTTGGGCAGCTATGCCGCCATCTGTGTGTGTGAATGGGTAGCTAGCAGGATCTGTAAAGCGCTTTGGTCATCTAGAGATGAGAACAAAAGCGCTATATAAGTGAATGCCATTTACCATTTACTTTATATTCATATGTGATTTAGAAGAAACACCTGAAATTTATGAGAATCAAGTCTCAAATGCACATTAAAACACTATTTTATAACAACACTGCAAAATTGTGAGGTAAAAAGGTACATGTAAAAAAAAGGTTAACCCTTTGAGTGTGAGATTTCGCGTGCCCCTAGTGGCAGAGCGTGGCGCTGAGCCTGTCAACTAATTCTGACATCCCTGTACTCCCCAGCTATACTGACGACTTGTACTGATCGTGGCAGTTCAGAAGGTGGCAGACACGCATTAGAGGAATCATGGCTGACACGTAATACACCAAAGAAGAAGAACTCCTTATTTCCTTTTCCTGTATTCCCTTCTTTTAGCTCAGAAAGTTAATATGGCCACTGTCCATCGTCGTGCACCGTCACTTAGACGGCTTCGTACACGTTAAACAGCCGCAGGATACAAGCGACATTTATGTGGGATAATCATAAGACTTTGTAGATGTGGTAGAGAGCGTAAAAGACCGACAAAACGCAAAACAACGACCACGATGGCCGAAAACAGACTGACCATGGCAGCGAGCAAGTCCCTTTAGCTACCGATAAGTGACGAATTTGTTTTTTTTGACATTGTACTGATTTCTTGTTCATATACTTTGAAGATAAGATAACGGACCCCTGTACAAAAAATGGTGTCAAAAGACTGAACAATTCTTTGTGTAAATATGTCCAAAGTCCGCTTTTGACTGAGTTATGCAATTCAATATAGCTGCCGCAGCATTATGCAAATTAGATGCATAAAATCACTCCTATCTGAAACTTTGGATCATATTTTACATCTTTCTGACTGACAGTAAGCCATTATCTCTTACCACTTTCAAGTTATAGCCTTGGAAACTATTTTATTGACAAAAAATATTTATCACTCTTGACCAGTAGGGGTTATGTCGCTATTCGGCAACAGTCACACTCAAAGCCTTAAAAAAAAAAAAAAAAAAAAAAAAGAGATGGTCCTTTTTATGCGATTATCTAAACTGTAGAATTTACAGAAAATATATATTGTGAGATACAGTGATCCCTCACTACTTCGCGCTTCACCTTTCGCGTCCTCAGTGCATCGCGGATTTTTCAGAAATATTCATCAAAAATTCAAAATTGAGAAAAAATGGGCAGGCGCTAGCAGAAGGCAGGGAGACTACATTAGAACATCAGGTATCAACACGGAGAGCCGCACAACTCAAAATTCACCTCTCTGACCACCGCTCCACTCCTCTCCGCCCACCTCTTCACTGCTCGGGAATCTCGCAAGCTGATTGGCCGAGACGTTTTACCTCACAAGCTGATTGGCCGAGACGTTTTACCCAGTTTCTCTCCCTGCCGAGCGCCCATACCCAGCGAAGGAAGACCGCATTCATTGTTCTTTATCGCTAGTCTCGCCGCGTGGAACTTTTCGCTGTTCTCTTGTCCCTTTTTGTGCGAAATAGTCTTCCCGTCGAGCCACTATGCCGCCTCCTGCAGCTGCCCTCGACGATCCTGCGCCTCTAGCACCTGACGATGAGGCGTCACCTGAGGAGCAGTAAAGCTCTCATTAACCTGTGCAGTAAATCATCTTCATCTTGAGTTACGTATCTTGTTATAAAAATAAAAGAGTTCTAAAAACATATTTATGTACACTTTATTTACATCTACGTATGTATGTACACTTACACACACACACACACACACACACACACACACGTATCATATGAGAGAGAGAGTGAGAGAATGAACGTACGTGTTATTTATGGGTGACGTCATTAGGGGTGACACTACTTTGCGGTTTTTCACTTTTCGCGGTCGGTTCTGGAACCCATTAACCGCGATAAGTGAGGGATCACTGTATATCGTTATCGTGATATAAGATGACTTGTATCATGATATGAAATTTTTGTCATATCGCACAGCCCTACTGGGACATAAACTATTTATTGATGTTGCAAAGCTGTTGTTTATGTTTCACCAATTAAGTAGATATATTGGTCATAAAAGTGCTACAAATTTGCTTTAAATTGTAACTTGTGGTTGACTGGGAAACTCTTTAGTCAGGGGCAGCCCTCCAGTCTATGCATGTCTCTACTAAAAATGCATACAAGTGAACGAGTGGTCGCACAAATTACTTTTTTATGACATATTAATGTCATGTGTGTCATTTGAGAAGACAGACACATTCATATTAGTGTCAATTAAGAGTCATTTGCAGTTATGAATTGGAACTGTCATGACAAGAAAATTCGATTGGATAAAAAAAAAAAAAAAAATCTGAATTTAACCATGTAGCTTGTAATGTGAACATAATCGCATTTTACCTAACACGACAGAAAGCTCCTTTCCTGTCCAGCCACACATAACGGAGCCCTTCATACAGGTAGTAGCGCATCAGCATTTTCTGTAACACAGTAAAACTCATTTCAGACCCAGAAGGGGTGTCAAAAAATATTCCACTGAAATCAGTTAAACTCGTCTTTTTCCACCTCATCTCTGTACAGACGTATGGTGTCTCTCCATTCCACATCGTCCAGCTGTCCCAGCAGCTCCAGACTGAAAAGGAAGCAAACAAGTAAGCAGTGCAGCACTATTGTTTTCTTGTTCTCCTTTCAGCAGACATCTCAGATATCGGCACAGTGTTGAAGTATAAAGGTGACAGAGACCATGGAGCTCACCTGCTCTCTTCTACCTCTGTTGTGAGGACCTCCACCACATGCCACTGCCCAAAACGGTCCTGGATGACAAAAAGAAATTAATGCTGAATACATGAATGCTGGTAATTAAGCTTATCTAATAAAGTGGTGGACTGGTCAGTAACAACTAGGGCTGTACCACACTATCGCTTTAGAACGGGAGTCGGTAACCTGACCTACACAAAGACCCACGTTGAGTGATTTTTGTATTAAAAAAAATCTGCATGGAGCCATAAAAATATCAGACTAAAAACTGAGGTAAACAACAGAGTTACAACTACAATCTGGCCTGACGACATCAGGATTAAGAGTTTTGTCTGATAAATTTGTAGCCTTTTTATTGAAAATTTGCTGCCTTTTTCCTCACAAAGTTGCTACTTTTTCAGGTAAATATTTGTTAGTTGTAAAACGTTTGTCTATTTTCCTTGCATAATTGTGTGGGTGTTTTCCTCATTAAGCTGTAATGTTTTTTCAAATTTTCAGCATAAATGTGTTTTGCTTTTTTCTAAATTTGTTACATTTTTTCTTTGCAAATGTAATACCTCTATTAAGTAAAACTAAATTTTTCATGTAAATTTGTGACATTCTTCCAAATAAAATTATAAGCTTTTTTGATAAATGTTTATATTTTTGGAATAAAATTCAGTTTTTCTCATGGCATTGTCTTATCTGATTGTTATCTTTTTCATTTAAAAATGCTGCCTTTTTCACATAAATCTGCAACAGTTTTTATTCTATAATTTCTATTAAAACTGTAGCTTTTTCTGGTAAATTTGTGACTTTTTTTTCTTTCCAATTAGTACGGGTTTTCCTCATAAGAATGCAACATTTTCCCTAAATTCTGAGTATTTTTGGCATAACTTTTCAGCCATTCTCAAAAATTTATTTTTCTTTGTAAATTTATTACGTTCATGAGCAAAACTGCAGCATTTCCTCCATAAACTTATGACATTTTTCTCATAAAACTCCAACTTTTTCCAGTAAATTTATAATTTCTTTTCTTGAAACTGTGTGACTTTTCTTGCAAATTTGCGGGTGTGTCTTCCTCAGAAAACTGCAACATTTTCCCCTAAATTTTGGGGATTTTTTTTATATAACTTTTCTGGTTTTCTCATTTTCTGCTTTTTAGGATAATTTTCCTCATGAACATTTAGTTTAGTTTAATGTTTATTTGAAAGGAACATTACATAGTAATGAACATTAACACAAATGTAAGTATGCCAGATTTACCAATATTGCTAATTTGCATCTGTAGTCCCCCGGCGGGTCACAAAAACAATCATACACAAGCAGAGCAACTGCAATGAAACTGTACAAGGTGGATATGCTGAAGTGCAAGAGTTAAGGTGTTACAAAACAAAATATTCAAACGTGGAACTTGTTATGTCGATAGTAGGAACCAAGGACAAGGCCAGGTGTTGAACACAGGTTTATTAGGAGACTTTCCACAGTACACCAGCATACCCGCCAGGCAGAAAGATAGCCAAGAGACCGCCCCTTCCGCTCACTGCCCTCTTATACCCTGGGTGGTGGCGGAACCGGAAAGGCGAAGCCACCACCTCTGTCTCACTAATAACAGTCCCCAACTACAACACAACATTCTCGCCCCCTCACAAAAGCCGTAAGGCCACACACACAATTCAAACCCCCCCAATTTGGAACCCAAAACACCCTCTAAAGACAGAGACAAGCATAAATGGCACATTTATACTAAACACATTTATACTAAAAGGACTACACTCAGGGAAGACAGGTAGACAGCCATCGTACCCCGCACAACGAAGCGGATTATTCTGCCACTTATTTCCACAATAAACAATACAACACAAAATACCGCCGTGATTTAACCTAAACAACACATGAAATTAATCCCCCAAACATGACCAAATGATAAACTTGAGTGTTTTTTTTTTTTTTTTTAACCAACCGAAACATGAAAACAAATTAACTATTAAAACAAATCCCTGGTCCCCCTCTCTTCCTTCAGTGAACCGCCCAACCATCAGTCTGCACCAAGGAAGGGACCACCCACTGGGTCACCGCTGGCTGATCCAACCCTGGTGCACCTCCTCTTCACCACCATCGGGGACGTCCCTTGTTTAAGCTCAAGCCCACCAATCTCCTCCCGGGCGCGCCACAGCTCATTTGGATGCCTCCATGAGCCATCTGATAGCTGGAGGTAGGCATCCTCCCGTATTGCCACCACCTCCAGCCACCCCTGGTGTTCTTCCATCAGACGCTTAGCCCGAATCCTCCGCGACCGTGCTTCCTCCCGGGCCCGGACCACATCCGCGACCCCGAGAGGAGCCCTACTCGGCTTACAGTGTTCCTGTTTGGCACGTTGTTCTACTGTGCCAGCCGGTCCTGCCCCGACTGCTTTCATTTCCGCTGCTGCCCTCGCCGTTGTGACTCCATGGCCTCTGGTCCCTTCCAGCCGACATCTGGGAACAGATGGAGCCAGCCACGTGGCGCCACCCGCCATCACAGGTGTCTTGCCGTGCCGCCCAGTTCCCTCAGCTAGGGCTACTTGGGCTCTGGCACAGGAACACTCCTGTGATGACCCTGGGTGGGGTTGGTCTTGCTTACTCTCGAGGGTGCCAGGCAGTTCCTAATCCTGCACCGCACCATCTACCACTCTCAGGGTTCGAACAGTCCCACATCTCGGCCAACTGCACCAAGCCATCAGTTCCAACATTCCCACTGTGGCCAGCTGTCCTCCTCCACAACCACAAAGCAGCACCAGGTCACTCTCAATCCTGACATGCGGGGAAAAACATCTCACGGTCGTCCAATCTGGCACGGAGCCCACTGCTCCTGTGTCAATCCACAACAACACCTCCATCCCGTCCAATATACCGTACGTGTGACCGTTAGTGCTCGGAGACACAGCATGAACAACCGTGAGGGCGTGAGAGTCCTCCTTGTGCCACGGACCTCCTCGCTCAGATCTGTGGCATCCCCTGGTGACACGAAGCAAGCGGCCACACGTGCCGTAGTGCTCCGCTCTTGCTAAACAATCGCCGTCTCTGAAACGGTGCTGGACCCACAGCCCTCACCTTTGGGCTTTCCTGGGGCGGACCTCATTTTTACAGCATTAACGTAGCCTCCATCAACCCTCCACACTGTCATCGCTGTCCGGGTCCACTGCCTGCGCCGTCGACTGTGGAGCAGACTGTTGGTGTAACACACTCTCACTGAGCTCCCATGATAGCTTGCCTGCTGCCTCCAACTGTTGAGCTAAATCGATGGCCGTGGATAACGTCTGTTTGCCCGAGAACGTAAGAAGCTTCGACCTCATAGCAGGGCAGATAGTATGTTCAGCCAGCTGGTCGCGAACCATCTCTTCCTCCAATGCTCCAAACTGACAGTCCCTGGCCAGTTGACGCAGGTCTGCCATAAACCGTTGCACTGACTCGCTGACTGCGCTGTCAAAACTGAATCCTGCAAACGATAACATTTTCCGGGGCGCAAGAATGTTGCGCCATTAGCTCCACCACTTCTTCAAAGCTATCACATTCACCCAGAGTACTCAAAATACGTTGTCCTTCCATTCCCAAATTATGAACCAACAGTGCACATGCTCTCAACTTCTCCAACCTCCCAAGGTCCAGTGCCACCAAGTACGTTCGAAACACAGCAAACCATCTCGCCCAAGGGACAGGCTGCTCACCGGGAAGCTCCAGAAACGGCCAGATGGATGTGACACATGTGTCCATAGCTTTTATCCTCTTCGCCAAATGTTATGTCAGTAGTAGGATCCAAGGATGAGGCCAGGCATTAAACTGAACACAGGTTTATTAGGAGACTCTCCACAGTACACCAGTGTACCCGCCAGGCAGAAAGGTGGCCAAGAGACCGCCCCTCCCACTCACTGCCCTCTTATACCCTGGGTGGTAGCGGAACAGGAAAGGCGGAGCCACCATCCGTGTCTCACTAATAACAGTCCCCAACTACAATACAACAGAACCTTTTTTCTTGAAAATGTATTGCTTCTTTTCATGGAAATTTGTGACTTATTTTCCCCAAGGCCTCAGGGAGCCACTATCTATGGACAAAAGAGCCACAGGTTGCAGACCCCTGGTTTAGATTGTCCCTGTGAACATCAAAACCCACACTAACAATGCTACTATGGCTGCAAGCCTGCTACAGCGTTGGCCTGGCAACCTCCTTATATATTGCTGTGCTTATTCTACGCCAGGAACCAGTCATATCATTTCGGCCACTCACTCCACATAACCCCCCCTCTGATCATGCTTTATTTTGGGCTTTTATATAATCGCATTCAGCTTTTAGTCATGTTAGCTAGCTCAGTTTGTCTTCACCATCCAGAGCTAATAGCGAACTAGCTAGCATTAGCCTCAAAACGGCACCTGCACCACCTCAACTAAACTTCTCAAGCTGATAAAAGTGGGAGGGTGGGGTGAACTGGAACTCATGAGGATTTAAAGAAACATGTAAAAATTTAAACATTTAATACTTGTACATCTGAATGACAGATTTGAAAACTAAATGCCAATGTAACAAATGAATATGTTGATAATTGAGACATTTATATACAGCCCTAGAAACAAGTTTTAGTGGCCCTGTGTGTGTCAAGTGTGTGTTTATGAGGATTCCATTATTTTCTCACCCTCAGTATCAGAATATCTGCCAAAGCCAGAGGACAAGAGCGGCAGCGGGCGAGGACAGCAAGCCGGGGACGCCAGTGAAACACAAGCAGGAGGAGACCCAGGGAGAGGATGGCACCCAGACGACACAACCACACCTGCCAGCGCACCCACTTGTACCCCTGAACATCCTGTCCGGGGGGGGGCGGTGTCAGAGAGCAGGGATGTTTTTTTTAATTCACACAAAATATAGCCAACTTATCAGCTAAACTTATGAGTTTACCACACATGATGCTGAGTCAGAGTTAAATAATAATACTGCCAAACAGGGGCAGTGGGAGGTTTTGATGTCAACAATAAAGAGAACCAGTAATCCAACATTTCGGGTTCCTCTGTCTAAATATGGCAAGAATTTAGTGTCTGCAGGTAGTAGCCGTCAGGCGCCACATGAATGAAGCAGAACATGAAATGATTTGTGGCTAAAAAAAGACTGTACCTGTCATTTACAATTGTGTTCAGAATAACAGCAGTCTGACATCACTAACCAGATCAATCACTAGAAATTATATTCAACATGCTGGTTACAGTGCACTTCTCTCTAAAAATGTGAGGAAACTGGGCCATTCCAGACATTATTCAGAATAACAGAGTGCTCAGTGTAGAATAAAACAAAGGTTCTCACCATGTGGAAGTCAGGACTGATCAGGGGGTCTCGTGGGCTGGGTGAGGGGAGTCCACTCTGCGGCTCCGCCACACTACCTGTGAGGCACATAGCACAGAGTTAAATGATCCTCTGATGGGAACATCTGTAATAAAACTGACAACTGAGCACACCTTTAAAGTCAATATTTGGAAACAGCATGACGCACCAGTCTGACACCTGCTGTAAAGTACAATAGATTTTTAGGAATTTGATGGATTTATCTCCAGCCTTTTACTGTTATTTATGTTATGGTCATGACATATAAAAATAGACTTAAAGGTACAGCATGTAAAAAATTAGGTAACCTGAACTCTGAAATTTAATGCAGCATAAAATCTAAAGTTTGTTTTTTTTTTTTGTTTTTTTGTTACTTATTTGTACCCGTAGGTAGATTTGGTTTGCAGTCTGGTGACAAGCCACCGGCTGCCGGTCGCTGCGTGCGCGAGCGCCCTAAACCTACATGTTTTTGGTATGCGGGAGGAAACCGGAGAAATCCCGGAGTAAACCCGCGCAACACGGGGAGAACATGCAAACTCCACACAGCTCACTGTTGGTCGGGGGCTGGAATCGAACCCACGATCTCATGATCCCCACGATCCCCCGGCCGAGGGTAAACTGTGCTGCCACAGTGCTAAACCACTGCGCCACCGTGCAGCCCGTAAAGTTTGTTTTTATTGTTATATATTCATTTATGTAAAAGTTGGTGTATTTTCTGTACCTTAAAGGGGTCACTGACTGAAGAATGGTGTGTTTGCAGGTTTTAACTGTCTGACATGCATCTATTGGTTATGTAATTATCCAAAAAATGTCAAAACAGTCAGTTCTCTTAAAACACACACACACACACACAAACACACAGAGAGCCTTTATCTCATTTTTCTCTCCCAGAAACACCAGAAATGTTTTTGACTTCCAGGTAAATCATATACGTAGGGCTGTCACAGTGGAGGAATTTCCCCTGCGGTGACAGTAGACAGCTCAACAGCGCGGTATGCGGTATTATTGCAAATGCTTTTAGGACCCAGTTGTCTTGTTATTTAGACAGGATTCATAACTTATGTGGCAAATGATGGAAGCTATGTTGAGAATCGCTGCAGCTCCGCTCTCGTGTGACAGAGCTCTTCCTAGTCATGAACTGCTGACTTGGTAAAAAAAAAAAAAAAAAAAAAAAAAAAAAAAACCTCAATCATTTTCATAAAGCAGTGGCGGTAACTCCAGCATTTCAACTACAAGGTGTGTGGATTGGTTGGAGACAGCTGTGGCATTCAGCTTATTTAAACAGGACAGACTCCATGCAGGACCCCACGTGGCTCTTGTCTCCGTGTCTAATGCCGCTGTCCGAAAAATCCTGTTCACACAGCAAACAAACAATGCACTATGCAGTAGCAGAGCTTAATCGTCAGGGTCATAAACACTCAGAAGAAGCCCATCCAGTCATTATTTTATTAAATTTAGGATAGTTTCTCACCTCGTCCCCTGCCCCCATCTACCACAAGCAATCTGATCTGAGCTCACCAAAAGTAGTACAAATAACACGCTTTATGCCCTGCAAACATACTGCTGGCAATAAAAATACACTTAACATTTAACAATTTATTTAATATTCAATAAGTGAACAACAAGATTTAGCCACACATACAAAAAAGTGAACACTGCAGTTGCTCGTTATCTTCCACAGTAGGCTTGTCCATAGCGCAGTACTACATAATTGCGGTTATCGCAACCGCCCTACGTATACATCATGATTTAACAAAGCCAACCCACCACCATCCTTGAGACCCACCCACTGCTCTATTATTGGCCCGCCTAGCCGTCTGTCATGTAGATGGAAGGGGTGGTAAAGGTAGCCTATTAGCCCCTGAGCTATTAGGCTCCCAGCTAACACTAGTACCCGGAGGCTCACACCAAGCGCAGCTTATGTTATTTTCCTCAGATCTTAGTCACCCTAATAGCCATCCCTGTTAACACCTGGTTCACCAGTCCACAGTCGACACATCACTCCAACCCATCCCCCAATAATTTCGCCGTGATTCCACAGCAAATCGCCAGCACCAGTGCGCTGATTGTGGCAACCGACCTGGCCCGGTGTAGGTGGTACCTGGTGGTACCTACACCAGACCCAAGGCTACTGGCTAGCTCCCTCACCGGCCTCCATGCAACTCCACTCCGCTCTCATGGGGAGTGTAGGGAAGCTGCCTCATGACAGGGCATCCTCCAGCTGGCTGTAGGAGCTGAGATGCGTCCTGTAGAACAAGATGCCGCCCTTTGAAATCCTGTGGCTCGGCAGCTCGGCCAACAGCCTCAGGTCCCGGGCCAGGTCGGTTGTGGCGATTGGGGAGCTGCCTGGTGTGCGGTGCTAGTGATTCATTGCGGAATCATGGCAAAATTAATGGGAGATGGGCTGGAGAGACGTGAGATACACCATCAACTGTGGATCAGTGCGTCAGCCCCGCTCATCTGAGCAAGAAGGAGGCTAAAAGCTAAAGGCTACAAGCTAGTCAGCTAATGGCTAACTGACGAAAGAGGGAGGGCAGAGTTGAATAGGTGAAGGATGTTTCTTAAAGTGACAGGCTTTAAATCACAGCGTTTCAAGAAAGTCAGGAAAAATACAAAACAAATTTGCTTCAATAATTAAAAAAATTAAAGAAAATGTGAACAAAATATGTCACAAACACTTCATTAAGACATGTATGAGCTGATAAAATGTGGAAAAAGTTCAGTCAATGACCCCTTTAAGATAAGTGTTTTACACACATTAACAAAATTGTTGGTACCCCTCTGTTAATGAAAGAAAAACCCACAATGGTCACAGAAATAACTTGAATCTGACAAAAGTGGTAATAAATAAAAATTCTATGAAAATTAACCAATGAAAATCAGACAATGCTTTTGAATTGTGGTTCAAGAGAATTATTTTAAAAAACAAACTCATGAAACAGGCCTGGACAAAAATGATGGTATCATTTTGTTGCACAACCTTTTGAGGCAATCACTGCAATCAAACAATTTCTGTAACTGTCAATGAGACTTCTGCACCTCTCAGCAGGTATTTTGGCCCACTCCTCATCAGCAAACTGCTCCAGTTGTCTCAGGTTTGAAGGGTGCCTTCTCCAGACGGCATGTTTCAGCTCCTTCCACAGATGTTCAATAGGATTTAGATCAGGGCTCATAGAAGGCCACTTTAGAATAGTCCAATGTTTGGCTCTTAGCCATTCTTGGGTGTTTTTAGCTGTGCGTTTTGGGTCATTATCCTGTTGCAAGACCCATGACCTGCGACTGAGACCAAGCTGTCTGACACTGGGCAGCACATTTCTCTCTAGAATACCTTGATAGTCTTGAGATTTCATTGTACCCTGCACAGATTCAAGACACCCTGTGTCAGATGCAGCAAAGCAGCCCCACAACATAACAGAACCTCCTCCATGTTTCACAGTAGGGACAGTGTTCGTTTCTTGGTATGCTTCATTTTTGCGCCTGTGAACATAGAGCTTATGTGCCTTGCCAAAAAGTTCCAGTTTTGTCTCGTCTGTCCATAGGACATTCTCCCAAAAGCTTTGCGGCTTGTCAACATGCAGTTTGGCAAATTCCAGTCTGGCTTTTTTATGATTTGTTTTCAACAGTGGTGTCCTCCTTGGTCGTCTCCCATGAAGTCCATCCATCCATCCATCTTCTTCCGCTTAATCCTTTTCGGGTCGCAGGGGGGCTGGAGCCTATCCCAGCATCTTTGGGCGAGAGGCAGGGTACACCCTGAAGTCCACTTTGGCTCAAACGACGACGGATGGTGTGATCTGACACTGATGTACCTTGACCTTGGAGTTCACCATGAATGTGTTTAGAGGTTGTTCTGGGCTCTTGTTACCATTCATATTATCCGTCTCCTCCTGCAGCCACGTCCAGGGAGGTTGGCTACAGTCCCGTGGATCTTAAATTTCTGAATAATATGTCCAACTGTAGTCACATTAACATCAAGCTGCTTGGATATGGTCTTATAGCCTTTACCTTTAGCATGCTTGTCTATAATTTTCTTTCTATTCTCCTGAGACAACTCTCTCCTTTACTTACTCTGGTCCATGTTTAGTGTGGTACACACCATGTCACCAAACAGCACAGGGACTACTTGTCACCCTTTAAATAGGCCAACTGACTGATTACAAGTTTGTAGACACCTGTGATGTTAATTAGAGGACACATCTTGGTTGAACATGTCCCTAGGGTCACATTATTTTCAATCTTTTCCAGGGGTACCATCATTTTTTGTCCAGGCCTGCTTCATGAGTTTGTTTTTTAAAATAATTCTGTTGAACCACAATTCAAAGGCATTGTCTGATTTTCAGTGGTTAATTTTCATAAAATGTTTATTTATTACCACTTTTGTCAGATTCAAGTTATTTCTGTGACCACTGTGGGTTTTTCTTTCATTAACAGAGGGGTACCAACAATTTTGTCCACGGCTGTATGCACAGGAGGAGGGTCCCTCCCCATGTAAGTGGCCATCTTGGATGCCATAATGTTGTTCCATGTCGTCATGTCAAATTTTAATTACACAAATGCCTGATGCGAGTAATCCAGCATGTTTTGGAAGAGGTGGATGACTGATTAAACGTGAAGTGGTTGCACTTTGAAATCTCACTGCTAGATTGCACTGAATATTACCCACTGCACCTGTAAAGATCAATGATGTGCTCCACAGACACAGCTTTTCTTCATGTGGACCTAAACTCTCAAAACACACCAGATCAGATGTGATTTCCATGGGTGTAGTAAATATTTCACTTTGTAAAACTTTGTCACACAAAATTGTACTTTACTCAGTAGTTTTGTTGTAAGATACGTTTTGCTCTTCATTGAGTACATTTATGAAGAAACAAACTGTACTTTTACACAAGCAAATATGCTTGTACTGTAATAAGTTAAAACTATTTTTTTTTGGTACCAGAAATGGTTCCGCCTTTATTCATTTAGGTAATTTTAACATTTTACTTCTGGTTCAGTTTCAAAGGAACAAAAAAAAGTTGCAAAACATTCCTCTATACCTTTTTTAAGTAACTTCTATTGTTTTATGTGCAAATTGTTGTAAATGGCCTTTGTGTTTTGTGTATTTTGTTTCATGGACTATGTGTTCTGTAGACCGGAGTGGTGGCCTAGTGGTAGAGCATCCACCTGCTGCGAGGGTGTAGGTTCAAGCCCCAGACGGGTCATGGCACGCATCTGGGGGGGGCTGAAAAGTTCATAGTGGTCAAATCTGACCAAATGTGGGTTATTTTTCAACTGCAGGGATCCAAGCGCTGCAACACCAATGAAAGAAGTGTGTGGACCGAAGGGGAGACTGTGTTGAAAAATAACCCACATTTGGTCAAATTTGACCACTATGAACTTTTCACCCCCCTGTACGTACACACAGAGAAAAATGGGACTTTGCGCCTTCTAGCTTGTTGCTCACTGCTCAATATAATAGAATGGGGACAGGAAAGTCAGCTACCCAGCCACACAGGGGTAAGCACTATACCAGTGTACTCCTAGTGCTGGGTACCAAGCCCCACTGTTGCCAACTCCTCAGTAAGGAAAGTAGCTATTGGCTGTCCTAAAAGTCACGAGAAGTCGCTAAATGACGCCATTGTCTAATTTGCATAAATGGTCATTTGCATGTAATTATAATGAACGCTGTAGGAGAGAAGAATAAGTAAAAATAGTAAAAAAACATCCTAAAAGTTTAGAACTACAAATTAACTTTCTTCTGTTGATTCTTAGTTTGTTTGTTTTAATTTTGCTATTTAAATAGGCCATCACTTCTCAAAATAACTTCATGACTTTAATGCTTTGTCTAGACCCACATTACATAAATCAATTTTATCCTGCATTGTTAAATGTTAGAATATCAAATTTAATCAAAAGATTGTTATGTGAGGTGGAATTGCTAGCTCTACGTCCAACACTCCTCTTTTAACCGGCCTTGGGACAGTACAGGCAGCATACCTGTGTATCATCTCCAATAAAGGGCTGGCTTCCTGTAAAACGGCGGGACTGGCGAGGGGGTTTGTGCATGCATAATTCATTTGCAGTCTGGACACGAGTGGCGTAAGTCTCCTTTCTGACTGCAGCTACCTGCTGCATGAGGCTACCATGAACTGGACTTCAAAGGTACGTGTCCACCTAGGCGTCTGTTCCCCGCGCCTCCTCTGCCTCAGGATCTGTCAGGAGCACGGAGGGGGCGTAACCAGGGAAGCGTGAAAACGCACACCTAGGTGGACACGTAAGAGCAATAGTGCTTTCACGTCAGAGGCTGTGTTGGGAATGTTCACTCACTCAACAGTGAATTTAGATATAGTGGACTATTTTTATATTTAGTCCTATCTATACACATGGACAAAATTGTTGGTACCCCTCTGTTAACGAAAGAAAAACCCACAATGGTCACAGAAATAACTTGAATCTGACAAAAGTGGTAATAAATAAAAATTCTATGAAAATTAACCAATGAAAATCAGACAATGCTTTTGAATTGTGGTTCAACAGAATTATTTTAAAAAACAAACTCATGAAACAGGCCTGGACAAAAATGATGGTACCACTAGACAAGATTGAGAATAATGTGACCATAGGGACATGTTCAACCAAGATGTGTCCTCTAATTAACATCACAGTCTACAAACTTGTAATCAGTCGGTCTATTTAAAGGGTGACAAGTAGTCCCTGTGCTGTTTGGTGGCATGGTGTGTACCACACTAAACATGGACCAGAGGAAGCAAAGGAGAGAGTTGTCTCAGGAGATTAGAAAGAAAATTATAGACAAGCATGTTAAAGGTAAAGGCTATAAGACCATCTCCAAGCAGCTTGATGTTCCTGTGACTACAGTTGGACATATTATTCAGAAATTTAAGATCCACGGGACTGTAGCCAACCTCCCTGGACGTGGCTGCAGGAGGAGACGGATAATACGAATGGTAACAAAAGAGCCCAGAACAACCTCTAAACACATTCATGGTGAACCCCAAGGTCAAGGTACATCGGTGTCAGATCGCACCATCCGTCGTTGTTTGAGCCAAAGTGGACTTCATGGGAGACGACCAAGGAGGACACCACTGGTGAAAACAAATCATAAAAAAAGCCAGACTGGAATTTGCCAAACTGCATGTTGACAAGCCACAAAGCTTCTGGGAAAATGTCCTATGGACAGACGAGACAAAACTGGAACTTTTTGGCAAGGAACATCAGCTCTATGTTCACAGACGCAAAAATGAAGCATACCAAGAAAAGAACACTGTCCCTACTGTGAAACATGGAGGAGGTTCTGTTATGTTGTGCGGCTGCTTTGCTGCATCTGGCACAGGGTGTCTTAAATCTGTGCAGGGTACAATGAAATCTCAAAACTATCAAGGTATTCTAGAGAGAAATGTGCTGCCCAGTGTCAGACAGCTTGGTCTCAGTCGCAGGTCATGGGTCTTGCAACAGGATAATGACCCAAAACACACAGCTAAAAACACCCAAGAATGGCTAAGTGCCAAACATTGGACTATTCTAAAGTGGCCTTCTATGAGCCCTGATCTAAATCCTATTGAACATCTGTGGAAGGAGCTGAAACATGCCATCTGGAGAAGGCACCCTTCAAACCTGAGACAACTGGAGCAGTTTGCTGATGAGGAGTGGGCCTTTGGAGTGGCTTTTGAGTTGCCTCAAAAGGTTGTGCAACAAAATATTAAGTTAAGGGTACCATCATTTTTGTCCAGGCCTGTCCAGGTCTCACTTAATATGGCAGAATACCCTGGGCAGTCCACTTCAGAGTACACTATTGGGCGATCAGAATGCAACCTAACAGATTTTGGACACTACTGGGCTTGTTTTCATGGCATGGTTAATGGCGTCATCATGGCGAGACAGTAAAACCTAACAGACTAATGGTGATTAAAAAAAAAAAAAATGAATACCTGCATGTAATTTGTAGTAAATATGTATTAACCCCTTGCACTCTGGTCAGTTTCCCTAAAAACGCCTAAAAATAACGTACCCAAAGTAAATCAAAAGCTGTTCTTCAACCCTTTGCAGCATCTTCATGGGGTTGGTCTCATTTAAAAGAAAACACTTTGAATTTTTTTTTTTTTCCACAATATCTTTATTGAACCTTTTTTTTTTTTTTTTAACAAACATGATACAAACAATCAAACACTAACACTAAAGTACTACAAAAAAAAAAAAAAAAAAAAAAAAAAAAAGGATGCACTAAAAACACCAACAACCACCAGCAAAATCAAATCTTCAACAATGCTCCTCTGTTTAGTCTAGACAATCCAATACATAAGTATACATATTATGTTCACCAGTTTGGAATTTACAAGGTCCACACACATCATTCACCTTCTTCTTCAAAAGTTATGTTTAAATTTTTTACATAATCAATAAAAGGTCTCCATATATTCTCAAACACAATTTCCTTTGATTTCAGTATATATGTTATTCTTTCTAATGGAAGGTTTGTTAACATCTATCTTAACCACTGAGTCACATCTGGTCTATGAGTCTTTTTCCATAATAGTGCAATACATTTTTTGGCATTAAGCAAACTGAGGTCTATGAATGTTCTTTCACTTTTATTAAAATTATGCTTTTCTGGGTACAGACCCAACAAAAACAATTTAGGATTCAATATGATTTGTTTTGAGATTATTTTTTCAATTGTTACCCTCACCTCTTCCCAAAACATTCTTATTAATCTACATTCCCATACACAATGAAATAGAGTTCCTTTACTTTCCATGCATTTTGTGCATGTATCTGGTATATTTTTGTTATATTTATTTAACTCCTCCGGTGTAACATACATCCGCATTAACCATTTGAAATGTATCAATTTAAGGCGTACATTTATTGATTTGGTTTGAGCTTCTGTACAAGCCAATTCCCATTGTTCCTCTGAAATTTCAGTTTGCAGATCTTCTTTCCAGTAGTTTAATCTTTTCAGTGAATTTTCACTTGAAGATAGTGTCAATGAGTTATAAAACTCTGAAATAATACCCTTTCTTTTACTATCTTTCATCATCATTTTTTCCAAGGATGAATAAATAGGTCGAGTGAGAGCTTTATTTTGATTTGATCGAATAAAGTTTCTAAGTTGAAGATATTTAAAAAAATGTGTTCTATTGAGATTAAATTTGATCCTCAGCTCTTCAAAAGACATTATGTTATCTGCACATGGCAAATATAAATCCTGAATCTTTTGTATCCCTTTTAAATTCCATACTTTAAATACAGCGTCCGCTCTCCCTGGTTTAAAATATTGATTACCCCATATTGGACTAAATTGTGACAGTAACTGTGGTTCTTTTAAATAGTTTTTAGCTTCACACCATATTTTGATCATATGCTTTACAAATGGATTTTTAACTTGTTTTTGTAATTTTTTTGCCGAATCTGAGTATATGAATATGGGAAGAGGTAAAGGTAAATTGTATGATTCCATTTCAGTCCAGTGAGGGAGATCATTTGATGAAAAATAATATGTCATAGACCTCAGTTGTGCCGACCAATAATACAACATAAAATTTGGACATTTCAGACCTCCACGATCAAATGGTAAATATAATAAAGACAGACGTAATCTAGCCCTCCTGTTGTTCCATATAAATTCCACTAACTTTTTTTTTATTCTTGAGAATAAATCTAAAGGTGGTGATAAGGGAATGTATTGAAATAAATAAAGTATTTTAGGTAAAATATTACTTTTAAGTATATTGATTCTCCCGATCATCGACATTGGTAGTGACATCCATCTCTGAGTTAACTCATTGATATCTGTCATTAAGGCTTCATAGTTGACACTGGCGACTGATTCTAGCTTAGGCACAATTTGGATTCCTAAATATTTAAACTGATTTACAACATTGAATTGATTTACCTCAGGGGCTGGGTAATTTCTCTGGGTCTCATTTAGCATTAATATTGAAGATTTAGTTTTATTTATTTTATATCCTGATATTTCCCCAAAATTCTTTATTAAATTCAACAAGGTTGGAATTGATTTTTTTAGATTCGACATAAACAAAATTATGTCATCGGCGTACAGGGAGATTTTATGTTCTGTTGGTCCAACTTTAATTCCATATATTTGTGAATGTAAACGTATCGCTAAAGGTTCAATTGCCATAGTAAACAGTAAAGGTGAAAGTGGACAGCCTTGTCGACATCCTCTATTGATTTTTATTGGTTTTGAAATATTGTTATTTGTTAGGATTTCTGCTGTAGCATTATTGTATATTATTTGAACCCATTTTATGAAATTATTTCCAAGTCCAAACCTTTGTAGGACTTCAAAAAGAAAGGGCCATTCAACTCTATCAAAGGCCTTTTCGGCGTCCAGTGATAGGAGAGCTGTATCCGGTGCTTCTTTATTAAAATAAATAATATTAAATAGTCTTCTTACATTATGGAAGCCTTGTCTTCCCTTTATAAAGCCATTCTGATCTCGATTAATAATATTTGGTAAAATTTCTTGTATTCGTCTTGCTAAAATTTTACAGATTATCTTAAGGTCGGCGTTTAATAGGCTTATTGGTCTCATATTTTCACATTTATTAGAGGGCTTACCTGGTTTTGGCAGCAGTATAATTAAGGCATTATTTATGTATGATGGTAAATTATTATTTTGAAATGCTTCTAAAACCATTTCCAAAAAAGGTTTTATTAATTTATTCTTAAATTTCTTATAAAGGTCAACTGGAAGACCATCTGGTCCTGCACTTTTTCCTGATTTCATATTATCAATGGCTAGCCCAACTTCTTCTTGACTAATTTTAGACTCCAATATCTCCCTGTTTTCATTTGGAATACACGGTATAGATAGTTCGTTCAAAAACCCATTTAGTTTTGTTAAATCAAATTCATTTTTAGTATCATATAATTTTTCATAGTAATCTCTAAAGGCTCTGTTAATTTCTAAAGGATCTATAACTACCTGTCCGTTACTTATAATACTAGTAATTGGTGTTTTAATTTCTAATTGTTTAATCTGCCATGCCAATAATTTTCCTGATTTTTCACCTTGTTCATAAAAAGATTGTTTCAATCTTAGAAGACTTGAGGCAGCTCTATTCGCTGATTTTTTGTCGTATTCAGCTCTCAAAATCAGTAATTCATTCTCCAACCTTGGATCACTTCCTGCATACACTTTTTCCTGAAGACTTTTCATTTTATGTTCCAATTTAGCTCTCTCCTCTCGAGTCTTCTTAGATTTTGATCCTGTATAACTAATAATATGTCCCCTAATAAAAGCTTTGAAAGCTTCCCACTTTACACATGCTGATGTTTGTGTAGTATTGATGTCAAAATACTCGTCTATCTGTTTTTCTATATACTTGACAAATTCCTCATCCTGAAGCCATTTATGCTGAAATTGCCATCTACCTGATTCCTTTGTCAATTTTTTTATCTACATATATTAGACAACAGGGTGCATGATCAGAGATCACGATGTTATCATAAAAGCAGTTTTGAATCTTGGATCTTAATTCTGTGGAAATCAAAAAATAATCAATACGTGAGAATGTCTTGTAGGTACTGGAATAACAAGAATAGGCTTTAACTTGTGGTTTCATTTCTCTCCATATATCTAACAATCTCAATTCTTTCATAAAATGATTAATAGTCATCCTACATCCATTGTGCGTACAATCCAATCCTGTTGATCTATCTATGCCTGGATTCAATGTACAATTAAAATCCCCTGCTATTATATGTTGCCCTGTAAGTGATGATAAAATAAGAAATAAATTAGCAAAGAACTTTTGATCATCTATATTGGGACCATATAAGTTCACAAGATTTATATTTTCTAATAGCAAAGAACCTTAAATGATTACATATCTTCCAAGTTTGTCTCCAATTACATTTTTCACTTGAAAAGGGACTGATTTATGTATGAGAGTCATAACTCCCCTCGCCCGGGATGAAAATGATGAGGTGAATACACTTCCTTGCCATCTACTCCTAATTCTTTTTATATCCTCCTCTATTAGATGAGTTTCTTGTAAAAACACAATTTTTGAACCCATGTCTTTTATTTTATTCATAACTTGTTTAAGTTTTTTTAAATTTTGTAGACCTCTGCAATTCCATGAAGTTAAATTAAGATTAACGCTTTGATTTATGATCAATAGGGAGTTTGGGATTACCTTGCAGTGTAAACATGCTCATACAGAGAAGCAAAAACATGAGTGGTTGAACATTCATCCTACAAACTACACACAAACAAATTCCCCCTTCCCACACTTGTGGCGAACCCCCCAAAATCAAAAGAAAAATTCCGTCTCCCGATATAGCCATCGACCGTTCCACACCCACGGGGAACAGCCTAAGCCACTCCTTCTTCATTCTCCCAATCACCCTAACTCTACTGCTTTTAATGACGTAACATTAACTCTCCTCTGTAGTTTTCCAACTTAACTCCAAAATTTTTACCAACTTTGTACATCATAGTTTTTTTTGTTTGTTTTGTTTTTGTTTTTTTTTAATATATAATACAATCTATATTTTGTAAACTTGCTGTTTACTTCAAGTCAGTCAGATGCCTGTGCAAATGCTTAATTATTCTACCTTATATTTTGTTCATGCTTAGCTCCCACCAGTCTCTTCTTCTTCTTTGATCTTCTTGATGAACTCCTGCGCCTCCTCTGGGGTCTTGAAGATGTGGGTTCTGCCCTCATACGTGGTCAACAGTCTCGCAGGATAGATTACACCATGACGAATCCCAAGGTTGCGCAGCTCCTTACGTATGGGATCAAACTGCTTCCTCAATTGTTGGATTCCTGTGGCCAAATCTGGGTAGAACCGCACCTGCTGATCCTGGTGTTTAATCTCTCCTTTAGCTCGTGCAGCGTTGAAGATCTTCATCCTGTCTCTGTTGCTAAGAAACTTCATAATTAAGGTCCTCGGCAGTCCCTTATCTCTCCGTGGGCCAATACGATGTGCTTTTTCCAGAACCACTGCTGATTGCAACTCCTCGCTGCCCAGCACCTCCGGAATCCACTTTTCCAGAAAGGAATATACGTCCCGACCTTCTGATTCCTCTGGAAGACCCACCAGCCTCAAATTATTCTGTCTCGACCGAGATTCCAAATCCAAAATATTATCTTCTAGACATTTATTTTTTTTTTCCAAAGTGCGCACCTTTAATTGAAGACGGGTGACGTCATCTTCAGCACTAGCGAGACGGAGCTCCATCTGCGCCGTTCGTTCTACACAGTCACCCAATTCCTTTCTTATTCCTTCCAACGCTGTCATAATCCCATCAAATCTAGAGGAAAAGTCCGCTCTCATTGAACTCATGGCAGCCAGCAGCGCATCTGCGCCGCTCCCCGCAGATATCGCACCGTTGCCAGCCTCCTCCGCCATATATGGAGTTTTGTTTGCTGCGTCACAGACCTGAAAGTCCGTTAATTTGGACTGTTTCGGCGGCTCGCTTTTTCCTTTACCTGGTTTTCCAGCCTTAGGCTTCGCCGACATATCCTCGCCCAAACGCTGGGATACGTTCTGTCCCAAATGAGAGAGTTATTTGCCGATTTTTTTCTCCAGGAGCAGAGCAGAGTGAAACACGTCCGTCTTACGTGGCAGCCATAACCGGACCACTTTGAATTTTTGGCAAAACAGTCATAATCTCTCTAAGTGCTCCTGCCACTGAGCAACAGTCATCTAAACATACTGAACTTGAAGAAAATAAATTTCGCCTGGGTGTTTTTTTTGGATACAAATGCTTGCAAATAACACACAGCTGTCAGATCCGGGCTGGAAAATGCAACAGAAATGTAGAACCAAGTGTTATCCAGCTGAGGTCAAAATTTTGTAACAATACCACAAAAAATGAATATATTACACAGCTTTTTCCTCAGGTTGTTCCCAGGCGTTTTTTGAACTGTGTGTGGCTTATATTAATTATATATTCCATACCTACATATGTATAGACATATTAGAATGTTTAGTGATTACATATGTGGAATGACCTCACGCCTCAGAACAGGACAAGAGGTCTCAACCGCCAGCGAGGATCAAAGAACAGACGGAGTCGCAGCGGTGGAGACCGGATCGAACTCCCTGACCACCCAGGGTCACGTGGAGGAGACGGAGGACAATGGAGGGGGGATTATGTTAATGCGGGATGTCGGCTTTGATATGCAATGTCTTTTGTTGAGTGTGGGTATAAATATGAAGGTCTGACTGCGCTCGACCTCTTATTCTGCTTCTGCACCGAGATGAGACTTGTTAGGGAAGTGAAGCTGATATTAAACTTTGATTTATAAAATCACATCGCTTCATCATTTCAAGTTCCCTACACTGTGCCAAATTGTGCCAAATGGCACAGTTTGGAAAAACGTCTGTAACTTTTGAATGATTCAATATAGAAGCTTCATCTTGGGCTCTAATGAAAAGTGACACTCAGGGCTGTGTGTGTGTGTGTGGGGGGGGGGTTGTTTAGTCATTCATGAATGAATGAATAAACAAGCCCCCACACACAAAGAAGCATGCCACGTAAAAAAATGTGTGGCTTTTTTTTTTTTTACAAGAAA
Organism: Pholidichthys leucotaenia; assembly: GCA_020510985.1. Lineage (NCBI taxonomy): Eukaryota > Metazoa > Chordata > Actinopteri > Cichliformes > Pholidichthyidae > Pholidichthys > Pholidichthys leucotaenia. The sequence continues at coordinate 199,906,457 of CM035843.1, read as the reverse complement.
AAATAACCTACAGTGCACTAAAAATTATATTAAAATATCTGTAATGTAGAAGACAACAACTCCCCCCCCTCCGCTACAGAGGACGGACATCGCCCATTGCTACATGACGGACCACGGTGACGGTGCGCCGCGGTGTACTACACACAGTTGTACTAAAATATCTGCAATAATATCTGCAATCCGCTACAGAGAAGTAGCGGGGGGGGGGGGGGGCGTTCATGGTCCGGACGCGGCGCACGGGTAGCCGCGGTCCGTCATATGGCGATGACGCACAGTTGTAATTTACCGATCGGTCAAAAGTCATTTTGATTACAATTTTCAGGGATAAAGAATAATTTAGCTTATAACACTTACCTGTCCACAACAGCAGTGTCGCTGGCAAACTTCTCTTCCTCATTGTCAGACGAACATGACGCTGGTCCGCTTGTTACGGACTCGTGGTTCTGGTCACGCGACCCGGTCAAACCATGATTCCATTATTGCGGTTTTGCGCTTCCATGATTGCAGTTTTGGCGAACGATTTTTCAAAACAAATAAGAACAGTAGTAAGAAAAAAAGACTGGCGAAAGCGTGTGTGTCACCCAGCAGCTTACACAAAACAGATTTTACGCACGGGACGTACGCTTTCAATTGTCAAAGTTATCTGCTTCAATTGGCTGGCTGTATTCGCAGCCGTTGGTAGGCGGGTCCTTCTTGCTAGGTTTTCAGTCATTGGTTCTTCAAGGTTTCAGAAACCCAATTCAAGGCTCTTATTAGTCGAATGAGAGGTCAATCAAATCTAAACCAATCACAGCACTCCTTTGGCTTTCTGTTCCCGGCTGTGTCTGTAGTGGAAGAACGGAAATGCAGCTTTTTTTTTTTTTTCAGTGCGCCCTAGGTTGCAGAGACGTGACCGCCCGCGGTATCCCGGAGTGCAAGAGGTTAAATCGACCTCCGGTTATGGCGGCCACGTAGGAAGACGTGTTTCACACTGCTCTGCTCCTAAAAATAAAAATTTTACTAAAACTCTCTTAATTGGAACAAAAACCCATCCCAGCGTTTTGGCACGGATATGGTAAAGACCAAGGTTGGAAAATTAGGTGGAGGAAAAGGTAACTCGACAAAACAACCCAAGCTAACAGACTTCCACGCTCGAGACGAAACAGAAAAAACTCCAGAGACAATGGCGGAGGAGGGAGCCAGCGGCGGAGCGGGAACTGCTGAAGAGGGGACAAACACAGTGCTCACTGCCATCAACTCCATGAGAACAGAGTTTTCATCTAAATTTGATGGGATTATAGCAGCGATAGAAGGAATGAGGAAGGAAATAAACGACTGTATGGAGCGAGTATCACAGGCGGAGCTCCGAATTTCAAGCGCTGAAGAGGACGTCACCAGCCTACAAACTAATCTGCAAACACTGGAATTAAAATGGAAACGTCTGGAAGATAACGTCCTGGACTTGGAATCCCGCTCGCGATGGAATAATTTGAGGCTGGTGGGCCTCCTGGAGGGAGCGGAGGGACGGGATCCATGTTCCTTTTTGGAAAAGTGGATTCCAGAAGCGCTGAACAACGCGGATCTGCAGTCATCGGTTGTTTTAGAGAGAGCTCACCGAATCGGCCCACCGAGAGATAATAAGACACCACCGAGGACGCTGATTATGAAGTTCCTCAACTACAGAGACAAGATGATGGTCACCAATGCGGCGCGAGCTAAAGGGGAAATTAAATACCAGGATCAACAGGTGCGGTTCTATCCGGATTTGGCTGCAGGAATTCAACAATTAAGGAGGCAGTTCGATCCCGCCCACAAAGAGCTGCGCAACCTAGGGATTCGTCACGGAGTGATTCATCCGGCAAGACTGCTGGTCACATATAAGGGGAAAACCCACACCTTCCAAGACCCCTCAAGAGGCGCAGGAGTTCATCAAGCAGATCCAAAAGGAGACTGGTGGGAGCTAAGCATGAACATGACAAAGGTAGAACTTTTAAGCATATGTACAGACATCTGATTGATCTGAAACATAAACATGTCTACAAAATACAGACTGTATTTAAAAAAAAAAAAAAAGCTATGATGTACAAAGTTGCTATAAAACTTTGAAGTTATGTTGAAAAAACTACAGAAGAGAGTTAATGTCATAAGAATAGCAGTAGAGTCAGGGTGATTGAGAGGAGAAAGAGAGTGGTTTGACTGATCCTCGCAGGTGTGGAACAGTCACTAGCTATAACGGGAGACGGAATTTTTTGATTTTGGGGGGGATCACCACAAATGTGGGGAAAGGGAATTTGTTTTTGTTTAGTTTGTAGGATGAATGTTCGATCATCCATGTTTTTGCTTCTCTGTAAGAGTATGCTCATATTGCAAGGTAATCTCAAACTCCTTATTGATCATAGATCAAAGCGTTAATCTTAATTTAACTTCATGGAATTGCAGAGGTCTACAAAATCTTAAAAAACTTAAACAAGTTATGAATAAAATAAAAGACACAGATTCAAAAATTGTATTTTTACAAGAAACTCATCTATTAGAGGAGGATGTAAAAAGAATTAGGAGACGATGGCAAGGTAATGTGTTCACCTCATCATTTTCATCCCGAGCTAGGGGAGTTATGATTCTCATACATAAAACAGTCCCATTTCAAATGAAAAATGTAATTAGAGACAAATTTGGAAGATATCTAATCATCCAAGGATCTTTGTTATTAGAAAATATAAATCTGGTGAACTTACACGGCCCCAATAATAATTTGTTTCTTACTTTATCATCACTTACAGGGCAACATATAATAGCAGGGGATTTTAATTGTACATTGAATCCCAGTATAGATAGATCAGCAGGACTGGACTGTACGCACAATGGATGTAGGATGACCATTAATCATTTTATGAAAGAATTGAGATTGCTAGATATATGGAGAGAAATGAAACCACAAGTCAAAACCTATTCTTGTTATTCTAATACCTATAAGACATTCTCACGTATTGACTATTTTTTGATCTCCACAGAATTAAGGTCCAAGATTCAAAACTGTTTCTATGATAATACTGTGATCTCTGATCATGCACCCTGCTGTCTAGTATATGTAGACAGGAAATTGACAAAGGACCCAGTTAGGTGGCATTTTCAACATAAATGGCTTCAGGATGAAGAATTTGTTAAGTACACAGAAAAACAGATAGATGAGTTCTTTGATATCAATACTACACAAACAACGGCATGTATAAAGTGGGAGGCTTTCAAAGCATTTATTAGGGGGCATATTATTAGTTATACAGGTTCGAAATCTAAGAAGACCCGAGAGGAGAGAGTCCAATTGGAACGTAAAATAAAAATCCTTCAAGAAAAGGTGTATGCAGGAAGTAACCCACAGTTAGAGAACGAATTACTGATTCTGAGAGCTGAATATGACAAAAAATCAGCGAATAGAGCTGCCTCGAGTCTTCTAAGATTGAAGCAAACTTTTTATGAACAAGGTGAAAAATCAGGAAAATTATTGGCATGGCAGATTAAACAATTAGAATTTAAAACACCAATTACCAGTATTTTAAGTAACGGACAGGTAGTTATAGATCCTTTAGAAATTAATAGTGCCTTTAGAGATTATTATGGAAAACTATATGATACAAAAAATGAAATTCACTTAACAAAACTAAATGGGTTTTTGGGTGGATTATCTATACCATGTATTCCAAATGAAAACAGGGAGATACTGGAGTCTAAAATTAGTCAAGAAGTTGGGCAAGCCATTGATAATATGAAATCAGGGAAAAGAGCAGGACCAGATGGTCTTCCAGTTGACCTCTATAAAAAATTTAAGACTAAATTAATAAAACCACTGTTGGAAATGGTTTTAGAAGCATTTCAAAATGGTAATTTACCACCATACATGAATAATGCCTTAATTATACTGTTGCCAAAACCAGGTAAACCCCCTAATAAATGTGAAAACATGAGACCAATAAGGCTATTAAATGCTGATCTTAAAATAATCTGCAAAATTTTAGCAAAACGACTACAAGAAATATTACCAAATATTATTAACCGAGATCAGAATGGCTTTATAATGGGAAGACAAGGCTTCCATAATGTAAGAAGACTATTTAATATTATTTATTCCAATAAAGAAGCACCGGATACAGCTCTCCTATCATTGGACGCCGAAAAGGCCTTTGATAGGGTCGAATGAATCTTTTTGAAGTCCTACAAAGGTTTGGACTTGGAAATAATTTCATAAAATGGGTCCAGATAATATACAATAATGCTACAGCAGAAATCCTAACAAACAGCAATATCTCAAAATCAATAAAAATCAATAGCGGATGTCGACAAGGCTGTCCACTTTCACCCTTATTGTTTACTATGGCAATTGAACCTTTAGCGATGGCAGTACGTTTACATCCACAAATATATGGAATTAAAGTAGGACCAACAGAACATAAAATCTCCCTGCATGCCAATGACATAATTTTGTTTATGTCGAATTTTAAAAAAATCAGTTCCAACCTTGTTAAATTTAATAAAGAACTTTGGGGATATATCAGGATGTAAAATAAACAAAACAAAATCTTCAATATTAATGCTAAATGAGACCCAGAGAAATCATCCAGCTCCTGAGGTAAATCAATTCAATGTTGTAAATCAGTTTAAATATTTAGGAATTCAAATTCTGCCTAAGCTAGAATCAGTCGTCAATGCCAACTATGAAGCCTTAATGACAGATATTAATGAGTTACTTCAGAGATGGATGTCACTACCAATGTCGATGTTCGGGAGAATTAATATACTTAAAAGTAATATCTTACCAAAAGTACTTTATTTCAAAACATTCCTTTACCACCACCTTCAGATCTATTCTCAAGACTTAAAAAAAAGTTAGTGGAATTTATATGGAACAATAGGAAGGCTAGATTACGTTTGTCCTTACTATATTTACCATTTGATCGTGGAGGTCTGAAATGTTCAAACTTTATGTTGTATTACTGGTCAGCACAACTGAGGTCTATGACATATTATTTTTCATCAAATGATCTTCCTCACTGGACTGAAATGGAATCATACAATTTACCTTTACCTCTTCCCTTATTCATATACTCAGACTCGACTAAAAAACTACAGAAACAAGTTAAAAATCCAATTGTAAAGCACATGATCAAAATATGGTGTGAAACCAAAAAATATTTAAAAGAACCACACTCACTGTCACAATTTAGCCCAATATGGGGTAATCAATATTTTACACCAGGGAGAGCAGATACTGTATTTAAAGTATGGAATTTAAAAGGGATTCAAAAGATTCAAGACTTATATTTCTCACGCTCAGATAACATAATGTCTTTTGAAGAACTGAGGATTAAATTCAATCTTAATAGAACACACTTTTTTATATATCTTCAGCATAGAAATTTTATTCAATCAAATCAAAATAATGCTCTCACCCGACCTACTTATTCATTTTTGGAAAAAATTTTGATGAAAGATAGTAAGAGAAAGGGTATTATTTCAGAGTTTTACAACTCATTGACACTATTCTCAAGTGAAAACTCACAGAAAAGACTGAATTACTGGAAAGAAGACCTGCAAATTGAAATTTCAGAGGAACAATGGGAAATGGCTTGTGCAGGAGCTCAAACCAAATCAATAAATGTATGTCTTAAACTGATACATTTTAAATGGTTAATGCAGATGTATGTTACACCAGTGGAATTAAATAGATATAACAAAAACATACCAGCTACATGCACAAAATGTATGGAAAGTAAAGGAACCCTATTTCACTGTTTATGGGAATGTAGAAAAATCAGAATGTTTTGGGAAGAGGTGAGGGTAACAATTGAAAAAATAATTTCAAAACAAATCACATTGAACCCTAAACTGTTTTTGTTGGGTCTGTATCCAGAAAAGCATAACTTTAATAAGAGTGAAAGAGCATTCATAGACCTCGGTTTGCTTAATGCCAAAAAATGTATTGCACTACTGTGGAAAAAGACTCATAGACCAGATGTGACTCAGTGGTTAAGACAAATGTTAACAAACCTTCCACTAGAAAGAATAACATATATACTGCAATCAAAGGAAAATGTGTCTGAGAATATATGGAGACCTTTCATTGATTATGTAAAGAATTTAAACATAACCTCTGAAGAAGAAGGTGAATGATATGTGTGGACCTTGCAAATTCCAAGCTGTTGAATGTATATTATGTATTCTTATGTAATAGATTACCTAGACTAAACAGAGGAGCATTGTTGTTGATTTGTGTTTGTTAATGTTTTTATTACACATTTTTTTTGTTATTTTTCTTTTTAATTTTTAAATTACTTTTGTGTTAGTGTCTGATTGTTTGTGCCATGTTTGTAAAAAAAAAAAAAGGTTCAATAAAAAATATTGTGGAAAAAAAAATATATTAAATCAAATCATTATTGCTGATTTAATAAATACCTTAAGGCAGTTTATGTTGTGATGTGAAGCTCTCCTCTCACTGCTCCGTTGGCTGTGCACTGCATTATGGGATATACTGTATTGGCTAATGTAGTGACCATTCGTTGTACACTGTCATATGAAGAGCGCCTGAGGCACCTCAATATCCCCATGCTAGTGTATAGATGTTTGCGAGGAGATCTAATCAACACCTTTAAGTACATCCATAAGAAATACGATACAGATCCATGTTTCCCAGACCTACTGACAGATACAAGGACCTGAGGTCATAATTTGCGGCTTCAAAAGAACGATGTCAGGTCGAACCGCAGGTTGTTTTTCTTCAGCAATAGAGTGGTTTCATGGTGGAACAACCTACCAGAGGACGTGATGAATGCCCCCAGTGTGGATGCCTTTAAGGCCAGATTTGATAAGCATTTTGAGGACCATCCAGTCCTCTATAATTCCAGAGCACTGGACAACCCACTGTTGCCCATGATGACTGAAATACTGATACTATGGTAGCGGCTCAAATGAGAATGAACATGAACATTCCAATATTATTTTATTTGTATTTGAGGCACAAAGATTTATGAGTAATCTTGTCAACTTCCAGTGATGTACTGTTGTTCACTTGTTCCCTGCTCAGTTCCCTTTGAACTGAAGACCGTTTGCTCCCTTCAGTTTGGAATCTCAGTTAATATGGTGGAATACCTTGTGTAGTCCACTTCAGAGTATACGATTGGGTGACTGGAATGCACCCAACTCTGTGTATAGCCACGTGTTCTGTAGTCATTTTGTTATAAAGTTGATTTTTTTAATAGACAAAAACGAATGGCAAGTCACGGAGCACCACGTCCACGATTCTTTGGAAAGTTTGTGCTGCACCCTTTAACCCGAACGGCATGCATAAAAACTCGAAAACACCAAAGGGAGTTATTACCGCCATTTTGGGAACGTCCTCTGCACAAACCGGGACCTGGTGGTAACCGTGGACCAGATCTACTTTTGAGAAAATGCGCATCCCGGCCAGGTGCAGGGAAAAATCCTGGATGAGCGGGATGGAGTAATAGTCATGTTCCGTGGCGTTAATCAAGCGTCGGAAATCACCGCACGGCCGCCATGTGGGGATGCCCAAGGACTGTTTGAGCGCCTAACGATGCCTAAGCGTTCTGTTAGCAAACTCCTCACACACGATGGCTAGTTTAGCCGCATCCAGGCGGCGAGGGTGTGCAAAAATGGGCGGCCCTTTCGTGGTGATAAAATGCTTGACCCTGTGCTTGGATACCGTAGCGGAAAAAGTAGGCACTGTGAGTGCTTGGAACTCGGACAGCAAATGCTGGTACTTACCCCCTGGCGCTAGAACAATAGCATGTGTTGGTGGCCCAACTCCCTGAGCTATGCAGGGCAAGGAAGAAAAAAAATACAGCATCCACTAAACATCTGTTGGCAACATCAACAAGGAGACTGTAATTTTCCTTTTGTTCTTATTAAAGACAAAAATAGAAAGGAGATGTCTTTACCTTCTCAACATGTTTCAACTATGCACTGCAGCCTTCGTTCATTTTGTCTTAAAAGAAGACAAAATGAACCTACTTGAATGACTACGAAGGAGACTGTAAGCACACAGAAAATCAGCACCTAAGATGGGGACCGAACATGCAGCTACCACAAAGTCCCACTGGTAATTGCACCCATACAAACATACAGTCACTGTCCTTTCTCCAAACGTCCTGATGTGGGATCCGTTGGCGGCTGTTAAAGCTGGGCCGCAGCCTTCTGCCAACCTGTCCGCGCTGACCGGCAAAATGAGGCTCTTCTGGGAGCCAGAGTCTAACAGAAAACATCTCCCAGAACGCGTGTCCTCGATGAAGAGCAGCTTCTCCCTGTCGCCAGTGGTCGCAGCTGCTACTGACCACTGGCTGTCCCATTTCCCGGCTTCATGAAGCGGCACAGCGGCAGACAACGTTGCACTTCTGCGCCAAAACGGCAGTGATAAAAGCACAGCCTTCCCTTCCTGCGTCTCCTGGAGGCCATCCCGGCCACTACCATCAGCTCCTCGACCTTGCTGGGTTCCACCGGAGATCCCGATCTCACTGCCTGAACGCTGAGAGCCTTGTTTGCCAGGATGATGCGGTCTGCCTCCTCTGCCAGCACACGGTAGTCCCTGGCCGCTAGCGGCGGTGAGTTAGCGAGGATTGCTCGCGCCACAGCCGGAAGGTTCTGAGGAAGAGGTAGGCAAACAGGAAAGATCCATCGTCCGTGCCCATTAGCACAAGCATGCTCTTCATCAGTTCCACAGCCGATCTGTCTCCTAACTCTGAGCGGGTGAGGAGCTTTTCTGCCCTCTCTCGGTCCAAAAGGGTATAACGGCGCAGCAGCAACCGCATGAGAGCGTTGTATTTTCATTGGGCTGGCGGGGCTTGGCGTAGACTCATTCCTCACTGTGTGGAGTCACCACATGATGGTACTTCGTGTCGTCTGTTGAGACTCTACGGAGGGCAAACTGGGATTCCACATGTATAAACCAAGCAGACGGGTCGTGGAGCCAAAAGTCCGGGAGTCTGACTTTGACGGCACATGCAGCGGTGGGAGACTCCAGCGGAAGTGTCTCCATGGAGGAGCTCAGTCCATTTTCCATTTCATGTCTCTAGGTCACCAATGCAGAGAATGGAATCAGACGAGACAAGAGCTGACAACACAGAACCTTATTCACCTCCAACAAACAGAAAAGATTAAATCTGTGTGCCAAAGCGAACTCCTTTATACCACTTTATTCCCGCCTTTGGCACCCAGGGTGAACACATTGACACATGCGTCAGAGAGCATGTACACACATCTATATACACGTCACAGAGCATGGCTTAATACAATACTTTCGTGCCCTGGAGTGCTCAGGTGTGAAAAGCATCTTATCTCTTCACAATACATTCCTCACCTGGCATGGGGGGGGGGGCGCATCTTTATTCAGTCTAATACCCCCTAGCCCCTGTCTCACTTCTTCCCAAATTACCATCTTTCCTTTTCCTTCCCCCACTACCCCAAAGTCCTGGGTGGAGTGCCATCTCCTATTGTGTCACTACAAACTATATTGACTTTATATATATTGTCTTTTTTTTATTGTAAAGCACTTTCAGGTGTATTTCTTGTATGAAAGATGCTATATGAATAAAGGTTATTATTGTAGTAGTAGTATTGTTGTGGTTGTGGGTTATGGTGCTTCAAATGCAGTTTCTTCAGTTATGTAACATAATATAAAAAGTTTTAGGACGGGGTGTACAACAGGGATGAGAATGGGGTTTGGGAGAAAAAGAGGAAACTAAGCCGGGGATCTTGGGGGACGCAGGCCCCCAAGCCGGATCCAAGGCGGAGCCTTGGTGGGGGATCTGGGTGGCAACGCCCCCCAGAAACTAACGAAATCTGGTGTTTTAGAATGCTCAAATGTGGTCTTATATTTAAAGTTAGAAGTAAGTACAAATGCATTTATAGTTTACCTTTTTAATCTGCTGCTGCATCACGTGTAAATTTAAGATATCTGAATGGTATGTTGATGTAATAATACTAAATTATATTTTACTACTATTTAATATGTTTAGAACTGACACAGAATTACATTTACATAGTTCTAGAACAGACAAAATAATTTAACCAAGTAAAATAAATTATAAATATTAACAAAATTCCATCACCAAGTCCATCACCCATTTATTAAAATATACTGACATTCTGCAAACATTTTGATTTATTAATGTGTGCATTTGTTAGTGTTACTAGGAATATAAAAAAGTTGCATATTAGTATATTTTAATATTTGAAAGATAATCTAAGAAAGTAAGTAAAACCTAAAAGATATTTAATATTTTTATGCAATGACCATAAAGAAATTATGTTTACTAATAAAAGCAAAGATCCCCCTCATGGATCGTCACCTTATCGTGGTGGGGGGGTTTGCGTGCCCCAGTGATCCCAGGAGCTATGTTGTCCGGGGCAATTTGCCTCTGATAGGGTCTCCCAAGACAAACTGGTCCTGGGTGAAGGGCCAGACGAAGAACGATCCAACAGACTCTCATGATAAATTGTATATCAAGGATTCAGTGTACCCCGCCCGGTATGGGGTTACCGGGGCCCCACCCTGGAGCCAGGCCTGGGGGAGGGGCTCGAAGGCTAGCGTCTGGTGGCCGGGTTTCCACCCATGGGACCCGGCCGGGCTCAGCCCGAAGGAGTTACATGGGTCCGCCCTCCAGTAGGTTCACCACCTGCAGGAGGGATCATGGAAGTCCGGTGCTATGTGGATTAGGTGGCAGTCAAAGGCGGAGACCTTGGCGGACTGATCCCAAGCTTTCTAAACTGGCTTTTGGTACGTGGAATGTCACCTCTCTGGTGGGGAAGGAGCCTGAGCTGGTGTACGAGATTGAGCGATACCGGCTAGATATAGTCGGCCTCACCTCAACACACAGCTCCGGTTCCGGAACCAGTCTCCTGGAGAGGGGCTGGAGCTTGGCCTTTTCTGGAGTTGCCCCGGGCGAGAGGCGACGAGCAGGGGTAGGTATTCTTGTATCGCCCCACCTTGCTGCCTCTATATTGGAGTTTTGATGCTGGAGGGTGCTCCTCCTGGAGACTCCATTGTCCTACTGGGGGACTTCAATGCGCACGTGGGCAACGACAGTGAAACCTGGAGGGGGGTGATTGGGAGGAACGGCCTGCCCGATCTGAACCCGAGTGGTGTTCAGTTATTGGACTTCTGTGCTAACCACAGTCTGTCTATAACGAACACCATGTTCAAGCATAAGGGTGTCCATATGTGCACCTGGCACCAGGACACCCTAGGCCGCAGGTCGATGATCGATTTTGTTATCGTATCATCAGACCTGCGACCGTATGTCTTGGACACCCGAGTAAAGAGAGGTGCAGAGCTGTCAACTGATCACCACCTGGTGGTGAGTTGGATCCGATGGCAGGGGAGGAAGCCATTCAGACCTGGTAGACCCAAACGTATAGTGAGGGTGTGCTGGGAGCGTCTGGCTGAGGCCCCTGTCTGGGAGGTCTTCAACTCCCACCTCCGGAAGAACTTCAACCACATTCCGAGGGAGTCTGGAGACATGGAGTCTGAATGGGCCATGTTCTCCACCTCTGTTGTTGAAGCGGCAGCCCAGAGCTGCGGCCGCAAGGTGGTCGGTGCATCTCGTGGTGGCAACCCCCGAACCAAGTGGTGGACACCAGTGGTGAGGGGGGCCATTAAGCTGAAGAAGGAGTCCTATCAAGCTTGGTTGGCTTGTGGGACTCCCGAAGCAGCTGAGGTGTACCGGCAGGCCAAGCGGAGTGCAGCTCGGGTGGTTGCTGAAGCAAAAACCCGGGTATGGGAGGAGTTCGGTGAGGCCATGGAACAAGACTTTCGGTCGGCTTCAAAGAGATTCTGGCAAACTGTTCGGCAGCTCAGGAGGGGAAAGCAGCTCCCCGTCCACACTGTGTATGGTGCGGATGGGACACTGTTGACTTCAACTGGGGATATCGTCGGGCGGTGGAAGGAATACTTCGAGGATCTCCTCAATCCCACTGATACGCCTTCCACAGAGGAAGCAGGGTTTGGGGACGAGGGGGATGACTCGCCTATCACAGGGGCTGAGGTCGCCAAGGTGGTTAAAAATCTCCTTGGTGGCCGGGCCCCGGGGGTGGACGAGATTCGCCCCGAGTACCTCAAGGCCCTGGATGTTGTTGGGTTGTCATGGTTGACACGCCTCTGCAACATTGCGTGGAGGTCGGGGGCAGTGCCTTTGGCATGGCAAACCGGGGTGGTGGTTCCTCTCTTCAAAAAAGGGGACCGGAGGGTGTGCTCCAACTTTAGAGGGATCACACTCCTCAGCCTCCCTGGGAAGGTCTATGCCAAGGTACTGGAGAGGAGAGTCCGGCCGTTGGTCGAACCTCGGATTCAGGAGGAGCAATGTGGTTTTCGTCCTGGCCGTGGCACATCGGACCAGCTCTTTACCCTCTCGAGAATTCTTGAGGGTTCGTGGGAGTTTGCCCAACCAGTTTACATGTGTTTTGTGGACTTGGAGAAGGCATTTGACCGCGTCCCTCGTGGATTTTTGTGGGGGGTGCTTCGGGAGTATGGGGTATCGGGCTTGTTGTTACGAGCTATTCGGTCTCTGTACGACCGTTGTGAGAGTTTAGTTCGCATTGCCAACACTCGGTCGGAGTCATTCCCAGTGAGAGTTGGACTCCGCCAGGGCTGCCCTTTGTCACCGGTCCTGTTCATAATTTTTATGGACAGGATTTCTAGGCGCAGCCAGGGAATGGAGGGTGTCATGCTTGGTGACCACAGGATCTCATCTCTGTTGTTTGCAGATGATGTTGTCCTGTTGGCTTCATCCAGCAATGACCTACAGCTCTTGCTGGGACGGTTTGCCGCTGAGTGTGAAGCGGCTGGGATGAGAATCAGCACCTCCAAGTCCGAGTCCATGGTCCTCAGCCGGAAAAAGGTGGATTGTCCTCTCCGGGTTGGGGACAGGCTCCTGCCCCAAGTGGAGGAGTTTAAGTATCTTGGGGTCTTGTTCACGAGTGAGGGGAAAATGGAGCGAGAGATCGACAGACGGATTGGAGCAGCATCTGCAGTGATGCGGACGTTGTACCGGTCTGTTGTGGTGAAGAGGGAGCTTAGTTCTAAGGCAAAGCTGTCGATTTACCAGTCAATCTACGTTCCTACTCTCACCTATGGTCACGAGCTTTGGGTAATGACCGAAAGAACGAGATCGCGGATACAAGCGGCTGAAATGAGCTTTCTCCGTAGGATTGCTGGACTCACCCTCAGAGATAGGGTGAGGAGCTCAGTCATCCGGGAGAGGCTCAGAGTAGAACCGCTGCTCCTCCACATTGAAAGGAGTCAGTTGAGGTGGTATGGGCATCTGATTAGGATGCCTCCTGGACGCCTCCCACTTGAGGTGTTTCAGGCACGTCCCACTGGGAGGAGACCCCGGGGCAGACCCAGGACTCGGTGGAGAGACTATGTCTCCCAGCTAGTCTGGGAACGCCTTGGTATCCCCTCTGAAGAGCTGGAGCAGGTGGCTGGGGAGAGGGAAGTCTGGGCTTCTCTGCTTGAACTGCTGCCTCCGCGACCCGGACCTCCGGAAAAGCGGTAGAAGATGGATGGATGGATGGATGGATGGAATAAAAGCAAAGATATCTTAGGAAAGGCAACCCATCACCACCCATGACAAAAAAACTTACACATGCATTATGTAACTCCTCCTAGTGAAACAAAAAATGATAAATTATATTCAAAATTCTTAGATTGCATTTCAAATTGTGAGAAAATATGTAATAACATTTATCTATTAACAATCGATAATCAGCATTCAAACGCAATTAGTGTTTCAAAACAGGCATGACGTCACAACTTACACATGCTATTTCATAACAAATTCATTACACAAAAATTCTCAAGTACATTACTTATAACGAGAAAAAAATCTTACCTCGGAATGTGTCTTCCGATCACCAATTGCTGTAATGGGGGCCGATTGTGATGAACTTTGATTGACTGGCATCTGAATTTAACCGTGTCCATCGATCGTTTTGAATGCAGCACGAGCGAGTAGTTCGATCTCTTGTAGCCACAATTTTGAGATGTTTCTGTTTTGAACAGTGTTCAACTAAGGCAACACAACCACGAGATCCATAACTCAAGAAATCGTTGCAATAAACACACTGGGCTTTCCCTGGTACTTCGCATTTCGCTATGAAGTCGGCCATTTTTTCAACCACAACTTCGGTATTTTTACCGATCTTTACAGTCATTGACACAGTTTTTTCGAGCCATTCCCAACGAAACTTGTTCCTTATCCCTTTGTCGATTTCTAAAATTCTTGTTTTGTTGTCTTTTGTGAGTTTTAGGTTCACCATTTTCACGAAATCGGGAAAACTCAGTTGATTGAACTGTCCGCCATTTGCATTTCGCTCCGCGTGTTGGATATGACAAAGGAATAACAAAATCGCCGATTGGTTACTTCACTAAGTATCAGCCAATCAGTGGCCTTGTTACATTACATTACTGATCTCACTGGGTAGCGCGTTCTGCGCAGTGGATTTTAGCAGCCGATCGAAAATACGACTCGCCGCTCATAACAGACCTCACCCCCACCCCCCCCACCCCAAAAAAAAAAAAAAAAAAAATTCTCCTCGAATTTAGACAATTCACGAGAATGACCCTAGACATTATCAAATCTGAGGAATTCCGCGGATCCGCGGAGGATTCTCATCCCTGGTACAATCATGTGCCATGGAGGGCCAACACCCTGCAGGTTTTCTCTTCTACCTAGTCTCTTCAGCAGGTGTTTTCACTTATCAGCAATCAGTGGGAAGAAATTCAGTGGAATCTGCTGTTGAAGACGCTGGTTGGAGGTAAAGCCTGCAGGATCTTGGCCCTCCATGGCACATGATTGGACACCCCTGTTTCAGGATGATGAGGGTAGGACAAATGTGTCTATTTCCATGTTGGGGGAAGACATCTCCCTCTGTCTCAGCCTTGATTTACGCCCAAGGTCCGGGTGTAAATAAAGCTAAAGCAAACACACCCAAGACTGTTTCAGCTTTAAATACCTGGGCATCCACATCAGTGAGGACCTTAAAGTGCTGATGACACGTTTTTGACTTCCTCTAATTTTTCAACACATAATACAACATGACAAAATAGGTTGGTCTGTGCAGTTCTAAGTCAAACAGGTTTTTTTCCACACGAATATTCAACGTTTTCATGAGCGCCACGTCACCAATTTCGTCAGTGGCTGGAAAACCCCGCTGCCATGTAGTCACGTCATCAGGAGAACACAGCGCTTGGCTGCCCATTGTACACACAGGATGGAAGCGGTAGAAAACATCAACGATGGTTCCAGCACATGTAGTCTGGAATTGGTTTGTGTTGTCCAATCTTCAGACGATTATAGTTCCGAAGAATGGGATGATATTGAAGAATCTGGGGGCATCAGACCATATAGGTTTGAGCCGTGCCAAGGGGGCATTATGCCAAGCCAGTCACACTCAGGGAGTGACAGTGGAGAGGCACACATGCCCGCCGCAGCAGCAGCGACAAACACATGGCAGGGGAACACCAGTGTTATTCTTTTGTTACAGATATTGCAACAAATTATTTGTTCATAAATATAATTTATTTAAACCCGATTTTTCAATAAAATCATAGCAGTGTATTCTCTGTGGCTCAGGCATCGGGTTTTTTATGGATTATATTTTGAGTTCTTGTTTTTGTTTTGTACAAGTGTTTTATGTGAGTTTTGAGACACTTTCAGGTGGGCGCTGTCCAAGATTCGCCAGTCCGAACACACGCACCCTCTCTCTTTGACAGTCAGCTGTTCATGGTTTGTGTGCATCATCTGCCGTGTTGTCAGCCAGCCAATGTTGCCAGCGCTATCGCGACATGTTGGCCACTCCACACAGCCGTGGTTCTGTTGTGCCCCTTGAAGCTAAGTCGGCCCTGGGGCGCAACCATGGTTACCACGTCTCCTCTCCATGTTCGCTGGGCGATGTCGGCCCCGAACGCCAACTGTGGGTAATTCTGCTTATTTTTGTGGGTCTTCACCTTTTTGGGAACTGTTGTCATCATTCTTATGTTCAATACATGTGCTGTGTTAAATTCTGCACGTAAATACATTCATCATGACCCTCCGTGCGCTCTTACGCAGGGCAGGGAGAGGGAGGATGAAATAACGAGGATTTGCGTGGAAGGTTCACCACAGCACATTTAATACAGAAAGACAGACAGTTCCCTGAAAGGTGAAGACATACAAGAAACACAGACACACTTGCTGATGGCGTTCAGGGGCCGGCATCGCCCAGCGAACGAATGAGAGGAGACGCGTTTGCTACAGGTGTGCCCCTGAGCTGACATCGCTTCAAGGACGCACAAGAGCCATGGCAAACATAGAGTGACAAGCGCGTCGGCGAGTGCTGAAAATACTGGCAGACAAACAGCACAGATGACAATACTATGGACCATTAGTGCAAACTGGCAAACGGCCGCAAAGTACACGCACTGCTGCTGGTGATGGTGTCATTAGAAGCACCTGGGCGAGGACCGGGAAACATGATCAGTGGGAGTTTGAATCAGCTGGTTATAATGAGAGAGGGGACATGACTGGACCAGCGAGATGTCAGCATGGGATCACAGAAAGTAGGTCAAAGCTGTGTGTAAATCCATTAATCCTTCCCTTCCTCGTGCGCTCCTCCTGCATAAAAGCGCACGAGGAGCACACGAGGAGACTTATAACAGTTGGAGCTGAAGCGTGTGATGTGGTCTTTCTCGGTTTGCTGTTTATCTAAGCCTGCGACACAACGCGAAGGTACAGCCGTAAAATTAAAACAAGAATCCAGAGAAACTGTGAGCTACAAAGCTGCTGTCATTCGAGTCAACAACACTGGAGTCCATTCTCCCGCTTACGTCATGGGGGTGCTGCCCTTAATTCGGTGGGTGGTACCACAGTCCAGTCAGCGGCTGCTGTTTTTTGATGATAACTAGTTTATGCAGGCGTGGCTGTAAATGTTATATTGATCATCAACAATGACTTTTGGGTTTACACAACATCCTAAAAAATGTCAAAATTGTGTCATCAGCCCTTTAAGTGGACACACAACACCACAGAGATGGATAAGAGAGCTCAACAGCAACTGCACTTTCTGAGGAGGCTGAAGAAGTTTGTCATGTCTTCCCGGATCCTCAACAATTTCTACAGCTGCATCATCGAGAGCATCCTGAACAACTGCATCACTGCGTGGTACAGCAGCACTACTGCCCTGGAGTGCAAACGCCTGCAGAGAGTGGTGAAGACAGCGGAGAAGATCATCAGGACTCCACTCCCCTCTCTGCAGAGCATCTACCACCACAGAGTCCAAAAGAGAGCTGACGCCATCCTCCGGGACCCCACCCATCACCAACACAGACTGTTCACACTTCTACCCTCAGGCCGGAGGTACTGAAGTGTGAAATGCAGGACAACCAGACTGAAAAACTCCTTCTTTCCCACTGCTATCTCACTCCTGAACAGATACCAACTCCCAAAACTGTGTAACACAGCTTCGCATATAGGAACTCACACAACAGCTGCTAAATTTGAACACTGCTCACCTGTACAGTAGATATAATATCACCTGTCTGATGTCCGTATCATCTCTGCCGCTACTTATCAAACAATTTGTAATTATACACTGCTTGTTACACATTGCTCATTTGCACACTGTACACAGGTCCATGCCATCTCAGGTTCACATCATCTCTGATATCAATATATCATGATCACTTTAATCATCCAGTGAATTTTCGATTTCATTCCTCAACTGCCTAACTGTGCGTTGGTGTGTGTGTTTTAGCATCCATTAGTATTAGGATTGAGTTACTGTGTTAGTGTGTCATGACCTATTAGAATTGATGTTTCTGTACCTTTTAACTTGGCATTCGTTCGGAGAGCAAAGTAAGAATTTCATTGCTCAGGAAATGTAGCATTTCTTTACTGTGCACATGATAATAAAGCCTTTGAATCTTGAAGACTGTTTCAGTTCACCATTGTGGTGACCCACCACAATCTACATGGACATTCATAACACTCAGCTTGGGCATGAAGCAGAACAACTGGCATACGGACAGAGAGCCCCTTGGGGGACAACCAGTTAATCACGCGATTGATATGCATTGACTGATATGTATATCGATATGTAAATGTGCCATGCATTCCCTCTTGTCCTACTGTGAAATGGAAGAAGTCCGAGAATTAAAATTAACAATTCAGGAAAAAGACAAAAAAATTACGGACTTGGAGCGATGCGTCGAGGATCTTGAACAATGTTCTCATATGGATGATCTAATTATAAGTGGACTAGACATCAAATATCAATCATATGCTCATGCTACAACAGGATTGAGAGGTGAAGAGGCTCCCACAAGTGAATCAGTCTCCCTGGAAAACCAGGTGCTTCAGTTCCTTGATAGTAGAGATATAAAGGTCGAAGCAAATGCAATTTCAGCCTGTTATGCTTTACCCAGAAAGGATAATAAAACAAAGAAATCAATTGTGATGCGCTTTGTGAACAGAAGGGTAAAGAATGACGTACTGAGGCAGGCCAGAAAGCTACGGGGAACAGAAGTTTACCTAAATGAACACCTAACAAAAACTAATGCTGAAATAGCACGGCAAGCACAGATGCTGAAAAGACAAAATAAGATACAGGCAACATGGACAAGAAATTGCAGAGTTTGGATCAAACTAAATGGAACACCTGAGGAAGCAAAGAGTATAATAATCAGGGATGTTACTGACTTAAATAAATACAGATGAACACTGATTAAGAAAATTAAGAGACAATGATAATCCATATCCAAACACACGGCAAGAATAGTTCTTTTGACATACCATGTCAATGTACTTTAAAAAAAAAAAAAAACTAAACAAAACAAAACAAACAAAAAAACTTATGACTGACTTGAGTAGACATCAATTATCCCCAGTTGGAGGAAGTCATTTGACACAGAGTGAGGAAACTCAAATTCTGAAAATATGCTATTATGCTGAACATAAACTACAAGAGACGGAGAATGATATTGATCCTGATAACCACTTTTTCAATAATATTCATAACCATTGTGACTATTACACCGAAAAGCAATTCAAAAGTCAAGTGCAACTAGATGGTAAACTATCAATAATACACTTCAACAGCAGAAGTCTTAACAAAAACTTTCCACAGATTCAGGACTATTTAAAACAGCTAGACAGAAAATTTACAGCTATCGCAGTCTCTGAAACTTGGCTTAATGAAGAGCAGGCTCCCCTGATGGCAATAGAGGGATATCAGATGTTTCATATTAACAGATCTCAAAAAAAGGGTGGTGGTGTTGCACTGTATATTCATGACCTGTATAGGTGTAAGCTTGTAAATGGAATGTCCTTTGCACTACCAGGGATTTTGGAATGTGTTACTGTTGAGATTGACCAAGATAAAACAAAAAATCTAATTATAAGTTGTATACATAGAACGCCGGGAACTTGCATTGAGACATTCAGAGATAAATTAGTCGAGCTGTACAATAATATTACTAGGAAGAAAATGGAAGTAATTTGTGGAGATTTCAATATTGATCTACTAAATCCATATCAACAAAATGTAATTACAGAGTTCATGAACTCTATGTACAGCATGAGTCTATATCCCACAATAACACATCCCAGTAGAATCACAGTTCACACTGCTACACTTATTGACAACCTGTTTGTTAATATTATTGATAAGAAAATAGAAAGTGGATTATTGATAAATGATATAAGTGACCACTTGCCAACCTTTGCACTTATCCATGGCCACACGGGGGCCAATACAGAAAAAATTTTGAAATCGTTCAGATACAAATCACAAAATGCAATCAGTTTTTTTTTTTTTTTTATTTAAGTTTTTGTAAAGGGTATACAGGTCGTTACAGCAATGCATTGTTTACATTTTCATCACATGTTCCCTTATTTTCTGATATCTGACAACATTGGAAGATTAATTCTTACAACACCCCTTTTTTTTTTTTTTTTAAAGTGAAAGAAAAAGTGAAATTAAAGAGAAAAAAAAACCAAAAAACAAATAAAAAAACAAACAAACCAGTAAAAAACAAACAAAAAGAAAAAGTAAGTAAATAAAGATAAAAGAGCATCTGAGTAGCGTTGGAACAAAGAGCGGAACCATTATTGAAATGGTATTTGTCAAAGATTAGATCTAATGGAAGACACATATGCGGTCCAGGGTTGCCAAAAGTTCATGAACACATCCATGTCCTGTCTCAGTGCGAATGTCAACTTTTCCATCGAGTAAATGTCTTGGATCACGTTAGTCCAATCTTCAGGTGTAGGACAGTCCTTCAACATCCATTTTTTAGTTAGAGCTTTTTTGCTTGCCAATATTAAAACATTGAATAAGTATTTTTCTCCTCGTCTTTCCAGTGAGCCCGGTAGTAAACCCAAATACAAAGTTACAAAAGAAAAGGGAACTGTAATTTTGAATATTTTCCCCAATATTGTCTGTACCTTGGTCCAATATTGGTGGATAACTGGGCATGACCAAAACACATGAAAATGATTTGCAGTCTTTTCACCACACAAGCGCCAACAGTTCAATCCCTTATGGGTAAATTTGTTTTGTGCAGGTGTTCTGAAAAATCTTGCCAAGTTTTTCCATCCAAATTCTCTCCACTGCAGGGATGAGGTACTTTTCCATTGCTGTTTATTTAGCTTTTCCCATATTTCCAGTTGTAAAGTGAAATTCCCCTCTTTTTCCCATCTCTCTTTTATATAAGATGTGTTGTCTCCTTTTAAGTCTTGAAGACCTTGGTATATTTTAGAAATGTATCTGATCCCTGGGATCCCTTTATATGCCATTAAGAAGACCTTCAGAACACCTGACTGGGCCCTTTCCAAAACCTCCTTTTTAAGTATATTGTTTATGTGGTGTCTAAGCTGGAAGAACCTGTAAAGGTCTTGATTTATTAGGCCTTGTTTTTTCAAATCTTCAAAACTTCTTAAGATTTGCCCTTTAAAAAAATCGTAATATTTTATCAGCCCTTTCTCCTTCCACTTTTTAAATCTGGTGTCTGTTTTATTAGGAGTAAAGTCCTGATCATAGGCAATCCATTGCAGAAGTCGATAGGGCTCTTTAGTTTGATTCTCTCTGACTATCTTAAACCAAATTTTTAGCGGGGTCTCTATCCACGGGTTAGTGTTATTCAAAAGCTTAGGTAAGGCATTGTTCCCTATTATCGCCTGTAGGGGGATGTCACTTGTTATTTGGCATTCGATCTCCTTCCATTGTGCAGTGTAGACTGGGTTACATATCTCTACTAAAGTTTTAATTTGTGCGGCTTTAAAGTAGTCCCTGATATTTGGCAGCGCGAGCCCACCTTTGTCTTTGTTTAGCTGTAGGGTTCTATATCTGATTCTAGGTCTCTTGCCCTGCCATATGAATCTTGAGATCCTTCTGTCCAGCTCCTGCCATGTTTTTTTGGGAGGTTCTACCGGTATTGTTTGGAAAAGGTATAGAAGACGTGGAAGTATATTCATTTTGACTGCTTCAATTCTTTGTGCAGTACCCAAGAATGGTATCATATTCCATCTTGCTAGGTCAGATTTTATTTTTGTCACCAGTGGATCATAGTTTAGTGATATAATTTTGTTGAGTTGTTTCGGGATATTGACCCCCAGATATTTCATAGATTCCGACTCCCAGTTAGTTTTGAGTTTGCTTAGTGAATAATGATTTGGGTCATAGTTGAATGTTAAAACTTGGGTTTTATGCATGTTTAATTTGTACCCTGATAAATCTCCATACTCTGAAAAAACTGAGGTTAGTTCTGGTAAAGAAGTGTTCGGCTGCCCTAGGTATATTAAAATGTCATCAGCAAAGAGTGCTATTTTATGTTCCTTCTGACCAAGTGTAATACCTTGAATTTTTTGGTTTTGTCTTATCCATTGGCTCAGAGGTTCTATGAAGATTGCAAAGAGCAGTGGAGACAGGGGGCAGCCCTGACGACATCCTCTTTCCAGTTCAAAAGAAGATGATAAAATACCGTTAATCCTTATTTTAGCTGTTGGTTTTTTATATAATGCCTGTATAGTTCTAATGAAGTTGTTATGAAAATTGAAACTGGATAAGATTCTATATAGAAAAGACCAGTCAACCGAATCGAATGCTTTTTCAGCATCTAATCCCAATATGACTGCATTTAAGTTATATTTTTTTATATGATGAATTATGTGTAAGGTGCGTCGAATGTTGTCTTGTGTCTGTCTTTGTCTTATAAAACCTGTTTGGTCTAAATGAATTAGGTCTGTCAGTATATTTTCTAACCTTTTGGCAAGGATAATGGTAAAAAGCTTATAGTCCTGATTTAGTACACTGATTGGTCTGTAGTTGGAGCACTCTAGTTTATCCTTTTCAGGTTTAGGTATAACTGCAATGACCCCTTCTCTCCAGGAGGGGGGGATTTCCCCTGTGTGGAGGACATAATTAAATGTTTTCAGGAGGAGAGGAGATAGTTGCTGTTTAAAGGTTTTGTACCACTCTGCTGTATAGCCATCAGCTCCTGGGGATTTGTTAGCTTTAAGTTTCATAATTGCTTTTTCCAATTCTTTAGGATGTATTTCTGACAGTAGTGTTTTATTTCGTGACTCCGTAAGTTGGGGAAGGTTTAATGTGTTTAGGAATGCCTCGGATGCGTTTTTATGTTTTTTGTGGGAGTATAAGTTCTTATAGTAATTCTCGAAGTTTTTAAGAATATCCTGAATTCTGAATTTTATTTCCTTTGATACTGGGTCTCTGATTTTGTAGATTGCTCTTTCTGTTTGATGTTTCCTCAATTTATAGGCTAGCAATTTTGCCGATTTACTGCCTGCTTCATAGTATTTTTGTTTCAGAAATGTAAGTTTCTTCTGGATTTCTATTGTGTAGATCTCATTTATTTGGTTTTTAATTTCCTTAATCTTGAGCGAGTCAGTAGAATGAGTGTTGCCTTTGTGTTCTTTTTCTAGGTTCCTAAGTTCTGACTCTAATGTGGATAGTTTTTCTTGTCTTAGTTTCTTTTGGGTTGCCAGTTTTGCAATAATCTTTCCTCTTATTACAGCTTTGCATGCATCCCACAGTATTAAAGGGGATACTTCTCCATTATCGTTATCTTCCAAATATCTGAGAATATCTGATTCCAATTCATCTTTCAATGGTCCTTTCAGGACATTTGAATTTAACCTCCAAGAAAATGTATTATTTGTGTATTTTTGGATATTTAAGTCCATGTAGATCGGACTGTGGTCGGAGAGATCCATCAGTCCTATTTTACATGTTTTTACTCTTCCAATGTCTCTGTTAAACATAAAAAAATAGTCAATCCTTGAGTAAGATGAATGTGGAGTTGAGTAAAATGTATAGTCTTTTACACTGGGGTTGAGTTCCCTCCACACGTCAGATTCCCAATTCTTTTAGTAGCATCCGAGTCTTCCTGTTTTGGGTGTTATTTTGATGTGGGGAATTACCAGAAGCATCCCAGTATGGATTCAGTCTAAGATTGAAGTCCCCACCACATATCACTGAACCTTGAGCTTTAGTTATCATTAGGTCGAATACATTTTTATAAAATTTCCAGTTAGCCCCTGGGGGAGCATAGACATTCAGCAGGGTGATATCTTCTCCCTCTAGCCGCCCAGTTACCAAACTGTATCTCCCTTCTTTATCTTTGTGTTCTGATTTTTTTTCAAATGTAATTTTGGTTGATATCAATGTCGCTACTCCCCTCCTCCTCCCTGATTTATATGAAGAGATCATTTTAAACCCTTGTCTACTGAGTTTATTGTGTTCCACATCTGTTAGGTGGGTTTCTTGTAAAAATATTATTCCTGCTTTGTCTTTTTTCATTTTGCCTAGAATCTTGGATCTTTTAACTGGATTCAGGATTCCTTTTACATTATATGAAATTATTTTGGTTACACCCTGTTTCTCCATTGTGTTGTTTTGTTTAGTATAACTGTGTGGTGGCCCTCTTTTGTGCTACTCAGAAACTGAAAGAACATTAAAAACAAGAAAAACATTAAGAACATAGTGTAAAAAACTTTAAAACAAAAAGCTGTCATAAGAACTTCCTGAGCTGAGGTCTTTTTAAAGACCCTGTAAGAGCCTTGATGGAGTGAAGGCTCTGAGGGAAATTCCTCAAACTCTGTTACGTGTTGAGGGCCCTCTCTTGCCACTGAAAGTAGTCCCATGCTTTTAACGTGAGTTTCAGAACCCAATCCAAACTTGTAATGATTTTTTTTTTTTCCTTTTATGCCTAAACCCTGTGAAATTGTGTGCACCCTCCCACCCCCATCACATCAAACATTCACGCAAAAACAGTATTTGTTAGTATGAGGAGAACATGTGGATTATTGTCACATTTCTATTTTAACAAGTTTTTTTTTTTTTTTTTTTTTTTTATTACAAAGACTTATTTGTTTCAAATAATATGATTGTTCCATGAAATGTTTTACCACATGCTGAATATGCATCTCCTTTAAAGTTTGTTACCTTGTATGAGGGGGGTTGGATGTGCGGATTGATTCAAGAGAAAGGAAAAAAAAAAAAAAAAAAAAAGGTCGCTATTCCAACCTGAAAACGGATAGTTTATCCGCGACGCTCTGGTGCTGGGTTTCCCGCTGCTGGTCCGTGGATTTTGAGGGTCTTTGTGTTGTCCATGTTTGCGCTTTGATCTTCTCACTCGGGTCTGCTGCGGGTTTAAATACCGTTACCGGGAGCCCTCTTTTCGCCATGTCAGCTGTTGCTTCTTCCGCCGAATTATAGAGACACGTTTCATCGCCGTAGAAGACCCTCAACTTTGCAGGAAATGGTGTCTGAAAGCGCAATTTCTTCTCTCTTAACACCTTTTTCGCATCATTGTATTCCCTGCGCTTTTTAAGGACCTCCGGGGCGTAATCGTGTTCCACGTAGACTTTTCTCTCCTGGTGCATAAATCCTTTTTTCTGCCAGGCCAGTCTTACAACCTCTTGTTTTATTTTGAAATTGGAAAATCTTACCAACACCGAACGTGGGGGCGCTTCCGCCGCCGGCCTAGCGGCTAATGAACGATGTGCCTTTTCTATCTTCAAGTCGGTGGTTTGTGGAATATCCAATTTCTCTCTTAGTAAGGATTCCACGCATTCTGCCAATGAGTTAAAACCATTTTCGGTTCCTTCTATCAGACCATGAATTCTTATGTTGTCTCTTCTTTGTTTTCCTTCTTGGTCGGTTAGCTTAGCCTCTATAGCTGCTTGTCTTTTGCGTAGGTCTAGCACAGAATCTTCGAGCACTTTTATTCGATCCTCTGTTTCCAAGATTCGGTTCTCGGCCTGGTCCACTCTGCTGTTTGTCCTTTTCAATTCTTCTCTGAATTCCCGAAATTCGGCCGTAACTTCTCGGCGAAATCGTCGTAGCTCCTCAAATAGTGATTTCAGGCTAACCCTTTTGTTAGCTATCACCAGTTCCTCGTCTTCTGAACGGAGATCTTCCAGTTCAGATTCTCCGGCCGATACGTGTCCTGGCCTGGAGAATTTCAGTTTCTTCTGTTTTCCTTTAGACATGATGATTTTGTCTTTTGATTTTCACTCCTCCAAAAATCCGTTAAGTTTGATATTCAAGGTGTTATCCTGGATTGGGTCTGAGAGCTTCAGTGTTAAGCTGCAGTCGCCATGGCGTCCAGACCGGAAGTCGCAATCAGTTTTTTTTAAAGAGGACTTGCTGAAACAAGACTGGACATAAGTCTATGTATCAGATGTAAATGAAGCCTATGACACATTTATAAACATTGTAACCACTCTTTATGAAAAAAATTGTCCATTAGTAAAGAAAAAGCTTAAACATAAATTTGCCGATAAGCCATGGTTAACCAAAGGATTACAAAAGGCGTGTAAAAAGAAAAATTTATTATATAAAGCTTTCCTAAAGAAAAGGACAAAAGAAGCAGAGCAGCGGTATAAAACATACAAAAATAAGTTAACATATATAATAAGATGTAGTAAAAGAGACTATTACAGTAAAGAACTGGAGAAAAACAGAGACAATATTAAAAATACATGGACAATACTTAACAATATTCTTGGAAATAAAAACAGAAATACAAGCTACCCAAACCATTTTTCAAAAAATAATAAAACGACTCAGAGTGTGAATGCAGCTTCACCTGCAGATGAATTTAATAACTTTTTTGTTAACATTGGTCCTAATTTGGCTCGAGAAATGCCCATTACGGCGCCTACAGGTGATACAATAAGCAAAAACACTGCTACAAAAGACTCCATTTTCATAAAGAAAACAGACGAGAGAGAGGTCATTGAAATTGTTAAATCGTTTAAAAGTAAAACATCTACGGACTGTGATGGTATTGACATGCTCTTAGTCAAAACCATTATTGAATGCTTAGTGAAACCACTGACGTATATCTGTAACCTGTCTCTCCAAACAGTTATATTTCCCAATGCAATGAAAATGGCTAAAGTAATTCCAATATACAAGACGGGTGACAGAGGGGAATTCTCAAACTATAGACCAATTTCACTATTGCCACAATTTTCCAAGATACTTGAAAAAATATTCTGTGAGAGAATTGACAACTTCATACTGAAGAATAATTTATTGTGTGAGCAGCAATATGGGTTCAGACACAAGAGGACAACTGCATTTGCTCTAATGGAATTTATAGAAAAAATATCAACTGCCACTGAAAATAAAGAGTATTCAGTTGGGGTATTCCTGGATCTTAAAAAAGCATTTGATACAGTGGATCATAATTTATTATTAAAGAAACTACAATTGTGGTATTAACAAAATTTGTGGTATTAGGGGGGTAGCACTGTCCTGGTTATGTAGTTACTTAAAGAATAGATATCAGTATGTATGTGTTGGTAACAAAAACTCACAGTTACTGAAGGTTACTTGTGGAGTCCCACAGGGTTCAGTTTTGGGGCCATTGTTATTCAATATGTAAATAAATGATATATGTGCTTTCAACACCATCCAACCGATGATCCTGAAGGACAAGCTGCTGCGTGCAGGGGTGGACCAGCACCTGTCATCATGGATCCTGGACTACCTCACGAACCGGCCTCAGTTTGTGAGAACCCGGGACTGTGTGTCCGACACGATCATCGGTAGCACGGGGGCCCCACAGGGAACGGTGTTGGCTCCCTTCCTGTTCACTCTTTATACTGCAGACTTCTCACACAACACAACACACTGCCATCTACAGAAGTTCTCTGATGACTCTGCGATCGTTGGCCTCATCTCCAATGGAGATGAAGCTGAGTACAGAGGGCTTATCCAGGACTTCGTGGACTGGTGCCATCGGAACTGCCTCCAGATCAACGCGAGGAAAACTAAGGAGCTGGTGGTGGACTGCCGCAGGCAAGGACAACCCCTCACAGCACCAGTAAATATACAGGGAACAGACATTGAGATGGCGACATCCTACAAGTACCTGGGTGTTCATCTGAACAATAAACTAGACTGGTCACACAATACTGACGCACTCTACAAGAAGGGACAGCGCAGGCTGTTCCTACTGAGGAGACTCAGGTCTTTTGGTGTACAAGGAGCGCTGCTGAAGACATTCTATGACACGGTGGTGGCATCAGCCATCGCTTTTGGAGTGGTCTGCTGGGGCAGTGGCATTACTGCAGCTGATAGGAAGAGACTGAACAAACTGATCAAGAAAGCTAGCTCTGTCCTGGGGCAGCGCCTTGATCCGGTGGAGGAGATAGGAAAGAGAAGGACGGTGGCTAAACTGTCATCTCTGCTGGAGTCCGAGTTCCACCCTATGCAGGACATACTGAATGTACTGAGGAGCTCATTTAGCAGCAGACTACATCATCCCAGGTGCACAACCGAGAGGTTTCGCAGGTCCTTCCTACCAACGGCTGTCAGACTGTACAACCTAAGCAGGGCTGCTCGCAGAGATAGCAAAAAGACGTAACAACCTAATAGTTTTTTGAATGCAAAAGATGCAATAGACTTACACAATGGTCCCCTCCGGCATACAACTAGGAAAATACCGGTCGCTATGGAGGGTGAGAATATGTATGGGCACATAATCATACCATGTAGGATAACTAAGTAGACGGTTGTGCTGTTTCATCCCATCTAGCAACAATGCTATGCACTGTGTGTTTATACATTTACATATTTATTCCATCTAGCTACTATGCTCCACACTGGGTGTTTATATATCTACATATTATTCCATCTAGCTACAATGCTCCGCACTGTGTGTGTTTATATATTTAAATATTTATTCCACCTAGCTGCAATGCTCCGTACTGTGGGTGTTTATATATCTACATATTTATTCTATCTAGCTACAAGGCGCCGCACTGTGTGTTTATATACTCATATATTTATCCCATCCAGCTACAATGCTCTGCACTGTGCGTCTGTGTGTATATATATATTTATAGTAATATGTACATATGTATATTAGCTGCTCTTGCTTGCTTGCTTTTTTTTCTTGCCTTCTGATTGTTGCTCTGAGTGTTGCTATCCCTGTGCTGTTGCAATCCTGGAATTTCCCCGTTGTGGGACTAATAAAGGCTTATCTCATCTTATCTTTTATGTAAAGTTTCAGAAAAAATGGATTTAATATTGTTTGCCGATGACACTAATCTATTATGCAGTGGAAGCAATTTGGAACAACTTTTGGATACACTTGGAAAGGAATTAGGAAAGCTTAAACTGTGGTTTGATTCAAACAAATTAATGCTCAATTTAAGTAAGACAAAATTTATAGTTTTTAACAACCATCACAACAACATAGTATCTAAACTCAGTGTAAATGGTGTAGAGATTGAAATGGTATCTGAAACTAAATTTCTTGGAGTAATAATGATAATAAACTGTGTCGCAAGTCACATATTAATTATATTAAAGGTAAAATATCCAAAACAATTGCAATACTACACAGAGTGAAATATTTGCTGAATCAACCCACACTATATACCTTGTATCATTCATTAATACTCCCATACATGACATATTGTACTGAAGTATGGGGAAATACATATAAAACAAACATATATCCAGTCTTTATCCTTCAGAAGAGAGCTATTAGAATAATAAACAAAGCTGCTTACAGGGAACCAACAAACCCACTTTTTCTTAAATTAAAAGCTCTCAAGTTGAAAGATCTGGTTGACTTTAAAACTGCAGTAATAATGTTTAAAGTGAAGAATCTATCACTGCCCGCAAATATCCAAAAGCTGTTCCAAATAAGGGAGAAACAATATCATTTCAGAGGAACATGTATATTTCAAAAACCTTCAGTGAGAACTGCCACCAAGCAACACTGTGTTTCAGTGCAAGGAGTCAGATTATGGAACGATTTTGGACCTGAATTAAAATCATGTACAACGCTTGGACAATTTAAACAAAAACTAAAGGAAGAAATGCTCCAAATATATATACAAGATGACATGTAAAATCACATAAGGATTGTCATATCCAGTCTGCGTTGTGTTGTAGCTTAGTTTTTTGTCACATTTTGTCTTAGCTTTGTTCTGAATTGTAATCGCTCTTGTTTTGTTTTTCTTTTGAATTCTTGGATGGAATATGGGTGGGCAATATAAGCTGCGGTGTGGTCTATATTAATCATATATTCCATAACCAACATATGTTTAAGCATGTGAGAGTGTTTGGTGATTACATATGTAAGGCGACTTCACACCTCAGAACAGGACAAAGAGTCTCAACCGCCAGTGAAGATTAAAGAGCATCCAAGGCACTGCGGTGGAGACCGGAGGAGCTGCCCTGACCCCCCAGGGCCAGGAGGAGGAGTACAAAGACAATGGGGGGATTAAGATAATGAGGGATGTCAGCTTTTGATATGCATGTCTTTTGTTATGTGCAAGTATAAGTTCGTAGAGCCAAAGGTGTTCGCTCTCTTACTTCTTCTGCTGCTGCACCTAGATGAGACTTGTTAGAGGAGCTGATAATAAACTTTGGTTTATGAATCACATCGCCTCGTTATTTCAAGCTCCACTACACTGGTGACCCTGACGCGAGAATGGACCAGAGGCGTTCCCCCGCGATCGACTCATCTGTGGCGACCCAGGCAGACACCGGCACCCATGCAGACAGGGGAACAGATGGACGATGTTCCCCCACGGCAGAAGTGATAGAGAGGGCTCAAACGAGCACCAGCGCCGCGGAGAGAGCCGAAGCAAGGCACTCTCACCCTGCAGACACATCAGTGACGGTCCACACAAACGGCGTCACCGTCAACCTGCCGGACTTCTGGCAGGAAGACCCCGCCTCGTGGTTTCAGCAAGGTGAAGCCCAGTTTACACTTGCGGGCATCACGGCTGACAATACAAAGTTCTATCACATCGTCGCCAAACTCGACGCCGCCACTTCGAGATGTGCGCGGAGCATAATCCAGCGGCCACCAGCCCAGGACAAATATAAAGAACTGAAAGCGACCATCATGGCAAATTACGTCCCCTCAGCCGAGGAGAGAGCCGAGAGGATCCTGGCGGACTACGGCCACAGAGGAGGCAGACCCAAGGCCCTCATGGAGGACTTGCTGCAACTTAAAGAAGAGGACAATGACAACTTCCTCTTCCATTTCATATTCCTCAGTACGCTGCCGCCACACATGAGAGGGAAGCTGGCCAACATGCCATGCAGCACCCAGCAAGATTTCCGCACGCTGGCTCACGAAGCTCAACGGCTCGTCAACGCCTGCAAGGAGCAGACACCCACAGCAGCATCCGCAGACCTCAACGCTGATGTCCGGAGCCACGAGGAGCCACAAATCACCGAGCAGAATCAGCCCGCGGTGACAGCGACACGGCCAGGACGCAACAGACGGAGCGACGTTTGTTATTACCACCACCACTTCGCCGAGAAGGCTTACAAATGCGTTCCCCCCTGCAAATTCACAATTTCAGGAAAACGCCGAAGCCGAGAGCCGTTAACAGCGGCGGTTCTCGGCGAAAAAAGCAAGCTTTTATATGTGACGGATGGACACACCGGCAAGCGGTTCCTTATCGACACGGGAGCTCAACTAAGTTTTGTCATGCCCTCCCAAGCAGACCGGGCCATGGGCCCCCGGGGCAATGGAGCGGTGGCAGCCAACGGCTCCATCATCGACACTTTTGGCGAAAAGAGCCTGCACCTCTGCATCCACGGCCGCAACTACAGATGGACATTTGTTGTAGCGGCGGTGAGTTTTAACTTGTTGGGAGCAGATTTTTTGTGTGCACATGGGTTATTAGTTGATCTAGCGAACGGGCGCTTGGTTAATGCACTGTCCTTTGCTTCTATTCCCTGCTCAGCCTGACTTTCTCCACCACCCGTGCAGGCCAGCGTCACCACAGCAGGAGGTAAGTTTGATCAACTACTCACCCAATTTCCAGCTCTCACAATTCCCAAATTCTCAGCCACAGTGGCTAAATACGGGGTCGAACACTTTATTCCCACAACAGGCCCACCCGTATTTGCCAAAGCTCGGCGCTTAGACGCGACCAAGCTCGCCATAGCTCGGGACGAGTTCACCACCCTTGAAAAATTAGGCATTATCAGACGCTCCAAGAGCCCCTGGGCGTCACCACTTCACATGGTTCCGAAATCCGACGGTTCTTGGAGGCCGTGCGGAGATTACCGCAGATTAAACAATGCGACAGCGCATGACCGCTACCCAATTCCTCACATTCAAGATTTTTCACTACATCTGGCGGGTGCGCGCATTTTTTCAAAAATAGGCCTGGTCCGCGGTTATCATCAAGTCCCAGTTCGAGCAGAGGACATTCCTAAAACAGCTGTAATAACCCCCTTCGGTCTTTTTGAATTTTTGCGGATGCCTTTTGGCCTCAAAGGCGCTGCTCAAACCTTTCAGCGGATGATGGACGCAGTATTGCGCGACCTCCCTTTCGTGTTCGTCTACCTCGACGATATGCTGGTAGCCAGCTCGTCTGAGGAAGAACACGAGCAGCATCTCACTATGGTTTTTCAGAGACTAGAAGAGCACGGGTTAATAATCAATCCAGCCAAATGCAAATTCGGCGTGTCACAAATTGATTTTTTAGGACACAGAGTTTCTCTGAAGGGGGCAGTCCCACTTCCAGACAAAGTTCACGCAGTAAAAAGTTTCCCACGGCCACAAACGGTCAAATCGCTGCAGGAATTTTTGGGCATGGTTAATTTTTACAACCACTTCCTCCCCCACGCAGCTCAGCTCATGCAGCCCCTATATGACGCGCTCAGAAAACAAAAACCTTCCAACGCGGTCGAATGGACCCCGGAGCGCGAACGCGCCTTCGCGGAAGTAAAAAGCTCCCTAGCTAATGCCACATTGTTGGTTCACCCCGATCCCTCGGCCCGCATTGCGCTAACCACAGACGCTTCAGACCTGGCCATAGGGGTAGTTGTAGAACAACATGTTGGCAGAATCTGGCAACCTTTGGCATTCTTCAGCAAATCGCTAAACCAAACTGAGCGTAAATACAGCACTTTTGACAGAGAGTTACTAGCGCTCCATTTATCCATCCGCCACTTCCAGTTTTGGTTAGAAGGGCGGCGTTTTACGGCTTTTGTAGACCACAAACCGCTCACCTTTGCTATGGCTAAAATTTCCGAACCGTGGTCAGGCAGGCAACAGAGACAGCTAGCTGCGATTTCAGAGTTCACCACAGACATTCGACATGTGGCAGGCAAACTTAACGTGGTAGCAGACTGCCTCTCTCGCGCTGTGACATCGCCAGAGCGCGAGGAGACAGATTATACTACCTCAGCCGCGGAACTCTTCACCAACGCGGACACATACACGGCCCCAATCCATGCAGGGATAGATTATGCAGCCATGGCAGAGGAACAAAGTAGTGACGCAGACGTGCGCGCACTCCTGTCTGGACCAACAGGGTTAAGGCTGGAGAAAAGGGGTCTACGCGACGGCGTGCCCCCCCTAATATGCAACATCTCAACCGGCCGACCTCGCCCGTTAGTCCCAGCTGCATGGTGCCGCCGTATTTTCGACTCGATTCACTCCCTCGCGCACCCAGGTGTGTGCGCTTCAGTTAAAATGGTCGCCGAAAAGTTTGTGTGGCCTGGCCTGTGCAAAAACGTAAAAGAATGGGCAAAGACTTGCATTTCTTGTCAGCACGCCAAAGTATACAAACACACAAAAGCCCCTCTGGAGCCTTTTCGAATCCCTGCTAGAAGGTTCGACCACGTTCATGTCGACCTCTTGGGACCACTACCTTCCTCCCAAGGTTTCACACATCTGTTAACAATGATAGACCGCACCACGCGCTGGCCAGAGGCAGTCCCTCTGGCGTCAACCACAGCAGAGGCAGTCGCTCGCGTTTTTTTGACAAACTGGGTGGCATGTTTCGGCGTCCCATCGGACATCACGTCCGATAGGGGGCCTCAATTTGTCTCAGAGCTTTGGTCAGCCATGTCCAGCAGCTTAGGGGCAACAATTCACCGCACCACCGCTTATCACCCTCAGGCTAATGGGCTATGCGAGCATTTTCACAGATCTTTAAAGGCCGCCCTCAGAGCCTCACTAACGGATACAAATTGGGTAAATAAACTTCCCTGGGTTTTATTGGGGTTGCGTGCTGCGCCCAAAGAGGATCTAGATGCCTCTCCAGCAGAATTAGTTTTTGCACAACCTCTCAGGCTCCCAGGTGAATTTTTACCAGAGAACCCAGAGCCAGGGCATTTTCCCGCCCCGAGGTTTTTAGGCAGCAACGGACCAGACTCTCTCCCCGGGCCGGCACATCACTCTTTTCCACGGATTTTTGTCCCCCAAGCTTTGAAAAACGCTGAATTCGTTTTTGTTAGGCATGAAGCTTTAAAACCAACTTTCCACCCACCATACGATGGGCCATTCAGAGTGCTGGAACCTGGTGATAAAAACTTTGTGATTGATTTTGGGGATAGAAAAGAAACAGTCAGCATTGACAGACTTAAACCTGCCTTCTTGTTGAGAGACGAGCCTGCACGGTTGGCGAGAGCACCTCGGCAGGGTAGACCCCCCAAGAGAAAAGACTCAGCCCCCCTGCAGGGAACAAATAATCACTCTCCTCCCCAAGCTGCAGATTCCTTACAGGAAGGTCCCAGCAGGACACCCAAGCGGACCCACAGCAGATTCGGGAGAAGATTAAAACCCAGACGGCACAGGGACTGATGCAAACTACTCAACAGTTGTTCACTAATTGTGCTGTAACAGTTTAGGACTGACTTGTGATTTTACTATGCTGTTATGATTACCACTGAACTCTCTTAGGAGCATGGCTGCTGGAAAGTTTCTTCTGTGGCAAGAGGTGTAGCAGTTAGTATGTCATAATAATTATCTTAAACTGTGAATTTTTCTATTGTCCTTTTCTTAGTCGTTTGGGGGGGGGGGGGGCTGTGGTCTATATTAATCATATATTCCATAACCAACATATGTTTAAGCATGTGAGAGTGTTTGGTGATTACATATGTAAGGCGACTTCACACCTCAGAACAGGACAAAGAGTCTCAACCGCCAGCGAAGATTAAAGAGCATCCAAGGCACTGTGGTGGAGACCGGAGGAGCTGCCCTGACCCCCCAGGGCCAGGAGGAGGAGTACGAAGACAATGGGGGGATTAAGATAATGAGGGATGTCAGCTTTTGATATGCATGTCTTTTGTTATGTGCAAGTATAAGTTCGTAGAGCCGAAGGTGTTCGCTCTCTTACTTCTTCTGCTGCTGCACCTAGATGAGACTTGTTAGAGGAGCTGATAATAAACTTTGGTTTATGAATCACATCGCCTCGTTATTTCAAGCTCCACTATATGCAGCTTCAGCCATCACCCATTTCGGATAACTTATGTTGAACTGTATAATCAGAGGAGTTATTGTCTAATTTGACCTTGTTGGATTTTCTTTCCCCCTTTGTTATATTATTCAGTTTCTTTTAATCTGTACTTTTAATCTATCTGAAATAAAGATTCATTCATTCATTCATTCATTCATAAAGATTCATTCATTCATTCATTGTTATACATCCCTGGAGTAAGGAGAGGAGCCTGGTGCCACTTAATCCCGTGATTGATATGTATTGTCTGATATGTATACCGATATGTGAATGTGCCATGCATTCTCTCGTCTGTATAAAAGAGCTGACTTTCCATGCCTCACGAACGCACTCAGAGCTTACAACAGTGCACACACAGCTGCTGTGTATCTCAATGATAATGGAGGAATAAAACTCTTTAAACCTTCAGCTAGCCGTGTCTCGCCTGAACTTATTTTGTTCCTCCACACCATAACTGTAAACACAGCTCAGTAAAGACAGAATCACTTTCAGCTCTTATGAAAATACTGATTTTTTTTTATAAAGCTACAGTGGATATAAAGAAAAAAAAAAGGCAGTAAACTTTAGCATTTCTTGTTGGCTTAAAACCGGCACAGGTGAGTTTGTTATTAAAGTTAGTCGGTTCATTTCCGTTCCCAAACAGCTGGAAAATAAAACACCAAAACTCTAAACTAAACCACACCCGTGAATCTTACCGTCTACTAGAGTCTGAGATGAAATATTCCCAGATTTGTAGTTTTGGTTTTTTTTGTTTTTAACCGGATGGCTTTCCTGCCGGTTTGGAGCGCGTGAGCTGGTTCCTCTGGCGCTGTGTCAACCGGTTGAACTGGGTTTTTTTTTTTTAACAAAAGAAAAAAGATGTTTACAGGCTGTGAACGGTGACTTTAAAGCTGTGAAACTGGGAAGACTGCCACGTAGAAACCAAAACGAAACAGCGAGCGTCCTTTTACACAAACTGGGTGGGGCGACTAATGTGGAAAGTTTATTAAAAGTGCAAAGCAGCAATTTTTGTTTCCCAGCAGTTTACCTATTAAAATCAGGGGTGTAGACACAAATATTAGAGCCCAGGAGGATTTACAGACTGAAATATTTCACTAAAATCTCGCTTTCCTTTGCTGAATGATGAAAAAAAAAAAAATCACTGGAGCAGATGATGTTTCAGATGCAGCTTTGCGCAGCTCCCCAGCCGGTTGACATCACACCATCTCACTATTTTTCTTACATGTAATGCTTTTATAAAAGCTATGACTGAAAACTCCTGATCAAATATTCAAACCAGCGGTCAGTAAGTCAGATTTTTTTATTGCCAGCAATTACACAGTTTATTTATTGATGACCCCCTCATGCTTTCAGCTTAAAAAAAAAACAATTTCTTGCAGATGAAACCTGGCATTTATCCACCTGATTCCTAGCCCCCATGCCTTTCGAATTATGGGCACAACTTCTGGTACCAGTTTAGAACGTGTGGTTGTCACTGAAACAGGACACTTTTCCTTGTTAAAAAACAATGACTTCATTAACAAAAATGTGGGAACATGGCCTTTTGCACCTCAAAAACAGTAATATTGTGGAGTGTGTGAATAAAGAGGCAGGTTTATGGACAGACGGATTTATTATACACTCACATCTCTCAAGCACAGAAAAGACTGAATCATTTCAGCACGATCTCTCCTTTTTACCCAACTCCCTCTTCACACATTTACATGGCATTTTCTCATCACACAGCATGACATTTACATTACACTGCCTTCACCCCCCTAGGTCCCTAACTCCTTCCTGCTATATCCCCAGGAACTCCCTGGGCATTGTTCTCCCATGCTTATTCACTGTCTCTGTCTGAGATGCTAAATAATCCGACTCCCCCAAGGTCCCACAATATAATCATACCACTTGCCATGACTATGGAGGGATGAGAAGATGACCTTAAAAAGTGGCCTGGCAGACGGTAGCTCCGTTTGGTAGTGCCGCTGCTAAGATGCTAACACTGTAAACAAATAAAAGCTGAGCTATATCAATGTCTCCACCACAATAAAGTCAGATGCATTTTGTTAAAAGATGTTGGGCATAATCAGATTTACCTCAGAGCAGTCGTAGAATCTAGTCAGAGCCACAAAGAACCACAACACCGTGCTTGGGTGTTTTAATGTCGGGGTAAATACAGACAGCTACAGCTGTTCGTTTTACCCTGAAATTAAAATGCTCATACTGCTGTCATGCCCTGAATGCATTATTTATGTAACATTTAACGCTGAGTCCCAATTTACATGGACAGCCTCTGCAGAACAGAAGACCTCACGTTCACCCTTTTTCCTAAATAAACCATTTAAACGCCACATTCCAGTCTTGAACTGACCCCCAGAAAATCATCTTTCGTGCCAGGAAATGGCTTGGACTGCGATAGTAAATTCAAGAAAGAGCCTCCCCACTAGACCATTTTATCTTCCAAGGGCTGTTTGAAATAGTCCAGAGGTATCAACCAAATTCCTCAGGTCCCCTAGAAAAATCCAAAGCCCAACATTGGCCCCTTGTGGACAACTCAGGAATATGTTTGCTGTTATTTCTACCAACACTGAACTCCTTTTTCTGACTGAAAATGAACTCTCTCCTCAAGATAATTCTCAGGACATTATTTGAAGATATGGGCAACCCTGTGATGGACAATTATGGTTTGAAATGTTTCATTAATCATTGATTTGAAATGTATTGCACATTTGAAAATATGTTAAGTTTATGAAAGTGAATGCTCACTGGAGTAATAATGAAAAATAGTCATGAATCACTGAAGTTTAGCTTATATATAAATATTGTGAATTTTTATTTTAATCAATATGTGTTTCTTCCTATTCGGAGTCCATGCAAGTCATCTGACTGGTATCAGCCAATCATCAGCCAGTCTCGGTTGAATGATGCCCCCTTTCATTCTATTGGTCAGTTACAGACAAAGAACCTCTCCCCAACAGACCCACAGACCATTCGAATCTCCTGCGCTAGGAGACAGTTGGTTCCCTTTCATGTCAGTCAAGTTTTTCCCCTGAAAAAGTACCCACTTTAGAGGAGTTTCCCCAAGTTTTTCAGTTATGTTCCTGCTTTGACTTCAGCTCTCTTTCTGTGTACGTTTAAGCTGTTATCTGAGGAGAGATTGTCCTGTCTTTTTGTTGAGCTCAACCCTTCTCTTGCATGGAGTAAGACTCCAATTTTTTCCCCTCTCCTCAGACGCTTTGTTTTATTGTGTTAAACTTTTCTGTTTATTTTCTTTAACTCACCGTGAAAAGTGGACTGATCGTGATTTTGGACTTTTCCCTCGAGGCTGCCTCATTCACGTACTACGATATCGGAAGAACTCGGATTTCGTGGCTTGAGCAGTTTCATATCCATTTTTCCTTCAGTTCCGTGATTCCTCTCGGCCATTGGGCAATCGCAAATTTGCAGGCCAGGAAAGGACCTGTTGCCCATGGTAAGACGTCACCTCCCCAGGAGCCCGCTGCCTACTCTGCACCGTGAGTCGAAGTTCGAACCACTGTACGAAACAGAAAGTGCTGCTGGCAGCCACTTTCCCTATGCCATCTGCTGACTTTGGCGAAGGATCCCGTTGAATTCATTGAAGACACAGCTGGTCGTGTAAGCTAGACTCCAATTTCTATCTGCTGGGCTAAATGTGATGTCTATTTTTTTTTATTGAATATGACAAAATTCCTCATGTTAAAAGCTAGTCCATAGACTATGATAGGAGCTAGAAAACTGAAGGAAAATAATATCCTTCTTTTCATTAACCTCCGTCTTTTTTAGAGTAACCCAGAATTTCCTTTTTCATATAATCAGCTTTTATCATTTTCTTCATAAAATTGCGCCCAATTTTCTGCATATTTTTGTTACAGCTATTTCACAGTCTCCCGTTTCATCGCAGTTACAAATCCAAATTAGGGTTTCCCTTGGTTCCACAAATGTTTGACTATATACTTAATGCTCAATGATCTGTTCCAAGTTGATGTGATGCTTGATACTTGATCATTTCACCTTGCTTACAAATCAATTGAATGTAATGTCATTTAGCCTGAGTTTGATCACCAAAACTGTTAATAGTATATAGAAGTTTCTGCTTGATTTTTTTTTGTGTGTGTGTGTCTGTTTTCTTGGGTCACGCAGAAGAATTCACGAATGTTTGAGACTGATTGATAGAAGGTATAAAGATTAGTTGTTACTAAAATTGTCCATACTTTTGGACTGGTGCCCCAAACAAGTTTTTTTTTTTTTTTTTTGTGTGTGTGTGTGTGTGTGTGTGTGTGTGTGTGTGTGTGTGTGTGTGTGTGTGTGTGTGTGTGTGTGTGGCACCAAAGTAAAACCTCGTCCACACACACACACACACACATTTAGTCCTATATTTAGTCCTATTTACACACGTGGACAAAATTGTTGGTACCCCTCTGTTAATGAAAGAAAAACCCACAATGGTCACAGAAGTAACTTGAATCTGACAAAAGTGGTAATAAATAAAAATTCTATGAAAATTAACCAATGAAAATCAGACAGTGCTTTTGAATTGTGGTTCAACAGAATTACTTTAAAAAACAAACTCATGAAACAGGCCTGGACAAAAATGATGGTACCCCTAGAAAAGATAGAAAATAATGTGACCATAGGGACATGTTCAACCAAGATGTGTCCTCTAATTAACATCACAGGTGTCTACAAACTTGTAATCAGTCAGTCGGTCTAGTTAA
The DNA here is from genome assembly GCA_020510985.1 of Pholidichthys leucotaenia. Taxonomy (NCBI): domain Eukaryota; kingdom Metazoa; phylum Chordata; class Actinopteri; order Cichliformes; family Pholidichthyidae; genus Pholidichthys; species Pholidichthys leucotaenia. The sequence goes on along the minus strand of CM035843.1, from coordinate 199,866,958 downwards.
AGGGTGACAAGTAGTCACTGTGCTGTTTGGTGACATGGTGTGTACCACACTAAACATGGACCAGAGGAAGCAAAGGAGAGAGTTGTCTCAGGAGATTAAAAAGAAAATTATAGACAAGCATGTTAAAGGTAAAGGCTATAAGACCATCTCCAAGCAGCTTGATGTTCCTGTGACTAAAGTTGCACATATTATTCAGAAATTTAAGATCCACGGGACTGTAGCCAACCTCCCTGGACGTGGCCGCAGGAGGAGACGGATAATACGAATGGTAACAAAAGAGCCCAGAACAACCTCTAAACACATTCATGGTGAACTCCAAGGTCAAGGTACATCAGTGTCAGATCGCACCATCTGTCGTTGTTTGAGCTAAAGTGGACTTCATGGGAGACGACCAAGGAGGACACCACTGTTGAAAACAAATCATAAAAAAGCCAGACTGGAATTTGCCAAACTGCATGTTGACAAGCCACAAAGCTTCTGGGAGAATGTCCTATGGACAGACGAGACAAAACTGGAACTTTTTGGCAAGGCACATCAGCTCTATGTTCACAGGCGCAAAAATGAAGCATACCAAGAAAAGAACACTGTCCCTACTGTGAAACATGGAGGAGGTTCTGTTATGTTCTGGGGCTGCTTTGCTGCATCTGGCACAGGGTGTCTTGAATCTGTGCAGGGTACAATGAAATCTCAAGACCATCAAGGTATTCTAGAGAGAAATGTGCTGCCCAGTGTCAGACAGCTTGGTCTCAGTCGCAGGTCATGGGTCTTGCAACAGGATAATGACCCAAAACACACAGCTAAAAACACCCAAGAATGGCTGAGAACCAAACACTGGACTATTCTAAAGTGGTCTTCTTTGAGCCCTGATCTAAATCCTATTGAACATCTGTGGAAGGAGCTGAAACATGCCGTCTGGAGAAGGCACCCTTCAAACCTGAGACAACTGGAGCAGTTTGCGCATGAGGAGTGGGCCAAAATACCTGCTGAGAGGTGCAGAAGTCTCATTGACAGTTACAGAAATCGTTTGATTGCAGTGATTGCCTCAAAAGGTTGTGCAACAAAATATTAAGTTAAGGGTACCATCATTTTTGTCCAGGCCTGTTTCATGAGTTTGTTTTTTAAAATAATTCTGTTGAACCACAATTCAAAAGCATTGTCTGATTTTCATTGGTTAATTTTCATAGAATTTTTATTTATTACCACTTTTGTTAGATTCAAGTTATTTCTGTGACCATTGTGGGGTTTTCTTTCATTAACAGAGGGGTAGCAACAATTTTGTCCATGTGTGTATATATATATACTGTATATATATATATATATAATTTAAATAATCTTTGTACCTTATAACAATAATTTACTACATTTAACTTAACACATACAGGCCTCTTCTGACAATTGTTCAAAATTTTATTGATCTATATTTTGTGATAATTTAAAAATTAATGCATGCTGAAGCTGCTAGTCCATATCGTTCCAAGGGATACAGGTCAAGTGGACCCCTGACCAAGTGAGCACCCCAAGTGGACCTTGGGATCCTATCTGTACATGTACAAGTACATTCTCAATCCAGTGATTTGTAAAGGGTAAGAAGGAGAACAACAACAAGAATTTGTGTAAAACTGTTGGAAAGACTTTTCCCGGTCACCAAGAAGTGTAAAAATATGTGAGATGACAACTAAGCTGACCCGGAGAAGGTTTTGGGCTGTTTCTGCTTTCAAAAGACTTTTCTTCTCCACCGCTGCTGCTCGTCACCGCTGGCTGCCCCCAAATGAAAATCTACACAATAGGTATGTGGGACTATAATGTTCTGAATGAGGCTTTAGAAAGCTCTGAATCAGTTTGTAAATCACTTGATTGAAAATGTATTTGTACATGTACAGATTGGACCCCGGGGTCCACTGGGGGTGCTCACTTGGTCAGGGGTCCACTTGACTTGTTCCCGTTCCAAGCAGTGCAACAAATGCAAAAAAAAACAAAAAAAAAACAACTATTTGATATCTTTCTTAAATTGTTAAGCCTTAGGAAGCAAACTGTTACTATTTTTTATTTATTTTACTTCATACAGCCTTCATTCTGGTGACATACAATGGTGTGAAAAAGCAGGGTTTCCTCTGGTAACATTTTTCAGTGGCGGTCCGCCACGCCACAAAATTTACCACCACGCCAACAAGGAGATATGAATTTAAGAAAAATATATGAAGCAATGACTTTCCGCAAGCGCGCACACGAACAACGTGCGTGGCCGTCATCTGCGCGGAGTTTAGAAGCACCCCAACCATGCGAGCTTTCCAGTCAGTCAGCAGGCAGTGTCTCACTAGCAGCAGCAGCATCTTAGTGGAAAAGGAGTGAAAACCGGGAAATCAAACAGCAGAAATGGACTCTATTTGAAGAGAAACTTTGTGAAGAAGTCAGCTGTTTCTTCATTGGTAAAAATCCTGGCGTGTCAGCACCTTGGCACAACCTATCGGGCAGGAGTGAAACTACAAATGATGGTTGTGTGAATGCGTCAACCGCTTGGCCTGGGTAGATGAAAAAAGTGAGCATGTACAGCGCCGCAGGCGTGCCGGGCTCGTCCAAACCATACACGGACCAAGGCGGACTAGAGAGAAAATGCAGCATAAATAAGGCTTGACTGTCCGACAGAAACACAAGTTTATTAAAGTACTTTAAACGCGGAGAAAAAAAATCAGAAGAGGTATGTAAGCACTGGAGGCATTTATCATGGTTTTAACCCGCTGGAAACGGGAGCAATAATGGAAGAGTTGCTTAGTTAAGAGATGTGGTTAGAATTCAAATGCAGCTGGCTTCATATGAAGGGAAAGGCAAGGGGGACTACTGAATTGCTGAGGATATAGTTCACCAGCCACTACAATATTAAGTTATGTTCCCAATTATGTACCTGGCAAGTTAAGATGACCGAAATTCACGAAGTTAATGACTTTAATCCATCAGCAGCCTTCAGACAAACTAAATGTGCCAGCATTTGGTCTTCAAAATAAGGGAGTTTTTTCTTGGCAGTTAGGAGATTTCTAAAAAAAACTATGAATATATAGAAATATTATAATAGAAATAACAGCATCCTTGGTCATTTAAGTTCATTTAAATCATTAAATACAATTTTATTAATATTTTTTTCTCTGTAATGAGAGTTAAATCATTGTTCTGTTCTGATTGCAAAGCTATGGTCAAAAATATAAATTGTTATAAGGAAAAAGTAAAAAAAAAATACCACAGTCTGTTTCCAATTTATTTAAAAAACAGTAATTTTATTTTAAAAAACAGACAAAATAAGCCATAAAATAATCCACAAATTTATAATAAAGTTTCAAATGTATATGAAAAGTCAATTTTACAAGAGGAAATTACAAATTTGAGGAAAATGGTTTCAAATTTAGATAAATTTACAGAGAAAAGTAAAAACTATAAGAAAATTGTTATAAATTTTGGAGTAAAACCTCAAACCTTCAAGACTGAAGTCATTACTCAAGTTTTAAGTGGGTGCTCTTTGTACCCTTAACTAGAAATGTTTGGTTGTCTCCTTTAATTTACATGGCACTTGATATTTTCTAACCTGTTTGTATACCACCATAGACAGAGAGAGAACCTGAATTAGACAGAGTTCAGAGAGGGCAAGATGAGAAAGAAGAGAGGAGCCAAGGAGAGGAAAGTGTTCAGGCAGAGGGTCCAGGAGAGGTGAGAGCAGAGGAAGGCGAGAAGGATGACACCAGTAAAAAGTCCAAATACAGGACGTCTGGGTGAGACCCCAAATGGCCCAATATTCCAACATTCAAACCTTGGTTGTACAATACTTCAAACTGTAAGTTCCATATGCACAGCAGTGGCTCAGGAGGTAGAGCGGGTCGTCCAATAACCGGATGGTTGGCAGTTCGAATCCCGCTCTCCCCAGATATCCTGCCGTTGTGTCCCTGGGCAAGACACTTTACCCACCTTGCCTCCAGTGTCCATAACACTGTGTATGAATGTGTATAAATTTTCGGTGGTGGCCGGAGAGGCCATTGGCCCAGATTGGCAGCCACGTTTCCGTTAGTCTGCCCCAGGGCAGCTGTGGTTACAGTAGCAGCTTGCCACTACCATTGTCTGTCTGGAGTGAATGAATAATGTATCTGTAAAAAGCATCTTTGAGTGTCTATGATAAAGCGCTGTATAAATCTGATGCATTATTATTACCTCCGCCAAGGAGGTTATGTTTTCATCAGCGTTGGTTTGTCTGTCTGTCTGTCTTTTTGTTTATTTGTTAGCAAGATAACTCAAAAAGTTATGGACGGATTTTCATGAAATTTTCAGAGATTGTCAGAAATGGGGTATCCTACAGATGATTAGATTTTGGTGGTGATCCAGATCACCGGGGGAACTGTGGCGCTTGGCGGAGGTCTGCGCTCTCTGAGTGCTTTTCTAGTTATTATATGCAAAGTTACTGTTGTTTGGGCTGCACGGTGGCGCAGTGGTTTAGCACTGTGGCAGCACAGTTTTACCCTCGGCCGGGGGACCGCGGGGATCATGAGATCGTGGGTTCGATCCCAGCCCCCGACCAACAGTGAGCTGTGTGGAGTTTGCATGTTCTCCCCGTGTTGTGCGGGTTTACTCCGGGATTTCTCCGGTTTCCTCCCGCGTACCAAAACATGTAGGTTTAGGGCGCTCGCGCACGCAGCGACCAGCAGCCGGTGGCTTGTCACCAGACTGCAAACCAAGTCTACCTACGGGTACAAATAAGTAACAAAAAAAAAAAAAAAAAAAAAAAAAAAAAAGTTACTGTGCAAAATTAAAAAAAAGAAATAAATAGTATAAAATTAACATATTCATACATATGTGTTTTCTGCACACCCCCCCCCCCCCCCCCGGAAAAATATGTTTCCACCGTGTCAAGGTCTTTAAGCCAGAGGAAACATTGAAAGTGTTTGCCCCCTTCCTTATTTCTCATTTTTTTGTATGTTTGTCACGCCTAAATGTTAGAATAATTTTGAGCTTAAATTATTCAAAGTCAAGTAATCAGGCGGAAAGTTGAATTTATGTACATTTATTACAAAAATATAAGGAATCACCCCACTGGCCACCTGGGGGAGAGGTTACAAGGCATGACATTCAGACACACCTAGAATCTCTAAAGGATCCTTTCTTCTAAGTCTGATATACAGTGGGGTAAAAAAGTATTTAGTCAGCCACCAATTGTGCAAGTTCTCCCACTTAAAAGATGAGAGAGGTCTCCAATTTTCATCATAAGTATACCTCAACTATGAGAGACAAAATAAGAAAAAAAAAATCCAGAAAATCACATTGAAGGATTTTTAATGAATTAATTGGTAAATTCCTCGGTAAAATAAGTACTTGGTCAATAACAAAAGTTCATCTCAATACTTTGTTATATACCCTTTGTTGGCAATAACAGAGGTCAAACGTTTTCTGTAAGTTTTCACAAGGTTTTCACACACTGTTGCTGGTATTTTGGTCCATTCCTCCATGCAGATCTCCTCTAGAGCAGTGATGTTTTGGGTCTGTCACTGGGCAACACAGACTTTCAACTCCCTCCAAAGATTTTCTATGGGGTTGAGATCTGGAGACTGGCTAGGCCACTCCAGGACCTTGAAATGCTTCTTACGAAGCCACTCCTTCATTGCCTGGGCGGTGTGTTTGGGATCATTGTCATGCTGAAAGACCCAGCCACGTTTCATCTTCAATGCCCTTGCTGGTGGAAGGAGGTTTTCACTCAAAATCTCACAATACATGGCCCCATTCATTCTTTCCATTACACGGATCAGTCATCGTGGTCCCTTTGCAGAAAAACAGCCCCAAAGTATGATGTTTCCACCCCCATGCTTCACAGTAGGTATGGTGTTCTTTCTCCTCCAAACACGACAAGTTGAGTTTTTACCAAAAAGTTCTATTTTGGTTTCATCTGACCATATGACATTCTCCCAATCCTCTTCTGGATCATCCAAATGCTCTCTAGCAAACTTCAGATGGGCCTGGACATGTACTGGCTTAAGCAGGGGGACACGTCTGGCACTGCAGGATTTGAGTCCCTGGCGGCGTAGTGTGTTTCTGATGTAGCCTTTGTTACTTTGGTCCCAGCTCTCTGCAGGTCATTCACTAGGTCCCCACATGTGGTTCTGGGATTTTTGCTCACCGTTCTCGTGATAATTTTGACCCCACGGGGTGAGATCTTGTGTGGAGCCCCAGATTGAGGGAGATTATCAGTGGTCTTGTATGTCTTCCATTTTCTAATAATTGCTCCCACAGTTGATTTCTTCACACCAAGCTGCTTACCTATTGCAGATTCAGTCTTCCCAGCCTTGTGCAGGACTACAATTTTGTTTCTGGTGTCCTTTGACAGCTCTTTGGTCTTGGCCATAGTGGAGTTTGGAGTCTGACTGTTTGAGGTTGTGGACAGGTGTCTTTTATACTGATAACAAGTTCAAACAGGTGCCATTAATACAGGTAACGAGTGGAGGACAGAGGAGCCTCTTAAAGAAGAAGTTACAGGTCTGTGAGAGCCAGAAATCTTGCTTGTTTGTAGTTGACCAAATATTTATTTTACTGAGGAATTTACCAATTAATTCATTAAAAATCCTTCAATGTGATTTTCTGGATTTTCTTTTTCTCATTTTGTCTCTCATAGTTGAGGTATACCTATGATGAAAATTGGAGACCTCTCTCATCTTTTAAGTGGGAGAACTTGCACAATTGGTGGCTGACTAAATACTTTTTTGCCCTACTGTATATAGGTAGAAGAAAGGAGAGGGAGGATGAGGATAAGGGAAAGGACAGAACAGGACAGTCCTGATAACTGAGCTTATCCAGGCGGATGTCAGACACTCTGTAGACATGGGTCATGAAGACATGAGATCCATAAAACTAACAGAATGTCCATCTACCACTGATCTGTACAGGCAGAGGAGTTCCTGTGCATTCCTGTGACCCAAAACAGGTTATGTCAAAGAGATTATAATAAATGGCTTAGATCATTCCTTACGCATGTACTGATCCTCAGTCTGAACTCGCTGAAATTGCTCACAGAAACAGGCCAAGAATATATAAACTTATCCTATATGGAACGCACATATAAACATTAAACATGGCATATGAAAGGTATGATACTTCTCAAATTCTCAACTACTGCATTCAACATTAGACCACTGATACAATTACTGATATATATTTACAATACACTGACTCTCTCAACTACTGCTTTGTCATTGTGTGATCTATTGTCTGCTAATTGTGCATTTGAGAGTTTTTTTCTTGTAATCAAAATTTTGGTCATAAAATGAGCTCTATTTTGATCAACAATGCTTTTTTCTCTCTGCCTATTGTGTTTTTCCCTACCCTTCCCCCCTCCCCCCTCTTTCCCCCCCCCCCCCATATGACAGGCGCCTCGTCATGGCTGCCGCGTCATTGGGATGCGCCTTTCGTGCGCGCCCAATGTCAAGTCAAATTCCTCATATGTTTACTTGTTTACTTGTAAATGTGCTTGGCAATAAATCTGATTCTGATTCTGAAATATAATAATACATTATTAATATCAATAATAGTATAGATAATATGGAATTTTTCTATCACAGATCATCAAACAAATTTAAATATTAGACAAAGATATACCAAATAAACACAAAATGCAGTTTTTAAATGAAGGTGTTTATTATTAAGGGTAAAAAAAATCCAAACCTACATGGCCCTGTGTGAAAAAGTGATTGCCCCCCCATGTTAAAACATAAATTAACTGTAGTTTGTCACATCTTTGGAAATCTGTTCTCAATCAAGAAACCACTTAAATAGGACCTGCCTGACAAAGTGAAGTAACCAAAAGATCCTCAAAAGCTAGACAACATGCTGCAATCTAAAGACATTCAGGAACAAATGAGAAAAGGTAATTGAGATCTATTAGTCTGGAAGAGGTTATAAAGCTACACTACCGTTCAAAAGTTTGGGGTCACTTAGAAATTTCCTTATTTTTGAAAGTAACGCACTGTTTTTTTCAATGAAGATAACTTTAAACTAATCAGAAATACACTCTAATATCTAATATACATTGCTAATGTGGTAAATGACTATTCTAGCTGCAAATGTCTGGTTTTTGGTGCAATATCTACATAGGTGTATAGAGGCCCATTTCCAGCAACTATCACTCCAGTGTTCTAATGGTACAATGTGTTGTCTCATTGCGTCAGAAGGCTAATGGATGATTAGAAAACCCTTGTGCAATCATGTTAGCACAGCTGAAAACAGTTTAGCTGGTTAGAGAAGCTATAAAACTGACCTTCCTTTGAGCAGGTTGAGTATCTGGAAAATAATATTATTTCAAATACAAATCATTATTTCTAACCTTGTCAATGTCTTGACTATACTTTCTATTCATTTTACAACTCATGGTGGTAAATAAGTGTGACTTTTCATGGAAAACACAAAATAATTGTCTGGGTGACCCCAAACTTTTGAACTGTAGTGTATTTCTAAAGCTTTGGGAGTCCAGCAAACCACAGTTAGAGCCATTATCCACAAATGGCAAAAACATGTAACAGTGGTGAACCTTCCCAGGAGTGGCCGGGTGACCAAAATTACCCCAAGAGCGCAGCAACGACTCATCCAAGAGGTCACAAAAGACCCCACAACATCCAAAGAACTGCAGGCCTCACTTGCCTCAGTTAACCCTTTGACATCCTTCTATTTATGGACATAAAAAGTGCCCTCACTGTCTGTGTCGCAGTGCTGCGCCAGTCAAGTGACGTGTCAGGTGATGTCCTAAAACCCCCCCCAGCTGTACTAAGTATTGCACCTCACAAGGTGACAGACACGTATAACTTACTGCTCTTGCCTTGGAGGAACAATGGCCCCCATATACCCCCCCCCCCCCCACCACCACCACCACTTCTGGACACCAGAGAAGAAGAGTTTGTAAACAAATGTTGATCGATCGCAAGACGGATCACAAGATGGAGGAGGCATTTGCTCCCAAATTTGCCTACTATGATTCTATAAAGAGATTATTTAGCTTATGAAGGTAAATATCTACATTTTTTTATAACAGAGGGTGGGCGAAGCTGGTTGATTTGCACCTGCCATCGACCCCCAGCGCCACGTGACTGGAGAGAACAATTGCGCCGGTTTCCAGTCATCATATGAGATAAATTGCCGCAGAATAAAAGCAAAATTGTGGTGGAATAATCATGTTTCTGGATGTGGGAGCGAAAGCTAAAATGACCGAGAAAAGACAAAACAGTGACAAAAATGACGACCAGGATGGACGAAAATGGACGAAGTGTGCCACCATCTTTGATGTGGTACAGTGGTTGCAGTCGATTTCCCCAGAGGCTCCAAACTTTATTCTTGGGGATTTTAACCATGTTTCTTTAAAGAAGACACTTAAAAACTTTTATCAGTATGTCTCCTGCCCAACCAGGCGTAAAAAGACATTGGACCTGTGCTATGGCTCCATAGAGAGGGCCTATAAATCACTTCCCCTTCCTCCTTTAGGATCCTCAGATCACAACTGTGTACATTTGCTGCCCACATATAAAACTGCTCTCAGAAGAGACAAGGCTAAGACCAGAGACATAAATGTGTGGACAGAGGATTCAGTGCACTGCCTCCAGGAATGCTTTAACTGTACGGACTGGGATGTGTTCACACTGTCCTGCGAAGAAGATTTGGACTCTTTGGTAGATGTCACATGCTCATACATGGCTTTCTGTAGAGATATGATCGTTCCACGTAAACGTGTCAAAATATATCCCAACAACAAGCCATGGGTTACAAAATCAGTTAAGTCCTGCTTACAGAGGAAAGCACTTGCCTTTAAACAGGGGGATGTTTCAGAGCTACAAGTTGCCACAAAAGAGCTGAAGGCTGAAATTTTAAGAGCAAAACAGAAATATAAATCAGAGTTGGAAAGCAAGATGGCAACAAAGAAGCTTGGTTCAGCCTGGGCCAGTATGAAAACTATTGCAGGCCTTCAGAGCACAAAGCGCAGTAATCGTGTGTCTTTAGATGGTTTTAATTCAGACACAGAGCTGGCTAATGCTCTTAATTGTTTTTATGGCCGTTTTGATTCCTGTGATTTTAGCACAGAAACCCAAGATTTGAAACAGAAACTCAAAGACAATCAGCACTTTAATATTGAGGGGCAGGATATTAAAAGGGCGTTCTGTGCTGTAAAAGTGAACAAAGTCAGGGCCCTGATAATATATGTGGGCGCTTGGTAAAGTCCTGTGCATATGAACTTAGTCCTGTGTTTCACTATATTTTTAATAAGTCCTTACAGACACAGCATGTGCCTAAGATCTGGAAAGATGCTGTGGTTGTCCCTGTTCCAAAATCCAGCTGTCCTAAAACGGTAAATGATTTTAGACCAGTTGCTTTGACTTCAATTTTAATGAAAATTTTTGAAAAACTGGTCAGATTTGAGGTCCTAAAGCAGACTGAGCATGCATTGGATCCTTTGCAGTTTGCCTATAGGCCTCACAGAGGAGTGGAGGATGCCACTGTCACTCTGTTTAACATGCTTTTTAAACATCTGGATTTTAATGGGACACACGCCAGGCTTTTATTTGTGGACTTTTCTTCCGCCTTTAATACAATCCAACCTCATACTTTAGTTGAAAGGCTCCTCCAACAATTTGATTTGAGTAATAATCTGGTGGGTTGGATTCTGGATTTTTTAACCCCTTGCACTCTGGTCAATTTCCCTAAAAACGCCTAAAAATAACATACCCAAAGTAAATCAAAAGCTGTTCTTCAACCCTTTGCAGCATCTTCATGGGGTTGGTCTCATTTAAAAGAAAACACTTTGAATTTTTTGGCAAAACAGTCATAATCTCTCTAAGTGCTCCTGGCACTGAGTAACAGTCATCGAAACATACTGAATCTGAAGAAAATAAAGTTCGCCTGGGTGTTTTTTTTAGATGCAAATGCTTGCAAATAACACACAGCTGTCAGATCCGGGCTGGAAAATGCAACAGAAATGTAGAACCAAGTGTTATCAAGCTGAGGTCAAAATTTTGTAACAATACCACAAAAAATGAATATATTACACAGCTTTTTTCTCAGGTTGTTCCCAGGCGTTTTTGAACTGTGCCAAATTGTGCCAAATGGCACAGTTTGGAAAAACATAACTTTTGAATGCTGAAACACAGAAGCTCCATCTTGGGCTCTAATGAAAGGTGACACTCAGGGCTGTGTGTGTGTGTGAGTGGGGGGGAGGGTGTTTATTCATTCATGAATGAATGAATGAATGAATGAACAAACAAGCCCCCCACACACAAAGAAGCATGCCACGTAAAAAATGTGTGGCCTTTTTTTACAAGAAAAAAATAACCTACAGTGCAATAAAAATTATACTAAAATATCTGCAATGTAGAGGATAACAACTCCCCCCCACCCCCTGCTAAAGAGGAGCTTGGCACACAAAAAACGGTCCATCAACGGTCCGTCATGTGGCCATGACGCACCGTTGTAATTACCGATCGGTCAAAAGTCATTTTTATTACTATTTTCATTGATAAAGAATAATTTAGCTTATAACACTTACCTGTCCACAACAGCAGTGTCGTTGGCGAACATCTGTTCCTCACTGTCAGATGAACATGAAGCTGGTCCGCTTGTTACGGACTCATGGTTCTGGTCACCCGACCCGGTCAAACCATGATTCCATTATTGCGGTTTTGTGCTTCCATGATTGCGGTTTTGGCGAACGATTTTTCAAAACAAATAAGAACAGTAGTAATAAAAAAAGACTGGCGAACGCTACCGTTACACACAGCGGCTTACACAAAACAGATTTTACACACGGGACGCACGCGTTTCAATCGTCGAACTTCTCTGCTTCAATTGGCTCGTATTCGCAGTCGTTGGTAGGCAGGTCCTTCTTGCTAGGTTTTCAGTCATTGGTTCTTCAAGGTTTCAGAAACCCAATTGAAGGCTCTTATTAGTCCAATAAGAGGTCAGTCAAATCTAAACCAATCAAAACACTCCTTTGGCTTTCTTTTCGCGGCTGTGTCTGTACTGGAAGAACGGAAATGCAGCTTTTTTTTTTTTCAGTGCGCACTGAGACGCACTTGGACGCAGAGACGTGACCGCCCGCGGTATCCCAGAGTGCAAGAGGTTAATCAACAGAACACAGAGAGTAAGGGTCAATGGTACATTGTCTGACCAAAAGTGTTCTTCTACTGGCTCTCCTCAGGGGTGTGTGTTGTCACCACTACTCTTCATCCTGTACACAAACATGTGTCGGAGCAGACATGACAACAGACACATTATAAAGTATGCTGATGATTCAGTTGTTGTCAGTCTCCTCCAGGATGGTCAGAGTGGCCACGGCCCAGTAGTTGATGATTTTGTTCACTGGTGTGAGGATTCCTATCTGCAGCTGAATACGACAAAAACTAAAGATATGATTATTGACTTTAGGAGGAAAACTCCCAGGCACGAAGTCACTGTACTAAAAGGCCAGACCACTGAATGTGTACAATCCTACAAATATCTTGGGACGATTATTGATAGTAATTTAAACTTTGAAGAGAACTGTGAAAGGGTGTGCAAAAAGGGTCAGCAACATTTGCATTGTTTAAGGAAACTTGCATGCTTCCAAATTGACCAAACCATAATGACAATGTTTTATCGGGCTTTTATTGAATCTGTTTTATCCTTTTCTTTAGTGTCATGGTTTGGTCAGATAAAACTGAAACAGAGGAAATCCTTGGATCAGGTTGTTAGATGGTCCAGTCGTTTGCTGGGTGAGTCACAGCTGAGCCTGACATCCCTGTACACCAGACAGGTACAGAGGATTGCTACCTCCATTTTAAATGATGACTCCCACCCTTTGCACTGCCACTTTCAGCTTCTTCCCTCCAGACGGAGGTTTGCTGTGCCAAAAAGTAAAACCCAGCGCTACAAAAACAGCTTTGTTCCTGCTGCTGTCAAAGAGTTGAACAAGTTGTAACAATATATTGCACATAATTTAGTTACCTATTTCTTAATTTCATTTTATATTTACTTATTTTTGTAGGTTTTTTATTTGGGTTCTAAATCTTTTATTGGGTTTTAGACTTTTGAGTTTTTAACCTCTTTGACTAGTCTTTAACTTTTTAATATGACCCTTCTCTCTTATCTCTTTGTCTTATGTACTGATTGATGGAGCATGGAGTACTTTTATCATGTTTATAGTCAGCCTCATGTGTGCCTGTGTTTGTGTTCATGTTGAATGTAATTGTGGTTTGTAAATATGGATGTCACCTGACTGCAAAACAAATCTACCTACGGGTACAAATAAAGTAACCTGAACCTGAACCTGGCCAGCGGTAAGTGGCAGTTTTCTTTGTTTGTTTACATTGTAACTGATTTTCTGGTTCATATACTTTAAAGATAAGATAACAAAATGCCCAAAACAACAAACAGTGACAAAAAAACCCCAAAACCATCCTTTGTGTAAATATGTCCAAAGTCCGCTTTTGACTGAAAGTTAAGTAATTCGATATGGCTGCCGTGGCATTATGCAAATTAGATGCGTAAATTTACTCCTATCTCAAACTTTGGATCATATTCTAAATCTTTCTAATTGACAGTGAGCCGTTATCTCTTAACACTTTCAAGTTATAGCTTTGGAAATCTCTGACATCTGAACTGATTATTTTCTTGAAAAAAATCTTGACCACCAGGGGGGAGGAGGAAATGGCGCAATGGAGCACCATAGGCAGTCACTGGGTTAAGGTCAGTGTTCATGACTCCACCATAAGAAAGAGACTGGGCAAAAATGTCCTGCATGGAAGAGTTCCAAGACGAAAACCACTGCTGAGCAAAAAGGACATAAAGGCTCATCTCAGTTTTTCCAGAAAACATCTTGATGATCCCCAAGACTTTAGGGAAAATACTTTGTGGACTGACAAGACGAAAGATGAACTTTTTGGAAGGTGTGTGTCCCATTACAGCCAGCGTAAAAATAACAGCATTTCAAAAAAGGAACATCATACCAACAGTAAAATATGGTGGTGGTAGTGTGATGGTCTGGGGCTGTTTTGCCACTTCAGGACCTGGAAGACTTGCTGTGATAAATGGAAGCATGAATTCTGCTGTCTACCAAAAAATCCTGAAGAAGAACGTCCAGCCATCTGGTTGTGACCTCAAGCTGAAGCGCACTTGGGTACTGCAGCAGGACAATGATCCAAAACACACCAGCAAGTCCACCTCTGAATGGCTTAAGAAAAACAAAATGAAGATTTTGGAGTGGTCTAGTCAAAGTCCTAACCTGAATCTGATTGAGCTGCTGTGGCATGACCTTAAAAAGGTGGTTCATGCTTGAAAATCCTCCAATGTGGCTGAATTACAACAATTCTGCCAAGATGAGTGGGATAAAATTCCTTCACAGCACTGTAAAACACTCATTGCCAGTTATCGCAAATGCTTGATTGCAGTTGTTGCTGCTACGGGTGGCCCAACCAGTTATTAGGTTTAGGGGGCAATCACTTTTTCACACAGGGTCATGTAGGTTTGGATTTTTTTCCCCCCTTAATAAACACCTTCATTTAAAAACTGCATTTTGTGTTTACTTGTGTTATCTTTGTCTAATATTTAAATTTGTTTGATGATCTGAAACATTTAAGTGTGACAAACATACAAAAAAATGAGAAATCAAGAAGGGGCAAACACTTTTTCACACCACTGTATATATGAATGAATTAAGTTTATTGTCAATACCACCATACATAATACATACATACAGGAGAATTGAAATTTGACTTGGCATTTGGGCGTGCTCTATGTCAGCGCACATCCAAGGCCGGGGCAGCCACAACAGGCGCCAGTCATAGTGGGGGTAAAAAAAAGAAAGGGGGGGGTGACACAGTAGGCGAGAGAAAAAAACATGTTTATCAGAATAGCGCTCAGTGAGCGGGATTATGATTACAAGAAAAAAAAACCTCAATGCACATTTAGCAGACAACAAGAACACAATGACAAAGCAAGTTGAGAGAGTCAGTGTATTGTAAAATATACAGTATATCAGTGATTGGTATCAGTGGTGTAATGTTGAATGCAGTAGTGTAGGTGTGTCAATTGCTAGTGAACAGCAGAGGGCGCCTCCTGGCAGTGGATAGATGTTATAGTCATGTGATCTAAGCAGTCCAGAGTCACTCTCTCGCTTGCAGATGGTAAGTTGTCACATGGTACACTGTCCTTGAGCGTCCATCTGCTGAAACAACAACAATTGTGTCGATTGTTTGGGTTAAGCCACTTCTCCAGCGTTATCTTCATCGAGGAGGAATGTAAACAAGGGCACCAAAACAAGGTCAAATCTGCACAGTGCACTCAGAGAATAGAATTTCCCTCTCTTCGATTCTGTGCTTCAAATTTCATACAGGCTTGAAATCTGGTCGAATTGTTGAAGAAGCAGCTACGCCGGGTCCGCATTTTGATTAGCTCTTCCAGTTAAATTTTCAATACACCAGGAAAACTCCAGAGCCAATCAGCAGAAAATCCTGTGATCGTAAAGCCAAAACAGGTAGATGTTTTCCACATCTTCAGTCGAATCACACAGACACATGAGTTCCAATCCATGGGTCTCTCCGTTGGGTTCCCCCTTGACCCGATCTTCTTTAAAGTGGTGACAATCACAATTATAAGCCACTTTCCAGATCCATAATTTCCATTTGGATTAAGATTCAGCCAGAAGAAGAGCGACATTGCAAGCTGGGATCAGAAGGGAGGATTAGAAAGGAGAGCGAAGAAAAGCGTCTGCTCTCTCTCAGAGCTGGAAGTGAACAAACATCAGATCTGCGACATTCATACAAGTGAAAACATACCTGGTGTGCTGTTGTGTTTGTCCTGTGTTTGTACCACCGATCACACCAACAGTCCTTTTTCGTTTTCAGTGTATGATCTGCGCATTGCTGGTGAGAAGCCTCCATTTATACAGTCTATGGCACAACCACGAACACCAGCAACTAGCACTAGAACTATGCCAAAACATTCAAAAAATACAAAAACTACAAGTGCTGAAATTAGCTGCCACTTGAGTGCCAAACACGTATGTGGACTTTACATTAAAATGAATTTGAAAAACTTTTAAAAACGCCATTTTAAATGCCCCTGCTACTCCACTCTTGCTGACTGATTTAACACTACTGCAGCCGAAACCGGAAGTTCTGCCCATAATTGTTCCTTCAGCGGCACCCCCCAGAAATAAGGTGGATAGCTATAATCCAAAGTCTCTAGTAATAACTGGAGTGGTGGCCGAGTTGATAGAGCATTCGCCCCACAACCAGGAGGTCATGGGTTCAAGCCCCGGTTGGGTCATACCAAAAACCATGTAAAAATGGTACTTCCTGCCTTCTAGCTTGGTGCTCAGCATAATTTGAGCTCCTTGTGGTGAGGGATCGTCACTTCCTGTTTTGCTGTGTGGTTTGCTCTCCAGCTCTCTAGCCACTAGCTATGGCTACTACCTCTCTTTCCTCTCCTCTGGTGTGCTCTCTCTGTCAGATGTTTAGCTACACCTCTGCCTCTTTTAGTGATAACGGTAAATGTAATAAATGTTGTCTTTTTGAGGCGCTCGAGGCGAGGTTGTCTGATTTGGAATCCCGGCTCCGCTGCATTGAAACACCGTCTGCGCCAGTTAATCTCGACGGACGCCCATTAGCTGCAGCGGAGCTAGCTAGCTTAGGCCCCCCTATCAGTGGTTCCCCGGCTCTCCTCAGCAGCGAGGAGACTGGGTGGGTGACGGTGAGAAGGAAGCCTAGTCGCAAAGCCCCGGTACACCACCAACCTGTTCACGTTTCTAATCGTTTTTCCCCGCTCAGCGACACACCCGCTGAGGAAAAAACTCTGATCATTGGCGACCCTGTAGTCAGAAACGTGAACCTAGAGACTCCAGCGGTCATAGTCCAATGTATTCCTGGGGCCAGAGCAGGCGACATCGAGTCAAATTTGAAAATGCTGGCTAAAAGTAACTGTAAATATTCCACAATTGTTATTCACGCCGGCATTAATGATATCCGTCTCCGGCAGTCGGAAGTCACGAAACTTAATATAGAATCGGTGTGTGACTTCGCAAAAACGATGTCTGCCACTGTAGTATTCTCTGGGCCCCTCCCCAATCTGACCAGTGATGACATGTTTAGTCGCTCGTCATCCTTGAACCGCTGGCTGTCTGTGTGGTGTCCTAAAAATGACGTGGGCTACATTGACAATTGGAGCTCTTTTTGGGGAAAACCTGGTCTTATGAGACGAGACAGCATTCATCCCACTTTGGATGGTGCTTGTCATTTATCTAACAATCTGGCATCTTTTTTATCCAAATTTCCAAAACCATGACTACTCAGAGTTGGGACCAGGAAGCAGAGTCTCAGTCTTACACGCCTCTCTGCAGCTCCTCTTCATCCGCCACCCCTCAACTTAGCCCCTGTCTTCCCCATCAGAGAATCGTTGTCTGCTCCCTCCAAAGTGAATAAAAATATAATGTATAAGCATCCCAAAGTGATAAAGCAAAATATTGGTAAAACTCAAATTAAACATAAAGCCTCTAAATTGAATGATTTGGCCTCTGTTCCTCCTCATAATTTAAAAATTAAATGTGGTTTGTTAAATATTAGGTCTCTAACTCCCAAGTCTCTGTTAGTCCATGATCTGTTAATTGATCATCAGATTGATTTAATTTCCCTTACAGAGACTTGGTTAGGACAAGAGGATTATGTTGGTTTAAATGAATTCAACCCCCTCTGGTTATTTAAACTGTCAAAATCCCAGAAGTTCTGGTCGTGGAGGAGTAGTAGCAACAATTTACCATTCCAAATTACTAGTTAATGTAAAGCAAAAAACATGTTATAATTCCTTTGAGGGCCTGGTCCTCAGTATTGGGCACTTTAGCAATTTCAGGTTAAACCCAATTTTATTTGCCATTGTTTATCGTCCCCCATCAACCTATTCAGAATTTTTATCCGAATTTGCTGATTTCTTAGCTGATTTAGTGTTGAAATCTGATAGAATAATTATAGTAGGGGACTTTAATATACATGTGGATGTAGATAGTGACTGCCTTAATGTGGCTTTTAATTCAATATTAGACTCGATTGGGTTTTCTCAGAAAGTAGGAAATTCTACTCATTACCTCCACCATACATTGGACCTTGTTCTGACATATGGCATAGATATAGAAAATCTTGTAGTGTCTCCTCATAACCCTGTACTGTCAGACCATTGTCTGTTAACCTTTGATTTTACTATTTCTGACTATTTGGCTCCTAAAGAAAAATATTATCACAGTAGATGCCTCTCAGATGATGCTGTTTCCAAATTTATGCAGATTGTTTCCTCTATGCCATGTGTCAACACAACGGAAATAAGCTATAGACAGCTTGCTCCTTCTGTAATTGATAACATGGTGGATAGTGTTTCAGCTTCTCTGCATCAGGCTCTAGACTTGGTGGCCCCCTTAAAAAAGAAAAAGTCTAATCAGAGATTTTTAACTCCTTGGTTCAACACAGAAACTCGTAGCTTAAAACAGAAGACTTGTCAATTAGAAAGAAAATGGCGCTCTACTAATTTAGATGAAATCTATTTAGCTTGGAGAAATCATCTTTTAATTTATAAAAAATCTCTTAGAAAAGCTAGAACGAGTTATTACTCTGCATTAATAGAAGAGTACAAGAATAATCCTAGGTTTCTTTTCAGTACTGTAGCCAGGTTGACAAAGAGTCAGGACTCTGTCAATCCTAGCATCCCCTTAGAGCTTACTAGTCAGGACTTTATGAACTTTTTCAATAATAAAATTTCATCCATCAGAGATAAAATCAATCAGATTCTTCCCACAGTTAACTTACAGTAAATACTGTAACTACTACAACTCCTTCTATTGATGTCTGTCTTGATGAGTTTACTCCAATCGACCTTTGTGAGTTAGACAAAGTAGTTTCCTCATCCAAACCTTCAACTTGTCTTTTAGATCCTATTCCTACCAGGTTATTTAAAGAAGTCTTCCCACTTATTGGTAGCTTTATTCTTCATATAATCAATTCTTCATTAACTTTAGGCCATGTACCGCAGGCTTTTAAAACGGCTGTAATTAAACCCTTACTCAAAAAGCCAACGCTAGATCCAGGAGCTTTAGCTAACTATAGACCAATCTCTAATCTCCCTTTCATTTCAAAAATCTTAGAAAGAGTTGTTGCTACGCAATTATTTGACCACCTGCAGGGAAATGGTTTACTTGAAGAGTTTCAATCTGGGTTTAGAATCCATCATAGTACTGAAACAGCCTTAGCGAAGGTCACTAATGACCTCCTCATTGCATCTGATAATGGACTAGTTTCTGTACTTGTCCTTTTAGATCTTAGTGTAGCTTTTGATACTATTGATCATAATATTCTACTTGATAGATTAGAACACTATGTTGGACTTAATGGAACTTCGTTGCAGTGGTTTAGATCTTATTTATCTGATAGGTTCCAGTTTGTTCATGTAAATGATGAGTTTTCTTTCAGCTCAAAGCTTAGTCATGGAGTTCCACAGGGATCTGTGCTAGGCCCTACTCTTTTTAGTTTATATATGCTTCCGTTAGGCAACATTATTAGAAAGTACTGTATACATTTTCATTGTTATGCAGATGACACACAATTATACCTGTCAATGAAGCCAGATGATACTAATCAATTAGCCAAGTTAGAAGCCTGTCTTAAGGCAATCAAAGCTTGGATGACTTGTAATTTCCTGCTATTAAATTCAGATAAGACTGAAGTCATTCTTGTTGGTCCAAAAAACCTTAGAAATTCCTTTCCAAATCAAACTTTCAGTTTGGACGCAGTTACTCTTTCTCTTAATAGCTCTGTGAGGAACCTTGGAGTTATTTTTGATCAGGATTTGTCCTTCAATTCACATATTAAATTTGTTTCTAAGACTGCCTTCTATCATTTGCGTAATATTGCCAAGATTAGGAGCATCTTGTCTCAGAGTGATGCTGAGAAGCTGATCCACGCTTTTGTTAGCTCGAGATTAGATTATTGTAATTCTTTATTATCAGGCTGTCCTAAAACATCTTTAAAAAGTCTTCAGCTGATCCAAAATGCTGCAGCAAGAGTTTTAACAGGTACTAGAAAGAGAGATCATATCTCTCCGGTTCTGGCCTCCCTTCATTGGCTTCCCATAGAGTTTAGAATTAAGTTTAAAATCCTTCTTCTCACTTACAAAGCTCTAAACAATCAGGCTCCTTTTTATTTAAAAGATCTGATACTACCGTATTATCCTAACAGAGCACTATGCTCTCAAAATGCAGGATTACTTGTAATACCTAGAATCTCCAAAAGTACAATGGGAGGCAGAGCCTTTAGTTATCAAGCTCCTCTCCTGTGGAATCAGCTGCCAATCTGGATTTGGGAGTCAGACTCGATCTCTGTTTTTAAGAATAGGGCTAAAACCTACCTTTTTGATCTAGCCTACAATTAGGGAGGGATCATGTGTTTCTGAACCCTCCCTTAGTTATGCTGCTAATAGGTTTAGTCAGCCGGGGGACCTCCAGTAATGCACTGGGCCTCACTCCTTTCCTCACTCTCTATGAAATATTTTTTTTTTGCTGGTCATTAACATTTGTTTGTTCTCTCCCATAGATTGAGTCCCCATCGTGCTGTTTGCTCTCTACATGTCTGTTCTTTTCTTCTTCTCTATCCCCTCACCCCCCAGCCAGTCGCAGCAGATGACTGCCCCTCCCTGAGCCTGGTTCTGCTGGAGGTTTCTTCCTGTTAAAAGGGAGTTTTTCCTCTCCACCGTCGCCAAGTGCTTGCTCACAGGGGATCGCCTGATTGCTGGGGTCTTTCTGCAACTGTGGGGGTCCCCCCTACAGTTGATAGTGCTATGAGATGACTGTTGTTGTGAAATGGCGCTATATAAATAAAGTTGAATTGAAATTGAAATTGAATTGAATAATAGAATGGGGGAAGAAGTTGTTTGTGGCAGCACTTTGCATGGCAGCGGCCCCTCTGATTCTAGACGTGATTAACACTGTAGATAGGAGAAACGTAATTTCCTTCTACTGTACATGATTGTCTGTATGGACTGAATGACAAGGTTGGCTTTCTCCTCTCTACTTGTCATCCGTTAGTTCCAATCAGAGGCGGACTTACCATTAGGCAAAGGTAGGCGGTTGCCTTAGGCCCCCGACCTGCTAGGAGCCCCATATAATTTTTTAAAATGGTTAGCATATTTAACGTGATGTCCAACAAAATATAGAAACACAGGTATTTACAAAAATGCACGAACATAACGTCCTCCCCCCTTCTCCTCAGACTGTTGGACTGTTCCATGTTATGTCCAAAGCATGCACATGCGTGTCTGTGATTACAGTTGTAAACTAGAAAAGCACTCGGAGAGCGCAGACCTCCGCCAAGCGCCACAGTTCCCCCCATACAGTGTTTAACATCATAAATATCCGGTTCCGCCGGACCGGCGGCGCCACACAAGTTGGCTGCACGTTGCAACAGCCTTTTTTTATCTTCCTTCTTCTTTCTACACCTTTCACTCTATATATATAACACGGAAACACAGATCGCCCCAAAGGTCTCCCGAGTCGGCGGACGGAGCCACTGTTTACAGCAAGAGACGTTACAGCAGGAAGAGCTAGTGCTAGCTAGCACTCAACCGCCACCCGGGCTAACGGTGAAACTCGACATACCGGGAACTGTAGCGAAAACGACGCGGGTGCCGGGCTGGAGTTTAGGCGGCGTGCAAGAAATATAAGACAGAATAATAAAGAGCGATGGCAAGAACCAAGCAGACCACCCATAAAATCTACTGGAGGAAAAAGCCCCCCAGGAAGCAGCTAGCCACCAAGGTTGCTCGGAAAAGCGCTCCGGCCACCGGCAGAGTGAAGAAGCCTCACCGTTAAAGGCCCGTGGCTCTGAGAGAGATCCGTCGCTACCAGAAATCCACGGAGCTGCTCATCCGTAAGCTGCCCATCCAGTGCCTAGTGAGGGAGATCGCTCAGGACTTCAAGACCGACCTGCGCTTCCTGAGCTTCGCCGTCATGGCTCGGCAGAAGGCCAGCGAGGCCTACCTGGTGGGTCTCTTCTTCGCTAAGAGGGTCACCATCATGCCCAAAGACTTCCAGCTGGCCCGCCGCATCCGCGGAGAGAGAGCTTAGACTTTCTGCTGCACATTCACCAACCATAATGGTCCGCACTGTGTGTCTATATATATATATATATATATATATATATACATATATATATATATATTTATAGTAATATGTACATATGTTTACAAGCTGTTCTTGTTTTTTCTTGCCTTCTGATTGTTGCTCTGAGTGTTGCTATCCCTGTGCTGTTGCAATCCTGGAATTTCCCCATTGTGGGCCTAATAAAGGCATATCTTATCTTATCTTATCTTATATTATTAATGCTACATTTATTTATTTTTTTATTTATTTTTTTTCCCAAGTTTTCGGACGATTTTTTGGAGTTACATGCACAAAAAACAAAAAAAAAAATATTGAAAAAATATTGAAAATGGCCCTATGTCGCAATGTTAAATAAAAAAAAAATTCCTGGATCCAGACAGTGATCCGGATCACCACCAAAATGTAATCATCTGTAGGATACCCCATTTCTGACAATCTCTGAAAATTTCATGAAAATCCGTCCATAACTTTTTGAGTTATCTTGCTAACAAACAGACAGACAGACAAACCAACGCCGATGAAAACATAACCTCCTTGGCGGAGGTAACAAACCACACAACCGACATGTGGCAGAGACCAGCAAAATGAAAAGAAGCTATCTGAACGCTGCAGAGAAAAGGCGAAAAAAAGAACACAAATTTTTTATCGAAGTTTCAGAAGGTAACAACCTTTTTTCCTTTAAACTGTGAGGAGGCTAACTCTCCCTAGGAGGAGAAGACAGGGAGTAATACTACCAGCAGTGCAGATGCTCATGCTAATGACGAGCTACCTGTCGCTAATGAGGAGGCAGCAGTGCCTGTTGTAGACGGGATTAGGTCAAGTAGACCCCTGACCAAGTGAGCATCCCAAGTGGATCCCAGGATTTAATTTGTACATGTACAAGTACATTTTTAATCCAGTGATCTATAAAATGATTCATAATTTCCTGAAGCCTCATTCAGAACATTACAGTCACCAAGAAATGTAAAAGAATATAGACATACCGTGGGGCAAAAAAGTATTTAGTCAGCCACCAATTGTGCAAGTTCTCCCACTTAAAAGATGAGAGAGGTCTCCAATTTTCATCATAGGTATACCTTAACTATGAGAGACAAAATGAGAAAAAAAAAATCCAGAAAATCACATTGAAAGATTTTTAATGAATTAATTGGTAAATTCCTCTGTAAAATAAGTATTTGGTCACCTACAAACAAGCAAGATTTCTGGCTCTCACAGACCTGTAACAACTTCTTTAAGAGGCTCCTCTGTCCTCTATTCGTTACCTGTATTAATGGCACCTGTTTGAACTCATTATCAGTATAAAAGACACCTGTCCACAACCTCAAACAGTCAGACTACAAACTCCACTATGGCCAAGACCAAAGAGCTGTCAAAGGACACCAGAAACAAAATTGTAGACCTGCACCAGGCTGGGAAGACTGAATCTGCAATAGGTAGACAGCTTGGTGTGAAGAAATCAACTGTGGGAGCAATTATTAGAAAATGGAAGACATACAAGACCATTGATAATCTCCCTCGATCTGGGGCTCCACGCAAGATCTCACCCCGTGGGGTCAAAATTATCACAAGAACGGTGAGCAAAAATCCCAGAACCACATGAGGGGACCTAGTGAATGACCTGCAGAGAGCAGGGACCAAAGTAACAAAGGCTACATCAGAAACACACTACGCCGCCAAGGACTCAAATCCTGCAGTGCCAGACGTGTCCCCCTGCTTAAGCCAGTACATGTCCAGGCCCGTCTGAAGTTTGCTAGAGAGCATTTGGACCAGAAGATCCAGAAGAAGTCTGGGAGAATGTCATATGGTCAGATGAAACCAAAATAGAACTTTTTGGTAAAAACTCATTTTGTCGTATTTGGAGGAGAAAGAACACCATACCTACTGTGAAGCATGGGGGTGTAAACATCATACTTTGGGGCTGTTTTTCTGCAAAGGGACCAGGACGACTGATCCGTGTAAAGGAAAGAATGAATGGGGCCATGTATTGTGAAATTTTGAGTGAAAACCTCCTTCCACCAGCAAGGGCATTGAAGATGAAACGTGGCTGGGTCTTTCAGCATGACAATGATCCCAAACACACCGCCCGGGCAATGAAGGAGTGGCTTCGTAAGAAGCATTTCAAGGTCCTGGAGTGGCCTAGCCAGTCTCCAGATCTCAACCCCATGGAAAATCTTTGGAGGGAGTTGAAAGTCCGTGTTGCCCAGCGACAGCCCCAAAACATCACTGCTCTAGAGGAGATCTGCATGGAGGAATGGGCCAAAATACCAGCAACAGTGTGTGAAAACCTTGTGAAAACTTACAGAAAACGTTTGACCTCTGTCATTGCCAACAAAGGGTATATAACAAAGTATTGAGATGAACTTTTGTTATTGACCAAATACTTATTTTATCAAGGAATTTACCAATTAATTCATTAAAAATCCTTCAATGTGATTTTCTGGATTTTTTGCTTTCAAAAGACTTCTCTTTTCCACCGCTGCTGCTTGTCATGGCTGGCTGCCCCCAGATGAAAATCCACAGAATAGGTATGTGGGACTATAATGTTCTGAATGAGGCTTTAGAAAATTATGAATCAGTTTGTAAATCATTGGATTGAAAATGCACTTGTACATGTACAGATTGGACCCTGGTGTCCACTTGACCAGTATC
Organism: Pholidichthys leucotaenia; assembly: GCA_020510985.1. Classification (NCBI taxonomy): domain Eukaryota; kingdom Metazoa; phylum Chordata; class Actinopteri; order Cichliformes; family Pholidichthyidae; genus Pholidichthys; species Pholidichthys leucotaenia. The sequence continues at coordinate 199,842,150 of CM035843.1, read as the reverse complement.
CGTTGTAGACAATACAACCTGCTAGCCCATATTGCTTAAATGACACGCTGGCTGTGTCAACGGCTACCCTTCACAAAGGAGGAGATGAGGGAACTATATATCACGAGACTGACCAGTTTGTTCTTGAAGATGACCCATCATTATGGCCTAAGCACCTGACAGACAAAGAGCATTGCTATTTAGTTCAGAGAGGGACTGTTTAATATTTTTTGTATTTATCCTTCTTTTTTGTGTGATATATTCTCCCTAGTGTCTACATAGTTCAGAGGAGGGAGCACAATGAATGCCTCTGCAAAATGGACCAGTGAACAGGACCCTGCTGGCAAATGTGGGTATGTGTCAACAAACAACAGATCTTCCATGTGAAATTTTTTTTTAATCATACACAAGAGTCTACATTAGTAATCCACTTCAATACAAAAACAGGATATCACTAGATAATTAAGTTACTTGAGCTGCAAATGTGCAAAATGGAAACACACACACACACACACACACTCTCTCAAACATCATTGGAGATGGTTTGGAGACATTTTTTTCAAAAACCAATGAAATGATTCTTTTATTTTTTCCATGTAAATTTTCCTCTTTATTCTTCTGAACGGCATTTGCCACAAAATTTTATGACTTTCTCAGTAATCTGCAGTTTTTTCTTTTAACGTTGGCCTTTTTTCTCAAATAGTGTCACTTTAAACTTCTTTGTTTTTCTACAGATTTAATTCCTGATACCTGAATGATATCATCATCTGAAAACTTCTGAGGACAATAAGTTTCAGGTAGGATGTCAGTAAGGCCTGATTGAACAAATGAATGAATGTGAATTTTATTTGGTAATGAACATACAATCAAAACAACTAAAAATATGTAGGACCCATAAGAACAACTGAAAGGGTGTAGGCTGAAGCTAGTGCTTATATAGCACCTACCCGCTACAATTTTAAAATCACTAACATAAAAATTTAAGTCATACCCCAAAAAAAGAGAAAAGTGTAGAACAAAGAAAAAGTAGGGCCCCATCTCTGTCTTTGCCTTAGGCCCCAAATGGACTAAGTCCGCCCCTGGTTCCAGCAGCAGTTTTCACACCTTTAGTAGACCCGTGTGCACGCATGGTTGCTTCTGTGATGTGTCGTGTGCACACAGATGTTTCTCTCTGGGTCTAAACAAAAACGTGTGCACCAGGCCTGAAATGTGTCTACTGGCAGCGTTGCCAACTCTCACGGTTTAGGAGTGAGTCTTACTCTTTTACCCTCCGTCTCACACCACAAACCTTATTTGTCACTCCAAAATAAAGAAAATACTGCCCATACCGTGTTGACTTAGTTGAGATTTTTACACGATAAGAGCTCTCAAGGCAGCGCTGTCAAGGAGTGGTCTAGGTGGACTGGCATGGCAAGCGGACCACACACGTTCAAAAACTTATTCTGAGGTACAGAAATATGTCTTGAAAAAATTAACAGTTTGTGTAAGTAGCTCACTCCACCCCTCGCCCCCAGTTACCCCATGCAATTTTCCCTCTAAATCTCACTCCAAGCTTTTCTGAAAAGTGGCGACTCTATTGTTCACGTGATTATCAAAAAAAAATATATATATTAAACTTCTCTTAAAAACCCCACAACCTTCATTTTGTTTCTGTCTCCAATAAGCATTTTAACTCTTCCGGGTTTGTTCCTTTACATCAAGAAAAGGTAAGCCCAGCTTGATACATGCCACTGCCCTATTATTAGCCAGTCTGTCTGCAAATGTAGATGAGCAGACAGAGCACTTGCTTCAGAGTTAACAGTGCTATTAGGGAGTTAGCTTACCAAGTGTGGTTTATATTGTTATTTTCTTTAAATTTCAGTCACCCTTCAGCCCTCAGTCCACCTGATTCACTAATCCACAGCTGATAATATATCTCGCACCATTCTATTTTACTTTGTGATATTTTCACCGTGATGCTAAATCAATCTGTTAGCATTAGCTTGGCTTAACGGTTGCTAGCAGCAGCTGGAATCAGCTAAGCACCTTGGGGGACTGTCACAACCCAATTTGGAGCATGCATGTGCAAGACACTCCGCCATCTTGGAACATGACATACAGCAATATAAAACAGACAAAAAGGTGAAGTAAATCGGGATGCTAAGCAAAAGCAGTGTGCAGGGCTATTACTTCACTCTTACCATTTTCTCAGTCTTATGATAGGACTGTTTTTTAGTTTTATTGTTTAGTATGTTTGTTTTTTTGTGATGAATGTGTGCTGCGGCAGTACAGCAACTCACCCTTGGCCGGGGGATCCTGGGTTTGATCCCAGCCCCCGACCAACAGTGATCTGTGTGGAGTTTGCATGTTCTCCCTGTGTCTGCGTGGGTTTACTTGGGGATTTCTCTGGTTTCCTCCCACATGCCAAAAACATGCAAGTTAGGTTAATTGGCATCAAAACTGGGGATTCTAAATTGTCCTTAGGTATGACTGTGAGAGTGAATGGTTGTCTGTCTCTCTGTGTTGGCCCTGCGATGGACTGGCGATCTGTCCAAGGTGTACCCTGCCTCTCGCCCAAAGATGCTGGGATAGGCTCCAGCCCCCCCGCAACCCGAAAAGGATTAAGCGGAAGAAGATGGATGGATGGATGGATGGATGGATGGATGGATGGATGGATGTGTGCATTGCATTAATGAAATACATGAAATGAAAAAACTTTTTTCTGTGCACCTATACAGAAGTGATGTAAAATGTGTTAATTACTGTTTAGACTGGAAGTACTTTCGGAAGCATTAGAATAATACCTAAAGCATAACTGTTCATATTCTAAAAGAATAAATTATTATAATAAATGAAGTTAGTGTCGTGATAAATAAAATTACTATATTACCTTTTCAATTAAATGAGATACAGATGATACAGCAGGATGTCTCCCCAGACATCCTGCCGTTGTGTCCCTGGGCAAGACACTTTACCCACCTTGCATCCAGTGCCCATGACACTGGGAATGAATGTGTATAAATGTTTGGTAGTGGTCGCAGAGGCAGTTGGCGTAGACTGGCAGTCTGCCCTAGGGCAGCTGTGGCTACAGTAGTAGCTTACCACTACCATTGTCTGTGGAGTGAATGAATAATGTAAAGCGTCTTTGAGTGTCTATGAAAAGCACTATATACATCCATCCATCCATCCATCTTCTTCCGCTTAATCCTTTTTGGGTCGGGGGGGGGGGGGCTGGACCCTATCCCAGCATTTTTGGGCGAGAGCCAGGGTACACCCTGGACAGATTGCCAGTCCATCGCAGGGCCAACACAAAAACACAAACAGCCATTCACTCTCACAGTCATACCTAAGGACAATTTAGAATCCCCAGTTTGATGCCAATTAACCTAACTTGCATGTTTTTGGCATGTGGGAGGAAACCGGAGAAATCCCAGAGTAAACCCATGCAGACACGGGGAGAACACACAGACTCCACACAGATCACTGTTGGTCGGGGGCTGGGATCAAACCCAGGATCCCCCGGCCAAGGGTGAGTTGTTGTGCTGCCGCAGTGCTAACCACTCCGCCACAGCGCTGCCCGCACTATATACAGTGGTGTGAAAAAGTGTTTGCCCCCTTCTTGATTTCTCATTTTTTTGTATGTTTGTCACACTTAAATGTTTCAGATCATCAAACAAATTTAAATATTAGACAAAGATAACACAAGTAAACACAAAATGCAGTTTTTAAATGAAGGTGTTTATTATTAAGGGGAAAAAAAATCCAAACCTACATGGCCCTGTGTGAAAAAGAGATTGCCCCCTAAATCCCCCCCACCAAAAACATGTAGGTTTAGGGCGCTCGCGCACGCAGCGACCAGCAGCCGGTGGCTTGTCACCAGACTGCAAACCAAGTCTACCTACGGGTACAAATAAGTAACAAAAAAAAAAAAAAAAATCTAACAACTGGTTGGGCCACCCTTAGCAGCAACAACTGCAATCAAGCGTTTGCAATAACTGGAAATGAGTCTTTTACAGCACTGTGGAGGAATTTTGGCCCATTCATCTTTGCAGAATTGTTGTAATTCAGCCACATTGGAGGGTTTTCGAGCATGAACCGCCTTTTTAAGGTCAAGCCACAGCATCTCAGTCAGATTCAGGTCAGGACTTTGACTAGACCACTCCAAAGTCTTCATTTTGTTTTTCTTAAGCCATTCAGAGGTGGACTTGCTGGTGTGTTTTGGATCATTGTCCTGCTGCAGAACCCAAGTGCGCTTCAGCCTGAGGTCACAAACAGATGGCCGGACATTCTCCTTCAGGATTTTGTGGTAGACAGCAGAATTCATGCTTCCATTTACCACAGCAAGTCGTCCAGGTCCTGAAGCAGCAAAACAGCCCCAGACCATCACATTACCACCACCATATTTTACTGTTGGTGTGATGTTCCTTTTCTAAAATGCTGTGTTACTTTTACGCCGGATGTAAAGGGACACACACCTTCCAAAAAGTTCAACTTTTGTCTCGTCAGCCCACAGAGTATTTTCCCAAAAGTCTTGGGGATCATCAAGATGTTTTCTGGCAAAACAGAGATGAACCTTTATGTTCTTTTTGTCTTGGAACTCTGCCATGCAGGCCATTTTTGCCCAGTCTCTATCTTATGGTGGAGTCATAAACACTGACCTTAACTGAGGCAAGTGAGGCCTGCAGTTCTTTGAATATTGTTGTGGGGTCTTTTGTGACCTCTTGGATGAGTCGTCGTTGTGCTCTTGGGGTAATTTTGGTCAGCCAGCCACTCCTGGGAAGGTTCACCACTGTTCCATGTTTTCGCCATGTGTGGATAATGGCTCTCACTGTGGTTTGCTGGAGTCCCAAAGCTTTAGAAATGGCTTTATAACCTTTTCCAGACTGATAGATCTCAATTACTTATTTTCTCACTTGTTTCTGAATTTCTTTGGATCGCAAGATGACGTCTAGGTTTTGAGGATCTTTTGGTCTACTTCACTTTGTCAGGCAGGTCCTTTTTAAGTGATTTCTTGATTGAGAACAGGTGTGGCAGTAATTAGGCCTGGGTGTGGCTAGAGAAATTGAACTCAACTTTCCAAAGATGTGATAAACCACAGTTAATTTAGGTTTTAACAGGGGGGCAATCACAATTTTTCTCAAAGGGCCATGTAGGTTTGGATTTTTTTACCCTTTATAATAAACACCTTTATTTAAAAACTGCATTTTGTGTTTACTTGTGTTATATTTGTCTAATATTTAAATTTGTTTGATGATCTGAAACATTTAAGTGTGAATAACATACAGAAAAAATGAGAAATCACGAAGGGGGCAAACACTTTTTCACACCACTGTAAATCTGATGCATTATTATTATTATTATTATTATTATTATTATTATTATTATATTCTTCCCAATACAAAGCTTTGAGATAATTCTGAGACAATACACACATATTACAAATTATGATAGAAGTGTGGAGAAAAAACTGTGAACAACATCCCCAAATGCAGTTTGCTAGCATACTGTATCTACTATTCAAAGGGTGAGCTGAGAAGTAGGTCTCTGATCTTCTTAAATGAATAATAAATGTGGGATACTATCCACCTTATTCCTAGGCCCCATGATGCCTTGCGTGAATTATGGTAGCAACTTCCGGTACTAGTTTAGAACATATGGTTGTCACTGAAATGGGACACTATTCCTTGTTAAAAAACAATGACTTCGGCATCAGAAATGCAGGAACACGGCCTCTTGTACCTCAAAACAGTAATATAATCATACCACTTCCCACGACTATCGAGGGATGGAAAGATGATCTTAAAAAGTGACTTCGTACACAGTAGCTCCGTTAGTTAGTGCCGCTGCTAAGATGCTAACGATGTAAACAAATGACCTGTGCTGGTAAAATGAGTCACTTTGAGGACATTTTCAAAACTGATGTAATGTTATTTCCATATTCTGTATTTATTTATTTTTTTATTTAGCGAATGCAAAGTCCTTAAGCCAAGCAGTTGCCTCCTGGTTTGCTGTATGGAGGGTGTGTAATCCTCCTTCCAGTCTTTGGAGCGGGCAAGCCTCTATGATGTGTTCCATTGTTTGCTCCTCTCCACATGCGCACAGTGGGCTAGGGCTACTGCCCCATCTGTGAAGGCTGGCCAAGCAGGGGCCATGTCCAGTCCTGAAGCGATTGAGTGTAGACCACTGTCTCCTTGGGAGGTTGGTGCCCGGGACCTGTTGGTTGGGGTTTATCACCAGCTGTTTGTTTGGGACCTCCTTGGTCTCCCATTCCTCTTGCCAAGCTGTCTGGATGGTAAAGTCAGCTGGGGGAGGGTTTTTCCAAATCGGCCGTCTGGATGAAAGTCGGGCAGTGGGTGGGGTGTAGATATCTGCATGGATTGGTAAGTGAGGAGAATCTTTAACTTTTTGGAGCATCCTTTGAGTTAATGCTGCTCGCCGGATGTGTGGAGGGGCTATGTTTGACAGTACAGAGAGCCAGGGAAGTGGTGTTGAGCGGATTGTTCCAGTTATAGTTCTCATGGTTGAGTTGAGCTGGGTGTCTACATGGTGTGTGTAAGATGACCTGGACCAGACAGGGGCACAATATTCTGCTACAGAGTATGAAAGGGCCAGTGCTGAGGTGCGCAGGGTGGAGACTGCCGCCCCCCATTTTGCACCAGCGAGCTTGCAGAGCAGGTTGTTTCGTACTTTCACCTTAGCAGCCGTCCCCTTTAGATGTTCCTTGAAGGATAAGGTCCTATCAAGGGTCACTCCAAGATAAGTTGGATTTGGGGCATGCTTAAGCTTGAGTCCGCTCAGGTGGATGTTTAGTTCTCTGGCAGCTTTTGCATTGTGGAGATGAAATACACTGGAGACGGTTTTTGCTGGGCTTGGTTTTAGGCGCCAGATTTTGCAGAACTGGTCCAGTTTAGCAAGATCTTCCGTGAGCACCCGTTCCAGTGGTTCAAAGTCTGGTGCTTGGAATGCCAAACAGATTCGTCTGCATAGATGAATTTGCGGGATTTTGTAGTAGGCAGGTCGTTTATGTAGAGGTTGAACAGAGTTGGAGCTAGAACTGAGCCTTGTGGGAGTCCGTTTTTCTGCATTCTCCATGCACTTGTGTTCTGACTGAGGTGGACTCTGAACCTTCGGTTGGTCAGCAGGGTTTTTATAATTGCTGTTGCCCAAGCAGGGATCGCCTTTTTAAGTTTCAGGAGGAGGCCTTTGTGCCAGACCGTATCATAGGCGGCTGTAAGATCGAGAAACACAGCCCCTGTCTTCAGTCTGCTCTCGAAGCCATTTTCAATGAAGGTGGTTAGGGCCAGTACTTGTTCTCCTGTACTGCGGTCCTTGCGGAAACCTGCTTGATCCACACTTAGAATATCCTCTATTTCTGGGGAAATGCGTTGCAGTATTAGGCGCTCCATGATTTTGTAAGGAACGCTGAGTAGGGAGATTGGGCGGTAGCTTGCTGGTAGTTTGTGGTCTTTGCCAGGTTTTGGGATGGCAATGACCTTTGCTTTGATTTTTTTAAGAAAAATTTATTTAGTTGGCTCAGGCTCTATCCGAGTTAGGAGCTAACTAGCTAAGATTAGCAATGGTGACATAAGAGGGAGAGCGGAGTTAACTCTACTTCATGGGCATTTAAAGAGACATACACTGGAATGAGCCGCTCTGAGGAAGGCTCATATGATAAATGATGCATTTCTGTTGTGAAATACAGTAATTCCACTGTGGAGGTGACTCATGACTTTTTAGTTGCTGTAAATCACTGTGTTGACCTCCCGAGCCCTCTGTGGCCTCACATGACACGTTTTACAGACTAGTGTGTCTGACTGAGCTCAGCTCTGATGTGTCCATCCTCTGGTTTCTATCTGGCTCTGTGGAACCTCTGTCTTATCAGCGTTCTTCCCTGAGCCAGATCCAAAGTCAGCGAGGGTGTAACTGTTGCCAGACTGTCATGGTGAATGTTCCCTCTCTGTAAACTTTAAACTCTTTGCAAAGATGACAAAGAAAAGACTATTTTATTCCCTCCCTCCACAAATACACAAATTTAATTATTTTTTTCACATTGCTTCATCTCCAGAAGAAGCTGATTTTAAGATTTTACTGATGACTTTCTAAGGTCTATGTGGCCTGTTATTTCTATACAGTACCTCCAAGTTTCTACTGCAGCTAAAAAAAATTACTACATTTCAAAGGCCAACTTAAGAACTATACACTTAACCACAGAGTGCCCACCAATGTGCTATTTGAAGCTGACTGTTTCTGCATCATCAGCTCAGAAGACTCATGACTTGGTACACACACCACATTTCCCCTTTATTGACACTGCAGAAAGTTTGCTGTGTGCTATAAGTCTAACTAAAGGGGAAACTGACAGACGAAGTGTCCACAGAGTTACGTTCACCTCCACACCAATATACATGATCTGCTGTGTTCAGAATGTTCACTCCCTCCCTCCTCGCTATATAGTGAATTTAGATATACAGTGGGGCAAGAAAGTATTTAGTCAGCCACCAATTGTGCAAGTTCTCCCACTTAAAAGATGAGAGAGGTCTCCATTTTTCATCATAGGTATACCTGAACTATGAGAGACAAAATGAGAAAAAAAAATAAATCCAGAAAATCACATTGAAGGATTTCTAATTAATTAATTGGTAAATTCCTCAGTAAAATAAGTATTTGATCACCTACAAACAAGCAAGATTTCTTGCTCTCACAGACCTGTAACTTCTTCTTTAAGAGGCTCCTCTGTCCTCCACTCGTTACCTGTATTAATGGCACCTGTTTGAACTTGTTATCAGTATAAAAGACACCTGTCCACAACCTCAAACAGTCAGACTCCAAACTCCACTATGGCCAAGACCAAAGAGCTGTCAAAGGACACCAGAAACAAAATTGTAGACCTGCACCAGGCTGGGAAGACTGAATCTGCAATAGGTAAGCAGCTTGGTGTGAAGAAATCAACTGTGGGAGAAATTTTTAGAAAATGGAAGACATACAAGACCACTGATAATCTCCCTCGATCTGAGGCTCCACGCAAGATCTCACCCCATGGGGTCAAAATGATCACGAGAACGGTGAGCAAAAATCCCAGAACCACACGGGGGGACCTAGTGAATGACCTGCAGAGAGCTGGGACCAAAGTAACAAAGGCTACCATCAGTAACACACTACGCCGCCAGGGACTCAAATCCTGCAGTGCCAGATGTGTCCCCCTGCTTAAGCCAGTACATGTCCAGGCCCGTCTGAAGTTTGCTAGAGAGCATTTGGATGATCCAGAAGAGGACTGGGAGAATGTCATATGGTCAGATGAAACCAAAATAGAACTTTTTGGTAAAAACTCAACTTGTCATATTTGGAGGAGAAAGAACACCATACCTACTGTGAAGCATGGGGGTTTAAACATCATACTTTGGGGCTGTTTTTCTGCAAAGGGATCAGGACGACTGATCCGTGTTAAGGAAAGAATAAATGGGGCCATGTATTGTGAGATTTTGAGTGAAAACCTCCTTCCACCTCCTTTCATTGAAGATGAAACGTGGCTGGGTCTTTCAGCATGACAATGATCCCAAACACACCGCCCGGGCAACAAAGGAGTGGCTTCGTAAGAAGCATTTCAAGGTCCTGGAGTGGCCTAGCCAGTCTCCAGATCTCAACCCCATGGAAAATCTTTGGAGGGAGTTGAAAGTCTGTGTTGCCCAGCGACAGCCCCAAAACATCACTGCTCTAGAGGAGATCTGCATGGAGGAATGGGCCAAAATACCAGCAACAGTGTGTGAAAACCTTGTGAAAACTTACAGAAAACGTTTGACCTCTGTCATTGCCAACAAAGGGAATATAACAAAGTATTGAGATGAACTTTTGTTATTGACCAAATACTTATTTTACTGAGGAATTTACCAATTAATTCATTAAAAATCCTTCAATGTGATTTTCTGGATTTTTTTTTTCTTATTTTGTCTCTCATAGTTGAGGTATACCTATGATGAAAATTGGAGACCTCTCTCATCTTTTAAGTGGGAGAACTTGCACAATTGGTGGCTGACTAAATATTTTTTTACCCCACTGTATTGGGTTTACTATATAGTCCACTATAACAATAAAATTAACAGCTTTCGGACCCTACTGGGCTTGTTTTCATGGCGCAGTCAACGACTTCATCATGGTGAGACAGTAAAACATAACAGACCAACGGTGGTAAAAAAAATGAATACCTGCATGGAATTTGTAGTAAATATGTATTAAATCAAATCATTTTTGCTGAGTTAATAAATATAACTACCTAGTTTATGTTGTGATATGAAGCTTTCCTCTCACTGCTCCGTTGGTTGCGCATTGCATTATGGGATATATTGGCTAATGTAGTGACCATCCATTGTACACTACTGTAGCATCAACTTCTCCTCAGGCTAATTCAGGAAATCACTCTTCATCTTAAAGAAACTCTCACTCAACTCTGGTCAAGAATTGCTGTGTGTCTTCATCATTCAGGACCCCAGTGTAAGCAATTTCCCATTTATAGAGAAACCTGATAAGGATTTGCTTTTAAAGGATTTAAAAAGTACGTCATAAAATTCTCAAGCTTCCTCCCTAATCAGATAAGAAGCCTTCGTATCAGGAACTGATACTCTTAAAAAGTCATAAACTTCCAAACTTTCACTCCTTAACCTGTCAGGTTATGCTGATAAACTCTTGAAGCCTTTCCAGAAGCCTCATAAAACTCTCTGGGCTGCCCTCCCCGCTCACATTCCAAGACCTAAAAATTATCTACAGCTCAACAGTACCTCCTAGTGGACATCTACGGAATGTTTCATTGTGCAAGCTGGAACTGTTAATTCTGATTGAACATTAAACTCTTCCAGCTCTCATTTGTCACCAATCACCAATAATGGTTTACAATAATTCATTAATCCTTGATTTAAATGTGAATGCATGTCTTAGGAATGTTTCTTTTTCATGAATGTTATTCAAATGAATGTTAAAATTATTAGTAATAGTATAAATGTATGGTCACTGAATATTAGCCTTGAGTCACTTAATTTAGTTAGATTTTATATTGAGTATATAATGAATTTCATAGGAACTGAATGAACATTTTCTGAAACTTGTGAGTCAGCTATTCCTGACCAATCCCCCAGGCTGCTTCTCTGTTGGATAACGCCCTTGCATTTGATTGGCTGTTCACAGACAAAGAAATGTTCCCTCATTGGACAAAAGCCCATTCAAACTCCTCTTTTGACACCTTGTTAGCTGTGTCCAACTCCCCCCCTCCCCCCAGCTCCACTGCCTCCATGGTCCCCACTTCATCAAAGGCGGCCCCCCCTCCTCCCCCCCTGCCCTTGCCATCAGTGAGCAGGACGTGCACAGACAGTTCTCCAGACTGAACCCGCGCAAGGCCTCCGGTCCGGACGGCGTGTCTCCCTCCACCCTGAGACACTGTGCGGAGGAGCTGACTCCTGTCTTCACAGACATTTTTAACACCTCCCTGAAGTCATGCCACGTGCCGACCTGCCTCAAAACCTCTACCATCGTCCCTGTCCCCAAGAAGCCACGGATCACTGGACTTAACGACTACAGACCTGTACCGCTCACCTCTGTAGTCATGAAGTCCTTTGAGCGCCTGGTCCTGCCCCACCTCAAGACCATCACCACTCCCCTCCTGGACCCGCTGCAGTTTGCCTACAGAGCCAACAGGTCTGTGGACGACGCAGTCAACCTGGCCCTCCACTCCATCCTGCAGCACCTGGACTCCCCGGGAACCTACGCCAGGATCCTGTTTGTGGACTTCAGCTCTGCATTCAATACCATCCGCCCCGCTCTGCTCCAGGACAAGCTGTCCCTGCTCAACGTGCCTGACTCCCTCTGCAGGTGGATCACCGACTTCCTGACGGACCGGAGGCAGCATGTGCGGCTGGGAAAGTCTGTCTCAGACTCTGTTAGCATCAGCACCGGATCACCCCAGGGCTGTGTACTTTCCCCCCTGCTCTTCTCCCTGTACACCAACTCCTGCACCTCCAGCCACCAGTCTGTCAAGCTGATCAAGTTTGCGGACGACACCACCCTCATCGGGCTCATCTCCAACGGCGACGAGTCCGTCTACAGGAGAGAGGTGGCCCAGCTGGCGTCCTGGTGCAGCCACAACAACCTGCAGCTGAACGCTCTGAAGACAGTGGAGATGATCGTGGACTTCAGAAAAGTCACAGCCCCTCTGCCCCCCCTTACCCTCACAGACTCTCCCATCACCACTGCGGATTCCTGGGCACCACCATTACCCAGGACCTCAAGTGGGAGCTGACCATCAGCTCCCTCATCAAAAAGGCCCAGCAGAGGATGTTCTTCCTGCGGCAGCTGAGGAAGCTCAAGCTACCCACCAGGACGATGGTGCAGTTCTACACGGCCATCATCGAGTCCATCCTCACCACCTCCATCACCGTGTGGTACGCAGGAGCCACCGCCAGGGACAGACTAAGACTGCAGCGTGTTGTGCGCGCTGCTGAGAAGGTGATCGGCTGCGAGCTCCCATCCCTCCAGGACCTGTACATCTCCAGGACCCGGAGGCGTGCAGGTCGGATCATAGCTGACCCTTCACACCCTGGACACGCACTGTTTGCCCCCCTCCCCTCAGGTACAAGACTTTGGTCCATTCAGACTAAAACCTCCTGCTACATGAACAGCTTCTTCCCCTCTGCCATCAGACTGCTGAACACTAAGTGACTTATTAGACTCTCGTGCACTATGTACAGCAGCTCAACCGGACTCATAATTATCACTGTTTTCTTTTGCACTACCGACTGCACTATGTGGAACTCCACAATATCTGCTGCTTGTTATTATATTTTAAATTGCATAGATTAGTATTACTCATTCATATTCTACATTTTATTGCATGCATAGTTTTTTATTTTTATCTTTAGTGCTACTCCATGTTTAATGTTGCAGCATTGCACCGAGACAAATTCCTAGTTTGTGTACTACATGAACAATGGCAATAAATCTGATTCTGATTCTAATAATTGGTCTGTCTTGCTGCCTGTCACACTTTTATGATATCAGAAGCGCGACCCTTTAAAAACAGAGAGGGAGCCGCCCTAGGCAGTCTTTGAGTTTTTCTGTTGTCTTTTGAGTCTTTGAGTTGCTTTTTTGTTGTCTTTAAGTTGTTTTTGTCTAAGGTGTTTGTGTGTCTGAACCTTGTCAAGTCCTGCTCTAGCTTTCTTTAATCGCCTTTTGATAAGCTTCGCCTGTTTTCTGGTTGACTGAGGAGAAACTATTCTTTTCCTATGAGCTCGCCTTTAAAGAGAGTTAAACTCTCAAATTCTTTTTTTTTTTTCTTCACCTCAGAAGCCGTTCTTATTCAATTGAACATTTTTTTCTTGGACTTTTTGACCTTCCCTGCCGTTAAAGGGAATTTTTAATTTTCCTGTCTTAAAGTGGACTGATAGAGATTTTTGGACCTTCTTTTCCTGCCTCACCCGCATATGACAACATTAAGAAACCAGGAGCTCGTGGGTGAAACTGACTAAAACATTTTTCCTTCAGCCTTTGGGGTTGTCTTGTGGGCCGGGGACATACTAAATTTCGGACTGGTTGCCAAAGGATGTCACGCCTGGCCCAGGGCTTAGCTGCTAACTCCGCCAGCTACACTCTCGCAAGCCCCCCCCCCCCCCCCCCCGGTTGAGTCCTGTGTTTCGAACGCTGTCTGGAAGAGCCGCTGAGCCTTCCCGAACAATACCACCGGCTGGTACCGACCACGCTGAATACCTGGACCTACAGCTGTTCGTAAGTGAGACTCCCATCTTCCTGTCTGCTGAGTTTAAACAAGATGTCCTAAATATCAATTATAATTGAACATAACCAATATTTCATGGTACAATTAGTCCCTCAGCCGTAGGACAAAGCTATAAACTGAAGGAAAATTCTTATTAATTTTTAAGTAACCTCCTTTCATTTTTGTAGATTAATTCAGAAGTTCCTTTTTAGATAATCAGCTTATGTAATTTTTCACCATAAAGTTGTGTTCAGATTTTTAGTTACCTCAGCCTTCCATTGCATTACAGTTGAAACATAAAATCTGGTTTCCTCTTGGTTCCACAAAGGTTTAACTATAGATTTTATGCTCAGGAATCCATTAACAGTTGATGTGATATCTAACACCTGTTTATCATTTGAATCTGTTTATCCATCATTTGAATGCGATGTCATGTAACCTGAATGAGTTTCATTTAATAAACTTGTAAACAAGAGAAGTTGAAGTGTTTTCCTTTGCATATATGCTTTCCTGGGTCACGGCAGTAAAAGAACTCACTAAATTTTGAGACTGAATGCATTAAGTAATTGAAGGTACAGAAATTAATTAATTAACAATTTGTTCTTTTAGAACTGGTGCCCCCTTTTCACGGGTGCTTTTCTATTTTATTTAGTGAATGTTGGGGTGACTGTTTAACTCTGTCCCCTTGCACACCCACTATTAAATAAAATAAATAATTCCTGTACCTTATTACACTGTATTTCATTAACCCCTTGCACTCTGGTCAATTTCCCTAAAAACGCCAAAAAATAACGTGCCCAAAGTAAATCAAAAGCTGTTCTTCAACCCTTTGCAGCATCTTCATGGGGTTGGTCTCATTTAAAAGAAAACACTTTGAATTTTTTGGCAAAACAGTCATAATCTCTCTAAGTGCTCCGGCCACTGAGTAACAGTCATCTAAACATAGTGAACTTGAAGAAAATAAATTTCGTCTGGGTGTTTTTTTGGATACAAATGCTTGCAAATAACACACAGCTTCAGATCCGGGCTGGAAAATGCTACAGAAATGTAGAACCAAGTGTTATCCAGCTGAGGTCAAATTTTTGTAACAATACCACAAAAAATGAATATATTACACAGCTTTGTTCTCAGGTTGTTCCCAAGCATTTTTGAACTGTGCCAAATTGTGCCAAATGGCACAGTTTGGAAAAACGTCTAACTTTTGAATGGTTCAATATAGAAGCTTCACCTTGAGCTCTAATGAAAGGTGACACTCAGGGCTGTGTGTATGTGGGGGGGGGGGGGGGTTGTTCCCCCCCCCCCCCCCGCTACAGAGGACAGACATCGCCTGTTGCGCCGCGGTCACGGTGCGCCGCGGTCTACTACGCACAGCTGTAATTTACTGATCGGTCAAAAGTCATTTTTGATTACAATTTTCAGGGATAAAGAATAATTTAGCTTATAACACTTACCTGTTCACAACAGCAGCGTAGCTGGCGAACTTCTCTTCCTCATTGTCAGACGAACATGAAGCTGGTCCGCTTATTACGGACTCGTGGTTCTGGTCTCGCGACCTGGTCAAAGCATAATTCCATTATTGCGGTTTTGCGCTTCCATGATTGCGGTTTTGGCGAACGATTTTTCAAAACAAATAACAGTAGTAATAAAAAAAGACTGGCGAAGGCGTGTGTGTCACCCAGCCTTCGTCGTTGGCCTCTGTCGGTCTATGATGACCATGGAAGAGAATCCTAAACGTCTACTCTGCTGGGACAGCACCGCCTGTGGCTGAACAGGCCGATGCGCGAATGGCAGTCCCTGTCACACAGGTCGCACTTGTGGGTGATCTCCGTGCTGCTGGGTCTGTGGCGGTTCTTCCTGCGGGTCCTTTTTTCATCTGCTGCAGCAGTCAGTCTCTCTTCACCCAGCCTTACACAAAACAGCTTTCGAACTTCTGTGCTTCAATTGGCTGGCTGCATTCACAGCCGTTGGTAGGTGGGTCCTTCTTGCTAGGTTTTCAGTCACTGGTTCTTCAAGGTTTCAGAAACCCAATTCAAGACTCTTATTAGTCGAATGAGAGGTCAATCATATCTAATCTGTTCGCGGCTGTGTCTGTAGTGGAAGAACGGAAATGCAGCTTTTTTTTTCAGTGCGCTCTAGGACGCAGCGCCCTCGTGCGCTCTAGGACGCAGAGACGTGCCCGCCCGCGGTACACCAGAGTGCAAGAGGTTAAATATCGGTACACTACTTTTTAAAATGCATTGTGGGATATTTTGGGTGTACTGTATTGTGAATTAAATTTTCAGTTACAATTTTGAATAGCACTACAAAATGGCTGATTCACTATATAATACACTATATGGGGAAGGACTGAACATTTCAAACAAGCAATAGTATGTGATAGTTGACATTATTTCATCTGAAGACACCAAGAAAAAGCAAGCAAACTGTGCGGTTTATGAACAGATTTTAAAGACATTTTAGGAAAAGGTGTGTAATGGCACGAGGACAGAGTATCGGCAGACAACCTAAGGATGTCTTGCGAGGCACGTTACCCACACGGTATGTAAACACACAGCACTGGACAATGTTTAATCTTTATTACCTCCACCAAGAGGAGAAGGTAATGTTTTTGCCGGTGTCATGCCAAAAAGCGATTGAGGGTGGTGCAATCGGCTGCCAAAAAGTGATCATCAGCTGCCGGAGCCAGGAGTGCCCGCTTGTTAAAGGTGTACTGCCTGGTCTCAGTCCACCTACAATGTGTCTGTAAATGTTTTGAAGTTTTATCGCATCTGAAAAAAAAATTATAGTGTTGGCCAAAGAGTATGAAGTTTGGATAACAACATATTGCATTTAAGAGATTGCAATTGATCCCAATATTTATGTGCAAAAACCTCATTGTTGTTTAGAAGCTACATTGTAATTGTCCATTTTTGATGCATAGAATATGTATTTATACAGTATCTACACGTATATACAGTATATCCAGTAAATCTATGTATTTTTCCATGTAACCTTGTGACTGCATTATTTTAATTGCTTTTAATCCTAATGTTTCTGGTTCAAAATGCATCGTAAGTGTTAAATATATCTTATACCTAACTCAGTACTGTATACCTGTTGAAATGTGTGTGTGTGTCTCCTCTCTGCACTGTAGCTGGAGGTCTCAAAATGGGTGTAAAAGGTGTTGAGATCATCCGGCAGGCTGTCTGTGGAGCTGATAGTGTTGAGAACCAACAGCAACACCACTAGCTCCACAGACAGCCTGCTGGATGATCTGAACACCTTTTACACCCGCTTTGAGATCTCCAGCTACAGTGCAGAGAGGAGACACACACACACACACACACACCCTCCCCCTCCACTAAAAGTCTCATCAGGCCAGGTAAACAAAGCACTGAGGAATATCAACCCCCACATGGCAGCAGGACCAGACAACATCCCTGGGCGGGCTCTCAGAGCATGCGCTGCTGAGCTGACTGATGTTCTCACAACCATCTTTAACCTCTCCCTCAACCAGAACATAGTCCCCTCCTGCTTCAAAACCACAACCATTGTCCCCCTCCCCAAAAAGAGCCTGCCAGCCTGCCTGAATGATTACAAGCCAGTAGCACTCACTCCAATCATCATGAAGTGCTTCGAGAGAGTGGTGCTGGCCCTCATTCAGGACAGCATACCAGATACCCTGGACCCCCTGCAGTACGCCTACTGGCCCAACAGGTCCACCTCAGACGCCATTGCTGCTGCACTCTATTATTCTCTCTCCCACCTGGAAGATAAAGACTCCTACATCAGAATGCTCTTTGTTGACTACAGCTCCGCCTTCAACACAGTCATCCCCCACAAACTATCTTTACTTGGCCTGCACCCCACTGTGACTGGCTACTGGACTTTCTGACTGGCAGGCCTCAGTCTGTCAGGATTGGTAACAGGACCTCATCCAGCATCATTACGAACACAGGTGTCCTACAGGGTTGTGTTCTCAGCCTCATCCTCTACAGCTTCTTCACCTATGACTGTGTCGCCTCCCACAAGGACAACATCATCTTGAAGTTTGCAGATGACACAGCAGTGATAGGATGCATCACTGGTGGTGATGAAGCATCCTACAGGAGGGAGGTGGCCAGTCATAGTGTGAGGACAACAACCTCACCCTCAACACGGACAAGACGAAGGAGATGATAGTGGACATAAGGAAGGGGAGGAGACCTCATCGTCCACTGTTCATCTGGGAGCTTGAGGTGGAGAGGGTGAGCAGCTTTAAATACCTGGGCACCCACATCAGTGAGGACCTTACGTGGGCACTTAACATCACAGAGCTGGTTAAGAGAGCCCAACAGCGGCTGTACTTTTTGAGGAGGTTGAGGAAGTTTAGCATGTCCTCCAAGATCCTCAACAACTTCTACAGCTGCATCATCGAGAGCATCTTGATCAACTGCATCACTGCGTGGTACAACAGCACTACTGCCCTGGACCACAGATGCCTGCAGAGAGTGGTGAAGACAGCGGAGAAGATCATCAGGACTCCACTCCCCTCTCTGCAGAGCATCTACCACCACAGAGTCCAAAGGAGAGCTGCCTCCATCCTCCAGGACCCCACCCACCCCGAGCACAGAATGTTCACACTTCTACCCTCAGGCCGGAGGTACAGAAGTATGAAATGCAGGACATCCAGACTGAAAAACTCCTTCTTTCCCACTGCCATCAGACTCCTGAATAAATAAACTCCGAACACAGTTTTGCAAATAGGAATTCACACACTGGATGCTAAACTTGCAAACTGTTCATTTGGACATTGTACATAGTCTCACCCTGACTCACGTCCATATCATCTCTGCTACTAAATTATGATTGCACAGTCTACTGGGTATTATCAGGGCACATGGCTTTACACAGAGGGATTCTCATACTGGATGCTAATTTGCACATTGTTCATTTGCACATTGTACATAGTCTCATGCCATCTCACATTCATTTCATCTCTGATATTAAAATTACCATTGTACAGTCTATCCGGTCTGCCAACACACTTGCTTCTTTTAAAAGTGAACTCAAAACCCATCTTTTCAAATCTACCTACAAAAACTGACTGCCTCTTCTACCTATGTGTACCTACCTTGTCTGTTTACTCGTTCTCTATATGTTTGTCCCTATGCTGCTTTGTAAAGCGTCTTTGAGTATTTAGAAAAGCGCTATATAAGACTGATGTATTATTATTATTATTATTATTGGGCATTATCAGAGACAAGCCATACTCAGTGAATTTTTATTTTACTCAGGGTCATGTTATAGTCATCTTCATCTTCTTCCGCTTAATCCTTTTCGGGTTGCGGGGGGGGGGGGGGCTAGAACCTATCCCAGCATCTTTTGGATGAGAGGGAGGGTACACCCTGGACAGATTGCCAGTCCATCGCAGGGCCAACACAGAGAGACACACAATCATTCACTCTCACAGTCATACCTAAGGACAATTTAGAATTCCCAGTTTAATGCCAATTAACCTAACTTGCATGTTTTTGGCATGTGGGAGGAAACCGGAGAAATCCCGGAGAAAACCCATGCAGACACGGGCAGAACATGCAAACTCCGCACAGATCACTCTTGGTCGGGGGCTGGGATCGAACCCAGGATCCCCCAGCCAAGGGTGAGTTGCTGTGCTGCCGCAGTGCTAACCACTCCGCCACCGCGCCGCCCCTCATGTTGTAGTCACCCAGTGAATTTTCATTCTTCTTGTTTCCTCTAGTTTTAACTGCTTTAACTGTCCTAATTGCTTTTAATGTGTACTTATTAGTATTAGTATTTAGTATTAAGGTGTGTTTATTACCTTTATTAGTATTACTATTGATGTGTATTTATTACCTTGACATTCGTTGGGGACAGCAGAAGCAGCAGCAAGAATTTCATTGTTCAGGAAATGTTGCATTTCTTAGCTGTACACATGATAATAAAGCCTTTGACTCTCAAATATATATTTAACAGCTAATATAAACCCATAATTACAATATGGCACCTGCATCAGTTTTTAGCAGCTGATCACTTTTTGCCACAGCACCGGCATTGCTTTGTCTGGCTGTCTCTTAGCAACATGACTCCAAAATTTAAGAACATATTTTGGTGAAATTTTCAGGAAAGGTGTGCAATGGCATGGGGAACAGATTATTACATTTTTGTGGTGATCCAGTTCACCACCTGGATCCAGGAATTTTTAGGTAAAGTCAGTATCAACTTGGTTAAATTTTACTTTTGCTGGTACACCAGAATTTCTGTAGCCAAGTTACCTAATACTATTTATTTATTATTTCAAAAAATCTTATAGAAGGAAACATGAATTAGTATTTTCATCAATTTCAAATGCAGAAATGTTGCATTTAGAAAACTGCTGCATTTCTAACAATGTCATTTGGAGGAAATTAGCTGCTTGGTGGAGGTCTGCACTCTCCAAGTGCTTTTCTAGTTTTCTCATGAATTTGCTACTTTTTTCTTGGACATTTTCTGCTTTATTTCTAGTAAATTTTCAACTTTTTTCTTGTAAATTTGCAACATTGCAAGTAAAAGTTTCATGATGTTTTTATTATTTGTTGTTGTTGGGTTGTTGTTTTGTTTAGCTCATTCTGGTAAAGCCGAAAGGAGCTAATGCAATAACATGGTGTCCGCTGTCTGTCCACATTTCTCTGGAATCACTACTCCTCCTAGGCATTTTCCCCAGTGCTCACGAAACTCACTCACAGTGATCCTTGGGTAGGTCTGCATCCAGGTTGAGGTTAAGGTCATTGTCTAAGGTCAGGAGATCTAGGCATTTATGATTTCATTAAAAACATTACTTCTCGTAGGTCATTGACCTTGACCTCAAGGTCAATGACCTACGAGAAGTATGCTACATTTCCGCTACATTTCCGCTCCGGTCCACTGAGGTGCGTATCCACTTTGGACAAGGCCAGCGTGCACATGGTTGTGTATACTGTATGCTTCACTTTTTTCGTCTACCAGGCCAAGCGGTTGATTTGTAGTTTCATCCCAGTCCTATGGATAGCGCAAATGCACTAATGTGCCAGTTTGTTTGCCAGCT
The DNA here is from genome assembly GCA_020510985.1 of Pholidichthys leucotaenia. NCBI lineage: Eukaryota > Metazoa > Chordata > Actinopteri > Cichliformes > Pholidichthyidae > Pholidichthys > Pholidichthys leucotaenia. Next base: position 199,821,400 of record CM035843.1, on the reverse strand, counting down.
ATATAAAAAGTGAAGTAACGTGAGATCACCGTACATTTTTGTAGCAACAACAGTGGCATCGTTTCGAGGAAAAGGAGGAATTACCGTTTTTCAGTGCCCTTTGCCACTCAAGCTGCTGCTGCTGCAAAACAATTCATGTATGTTTGTTCTTGTCTTCCTCTTCTTTGTCTACTTTGACTTTGTATGCTGTGTCGGTAGCACCACCTTGTGAATAGGAGGTTCAGTCTTGCACATGCACAGTCAATGCACCTAGGCAGCACGGTCATAAAATTTGGGCTGCACGTGGATGGCCATAGAAGGGCTCCACAGACACTAGCAGACTGGAGACAATGGCGTAATTTCTGGCACACAAGCCTCACGGAAGAGCGGATGCGGACAGCGGAGGTGCAGCATGAAACCAGCTTTAAACACATCCTAGATGGGTCTGTATTGAGGTTGTGTCAACAGTCAAGAGATCTGAACGCTGTCAGAGTGATTTCATCAGGTCAGAGTGAGCTACTCCGTCACTGACAGTCTGGTTTCATTTTTGGGTTTGAACTCTTCACCATTACATAAGTCATCATGAGTCCCCAAACACAATCTTGCCTAGGGCTACCAAAAAGCTAGAAGTGGCCCTGACTACAATTGTATAGTGTCTCCCTCAAGATTTAGTCTAGAGAAAATGTTCTGTTTAATTAACCACCCCGCCCCCCATCAGTAAAATGAAATATCCGCCCATGGACACAAACAATGGCGACTTCATGAATAAAGGCTGCTTGAAGCTACTAACATAAAGATGATACTTTGTGCCTGATAAGAGACTGATGGGAGGAAAACACCACCACCATAAAACTGTGTGTAGATATGAGGTCATTTTTGTGCTGAGGTGGAAACCTTGTTGCTCTGTCTACACAGCGCAAAGTTCACACTGTGCACAAGAAAAACAAACAAGATCATGTGAACATTTAACACCGATGCCTTATCACATACCTGACTGGTCAGAACTGGGCCGAGGGAAACCAAAAGTGGGCTGGAATGTGTCACAGTTTAAACTCTCAACTCTGCAGTGCATCAGACATTGAGTCATTTAAAAATAATGCGTTTGGTAATGATAATGACAGTCTGAAGTGGTGCTGAATTTTACAGTAAACACCTTACTCACCTGCCTCAACTAAATGGATCATATCAGCACCTATGGATTCTTCTTATTCACCTTTTCCCCATTCATAAACATATAAACACTCATTTTTCATGCTGCAAATGTACAGGTGCATCTCAATAAATTAGAATGTCATCAAAAAGTTGATTTATTTAGGTAATTCAATTCAAAAACTTAAACTTCTATATTATATAAAGTCATTACACAGAGAGTGATATATTTCAAGTGTTTATTTTAATTTTGATGATTATGGCTTACAGCCCATGAAAACCCCAAATCCAGTTTCTCAAAAAATTAGAATATTACATAAAATTAATTTTAAATAAGTTTTTTTAATAGAAATGTTGGCCGACTGAAAAGTATGTCCATGTACACTCTCAATAATTGGTCGGGGCTCCTTTTGGATTAATTACTGTATCAATGTGGCGTGGCAAGGAGGTGATCAGCCTGTGGCACTGCTGAGGTGTTATGAAGGTCCAGGTTGCTTTGATAGTGACCTTCAGCTTGTCTGTATTGTTGGGTCTGGTGTCTCTCATCTTCCTCTTGACAATACTCCATAGATTCTCTATGGGGTTTAGGTCAGGAGAGTTTGCTGGCCAATCAAACACAGTGATGCCATGGTCATCACTGGTCATTAAAGTCCAAATGTCACGTAATTTTTTTTTCCAAATGCCAACGAATTTTGATAAAATACACATAGCTTAAACCAAATATTCATACCGGAGACCATATCACCCACCCGTATTTACATAATTGTACAAAATACACCAGGCGAAGGCCCCACCTTGCTCGCTGGCTTGTGACAGCCAATCCAGACCGCGGCCATGTTGTTGACGTCACAAATTTAACCCTGGCTGCCCTGCCTATCCACATTCACACTTATCAACATTGGACAATCATGACGGAAAGTGACAGCGATTGTGAACAAATTAGTTTAGTTTTGTCCTCTGGTGAATCGGACTTGGAATTCAGGGAAGACGACACCCCAGATACTGATGACAGTGGTTCAGACAGTGACAGAGGCATAGAACCTTACAGGTTCGAGCCGTCCGAGACGGAATCAGATGCTTTGTCTGATGACAACAGTTCCGACGATGACCAGAGAGCAGAACCAGTGGAAAATGTCATTGAATTGGACATTAATCGCCTCCAGAATGTTGAATGGTAAGCCAAAAGAAATCTGTGATGTTTAAGAAGGGGGTCTGTCGAGGGCGCCCCATAAATATCGATTTTTCGGAAGCCATTATTATGACGATACAGTGGGGCGCTAGCTTACAGTAGAACCCTTTCTTTCCTCATTCAGTTGTAGCAACAAAATCAAGGATGAAATGGAAGTAATTGTGGAAAATGACTTGTATTACAATCCCCAGGATCGTGTGTATAGGGCCATAACCCTGGGTAATAAGGGACACTTTTCTGCGTCCTGCTCAAAATAAAAAAAGCAGAATTACACTTAAAACACATACCTGTCAAGGCATACCTCATGCCTCCCTTATTGGGGGGCTTTCACACCTGTACTGAGTACTTAAAAACTGTATTTATCGGCAGATGAAAGAAAACTGACCCCCCCCCCCAAAAAAACAAAACAAAAACAAAAACAAAAAACTGCAACATGACCTATTTCAAACATATTTATTCAAATGTACATTTTTATGGACACAGTCTTGAGCCACAACTTTTTGGTAATGTGAAAATAATAAGCCAAGTAGCACAAAAAAAATAAATAAAATAAAAAAAAAAATACAAAAATATTTTTCAAATTTACATTAGCACAAGGTAGATTGCTTAATTTGAAAGTACACAATAGGAATTATTCTGAATATAGTTCTTAATTGTCAGCTAGATACTGTATATACACTTGGAATTAAAGAGTTTTTATTTGTCAGCTTTGTTACACTAATGCACTTGGATGAACTTGAAACAAGAAAATGTTCACTGATGCTGCTTGTTATAGTTCCAAGTAGCAGCCTTTGCTGACTCTAGCATTTCTGATGTGGCAGATCAGAAGTGATCTGCCACCAATGGGGGTAGATTGTGCCCTGCCACAAAAAAATGACAAACCATCACTTCTGCTAGTGATGCATTGGATTTGGAAGGCGATTCCTCTCTGTTCCGGAGCCGCAAGACAGTAGAAAGTGTGAGGCCATCAGCCTACTTCTCACTGTAGTGATAATAGCTCACGCTGAGCGCTCTGCCCGCCCCGGCCATCAGCCTAATGATTGAGTCCACACTTCTCATTGTAGTGATAATAGCTCACGCTGAGCGCTCTGCCAGCCCCCTAGCTGTGGGGGTCACACACACGACATGTTCCTCAACACACTCACTAATTTTTTTTCCCGTATATTTTTCTTTTGGGCGTACAGAAATGGCAATACGCCCGTATTTGCTAAAATTGCATTTTCCCCGTACCGTATTAAAATACGGCGAAAACGTATCACTTGACAGGTATGAAAACATTTCCCAGAAAAGTGTCCCTTATTACCCAGCTGTCCCTTATAGCCCCGTTTTACGGTATGGATGAAATATCCAATTTTTTCTTTCTTGTTGCTCACTTCAATCTTCCAGTCTCCATATAAACAATCAATCGGGATACCCCAAGCATCAAACTAGGGTACAATCTGTTTTGTCACTTCCGCCTTCTTCCCCAGGCGATTCCGGGGGCCGTGAGTAGGAACGTCAGGCCAAGCGCGGCAGTTTTAAATTAACGAATGTTCCGGCGTTACTGAAGCATATGCACCAAGACCTGAACGGATCGGTTCCCTTTTATATCTAGTTTCAAGACATTTTAAGGACCCTATTACGTGACATTTGGACTTTAAACCAGATTTTGATACTTTTGGCAGTGGGGGGGGGGTGCCAAGTCCTGATGGAAAATGAAATCAGCTTCTCCATAAAGCTTGTCAGCAGAGGGAAGCACGAAGTGCTCTAAAATTTCCTGGTAGACGACTGCGCTGACTTTGGTCTTGATAAAACACAGTGGACCAACACCAGCAGATGACCTCTGTTCAGATAAAAGTAAATTTTGGATTTCACTTGGAAATCAAAGTCCCAGAGTCTGGAGAAAGAGTGGAGAGGCACAGAATCTAAGTTGCTTGGGGTTTAGTGTGAAGTTTCCAGAGTCAGTGATGATTTGAGGAACCATGTCATCTGCTGGTGTTGGAAAAAATTTTTTTTACCACACAGCCCCAGGGCTGTGTGCTAAGCCCTCTACTATACTCCCTGTACACCTTTGACTATATTCCAACCCACCCAACCACCGTCATCGTGAAGTATGTGGACGACACTACCTTGGTTGGGATCATCACCAATGACAATGAGAAGGCATACAGGGCAGAGGTAGAGAATCTGCAGCTGTGGTGCCAAGCAAACAACCTGAAACTGAATGTCCAAAATACCAAACAACTCATACTGGACTTCAGAAAGGACAGACAGGACCCCCCCCCCCCCCCCCAATAAATGGTGACCGTGTGGAAACCATCCCCACCTTCAGATTCCTGGCCACCCAAATCTCCTCTGACCTCTCCTGGACTGTCAACACCAAGGCCCTGGTGAAGAAAGCCCAGCAGCGGCTGCACTTCCTCAGTGTCCTGAGGAAGAACAACCTCGACCAGAAGCTGCTGCTGGCCTTCTACCACTGCTCAGTGGAGAGCATGCTCACCTACTGTCTGGGTGTGTGGTACGCCGGCTCCACGGCCGAGAACAGAAAGGCTGTGATGAGGGTCATCAACACCACCCAAAAAATTATCGGTGGCCCTCTGCCCTCCCTGGAGGACATCTCCAGATCCTCCTGTCTCAGAAGGATCAAGGCCATCACAGGAGACCCCTCACATCCCACCCACCACCTGTTTGACCTGCTTCCCTCTGGAGGACAGTTCAGATCAATCAGGTCCCACACCTCCAGACTGACAAACAGTTTCTTCTCCTGGGCCATCCGAACTGCAATCAGTCAGAGCAACCCCCCCACCCCCACCCCGAACGCACACATGGACAGAACTGAGAACCTTTTAATTATCACAATAACTCACCTGTCTTTGCACTCCACACTTTCATGTACAGTGGTGTGAGAAAGTGTTTGCCCCCTTCCTGATTTCTCGTTTTTTTTGTCTGTCACACTTAAATGTTTCATCAAATTTAAAAGGCGTCGGCCGGACGAAATTTCAATATCGCTAAATCATATCTTAAATTTTTGTGTGAGACGAGCTAATTTGAACCGCACATGTTTTGGTGTCAACAAATGTCACATAAGGTGACAATGCGCTATTGAAGTATGATTTCCTTGAGAGCTGTCTGACTCTGCCAAGCGATCAGCGGCTAAAATGGCCAGACTGTGTGACGTCAGGTCAGGAAGCGACCAGCAAACACTCGACGGACATTGCGTGTTGTTTACGTTCGGCGATAACGGATATTTCTAGGAGTACTTGTGGATTACAAATAGAGTATTTATTACGATTAGGATTTCAGTGATCGAATTAATTATGGTTTGGCGTTGTGTTGTCTACGGGTGCGACGGTATACCGGAGGAGCATGCGGTGAGTGTTTATGAATTTCCCCTGCCTGGGAAAATCAGAACCGCATGGGTGAATTTCGTTCAGAAAACGCGAAAAAATTGGAATGATGTCGCAAAATCACCCAACATGTGCAGTAGATATTTCGTTGACAGCGATTTTGAGAATAAGATGCAATTTGAAATGAAATTAGCAAAAAGATTGCTGATAAAAAAAATCGGCTGTTCCAACTATACAGTATATCCGTTCATTTCAAAGTCCCACTCTCAGACAAGTGTCAGTGACAGTGGCGTGAAAAGCAAGGGTGATCTACCGATGCGATCTGCTGTCAGAAAAAGAGAAGTAAACAGGGTAAGTTTTCTTTTTTTAATATTCACTGCCAATATTTACTAAAATTATTTACAAGCAATGAATTTCATTGTCTTAACAACTTATCAAATATTAGAATTTTAGGGTATTCATACTAATCAAATATGAAATATTCAGTGCTGTATAGGGAGGTGGTTGTGCCTGTTTGCTCAAGTTATATTTCTATATATGTAATCCAATTTGACACCTCTGGAATGAAATTATGTTGATCTACTGTTTTTGCAGATGTTATCCACTGTCACTCAACCTTCAAATACTGTGGATTTTTTTTTGAATTTGATTATTCAGCAATTGTCCTCATTGCAGTCATCCATGTGAGGTAACAAGTCACACTAAAGGCTCTCTGTTGGTGATCAAACAACATTGTCCACATTGTGTTGAGGATCGATCCTGGCACAGCCAGCCGATGATCAGGGACATGCCAGCTGGTAACATACAGCTTTCATCAGCCATTCTCTTCACTGGGGCGTCATATGTCAAGGTCCTCAGAGTTCTAAATGCAGCCGGTATCGTTGGAATTTCCACGACCACTTACAAGGAGCTTTCGATTTCTAATTTTTATTAAATTAATTTTATTTCAGAATATGTGGATGATCTGATGAATACTCTTTTCGACAAAACCTTGGTTGATCCAACCCACTTATTGGAGCAGTGGCACTCTGTACAAGCCAGAGTTCCCGCAACATTGAGTGCCAAATTTCAGCATCCCATCAAAGCTGATGCTGTTGAGCAACATGTATCTAGATTTTCAAAATCAAACATGTAAAAGTAGAATAAATTTCCAATTAGCAATGAAAGTTCAGCTTTTAATTGTTAGGGAAGCAACATATTTTGCTAGGACAAACTAATATAAGCCTAAGATTTTTAGAGAAATGTGCTTTTAAAAATTGAACACGAATTTTACACCATAAAATGGTAGAAAAATTAGTCTAATACATATGAGATCCGACTTTGATGAATGCTGAAATATTAGAATTATAAAATTGACATGCACATTAATAAACTCAATATATGATTTTAAAAAACTTTATTTAAATAACATTGATCACAAATCTAATCTTGGTAGGCAAAATCCCTTGCAGTGATCAGATGGGAATGTTTCTCTGATGAGGCTCACAGCACAGGCAGGCAATATCACCCTCACTTCTTTCCCAAGATATCCCCAACACCACCGGACCAGTCGCCTGTAGGCTATGAATCTGTATCGCCTGAAAAATATGGGGTTGGCATTGATTATTCCGTTTGCATTGATTATTGAATGTATTGAATGATTTCTTCATAATTGATCTGGAAAATTAAAACGCATGAATAAATATTGTTTAAAAACTCACTCGTGTTGACTTGCGTCATGATCACCATATTGCTGTCTGTAGGCCAGATAAGCTGTCTGTAAAACCCAGATGTCAAGACAGACAGAACGGAAACCGGGGTGATCAGTGATACACCTTGGTAGGTTATCATCTGTGTATCCACAGCCCTTCAGTTCTTCTAGCTTCTCCTTCACCTTCAATACCTCCTGGCAGCACCGAGATTCAGTTGATGTTGGCATAATGTTGCATTTCTCACAAGTGCACCTGTTAAAAAAAATGGTATAATCAGATGCGTATAATAAACTAATGGCTCGTGGGAGTGCTATATAAATTGGTCTATGAAGTTTGATTAGAAAATATTAAAAACATGTAAAAAATTTTGAGCAGAAAGAGAAGTTATAGGAAAACAATAATGAATCACAATAATCCATCATGTTGATCCATCAATCTCTTAAGAGAATTATGTAGCTTTTGAGACTAGGATTAACATGATGATGATTAACAACATCTCCTAACAAACTCGTAAAGTACAGATATTATCCCTCACATACATTATCCTTTTATTTCCAATGATAATGTTTCTAAATGTTTCTAATGTTTATAAGTCGCCAAGTAAGGCAGCGAGGGAACAATTGGCAGTTTTATTTTGATAATTAAGTGTGTGACCATGCATATCGCCTAAAAAAAAAATTTCAAAGCATATTTTACCAATATAAATCGGCGAGCCGCTCGTCCTCAACGTGGTCTGCTCCGGTCTCTGTTTCGTCCGCGTCTTCCTCCGCACCCTCGGGCTCGAACAAATACGGCTGAATAACCCCATCAGCACCACCCAAAACTACTTCATCATCAGATTCTTCAGTTTCAATATCATCACTTATATTGCGGTCGTCATACTCGATAAAATAATCGCTGTCCGAATCACTCTGCTGTCGTTCAGCCATTTCCTGTTTCTCCCTGACCTGACGTCACTGCTACCCGCCCCTATCGAGAGATGGTGGTACTGCAGCATCACTAAGTGAAATATGGGCTATTAACAAATAAAGTCATTTATGGAGGCTGGTGACACATTTTAAATCACGGGAATGGCCAGAATGGAATATTTTCATACAATCAGTTTATTGGTTCAATAAAAAAAATGTCACCGTCCGAGGCCTTTAATATTAGACAAAGATAACACAGGTAAACACAAAATGCAGCTTTTAAATGAAGGTGTTTATTATTTAAGGTAAAAAAAAATCCAAACTTACATGGCCCTGTGTGAAAAAGTGATTGTGCCCCCCCCCCATTAAAAAATAAATTAACTGTGGTTTATCGCATCTTTGGATAGCCGAGTTCAATTTCTCTAGCCACACCCAGGCCTGATTACTGCCACACCTGTTCTCAATCAAGAAATCACTTAAATAGGACCTGCCTGACAAAGTGAAGTAGACCAAAAGATCCTCAAAAGCTAGCACTTAAAAACTTGAGTAATGACTTCAGTTTTGAAGGCTTGAGGTTTTTCTCCAAAATTTATAACAATTTTCTTATAATTTTCTACTTTTCTCTGTAAATTTATCTAAATGTGAAACCATTTTCCTCAAATTTGTAATTTCCTCTTGTAAAATTGACATTTCTTGCACATTTGAGAGTTTATTATAAATTTGTGGATTATTTTATGGCTATTTTTGTCTATTTTTAAAAAAATAAAATTACTGTTTTTTAATGTATTTGAAACAGACTGGTCTTTTTTTTTTTTACTTTTTCCTTATAACAATTTACATTTTGGACCATAATTTTGCAGCACTAGGACAGAACAATAATTTAACTCTGATTTAAAAGAAAAAAAAATTAATAAAATTGCATTTAATGAAATAAATTAAATGACCAAAGATGCAGTTATTTCTGTTATAATATTTCTATATATTTATAGTTTTTTAGAAATCTCCTCACCACCCAGACAGCAGGAAAAACCTCCCTTATTTTGAAATCCAAATGTTTGCAGTTTGGGCAGCACAGTGGTGCAGTGGTTAGCACTGTTGCCTTACAGCTAGAAGGTTCCTGGTTCGAATCCCCAGGTTGGCAGGGGTTGGAACCTTTCTGTGTGGAGTTTGCATGTTCTCCCTGTGCTGCGTGGGTTTACTCCGGGGGCTCCGGTTTCCTCCCACAATCCAAAAACATGCATGTTAGGTTAATTGGCTGTTCTAAATTGTCCCTAGATATCTGTTTCCTATAGGCCTTTAGAATAGAAGGTTAGTATTAGTGAAAGCGCTTTGAGTGGTCTTTGTGACTAGAAAAGCGCTATATAAGTGCAGGTTAGTTAGTTAGTTAGTTAGTTGTCTGAAGGCTGCTGATGGATTAAAGTCATTGACTTTGTGAATTTCAGTCATCTTAACTTGCCAGGTACATAATAATGAACATAAATTAGTTAATTAATATTAACTAAGGTAAAGGTAAAAACTGCTCCTTTTTATTCTTGTCTGAAATAAGAAAAACAAAAAACTAACCACACGTTAGCTAAGCGACTCTTTCATTACTGCTCCCATTACCAGCGGGTTCTTGCTTCTTCTTCTTTTAGATTTGATTGGCGGTTGGCAACCAGCTTACAGGTGCATTACCGCCACGTACCCCACTATATCATCACTCTATCTGGTCAGGAGCTGTAGTCCTTACCGCCACATACTTCACTCATTAAACATCACTCTATGTATCAAAAGACAGAATTCTTCTCGGTTGGCAACCTCTTCTTCGTCCCCCCCACTCCACAGCCCTGCACAAGGAGCTCTGAACACTCCTCCTCCTACTCCTCCTCCTCCTGTAAGATTTCCATGTCTACATGACGTCCATCTACCAGCGGGTTAAAACCATGATAAATGCCGTCACTGCTTACATACCTCTTCTGTTTTTTTCCGCATTTAAAGTACTTTAATAAGCTCATGTTTCTCTCGGACAGTGACGCCCGTAGTGAGACAGTCTGCTTGCTGACTGGAACACGCGGGTGGGGCGCTTCTGAACTCCGTGTGGATGACGTGCACGTGCGTTGTTCATGTGCGCACTTGTGGACTGTCATTGCTTCATATATTTCTCTTAAATTTAAATTTCCTCATAGAGGGGTGGAAATGTTACCAGAGGAAACCCTGAGTTTTCACCAGAAGTGGCTCTAGGCCTACACACAAACCCATTACATTTTGGAGGTGGTCCATGAGGGACAGAAGGAGCCTTGGCAGAGGTACAGTATGTGCTCCGAGTGCTTTTCTTGTAGTGGTAGTGGGCGGTGGTGGCCTAATGGTTAGGGATGTGGACTGGTGAGCGGAGGGTCGCGGGTTCGATCCCTGGACCAGCAGGATTACATCTTGCTGGGACAGATAACACAGCAGTGTTTGCCCCACCCTCCTTAACCCCACTGTGGTGCCCTTGAGCAAGGCTCTTAACCCAAACTGCTCATGTGGAGCTGCTCAGTGGCCACAGGTCAGTCTGTGGTTGTACTGGGCAGTTTCCTGGTGTGAGTGTGAACAAGGCGTCCTTGAAAAAGAGAGGTTGCCTCTCAATGGAACTTCCCTGTATAAATAAAGGTTAAACTGAAATAAAATTATTATTATTAGGCTATAAATATGTAAAACGTGACCCAAGACATGTGGAGGTGTAAATTAACAATGTATTGGACGTGGTTTGATTTAGCAAATAATTATCTTTAAACTGAATTGCTAAAATACGGTTTACAAATCTTTTTTATAACAACAAAACTTTATTGAACATATGTGCAAACATACAAAGGGCTACATCAGTTGTAATCATATACTGGCAATAACCAGTTGAACATTGACAAATGCTTAAAATTAAACAACAAAAAGAAAAGAAAAAAGTAGGAGGCAAAAAACAAAAATGACATTAAACCAAAGTCATCAAGCAAAGAAAATAGTTTACGGGCTAACTCATTTCTGACCAACCTTGAAGACTTGAAATACAACTTCAACTCATTCCTCCAACAAATCAAATTGGGTTTGGATTTGAAAAATCTACATTTATGGATTAAAAAGTTCCCAAGTAAAATCAAATTGTTAATTAAAAAAATAATTTTCCATTCACTGAGAAAGTTCCAAATTTGATTATCCTATAGTCAGCAGGGGCAGCTCAACCGTTGCCTGCAGCAGCTCCACATGTCATGATTGTACCATGCTACATTGAAAAAAAGATGATCTACATTTTCAGTGTCATTTTCACAGAAGGTACAACCATTAACATCAATATTGAACTTCAGCCAAATAAAATCATTAATTGGATAAATCTCATTAAGAACTTTAAAATGTAATTATTTTACTTTAGGAGGAATGGGAAATGAAATATATTTTTTTTTCTAATTCTGGTTATGAGATTTGATTCAAAATCTTTAAGAATAAATTGTCTTTTAATCTGACTAGTGTTACATATGGAAAACAGCAGTAAGATGGCGGCCTGGGATTTACCGGGGAATAGAAGGGGTTGGTGGCCCACCTTTCCGGTGGTGATGCCAGCCAGGCTATAAAGGCCATGGCTGGAAGGGGCGCATCCTCTTTCGCCATTGACGCCTGGATAAGGAGCGCTGTAGCCCACTGTTGTTCTGTTAGTAAGTTGGATAATAAACACTGTTAACCGCCTTCCGCCCTGTTTCTCACTTCATCAATTATGGACACAACATTTGGCGACGAGGAGAATATGGTTATAGAGCATGCTGCAACCAGTTTTCTGCCGTTTCTGGAGGCCCCTGGCGAGCCTCCCGCGTCTTGGCCTAGGTCAGGGGTGTCCAACCATGTGCCATGGAGAGCCAAGACCCTGCAGGTTTTACCTCCAACCAGTGTCTTCAACAGCAGATTTCTGTGAACTTCTTCCCACTGATTGCTGATAATTGAAAACACCTGCTGAAGAGACTGGGTAGAAGAGAAAACCTGCAGGGTCTTGGCTCTCCATGGCACCTGGTTGGACACCCCTGGCCTAGGTGGTTTGCTGTGTTTAGCAGCTACAGTGGGGCAAAAAAGTATTTAGTCAGCCACCAGTTGTGCAAGTTCTCCCACTTAAAAGATGAGAGAGGTCTTCAATTTTCATCATAGGTATACCTCAACTATGAGAGACAAAATGAGAAAAAAAAAAATCCAGAAAATCACATTGTCTGATTTTTAAAGAATTTATTTGCAAATTATAGTGGAAAATAAGTATTTGGTCAATGACAAAAGTTCATCTCAGTACTTTGTTATATACCCTTTGTTGGCAATGACAGAGGTCAAACATTTTCTCTAAGTCTTCACAAGGTTTTCACACACTGTTGCTGGTATTTTGGCCCATTCCTCCATGCAGATCTCCTCTAGAGCAGTGATGTTTTGGGGCTGTCGCTGGGCAACACGGACTTTCAACTCCCTCCAAAGATTTTCTATGGGGTTGAGATCTGGAGACTGGATAGGCCACTCCAGGTCCTTGAAATGCTTCTTACGAAGCCACTCCTTCGTTGCCCAGGTGGTGTGTTTGGGATCATTGTCATGCTGAAAGACCCAGCCACGTTTCATCTTCAATGCCTTTGCTGATGGAAGGAGGTTTTCACTCAAAATCTCACGATACATGGCCCCATTCATTCTTTCCTTTACACGGATCAGTCGTCCTGGTCCCTTTGCAGAAAAACAGCCCCAAAGCATGACGTTTCCACCCCCATGCTTCACAGTAGGTATCTCCTCCAAACACGACAAGTTGAGTTTTTACCAAAAAGTTCTATTTTGGTTTCATCTGACCATATGACATTCTCCCAATCCTCTTCTGGATCATCCAAATGCTCTCTAGCAAACTTCAGACGGGCCTGGACATGTACTGGCTTAAGCAGGGGGACACGTCTGGCACTGCAGGATTTGAGTCCCTGGCGGCGTAGTGTGTTTCTGATGGTAGCCTTTGTTACTTTGGTCCCAGCTCTCTGCAGATCATTCACTAGGTCCCCCCGTGTGGTTCTGGGATTTTTGCTCACCGTTCTCGTGATCATTTTGACCCCACGGGGTGAGCTCTTGCGTGGAGCCCCAGATCGAGGGAGATTATCAGTGGTCTTGTATGTCTTCCATTTTCTAATAATTGCTCCCACAGTTGATTTCTTCACACCAAGCTGCTTACCTATTGCAGATTCAGTCTTCCCAGCCTGGTGCAGGTCTACAATTTTGTTTCTGGTGTCCTTTGACAGCTCTTTGGTCTTGGCCATAGTGGAGTTTGGAGTCTGACTGTTTGAGGCTGTGGACAGGTGTCTTTTATACTGATAACGAGTTCAAACAGGTGCCATTAATACAGGTAACGAGTGGAGGACAGAGGAGCCTCTTAAAGAAGGCGTTACAGGTCTGTGAGAGCCAGAAATCTTGTTTGTTTATAGGTGACCAAATACTTATTTTCCACCATAATTTGCAAATAAATTCTTTAAAAATCAGACAATGTGATTTTCTGGATTTTTTTTCTCATTTTGTCTCTCATAGTTGAGGTATACCTATGATGAAAATTGGAGACCTCTCTCATCTTTTAAGTGGGAGAAATTGCACAGTTGGTGGCCGACTAAATACTTTTTTGCCCCACTGTACCTAGTGGCCCTCAACCTTGGTGAGTTGGAAAAACTGCAGGCAAGAGCAATATTGGTCCATAATTTGGGCATGGAAGGACAGAGGGTCCTCGAGACATTAGGTGGAGCCGATAGCTTTGAGGAGGTAGTAGAGCTAATGGTGCGATATTTCCGTGCGCTGGACAATATCATTGTCCAGCATATCCAGTTCCAACAGCACCACCAGCGGATGGGAGAGTCAGTGAAGAGGCTTGTGGCAGACCTACGTCAGCTGGCGGCGGAGTGCAAATTTGGAGCTCTACAGGATGAGATGGTCCAGGATCAGTTGGTGGAGCACGTTCGCTGTTCTGCTGCCCGGTCACGGCTCCTGACCTACTCGGGCAAATTGATGCTGGCTACCACTATTGAGATTGTTCAGCAGTTTGAGGCGGCTGAAGTTTTAGCGAGGGACCTCGGTGGAGAGTCCTCCTTGACACTAAATGAGCCTCGGCTAAAGGCGCTGATAGCAGGCCCTGATGATGAAGACAACATTGAGGAAGAAGAATACACCTCCGTTGTTAGGATAAGGTCTACCCCGGGAACGCCGAGATGTTATGGCTGTGGGTCCGCTAGACATAGATACAAGTCCAGGGGGTGTCCGGCAAAAGGAAAGCGCTGTGGGAAATGTGCTGCACCACTTCACGTGTTCCTGTAAAAACTGAGCGTGGGGAACGTGAACAGGGAGGGGGCTCCTCCACAAAGACTTCCACTGTTATTCATATGGTTGCATCGGAGACGGGTGGCCTTATCTTCTGCACAGTATCCCTGGACGGAGTTGGGTATCGATGCTGATGGATATGGGAGCGGTGGTTTCAGTACTGAATCTACAAACGGTGAAGAGTTTGTTTCTCCAGTACCGAATCCAGAAGACAGCGGCCCCATTTTACAGCTATGGAAGGAGTCAGATTGCCATACTGGGGTACATCATGTTAATGGCGGAGTACAAGACGCGGAGCATGGCGGATGTCCAGGTGGTGGTGTCTGCTATGGCAGTGATTTTCAACCTATGTGCCGTGGCACACTAGTGTGCCGTGAGAGATCGTTAGGTGTGCCATGGGAAATTATCCAATTTAACTTAATTACTCGAGTGAGTGGCTATGTTTACATGGACACAAGTAACCGGATTAAAAGCCTGATCAGAATAAAAATGCTTCATGTAAGATAAGATAAGATAAGATAAGATAAGCCTTTATTAGTCCCACAACGGGGAAATTCCAGGATTGCAACAGCACAGGGATAGCAACACTCAGAGCAACAATCAGAAGGCAAGAAAAAAAAAAAAAAAAAACAAGCAAGCAAGAGCAGCTAATAAACATATGTACGTATTACTATAAAATATATATATATACACACACACACAGACACACAGTGCAGAGCATTGTAGCTGGATGGAATAAATATATGAATATATGAACACACAGTGCAGAGCATTGTAGCTAGATGGAATAAATATGTAAATATATAAACACCCACAGTACGGAGCATTGCAGCTAGGTGGAATAAATATGCAAGTATATAAACACACACAGTGCGGAGCAATGTAGCTAGATGGAATAATATGTAGATATATAAATATATAAACACCCACAGTACGGAGCATTGTAGCTAGATGGAATAAATATGCAAATATATAAACACACACAGTGCAGAGCATTGTTGCTAGATGGAATGAAACAGCATAACCGTCTACTTAGTTATCCTACATGGTATGATTATGTGCCCATACATATTCTCACCCTCCATAGCGACCGGTATGTTCCTGGTTGTATGCCGGAGAGGACCATTGTGTAAGTCTATTGCATCTTTTGCATTCAAAAAACTATTAGTTTGTTACGTCTTTTTGCTATCTCTGCGAGCAGCCCTGCTTAGGTTGTACAGTCTGACAGCCGTTGGTAGGAAGGACCTACGAAACCTCTCGGTTGTGCACCTGGGATGATGTAGTCTGCTGCTAAATGAGCTCCTCAGTGCATTCAGTATGTCCTGCATAAGGTGGAACTCGGACTCCAGCAGAGATGACAGTTTAGCCACCGTCCTTCTCTCTCCTATCTCCTCCATCGGATCAAGGCGCTGCCCCAGGACAGAGCTAGCTTTCTTAATCAGTTTGTTCAGTCTCTTCCTATCGGCTGCAGTAATGCCACTGCCCCAGCAGACCACTCCAAAAGTGATGGCTGATGCCACCACCGTGTCATAGAATGACTTCAGCAGCGCCCCTTGTACACCAAAAGACCTGAGTCTCCTCAGCAGGAACAGCCTGCGCTGTCCCTTCTTGTAGAGTGCATCAGTATTGTGTGACCAGTCTAGTTTATTGTTCAGATGAATACCCAGGTACTTATAGGATGTCACCATCTCGATGTCTGTTCCCTGTATATTTACTGGTACTGTGAGGGGCTGCCCATGCCTGCGGCAGTCCACCACCAGCTCCTTAGTTTTCCTCGCGTTGATCTGGAGGCAGTTCCGATGGCACCAGTCCACGAAGTCCTGGATAAGCCCTCTGTACTCAGCTTCATCTCCATTGGAGATGAGGCCAACGATCGCAGAGTCATCAGAGAACTTCTGTAGATGGCAGTGTGTTGTGTTGTGTGAGAAGTCCGCAGTATAAAGAGTGAACAGGAAGGGAGCCAGCACCGTTCCCTGGGGGGCCCCCGTGCTACTGATGATCGTGTCGGACACACAGTCCCGGGTTCTCACAAACTGAGGCCGGTTCGTGAGGTAGTCCAGGATCCATGATGACAGGTGCTGGTCCACCCCTGCGCGCAGCAGCTTGTCCTTCAGGATCATCGGTTGGATGGTGTTGAAAGCACTGGAGAAGTCAAAGAACATGATCCTCACCATATTCCCGGGCTTCTCCAGGTGGGACAGAGAACGGTGAAGGAGGAAGATCACCGCATCCTCCACCCCAATGCCATGCTGGTAGGCGAACTGGAGTGGATCCATCGCTGGTTCCACCAGGGGGCGGAGGTGAGCAAGGAGCAGTCTCTCCAGGGTCTTCATCAAGTGGGACGTCAAGGCCACCGGTCTGTAGCTGTTCAGGTCTTTGGGGTGGGAAGTTTTTGGTACAGGTACCACACAAGATGTTTTCCACAGCTGTGGTACCCTCCCCAGTTTCAAGCTCATGTTGAAGATATACGTCACAATCCCACACAGCTGGTCTGCACAGGACTTGAGGAGCTTTGCGCTGATGCCGTCCGGTCCCGGCGCCTTCCTCGCCTTGATCTTCCTCAGCTCCGTCCTCACCTGGGTCCTGGTCAGGGTCAGGATGGGGGGCTGTGTGTTGGGAGTGGGGGGGTGTTGGTAGAGTGGGGAGTGGGCAGCAGGACTTGATTTCTTTAGAGGCAGCAGTGGTTGTTGTGCAGTCAGGGGGGAGGGCGGTTGGTCAAATCTATTGAAAAACAGATTCAGGTTGTTCGCCCACTCCCTGCCCCCTGTGGCCTGGGGGGAGGTATTCTGGAGCCCCGAGATGGTTTTGAGGTTTCTCCAGACCCCGCTGATGTCGCTCTGTTGCAGCTTGTCCTCCATCTTCTTCCTGAAGCTGTCCTTGCCTTCTCTGATCTTTCTCCTCAGCTCCCTCTGTACGGACTTCAGCATCTCCCTGTTCCCTGACCTGAAGATCCTCTTCTTCTCTCTCAGAAGTGTTTTTATCTCAGGGTTGATCCAGGGTTTGTTGTTTGAGTGACGCCGTATGGTCTTGGTGGGAACGGATTTGTCCACACAGAAGCTGAGGTAGCCCGTGAAGGTGTGAATGAGGCCATCGATGTCCTCACCATGTGGATCGCAGAGCTGCTTCCAGGCGGTGGCTTCAAAACAGCCCTTTAGGGTGTCCATTGTCTCCTCAGACCATAACTCCACAGTGTGCATGGCCGGAGGTTGTCTGTGCACTAGGGGTTTGTACACCGGCCGGAGATGAACCAAGTTGTGATCCGATCTCCCGAGTGGGGGTAGTTGTGATGAGGTGTACGCCTCCTTAGTGTTTGCGTAGAATAAATCCAGTGTTTTATTGTCTCTAGTGTGGCATGTGACATACTGGGTGAACGTGGGTAGAATGGGAGACAGTGAAACATGGTTGAAATCGCCTGAGATGAGGAGAAGAGCATCTGGGTGTTCTGTCTGCAGCCTGCTGGTTACTGAATGGATGACGTCACGTGCTGTCCCAGCGTTCGCCGTCGGATTTGCATAAACAACAATGCAGATCACGTGTGAGTGTTCTCTCGGGAGATATGTAGGCCTCATGCTAACAGCTAGCAACTCAATGTCTTTGCTGCAGTGTCGTTGTTTAACAGTGATATGTCCCGGTCTGCACCAGTTGTTGTTAACATACATGATCACTCCACCGCCCCTAGCCTTGCCACTGTCTGGTGTTCGGTCAGCTCGTATCATGTGAAAACCCTCCAGCTCAATGTTAGCATCTGCTGCTAGTTCAGTTAGCCACGTCTCAGTAAACAAAAGGAGAGAGCACTCCCGGTATGTGCTATCATAACGGGAGATAGCCGCTAGCTCATCTAACTTTCCCAGTATCGACCGTACATTTCCCATGACAACAGATGGAAGGGAGGGTCTGTACCTTATATTTTTTGTCCTCCGCCTTACTCCAGCCCGGCAGCCGCGGCGTTTTCGCCTCAGTTCTCTCGGTATGTCGAGTTTTTCCAATGGGACCGGGTGGCGGTTGAATGCTAGCAGCTGTTCTCTGCTGTATCGTATCCTGCTATAGACAGTGGCTCCGTCCACCGGCTCAGGAGACATTTAGGACGATCTGTGTGTCCGTGATATAAGTGGGGTGAAAAAAAAAAGACGGATCAAAAGAGAGAGGAAGGGAAAAAGACTCAGAATCGAGCCGCTGTTGCAAAAGGCAGCCGACTCGTGTGGCGCCGAGAGAAAAAAAAAAAAAAAAAAAAAAAAAAAAAAAAAAACATGGCAATCTAAATATTCTAACCCAATCACGCTCATTCGGATCAAAATTTCATTCCGATTGAGAGGGGTGGGTTATGCCGATTGTTAATCCGAATGGTGCGCATGAAAACACTTACTCCGAACACAGGGCAGAAAATACGTTTACTGCGCATGTCTGTACACCAGCCGCACGTCGACGTGACGTATTTCCACCTTAGCAGCAGCTAGCAGAAAACATAGTGGGAGTAAAACAAAACTGGTCTGTATCCTCCTGCTGTCTCCCTTTTTTCGTCATATGCAGAACTATGTACTTGTAGCTTCATTATGGAGACTAGCAGAAGCAAAAGTACAGTCTGAATAACACGATACAGGTCAATTTCGACACGAAGTGGGGCTCGCTAACACCAGAAGTTGCTTCTTCTTCTACTATTTTTTATTCTATTGTGCCAAGCTGGCATACCTGGCTGATATATGTCATCATCTGAATGAACTGAACACCCGAATGCAAGGCCGAAATGAAAACCTGCTTGCAAGCACGGATAAAATGAATGGATTTCATTTAAAGGTGCAGCTCTGGCAACAACATGTGCAGCGTGGCAACCTTGAGATGTTCCCACTCACCGAGAAACGGCATGATGTTAACACTGCTGCACTGTGCCAGGTGACTGGCACACATTTGAAAACTCTTGAGGAGAAGTTGTTATTTTATTTCTCTTCAGACTTCACACAATGCCTTGACTGGGTTAGGAACCCATACAGCTCAGCATCAGTTGTTGGAAACGACATGACTTTACAGGAGCAAGAGGAACTCATTGAACTGAAACAAGATCATGGTTTAAAGCTAAACTTTGCTGATTTTCCTTTGGACAGTTTTTGGTTGACTGCTGCCAAGGAGTTCCCCATTCTGGCCAACAAAGCTATTTCAACATTGCTCTCATTTTCCACGACATATCTGTGTGAGCTGAGCTTTTCAAGCTTGACTGTGATAAAAACTAAAAACAGAGCAAGACTGAGAGCTGTTGAGGAAGAGCTCCGTGTGTGTCTTTCTTCCATTCCTGCCAGGATATCAGCTTTGTGTTCATCTAAACAGGCCCAGGGTTCACACTAAGTGAGTATAAATACATTTAGAAACTGTATTGCTAACTATATTTTATTATTTTTACTGTGTTAGGCTATAAAGTGTCATTTTGGTTGGTGGTGTGCCCCAGGATTTTGTCAATGTAAAAAATGTGCCATGGCTTAAAAAAGGTTGAAAAACACTGTGCTATGGGATCCAACATTATGGGATGCGACATGTTTTACGGCTTGAGCTTCTCCATTGCCAGTGACACCGAAGAGGAGTGGTCAGGTGGTGGTTTGTGGAACCGACCCCTGCCGGATGTGGATGATGATGTGGTGTGGGACGCCGATTGGTCCGGATTGGGAAAAGACAGCATGGAGGAATATCATGGGGCACCTCCCTGGGATGGACCCGATGCCAGAGCCCAAGCTGCCCTTGGTGTGGGAGCTGGGCGGTATGGCGGGGCCCCCGGGTCAGTAGGCGGGACCGGGACATCAGCGCTGAACAGCACTGGGGCTAGACCAACGGAAGCGTGTTTAAAATGCACCTGAAGAAGGCCTTTGAAAAGGGCTTCAGGCTGGACTGGTAAACTGACCAGTTCCAAATGGGAAGCCCCCCCATGACATGGGGATCCAAGGAGACCTATTAGAGCTCCCCTGGGTGTCGGTGACATGGTTTGCCCTAGGATTGAAGCTTGGTCGAGGGGGATCCACAAGCGTCGTAGGCAGTATGATGACCAGGGGCGGCTACAGGTGAAAGCGACCTGGAGTGACGGCTATCTAGGCCTGTCAGACGAGACGTGGAGGCACCCCAACGAGCTGCGTCAGGTGGTGGAGAAGAGGAGACGACCCAGCCCATCACCAGAAACAAAGAAACAGAGATATTCTGGCTGGGAACCATGGGATGGCAATCCTGGGGGGGGGGGGCGGCTTTTCACGGGGTGTGTAAAATGACTGTGGACTTATTTAGTTGGTGTGTTTTCTTGCCACATGTCATTGTGTATATAGTTTTCTACTACTGTGTCTGTGCACCGGATATGTCCATTGAGAAAAGAAAATTGATATTATGGAAGTTAGGTTATTTCACACCTCAGACAGAGACAATGAATACACATGGGAGAACAATGCCCAAGAGGGTGAGAGGGGGTTGAATGAGGTGTGGTGTAAATATCATGCTGTGTAGGAGGAAGTGCCTTGAAGCTTGTGAAGGTGACTTGATATATAGAGAGGAGTGCTTGCTGTAACCAGTCAGTCCATTCTGAGCTTGTGAGATGTGAGTGTGTAATAAATCGTCTGACATGAAGCTGCCTCTTCGTTTACACACTCCACACTGGTGACCCAAGACGTATTATGGAACACGAGGCGAGAACCCCGGAGCCGGCCCGGTCGGGAAGCCCCAGAGACGCAGCAGCCATTCCACAGACAGCCAGGACTGGAACCCCCAGCAACGCGTGTGCAGTTTCAGTCAAGCTACCGGATTTCTGGCAGCACAACCCGCGCTCTTGGTTCCACCACACCGAGGCCCAGTTCGCCCTCCGGGGAGTAACGGCAGACGACACCAAGTTCTACCATGTGGTAGCAGCGCTGGACTCCCGCACAGCCCAGCAGGTAGCAAGCCTGCTCGATCAGCCACCAGCCAGCAACAAATATGAGGCGCTCAAGGCTGCGCTCACCCGGCGCTACACGCTCTCGGAATGTGAGAGCGCGGAGAGGCTCCTGGCGCGGACCGAGTTAGGAGATGGGTCGGCCATAGACCTGATGGAGAAGATGCTGGCGTTAATGGGCACGGACGACGGGCACTTTCTGTTTGCCCACCTTTTCCTCCGGAACCTTCCAACACTGGCGAGAGCGGTTCTGGCCAATTCGCCGTTGCTGGCCGCGCGTGACTACCGTGCACTAGCCCAGGAGGCGGACCGGATCATCCTCACCACCAGGGCGATCACAGTCAACGCGGCAGTGGCAGAGCCCAGTGAGATGACCAGAGGAGGCAAGGAGCCACCAACGGTAGCAGCAGCGGGGGCCAAGGAGCGGCAGAGAGACACGCTCTGTTTCTGCCACCGCTGCTTCGGAGAGAACGCACACAGATGTGCGCCACGGTGCCAAGCGCTCGGGAAAACGCCAAGGCCGGCGGTCAGTAGCAGCTGCGACCCTCGGTGAAGAGAACAAGCTGCTCTACTTGACGGACACGCACTCGGGGAGGCATTTCCTCGTGGACACCGGAGCCCAGAAGAGTTTCATCCTGCCGACCTAAGCCGACCAGCTGGCAGGACCTAGCGGCCCCGTGATGTTGGCAGCAAATGGCTCGGAAATTAAGACCTTTGGTGAGAGGACACTGATCTTATCTCTACACGGCCGTACATACGAGTGGACTTTTGTCATAGCAGCACTGAATTACCATATCCTGGGGGCTGATTTTCTGTGTGCACATGGTTTACTGGTTGATGTTGCTAACAGGCGCCTGGTTAATGCACTGTCCTTTGACTCTCTTCCCTGTATAGCTCGAGTGACCCAGCCAACAGCACAGGCCAACGTCACAGCTCCAGGCGGTAAGTTCCACGCACTGCTCACTCAGTTCCCAGCACTCACGGTCCCGACGTTTTCGGCGGCCATCGCTAAACACGGGGTGGAGCACTTTATCACCACCACCGGGCTGCCCGTTTTTGCAAGACCTCGGCGCTTGGACGCAGCTAAACTGGCAATAGCGCGCGAGGAGTTCGCCAACCTGGAAAGGTTGGGCATCATCAGGCGTTCAAACAGCCCATGGGCATCCCCGCTACACATGGTCCCTAAGGCTGAGGGATCGTGGCGACCGTGCGGTGATTTCCGCAGGTTGAACAACGCCACAGCACACGACCGCTACCCGATTCCCCACATACAGGATTTTTCCGACCACCTCGCCGGAGCACGCATTTTTTCCAAAATAGACCTGGTCCGCGGTTACCATCAAGTCCCAGTGCGTGCTGAGGACGTACCCAAAACAGCGATAATAACTCCGTTCGGTTTATTCGAGTTCCTGTGCATGCCGTTCGGGTTAAAAGGCGCGGCACAGACGTTCCAGCGCATGATGGATGCAGTGCTGCGCGATCTCCCGTTCGTGTTCGTCTACCTGGACGATATCCTGGTAACCAGTGCGTCTGAAGACGAACACGAAACCCACCTCAGGACGGTTTTCTGGAGGTTGGAGGAGCATGGGTTAATAATCAACCCGGCGAAATGCCAGTTCGGCGTGACGCAGATTGATTTTTTAGGGCACCGCGTCTCTCCGGAAGGAGCGATCCCGCTGCCTGGCAAAGTGCGCACCATGGTGGATTTTCCCCGGCCTCAGACGGTCAGGGCGCTGCAGGAATTTTTGGGGATGGTGAATTTTTATAACCATTTCCTTCCCCGCACGGCGCAGCTCATGCAACCATTGTACGCCGCGCTCAAGAGACAGAAACCCACAGATAGGGTCGAATGGACCCCGGAGCGAGAGCGGGCGTTCTCGGAGGTTAAAGCAGCCCTGGCAAATGCCGCACTGCTGGCGCATCCGGACCCGGCGGCCCGGATAGCGCTCACCACCGACGCTTCAGACGTGGCCATAGGGGCTGTTGTAGAGAAGCGCGTCGCTGGGGCTTGGCAGCCGCTCGCTTTTTTCAGCAGAACTTTGCGCGACAGCGAACGTAAGTACAGCGCGTTCAACAGGGAGTTGCTGGCTCTCCACCTGGCCATACGCCACTTCCAGTTCTGGCTGGAAGGGCGCAGCTTCACCACGTTCGTGGACCACAAGCCACTAACGTTCGCGATGGCCAAGGTTTCAGAACCGTGGTCGGGCTGGCAGCAGAGACAGCTGGCCGCAATCTCAGAGTTTACTACCGATATTCAGCATGTGTCGGGTAAACTGAATGTGGTGGCGGACTGCCTCTCGCGCGACGTGGTGGCCCCGGTCTACGTGGGGATAGATTACGCAGCCATGGCTGCGGAGCAGATTAACGACGCAGACGTGCGCGCGCTCCAGTCTGGACCAACAGGGTTAAGGCTGGAGAGCAGGGTGCTACAAGACGGCATGCCCCCCCTAATCTGCGATGTCTCCACGGGGCGCCCCCGTCCGGTGGTCCCGGTCGCGTGGCACCGCCGCATGTTTGAGTCGTTCACACTCTGGCGCACCCAGGAGTGCGCGCGTCGGTCAAAATGATGGGAGAGAAGTTTGTGTGGCCGAGCCTACGCAAACAAGTAAAAGAGTGGGCTGCAGCCTGCGTGGCGTGCCAACGAGCCAAGGTACACAGACACACGAAGGCTCCCTTGGAGCCGTTTCGGGTACCGGCTAAGAGGTTCGACCACGTTCACATGGACCTCATGGGCCCCCTCCCACCATCACAGGGGTGCACGCACCTCCTGACAGTGGTGGACCGCACCACGCGCTGGCCAGAAGCAGTCCCGCTGGCAGCAACCACGTCCGCGGACGTAGCACGCGCTTTTTTAACAGCATGGGTGGCGCGTTTTGGAGTCCCGTCGGACATTACGTCCAACAGGGGCCCTCAATTTGTTTCCAAACTCTAGGTCCGCGATGGCCCGCAGCCTGGGTGTTACAATTCATCACACAAGCGTGTACAACCCACAGGCCAACGGGTTATGCGATCGTTTTCATAGATCACTGAAAGCAGCACTCAGGGCTTCAGTGACGGATGCAAATTGGGTGGACAGGTTGCTATGGGTTTTATTGGGGTTGCGCTCCGCACCAAAAGAGGATCTGGAAGCTTCCCCGGAACAGCTGGTTTTTGCGCAGCCCCTACGGCTGCCCGGGGAATTTCTGCCAGATAATCCCGCGCCGGACAGCTGCCCGTCTCAGCTTTTGCAGCGTAGCGCGAACACAGGCACGCTGCCGGGCCCTGCCCACCATTGTTTTCCGCGTGTTTTCGTGCCTAAAACTTTGAAGAACGCGGAGTTCGTGTTCGTCAGACACGACGCCCACCGCCCTCCATTGCGCCCACCCTATGATGGACCGTTCAGAGTGTTGGAAACAGGGGATAAGCATTTTGTGCTAGACTTGGGGGGTAGACGGGAGAAAATTGGCATAGACAGACTTAAACCCGCCTTTGTAGCAGCAGACGAACAAGTGCTGTTGGCTAAGGCCCCTCGGCGTGGAAGACCCCCACGGAGAGCTCCCCAGGGAAGCGATACAACAGAGCAGCCACACGGACAGGGCGAAGTCCCCCCCCCCCTCACCACGGCCCACCCGCAGTCAGACACACTCCCAGCAGCCCCCCACCGGCACAGCAGTGCCACGGAGGCAGTAAACCCCAGTTACAGCAGATATGGGAGGAGACTGAAGCCGAAACAGCATGTGGACTGATATTCTATTGTTCTATCTAAGATGCTGGGGGGGTGGTATGGAAGTTAGGTTATTTCGCACCTCAGACAGAGACAATGAATACACATGGGAGAACAATGCCCAAGAGGGTGAGAAGGGGTTGAATGAGGTGTGGTGTAAATATCATGCTGTGTAGGAGGAAGTGCCTTGAAGCTTGTGAAGGTGACTTGATATATAGAGAGGAGTGCTTGCTGTAACCAGTCAGTCCATTCTGAGCTTGTGAGATGTGAGTGTGTAAAAAATCGTCTGCAATGAATCTGCCTCTTCATTTACACACTCCACAATATAATTGTTTGAATTGAGTAAGGAAGAAGTATAATTAACCTGAGGATTAAGCGGAAGAAGATGGATGGATGAATCTGGTTTGGTAAATTGTGTGTGCTATATAGACATAGAATAATGAGAGAAGGAAGAATTTTGATATTGTATTTGAATTGAATATATAGGGGGCAATGGATCAGCGTTCTCGTCGCGCCCTCCGTCAGTACCCGGGCTCGCCTGGGGAAGCTAATGATCCTACCAGCAGACTAAATTCGAAGAGACGACGCCTCTGTGCCAAGTCAAAGAAGAATCCTAGTCACACTCCTAAAGCCGAATGTAGGAAGGAGTGAAGGAACATCTAAAGGGGACGGCTGCTAAGGTGAAGGTACGAAACAACCTGCTCTGCAAGCTCGCTGGTGCAAAATGGGGGGCGGCAGTCTCCACCCTGCGCACCTCAGCACTGGCCCTTTCATACTCTGTAGCAGAATATTGTGCCCCTGTCTGGTCCAGGTCATCTTACACACACCATGTAGACACCCAGCTCAACTCAACCATGAGAACTATAACTGGAACAATCCGCTCAACACCACTCCCCTGGCTCTCTGTACTGTCAAACATAGCCCCTCCACACATCCGGCGAGCAGCATTAACTCAAAGGATGCTCCAAAAAGTTAAAGATTCTCCTCACTTACCAATCCATGCAGATATCTACACCCCACCCACTGCCCGACTTTCATCCAGACGGCCGATTTGGAAAAACCCTCCCCCAGCTGACTTTACCATCCAGACAGCTTGGCAAGAGGAATGGGAGACCAAGGAGGTCCCAAACAAACAGCTGGTGATAAACCCCAACCAACAGGTCCCGGGCACCAACCTCCCAAGGAGACAGTGGTCTACACTCAATCGCTTCAGGACTGGACATGGCCCCTGCTTGGCCAGCCTTCACAGATGGGGCAGTAGCCCTAGCCCACTGTGCGCATGTGGAGAGGAGCAAACAATGGAACACATCATAGAGGCTTGCCCGCTCCAAAGACTGGAAGGAGGATTACACACCCTCCATACAGCAAACCAGGAGGCAACTGCTTGGCTTAAGGACTTTGCATTCGCTAAATAAATAATAATTGAATATATATAAGGAAATTATTTCTGATGGTGTCTCCCAACACTGTGAGTAATCCGCCTGGCCTTGTAGGGGGCGCTGGTAGTCTACCCAGCCCCAGCCTTGGTTGTGTGAATAGATAGGTTATTTATTTGTTTTGTACATACTGTTTTCCCCTGTTAGAGTGTGAGTCGGGTGATAAATTTGGGTGGGTCAATCTGTATGCCTGGATTTTTTTTAAAGGGGGGAGAATGTTACATATGGAAAACAGCGGTAAAATGGCGGCCTGGGATTTACTGGGGAATAAAGGGGGTTGGCAGCCCACCTTTCCGGAGGTGACGCCAGCCAGGGTATAAAGGCCACAGCTGGAAGGGGCGCGTCCTCTTTCGCCGTTGACGCCTGGATAAGGAGCACTGTAGCTCACTGTTGTTCTGTTAGTAAGTTGGATAATAAACACTGTTAACTGCCTTCCGCCCTGTTCCTCATTTCACCAATAATGGATACAACAATTAAGAAAAAAATCTTTCATTAATATAATCCTCCAAAATTTGTTAGAAATTTTGCCACCACAAAATTCAATATTTTCTGTGTGGAGCTGTCTCAGACCAGGGAAGTCCGAGAGTCCAACACATGTTCTCTTACCATTGACTTCACAGAAGCTGGTATTGCTTTTATCAACTTATTGTAAAACTGTGAAGGCCAAATTTTAAGCAAAACTCTTCAAATAAAAGAATTTCTTCAGAACCATTCATAAAATGTGAGACTGCACAAACTTCTTTGGAAAACAAATTATCCATATATATGGATTTTCTGTTAATAAGAACATATCTGTTATTCCATATTGGTGTACTGTGACGTGTGAAATTAATTCAATTCAATTCAATTCAACTTTATTTATATAGCGCCATTTCACAACAACAGTCATCTCATAGCACTATCAACTGTAGGGAGGACCCCCACAGTTGCAGAAAGACCCCAGCAATCAGGCGATCCCCTGTGAGCAAGCACTTGGCGACGGTGGAGAGGAAAAACTCCCTTTTAACAGGAAGAAACCTCCAGCAGAACCAGGCTCAGGGAGGGGCAGTCATCTGCTGCGACTGGCTGGGGGGTGAGGGGACAGAGAAGAAGAAAAGAACAGACATGTAGAGAGCAAACAGCACGATGGGGACTCAATCTATGGGAGAGAACAAACAAATGTTAATGACCAGCAAAAAAAAAAAATATTTCATAGAGAGTGAGGAAAGGAGTGAGGCCCAGTGCATTACTGGAGGTCCCTCGGCTGACTAAACCTATTAGCAGCATAACTAAGGGAGGGTTCAGAAACACATGATCCCTCCCTAATTGTAGGCTATATCAAAAAGGTAGGTTTTAGCCCTATTCTTAAAAACAGAGATCGAGTCTGACTCCCGAATCCAGATTGGCAGCTGATTCCACAGGAGAGGAGCTTGATAACTGAAGGCTCTGCCTCCCATTGTACTTTTGGAGATTCTAGGTATTACAAGTAAACCTGCATTTTGGGAGCGTAGTGCTCTGTTAGGATGATACGGTAGTATCAGATCTTTTAAATAAAAAGGAGCCTGATTGTTTAGAGCTTTGTAAGTAAGAAGAAGGATTTTAAACTTAATTCTAAACTCTATGGGAAGCCAATGAAGGGAGGCCAGAACCGGAGAGATATGATCTCTCTTTCTAGTACCTGTTAAAACTCTTGCTGCAGCATTTTGGATCAGCTGAAGACTTTTTAAAGATGTTTTAGGACAGCCTGATAATAAAGAATTACAATAATCTAATCTCGAGCTAACAAAAGCGTGGATCAGCTTCTCAGCATCACTCTGAGACAAGATGCTCCTAATCTTGGCAATATTACGCAAATGATAGAAGGCAGTCTTAGAAACAAATTTAATATGTGAATTGAAGGACAAATCCTGATCAAAAATAACTCCAAGGTTCCTCACAGAGCTATTAAGAGAAAGAGTAACTGCATCCAAACTGAAAGTTTGATTTGGAAAGGAATTTCTAAGGTTTTTTGGACCAACAAGAATGACTTCAGTCTTATCTGAATTTAATAGCAGGAAATTACAAGTCATCCAAACTTTGATTTCCTTAAGACAGGCTTCTAACTTGGCTAATTGATTAGTATCATCTGGCTTCATTGACAGGTATAATTGTGTGTCATCTGCATAACAGTGAAAATGTATACAGTGCTTTCTAATAATGTTGCCTAACGGAAGCATATATAAACTAAAAAGAGTAGGGCCAAGCACAGATCCCTGTGGAACTCCATGACTAAGCTTTGAGCTGAGAGAAAACTCATCATTTACATGAACAAACTGGAACCTATCAGATAAATAAGATCTAAACCACTGCAACGAAGTTCCATTAAGTCCAACATAGTGTTCTAATCTATCAAGTAGAATATTATGATCAATAGTATCAAAAGCTGCACTAAGATCTAAAAGGACAAGTACAGAAACTAGTCCATTATCAGATGCGATGAGGAGGTTGTTAGTGACCTTCGCTAAGGCTGTTTCAGTGCTATGATGGATTCTAAACCCAGATTGAAACTCCTCAAATAAACCATTTCCCTGCAGGTGGTCAAATAATTGCGTAGCAACAACTCTTTCTAAGATTTTTGAAATGAAAGGGAGATTAGAGATTGGTCTATAGTTAGCTAAAGCTCCTGGATCTAGTGTTGGCTTTTTGAGTAAGGGTTTAATTACAGCCGTTTTAAAAGCCTGCGGTACATGGCCTAAAGTTAATGAAGAATTGATTATATGAAGAATAAAGCTACCAATAAGTGGGAAGACTTCTTTTTTTTTGTAACTTAGATTTTTATTCATTTTTCATCATATATAATGCATTCAGATCACATTCTACATTTAAAAAACAAAGGGGTTAGGGTAGGGAAAAATAAAAAAAATAAACAAAATAAAAATAAAAAATAAAAAAAAATAAAAAATAAAAGGGGGGGGGACAAATGTTGGAGCATCAAGTTTTTAGTTTCCATCTCTTAATTCTTCTGGTTTTTTCAGTGTCTTTGGTTATTCTTTCAATTTCTGCCTCGTTGTTGCACTTTGTAGTGTGTCCATTTCCGCCATTTTTTCTCCCATATTCCTTCTTGCATTCTTCGTCGATATGTTAGTTTTTCCATCATACGTATGTCCTCAACAATGTCAGTCCATTGTTCTTGGTCAGGAAGAACTTCTGATCGCCATTTTTTTGTGATAGTTTTTTTACATGCAATCAACAAGATTTTAACTAGATATCTGTCCTCAGCCTGTATAACACTGTCTTTTTTAAGATCACATAAGTACATCAGGTTACAGTTCATTGGTATATTATATCCTAATATCCTCTGTATTGTCACATGCATAGATTTCCAAAATGATGATATTTTGTAGCATTTCCAAAACATATGTGAGTGGTCTGCATTTTGAGCCCCACATCCCCTCCAGCATAAAGATTGGGTATTTGTATATTTTCCTTGAATCTGTGGTGTAATGAAAAAGCGAATCAGGTTTTTCCATCCAAATTCCCTCCATGCCCTTGAATTTGTTGATGTGTGTTGTGTTTTCCATATTTCCTGCCAGCTTTCTTCTGTTATGTTTAAATTGAGCTCTTTCTCCCATTTCTCCTTTATATAGTTACTTGTATGATTGTTTGTCATAAGTTTCTGATATAGTTTTGAAATAATTCTTATTTTATTTCCTGCATATGAGCTTAAAATAAGTTGTATAATCTCGTTCACATCTGTTTGGAGGTTATGCCTAATCTTCTTCATATAGTAATCTCTCATCTGCAGATATCTGAAAAATTCCGATCTTTCTAATTTAAATTTTCTCCTGATATTTACAAAGCTCCCGAGATCTTTTTTTCCGATATTGCCCCATGCTGTGATTCCCTTGTTCACCAGATTTTTGTATCCCCTATCTTGTTTTGCCGGTTCAAACTGACTGTCAAATGCTACCCATTTCAATAGTTTTATGTCTTCCCTTATATTATATTTTTGTACTATTTTATACCACAGTTCTAAAGTAAATTTAGTGATTGGGTCTATTTGTTTGATTTGCTTATATGCATCTTTATCCCCTATTATGCTTTGTACTGGGAGTCCCTCAATTTCCTTTTCCATTTCTTTCCATTTTGCCTCATATCCCTCGTCGCACCAACATATGATATATCTTATTTGTGCTGAGTAGTAATATTCCTTTAGACTCGGTAGGCCCATGCCTCCTTTCTCTTTTGGTAATTGGAGGGTTTTATATTTCACTCTTGGTTTTTTACCTCCCCAAACAAATCTCGATATAATCCTGTCCCACTTTGAGAATTGGGCATCTGGAATCTCTGTTGGTATAGCCTGGAAGAGGTAAAGTAATCTAGGTTGTATGCTGATTTTGACTGTCTCAATTTTTGAATTCAGATCCATATTTAAGATTGACCATCTATCAATATCTTTTTTTATTTCTTGTTCCAACCTATCATAGTTTGCTTTATATATTTTGCTTAGGTCTTTAGGTATGTTCACTCCAAGGTATTTTATTTCTTTTTGCTTCCAGTTTAGTTTGATCTTATCAGTTATCTGGTTTAGAGGGTTATAGTGGAATGTCAGTATTTGTGTTTTTGTTATGTTTATCTTGTATCCTGATAATTTCCCAAAATTTCCTATCAAGTTCATCATTTCCATTATTGATTTATCTGGTTGTTCAAGGTAAACTATAATATCGTCTGCAAATAGCCCAATCTTGTGTTCCGCCCCCTTTATTGTTACACCTTTTAATTTCTTATTTTGTCGTATTGCTTGAGCCAATGGTTCTATGAACAGAGCAAACAAGGTGGGCGATAAGCAGCATCCCTGCCTAGTTGATCTTTGTATATTTACTTTGTCTGTTAAGCTACCGTTTATCTTGATTCTTGCCACAGGTTCTTGATATAGCGTCCTTATGCATTGTACTGATTTTTCGTTAAATCCAAAGCGCTCCAGTACACTATATAGGAATTTCCAGTTAACCCTGTCAAATGCTTTTTCTGCGTCTAAACTCATTATTACTGCGCTTTTCTTTTCTTTATGTATTTGGTTAATTATATGTATTGTTCTCCTGATATTGTCATGTGTTTGGCGTCCCTCTATGAATCCAGTTTGATCATCTTCTATCAATTCCGTCAAGAATGTCTTTATTCGTTTACATATAATTGTTGTGTATATTTTATAATCTACATTTAATAAAGAGATTGGTCTATAGTTTCCGCATTGTTCTTTATCTTTCCCTGGTTTTAAAATAACTGAAATGATTGCTTCGTTCCATGTTGGAGGTATTTTGTTGTTGTTCAGCGTCCAATTAAATGACTTTAGGAGTTGTGGTGTGAGTTCTTCTATAAACAGTTTATAAAACTCAGATGGGTATCCATCACTACCTGGTGATTTACCATTTTTAAGTGACTTAATCACATCTCTGATCTCTTGTGTTGTTATTTCTGCTGTTAGTTTTTCATTTTGTTGATTTCCTATTGATGGCAAGTCCAATGTGTCTAGAAATTTTTTGATATCTTTAGTATTTGTTTCTTCAGGTTGCGAGTATAGTTCTTGGTAGAAATTATGGAAAATTTCTTCGATGTTTTCTGGGTTAACTGTGGTTTTATTTGTGGTGGGGTCTTTAATCTTGTATACATTATTCATTGTTTGTTGTTTTCTTAACCATTTTGCCAGCAGTTTTGTGGCTTTTAGCCCCGTTTCATAATATTTTTGCTTTAGATATCTATTTTTCCTTTCAATTTCATCCATTTGTGTTTCTTTTATCTTTGTTTTTTCTTCTTTAATTTCTTGATATATTTTTGGATCATTTGTGCTTTGATGTTTACGTTCTAATTCCCTCAGTCTCTCACATCTTTGTTCATACGCTTCCAGTTTAGTCTTATTTGCTTTTCCTGTTTCAACAATTAATTTACCCCTTAACACGGCTTTTAGTGCGTCCCATAGTATTGTTGGGTCCACTTCTTCATTGTCATTCTCTTGGATATATTCGTTTATGTTTATTTTTATTCTTTCTTTCATTTTCTCATCATTTAACAGTCCTACGTTAAGTTTCCATGTTGTTTGTCGTTTTCTATTGTTTAAATATATTTCCATGTATATAGGATTATGATCTGATATTTCTGCCCCTCCAATCCAACAATTTCTCACCCTGTGTCTGTCACCTTCATTCATAAGGAAGTAATCTATTCTAGAGTGTACTTTATGGGCTGCTGAATAATGTGTATAGTCTTTTTCGAGTGGGTGTAGGTCCCTCCATATGTCTACCATACCCATTTCTGCCAGTGAGGTTCTTATGAACTTTGTTACATGTTTTTTTGTCTTCTTAACACTTGTTGTGTCAACTTCATGATCCATGACAGCATTTAAGTCTCCTCCACAAATTAGGACTCCTTCACTGTGTGTTGCTATGAGATCAAACAGATGTTGAAAAAAACCCTTGTCACTTTCTGGTGGGGCATAGATGTTCACTAATGTGATCTGCATACCATCTATTCTTCCCTTTATTATTACATACCTGCCTTCTTTATCCTGGATTTCCTGTTCACTTTCAAATTGTATTTTGTTTGAGATTAGTATCATAACCCCCCTTTTTGCTCCTCCCTTAAATGAACTGTAGTAGGAGTTCTTATAGCCAAATCTCTTTAGTTTCACATGTTCTGCCTTGCTCAAATGTGTCTCTTGCATAAATATAATTTCAGCTTTTTCCTTCTTGAATTTTCTTATTATTCTTTCCCTTTTAACAGGTGAGTTCAGACCATTCACGTTTAGTGTCATTATCTTAAGATTTTTACCCATATTCATGTTTTTCCATTTTTTTTAACTTGTGCTCCTAACCCCTTTAACAACAAAAATAACACATATTTATATAAAAACACATTAAAAAAACTCGACCTCCGTACTTTGGGCCTTTCTTCTGCCCACTGGTCCCTGTTGGTGGGTGGGGGGTTTGTCTTCACAGAGTGAAGGGCCCTCCCTAGACTTCTAATTACTATCAAAGTAATAGTCATAAGTCTAGAAATGTCCAACAAATATCACTTAAACCTCTCCTAGCCGTCTGTTTCTCTTTTACCTTGTCTTCTTGGCCTTCATTTCTTCTGTGCCTTTCTTAATCTTTGTTATGATCTAGGCTTTCAGTTGAAAGCCTTGTAGCTTGTCCTGGGCCCGCTGCTCTACGTCTCTCCCCCTTCTTCCGCCGTTCACTCGTCTCCACTCCGTCTGTCGTGGTGCGTTCAGGGCCGCCGCTGCTCCAGCCGTCTCCTTCGGCACGCTCACCTCAAGGCCCCGCTCCATCATATCCCGCGCTGCCTCTTCGGCCGTGTTGTAGGTTCTTGTGCCTTCCTCCCAATGAATCCTCATTTTCGTTAGCGGCGTTTGGAATTTAATTTTTTTCTCTTTCAGCGTTTTTTTAATATTGGCATATTTCTTCCGCTGCTGCACGATTTCTGTCGGGTAGTCATGGTCAAAAAATACCTGTTTGTCGCCGATTCGTATCTTTTTTTTCCATGCTTGCGTCAGGATTCTTTCCTTTATGTCATATTTCACAAAGTTTACCACAACTGACCTGGGTGGAGAGTTTGTTTTCGGGTTCTGTGCCGGTGTTCTGTGCGCCCGTTGAATCTGCAGATCCGTTTCTCCGGGTATTTCCAGTTCTTTTTTTAAGAACTGATCCATGAATTTTGTCATCGAGTTGCCTTCAATGCCCTCCGGAATTCCAAAGATGCGCATATTGCTTCGTCGGGATCTGCTCTCCAAGTCGTTTATTTTCTCCTGCATCCTCTGCGTTTGCGTCGTCAGGGTCTGTAGTTGTTCGTTTGCCTCGCTTTTCCAATCTTCTAGTTCCGAAATTCGGGTCTGCGCTTCTGTCATACACGCCCGCTGGGAGCGCAGCTCCTCCATGTTTTCCGTTAATTTACGCTCCATTTCTCTTCGGAGGTCCATGATTTCCTCCTTAATTTCTTTTTTCAGTTCCTCCTTAAGAGCCGCTAAATCCTGTTGTAGCTGTCGCTTGAATTCTCTCAACTCTTCACCCAAACTGGCGATGCCAGCGTTCATGTTGTCGAGTCTGGTGTCCTCCATTTTCTCTGCTGTGGACATCTCGTTTTTTTGGGCTTTGCGTACAGCGGTTTTTCCTGCGTTGTTGGAGAGGAATTCTTCAATTTTACCCTGTTTTTGTCCTTGTGCCCGGTTCCTTCGTGTTTTCATCCCTTAGTTTATTGATTCGTTTATGTCGAGTTGGCCATTTACCGATGATTTTTAATCCGGCTAGGGAGAGCTCTTTAAGTGTTATGTCTCTCCGCCATCTTCCCGGAAGTCGGGAAGACTTCTTTAAATAACCTGGTAGGAATAGGGTCTAAAAGACAAGTTGAAGGTTTGGATGAGGAAACTATTTTGTCTAACTCACAAAGGTCGATTGGAGTAAACTCATCAAGACAGACATCAATAGAAGGAGTTGTAGTAGTTACAGTATTTAAGTTAACTGTGGGAAGAATCTGATTGATTTTATCTCTGATGGATGAAATTTTATTATTGAAAAAGTTCATAAAGTCCTGACTAGTAAGCTCTAAGGGAATGCTAGGACTGACAGAGTCCTGACTCTTTGTCAACCTGGCTACAGTACTGAAAAGAAACCTGGGATTATTCTTGTTCTCTTCTATTAATGCAGAGTAATAACTCGTTCTAGCTTTTCTAAGAGATTTTTTATAAATTAAAAGATGATTTCTCCAAGCTAAATAGATTTCATCTAAATTAGTAGAGTGCCATTTTCTTTCTAATTGACGAGTCTTCTGTTTTAAGCTACGAGTTTCTGTGTTGAACCAAGGAGTTAAAAATCTCTGATTAGACTTTTTCTTTTTTAAGGGGGCCACCAAGTCTAGAGCCTGATGCAGAGAAGCTGAAACACCATCCACCATGTTATCAATTACAGAAGGAGCAAGCTGTCTATAGCTTATTTCCGTTGTGTTGACACATGGCATAGAGGAAACAATCTGCATAAATTTGGAAACAGCATCATCTGAGAGGCATCTACTGTGATAATATTTTTCTTTAGGAGCCAAATAGTCAGAAATAGTAAAATCAAAGGTTAACAGACAATGGTCTGACAGTACAGGGTTATGAGGAGACACTACAAGATTTTCTATTTCTATGCCATATGTCAGAACAAGGTCCAATGTATGGTGGAGGTAATGAGTAGAATTTCCTACTTTCTGAGAAAACCCAATCGAATCTAATATTGAATTAAAAGCCACATTAAGGCAGTCACTATCTACATCCACATGTATATTAAAGTCCCCTACTATAATTATTCTATCAGATTTCAGCACTAAATCAGCTAAGAAATCAGGAAATTCGGATAAAAATTCTGAATAGGTTGATGGGGGACGATAAACTATGGCAAATAAAATTGGGTTTAACCTGGAATTGCTAAAGTGCCCAACACTGAGGACCAGGCCCTCAAAGGAATTATAACATGTTTTTTGCTTTACATTAACTAGTAATTTGGAATGGTAAATTGATGCTACTCCTCCTCCACGACCAGAACTTCTGGGATTTTGACAGTTTAAATAACCAGAGGGAGTTGATTCATTTAAACCAACATAATCCTCTTGCCCTAACCAAGTCTCTGTAAGGGAAATTAAATCAATCTGATGATCAATTAACAGATCATGGACTAACAGAGACTTGGGAGTTAGAGACCTAATATTTAATAAACCACATTTAATTTTTAAATTATGAGGAGGAACAGAGGCCAAATCATTCAGTTTAGAGGCTTTATGTTTAATTTGAGTTTTACCAATATTTTGCTTTATCACTTTGGGATGCTTATACATTATATTTTTATTTACTTTGGAGGGAGCAGACAACGATTCTCTGATGGGGAAGACAGGGGCTAAGCTGAGGGGTGGCGGATGAAGAGGAGCTGCAGAGAGGCGTGTAAGACTGCGACTCTGCTTCCTGGTCCCAACTCTGAGTAGTCATGGTTTTGGAAATTTGGATAAAAAAGATGCCAGATTGTTAGATAAATGAGAAGCACCATCCAAAGTGGGATGAATGCTGTCTCGTCTCATAAGACCAGGTTTTCCCCAAAAAGAGCTCCAATTGTCAATGTAGCCCACGTCATTTTTAGGACACCACACAGACAGCCAGCGGTTCAAGGATGACGAGCGACTAAACATGTCATCACTGGTCAGATTGGGGAGGGGCCCAGAGAATACTACAGTGGCAGACATCGTTTTTGCAAAGTCACACACCGATTCTATATTAAGTTTAGTGACTTCCGACTGCCGGAGACGGATGTCATTAATGCCGGCGTGAATAACAATTGTGGAATATTTACAGTTACTTTTAGCCAGCATTTTCAAATTTGACTCGATGTCGCCTGCTCTGGCCCCAGGAATGCATGTGACTATGGCCGATGGAGTCTCTAGGTTCACGTTTCTGACTACAGAGTCGCCAATGATCAGAGTTTTTTCCTCAGCGGGTGTGTCGCTGAGCGGGGAAAAACGATTAGAAACGTGAACAGGTTGGTGGTGAACCGGGGCTTTGCGACTAGGCTTCCTTCTCACCGTCACCCACCCAGTCTCCTCGCTGCTGAGGAGAGCCGGGGAACCGCTCACAGGGGGGCCTAAGCTAGCTAGCTCCGCTGCAGCTAATGGGCGTCCGTCGAGATTAACTGGCGCAGACGGTGTTTCAATGCAGCGGAGCCGGGATTCCAAATCAGACAACCTCGCCTCGAGCGCCTCAAAAAGACAACATTTATTACATTTACCGTTATCACTAAAAGAGGCAAAGGTGTAGCTAAACATCTGACAGAGAGAGCACACCAGAGGAGGAGAGGAAAGCGAGCTAGTAGCCATAGCTAGTGGCTCGAGAGCTGGAGAGCAAACCACACAGGCAGACAGCAAAACAGGAAGTGACGATACGTTACCACAAGGAAGTGACGATCCTTGTGTGAAAAGACGATCCTTGTGTGAAAATTATGTTTGTAAATCAATGTCCAATAGAGAAGAACTTGTCGATGAAATTCAGAGTTTGATAGGTAACCTACTGCACTCAAAGTCACAGCGTAATAAAAATTCTATTCCTCCTAGTTTTTGAAATTTTAAATTAGGTATGATAAACCAAAGTGACTGTCTATTATTAAGAATGTGGAGCGTGTAAATAATGAGGCGGATTTGGTTCAGGCGGTTTATTACACGACTCACACAAGGAGCATAGACAGAATGGCATACAAGTAGGAACTCTTCCCTTAAATAACATGACATCCTTCTAGACTCTTCTCACACACAAAAGATAATCTCCCCGTCCGACTGCAGTCAGTCCATTCATCCTTGACACCTCCCTGTTATCTTACTAGGGCATCTAGAAACTTCTCACACACAAAAGGTTAACTTCGCGTCCTTTGTTCCTGTCTAAGGTGGTAAACCATTATGCACTCCCCAGGTTGCCACCCCCCCCCCCCCCAGCAACTTAGATAGGACAAAAGGGTAACAGTCCACATGCTGTGATAGAACCATTAACATCAGTCCACATGCTGTAGAACAATCAACATCAGTCCGCATGCTGCTTGGGCTTCAGTCTTCTGCCGTATCTGCTGTAGCCAGGATTCGCTGCCTCCGTGGTGCTGCCATGCTGGGGGGCTGATGTCTGGGGGTGAAAACTTTTTGACTGTCCGTGTGGGTGCTCTGGAGAATCTTTTCTCTGGGAAGCGCCCCGTGGGGGTCTTCCACGCTGAGGGGCCCTCGCCAACAGCACTTGCTCGTCAGCCACAACGAAAGCAGGTTTGAGTCTGTCTATGCCAATTTGTTCCTTCCTACCCCCCCAAGTCTAGCAAAAAATGCTTATCCCCTGTTTCCAGCACTCTAAACGATCCATCATAAGGTAGGCGCAGTGGGGGACGGTGGGCGTCGTGTCTGACAAACACTAACTCTGCGTTTTTCAAAGCTTTAGGCACAAAAACGTGCGGAAAACTGTGGTGGGCAGGGCCCGGCAGCGTGCTTGAGTCTATGCAACGCTGCAGCAGCTGAGACGGGGAGCTGCCCGGCGCAGGATTATCTGGCAGAAACTCCCCAGGCAGCCGGAGTGGTTGTGCAAAAACGAGTTCTGCCGGGGAAGCTTCCAGATCCTCTTTAGGCGCAGAACGTAACCCCAATAAAACCCATGGTAGCCTGTCTACCCAATTTGCATCCGTCAGTGAAGCCCTCAGAGTCGCTTTTAACAACCTATGGAAACGTTCGCATAACCCATTAGCCTGCGGGTTGTACGCGGTTGTGCGGTGAATTGAGACACCTAGGCTGCGGGCCATGGTTGACCGGAGTTCAGAAACAAATTGAGAGCCTCTGTCGGACGTAATGTCCGATGGAACTCCAAAACGCGCCACCCATGCTGTTAAAAACGCGCGCGCCACCTCCTCGGCCGTGGTTGCCGCCAGCAGAACCGCTTCTGGCCAGCGCGTGGTGCGGTCCACCATTGTCAGGAGATGCGTGTACCCCTGTGATGGCGGAAGGGGGCCTACGAGGTCCACGTTGACATGGTCGAACCTCTTAGCCGGGATGCGAAACGGCTCCAAAGGAGCCTTTGTGTGTCTGTGAACTTTGGCTCGTTGGCACGCCACGCAGGCTGCCGCCCACTCTTTCACTTGATTGCGAAGGCCCGGCCACACATATTTCTCTCCTACCATTTTGACCGACGCGCGCACCCCTGGGTGTGCCAAAGAGTGAACCGACTCAAACACGCAGCGGCGCCACGCGGCCGGAACCACAGGCCGTGGGCGACCCGTGGAGACGTCGCAGATTAAGGGGGGAATGCCGTTAAGCAGCGTCCTACTCTCCAGCCTTAACCCTGTTGGTCCAGACTGGAGCGCGCGCACATCCGCGTCACTAGCCTGCTCCGCTGCCATGGCTGCGTAATCCATCCCTACACAGACCGGGTCCACAACGGCACGCGAGAGGCAGTCTGCCACTACATTCAGTTTGCCCGACACATGCTGAATATCGGTAGTAAACTCTGAGATCGTGGCCAGCTGCCTCTGCTGCCGGCCCGACCAAGGTTCTGAAACTTTGGCCATCGCGAATGTTAGTGGCTTATGGTCAACGAATGCAGTAAAATTGCGCCCTTCCAGCCAGAACTGGAAATGGCAAATGGCCAGGTGGAGAGCCAGCAACTCTCTGTCGAACGCGCTGTATTTACGTTCATTGTCGCGCAAGGTTCTGCTGAAAAAGGCAAGCGGCTGCCAAGCCCCGGCGACGCGCTGCTCCACGACAGCCCCTATGGCCACATCTGAGGCGTCAGTGGTGAGGGCTATGCGGGCCGTTGGGTCTGGATGTGCCAACAATGCGGCGTTTGCCAGGGCTGCTTTAACTTCCGAGAACGCCTGCTCTCGTTCCGGGGTCCATTCGACCCTATTCGCGGGTTTCTGTTTTTTGAGCGCAGCGTACAATGGCTGCATGAGCTGCGCTGCGCGGGGAAGGAAACGGTTATAAAAGTTCACCATTCCCAAAAATTCTTGTAGCGCCCTGACCGTTTACGGTCGGGGAAAATCTGTCACTGCGCGCACTTTGTCAGGCAGTGGAACCGCTCCTTCGGGAGAGACGCGGTGCCCTAAAAAAATCAATCCCCGTCACCCCGAACTGACATTTTGCTGGGTTGATTATTAAACCGTGCTCTTCCAACCTACGGAAAACCATCGTGAGGTGGGTTTCGTGTTTGTCTTCGGACACGCTGGCTACCAAGATATCGTCCAGGTAGACGAACACGAAAGGGAGATCGCGCAGCACTGCATCCATCATGCGTTGGAACGTCTGTGCTGCCCCTTTAAGCCCAAACGGCATGCACAAGAACTCAAATAAACCAAACGGAGTTATTACCGCTGTTTTGGGTATGTCCTCAGCGCGCACTGGGACTTGGTGGTAACCACGGACCAAATCTATCTTAGAAAAAATGCGTGCTCCTGCGAGGTGAATGGAAAAATCCTGAATGTGGGGAATTGGGTAGCGGTCGTGCGCTGTAGCGTTGTTTAACCTGCGGAAATCGCCGCAAGGTCGCCACGAACCTTCAGCTTTAGGGACCATGTGTAGCGGGGAAGCCCATGGGCTGTTTGAGCACCTGATGATGCCTAACCTCTCTAGGTTAGCGAACTCCTCGCGCGCTATGGCCAGTTTAGCTGCGTCC
The DNA here is from genome assembly GCA_020510985.1 of Pholidichthys leucotaenia. Lineage (NCBI taxonomy): Eukaryota > Metazoa > Chordata > Actinopteri > Cichliformes > Pholidichthyidae > Pholidichthys > Pholidichthys leucotaenia. The sequence goes on along the minus strand of CM035843.1, from coordinate 199,780,669 downwards.
AAGCGCCGAGGTCTTGCAAAAACGGGTGCCCCGGTGGTGGTGATAAAATGCTCCACCCCATGTTTAGCGATAGCTGCTGAAAACGTCGGGACTGTGAGTGCTGGGAACTGAGCGAGCAGTGTGTGGAACTTACCGCATGCTGCTGTGACGTTGGCTTGTGCTGTTGGCCGGGTCACTCGAGCTATACAGGGGAGAGAGTCAAAGGACAGTGCATTAACCAGGCGCCTGTTAGCGATATCTACCAACAACCCATGTGCACATAGAAAATCAGCCCCCAGTATATGGTAATTCAATGCTGCTACCACAAAAGTCCATTCAAATGTACGACCGTGTAGAGACAAGAGTAGAGTCCTCTCACCAAAGGTCTTAATCTCTGAGCCGTTTGCTGCTGCCATCTCGGGGCCGCTAGGTCCTGCCAGCCGGTCAGCGTAGGTCGGCCGGATGAAACTCTTCTGTGCGCCGGTGTCCACGGGGAAATGCCTCCCCGAGCGTGCGTCCGTCAAATAGAGCAGCTTGTTCTCCTCCCCGAGGGTCGTGGCTGCTACCGACCCCCGGTCTTGGCGTTTCCCGAGCGCTTGAACTGGCACGGTGGTATACATTTGCGTGCCCTCTCTGCAAAGCAGCGGTGGTAGAAGCAAAGCGTGTCACCTCCACGTTCCTTGGCCCCCGCTGCTGCTGCTGTCGGTGGTTCTGCTGCTGCCGTCGGCGCCTCCTCGCCTCCTCGTGTCGACGTGCCGGGCTCCGTCGCTGCCGCAATGGTCACGGAAGCCTTGGTAGCGACGATGATCCGGTCTGCCTCCCGGGCTAGCGCACGATAATCCTGTTTGGCCAGCAACGACGAATTGGCCAGGGCCGCTCTCGCCGCTGTCGGAAGGTTCCTGAGGAAAATGTGGGTGAAGATGAAGTGGTCGTCGTCCGTGCCCTTTAACCTCAGCATCTTCTCCATCATGTCCACGGCCGAACCATCTCCCAACTCGGTCCGCGTCAGAAGCCTCTCTGCTCTCTCACCATCCAAGAGCGTGTAGTGCTGGATGAGGGCAGCCTTCAGCGCGTCATATTTGCCGTTGGCTGGTGGCTGATCTAGCAGGCTCTCGATGTGCTGAGCCGTGCTGGCATCAAGCGCTGCGACCACATAGTGGAATTTCGTATCATCCGCCAATATCCCTCGGAGGGCGAACTGTGCCTCGGTTAGGTGGAACCAGGAGCGCGGGTTGTGCTGCCAAAAATCAGGTAGTTTGATCGCTACAGCGCATGCGAAGCTGGGGGTTCCAGTCGAGGTTGGCTCCGGGGATCTTCTGTCGTATTCCATGATTCGTCTTGGGTCACCAGTGTGGAGCGTGTAAATAATGAGGCGGATTTGGTTCAGGCGGTTTATTACACGACTCACACAAGGAGCACAGACAGAATGGCATACAAGTAGGAACTCTTCCCTTAAATAACATGACATCCTTCTAGACTCTTCTCACACACAAAAGATAATCTCCCCGTCCGACTGCAGTCAGTCCATTCATCCTTGACACCTCCCTGCTATCTTACTAGGGCATCTAGAAACTTCTCACACACAAAAGGTTAACTTCGCGTCCTTTGTTCCTGTCTAAGGTGGTAAACCATTCTGCACTCCCCAGGTTGCCACAAGAAAGGAGTTTAACCATTGTAACTGTAACACTCCATTTATAACACCAAAATCAATCACACTCCCCCCTGCATCCTCATAACTTTTAACCATATCCTCCTTTCTAATATAGTGACATTTATTTTTCCATACAAAATTGAAATAGATTTTGTTTATAATTTTAATTTTGCTGGGTGACAGAGGTAAAGAGAATGCTGGGTAGATAAGCCGAGATAGACTGTCCATTTTATTTAGGAGGATTCTACCAAAAACAGCGATGTCTCTTTGCAACCATCTGTTTAATATGGATTTACATTTTTCTATATTGTTCAGAATAATCCCCTCCTCAGACACATCTTTATCTTTAGAAATAATAATCCCCAAGTATTTCACTTCCTTGTTCACTTCTGTGTTACAGAGGATAGTCATGCTGTTTACAAATCTAATTTCCAGGCAAACGTGTGATGGCTGTATGTGATCGGCAAACATCAGCTAACAGTTAGCTTCTCATTCTGCCCCGGGTAAGAAAAAAAAATTGACAGAACCAAAAAAAACTCAAACTCACCGCTCCGGTACATCCTCTGATCACAATATATCCCTCCACATAGTTTGTTATCACATCACGGTAAAGCAAAAAATAGCTCAATTCCAAGCAACACGCCACCACTACCGCACTAGCTGCGCTCAACGGCAAGTCCGAGGATCCAAACAAGTCAACAGCGCTGCCTCCGAACAGCCCGTTGTTGTAGTTTTAAATTATTCATTCATCTTCTTCCGCTTAATCCTTTTCATGTCGCGGGGGGGGGGGGGGGGCTGGAGCCTATTATTCTCTAAATTATTTTAATTTTTATGTATTTTTTTATTTATATAAAGCTTTATCCGAGCACCGAGTTTTTTATTCAGTCCATGATTGTGACGTCAATTTCTTCCTCGTCTTTTTTTCGTATAAATGTCCTACATATACTTTAAAACATTATGAACAAAGAACATTAACAAAAAGAGAGTGTCGAAAACACGCAAAAACTATCAGGAAATGTAAAGAATGTCAGATTACATAAACATTTCACCAATGACGTGCACAGATATTTCAGGGGACAGGTGCTCACCCGAAACAAAAAGCAAAGTTACAAACAGTAGCACAAATTTTACTGTACTTACTTGCTATATCTATTTTATTATTCATGGACATATTTAATACCCTATAGATTTCTATAGAATTATCAATGCATACATGACAAAAGGTCACTGGCAAAATCCTTCCATCCATCCATACATCTTCTACCACTTTTCTGGAGGTCCGGGTCGCATAGGCAGCAATTCAAGCAGAGAAGCCCAGACTTCCCTATCACCAGCCACCTGCTCCAGCTCTTCAGAGAGGATACCAAGGCTTTCCCAGACCAGCTGGGAGACATAGTCTCTCCAGCGAGTCCTGGGTCTGCCCCGGGGTCTCCTCCCAGTGGGATGTGCCCAAAACACCTCAAGTGGGAGGCGTCCAGGAGGCATCCTGATCAGATGCCCAAACCACCTCAACTGGCTCCTTTCAATGTGGAGGAGCAGTGGTTCTACTCTGAGCCTCTCCCGGATGACTGAGCTCCTCACCCTATCTCTGAGGGTGAGTCCAGCGATCCTACGAAGAAAGCTCATTTCAGCTGCTTCTATCCGCGATCTCATTCTTTTGGTCATTACCCAAAGCTCGTGACCATAGGTGAGGGTAGGAACATAGACTGAATGGTAAATCGGCAGCTTTGCCTTAGAGCTCAGCTCCCTCTTCACCACAACAGAATGGTACAACATTCGCATCGCTGCAGATGTTGCTTCAATCCATCTGTCAATCTCCCACTCCATGCTCCCCTCACTTATGAATAAGATCCTGAGATACTTAAACTCCTCCACTTGGGGCAGGAGCTCGTCCCCAACCCGAAGAGGACAATCCACCTTTTTCCGGCTGAAGACCATGGACTCGGACTTGGAGGTATTGATTCTCATCCCAGCCGCTTCACACTCAGCAGCAAACCATCCCAGTAAGAACTGTAGGTCATTGCTGGATGAAGCCAGCAGGACAACATCATCTGCAAGCAACAGAGATGAGATCCTGTGGGATCCTGTGGGGTATCGGGCTTGTTGTTACAATTCAATTCAATTCAATTCAATTCAATTCAACTTTATTTATATAGCGCCATTTCACAACAACAGTCATCTCATAGCACTATCAACTGTAGGGGGGACCCCCACAGTTGCAGAAAGACCCCAGCAATCAGGCGATCCCCTGTGAGCAAGCACTTGGCGACGGTGGAGAGGAAAAACTCCCTTTTAACAGGAAGAAACCTCCAGCAGAACCAGGCTCAGGGAGGGGCAGTCATCTGCTGCGACTGGCTGGGGGGGTGAGGGGATAGAGAAGAAGAAAAGAACAGACATGTAGAGAGCAAACAGCACGATGAGGACTCAATCTATGGGAGAGAACAAACAAATGTTAATGACCAGCAAAAAAAAAAAAAATATTTCATAGAGAGTGAGGAAAGGAGTGAGGCCCAGTGCATTACTGGAGGTCCCCCGGCTGACTAAACCTATTAGCAGCATAACTAAGGGAGGGTTCAGAAACACATGATCCCTCCCTAATTGTAGGCTAGATCAAAAAGGTAGGTTTTAGCCCTATTCTTAAAAACAGAGATCGAGTCTGACTCCCGAATCCAGATTGGCAGCTGATTCCACAGGAGAGGAGCTTGATAACTGAAGGCTCTGCCACCCATTGTACTTTTGGAGATTCTAGGTATTACAAGTAATCCTGCATTTTGGGAGCGTAGTGCTCTGTTAAGATGATACGGTAGTATCAGATCTTTTAAATAAAAAGGAGCCTGATTGTTTAGAGCTTTGTAAGTAAGAAGAAGGATTTTAAACTTAATTCTAAACTCTATGGGAAGCCACTGAAGGGAGGCCAGAACCGGAGAGATATGATCTCTCTTTCTAGTACCTGTTAAAACTCTTGCTGCAGCATTTTGGATCAGCTGAAGACTTTTTAAACATGTTTTAGGACAGCCTGATAATAAAGAATTACAATAATCTAATCTCGAGCTAACAAAAGCGTGGATCAGCTTCTCAGCATCACTCTGAGACAAGATGCTCCTAATCTTGGCAATATTACGCAAATGATAGAAGGCAGTCTTAGAAACAAATTTAATATGTGAATTGAAGGACAAATCCTGATCAAAAATAACTCCAAGGTTCCTCACAGAGCTATTAAGAGAAAGAGTAACTGCATCCAAACTGAAAGTTTGATTTGGAAAGGAATTTCTAAGGTTTTTTGGACCAACAAGAATGACTTCAGTCTTATCTGAATTTAATAGCAGGAAATTACAAGTCATCCAAGCTTTGATTTCCTTAAGACAGGCTTCTAACTTGGCTAATTGATTAGTATCATCTGGCTTCATTGACAGGTATAATTGTGTGTCATCTGCATAACAATGAAAATGTATACAGTGCTTTCTAATAATGTTGCCTAACGGAAGCATATATAAACTAAAAAGAGTAGGGCCTAGCACAGATCCCTGTGGAACTCCATGACTAAGCTTTGAGCTGAAAGAAAACTCATCATTTACATGAACAAACTGGAACCTATCAGATAAATAAGATCTAAACCACTGCAACGAAGTTCCATTAAGTCCAACATAGTGTTCTAATCTATCAAGTAGAATATTATGATCAATAGTATCAAAAGCTGCACTAAGATCTAAAAGGACAAGTACAGAAACTAGTCCATTATCAGATGCAATGAGGAGGTCGTTAGTGACCTTCGCTAAGGCTGTTTCAGTACTATGATGGATTCTAAACCCAGATTGAAACTCTTCAAGTAAACCATTTCCCTGCAGGTGGTCAAATAATTGCGTAGCAACAACTCTTTCTAAGATTTTTGAAATGAAAGGGAGATTAGAGATTGGTCTATAGTTAGCTAAAGCTCCTGGATCTAGCGTTGGCTTTTTGAGTAAGGGTTTAATTACAGCCGTTTTAAAAGCCTGCGGTACATGGCCTAAAGTCAATGAAGAATTGATTATATGAAGAATAAAGCTACCAATAAGTGGGAAGACTTCTTTAAATAACCTGGTAGGAATAGGGTCTAAAAGACAAGTTGAAGGTTTGGATGAGGAAACTATTTTGTCTAACTCACAAAGGTCGATTGGAGTAAACTCATCAAGACAGACATCAATAGAAGGAGTTGTAGTAGTTACAGTATTTAAGTCAACTGTGGGAAGAATCTGATTGATTTTATCTCTGATGGATGAAATTTTATTATTGAAAAAGTTCATAAAGTCCTGACTAGTAAGCTCTAAGGGGATGCTAGGATTGACAGAGTCCTGACTCTTTGTCAACCTGGCTACAGTACTGAAAAGAAACCTGGGATTATTCTTGTTCTCTTCTATTAATGCAGAGTAATAACTCGTTCTAGCTTTTCTAAGAGATTTTTTATAAATTAAAAGATGATTTCTCCAAGCTAAATAGATTTCATCTAAATTAGTAGAGTGCCATTTTCTTTCTAATTGACGAGTCTTCTGTTTTAAGCTACGAGTTTCTGTGTTGAACCAAGGAGTTAAAAATCTCTGATTAGACTTTTTCTTTTTTAAGGGGGCCACCAAGTCTAGAGCCTGATGCAGAGAAGCTGAAACACTATCCACCATGTTATCAATTACAGAAGGAGCAAGCTGTCTATAGCTTATTTCTGTTGTGTTAACACATGGCATAGAGGAAACAATCTGCATAAATTTGGAGACAGCATCATCTGAGAGGCATCTACTGTGATAATATTTTTCTTTAGGAGCCAAATAGTCAGAAATAGTAAAATCAAAGGTTAACAGACAATGGTCTGACAGTACAGGGTTATGAGGAGACACTACAAGATTTTCTATTTCTATGCCATATGTCAGAACAAGGTCCAATGTATGGTGGAGGTAATGAGTAGAATTTCCTACTTTCTGAGAAAACCCAATCGAGTCTAATATTGAATTAAAAGCCACATTAAGGCAGTCACTATCTACATCCACATGTATATTAAAGTCCCCTACTATAATTATTCTATCAGATTTCAGCACTAAATCAGCTAAGAAATCAGCAAATTCGGATAAAAATTCTGAATAGGTTGATGGGGGACGATAAACTATGGCAAATAAAAATGGGTTTAACCTGAAATTGCTAAAGTGCCCAACACTGAGGACCAGGCCCTCAAAGGAATTATAACATGTTTTTTGCTTTACATTAACTAGTAATTTGGAATGGTAAATTGTTGCTACTCCTCCTCCACGACCAGAACTTCTGGGATTTTGACAGTTTAAATAACCAGAGGGAGTTGATTCATTTAAACCAACATAATCCTCTTGTCCTAACCAAGTCTCTGTAAGGGAAATTAAATCAATCTGATGATCAATTAACAGATCATGGACTAACAGAGACTTGGGAGTTAGAGACCTAATATTTAATAAACCACATTTAATTTTTAAATTATGAGGAGGAACAGAGGCCAAATCATTCAATTTAGAGGCTTTATGTTTAATTTGAGTTTTACCAATATTTTGCTTTATCACTTTGGGATGCTTATACATTATATTTTTATTTACTTTGGAGGGAGCAGACAACGATTCTCTGATGGGGAAGACAGGGGCTAAGCTGAGGGGTGGCGGATGAAGAGGAGCTGCAGAGAGGCGTGTAAGACTGTGACTCTGCTTCCTGGTCCCAACTCTGAGTAGTCATGGTTTTGGAAATTTGGATAAAAAAGATGCCAGATTGTTAGATAAAAGAGAAGCACCATCCAAAGTGGGATGAATGCTGTCTCGTCTCATAAGACCAGGTTTTCCCCAAAAAGAGCTCCAATTGTCAATGTAGCCCACGTCATTTTTAGGACACCACACAGACAGCCAGCGGTTCAAGGATGACGAGCGACTAAACATGTCATCACTGGTCAGATTGGGGAGGGGCCCAGAGAATACTACAGTGGCAGACATCGTTTTTGCAAAGTCACACACCGATTCTATATTAAGTTTCGTACGAGTTTCGTACGAGTTTCGTACGAGTTACGAGTTATTCGGTCTCTGTATAACTGTTGTGAGAGTTTGGTTCATATTGCCAACACTCGATCAGACTCATTTGCAAAAACCTTCCATTGAAAAATAATTATCTGTTCAAAATAAATCTTTGCAAAAATGGGGGGGGGCTTTCTGTCAATAAAAAGAATATTAAACCTCCATTCAAAAAAATAATAAATCTTGGCAAAAATGAAAAAAGGTCAAAAACAGCAACATGAGCCAAAATCCTCCCTTCTGTTAACCTGCCATCCTCCATTCCCATAAAGACTGTAAGGATAGCACAGGGTTACAAAAATATTTTTTTTGTAAGTTGTCTGTGTTTTTTCAACTGATTTAAGACAATTTTGCACCGCTGAATCTGAAAATGACATCTGTTTCTCTTGATCAGGTGCTAAATAAAAACCTGTACTTACTTAGTACTGTGCATATACTTACCTTTGTATAAAGGTAAGTACATGTAAATTGACTGTTACATCATCATTGTTCAAAATTCAGAGAATTTCAAGACATAAAGAATTTTGCATCATATAAAGCGAAAATACCCGTACATGTAAACAAAAACGTATAAAACAACATGTGGCCATAATTCAAAAAGTTGACCTGATTGAGCAAAACCATTGTGATTTTTGGATTTAGCACATCAAAATTGTCCTAAATCAGCTAAAAAAAAAAAACTTAGACAATAAATTCGGTGTTGACCAGTGTAGTTTATACAGGGACACTCAGTATGTCAGTGCGAGGACAGTAGCAAATGTATAACAAAAATCATGAACATTTTGGGGGGAAAGACGCAAATTTTAACCAGGGGCAAGGGTTTTTTTGACTTTATTTTAACAGTTTACACACACTCATAGGGAAATAAACTTTCACATACACAAATCTATACAAGTGTAAACAACAACAACAAAGAAGAAATAGGAACATGGGGGTGTGAAATATTAAGGCTTTTGTTCAGTCCTGGATCAGGGCAAGTTGCCTGCGACAAGATAGTTCCTGGGATCACTAGGGACGAAAACTACCACCTTGGTCTTTGTTGGTGACCGACAGGGGGCTGACAGACAGACACACAGACAGACAGAGATTTCCTGGGAACTCCTTATACAACACAGAGATTTCTTGAATTACATATAGAGTGATAGGCTAGAGTGACATATAGGGTGCAGTGATGATGTAGAGTGAAGTACGAGGAGACGAAGAAGAGTGATGTCTGAAGATAGAGTTGAGGTTCGATTGGACACAGCAATGATGATAGAAGGACTGCAGCTCCTGACCAGATAGAGTGATAATATAGAGTGAAGTACGTGGCAGTAATGCACCTGTAAGCTGGTTGCCAACCATCCATCTTCTTCCACTTAATCCTTTTCGGGTCGTGGGGGGGCTGGAGCCTATCCCAGCATCTTTGGGCGAGAGGCAGGGTACACCCTGGACAGATCGCCAGTCCATCGCAGGGCCAACACAGAGAGACAGACAACCATTCACTCTCACAGTCATACCTAAGGACAATTTAGAATCCCCAGTTTGATGCCAATTAACCTAACTTGCATGTTTTTGGCATGTGGGAGGAAACCGGAGAAATCCCGAGTAAACCCACGCAGACACGGGGAGAACATGCAAACTCCACACAGATCACTGTTGGTCAGGGGCTGGGATCGAACCCAAGATCTCCCGGCCAAGGCTGGGCTGCTGTGTTGCTGCAGTGCTAACCACTCCGCCAAACCGCCAATCAAATCTTAAAAAAACAACAACAAACAAACAAACACAGGGGGCGCTGTCTGCTGACAACGGAAAAACACACACACGCATAAGGATCAGTCTGTTAAGACAGGCAGCTCGGTGGTATTTTTGTGGGTTTTTTTCCGGCAAAAAGGTGGATGTTATCCCACAAATGATATGCATTTTGGAGTTAAACTGTGAGTAACGTTTTCTTCTCCCCCCCGGAGGGACGGACCTGTGGCTACAGACAAGCTTTACTGGCTACGCTAAACGGCTAACAGGTAAACATGCTAAGCTAACCGCTGCACTAAACTCGCGTTCAGACCTTTTACGCCAGGAGTCACCAGCTAAAAGGGCAAAAGGTCCGATAATTCAGGCCTTCTCCCCAGCTGAGGTCTGGGGATCTTTAGGCACCTCACGATACAATAATTGTATCGTGAGGTGCCTGAATCATAATAATCATAATTATTATGATTCAGGGTTTCCAATTTGATTGTAAAACGATTCTCGATGCATTTGTCTTTTTTTTTTTCCTCAGGATTTTTGTCCTCCCTGTGTGACAGCTTGGTACGTTTAAAGCAAAGTGTTTGCAGTGACCCTTGAATTTACTTCAAGCATCTTTTAATAAAAGAAATTGAAGAGAAATGTGACAAGTCAAATGGACAAATTTATCAACGTAAGTTTAATTTTTGTTTCACTAAGGTGAAAGTGGCTTTGTTTAAAACATGTACACTGTGGAAAATGTAAAAATGACGAGGCAGAGTTCATCTCACGACTCAGGTTTATTCACATCTTCCAACATCAAAAACAGAAAGAGGAAGAAACCCAGACATTCGTCCTTTAAATACCTCGGGACTTCAAAGCACACAGTCACATTGTCAAAACACACAGTCACATTGTATTTAATCCCAAGTCACAATGCATCTTCTTTCAGATCTTAACACCTCCTCCCAAAGCTTCTGGCGGCCAGGAAAATCCCCCCAGGCCGTCTCTCTGCATACCAAAGACAAAACTTTCACATCCTCCTGTTATCTCCAAAGAGACCCAGTTCTTTGTTAAATCTAAGATGTGAAGCCTAAAGTGGTATACATATAGAGCATGAAGTGATATACATATGTGCATATGTGTGCCACATGACCCCCCCCCCCCCCAAACGTCTAAGATGGAACAACGGAATAACAGTCTGCATGTCATGATAAACCATTACACATCAGTCCACGTGCTGCTTGGGCCTCAGTCTCCCGTATCTGCTGTAAGCGGGCTTTACCACTTCCGCGGCGCCGTCCTGCTGTGGAGCTGCTGTCTGAGGGTGAGAACTGTTAGTCAATCTCTGTGGGTGTTCTGGGGAATGTCCCTTAGGGGGTCTGCCGCGCCAAGGAGCCCTGGCCGACAGCACATCCTCGTCCGCCACCACAAAGGCGGGTTTGAGCCTGTTTATGCCAATCTTTTCTTGCCTGCCCCCCAAATCTAGCAAAAAACGCTTATCCCCTGTTTCCAGCACTCTAAATGGTCCATCATAAGGTGGTCGCAAAGGTGGGCGATGAGCATCGTGTCTGACAAAAACAAACTCCGCGTTTTTTAAGGCCTTAGGCACAAAAACGCGCGGAAAACTGTGGTGGACGGGGCCAGGCAGCGTGCCCGATTCCGTGCCACTCTGCAACCGCTGAGCCGGGGAGCATTCTGGCGCAGGATTATCTGGGAGAAATTCCCCGGGCAGCCGGAGTGGCTGCGCAAAAACTAGCTCAGCCGGGGAGGCTTCTAAATCCTCTTTAGGTGCAGAACACAACCCCAATAAAACCCACGGTAGCCTGTCCACCCAATTTGCATCCGTAAGCGATGCTCTGAGAGCCGCTTTCAATGACCTATTAAAATGTTCGCATAACCCATTAGCCTGCGGATTGTACGCGGTTGTGCGGTGGATCGTTACCCCCAGGCTGCGGGCCATTGCTGACCAAAGTTCGGAAACAAATTGAGGACCTCTATCGGACGTAATGTCCGACGGGACTCCAAAACGCGCTACCCATGCTGTTAAAAACGCGTGCGCCACCTCCTTGGCTGTGGTTGACGACAGTGGGACCACTTCCGGCCAGCACATGGTGCGGTCTACCATTGTCAGAAGGTGTGTGCACCCCTGTGACGGCGGAAGGGGGCCTACGAGGTCCACGTGAACATGATCGAACCTCTTAGCCGGGATGTGAAACGGCTCCAAGGGAGCTCTCGTGTGTCTGTGTACCTTGGCTCGTTGACAAGCCATGCAGGCTGCCGCCCACTCACTAACTTGTTTGCGCAGGCTCGGCCAAACAAATTTCTCTCCCACCATTTTGACCGACGCCCGCACTCCTGGGTGCACCAGAGAATGAATCGAGTCAAAAACGCGGTGGCGCCACGCGGCCGGTACCACAGGACGCGGTCGCCCAGTGGAGACATCGCAGATTAGGGGGCGCATACCGTCTTGCAGCACCCTGTTCTCCAGCCTTAACCCTGTTGGTCCAGACTGGAGCGCGCGCACATCCGCGTCGCTACCCTGATCCGAGGCCATGGCTGCATAATCTATCCCGACACGGACTGGGGCCGCCACGGCGCGCAAGAGACAGTCTGCCACTACATTCAGTTTACCTGCCACATGCTGAATATCGGTAGTAAACTCTGAGATGGCGGCCAGCTGCCTCTGCTGCCGGCCTGACCACGGTTCTGAAACCTTGGCCATTGCGAATGTCAGCGGCTTGTGGTCAACGAACGCGGTGAAACGGCGTCCCTCCAGCCAGAACTGGAAGTGGCAAATGGCCAAGTGGAGAGCTAACAACTCCCTGTCGAATGCGCTGTATTTTCGTTCACTATCGTGCAAAGCCCTGCTGAAAAAGGCGAGAGGCTGCCAAGCCCCGGCTACATGCTGCTCCACGACCGCCCCTATGGCCACATCTGACGCGTCAGTAGTGAGCGCTATGCGGGCCGTTGGGTCTGGATGTGCCAACAACGCAGCGTTTGCCAGGGCTGTTTTGATCTCAGAGAATGCTCGCTCTCGCTCCGGAGACCATTCGATCTTATTTTGGGGTTTTTGTTTTTTTAGTGCGGCATACAATGGTTGCATGAGCTGCGCTGCGCGGGGGAGGAAACGGTTATAAAAATTCACCATTCCCAAAAACTCCTGTAACGCTTTGACTGTTTGCGGCTGGGGAAAATTTGTTACCACGCGCACTTTGTCAGGCAGCGGAACCGCTCCTTCTGGGGAGACGCGATGCCCCAAAAAATCAATCTGCGTCACCCCGAACTGACACTTCGCTGGGTTGATTATTAACCTGTGCTCTCCCAACCTCCGGAAAACTGCCGTGAGGTGGTTTTCGTGTTCGTCTTCGGACGCGCTGGCTACTAAGATGTCGTCCAGGTAGACGAATACGAAGGGGAGATCGCACAACACCGCGTCCATCATGCGTTGGAACGTCTGCGCAGCGCCTTTAAGCCCAAACGGCATGCGCAAAAACTCGAATAGGCCAAACGGAGTTATTACCGCTGTTTTGGGTATGTCCTCAGCGCGCACTGGGACTTGATGGTAACCGCGGACCAAGTCTATCTTAGAAAAGACGCGCGCCCCTGCCAAGTGAACGGAAAAATCTTGGATATGCGGGATTGGGTAGTGGTCGTGCGCCGTGGCGTTGTTCAACCTGCGGAAATCTCCGCAAGGTCGCCACGAGCCATCAGCTTTCGGGACCATGTGAAGCAGGGAAGCCCATGGGCTGTTCGAACGTCTGATGATGCCCAACTTTTCCAGGTTGGCGAACTCCTCGCACGCTATGGTCAGTTTAGCTGAGTCCAAGCGCCGAGCTTTTGCAAAAACGGGCGGTCCGGTGGTAGTAATAAAATGTTCCTCTCCGTGTTTAGCGACGGCTGCTGAAAATGTGGGAACCATGAGTGCTGGGAACTGAGTGAGCAGTGTGTGGAACTTATCGCTTGCCGTTGCGACGTTGGCTTGTGCTGTGGGCGGGGTCACTCGGGCTGCACAGGGAATAGAATAAAAAGAGTGCATTAACCAGGCGCCTGTTAACAAGGTCAACCAACAAACCATGTGAGCACAGAAAATCAGCCCCCAACATATTGAAACTCACTGCAGCTATAACAAAAGTCCACTCAAATGTACGGCCGTGTAGGAACAGAAGCAGGTTCCTCTCACCAAAGGTCTTAATCTCCGAGCCGTTTGCTGCTGACGCCCCGTGACCTCCGGGACCCGCCAGCCGGTCAGCGGAGGTAGGCGTGATGAAACTCACTTGGGAGCCTGTGTCCACGAGGAATTTCCTGCCCGAATGCGCATCCGTCAAGTAGAGCAGCTTGTTCTCTTCACCGAGGGCCGCAGCTGCTACCGACCCCCGGGCTTGGCGTTTCCCGAGCGCTTGAACTGGCACGGTGGTATACAATGGGGCAAAAAAGTATTTAGTCAGCCACCAATTGTGCAAGTTCTCCCACTTAAAAGATGAGAGAGGTGTCCAGTTTTCATCATAGGTATACCTCAACTATGAGAGACAAAATGAGAAAAAAAAAAAAATCCAGAAAATCACATTGAAGGATTTTTAATGAATTAATTGGTAAATTCCTTGGTAAAATAAGTATTTGCTCACCTTCAAACAAGCAAGATTTCTGGCTCTCACAGGCCTGTAACTTCTTTAAGAGGCTCCTCTGTCCTCCACTCGTTACCTGTATTAATGGCACCTGTTTGAACTCATTATCAGTATAAAAGACACCTGTCCACAACCTCAAACAGTCAGACTCCAAACTCCACTATGGCTAAGACCAAAGAGCTGTCAAAGGACACCAGAAACAAAATTGTAGACCTGCACCAGGCTGGGAAGACTGAATCTGCAATAGGTAAGCAGCTTGGTGTGAAGAAATCAACTGTGGGAGCAATTATTAGAAAATGGAAGACATACAAGACCACTGATAATCTCCCTCGATCTTGGGCTCCACGCAAGATCTCACCCCGTGAGGTCAAAATGATCACAAGAACGGTGAGCAAAAATCCCAGAACCACACGGGGGGACCTAGTGAATGACCTGCAGAGAGCTGGGACCAAAGTAACAAAGGCTACATCAGTAACACACTACGCCACCAGGGACTCAAATCCTGCAGTGCCAGACGTGTCCCCCTGCTTAAGCCAGTACATGTCCAGGCCCGTCTGAAGTTTGCTAGAGAGCATTTGGATGATCCAGAAGAGGATTGGGAGAATGTCATATGGTCAGATGAAACCAAAATAGAACTTTTTGGTAAAAACTCAACTTGTCGTGTTTGGAGGAGAAAGAACACCATACCTACTATGAAGCATGGGGGTGAAAACATTATACTTTGGGGCTGTTTTTCTGCAAAGGGACCAGGACGACTGATTCGTGTAAAGGAAATAATGAATGGGGCCATGTATCGTGAGATTTTGAGGGAAAACCTCCTTCCATCAGCAAGGGCATTGAAGATGAAACGTGGCTGGGTCTTTCAGCATGACAATGATCCCAAACACATTGCCCGGGAAACGAAGGAGTGGCTTTGTAAGAAGCATTTCAAGGTCCTGGAGTGGCCTAGCCAGTCTCCAGATCTCAACCTCATAGAAAATCTTTGGAGGGAGTTGAAAGTCCGTGTTGCCCAGCGACAGCCCCAAAACATCACTGCTCTAGAGGAGATCTGCATGGAGGAATGGGCCAAAATACCAGCAACAGTGTGTGAAAACCTTGTGAAGACTTAGAGAAAACGTTTGACCTCTGTCATTGCCAACAAAGGGTATATAACAAAGTATTGAGATGAACTTTTGTTATTGACCAAATACTTATTTTACCGAGGAATTTACCAGTTAATTCATTAAAAATCCTTCAATGTGATTTTCTGGATTTTTTTTTTTTTCTCATTTTGTCTCTCATAGTTGAGGTATACCTATGATGAAAACTGGAGACCTCTCTCATCTTTTAAGTGGGAGAACTTGCACAATTGGTGGCTGACTAAATACTTTTTTCCCTACTGTACATTTGCGTGCCTTCTCTGCAAAGCGGCAATGGTAGAAACAGAGGGTGTCTCCTCCGCGATCCTTGGCCCCTGCCGCTGCCGTCGTCGGTGGGTCTGCTACCGCCGTCTCTGGCCCCTCGCCATCTCTGGCCGTCGCGCCGAACTCCGTCGCTGCCGTGGTGGCCGCGCGCTGTTTGCTGGTGTTGAGAATCCGGTGCGCCTCCTGGGCCAGCGTGCGGAAGTCCCGCTGGGCCAACAACGGCGAACTGGCCAGGGTCGCTCTCGTGGCCGAAGGTAGGGTTCTCAGGAAAATGTGGGTGAAGATGAAGTCGTCGTTGTCTGAGCCCCTCAAGCTCAGCTTGTTCTCCATCAGGTCAACGGGCGTGCCATCTCCCAAGTCGTTCAGAGCCAGGAGCCTCTCCGCTCTCTCCTGGACTGAGAGAGTGAAACGCTGGATGAGCGCAGCCTTCAACCCGCCGTATTTGTTGTTGGCCGGTGGCTGCTCCACAAGGCTCTGCACATGCCGTGCCGTGCGGTTGTCGAGCTTGGCAATCACATGGTAGAACTTCGTGTCATCTACCGTTATCCCCCGAAGGGCGAACTGTGCTTCGACCAAGTGGAACCAGGAGCGCGGGTTGTCTCGCCAAAAGTCCGGTAGCTGGACGGTAACGGCATACGCTTGGCTGGGAGCTCCTGACCCGGCTGGCTCGGGGGAATTTCTTTCGCTCATGATACGTCTTAGGGTCGCCAGTGTGGAAAATGTGAAAATGACGAGGCAGAGTTCATCTCACGACTCAGGTTTATTCACATCTTCCA
This sequence comes from Pholidichthys leucotaenia, assembly GCA_020510985.1. Lineage (NCBI taxonomy): Eukaryota > Metazoa > Chordata > Actinopteri > Cichliformes > Pholidichthyidae > Pholidichthys > Pholidichthys leucotaenia. The sequence continues at coordinate 199,764,493 of CM035843.1, read as the reverse complement.
ACATCAAAAACAGAAAGAGGAAGAAACCCAGACATTTGTCCTTTAAATACCTCAGGACTTCAAAGCACACAGTCACATTGTCAAAACACACAGTCACATTGTATTTAATCCCAAGTCACAATGCATCTTCTTTCAGATCTTAACACCTCCTTCCAAAGCTTCTGGCGGCCAGGAAAATCCCCCCAGGCCGTCTCTCTGCATACCAAAGACAAAACTTTCACATCCTCCTGTTATCTCCAAAGAGACCCAATTCTTTGTTCAATCTAAGATGTGAAGCCTAAAGTGGTATACATATGGAGCATGAAGTGATATACATATGTGCATATGTGTGCCACACCTCTATAGACTGCACGCCTATGGCTAACTTATAAAAAATCTAATATGCAGCAGTTGCAAGTTGCGTGCAATGATGCAATGAGAATTATTCTAAAAATACCCAGAGGGGGAAGTGCCAGTCAGATGTTTGTTACTATAGGAGTGAGCGCTTTTAAAGTGCTTTTAAAAAATTTAATGTTTAAATTTATGCAACGTTTGGATGAATCTGACAACAGAATTATTGTGGCACTCTCAGATCCCATCAAGAGCTGTTCCCACTACAACTCTAGGCTGAGATTACACTGGCTCCAATGTATTTATTTATTCTGAGCTAATTTTTAGAATGTTTATATACTGCTCAAAAAAATAAAAGGAACACTTTGAAAACACATCAGATTTTAATGGGAAAAAAATAAGCTGGATATCTACACTGATATGGACTGGATAATGTGTTAAGAATGAAAAGATGCCACATCTTTTGATGGAAATGAAAATTATCAACCTACAACCTACAGAGGGCTGAATTCAAAACACTCCAAAACTTACTCAGATTAAAAAGTGTTCCTTTTATTTTTTTGAGCGGTATATTTTGTTTTATGCTCCATTTTATATTCTTTTGTATAAACTTTTTAATTTTTTGCTATTCTTTGTGTTGATCTGTGTTTTATGTATTTTTATGGACCTTGAATCTGCAAATAAAAGCTTTCTACTACTACTACTTATCTGAAAATGTGCTTTTTAAGAGCTGTCATCTTTTCATGGATATTGTTTAAGAAGACCACAGCTGTCTCCAGCAGGCCAGTATCATTTACTTTTACACACTGGTGCATGCCCGTAGAAAGCAAGTATTCTTGTCTGAAAACAGGTAGCCCAGTTAGGCTTTACCAAATGTAGGCTGTGTTTGAAAGTGGAATACAAAGAGGTGTAGGCTATATGTAGGCAATCACACATGTTAGACTTTGGCAAATATAAAAGGGGCTGAACAGTGAGATTTATTTGACTGTGTGAATATTACAGAATTATTGTAAATGAATGGATGTCAGGTCAGGCGTTGGTTTGCTTGCTACCGGATAACCATGAAAACCGGTACTACCTGTCTCGTGGGTCGGGCCATTGGCGACTCAACCGGCAACCCCGCCCTTCCGAGGGCATGGAGGGTGAAACTGGGCATCCTGGCATAACTAAAAACAATATCTGTCACAGGTCTGTGGTGGACCACTTCCAGTTACACGGGGTGAGACTGGACATCCTGGCAGATAAACACATCTGTCACAAGGTCTGTGGTGGACTTTTGCCAGTCAGTGTGTCATGATATGCACTACACAAAGAGCAGAGATCAGGTTCAGGTTACTTTGGTTGTACCCGTAGGTAGATTTGTTTTGCAGTCTGGTGACATCCATATTTACAAGCCACAATTACATTCAACATAGACACAAACACAGGCACACATGAAGCTGACTATAAACATGATAAAAATACTCAAGGCTCCATCAATCAGGGTATAAAGACAAAGAGATGAGAGAAAAACCAGAGGTAAGAGAGAAGGGTCATATTAAAAAGTTAAAGACTAGTCAAAGAGGTTAAAAACTCAAAGGTCTAAAACCCAATAAAATATTTAGAACCCAAATAACATCCTACAAAAATAAGTAAATATACAATGGAGTTAATAAATAGGTACCTAAATTATGTGCAATATATTGTTACAACTTGTTCAACTCTTTGACAGCAGCAGGAACAAAGCTGTTTTTGTAGTGCTGGGTTTTACTTTTTGGGACAGCAAACCTCCGTCTTGAGGGAAGAAGCTGAAAGTTGCAGTGCAAAGGGTGGGAGTCATCATTTAAAATGGAGGTAGCCGGGACGTCCGGTTATGGCTGCCACGTAGGACGGACGTGTCTCGCTCTGCTCTGCTCCTGGAAAAAAAAAAATCGGCAAATAACTCTCTCATTTGGGACAGAACGTATCCCAGCATTTGGGCGAGGATATGTCGGCGAAGCCTAAGGCTGGAAAACCAGGAAAAGGAAAAAGCGAGCCGCCGAAACAGTCCAAATTAACGGACTTTCAGGTCTGTGACGCAGCAAACAAAACTCCATATATGGCGGAGGAGGCTGGCAACGGTGCGATATTTGCGGGGAATGGCGCAGATGCGCTGATGGCTGCCATGAGTTCAATGAGAGCGGACTTTTCCTCTAGATTTGATGGGATTATGACAGCGTTGGAAGGAATAAGAAAGGAATTGGGTGACTGTGTAGAACGAACGGCGCAGATGGAGCTCCGTCTCGCTAGTGCTGAAGATGACGTCACCCGTCTTCAATTAAAGGTGCGCACTTTGGAAAAAAAAAAAAAATCTCTGGAAGATAATATTTTGGATTTGGAATCTCGGTCGAGACAGAATAATTTGAGGCTGGTGGGTCTTCCAGAGGAATCAGAAGGTCGGGACGTATGCTCCTTTCTGGAAAAGTGGATTCCGGAGGTGCTGGGCAGCGAGGAGTTGCAATCAGCAGTGATTCTGGAAAAAGCACATCGTATTGGCCCACGGAGAGATAAGGGACCGCCGAGGACCTTAATTATGAAGTTTCTTAGCAACAGAGACAGGATGAAGATCTTCAACGCTGCACGAGCTAAAAAAGGAGAGATTAAACACCAGGACCAGCAGGTGTGGTTCTACCCAGATTTGGCCACAGGAATCCAGCAATTGAGGAAGCAGTTTGATCCCGTACGTAAGGAGCTGCGCAACCTTGGGATTCGTCATGGTGTAATCTATCCTGCGAGACTGCTGACCACGTATGAGGGCAGAACCCACATCTTCAAGACCCCAGAGGAGGCGCAGGAGTTCATCAAGAAGATCAAAGAAGAAGAAGAGACTGGTGGGAGCTAAGCATGAACAAAATATAAGGTAGAATAATTAAGCATTTGCACAGGCATCTGACTGACTTGAAGTAAATAGTAAGTTTACAAAATATAGATTGTATTATATATTAAAAAAACAAAACAAAAACAAAACAAACAAAAAAAAAAACTATGATGTACAAAGTTGTTAAAAATTTTGGAGTTAAGTTGGAAGACTACAGAGGAGAGTTAATGTTACGTCATTAAAAGCAGTAGAGTTAGGGTGATTGGGAGGATGAAGAAGGAGTGGCTTAGGCTGTTCCCCGTGGGTGTGGAACGGTCGATGGCTATATCGGGAGACAGAATTTTTCTTTTGATTTTGGGGGGTTTGCCACAAGTGTGGGAAGGGGAAATTTGTTTGTGTGTAGTTTGTAGGATGAATGTTCAACCACTCATGTTTTTGCTTCTCTGTATGAGCATGTTTACACTGCAAGGTAATCCCAAACTCTCTATTGATCATGGACCAAAGTGTTAATCTTAATTTAACTTCATGGAATTGCAGAGGTCTACAAAATTTAAAAAAACTTAAACAAGTTATGAATAAAATAAAGGACATGGGTTCAAGAATTGTGTTTTTACAAGAAACTCATCTGATAGAGGAGGATGTTAAAAGAATTAGGAGTAGATGGCAGGGAAGTGTATTCACCTCTTCATTTTCATCCCGAGCCAGGGGAGTTATGACTCTCATACATAAATCAGTTCCTTTTCAAGTGAAAAATGTAATTGGAGACAAATTTGGAAGATATGTAATCATTCAAGGTTCTTTGCTATTAGAAAATATAAATCTTGTGAACTTATATGGTCCCAATATAGATGATCAGAAGTTCTTTGCTAATTTATTTCTCATCTTATCATCACTTACAGGGCAACATATAATAGCAGGGGATTTTAATTGTACATTGAATCCAGGTGTGGATAGATCAACAGGACTGGATTGTACGCACATTGGATGTAGGATGACTATTAATCATTTTATGAAAGAATTGAGATTGTTAGATATATGGAGAGAAATGAAACCACAAGTTAAAGCCTATTCTTGTTATTCCAGTACCTACAAGACATTCTCACGTATTGATTATTTTTTGATTTCCACAGAATTAAGGTCCAAGATTCAAAACTGCTTTTATGATAACATCGTGATCTCTGATCATGCACCCTGTTGTCTAATATATGTAGATAAAAAATTGACAAAGGAATCAGGTAGATGGCAATTTCAGCATAAATGGCTTCAGGATGAGGAATTTGTCAAGTATATAGAAAAACAGATAGACGAGTTCTTTGACATCAATACTACACAAACATCAGCATGTGTAAAGTGGGAGGCTTTCAAAGCTTTTATTAGGGGACATATTATTAGTTATACAGGATCAAAATCTAAGAAGACTCGAGAGGAGAGAGCTAAATTGGAACATAAAATAAAAAGTCTTCAGGAAAAAGTGTATGCAGGAAGTGACCCAAGGTTGGAGAATGAATTACTGATTTTGAGAGCTGAATACGACAAAAAATCAGCGAATAGAGCTGCCTCGAGTCTTCTAAGATTGAAACAATCTTTTTATGAACAAGGTGAAAAATCAGGAAAATTATTAGCATGGCAGATTAAACAATTGGAAATTAAAACACCAATTACCAGTATTATAAGTAACGGACAGGTAGTTATAGATCCTTTAGAAATTAATAGAGCCTTTAGAGATTACTATGAAAAATTATATGATACCAAAAATGAACCTGATTTAACAAAACTAAATGGGTTTTTGAACGAACTATCTATACCGTGTATTCCAAATGAAAACAGGGAGATATTGGAGTCTAAAATTAGTCAAGAAGAAGTTGGGCTAGCCATTGATAATATGAAATCAGGAAAAAGTGCAGGACCAGATGGTCTTCCAGTTGACCTTTATAAAAAATTTAAGAATAAATTAATAAAACCTTTTTTGGAAATGGTTTTAGAAGCATTTCAAAATAATAATTTACCATCATACATAAATAATGCCTTAATTATACTGCTGCCAAAACCAGGTAAGCCCTCTAATAAATGTGAAAATATGAGACCAATAAGCCTATTAAACGCCGACCTTAAGATAATCTGTAAAATTTTAGCAAGACGAATACAAGAAATTTTACCAAATATTATTAATCGAGATCAGAATGGCTTTATAAAGGGTAGACAAGGCTTCCATAATGTAAGAAGACTATTTAATATTATTTATTTTAATAAAGAAGCGCCGGATACAGCTCTCCTATCATTGGACGCCGAAAAGGCCTTTGATAGAGTTGAATGGCCCTTTCTTTTTGAAGTCCTACAAAGGTTTGGACTTGGAAATAATTTCATAAAATGGGTTCAAATAATATACAATAATGCTACAGCAGAAATCCTAACAAATAACAATATTTCAAAACCAATAAAAATCAATAGAGGATGTCGACAAGGCTGTCCACTTTCACCTTTACTGTTTACTATGGCAATTGAACCTTTAGCGATAGTGATACGTTTACATTCACAAATATATGGAATTAAAGTTGGACCAACAGAACATAAAATCTCCCTGTACGCCGATGATATAATTTTGTTTATGTCGAATCTAAAAAAATCAATTCCAACCTTGTTGAATTTAATAAAGAATTTTGGGGAAATATCAGGATATAAAATAAATAAAACTAAATCTTCAATATTAATGCTAAATGAGACCCAGAGAAATTACCCAGCCCCTGAGGTAAATCAATTCAATGTTGTAAATCAGTTTAAATATTTAGGAATCCAAATTATGCCTAAGCTAGAATCAGTCGCCAGCGTCAACTATGAAGCCTTAATGTCAGATATCAATGAGTTAACTCAGAGATGGATGTCACTACCAATGTCGATGATCGGGAGAATCAATATACTTAAAAGTAATATTTTACCTAAAATACTTTATTTATTTCAATACATTCCCTTATCACCACCTTTAGATCTATTCTCAAGAATAAAAAAAAAGTTAGTGGAATTTATATGGAACAACAGGAGGGCTAGATTACGTTTGTCTTTATTATATTTACCATTTGATCGTGGAGGTCTGAAATGTCCAAATTTTATGTTGTATTATTGGTCGGCACAACTGAGGTCTATGACATATTATTTTTCATCAAATGATCTCCCTCACTGGACTGAAATGGAATCATACAATTTACCTTTACCTCTTCCCATATTCATATACTCAGATTCGGCAAAAAAATTACAAAAACAAGTTAAAAATCCATTTGTAAAGCATATGATCAAAATATGGTGTGAAGCTAAAAACTATTTAAAAGAACCACAGTTATTGTCACAATTTAGTCCAATATGGGGTAATCAATATTTTAAACCAGGGAGAGCGGACGCTGTATTTAAAGTATGGAATTTAAAAGGGATACAAAAGATTCAGGATTTATATTTGCCATGTGCAGACAACATAATGTCTTTTGAAGAGCTGAGGATCAAATTTAATCTCAATAGAATACATTTTTTTAAATATCTTCAACTTAGAAACTTTATTCGATCAAATCAAAATAAAGCTCTCACTCGACCTATTTATTCATCCTTGGAAAAAATGATGATGAAAGATAGTAAAAGAAAGGGTATTATTTCAGAGTTTTATAACTCATTGACACTATCTTCAAGTGAAAATTCACTGAAAAGATTAAACTACTGGAAAGAAGATCTGCAAATTGAAATTTCAGAGGAACAATGGGAATTGGCTTGTACAGAAGCTTAAACCAAATCAATAAATGCACGCCTTAAATTGATACATTTCAAATGGTTAATGCGGATGTATGTTACACCGGAGGAGTTAAATAGATATAACAAAAATATACCAGATACATGCACAAAATGCATGGAAAGTAAAGGAACCCTATTTCATTGTTTATGGGAATGTAGATTAATAAGAATGTTTTGGGAAGAGGTGAGGGTAACAATTGAAAAAATAATCTCAAAACAAATCATACTGAATCCTAAACTGTTTTTGTTGGGTCTGTACCCAGAAAAGCATAATTTTAATAAAAGTGAAAGAACATTCATAGACCTCAGTTTGCTTAATGCCAAAAAATGTATTGCACTATTATGGAAAAAGACTCATAGACCAGATGTGACTCAGTGGTTAAGACAGATGTTAACAAACCTTCCATTAGAAAGAATAACATATATACTGAAATCAAAGGAAATTGTGTTTGAGAATATATGGAGACCTTTTATTGATTATGTAAAAAATTTAAACATAACTCTTGAAGAAGAAGGTGAATGATGTGTGTGGACCTTGTAAATTCCAAACTGGTGAACATAATATGTATACTTATGTATTGGATTGTCTAGACTAAACAGAGGAGCATTGTTGAAGACTTGATTTTGTTGGTGGTTGTTGGTGTTTTTAGTGCATTTTTTTTTTTTTGTAGTACTTTAGTGTTAGTGTTTGATTGCTTGTATCATGTTTGTTAAAAAAAAAAAAAAGGTTCAATAAAGATATTGTGGAAAAAAAAAAATGGAGGTAGCCATCCTTTGTACTTGTCTGGTGTACAGGGATGTCAGGCTCAGCTGTGACTCACCAAGCAAACGACTGGACCATCTAACTACCTGATCCAAGGATTTCCTCTGTTTCAGTTTTATCTGACCACACCATGACACTAAAGAAAAGGATAAAACAGATTCAATAAAAGCCCGATAAAACATTGTCATTATGGTTCGGTCAATTTGGAAGCGTGCAAGTTTTCTCAAGCAATGCAAATGTTGCTGACCCTTTTTGCACACCCTTTCACAGTTCTCTTCAAAGTTTAAATTACTATCAATAATCGTCCCAAGATATTTGTAGGACTGTACACATTCGGTGGTCTGGCCTTTTCGTACGGTGACTTTGTGCCTGGGAGTTTTCCTCCTAAAGTCAATAATCATGTCTTTAGTTTGTGTCGTATTCAGCTGCAGGTAGGAATCCTCATACCAGTGAACAAAATCATCAACTATTGGGCCGTGGCCACTCTCACCATCCTGGAGGAGACTGACAATAACTGAGTCATCAGCATACTTTATAATGTGTCTGTTGTCATGTCTGCTCCGACACATGTTTGTGTACAGGATGAAGAGTAGTGGTGACAACACACACCCCTGAGGAGAGCCAGTAGAAGAGCACTTTAGGTCAATGTAGCATTGACCCTTACTCTCTGCGTCCTGTTGGTTAAGAAATCCAGAATCCAACCCACCAGATTATTGCTCAAATCATTGTTGCAGGAGCCTTTCAACTAAAATATGAGGTTGGACTGTATTAAAGGCGGAGGAAAAGTCCACAAATAAAAGCCTGGCGTGTGTCCCATTAAAATCCAGAAACAGCAAATTGTTGCCTTATTGAAAACGTCAAACAGTCCTTGGACAGGGGTAATGTGGTAGGAGCTGTTTTTCTAGATCTCAAAAAGGCTTTCGATACTGTAAACCACAGTTTGCTTTTATCCAAAATGGTATCTTTTAACTTCTCCCCAGATACATTAGAATGGTTTGCATCTTATCTCCAGAATAGAGAACAGTGTGTAAAAGTTCACCAGGATAAATCCTCATTTTTAAACAACCGCATGGGTATCCCACAAGGGTCCATTCTTGGTCCTTTACTTTTCAGCATTTTTATTAATGACTTGCCGTTACACTGCTCAGCTGCAACATGCCAACTTTATGCAGATGATGCAGTTATTTACACAGCTGCCAAGACTCCAGCACAGGCTGCAGATGTACTGTCTACAAGTATGGTTGATGTCCAAGAGTGGCTCCTCCAGAACCATCTATTGCTGAACCTTCAGAAAACAGTCTCAATGTGCTTTTCAATCAAAAAATGTAACCTGCAACGTTTTAAAGTTAATATACATGATCATGACATCAGTTTAGCTACAGAATTCAAATACCTTGGCATTGTACTAGATCCTCAACTCAAATTTAATCTTCATATAAAGAAAATTTCAAAAACGGTAAAAAAAAATCTGAACTGCTTTAAATTAATTAGATATTACATACCTTACAAAGCAGCTGTACTGTATATGCATTCTATGGTTTTTTCTCATATATCATACTGTTTGACAGTCTGGGCTCAAGCAGCCCCTTCCACAATAAGACATATAGGTTCATTATATAATCAAACCCTAAAAATCTTGGACCAAAAGCCCATTAGGTGGCATCACTGTAATGTTTTAAAAAAATACAACCTATTGAGTTTTGAGAGTTTCATTGACCTCTGTTTTCTGAAATTAACGTTCAAATGTTTCCATAAATCAGCACCCGAGCCACTTGCTGGTTTCGTCCAAAGACAGGACAGCAGCAGAGCCACCAGGAGTTCTGTTAACAATAACTGTAAAATATTCCATCGCAGAACCACATTTGGACAAACAGCTTTCTCTATAAAGGGCAGTCACATCTGGAACACAATGCCAAATGTAATTAAAATAATAACGGACTTTAAAACATTCACTAAAAAGGTTAAAAACTGGCTGAAAAATAAACAAGAATGTACTCATGTATGAATTGATTGTCTGCAAAGTGAGAGTGAATGAAGGGAAGGAATGAATGTGTTTGTTTATAATGAGTGACGAAGGGAGGGAGGCCTGAAATAGGCAAATGTGAATCAGGTTGTTATATTTGTGTATTTATAATGTTTATAATATTTATAATTGTGTATTTATAATCTTTTTGCATTGATGTATGTGGTTATTGTGTATTTTCTTTTTCTTTTTTTTACTTGATTCTCTTTTCTAAAGCCCATCCAGGGACAAGAGTTGCAAATTAGCTAATAGCTATACACTCTATGTGCAACACATCAGATTGATTGTCATTGATTAATTGTCTATGTTTATTGCACTGTCCCTGTCAAATAAACTAATCTATCTATCTATGTATGTTTAAAAAGCATGTTAAACAGAGTGACAGTGGCATCCTCCACTCCTCTGTGAGGCCTATAGGCAAACTGCAGAGGATCCAATGCATGCTCAGTCTGCTTTAGGACCTCACATCTGACCAGTTTTTCAAAAATTTTCATTAAAATTGAAGTCAAAGCAACTGGTCTAAAGTCGTTTACCGTTTTAGGACAGCTGGATTTTGGAACGGGATCAACCACGGCTTCTTTCCAGATCTTAGGCACATGTTGTGCCTGTAAGGACTTATTGAAAATGTAAGATAGATAGATGTAAGAGATAAACAAACCTATCATCTGGTCAGTCACTGCAACAGATACTGGAGTCAGTTTGTTTTGGCCTGTTCTTTTTTTTTTTTTTTTGTTACTTATTTGTACCCGTAGGTAGACTTGGTTTGCAATCTGGTGACAAGCCACCGGCTGCTGGTCGCTGCGTGCGCGAGCGCCCTAAACCTACATATTTTTGGTATGCGGGAGGAAACCGGAGAAATCCCGGAGTAAACCCGCGCAACACGGGGAGAACATGCAAACTCCACACAGCTCACTGTTGGTCGGGGGCTGGGATCGAACCCACGATCTCATGATCCCCGCGATCCCCCGGCCGAGGGTAAAACTGTGCTGCCACAGTGCTAAACCACTGCGCCACCGTGCAGCCCCGGCCCGTTCTTGCCACTGATAATACCTCTATCTGTCAAGAATGTGACGCTAGTCCAGCAAAAGCTAGTGGTACTCAAATACTTTGAAAGCAGTTTCATGAAATGGTCAGTCAGAGGGCAGCTCATGCCGGCTCGGACATTGCCCGGGTTTGCAGGGTCGGGATTTCCTGGCAGCGGAGGGCAGGGGACGGAGCTGCGTAGAGGAATCTGATCAGACCTAGGGCTGGGCGATAAATCGAATTAATTCGATTAATTCGCCTTTTTAAAAGTTGACGATTTGAAAATTTGCTAAATCGTAAAATTGAGGTGACCTTAAATAAATAAAATACGGGTTCTTCTTCTGCCTTTTATGACTTGAGCATTGGCGTATGCTTCCGCCTCTTGTCTCCTTCCGCCTAAGCACTCATGCTCCGGCCATGGCGGACACAGCACAACCCGAAGAGTTGGTAGCGAGAAAAGGGACTCATATTACCTCGATTATATGGAAGTGGTTCGGCTTTGACAAGACCGACGCAGAGCAAACTGCAGTCCTGTGCAAGGTTTGCAGAAAAACTGTGAAAACGAAGAGCAGCAGCACAACTAACCTCTATCAGCACCTCCGGCAGAGGCACCCTAAAGAATGGGAGGAGTGCTCGCAGCTACGGGAGTGCAGCATGGCTAGCACTAGCCAAAGCAAACAAGGTCACGCCGCGAAGAAACAACAAACTTTAGCCGCATCATTTTCTAGTGTCGTGCCATACGATAAGTCAGGGGCACGGTGGAAGCAGATGACTGAAGCCGTTGCTGTTCATTTAGGGATGGATATGGCGCCTATTTACACCGTAGAGAAGCCTGGCTTTCTCCACATGCTAGAAGTTTGGGATCCAAAATACCAACCACCGAGTCGTAAATACTTTGCGGAGGTTGCACTACCAAAACTGTACAACAAAACACGACAAGCGCTTTATGAAAAGCTGGACACAGTTTTATTTTTTTCTGCTACTACAGACCTTTGGTCCAGTCGATCTCTTCAACCGTACTTGAGTTTAACAGTGCATTATATCGACGAGAACTGGAGTCTGAACAGCTGCTGTTTACAAACCACCTACTTTCCTGAAGATCACACTGGAGAGCTCATTGCACAGGGGCTCAAAGACTCCTTGGCACTGTGGAAGTTGGATGAGGAGAAAATGGTGTGTATGACTACTGACAGTGGCACAAATATGATGAAGGCCCTGAAGCTAAACCAGTGGACCCACCTCAGCTGCTTTGGACACAGGCTCCACAACGCAATAGGCAAGTAAAATGCAATGTGCACCATCATTTAAAATACAACATAAATCTATACTATTAAAATTTAAAGCAACACCTACTAAACATTATCAGGCATAATATTACTTGTTTAATTTACAGGGGTTTTTTTTAAATTTATTTTCTCCTATAATACCACTTTTTTTAAGCGGTGGTATATTCTTGATTCATTTACTACAACCACATACAAATTTATGTAATATTGCATTAATAACAATATTTTTATTGACATTACTATACATCAGCAAGGAGTTGTTGATATTTTGTATACTCTAGTAATGCTAAGTGTATTAATCATTCTTTTTCTTTACAGAGAATGCTTGTAAGGATGCTCACATCGAACGTGCCGTAGGAGTCTGCAAGAAAGTCATCAGTGCCTTCTCCTTTAGTTGGAAGAAGCGGAGAGACATGGCAGTGGTGCAAGCAGAACTTGGCCTCCTTGAACATCAGCGCATCTCAGAATCACCTACAAGATGGGGATCACATCAGCAGATGATCGAGCGTATACTGGAGCAGGAGAAGGCAATTGGACAAATCTTGGGTGCAGATAAGAAAACAAGGCACTTAGTGTCAACCTGGCAGGACATTGATGTTTTAGAGTCAGTAAATAAAGCCATAAAGCCATTACATGACTTTACTGATGCATTGTCTGGTGAGACATATGTGAGCATCTCTTTCATAAAACCAACCCTTCATCTGTTTAACAACAGTTTGCTGAAGTCGGATGATGATGATACTGAGCTCACAAAACAAATCAAAACAGATGTGCTGAAATATCTTAACCAAAAATACAGTGATCAAACCACACAAGACCTCATTGACCTTGCCTCACTACTAGATCCCAGGTTCCGCACAACTTACATTGAGCCAGACAAGATTGCAAAACTAAGAGAGAGAACCATTGCAGAACTCTGTTCCACCATGCATTACAGAGGCATACCAGTTACTCATGCTGCAGATAAAGACAAATTTGAGAGTCAGGTTGTTGAACCCCCAACAAAGATGAAGAAATCCCTCAGCAGCTTCTTTAAAAAGACTCCAGTTGAGGCTGAAACAAAGACCTATGAAGCTAAAGTTAAGGGTGAGCTGTCAGCATACTTGCTGGCACCTGAAACTGATGCAGATTCAGACCCACTTACATGGTGGAAACAGCACGAAACACATTTTCCCAGACTTAGTAAACTGGCAAAAAAGTACCTCTCAATACCCGCAACAAGTGCCCCATCTGAAAGGGTATTTAGTACAGGGGGAAACATTGTAACGTGCACTAGACCTTGTCTTAAGCCAGAGTCAGTTGACAGGCTTGTTTTTCTTGCAAGAAATCTAAGAGTTTAAAGCAATCAAAGCTGATGCAGTGTTTATGCACAGTATAAATAGGTGATGCTTCAAAGGTAAAACATATCCAAAGTTTATGAAGTTGGTGCTGCGTAAGTTCCTTTTTTTGCACAAGAGGCAGTATTTCACATGTTTACAAGAACTAGTTTCATTGTAGTTTTAAGATATTAGTTTTTGACTTTGACAGTTGATTGTGACCTTCCAGCAAATTATGCACTTTTTTGCACATGGTTCATGTTATTAATGTTTAAGTTTACATTTTTTCTTTTTATTCTAAAATATGTATAACATATTTATTTGCAGAATTGTAGCAAAAGTTGAGCCGTCATTTGTGTGACATATGAAGTGTTTGAGCTTTCGCCTATAATCCAAACAAGCTTTGTCAGCAACACTGACATGTTTGTAGAATATTTTTGTTTGCACAAGATTTATTTTTTAATAAATCAAGCTCCTTTTGAAATACATGTGTGTTGAGTTAATTGATTAAAATCGATTAATATCGTAATCGTCCAAGATGACCAAAAAAATCGAGATTTTATTTTTTGGCCACATCGCCCAGCCCTAATCAGACCTAAATGAAACAGTCATTGTCGCCCGCGACAGACTGCTATGATGATGATGATGATGATGATGATGATGATGATTGTAAATGAATGGGACAACCAATATTAGCGACTGTTTAAGAACCCTTGTTTGTCAGACTTATTTGTGTGACCTTTTATGATTTATATTCATAGGTGTTGTATCTTGCACTTTGGGGAATGGGAGTTGTTCAGTCATCATTATAATTGTTTTAGTTTATATGTGTCCTTTATAGTGTATTGTCAATAAACTCATGTAGTACTATGTAGGGGTGTGTCATATCGTATCATTCACAATAATACCAGTATAATTTTTGATACGGTGTGAAAATGAATATTGCTATATTTGGGGTCAGTTACACTGCCAACGGAAGTTACACATTGCCATAAAACGACAAAAAAACATGGCGCGAGAAGCTGCGCTCTGTGCTTGGAACATCTGTGTCTATGTGAGGAAGTAAATTAGTTTTAAGGCTGTTTCAGACTGCTGCCTTCTTTTTTTTAAAAAACAAAACAAAAAACGGTGCAGCGATGCGGATAATCTGGCCGCATTTTTTTCTGGATGTCAATAACACAGCTTCAGTGAAAAGTTTTACTTCACCCTGAAGCAGTGTTTTTGACGTCCGGACTCCGAAGTGTCCAGAGGTTCATTTTCATTCCCTTGTGGCTGCTCCAGATTGATTTGTTCAACCAAACGAAAGGGAAAAAAAAAAATCTGTTAACAGCCCCATGAGTTTTCTGTGCAACGGAGATTTCTAACGCGGGAGGGAGAGAGAGACGGGAGGTCTGATTCAGCGGCCATTTACCTGCAGAAGTGTCTTGTTTGGGGAAATGACAGACAGTTAGGCCAAATGATACAATAATACTTTTAAATAACCCCACTTATTACAGCACTCAGGTTTTTTGGGTAGGAGTCTATCAACGTGGCACATCTTGATGTGGCAATATTTGCCCACTCGTCTTTACAAAAATGCTCCAAATCTGTCAGATTGCGAGGGCATCTCCTGTGCACAGCCCTCTTCAGATCACCCCACAGATGTTTGATCGGATTCAGGTCTGGACTCTGGCTAGGCCATTCTAGAACCTTAATTTTCTTCTGGTGAAGTCATTCTTTTGTTAATTTGGATGTGTGCTTCGGGTTGTTGTCGTGCTGAATGATGAAGTTCCTCTTCATCTTCAGCTTTCTAGCAGAAGCCTGAAGGTTTTGTGCCAACACTGACTGGTATTTGGAACTGTTCATAATTCCCTCCACTTTGACTAAGGCCCCAGTTCCATCTGAAGAAAAACAGCCCCAAAGCATGATGCTGCCACCACCATGCTTCACTGTAGGTATGGTGTTCTTTTAGTGATGAGCAGTGTTGCGTTTGCGCCACATATATCTTTTGAAATTACGGCCAAAAAGTTCAACCTTGATTTCTTTGGACCATAACACATTTTCCCATATGCGTCTGGGAGATTTCAAATGTGTTTTTGCAAAATGTAGCCGGGCTTGGATGTTTTTCTTCGTAAGATAAAGCTTCTGTCTTGCCACCCTGTCCCATAGCCCAGACATATGAAGAAGACGGGAGATTGTTGTCACATGTACTAAACACAGAGATGCCAGTCACTCCGATTTTGGCAGAGTTACTCCGATTTCCAGACATAAAATCCGCCCTCTGCTTTACCTGTGAAAAACTTCGCTTTTATTTTGTCAAAACTAAATAAATTTTGACGGTGGATAAAATAAGCTGACATCGACGTGCTAAGAGCAGTTTGAATGTCCGCGTATGATAGGGCCTCGAGGGTATAAACTGCGCATCAGTGTGCCAAGGTTTATCGATGTTTTCCGAATGCATGAGAGAACCCGTATGTAAACGAAGAAAAATGGCGGAGGCTACCACGCCGCCGAAGAAGAAACAAAGAGTAAATGCACACAACCAAAGGTTCAAAGAGGAATATTGGAAGACATATCCGTGTTTTACTGCATCGAAAATCAGTGAAACTTATGCTTTTTGTCAAGTGTGTAGAACGGACGTTCTAGTTTCTCATGGAGGCATCAGAGATCTTCATTGTCATTTCGGTCGGAAAAAAACACGTGGACTTGGCTAAGTTAATAGACAATTCCAATCAAAAGAAGATCTCATCAATGTTCGTAACTCCAAAGGACGAAGAAGCGGTGATAAGTTCAGAAGTTACAGTGGGGTAAAAAAGTATTTAGTCAGCCACCAATTGTGCAAGTTCTCCCACTTAAAAGATGAGAGAGGTCTCCAATTTTCATCATAGGTATACCTCAACTATGAGAGACAAAATGAGGGGAAAAAAATCCAGAAAATCACATTGTCTGATTTTTAAAGAATTTATTTACAAATTATGGTGGAAAATAAGTATTTGGTCAATAACAAAAGTTCATCTCAATACTTTGTTATATACCCTTTGTTGGATGTGACAGAGGTCAAACGTTTTCTGTAAGTCTTCACAAGGTTTTCACACACTGTTGCTGGTATTTTGGCCCATTATTCCGTGCAGATCTCCTCTAGAGCAGTGATGTTTTGGGGCTGTCGCTGGGCAACACGGACTTTCAACTCCCTCCAATGATTTTCTATGGGGTTGAGATCTGGAGACTGGCTAGGCCACTCCAGGACCTTGAAATGCTTCTTACGAAGCCACTCCTTCGTTGCCTGGGCGGTGTGTTTGGGATCATTGTCATGCTGAAAGACCCAGCCATGTTTCATCTTCAATACCCTTGCTGATGGAAGGAGGTTTTCACTCAAAATCTCACAATACATGGCCCCATTCATTCTTTCCTTTACACAGATCAGTCGTCCTGGTCCCTTTGCAGAAAAACAGCCCCAAAGCATGATGTTTCCACCCCCATTCTTCACAGTAGGTATGGTGTTCTTTGGATGCAACTCAGCATTCTTTCTCCTCCAAACACGACAAGTTGAGTTTTTACCAAAAAGTTCTATTGTGGTTTCATCTGACCATATGACATTCTCCCAATCCTCTTCTGGATCATCCAAATGCTCTCTAGCAAACTTCAGATGGGCTTGGACATGTACTGGCTTAAGCAGGGGGACACGTCTGGCACTGCAGAATTTGAGTCCCTGGCGGCGTAGTGTGTTACTGATGGTAGCCTTTGTTACTTTGGTCCCAGCTCTCTGCAGGTCATTCACTAGGTCCCCCTGTGTGGTTCTGGGATTTTTGCTCACCGTTCTCATGATCATTTTGACCCCATGGGGTGAGATCTTGCGTGGAGCCCCAGATCGAGGGAGATTATCAGTGGTCTTGTATGTCTTCCATTTTCTAATAATTGCTCCCACAGTTGATTTCTTCACACCAAGCTGCTTACCTATTGCAGATTCAGTCTTCCCAGCCTGGTGCAGGTCTACAATTTTGTTTCTGGTGTCCTTTGACAGCTCTTTGAATTGTTATCAGTATAAAAGACACCTGTCCACAACCTCAAACAGTCAGACTCCAAACTCCACTATGGCCAAGACCAAACAGGTGCCATTAATACAGGTAACGAGTAGAGGACAGAGGAGCCTCTTAAAGAAGAAGTTACAGGTCTGTGAGAGCCAGAAATCTTGCTTGTTTTTAGGTGACCAAATACTTATTTTCCACCATAATTTGCAAATAATTTCTTTAAAAATCCTTCAATGTGATTTTCTAGATTTTTTTTTCTCATTTTGTCTCTCATAGTTGAGGTATACCTATGATGAAAATTGGAGACCCCTCTCATCTTTTAAGTGGGAGAACGTGCACAATTGGTGGCTGACTAAATAGTTTTTTACCTCACTGTATATTCACCAAATTTCTCATTGAGAACAATGTGCCTTTATCGATTTCCGATTCGGCGGGAAGAATGTTCAGACGAATGTTTCCTGATTCGGACATCGCAAAGAAATACGCATGTGCTAGAACTAAATCAACAGCAATTGTGAAATGTCTTGCTGACAATGACGAGAAAGAAATCACAGATCGGATCAAGTCTGCCCCCTTCAGCATTGCTACAGATGGATCCAACGACTATGCTGATACCAAACTGTATCCTATCGTTGTCAGATATTTTGATGAAAAACTTGAGAAAATTGTGACAACAATACTAACACTGACAGAGTGTGCTGAAAGGAGCACTGGAGAAAATATTTTCAGGTGAGAATGAAATATTCAGTTTAAATTTATTAGCATGATAAATTTTGCTAGTTTTGACATGTAATTGAAGCATGATGTTTATTTTACTAAACCGTTGATGCCTATTTGTTTTATTTAGTTACGAAATGAATCATGTCAAATTTCACATGACCAATTAATAAGTGTAAAACATTTCAATATATGGGACTTCCGGTCTGGACACCATGGTGATAGCAGCTTAACGCTGAAGCTCCAAGACCCCATCCGTGAAAATACCTTGAAAATCAGATTTAACGGATTTTTGGAAGAGTGAAAATCAAAAGACAGTCATTATGCCTAAAGGAAAACAGAAGAGATCGACATTTGCCAGGCCAAGATGCCCATCGGCCGGAGAATCTGACCTGGAGGACAATATCCACTCGGAAACAGAGGAGCTGAATGAGGCTAGCAGCATGGTTAGCTTAAAAACGATAATTCAAGAATTAAGAGAATTTCGCCGAGAGTGTTGGGCCGAATTTCGTGAAATTAAAGACGAAATAAAAAGGACAAACAACAGAGTGGACCAGGCTGAGGACCGAATCATGGAAGCAGAGGAAAGAATAAAAGGGCTGGAAGAAACCGTGCTGGAATTACTCAAACGACAGACAAGACTGGAGGCTAAGCTAACCGACCAAGAAGGAAGACTAAGAAGGGCCAACATAAGAATTCATGGTCTGAAAGAAGGAGTCGAGGACGGTTTCACCACAATGGCTGCATTCGTGGAATCCATACTGAGAGAGAAGTTTGAAATTCCCCAATCCACCGACTTGAAGATTGAAAAGGCGCACCGTTCATTAGCCCCAAGGCCGTCGGCGGAAGCGCCCCTGCGATCAGTGGTGGTGAAGTTTTCCAACTTCAGAACAAAAGAAGAGGTTTTGAGACTGGCTTGGCAGAAAAAAGGATTTATGCACCAAGAAAGAAAAGTCTCTGTGGAGCATGACTACGCCCCGGAGGTCCTTAAAAAGCGTCGGGAATACAACAACGCTAAAAAGGTACTAAGAGAGAAGAGACTGCGCTTTCAAACTCCATTTCCGGCGAAGCTGCGTGTTTTTTACGGGGAAGAGACGTGTCTCTACAACTCGGCGGAAGAAGCAACCAGGGATATGGCGAGAAGAGGGCTCCCGGTAACTGTGTATAAACCCGCAGCAGACCCGATCGAAAGAATCAAGGCTCAAACGTGGTGCACACAGAGACCCTCAAAATCCACGGGCCAGCAGCGGGAAACCCAGCGCCAGGGCTATAAGGAAAAACTGAATGCTTTCAGGAGGGAATAACGATATTTTTAGTCAATCTGCGCATCCAACCCTCCTCCTACAAGGTAACAAACATTAAAGGAGATGCAGAATCAGCAAGTGGTAAAACATTTCATAGAACAGTCATAATATTAGAAACAAGTAGGTCTTTAAAAAAAAAAAAACTTGTTGAAATAGAAATGTTACAATGACTAACAAATACTGTATTAACGTGATTGTTTGCTGTGACGGTGGTGGGAGGTTGTGCACAATTTCATAGGGTATAGGCATTAAAAAAAAAAAAAAAAATCATTACAAGTTCGGATTGGGATCTGAAATTCATGTTAAAAACATGGGACAACTTACAGGGGTAAGAGAGGGCCCTCAACACGTAACAGAGTTTGAGGAATTTCCCTCAGAGCCAACGCACCAGCAAGGCTCTTCTAAGGTCGCAAAAAGACCTCAGTTCAGGAAGACCTTTTGACAGTTTTTTGTTTTAAAGTTTTATATACAATGTTCTTAATGTTTTTTATGTTCTTAATGTTCTTTCAGTTTCTGAGTAGCATAAAAGAGGGCCACTACACTGTTATACTAAATAAGACAACACAATGGAGAAACAGGATGTAACCAAAATAATCTCATATAATGTAAAAGGGATCCTGAATCCAGTTAAAAGATCCAAGATTCTTGGCAAAATGAAAAAAGACAAAGCAGGAATAATATTTTTACAGGAAACCCACCTAACAGACTTGGAGCACACTAAACTTAATAGACAAGGGTTTAAACTGATCTCTTCATCCTCATATAAGTCAGGGAGGAGGGGGGCGGTAGCGACATTGATCTCAACCAAAATTATGTTTGAAAAAAATTCAGAACACAAAGATAAAGAAGGGAGATTTATCATGGTACTTGGTCGGCTAGAGGGAGAAGATGTCACCCTGCTGAATGTATATGCACCTCCAAGGGCTAACTGGAAATTTTATAAAGATGTATTTGACCTAATGATAACTAAAGCCAAAGGTTTAGTGATATGTGGTGGAGACTTCAATCTAAGACTGAATCCATACTGGGATGCATCAGGTAATTCTCCACATCAAAATAACACTCAAAGTAGGAAAACTCGGATGCTACTAAAAGAAATGGGAATCTGTGATGTGTGGAGGGAACTCAACCCCAGTGTAAAAGATTATACATTTTACTCAGCACCACATTCATCATACTCAAGGATTGACTATTTTTTTATGTTCAATAGAGACATTGGAAGAGTAAAAACATGTAAAATAGGACTGATGGATCTCTCTGACCACAGTCCGATCTATATGGACTTAAATATCCAAAAATACACAAATAATACATTTTCTTGGAGGTTAAATTCAAATGTGCTGAAAGGACCACTGAAAGATGAATTGGAATCAGATATTCTCAGATATTTGGAAGAAAATGATAATCGAGAAGTATCTCCTTTAATACTGTGGGACGCATGCAAAGCTATAATAGGGGGAAAGATTATCGCTAAACTGGCAACCCAAAAGAAACAGACAAGAAAAACTAATCACATTAGAGTCAGAACTTAAGAAACTAGAAAAAGAGCACAAAGACAACATTTATTCAAATGACTCGCTCAAAATTAAGGAAATGAAAAAACAAACGAGATCTACACAATAGAAATCCAGAAGAAACTTACATTTCTGAAACAAAAATACTATGAAACGGGTAGCAAATCGGCAAAATTACTAGCCTACAAATTGAGGAAACAACAAACGGAGAGAGCAATCTACAAAATCAGAGACCCAGTATCAAAGGAAATAAAATTTAGAATTCAGGAAATTCTTAAAAGCTTCGAGAATTACTACAAGAACTTATCATCGTCGGC
The DNA here is from genome assembly GCA_020510985.1 of Pholidichthys leucotaenia. Classification (NCBI taxonomy): domain Eukaryota; kingdom Metazoa; phylum Chordata; class Actinopteri; order Cichliformes; family Pholidichthyidae; genus Pholidichthys; species Pholidichthys leucotaenia. Next base: position 199,743,289 of record CM035843.1, on the reverse strand, counting down.
CTCCGTCGGTCAATGATGACCATGGAAGAGAATCCTAAACGTCTACTCTGCTGGAACAGCACCGCCTGTGGCTGAACAGGCCGATGCGCGAATGGCAGTCCCTGTCACACAGGTCGCACTTGTGGGTGGTCTCCGTGCTGCTGGGTCTGTGGTGGTTCTTCCTGCGGGTCCTTTTTTCATCTGCTGCAGCAATCAGTCTCTCTTCACCCGTCTTGAGCTGTCTGGTCAGGGTGCCTCTCCATTTGGAGCGGTCCGTTGCAAGGTCCTCCCAGCGCTCTGTGTTGATCTCCAGGGCCTTCATGTCTCTCTTGCAGACGTCTCTAAAGCGCAGCTGTGGGCGGCCAACGTCTCTCCTGCCAGTCGCCAGTTCTCCGTAGAGGACGTCTTTGGGGATTCTGCCATCCTCCATACGGTGAACGTGGCCTAGCCAGCGGAGCCTGCGCTGCCTGAGTAGAGTGAACATGGAGGGAAGGCCGGCGCGGGACAGAACTTCTGTGTTGGGCACTTTGTCCTGCCAGGATATGTCCAGGATGTGGCGAATGCAGCGCAAGTGGAAGGAGTTCAGTCTCTTTTCCTGCCGGGCATATGTTGTCCACGTCTCACTCCCATAGAGCAGTGTGCTGATGACGCAGGCGTTGTACACTGCCATCTTCGTCTTGACAGAGAGTTTGGGATTCTCCCACACTCGTGTGGTGAGGCGAGCGAGTGTGAAGGCTGATTTTCCAATCCTCTTGTTGATCTCTGTATCAAGGGAGAGGTTGTTGCTGATCGTGGACCCCAGGTACGTGAACTGATTCACGACCTCCAGCTCGTAGTCGTCGATGCTGTCAACGAGTCCAGTACTCGTTGGCACAGCACCGAGCAGTCTGCTGAACTTTACTTCTCGCAGCCCTGAGAATCTGGAGATTCTTCTCGTTTGGGTACTTCTTGTACTCAGCAAGTGCTGAGCGCTTGGCTTCAATGACGGGGGTCATCTCGGTCAACTTGGCATCAAACCAGTCCTGTGACTTCGAGGTCTTCCTCCCAAAGGTAGCCAAGGCTGTGCGGTGGATGGTGTTTCGCAGCGCTTCCCACTTCTGCTTTGCAGATTCTCCTTCTTGTGGTACACCAAGTTCCTTCTCAAAGGTGGAGGCAAACTGCTCAACAAGTTCTGGTTGAGTCATCTTGCTGGTGTCAATCCGTGCCTTTCCAGGGTGTCTAGCACGATGGAATTTCTTCAGCTGCAGCTTGACCTTGCAACACACCAATGAATGGTCTGTGTCGCAATCTGCACTCTGGAACGAACTGGTGATTAGCACGTTCTTCAGTGAGGTGCGCCTGGTCAGGATCAAGTCCAGCTGGTGCCAGTGCTTTGAGCGCGGATGTTGCCAGGAAACCTTGTGTTGGGGTTTGGTCTTGAAGAACGAGTTTGTGATGCACAAATCGTGATATGTGCAGAACTTGAGCAGCCGCTGTCCGTTGTCGTTCATTCTGCCCACGCCAAAAGGTCCAAGACAGGAGGGCCAGGAGTCGTGGTCAGCACCCACTCTGGCATTGAAGTCTCCAAGGAGAATGAGTTGTTCAGAGTTGGGGATGATCCTGACAGTTGTTGCGAGATTCTCGTAGAACTCGTCTTTTGCCTCTGGTGTGGCTGTCAGTGTTGGGGCATACACACTGACGAGGGTGACTGGGCCTTGAGTGGTGTTAAGGCGGAGGGTGAGGAGTCGTGCAGAGCCAGTGCTGCCCGGTTCCACCATCTTCAGCAAGGTGTTCTTCACTGCGACGCCCACTCCATGTTCCCTGTGTTCGTCACTGCCCTTTCCCTGCCAGTAGAACGTGTAGTCCTTCTCTCTCAGTGTGCCTGCATCAGCCAACCGTGTTTCCTGGAGAGTGGCGATATCCACTCCCAGTCTCTTCAGCTCATTATTGATGATGGCAGTCTTCCTGGTGTCATTGATGTCCTTGAGGTTAGCAGCGAGTCCTGTCATCATAGTGCGGACGTTCCAAGTTCCCAGTTTTAGAGTTGGTCTCTTTTGTTTTATTGTCTTGCCTGTTGCGAAGGTTCTCAGCCTGCTGTTCGGACTTCTCCTCATCCCCATGCACCCAATGAGGAAAGCAAGCTGTGGCGGGACAACACCTTATTGGCTGGGGGCTGCCCAGCTTGAGGCGGGCGGTAGCTGTCCAGTGAGATCCGATGATCCCTCCCACCGTCGGGAACAACCCCTGGCGCCGCGCTCTACGCCAATGGAGCGGTGGCTTATAACCGGTAACTGTCATTCCCCGTGTTTTGTCTACGCCAAAGGCGAAGCTGGAGTGTCCTCTCCAGTGATCCGGTGTTCTACCTTCCAGCGTTGGGCGTTGGTAGGATTCAAGCCTGGGCAGGAAGATATGGAGGACAAGATGTTGCCCATGCAGCATGTCCCCCCTCTCCACGTCACTGATGAATTCAAAGGAACAGCAGGGCTGCTACAGTTTGGCACCAGCGCCGTTGCAGGTTCCAAGGTTGTCATAGCCAGGAGCGGCACTGGGGTTAAGCTCCCAGTGCTCATAAAATGCTCCTTATGGCGTGCGTCTCGAAAAGCCTCTGACAACTAAGTCCAACTCCTAGCCTGCCCGTGTGGTTTAGTCTCTAAGCCCGGCGGAACTGCTTTTACTAATAGGAGAAGGGGCGAGGGCGGATCTCTGGCGCCTTAAAACCAGATGCTTCGGGAAGATGGTGGCTCGTCAACCTGGGAAGGTAGCCCATCTAGGGGAAGGTAAACCCTGATTTCAAACCTCCGCTGCCTTGCGGCATACCCGGTCACGGGAAAGGCTTCAGGAGTCAACCCTGAGGAAAAATCCGGAGTCGGAGCCCCTAAGGCAGTTCTATGTTGTGCTCAACATCGTTCTGGCAGCACAAGAACTTATACTCCCTCAAAAAAACACAAAAACGCATCCGAAGCCTTCCTAAATACATTAAATCTTCCCCCAACTTACTGAGTCACAAAATAAAACACTACTGTCAGAAATACAACCTAAAGAATTAGAAAAAGCAATTATGAAACTTAAAGCTAACAAATCCCCAGGAGCAGATGGCTATACAGCAGAGTGGTACAAAACCTTTAAACAGCAACTATCTCCTCTCCTCCTGAAAACATTAAACTGTGTCCTCCACACAGGGGAAATCCCCCCCTCCTGGAGAGAAGGGGTCAATGCAGTCATACCTAAACCTGAAAAGGATAAACTAGACTGCTCCAACTACAGACCAATCAGTGTGTTAAATCAGGACTATAAGCTTTTTACCACTATCCTTGCCAAAAGGTTAGAAAATATACTGACAGACTTAATTCATTTAGACCAAACAGGTTTTATAAGACAAAGACAGACACAAGATAACATTAGACGCACTTTACACATACAGTAATTCATCATATTAAAAAATATAATTTAAATACAGTCATATTGGGATTAGATGCTGAAAAAGCATTTGATTCGGTTGACTGGTCTTTCCTATATAGAATCTTATCCAGTTTCAATTTTCATAACAACTTCATTAGAACTATCCAGGCACTATATAAAAAACCAACAGCTAAAATAAGGATTAACGGTAAATTATCATCATCTTTTGAACTGGAAAGAGGATGTCGTCAGGGCTGCCCCTTGTCTCCACTGCTCTTTGCAATCTTCATAGAACCTCTGAGCCAATGGATAAGACAGAATCAAAAAATTCAAGGTATTACACTTGGTCAGAAGGAACATAAAATAGCACTCTTTGCCGATGACATTTTAATATACCTGGGGCAGCCAGACACCTCTTTTCCAGAACTAATCTGTTTTTTCAGAGTATGGAGAGTTATCGGGGTACGAATTAAACATGCATAAAACCCAAATTTTAGCATTCAACTATAACCCAAATCAATATTTACTAAGCAAACTCAAAACTAACTGGGAGATGGAATCTATGAAATAGCTGGGGGTCAGTATCCCGAAACAACTCAACAAAATTATAACACTAAACTATGATCCACTGATGGCAAAAATAAAATCTGATCTAGCAAGATGAAATATGATACCATTCTTGGGTACTGCACAAAGAATTGAAGCAGTCAAAATGAATATACTTCCACGTCTTCTATACCTTTTCCAAACAATACCGGTAGAACCTCCCAAAAAAACATGGCAAGAACTGGACAGAAGGATCTCAAGATTCATATGGCAGGGCAAGAGACCTAGAATCAGATATAGAACCCTACAGCTAAACAAAGTCAAAGGTGGGCTCGCGCTGCCAAATATCAGGGACTATTTTAAAGCCGCACAAATTAAAACTTTAGTAGAGATATTTAACCCAGTCTACACTGCACAATGGAAGGAGATGGTATGCCAAATAACAAGTGACATTCCCCTACAGGTGATAATAGGGAATAATGCCTTACCTAAAGTTTTGAATAACACTAACCCGTGGATAGAGACCCCGCTAAAAATTTGGTTTAAGATAGTCAGAGAGAATCAAACTAAAGGACCCTATCGATTATTGCAATGGATGTCCTATGATCAGGACTTTACTCCTAATAAAACAGACACTGTGGCGGCATGAAATAATAAGCGGCGAACTGAGAGTTTAAAAGGGTGTTTATTAATCATGCCGCCACACTGGTGACCCCGAGAAAGCACACGCTTTGTGCAACGCAACTTTCTGGTCTGGACATCTACACTGGTGACCCGACGTAGAAAAGAACACGCTGATAACGAACGCAGCACCCGGCGGTGATTCTCCGATGATGAGCGAATGCAGCAGCCTGACGCAAATGGACTGCCCTCCCTTCTGCTACAGGGAGACCTCGACGCAGAGCCACCACCAGGCAAACTCTCCGGAGATCATCCACGACCGGGAAAGCGGCAGAAAGCTTCATGGTGCGTCCTTCGCCTGAGATCTGGACATCCACGCTGGGACCGGCCGCTCTCACAGCTCCTCCGCATACACACAAGAGCGCACGCACCTCGTCCTCTCTCCACGACGGCGACCTCCAGGGCTGACGGAGAACGCAGCGCGTGGACCTGAACGCACCATGACCCGGCACTAGCGAACTGCAGCAACAGCCAAGACAGGGAGGACCATCGGCGCCGACAACGCTGATCTCCATCAAGCTCACTGACCCTGACTCGCCTCTCAACAGCGGGACACCCACCACCGAACCCCCGCGCGCACACCGGGGGGTTACGAGGACGGCGCACCACGCACGGGACAATAACTCATCCACAGACCGCCATCGTCCTTCGCCGCTGCACACAGAACCTTCAGGGCTGCTCACACACCTGAAGCATGCACGCAGCTCGTTCACAGGATTTTGTATGGGTCTCAGCCACGGCGCACAAAGGGAATTCAGCCGTCAGCTGTCCCCGAGGGCTTTAGGGCTGCGCGCGCGCACCTAAAGCCAACACGCCAAGTCCCTCACACAGCTGCAGCTCCTTTTTTCTCACAGCCGCTACGCAGCCTTGCAGCTCCTGTTTTTCTTCATAGCCGCGAGATTAGTCAGAGACAAGTTTTTCTTCTTACAGCTGCTGTGGACCTCCGCACGTTCAACGGGACAGCCCCTCAACATCGCGGATCCACAGGCAATTTTTGCGCGGCCCAGACAATTTCGCCGTCCCGGGCCGGCACTTGCTACCCCCATCCCCCCTCCCTCCATCGCCGCCTGCAGCGAGCTTTCCCCGCAGCTCGCTCCCAAAGCCGGACTATCGAGGCCTCAGCTTCCCGCTGAGCCCTCTGGGGGGGGAGTACTGTGGGTGACCCCCACAACAGACTGGGACAAGCAGAGTGCTCAGCTGGAGCAATTAGCAGAACAATGAGATGTGTGTATTGATATCAGTAGGCAGCCGCTCTTTGTCTAGCTCCTTCCTGCCAGTCCTGCTGTTGATATGTATGACTCAAATGCAAATGTTCATGCTTCCTGCTCTGACTGTGATGCAAATGTCCCATGCCTTCCCGCAGTTACTGTGATGCAAATGTGCCTTTCATGTATTGTCTGTAACTGGGTATATAAGTGACTGAATATCACATGCTCACTGTCTCTCTGACCACTGCTTCTGACTACACGCCTTGCCTGAGAGCCTCCGGGCCCGCTAAGGCGCGCCTGCACGGCGCTGGAGTGGGTGTTGTGATGGCGGTATGATTAATTAACACCCTTTTTAACTCTCAGTTCGCCGCTTATTATTTCATGCCACCACAACACTAGATTTAAAAAGTGGAAAGAGAACGGACTGATAAAATATTACAATTTTTTTTAAAGGGCAAACTTTAAGAAGTTTTGAAGATTTGAAAAAACAAGGTCTAGTAAATCAAGATCTTTACAGGTTCTTTCAGCTTAGACACCACATAAACAAAATACTTAAAAAGGAGGACTTGGAAAGGGCCCAGCCAGGTGTTCTGAAGGTTTTCTTAATGGCATATAAAGGGATCCCAGGGATCAGATACATTTCTAAAATATACCAAGGTCTTCAAGACTTAAAAGGAGACAACACATCATATATAAAAGAGAGATGGGAAAAAGAGGGGAATTTCACTTTACAACTGGAAATATGGGAAAAGCTAAATAAACAACAATGGAAAAGTACCTCATCCCTGCAGTGGAGAGAATTTGGATGGAAAAATTTGGTAAGATTTTTCAGAACACCTGCACAGAACAAATTTACTCGTAAGGGGTTGAATTGTTGGCGCTTGTGTGGTGAAGAGACTGCAAATCATTTTCATGTGTTTTGGTCATGCCCAGTTATCCACCAATATTGGACCAATGTACAGACAATATTGGGGAAAATATTCAAAGTAACAGTTCCCTTTTCTTTTGTAACTTTGTATTTGGGTTTACTACCGGAATCACTGGAAAGATGAGGAGAAAAATACTTATTCACTGTTTTAATATTGGCAAGTAAAAAAGCTCTAACAAAAAAATGGATGTTGAAAGACTGTCCTACACCTGAAGATTGGATTAACGTGATTCAGGACATTTATTCGATGGAAAAGTTGACATTTGCACTGAGACAGGACATGGATGGGTTCTTGAACTTTTGGCAACCCTGGAATGCATATGTGTCTTCCATCAGATCTAATCTTTGACAAATACCATTTCAATAATGGCACCTCTCTTTGCTCCAACACTACTCAGATGCTCTTTTATTTTTCTGCTCTTTTGTTTTGTTTTGTTTTTTTGTTCTTCTTTTAATTTCACTTTTTCTTTCACTTAAAAAAAAGGGTGTTGTAATAATTTCTTTCCAATGTTGTCAAAAAACAAAAAAAGGGGGAATATGTGATGAAAATGTAAAGAATGCAATGCTGTAATGACATGTATACCCTTTACAAAAACTTAAATAAAAAAATAAAACAACATTTCAATATATACATGTATTGGGCATTTAAATCCAAGGTTTGATCTCATTAGAAGTATCTTATTTATAAAGCAATGCAAATCTGATCAACATAAATGTACATATAAATATTATTAAAAAAAAATTTTGTTTACAAAAACTGGAAATAAATAGGAATGCTGTCAAGCTTACTTAGTCCCTACATATCAGCAAGTCGTGACATAGGTTATTTTCTGCTTTCTATCTGCCATTTTTTTTATTGCAGTTGAATTTGTGAACCAAGTGTTTATCAATTAGGGCCTAAAAATTATTTGCATTATCTTGAATTTTTAATTATTCAAATTTCCTTTCAGATGAGCTGTTCATTGCATGTTTATGTTCGGTTTACCATAGTAAAAGCATGGTAAGATTTAATTGAAATTCTGATATTTATACAGACTGTTTGTCAATAGAATACTTTGAATAAAATTCAACCCATAGCATGCTAAACTAGAAAAGCACTCGGAGAGCACAGACCTCCGCCAAGCGCCACAGTTCCCCCCATACAGTGTTTGTGTGTATGTTTTCAGATTCCTTGACCATGAAAACATAAGACTAGCAATTGGATTCACAATGATAGGATTAGTGGTTGAGTAGTTATTCACGAAAATCGCATTGTCCGTAATGGCGGTTTAGCGCCACAGTTCCCCCCATACAGTGTTTGTGTGTACGTTTTCAGATTCCTTGACCATGAAAACATATGACAAGCAATTGGATTCACAATGATAGGATTAGTGGTTCATTAGTTATTGATGAAAATGGCATTTTCCGTAATGGCGGTTTTCTTCTCGACGGTGATCCAGATCACCACCAAAATGTAATCATCTGTAGGATACCCCATTTCTGACAATCTGTGAAAATTTCATGAAAATCCATCCATAACTTTTTGAGTTATCTTGCTAACAAACAAACAAAAAATTCCTGGATCCAGACGGTGATCCGGATCACCACCAAAATGTAATCATCTGTAGGATACCCAATTTCTGACAATCTGTGAAAATTTCATGAAAATCCGTCCATAACTTTTTGAGTTATCTTGCTAACAAACAAACAGACAAACAAACCAACGCTGATGATCACATAACCTCCCCCTTTGGCGGAGGTAATAAATAATTTGACATGGATGGACCATCACAGTGTTTGTGCAGCTTAGAACAATGACTACACATTGCAATGTAGTTGTTGAGTGTGCACATAGGGACTCGTTTTGGAAAGTGAAGGTTGTGACCACATTATGTTGTGATATAGCAGTGACTGTTAAAAGTTTGATGTGGTGTAGCTGTCAACATTGTGTTCTTTTCCTTCAATTTCTAGAAGCTAACAAAAATTTGTGGATGTCATGGAACTTCTTGTGATCATTCTTTACATTCTTCACATGAACACACTAACTTCAAGCAGAAATATCTATGCTAGTGACATTGACTGACTGATGTAGTTGTGATTATTGAGAGCTGTAGATGCTCTCTTTATTTTGGGTTCTTAGTTTATATTTTGTTTTATATTGCTAAGATGAACCTAATTATTATTTGTGCATGTTTCTTATAAATGTTGTGACCAAAGACTTAATGAATTAAAATGTTAAACCAAATTATAGTAAATATTCCAACAAAAATGTTAATTTTGTGTTGTATCTTATCTTGTTAGATGTGCCCAGAAAGTGCAGGAAATGGCTTATTTTAATGGTAATTTTAAAAATTTTTCTGGGGGAGGCCCCCCAGACCCCCACCAGCGAGAGGATCCCCCTCTCGCGCTTACCCCCGCCTCGCACCTACGGTGCTCGGGCCTGGCTTTCAGTCAGGCATTACTCCACTTTCCCAAGTCTGAGGGTTGGCATCTCTGTAAACAGTCAGTACCTCCTGCAGCTCCTTCAGTGTTGCTGTCGGCCTCTTGGCAGCCTCCCTGACCAGTTTTCTTCTCATCTTTTCATCAATTATGGAGGGACGTCCAATTCTTTGTAAATTCACTGTTGTGCCATATTTTCTCCACTTGATGATGACTGTTTTCACTGTGTTCTATGGTGTATTTAATGCCTTGGAAATTCTTTTGTACCCTTCTCCTGACTGATATCTTTAAACAATGAGATCCCTCTGGTGCTTTGGAAGCTCTCTGAAGACCATGGCTTGTGCTGTAAGATTTGACTACAACAGTGTCAGGAAAAGCCTACTAGAACAGCTGAACCTTATTTGGGGTTAATCAGAGGCACTTTAAATGGTGGCAGGTGTGTGCTGACTCCCATTTAACATGAGTTTGAATGTAATTGGTTAATTCTGAACACAGCTAACTAAGATAACGTTTCCATGAAGTTGAAGAGAAAAGAAAAAGAAAACTGTGCCAAAGAATAACATTTTTTAACAAAATCCGCAGGAGCCCTTAAACGCACGACTTACTCCATTATCAGCTCAACAGCGCCCCTGTGGAAATACTTTTTGCCATCTTGTAAAGGTTTGGGTATATGGTTTTGCATGTTGCCCAGTAACAGAGTGGGTCTTCTCCTCTGGAGGGGTAGGGTTCAGACAAATAACATTGAATTTCCACTGTGGCATCTGCTGTTGCACTTTGAGAGTGCTGTGTTTTACCTATAGATGGTGGGCCGAGTGGCATTATCTGCTTTAGTTTTTGAGATGATCGATCCCCATCAAGAGAGTAGCTGATTTTCACAGATATGCTAATGCATATTTTTCAAAACATGAATCTGTTTGTTGGCAGGCAAACGTGCATATTTTTATGAAAATTAAACTTTAGTTACAAACCTGATAAGGCGGCTTTGAGGCATCACTAAGGACCGTTATATGCTTAACCAAGCAAAACAGTGCTCCATGGTTGCCTGACTTGAATTCGAACAATGAGCTGCGCCATTGTTGGAAGTAAATGTGAACGAAAGATGGGCTGACAAGGCTGCTAGGTAAGCATAATAATGCTATATTTTTGTTCCTGTATTTTCTTTTCATGTTACAGATCTCCATAGTTAATAGAATCAAATTCATGCTCCCCATTGTCCCTTGTCTGACGGGTCGCAAAATCACAGGCATCACACAAACACACACAAGGCCAGGATATCCACCTGGATAGACACACTTCATTCCTGGTCTGTACCCACAGAATGAAGGGCTGTTGTGAAATTGAGTGTATTTACCGTGGCGCTTCTGTCTCCGAATCTGCCGAGAGTGGTCGATGCTGGAACGCAGGGGTGAAGTTGGTTCCTCCAGGACCGCGATCCCATTGGGCCCACATGACGCTGGAGGTCCTTTTCGTAGCCTCCGATATCGGGTAAAAACTCCATGTGTAACTGAACATTAAAAGTTCCACCTCCCATGGAGTCATAGCTCCATTCATGCCTGAATAGAGTTTACTGTGGAAATTAAAAAAAAATATATATACAGACGTGGACAAAATTGTTGGTACCCCTCTGTTAATGAAAGAAAAACCCACAATGGTCACAGAAATAACTTGAATCTGACAAAAGTGGTAATAAATAAAAATTCTATGAAAATTAACCAATGAAAATCAGACAGTGCTTTTGAATTGTGGTTCAACAGAATTATTTTAAAAAACAAACTCATGAAACAGGCCTGGACAAAAATGATGGTACCCTTAACTTAATATTTTGTTGCACAACCTTTTGAGGCAATCACTGCAATCAAACGATTTCTGTAACTGTCAATGAGGCTTCTGCACCTCTCAGCAGGTATTTTGGCCCACTCCTCGTGAGCAAACTGCTCCAGTTGTCCCAGGTTTGAAGGGTGCCTTCTCCAGCCGGCATGTTTCAGCTCCTTCCACAGATGTTCAATAGGATTTAGATCAGGGCTCATAGAAGGCCACTTTAGTATAGTCCAATGTTTTGCTCTAAGCCATTGGATGTTTTTAGCTGTGTGTTTTGGGTCATTATCCTGTTGCAAGACCCATGACCTGTGACTGAGACCAAGCTGTCTGACACTGGGCAGCACATTTCTCTCTAGAATACCTTGATAGTCTTGAGATTTCATTGTACCCTGCACAGATTCAAGACACCCTGTGCCAGATGCAGCAAAGCAGCCCCAGAACATAACAGAACCTCCTCCATGTTTCACAGTAGGGACGGTGTTCTTTTCTTGGTATGCTTCATTTTTGCGTCTGTGACCATAGAGCTGATGTGCCTTGCCAAAAAGTTCCAGTTTCGTCTCGTTTGTCCATAGGACATTCTCCCAGAAGCTTTGTGGCTTGTCAACATGCAGTTTGGCAAATTCCAGTCTGGCTTTTTTATGATTTGTTTTTGACGGTGGTGTCCTCCTTGGTCATCTCCCATGAAGTCCACTTTGGCTTAAACGATGACAGATGGTGCGATCTGACACTGATGTACCTTGACCTTGGAGTTCACCATGAAAGTGTTTAGAGGTTGCTCTGGGCTCTTTTGTTACCATTCGTATTAGCCATCTCCTCCTGCGGCCACATCCAGGGAGGTTGGCTACAGTCCCGTGGATCTTAAATTTCTGAATAATGTGTGCACCTGTAGTCACAGGAACATCAAGCTGCTTGGAGATGGTCTTATAGCCTTTACCTTTAACATGCTTGTCTATAATTTTCTTTCTAATCTCCTGAGACAACTCTCTCCTTTGCTTCCTCTGGTCCGTGTTTAATGTGGTACATACCATGTCAACAAACAGCGCAGTGACTACTTGTCACCTTTAAATAGGCCGACTGACTGATTACAAGTTTGTAGACACCTGTGATGTTAATTAGAGGATACATCTTGGTTGAGCATGTCCCTATGGTCACATTATTTTCAGTCTTTTCTAGGGGTACCATCATTTTGTCCATTCCTGTTTCATGAGTTTTTTTAAAATAATTCTCTTGAACCGCAATTCAAAAGCATTGTCTGATTTTTATTGGTTCATGTATTTATTTTTTTAAGAGGCCTACAGTTTACAATAGTTCCCTAGTTCGGACCTCACCTGGGGAGGAAGACCAACTTATCGGACCTCTTGCAGTTTTAGTTGGTGACCCCCGTTTTAACTTGATATCTCCTTCATTCACAGCTGCAACAGCAGAGGTGTGCTGCACCCAAGTGAATTCACTTAGAAACACTGCTGTACATCAAAATTGCCATGCCTCGCACCAAACACAAAAGTGTAGAGCAACGAAGAAAGCTGAGTGCAAAGCTCATGAGGAAGCGACGAGCCGAGGAAACACCAGAGGCTGCAGAGCAACGGAGAAAGCAGAATGCAGAAGTCATGAGGAGGGTGAGAGCTGAAGAAACACCAGAAGCTGCGGCAAAACGCCGTGCTGCCAACAGGGAAGAAATGCAGAGACGTCGCAGGAAAAAGAAAAACGAAGCAGCTGCTAAGTGGGATTGGCAGTTTCCGTGTCGGGACGACGATCCTGACCTGTGGACGGCAATAGTGGAGACGTATCATGAGGAGATGGAAGCTGCTGATGAAGTCAATGGTTTGTGCTCATCATCAGCAATGCAGTTACTTCTTGTTAATGTTGGTCATTTTAACTTTTTCTTATTTATTTTTCCCCTCTAGATTTCACACAGCAGTGTGGTTATGAGGAGGAGCATATTCTGAGTGGTCATCAGTTCTGGAACCAGGAGAGAGTGTCTTTTCAGTACGAGGAGGAAACAGATCCAGCACAGATTAAAGAGGAACAGGAGGAGATCTTCATCAGTCAGGGAGGAGACAAGTTCATACTGAAGCAGGAGAGCGATGCTTCCATGCTTGTGGAAAATGACCACGCTGACGAGCTCCCATCTCACAGCTCTCATGATAGTGAGATCCAGGACAAGATGAACCCAGGATTAGCTCAACATAAAGACCCAACGAAAGGACTTCACACAGTCCACACAGCTGATATATCCAAAGTTTGTGACTTTTGTGGGAAGAGTTTTACTAAAGCTAGTAGTTTGACTTACCACATCCGAAGGCACACAGGGGAGAAGCCATTTTCCTGTCAGACATGTGGGAAATCTTTTATTCAAAGTCCTGCTTTAACTCGCCACATGAGAGTCCACACAGGAGAGAAGCCCTATTCCTGTGAAAAATGTGGGAAATGTTTCCCTCATAGTAATACTTTGAAGGTTCACATGCAAAAACACACAGGGGAGAAGCCTTATCCTTGTAAAACATGTGAGAAAAGCTTTGGTCAAAGGCAACATTTGAGCCGCCACATGAAAACTCATGCTCGTTTTATGCCATATTCTTGTGGAACATGTGGGAAATGTTTTGCTTCCAATAATGGTTTGATTGGCCATATGATAACTCACACAGACGTAAACCCATTTTTTTGTGAGAAATGTAAGAAAAGTTTCACCAGTCTTAATGGTTTTATTTATCACATGAGAACTCACACAGGCATGAAGCCGTATTTTTGTGGAACATGCGGGAAAAGGTTCGGTCAGAGTAGTCATTTCCATCGCCACAAGAGACTCCACACTGATGAGATAAAAATTCTTCAAACTTCTGAGAAGCATGGGTGAGACCTTGTAGTGTAGTAACATCTGTAGATTATTTTTTTTTTTAAGGCTGAGGCTCATGTTAAATAAATCTCTAAATTTTTGAGGCAAAAAATATCCATTTGGACTAGGAAGGCTGTGATGACTTAAATGACCATCGGGTTTGCAGGACGAAGTTACAAAAGGGAAGAAAGGGATGCATCACACTATAATTAAATCACCCTTATTGTCATTCAACTGTACAACCAATCATGTACAGTAGAACGAGATTGTGTTTTACCTATCTACTGTGTTAATCACACACACCCCAAGTGTAGAATCAGAGGGCCACTGCCATGCAAGGTGCCGCCACAAATTTCCCTCCTCCATTCCATTATTGCTGAGCACCAAGCTGGATGGCAGGAAGTTCCACTTTTATATAGTCTTTGGCATGACCCGGCCGGGATTTGAACCCCTGCCTCCCGGGTGTGGGGCGGCTGCTCTACCAACTGATCCACCACTCCAGTGGTGGCTCAGTTGGTAAAACGGTAAAACAGGACTATTTGATTACAAAATCAGTTGGGCCAAAATTTGAAATCAAGACGTGTAATTGGGCTGCGTCTGTTCAGTGAGCTGTTGAATATGACAAATTTCAAACCAACACAGATCAATATGATGAAAAATAGGCAGTTTTTATTCATTGTCTTGGTTTTACATGTGCACTTGGCACATGACAAAGATACATCAAAAGTGTGTAAAAACACAATAACAGTGCTAGGGTTGAGCAGAACTTGAAGTAGTAGAAATATTTTTCCTCTTGAACAAAAATAAATAGAATGGGGGGGATTCTTAAAATAACCGTTTTGATCACATCTTACTCAGGCACATCTCAAAGTGCAAAGAAACAATGTGCACTGTTAGTAGCATTAACATTTGTTTCCCTTTTGAAATAAAATATACTACATCCTGGTCATAACTGACCTTGACACATCAGAAAGTGCATTAAGCTGAATAAAAAATGAACTGTCAAACACTTCAGTGCAGCCCCCCCCCCCCCACCAAGAAAAGATTGATAACATTAACAAACATTGCACATCCACTATTGTGGTTTGTTTTGTTTTAAATCACCACGTGTGTGAGTAGGAACCTCTTTTTATAACTACACATTCCATTACACACATATCAGTCCAGGCAGGGTTAATCCGACAATCATCATCCATTTTACACTTCAGAGTTGACAATGACATGTTTTAAGGTGCCTTCACACCAAATGCGAATGGGCAAATTTTAACGCAGTGTGATTACATTATAGCTCAATGTAAACACGCGAATAGACATCAATTTACCATCTGAGTGAGTTGCAGACAGGCAAAGTTGCCTTTATAACTTCTGTTGTTGTTGAAATCCTCAGACATGCTTAGGTTTGCATTGTCTGACGGGCTCACCTTGGGGGAGGGGGGTTGTCCCTGCCTCCAGGGCTTTGCGGGATGGTGGGCGTTTGCGTTGCTGGCCTAGTTGGCATGTCCGTGGGTGGGTGGCAGTGGCGTCCCAATTTGGCTGGAGAGCTCCCAGTCCTCCTTTTTCCGGGTGGGTGGCAGTTTCATTTTTGAGCTGGTTTGCTCTCCAGTGTTGATGGTTTTGCTCCAGTGACGGTGGAGTCTCGGGGCTGGCGCTGTCCCTCGGACGCGAATGCGCGATTTCATGTGTGCTCACCTCTTTCCATTGACTTTGTGTGCATTTGCGCCGCCTGTTGGCGTTTGTTGTAGGCTTGCCGTCTTGCCGCTGGCACAGCCACAGTCATAACTAGAAAAGCACTCGGAGAGCGCAGACCTCCGCCAAGCGCCACAGTTCCCCCATACAGTGTTTGTGTGTACGTTTTCAGATTCCTTGACCATGAAAACATGACTAGCAATTTGATTGACAATGATATGATTAGCGGTTCAGTAGTTATTCACGAAAATGACATTTTCCGTAATGGCAGCCACAGTTCCCCCATACAGTGTTTGTGTGTACGTTTTCAGATTCCTTGACCACGAAAACATATGAATAGCAATTGGATTGACAATGATAGGATTAGTGGTTCAGTAGTTATTCAGGAAAATGGCATTTTCTGTAATGGCAGCCACAGTTCCCCCCATACAGTGTTTGTGTGTACGTTTTCAGATTCCTTGACCATGAAAACATATGACTAGCAATTGGATTGACAATGATAGGATTAGTGGTTCAGTAGTTATTCAGGAAAATGGCATTTTCCGTAATGGCAGCCACAGTTCCCCCCATACAGTGTTTGTGTGTACGTTTTCAGATTCCTTGACCATGAAAACATATGACAAGCAATTGGATTGACGATAGGATTAGTGGTTCAGTAGTTCTTCACGAAAATGGCATTTTCCGTAATGGCGGTTTTCTTCTGGACGGTGATCCGGATCACCACCAAAATTTATTCAGTTCTTCCTTGTACCATTTCCAACAACGCCTGAAAGTTGCATCGAAATCCGTCCCAAACTTTTGGAGTTATCTTGCTAACCAACAGACAGACAAACAGACAAACCCCGGCAAAAACATTACCTCCTTGGTGGAGGTAATAATAGAGCCCATGCATTGGGGCAGGTGCACTGTGTTGTGGGTTGACAGCTGCTGGGCTGCATGGAGTGCTGCATTTGCAGTCTGTGGTAATTGATGGATTTCTGCGGGGCCTGTTGGCCTTTACATCTCTGGCTGGGTCACAGACTGGGCCTGGGCTGCTTGGGGATTGGTTCTGGGCCACACGTGGCCCAACGGGCCTTGACAAAAAAAAAACAACTAAACTTACAGTAAAAAGATGACAAATTTGTGAGGAAAGTAACTTTCTAAGAAAAGCAGAACATTTATGCAAAAAAAACTTGCAGCAAATTTGCAAGAAATAGTCTAAAAATTTCAGGAAAACACAAATTTACTGGAAAAGGTGCATTTTTTTTAGAATAATGTTACAAATTTATGTAAGAAGTTCTGCAAATTTAACTGCACTTATGAGAAAAACTTGCAAATTTGCAAGAAAAAAAACTCACAAAAAAAGTCCTAAATTTATGTGGATAGAGGCCACAATTTTACCTGAAACAGTAATAGATTTTCAAAGAAAAATGACAAATTTGTTAAAAGAAAAAGAGAAAATTTATGCCAAAAATCTCACAAATTTTGAAAAAAAAACCAAACTAATTTTATAAGGAAAAACCTCTTATATTGATGTTTCGGGCCAGTTTGGACTGGTAATGTTACTGTTTTACCCCAGTTTTGAGGCTCAGATATTTTGAGGTTCTCTCAAAGTGGCTCTTTGTGAAGAAGATGTTGCTGACCCCTGGTCTAATTGCTAGGATTATTCCTAGCAAGTGTGCTAACAGATTTACCAATGAGCAAATAGAAGTGGGATTAACATCTAAAGTAATGATAACTTTTAACCATTTGCTCTTTTGAGCGGACATGTCTCTGTAACAGAGATATCTGATATATAAAACCGAGTTGGTAAATATCACCACAATGAAAAATTAAAGCTTTCACATTAGCAGCTTAAATGCTAACGGCTAAAAAAAAAAAAAAGGTAAGCGCCCTCATGTATTAATGTCACATGAGAAGGAAAACATGCAAGAACATTGCATATTACTGAAGCTGGGTTGATGCGTATGGCAACGTACAATGTACAATAATCAGACGGATCATTGCACACCAAATACGTGCTTAAAGCAGGGACGTCAAAGTTATGGCCTGTGGGCCAAAACCGGCCTGCAGGATGAATTTGCAAAGTGTGAAAATTAGATAATAGAATACGATGAGCAGCAATTTTTCAGTAAAGTAACTGCTATTCCCAATTTGTCCATTTGGGTTCACACAAGAGTAGCAGACACAAAGGTGAGCCCTGATTTACACCGACTATTTGCAGTCCGTTATCCCCTCTCCACCATAAGAGATTGCTAAAAATATGCAACAAGTGTTTTTATGGATGCTGGCTCCAACACACACTGAAATGTCATGGTATTTACTGTATTTAATAACTGTTCTTTAAAACTACATTTACCCCCTGGTCTCGCAGCATGGCGGGTGCTGGGTGACGTTCACTGAGAATATTTTTGTATGGTTTTGCATTGGGTGGGGGGCCAAATTCACACAGGTTGTTTTTTTGGGGGGAGGGGGGATTATGCAACAGTTCGCTGCTGTTTTCTGGATGTTTTTATGGTCGGAACCAGTTTTTCTAGTCACAGAATTTTTTGACGATGTTCGAAACTAGAAGCTACCAGCTGACAACAGCAGCTGTTGGGGTGTCGTGACAAAAAGTGATGGGCCGCCAGAAACTGATCAGCTCACTGCGGGAGCACGCCTCGCTCGGCTTAAGCCATTTCTTTTTGGATTCTGAGGCTGACAGCTGCTTTTGAGCAAAGTGGATGTAATTTTTTGTCCATGCAATTAGTGAAGGTATGTCTGTCAATATTTAATGCGGTGAGGGATTAGTCATAATTTTAGACCCATGGGTTTTGTGTTAGAATAATTAGATATGACATTTTATCCTGTAGCAGCTTATGTTTTGCCTTATGTTAAGAAAAATGTGCTAAAATTAAAATTTGTGTATAACAACGTAAACATGATCAATGATCATTTTTACATGTACACTAATAAACTGGTTATGATTGGATTTCTGCAGTTATCTAATTATTCAAGTGGCCATGTAAACAGAGTAATCTGATAAAGGCCATGTAACCGGGGTCATTAACTCAAGTGGTTTATCCTCCAGTAATCAATTTATTCACTTCATATAAACACGAGAAAACTGATTATTGGCATTATCAGTTTATTGCCAGTCACTGGTTTATTGTGACGTAACCAGGGTCATTGTTCAAAATACAAACAAGTTCCAGGACTAAACAGTAGATGGCAGCAATACGATGTCCATCCATCCATCCATCTTCTTCCGCTTAATCCTTTTTTTGGGGGGGGAGGGGTGGCTGTAGCCTATCCCAGCATCTTTGGGTGAGAGGCAGGGTACACCCTGGATAGATCGCCAGTCCATTGCAATATGATATCTGGCTCCTTAAATGGCATTTGTTTTTATTGGGATTAAGATATTGTTTGTCAGCAGCTTCAGTTCAAAACAGAGCAGAAAAAAAAAATCAGGTTTATACTTTGATGAAGATTCATCATTCAGGTTGTTGATGTTTTGTAAAAGATCAGTGGTTCAATAAGTTTTAACATTTCATAATGTACTGTGACTTCTTTGTACTAAAACAATGAAACTTGAGTTACCATTAGGCTGTTTTGCTATCATTTTACTGGTCCGGCCCCCAAGCTAAAATGAGTTTGATACCCCTGGCTTAAACATGTTGCGGCACAGAGAAATCCCCAAAATAAGGGGTGATGTACAAAGTACTGACCTTAAAGTCACAAAATAAAAATCCAACAACGCCACCCTGGGAATTTCGCCCAGAGAATTATTCCCCAAACCGTAACTTTGGGCACACAGGTTCATTATACTCAGGAGGCAAGAGACGTGTTCCAAAGTTTAAGGAAACTTAACACAATCATAAAATATATATATATAATTGGGCCACTCAGTAATAATATCAATAAAATGACCTGTGGCCTACCGGCAGTGAGTAAGTACCAAAAAGAAGAAGAGCATCAAATAAGGCACCCTAAATCACATAACGCACACACACTTGGATGGCCGAAACCCAAGGTGCAACACACAGTACAAAGAGATGTGACCCCCCCCCCCCCCCCCATAGCAACTAATCCCACCATAGGCCTTCAGCCTTAAAAAGAAAAGACATATAAAATCACGGAAAAGACATAACTGTTTAAACAAAAAAAACAAGTAAATAATTACTTAAAATAACACAGTAAGCTCCCTCTGTGTCTGCGTGGGTTTACTCCGGGATTTCTCCAGTTTCCTCCCACATGCCAAAAATATGCAAGTTAGGTTAATTGGCATCAAACTGGGGATTCTAAATTGTCCTTAGGTATGACTGTGAGAGTGAGTGGTTGTCTGTCTCTCTGTGTTGGCCCTGCGATGGACTGGCGATCTGTCCAGGGTGTACCCTGCCTCTCGCCCAAAGATGCGGGGATAGGCTCCAGCCCCGCCACGACCCGAAAAGGATTAAGCGGAAGAAGATGGATGGAAGCTCCCTCCAAAATAATTCTTCCAACAAGTCCCACAATAAAAGTGACCTTGTGGGCGACACACATTGTGGGCTCACATTTCCACAGAGATATGACCGCATGCGTATTGGGGGTTTCACGTCTGGAAGGACAAAGGACTCGAATCTGCAGAAGATAACGAGGAGGTGTGAGATTGGTCTTTTTGTCCCACAGAAGATGCCCCGGAGGGATTTCCGGTTCATCAAGGAATGAGAGACAATGGTGAAGGTTCAAAGGGATGCTTTGTGACTGTATGTTTACTGAAAACACCATGTGACTTGAGTTCTGATGCTGGAAACATATAAAAGGGTGATGTGATATGATTCTTTCTCTTCTTCCTGCTTTGAGAATGCTAGACGATGTGTTCTGTCAATAAAGCTGAACTTAAGAACTAAACTCAGCCTCATCATTCGAGCACATCCTCTACAACCTTAATAATATGAAGCCTCTAAAATGGAATAAGAAAAAACACCCACATGAAGGTGGGTCTCACACAGATAAATATTAAAAATATAAATCTCCAAGAGGTAAAACAGCAGTGTTAATGAGAGCCTCCGGTGAATGGGCACGCAGCACCAGAGAGCGCAACAGGTGACGACCCATGGCTCCAATCAGTGGTGGAATTACTGCACCAATGAGACCTTAGTGCGAGTCCACCAGCAGTTTGTGCTGACCCAGTAGCGAGTCACGGGCAGCAACAGAAAACAGCCTAAAAAAAAAAAAAGGAGACCAAACAGGCTAAATAACAAGCAACAAATGGCTAAATTGGCAAGAAAATCAAAACCCCGCCAACACGCTTACCTGCAGCAGTAGTGGTAACAACATTTGACTGGGAAGTGCAGTGCACACTGAGCCTCAAAGAGAGCAGACCAGGGGGCGATAGCCTAAAAAGACCAAACAATCTAACAAACTGCTGAATTGACAAAAGAATCAAAATCCCACTGACATGCTTACCTGCAGCAGTAACAACAGCAACGCCTGGCCAAGAAGTGCAATGCATGCCAAATAGCAGAAAGAGCAGACCAGGGGGCGACAGCCTAGAGAAAGACCAAACGATCTAACAAACTGACAAATTAGTGAAAGAATCAAAATCCCACTGACACGCTTACCTGCAGCAGTAATGACAATGATACCCAACCAGTGCACACAGATTATCAGAGAGAGAGCAAACCAGGCACACACACCTGCCTTTATAGTAAATCACCCATGAGCGTCTGCCACTTAAAGGCACAGGGACCCCGCAGTAATTCCATCCTACTACATCTACCCCTCCCTCTTAAATCGTCGTCCCGACGATAATGGAACAAACAACACTAACTCCATGGCCTAAAAAGAGCAGAAACTGCATTTGACACAGGATAAGAAGAGGTTGCATTTCCCTAGACTACCCACTGCCCTCGGAAGGTGATGGATGTTAGAATGCTGGCCAGCAGTTGATCTATTTGTTCGTCGTACGATTATGGCGCCATCAGAGGGTGTAGACGATATAGCAGAGGAAGCCTCTGACTGACCTATTGACACACTCATAGTTGGAGGATTTGATTCTGTGTAAGGCAGGCTAATTGTTTCCTCCCTGGTACCAATCCTCGGGGAGAGCCTGAGAGGTTTCATGCCTGAGGACCAGTAAATCAACATCACAAGACAGCTCACTCTCCAAGGGTGAAGCAACAGTGTGAGGCGGTTTATCCACGGTAGGGCACTCTGATGAACATGGACCTATTACTGCCTTCAGCTGGGTTTGATGAACATTCCTCTTTTTTAGTTAGGTCATGAACTGGTGCAATGGTGTACACAGAACCACCATCTCAGATGCTTCCAGAACTCTATATACCACAGAGCTCCACACATCTTGACTCTTACGCCGCCCTCTTGTACCAAAGTTATGCAGCCACACCAACTGGCCCTCTCCCAGTGATGGACTTCGCACCTGCTGGTCATGACTCATCTTCCTACGTTCTGCAGCAGCCTTCAGGCGTTCCTGGGCCCCCTCAAAGACAATCTGCAGTCAGGTCTGATGTGCTTGAACCCACTCATGGACTTCTCCTCTAAAAGGGTCCTGCGCTCGGCCCAACAGGAAGTCAACGGGCAGTCTTGGTTCTTGGCCAAACATCAAAAAGAATGGAGACTCACCAGTGGCTTGATGTGGAGTCGTATTATAACAATACAGCAGCTGAGGCAGACAGGCATTCCAGTCTGTCTTCCGGGACACAGGCAGTGTTCGCAGCAAGTTGTGAAGCGTTCTGTTAAAGCGCTCACACTGCCCATTGCCCTCAGGATGGTATGGAGTAGTGCGAGACTTTTTGATGTTATACAGACTGCAAAGCTGCTGAATAAGAGAGCTTTCAAAGTTGCAGCCCTGATTGGAGTGAATGCAGGTGGGAACCCCAAACCTCGAAAACCACTCCGTCACCTGAACTTGGGCCACCGTAGAGGCACGCTGATCTCGGGTGGCAACTGCCCAAGTGTACTTGCTAAAAACATCTGTCATAACCAAGACGTTTTCCATACCATTATGGGCAGGTTCCAGTAATGTATAGTCGAGGGCCAGAATCCCATTTGGCCGTGAAGCCGACAGATGGCCCATAAATGCGCAAATAGCAGGCTGAGTGTCTTTTGCAAGTTGGCATCTTTCACAGGCCTGACACCATTTAGCTACCTCAGAGGACATACCTGGCCAGTAACACCTCTGCTGAAGCAAGTCTTCTTGATGTCCATGGTCCTGATGAGTCTGGACCAGCACCTGTTCCTTCAATGCAGCAGGCAGAACAAGCTGGAAAACCACCTCTCCACCATCTGGGCAAAACACTCTGCGATAAAGGATTCCATCCTTCTCAAACAGCCGATTCCATTGACGAAGTAAGGCCAAGGCAGCTGGAGATATCTGTGTTTGTTCTTCAGAGGTGGGACGCTGCTGCCTTCTCCAGAACACTAAAACCTCCTGAATGAGTGGATCAGCCAGTTGAAGCTCCTGGATATCAGACGGCATGTGACAGGGCAAGACAAATACAGTAGATTGAATACCTTCCACCTTACTGGGCTGCAAGGCTTGCTGTAAAGGCTTAGGAACAGAAGTACCAGGAACAAAAAGGCCAATATCCTCTACCCCAGATGGATACAGTCGGGACAGAGCGTCTGCATTCCTATTTGTTCTATCAGAATGATACTGGATTTCAAAATCAAAAGAGGCAAGTTGGGCTGCCCACCGTTGCTCTGTAGCACCAAGTTTTGCAGAAGACAAGTGACTGAGTGGATTATTGTCCGTATAAACCACACACTTGTGACCCATCAAATACTCTCAGAATTTCTCAGTCATGGCCCACTTAAGGGCCAAGAACTCCAGTTTCATCGAGCTGTAGTTGGTCATGTTACATTCTGAAGGTCTCAAACCTCAGCTAGCATGGGCTATTGGTCTCACTTTCCCTTGTTGCTCCTGGGATAACACTGCACCCAGGCCCGCATACAGCCGTGGACAAAATTGTTGGTACCCCTCTGTTAATGAAAGAAAAACCCACAAAGGTCACAGAAATAACTTGAATCTGACAAACGTGGTAATAAATAAAAATTCTATGAAAATTAACCAATGAAAATCAGACAATGCTTTTGAAATGTGGTTCAACAGAATTACTTTAAAAAATAAACTCATGAAACAGGCCTGGACAAAAATGATGGTACCCCTAGAAAAGATTGAAAATAATGTGGCCATAGGGACATGTTCAACCAAGATGTGTCCTCTAATTAACATCACAGGTGTCTACAAACTTGTAATCAGTCAGTCGGCCTATTTAAAGGGTGACGAGTAGTCGCTGTGCTGTTTGTTGACATGGTATGTACCACACTAAACATGGACCAGCGGAAGCAAAGGAGAAAGTTGTCTCAGGAGATTAGAAAGAAAATTATAGACAAGCATGTTAAAGGTAAAGGCTATAAGACCATCTCCAAGCAGCTTGATGTTCCTGTGACTACAGTTGCACATATTATTCAGAAATTTTAGATCCACGGGACTGTAGCCAACCTCCCTGGATGTGGCCGCAGGAGGAGACGGATAATACGAATGGTAACAAAACAGCCCAGAACAACCTCTAAACACATTCATGGTGAACTCCAAGGTCAAGGTACGTCAGTGTCAGATCGTACCATCCGTCGTCGTTTGAGCCAAAGTGGACTTCATGGGAGATGACCAAGGAGGACACCACTGTTGAAAACAAATCATAACAATGCCAGACTGGATTTTGCCAAACTGCATGTTGACAAGCCACAAAGCTTCTGGGAGAATGTCCTATGGACAGACGAGACAAAACTGGAACTTTTTGGCAAGGCACATCAGCTCTATGTTCACAGACGCAGAAATGAAGCATACCAAGAAAAGAACACCGTCCCTACTATGAAACATGGAGGAGGTTCTGTTATGTTCTGGGGGCTGCTTTGCTTCATCTGGCACAGGGTGTCTTGAATCTGTTCAGGGTACAATGAAATCTCAAGACTATCAAGGTATTCTAGAGAGAAATGTGCTGCCCAGTGTCAGACAGCTTGGTCTCAGTCACAGGTCATGGGTCTTACAACAGGATAATGACCCAAAAACACAGCTAAAAACACCCAAGAATGGCTAAGAGCCAAACCTTGGACTATTCTAAAGTGGTCTTCTACACACGTGGACAAAATTGTTGGTACCCCTCTGTTAATGAAAGAAAAACCCACAATGGTCACAGAAATAACTTGAATCTGACAAAAGTGGTAATAAATAAAAATTCTATGAAAATTAACCAATGAAAATCAGACAATGCTTTTGAATTGTGCTTCAACAGAATTATTTTAAAAAACAAACTCATGAAACAGGCCTGGACAAAAATGATGACACCCTTAACGTAATATTTTGTTGCACAACCTTTTGAGGCAATCACTGCAATCAAATGATTTCTGTAACTGTCAATGAGACTTCTGCACCTCTCAGCAGGTATTTTGGCCCACTCCTCATGAGCAAACTGCTCCAATTGTCTCAGGTTTGAAGGGTGCCTTCTCCAGACGGCATGTTTCAGCTCCTTCCATAGATGTTCAATAGGATTTAGATCAGGGCTCATAGAAGGCCACTTTAGAATAGTCCAATGTTTGGCTCTTAGCCATTCTTGGGTGTTTTTAGCTGTGCGTTTTGGGTCATTATCCTGTTGTAAGACCCATGACCTGCGATTGAGACCAAGCTGTCTGACACTGGGCAGCACATTTATCTATAGAATACCTTGATAGTCTTGAGATTTCATTGTACCCTGCACAGATTCAAGACACCCTGTGCCAGATGCAGCAAAGCAGCCCCAGAACATAACAGAACCTCCTCCATGTTTCACAGTAGGGACAGTGTGCTTTTCTTGCTATGCTTCATTTTTGCATCTGTGAACATAGAGCTGATGTGCCTTGCCAAAAGGTTCCAGTTTTGTCTCATCTGTCCATAGGACATTCTCCCAGAAGCTTTGTGGCTTGTCAACATGAAGTTTGGCAAATTCCAGTCTGGCTTTTTTATGATTTGTTTTCAACAGTGGTGTCCTCCTTGGTCGTCTCCCATGAAGTCCACTTTGGCTCAAACAATGATGGATGGTGCGATCTGACACTGATGTACCTTGACCTTGGAGTTCACCTTGAATGTGTTTAGAGGTTGTTCTGGGCTCTTTTGTTACCATTCGTATTATCCGTCTCCTCCTGCGTCCACGTCCAGGGAGGTTGGCTACAGTCCCGTGGATCTTAAATTTCTGAATAATATGTGCAACTATAGTCACAGGAACATCAAAGCTGCTTGGAGATGGTCTTATAGCCTTTTCCTTTAACATGCTTGTCCATAATTTTCTTTCTAATCTCCTGAGACAACTCTCTCCTTTGCTTCCTCTGGTCCATGTTTAGTGTGATACACACCATGGTCAACAAACAGCACAGTGACTACTTGTCACCCTTTAAATAGGCCGACCTACTGACTACAAGTTTGTAGACACCTGTGATGTTAATTAGAGGACACATCTTGGTTGAACATGTCCCTATGGTCACATTATTTTCAAACTTTTCTCGGGGTACCATCATTTTTGTCCAGGCCTGTTTCATGAGTTTGTTTTTTAAAATAATTCTGTTGAACCACATTTCAAAAGCATTGTCTGATTTTCATTGGTTAATTTTTATCAAATTTTTATTTATTACCACTTTTGTCAGATTCAAGTTATTTCTGTGACCATTGTGGGGTTTTCTTTCATTAACAGAGGGGTACCAACAATTTTGTCCACAGCTGTATGAGCCCTGATCTAAAGCCTATTGAACATCTGTGGAAGGAGCTGAAACATGCCGTGTAGAGAAGGCACCCTTCAAACCTGAGACAACTGGAGCAGTTTGCTCATGAGGAGTGGGCCAAAATACCTGCTGAGAGGTGCAGAAGTCTCATTGACAGTTACAGAAATCATTTGATTGCAGTGATTGCCTCAAAAGGTTGTGCAACAAAATATTACGTTAAGGGTACCATCATTTTTGTCCAGGCCTGTTTCATGAGTTTTTGTTTTTTAAAATAATTCTGTTGAACCACAATACAAAAGCATTGTCTGATTTTCATAGGTTAATTTTCATAGAATTTTTATTTATTACCACTTTTGTCAGATTCAAGTTATTTCTGTGACCATTGTGGGTTTTTCTTTCATTAACAGAGGGGTATCCACAGTCAATTTTGACTGTGGATAAGAAAATGACAGTGTCACCCAAGTATAATAGAGACTGACATTGTTGATTCCCTAATATCCACTGCATCAGGCGCTGGAATGTGCTGGAGCCATTGCAGAGTCCGAAGAGCATCCAGTTCCACTCAAATAGCCCAAATGAGGTGCAAAAGGCTTCTTCTTCTTCTTTTAGATTTGATTGGCAGTTGGTAACCAGCTTACAGGTGCATTACTGCCACTGACTTGATTATCATCACTCTATAGCTTCTTCTTCTTCTGTTAGATCTGATTGGCGGTTGGCAACCAGTTCAAAGGTGCA
Organism: Pholidichthys leucotaenia; assembly: GCA_020510985.1. Classification (NCBI taxonomy): domain Eukaryota; kingdom Metazoa; phylum Chordata; class Actinopteri; order Cichliformes; family Pholidichthyidae; genus Pholidichthys; species Pholidichthys leucotaenia. The sequence continues at coordinate 199,716,369 of CM035843.1, read as the reverse complement.
TTACCGCCACTGACTTGATTATGTTTTCCTCATAGTTTTGTGACATTTTCCTGATAGCTTATCACTCTATATCTTTGTATAAGGAGTTCTTATAAGGAGATCTTAACAACTCCTTATGTGTGAAAAAATTATCCGTCCTTGGACTGTGTCCTCGGCAGTTCAACTCAACCATCTCTGTCCTTGACTTGTCCTTTTCAGTGACTGGAACTTGATTATAGTCACTGGTGAGATCCATGGTAGAAAACCAGCGTGCACCAGTGAGGGCATCAAGGGACTCCTCGATACGTGGCAGAGGAAAGGTATCTTTACAAGTCTTGCTGTTGTCGATAATCGACACATCCGCAGGCTGCCATCCTTCTTTCTCACAAGGACAATGGGTGAAGCATAGGGACTACAACTCTCCCTGATTACCTGTTCCTCCAACAACTGATTGATATGCTCTTTTACAACCTCATACTCAGATGGAGGTATACGTCGGTAACGCTGTTTTAACACGCACCACATTCAAAAGAGGAATATCATGAGACACCAGGTTCGTGCACCCCAGGTCTCCCTCATGAGATGAAAAGGCAGTCGCGTATTCATGAAGGAGAGCCCACACCTGCCCTTGTTCTTGTATTGACAGCTGAGACAAGTCTAGCTCCTCTATCTGATCCTGCACTGATGCAACGGTCTGAGATGTTACTGTGTGGCTACACAAGCTGGCACCTCAGCAACACCTGTGGGAAGACTCAATTCAATTCAACTTAATTATATAGTGCCATTTCACAACAACAGTCATCTCATAGCACTATCAACTGTAGGGGGAACCCCCACAGTTGCAGAAAGACCCCAGCAATCAGGCGATCCCCTGTGAGCAAGCACTTGGCGACGGTGGAGAGGAAAAACTCCCTTTTAACAGGAAGAAACCTCCAGCAGAACCAGGCTCAGGGAGGGGCAGTCATCTGCTGCGACTGGCTGGGGGGTGAGGGGATAGAGAAGAAGAAAAGAACAGACATGTAGAGAGCAAACAGCACGATGGGGACTCAATCTATGGGAGAGAACAAACAAATGACCAGCAAAAAAAATATTTCATTGAGAGTGAGGAAAGGAGTGAGGCCCAGTGCATTACTGGAGGTCCCCCGGCTGACTAAACCTATTAGCAGCATAACTAAGGGAGGGTTCAGAAACACATGATCCCTCCCTAATTGTAGGCTATATCAAAAAGGTAAGTTTTAGCCCTATTCTTAAAAACAGAGATCGAGTCTGACTCCCGAATCCAGATTGGCAGCTGATTCCACAGGAGAGGAGCTTGATAACTGAAGGCTCTGCCTCCCATTGTACTTTTGGAGATTCTAGGTATTACAAGTAATCCTGCATTTTGGGAGCGTAGTGCTCTGTTAGGATAATACGGTAGTATCAGATCTTTTAAATAAAAAGGAGCCTGATTGTTTAGAGCTTTATAAGTAAGAAGAAGGATTTTAAACTTAATTCTAAACTCTATGGGAAGCCAATGAAGGGAGGCCAGAACCGGAGAGATATGATCTCTCTTTCTAGTACCTGTTAAAACTCTTGCTGCAGCATTTTGGATCAGCTGAAGACTTTTTAAAGATGTTTTAGGACAGCCTGATAATAAAGAATTACAATAATCTAATCTCGAGCTAACAAAAGCGTGGATCAGTTTCTCAGCATCACTCTGAGACAAGATGCTCCTAATCTTGGCAATATTACGCAAATGATAGAAGGCAGTCTTAGAAACAAATTTAATATGTGAATTGAAGGACAAATCCTGATCAAAAATAACTCCAAGGTTCCTCACAGAGCTATTAAGAGAAAGAGTAACCGCATCCAAACTGAAAGTTTGATTTGGAAAGGAATTTCTAAGGTTTTTTGGACCAACAAGAATGACTTCAGACTTATCTGAATTTAATAGCAGGAAATTACAAGTCATCCAAGCTTTGATTTCCTTAAGACAGGCTTCTAACTTGGCTAATTGATTACTATCATCTGGCTTCATTGACAGGTATAATTGTGTGTCATCTGCATAACAATGAAAATGTATACAGTGCTTTTTAATAATGTTGCCTAACGAAAGCATATATAAACTAAAAAGAGTAGGGCCTAGCACAGATCCCTGTGGAACTCCATGACTAAGCTTTGAGTTGAAAGAAAACTCATTATTTACATGAACAAACTGGAACCTATCAGATAAATAAGATCTAAACCACTGCAACGAAGTTCCATTAAGTCCAACATAGTGTTCTAATCTATCAAGTAGAATATTATCATCGATAGTATCAAAAGCTGCACTAAGGTCTAAAAGGACAAGTACAGAAACTAGTCCATTATCAGATGCAATGAGGAGGTCGTTAGTGACCTTCGCTAAGGCTGTTTCAGTACTATGATGGATTCTAAACCCAGATTGAAACTCTTGAAGTAAACCATTTCCCAGCAGGCGGTCAAATAATTGCGTAGCAACAACTCTTTCTAAGATTTTTGAAATGAAAGGGAGATTAGAGATTGGTCTATAGTTAGCTAAAACTCCTGGATCTAGTGTTGGCTTTTTGAGTAAGGGTTTAATTACAGCCATTTTAAAAGCCTGCGGTAAGTTAATGAAGAATTGATTATATGAAGAATAAAGCTACCAATAAGTGGGAAGACTTCTTTAAATAACCTGGTAGGAATAGGGTCTAAAAGACAAGTTCAAGGTTTGGATGAGGAAACTATTTTGTCTAACTCACAAAGGTCGATTGGAGTAAACTCATCAAGACAGACGTCAATAGAAGGAGTTGTAGTAGTTACAGTATTTAAGTTAACTGTGGGAAGAATCTGATTGATTTTATCTCTGATGGATGAAATTTTATTATTGAAAAAGTTCATAAAGTCCTGACTAGTAAGCTCTAAGGGAATGCTAGGATTGACAGAGTCCTGACTCTTTGTCAACCTGGCTACAGTACTGAAAAGAAACCTGGGATTATTCTTGTTCTCTTCTATTAATGCAGAGTAATAACTCGTTCTAGCTTTTCTAAGAGATTTTTTTATAAATTAAAAGATAATTTCTCCAAGCTAAATAGATTTCATGTAAATTAGTGGAGCGCCATTTTCTTTCTAATTGACGAGTCTTCTGTTTTAAGCTACGAGTTTCTGTGTTGAACCAAGGAGTTAGAAATCTCTGATTAGACTTTTTCTTTTTTAAGGGGGCCACCAAGTCTAGAGTCTGATGCAGAGAAGCTGAAACACTATCCACCATGTTATCAATTACAGAAAAGGAGCAAGCTGTCTATAGCTTATTTCCGTTGTGTTGACACATGGCATAGAGGAAACAAATCTGCATAAATTTGGTAACAGCATCATCTGAGAGGCATCTACTGTAATAATATTTTTCTTTAGGAGCCAAATAGTCAGAAATAGTAAAATCAAAGGTTAACAGACAATGGTCTGACAGTACAGGGTTATGAGGAGACACTACAAGATTTTCTATATCTATGCCATATGTCAGAACAAGGTCCAATGTATGGTGGAGGTAATGAGTAGAATTTCCTACTTTCTGAGAAAACCCAATCGAGTCTAATATTGAATTAAATGCCACATTAAGGCAGTCACTATCTACATCCACATGTATATTAAAGTCCCCTACTATAATTATTCTATCAGATTTCAGCACTAAATCAGCTAAGAAATCAGCAAATTCGGATAAAAATTCTGAGTAGGTTGATGGGGGACGATAAACTAATGGCAAATAAAATTGGGTTTAACCTAAAATTGCTAAAGTGCCCAATACTGAGGACCAGGCCCTCAAAGGAATTATAACATGTTTTTTGCTTTACATTAACTAGTAATTTGGAATGCTAAATTGTTGCTACTCCTCCTCCACGACCAGAACTTCTGGGATTTTGACAGTTTAAATAACCAGAGGGAGTTGATTCATTTAAACCAACATAATCCTCTTGCCCTAACCAAGTCTCTGTAAGGGAAATTAAATCAATCAGATGATCAATTAACAGATCATGGACTAACAGAGACTTGGGAGTTAGAGACCTAATATTTAATAAACCACATTTAATTTTTAAATTATGAGGAGGAACAGAGGCCAAATCATTCAATTTAGAGGCTTTATGTTTAATTTGAGTTTTACCAATATTTTGCTTTATCACTTTGGGATGCTTATACATTATATTTTTATTTACTTTGGAGGGAGCTGTGGGGCAACCCCCACAACAGACTGAGACAGACACAGCGCTTGGCTAGAGCAAATAACAGAACAGTGAAATGTGTGTATTAATGTCTACAGGCAGCCCCGCTCTGTCTGGCTTGTTCCGGCTCAGTATTGTGATGTTAATGTCCCATTCATGCATTGTGTTCATGCTTCCTGTTCTCACTGTCTCTCAAATGCAAATGCCATACCCACGGCTGTGAATGCCTTTCATGCATTGTCTGTAACTGGTATAAATACCGCACATATTCTGTAACTCATTCTCTCATTCCTGCAACTGCTGCTGACACACTCACTCTTGTGTCTCTCTGCTGAGAGCCTCCGGGCTCGCTCCCGGCACGCATGCACGGCGCCGGGGCGAGCTCCGTGATGGCGGTATGATTTAATAAACCTACTTAAAACTCTCATCGCTGCCTTTATTTTATCATCCGCCATATTGGTGACCCTGACGTGATTTGAACACGCACACGCTTTGTGCGACGCAACCTTCTGGCTTGGACAGCCACGCTGCCGGCGAACGCAGCACCCGGCGGTGATGCTCCGACGACAAGCGAACGCAGCAGCTCCCTTCTGCTTCAGGGAAATCTCCGGACATCACCCACGACCGGGAAAGCCACAGCAAACTTCATGGTGGGATCTGCACGCCTAGATCGGCACATCCACGCTGGACCGGCCGCGCTCACAGCTCCTCCACACGAGAGCGCATGCACCTCGTCCCCTCTCCACGACGGTGACCTCCATGGCCGACGGAGAATGCAGCGCGTGGACCTGAACGCACCATGGCCGAGCGAGTGACAAAGATCGTCTCCTCCCTCTCACCACTCCAACGCATCGGCACGAGCGCGAGGGACAAAGATCGTCTACTTCCTTTCACCGCTCCAACACATTGAACAGGGATGATTACGCTCCCTGACCCTGTCTCCTCTCCAGCTGGCCCAACAACGTACGGAGCCCCGGCACACGCACCGGGGAGTTACGCGGACGGCGCACCATGCAAGGGACGCATACGGCTCTGCAGACCCACATCCTCCTTTGCCGCTGCACACAGGCCCTTCAAGGTTGCTCGTACACCTAAGGCACGCATGCAGCATGCTCGAAGGATTTGCTAATGGTCTCAGCCACGGCACACATAGGGAATTCGACAGTCTGCGGTTCCCAGAAGGCTTTAAAGTTGTGCCCGCACCTAAAGTCAACACGCCAAGTCCCCTTGCTTTTGTTTTTTTTTTCTTACAGCCGCCACGCAGCCTCGTCGCTCCTGTTTTTCTTCACGGCCGCTATTAATCCTTGTAGGACTTAATCGCGGGAGGAGTCAGTGACTAATTTTTCTTCTTGTGGACCTCTGCATGTTCAACGGGACAGCCCTTCGACATCGCAGACCCACAAGCAATTTTTGCGCGGCTCAGACGATTTCACCGTCTCCTGCCGGCACTTACTGCCCCCCACCCCCCTCCACCTCCGCCTGCACAGAGCTTTCCCTGCTCGCTGCCAAAGCTGCACTATCGAGGCCTCGGCCCCCTGCCGAGCCCTCTGGGGGGGAGCGTGTGGGGCAACCCCCACAACAGACTGAGACAGACACAGCGCTCGGCTAGAGCAAATAACAGAACAGTGAAATGTGTGTATTAATGTCTACAGGCAGCCCTGCTCCGTCTGGCTTGTTCCGGCTCAGTATTGTGATGTTAATGTCCCATTCATGCATTGTGTTCATGCTTCCTGTTCTCACTGTCTCTCAAATGCAAATGCCATACCCACGGCTGTGAATGCCTTTCATGCATTGTCTGTAACTGGTATAAATACCGCACATATTCTGTAACTCATTCTCTCATTCCTGCAACTGCTGCTGACACACTCACTCTTGTGTCTCTCTGCTGAGAGCCTCCGGGCTCGCTCCCGGCGTGCATGCACGGCGCCGGGGCGAGCTCCGTGATGGCGGTATGATTGTCATGACCCGAGCACTATGCCTTTGTGCTCGGGTTATTCTTGTCAGGGTTTGACAGCAGCATTATTATTCTAGCTCTCCGAGCTCTTATTGTGATAGTGCCCGGGGAGGCTTCCGCTGAGCTGTCAAACCCTCAACATCTGTGCTGCATTTGTGGTTGTTAGCGCTCAGGCTACTTTAACCCGCGCTGGCGGCCGCATCGGCGCAGCAGTGTCTGTTAACTCTCGGTCACGCTACGGATGCTTAGGATTTATTCCTACCACGTCTGCTTGGTTTGACCATCGTGCCCCTGGACTAGTAAGTGTGCTGTTTAGCCTTACCCCTCCCGGTGTGTATCGATCTTTGTGAGTCTCTGCCTTAGCAGCCGGTGTAATTATTATCACCAACCTCGTCTGTCTGTACTTGACTGTCTCCTCCTCTGGACCTGTAGTGTGCTGTTTAGCCCTATGCCTCCCGTTGTGAGTAGACTCTTGTGTCATTGTCTCAGCAGCTTGTGTTGTCACTATTTTCACCGTTAATAAAACTCTCACTAAACTCTCTGGTGACTGTGTGGCGTCTTATGGTGGCTCGCGAGAGCCACCCGTGACAGTACACAGCTGCCAAAACGGCGTTTACGGTGACGCCCACCCGAGACGCAATTCACCAGGGAGTTTGGAGTTTTTTGGACGCTGCTGAAGACGTCCTTCGTCATCTCCCTTCCCACTGGGCCGACCACACGGAAGTCGACGCGAGGAGGGAAGATATCGCCGCACAACGTGAGATTTTCCTGATGCTGGAGGAGGAATGCGGCGCAAGGCAGGAGAGGAGGCACTCCTGCTCTTGGCCTACGGATCTTGATCCCGTCCTTAATCCAGTCCGGGAGTTCGCTCCATCTGGGGCCCGGCGGAGGCGTTGGCGCCGCGGTCGAGCACGTCTTCAGCAAGCTCCTGCTCTGGATCCGGAACCGGGCCGCCGGAATGACCCGCTCAATCAGCCAGCTGCTGAGAGTGAGCTGAGCCCTGTGCCGGTGAGCTCCGTCCATGGGTCCTGGGTTACCATCCAGCGAGCGAGGGAAGGAGCAACGTCCTCTACAGCTGGCACCATCTTCCCTGCAGGAGACAGGCAAGTTCAATTTCACTTACCTATCCATCATAGTGATCTGTCTTGTCTGACTCCTGGGGGTGAAGCTCGGGGTTCGCAGCTCCCCGAGTTTCCTTCTCCAGCTGTAGCCAGTAATACTGAACCTGCTGCCTCTGTGTTTCCTCCTGTGGAGCGGTCCTCGGCGTCAGTCCCACGCCGTTGAACGAGGGGGAGGCCTGCGGCTCTGGGAGATATCCCGGCCCTGCAGCCTAGTGTTGGACAGAGGAGGAGAACGGACTGTGGTGAGGAGCCAGAGCCGACGAGTGAGCGTCCCCAGGGTTCCTCAGAGATGCAGCCCGAGTCAGCAGGTCAAGGGTCCTCTGCCCCCACGCCATACGGGTTATTGGTGTGGACGCCAGCGCGAGAGGATCCACCTGCAGAGACCATCAGGCCAGCTGTGGAACCCGACGCAACCGAGTGGGAGCCCGACGACGAGCGTCTGTCTGAACCTGGATCGATGAAGTCCTGGACGGCTCCAGAGCCCAAGTGCAGGCAAGTGCTCTTCCTTGTTTTCCTTTATGGTGTGTTAGAGCATTTTTGCCTGCCTCATGGGGAGGCGAGTGAGGGGCAGCCGTCTGCTGCACCCGAGCTCGTCTCGCTGGGCTCTGGCGCTGCTGGTGGAACTGACCCCGGTCCTCTCTTGTTTTCTGAGCCTCTCCACAGCGTTACCAGTCTGGAATCTGTCAAGGTCACAGGACTGGAGGTTCCAGGTTCGGGGATGGAGGTCGTCGCCGAGGTGACCCAGTCGGGGTCCGACGCGTGGGCCAAGGTGACCCAGTTGGGGTCCGACTCAGGTGTGGCTGCGACCCAATCGGGGTCCGACGAGGTCCAGTGGGGGTCCAGCTCAGGTGTGGCTGTGACCCAGTTGGGGTCCGACGTGGGTGCAGCGGTGACCCAATCGGGGTCCGACGAGGTCCAGTGGGGGTCCAGCACAGGTGCGGCTGCGACCCAATCAGGATTCGAGGAGGTTCAATTTTTTGATTGTTCCCCTCTCAGAAGCCACCAGCTGGGGGCCGTTGGAGGTTTTTGTCTGGCAGACTTGCGCTCTCATGTATTGTCGTCATTAGGCGGGCTGCATGCTATTCCTCCACGGTCCTGGTGGTTGTGGGATGCGGGTCGGCCACCCGAGGAACTGCTTTGTGCGTTCAGCGTCTTGGGTTGGTCGCCCGATAAACTGTGGTTGCTACTGGTTGACCTGGTTTGGCCACCAGAGGACTTGTTTCTGGGGGCCTGGGACTGGGGCAGGCCGCCTGACCATGTACTGTTTTTGTGGGACTATCCGTGGGCCATCGGAGGCAGGGAGGTCGCCGGAGCTCTGCCTGGGGGGCGTTGGATCTCCGCCGATCATCTTTTTTGTTTTGGCCCATACGCTATCAGGGTTATGTCAAGTTATGTTAAGCAATTTTGATTGCCTCATGTGTATTTGAAATCCATAGTCAAGTCATGTCAAGTTATGTAAAGCAATCTTTTTTATTGCCTCATGTGTGTGTGTTTGAAATCCATAGTCAAGTCATGTCGAGTTATGTAAAGCAATTTTTTTTATTGCCTCATGTGTGTTTACAGTCCATAGTTATGGTCAAGTTATGTTTAGCAATTTAGATTGCCTCATGTGTGTTTATAGTCCATAGTCGGGGTTTGGTTTTTTTTTTTTTGTTTCGTCCTCCCCTCTTCCTTTTGAGGGGCTATGGTCAAGTTTTGTTTTTTGTTTTGTTCTCCCCTCTTTCTTTTGAGGGGCCATAGTTTGGTGTTCTTGTTTCTTAGTTTCCAGGTGTGTGCATTTATTTCTTGTTTCTCTTTCATAGTTACCATGTGTTAGTGTGCATTTTTTTTCTTGGTCATAGTCATGTGTTTGCATTTACGTCTTGTTTTTTTTTCCCCATAGTTATCATGTTTGCATTTATTTCTTGTTTCGGTTCCCAGGGTCATTGTGTGTTTGGGTTTATTTTTTTTGGTTAGGTTATGTACACTGGAGTTAGACGGGTTGTCTATGGTCTCGGAGGGAAAACTTTCAGTGTCAGGTGTTTTTTTTTTGCTTTGTTTGTTTTTCCCTTGTATTGTAGTCATGTCTTGTTTTGTTTTGTTTTTTCTCTGGTTTTTTTCCTCTCGTCATTGTTCTGGGGAAAATGGGATGGATATGTCAGGTGATGTATTCTTTTCCTTTTCTGTTTAGGGTTTTGTTAGGTTTTGTTTGGCTCCTTCCTTGCCTGTTCCTCAATCCACTCGCCCTGTGGTTGGGGGGGGGGCAGGTGTTACTAGACGTTCAGAGCCCGTCAAGTGAGGGGGGGCTACTGTCATGACCCGAGCACTATGCCTTTGTGCTCGGGTTATTCTTGTCAGGGTTTGACAGCGGCATTATTATTCTAGCTCTCCGAGCTCTTATTGTGATAGTGCTCGGGGAGGCTTCCGCTGAGCTGTCAAACCCTCAATAGCTGTGCTGCATTTGTGGTTGTTAGCGCTCAGTCTACTTTAACCCGCGCTGGCAGCCGCATCGGCACAGCAGTGTCTGTTAACTCTCCGTCACGCTACGGATGCTTAGGATTTATTCCTAGCACTTCTGCTTGGTTTGACCGTCATGCCCCTGGACTAGTAAGTGTGCTGTTTAGCCTTACCCCTCCTGGTGTGTATCGATCTTTGTGAGTCTCTGCCTTAGCGGCAGGTGTAATTATTATCACCAACCTCGTCTGTCTGTACTTGACTGTCTCCTCCTCTGGACCTGTAGTGTGCTGTTTAGCCCTATGCCTCCCGTTGTGAGTAGACTCTTGTGTCATTGTCTCAGCAGCTTGTGTTGTCACTATTTTCACCGTTAATAAAACTCTCACTAAACTCTCTGGTGACTGTGTGGCGTCTTATGGTGGCTCGCAAGAGCCACCCGTGACAATGATTTAATAAACCTACTTAAAACTCTCATCGCTGCCTTTATTTTATCATCCGCCATAGGAGCAGACAATGATTCTCTGATGGGGAAGACAGGGGCTAAGCTGAGGGGTGGCGGATGAAGAGGAGCTGCAGAGAGGCGTGTAAGACTGCAACTCTGCTTCCTGGTCCCAACTCTGAGTAGTCAGGGTTTTGGAAATTTGGATAAAAAAAGATGCCAGATTGTTAGATAAATGAGAAGCACCATCCAAAGTGGGATGAATGCTGTCTCGTCTCATAAGACCAGGTTTTCCCCAAAATGAGCTCCAATAGTCAATGTAGCCCACGTCATTTTTAGGACACCACACAGACAGACAGCGGTTCAAGGATGACGAGCGGCTAAACATGTCATCACTGGTCAGATTGGGGAGCGGCCCAGAGAATACTACAGAGGCAGACATCGTTTCTGCAAAGTCACACACCGATTCTACATTAAGTTTCGTGACTTCCGACTGCCGGAGACGGATGTCATTAATGCCGGCGTGAATAACAATTGTGGAATATTTACAGTTACTTTTAGCCAGCATTTTCAAATTTGACTTGATGTCGCCTGCTCTGGCCCCAGGAATGCATTTGACTATGGCCGCTGGAGTCTCTAGGTTCACGTTTCTGACTACAGAGTCGCCAATGATCAGAGTTTTTTCCTCAGCGGGTGTGTCGCTGAGCGGGGAAAAACGATTAGAAACGTGAACAGGTTGGTGGAGTACCGGGGCTTTGCGACTAGGCTTCCTTCTCACCGTCACCCACCCAGTCTCCTCGCTGCTGAGGAGAGCCGGGGGACCGCTGACAGGGGGGCCTAAGCTAGCTAGCTCCGCTGCAGCTAAGGGGCGTCCGTCACGGTTAACTGGCGCAGACGGTGTTTCAATGCAGCGGAGCCGGGATTCCAAATCAGACAACCTCGCCTCGAGCGCCTCAAAAAGACAACATTTATTACATTTACCGTTATCAATAAAAGAGGCAGAGGTGTAGCTAAACATCTGACAGAGAGAGCACACCAGAGGAGGAGAGGAAAGAGAGCTAGTAGCCATCGCTAGCGGCTGGAGAGCAAACCACACAGGCAGACAGCAAAACAGGAAGTGACGATACGTTACCACAAGGAAGTGACGATCCAGCAGTACCTAGACCCGCTGGACTCACTAAGTGAACACTATTCAGTGTACCCACAGTGGTGCGGAGGTATAATAACACATCCGTGACACCTACATTAATAGTGGGAACAAAGGCTGTGCCCCTTTCCACACAAACCAATGCAGGTGAAGCAAGTAGACCAGCTGGCAAACCAGTGTCCAAAGGCTCAAAAAGTAAAGTAGTCCCAGCATATTGTTCAGAGCATGTGGCTGGCACAATTTTCATTACCCCACCTGGAATACAAACAGCTTTGTTACCTTGGACCTTAACCATACAACGAACGTTATTGAAAGACTGCATGCTTAACTGGTGACATGTCTGTAGAGCCCTCATGACAAACTCGGCGGCATCTGATACATCAGGCAACTCATGCTGGCCAAAAAGATCTTTGTAACACCACTGAATGATATTCATCCCCAACACACCAGGGGCCTGAAAAGACAGGTCACCAAGAGGATCCTTTACAACCAGTACACCACATCGAGTCATTACCTTACCACAGAGCACAACGTCAAGCTCAAGCTCAAGCTCAAGATAGCCAATATAGGGAATTGCTAACCCATTGGCAGCGCTAAGCTGCAACCAGTGACAAGACTGAAGTTGCTCCAAGCCCTGGGACTCAAAATGCTGTCGAAAGAAGCTCTCTGTAATGGTGGACACCATTGACCCAGTATCCACCAGACAAGGTACAGTAACACCACCCATGTTTACGTCTAGGCATGGGCATGAAAACACCAATTTAGAAGCAGCCCCAACATTATTCAAACCAACCTCTGAGCCAGAAGGTACCCCACCCGAGCTGTGGCTCTGCAATCTGGTGGGCATTAGTTTCCCGACGGCTGAGATGGAGGAGTCTGTCCAGGTCGCAGGATTACAGATGAGTGTGAATGACCACACACACCATCACAGTTGCTTGCGTAGTGGCCAGGCCATTGGCAACGTCTGCAGATAATCAGGCAACTGTAACGCGGGCGGGTAGACCGATGAGAATTTTGCAATAAAGTCATACTTTGTGTTAATTTACTTAACTGCTCTTGTTGAGCTTTCAACACTTCCCTCATCTCACTCATCTCAATCATCCAGGGCAAACCAACTGACCCCTGTGAGATAGTCTGCACACCACACAGAGTACCAAATGCTGAGGGAACTGAGTTACTACGGCCTCTAACCCCACCTGGCAGACCTTCTTGCTCCCATCTTATAGCTTCACTCCTAACATCAAGCAGAGAAGCGGTAGGCTGTCTACGCACAAATTGTTCAAGCTCACGATGAAGAGCACAATCAAAAACATGTTCAACAAACTGATCTCTCAGCAACACTTCAGAATTTGGAATTTCATTGGGTGCACGCTGTTTTACAGAAGCCTGAAGACTCATCAGGGCAAGGGAGAATTCTTACAAGGTCTCCCCCTCCTGTTGCCTCCTGGAAAAGAAGGCCTGTTGCAAAGAAACATGACTCACAACACCCGTAAAGCTCCTGTAATAGTGCAATTATTTGATCTGGGTCCCCACGAACCACGCTAGGCCGGTACTTTATTTCTTCACAGGCTTCACCCTCAAGATGATCAAATAGGAAAAATGCCTGATCGGCTATGGACAAGTGTCGCGCTGTCATGCAAGCCTGTACTTCCTCAAGCCATTCAGTCAACCCAAAACCAGATTTTCCTCAAAACATGGGGCATTTGCGATCTCGTGGCACAAAAACAAGCCTCTCAGTGACAGGGATGTTAGCTGTGGACACAGAAGGTGGAAAAGAAAAAGATACAAAAGGGCCAGGAATGGCAGTAGCCAGTTCCTGACATAGCTTCTCATTATCTACTTTTAACTGGGCAACCAAATCCCTTAATTCTTGCAATTCTTCCATAATTACAAATTCAAAGACTACAAGGGGAAACCAGATGAGAAAAAAAATCTACTGCTGCTTTACCTCAAAACAATAAAAACTGACCTGAGAATGGAGGAAGAAAAAACCCAAAAAAAGATCTAGAAGAAAAAAAAGCAATGGAACACATGTCTCTGCCTACCCAGAATATTATCCTGCCAACAACGCCAAGTTTGTTGCAGCACAGAGAGATCCCCAAAATAAGGGGTGATATACAAAGTACTGACCTTAAAGTCACAAAATAAAAACCCGACAACACCACCCTGGGAATTTCACCCAGAGAATTATTCCCCAAACCTTAACTTTGGGCACACAGGTTCGTTATACTCAGGAGGCAAGAGACGTGTTCCAAAGTTTACAGAAATTTTTATTAACACAATAATAAAATATATATTAAAAAAAAAAAACGTAATTGGGCCACTCAGTAATAATATCAATAAAATGAATTGTGGCCTACCATCAGTGAGTAGGTGCCAAAAAGGAGAGGAGCATTAATAAGACACCCTAAATCACATAACACACACACTTGCGCACACACACTCTAGGATGGCCAAAGCCCAAGGTGCAACACACAGTACAAAGAGATGTGATCTCCAATGGCAACTAATCTCACCACCGCAGGCCTTCAGTTCTTAAAGGAAAAGAAATAAAATCACTGAGAACGCATAAAGAAACTGTTTAAACAAAAAGAACAAGTAAATAATTACTTAAAATAACACAGAAAGCTCCCTCCAAAATAATTCTTCCAACAAATCCCACCATAAAAGTGACCTTAATAATATGAAGCCATATGATAAAATGAAGAAAAACCACCCGCATGAAGGTGGGTCTCACACAGATAAATATTAAAAATATATATCTCCAAGAGGTAAAACAGCAGTGTTAATGAGAGCCTCCAGTGAATGGGCATGCAGCGCAGGAGAGCGCAACAGGTGACGACCCATGGCTCCAATCAGCGATGGAATTACTGCACCTTAGTGCGAGTCCACCAGTGGTTTGTTACTGTGCTGACTCAGTAGTGAATCACGATGGGCAGCAACAGAAAACAGCCTAAAAAAAGAGACCAAACAGGCTAAATAACAAGCAATAAATGGCTAAATTGGCAAGAAAATCAAAACCTTGCCAACACACTTACCTGCTGCAATAGTGGTAACAACTTTTTTTTATTTGCTTTTTGTTCTTATTTAAGACAAAGATAGAAAGGAGATGGGTTTTTTTTTTTTACCTTCTTTTCTTTACATGTTTCGACTGTTCACTGCAGTCTTCATCAGACGTGTCAGCTGATTGCTGCGAGGTGTCATTTATCAGCTGACTTTCATAGGCGGGCCAGTTCAGCAGAACTGTCCGATCCACCAAGCCGGCCCCGCTTTCCGTCGTCCGATGGTTTCTGGAGAATGTAGTCCCAGGTGTGGGAAAGCATAAATGCCCCCTCATCCCAGTTCATGTTGTCTTTTCCCCATTTCCTGATTTCTATGGCCTCCTTGACCCAGCGTTTGTGTCTGTTACTCTCCAATCCAATGATTTTTGCGTTGTCCCAGTCCATGATGCGATTATTTCTTTTGCAGTGATCTGCTATAGCTGATTTTAATGTTGCTTGTTCTGCCTTTTCTTTTTGTGATCTTGTGAGTCGTCCTTGTGTTTCCTTCTCACATTCCTTCTGGTGTTCTTTTTTTCTTGTGGTGAATGATCTTCCGGTTTCTCCAATGTAGGTTTTGTTGCATGATCTACATGATATTTCATATAATACGTTGCATTTTTTTTGCCTTGTTCTATTTTGTCCTTGGGGTGTACTAATAACTGTCTTAATTTTTTCTGTGGTTTTACTGCTGTGTTTATTTTGTGTTTTTTCATGATCCTTTATCATCCTGTCTAGTGGTAACAACATTTAACTGGGAAGTGCAGCGCACACTGAGCCTCAAAGAGAGCAGACCAGGGGGCGACAGTACGGTACAGTTCGGTATGGGGCGGGATGGTACAGTTTGGCCCGCTTTGTGTTTCCACTGCACTAGGTCCCACTTGACGTGGGTGGGAATAGTTACAGGGAGGCGGCGCAACCCTCTCCCTCCCGTTACGTAAAACAAGCATAACTGGCGTAAAACAAGCGTAATATTACGCAAAACACAAGCTGGCAGGATACGAGGCATCTGCGTTCTCTGGCTTTTTTGCCAGAATAAAGGCAAAAAGGAGAACAGAAGGCGAAGTCAACGATACGACACACTCTGGAAAAGTACTGGAGTGTTTAGGAAACCATAGAGCAGTATAAAGGGGAAGACATGAGGATACGAACTACATCACGTATGACGGTAAGCTAATGATTGCTAATGCTACTTTGCTTTTAAGTCTGCTGTACAACATTGTAATGTCGGCAAGTTATCGATATTAGGTACTAAAATATGTATTCTCTGTGTGTGTGTTTCAGATGGCTCTCTTGTGGCAAAAATATTGCTTCAAACCGTCGGTCTGAACGTTCAACACAGTGATGTCACCCCAGCTTCACGAACGCGAAATGGTTACAGAACTGCAGAATGTCTGTAGAAATGTTTAGCTTCCTGTGCAACAAATTGCTCTGATCTGTGTCAAAATCATGGAGAGACTGTTGAGACGTCATGGGATTTACCTGCTCCAGCCAGTGGTGTCGTGGAAAAACATGGATCAGCGAGCTGCCAAACTTGATTGCCAGGTGCCATATTGTAGTATGTGAGCCGTAAAATATATATTTCAACAGGTAAACAGTACTGACTTAGGTATAATAAGATATATTTAACAATTATGATACATTTTAAGCCAAAACAAATGGATCTAGGATTAAAAGCAATTAAAATAATGCAGTCACAAGGTTACACAGAGAAATACATGGATTAACTGGATATATATCATATTGAGTATTGCTGACTACATGTAGATATTGTATAAATATATATTCTCTGCATCAATAGTGAACTATTCATGTATTCATGTACTATTGCCCTGGGAATTTTGACAATAAACTTTTGTACATTTTACAGATCTGTCTCGACTTATGTGTTGTTACCATCAAGTGACATAAATTAAATACAGAGATTGGAAAAGCTGTCTAAGAACAATCCAGCAGTTTGAGAAATCACTTTTGGTTTGGTGTAAGTCTGCCAACAGAATTATGAACCATAAAGCAGTTTGTGTTAAAATGTTAAATCCCATTAAACCCTAACTCAGGGGAGTCCAATCATGTGCCATGGAGGGCCAAGACCCTGCAGGATCTCTGTTCTGTCCCTTTATTAGGAAATACAGATGCTAATATGGCCCAGAATTCCTCCATTTACTGGTAGTATCACAAAAGTGTGCAGTGTCTTCTGCACTGGCACATCCAACAATACAGTCTTCTGCAAATAATTGTTTTGGTTACTTTTTCTTAAAAATGAGCCATTATTTCCAAAGTCACTGATAAATGGTCTGTACTGTTGACTCTTTTCACACCGGTGTCTTAACAGACAAAATAGAAAATCATGATGGTGTGGCAACCTGGGGAGTGCATAATGGTTTACCACCTTAGACAGGAACAAAGGACGTGAAGTTAACCTTTTGTGTGTGAGAAGTTTCTAGATGCCCTAGTAAGATAACAGGGAGGTGTCAAGGATGAATGGACTGACTGCAGTTGGGGGAGATTTTCTTTTGTGTGTGATGAATGGACTGACTGCAGTCGGGGGAGATTATCTTTTGTGTGTGAGAAGAGTCTAGAAGGATGTCATGTTATTTAAGGGAAGAGTTCCTACTTGTATGCCATTCTGTCTATGCTCTTCGTGTGAGTCGTGTAATAAACCGCTTGAACCAAATCAGCCTCATTTTTTACACGCTCCACACTGGTGGCCCAAGACGAATCATGGAATACGACGGAAGATCCCCAGAGTCAACCTCGACTGGAACCCCCAGCTTCGCGTGCGCTGTAGCGATCAAACTACCTGATTTTTGGCAGCACAACCCGCGCTCCTGGTTCCACCTAACCGAGGCGCAGTTCACCCTCCGAGGGATATCGGCGGATGATACGAAATTCTACTATGTGGTCGCAGCGCTCGATGCCAGCACGGCTCAGCACATCGAGAGCCTGCTCGATCAGCCACCTGCCGATGGCAAATATGACGCGCTGAAGGCTGCCCTCATCCAGCACTACACGCTCTCGGATGGTGAGAGAGCAGAGAGGCTTCTGACACGGACCGAGTTGGGAGACGGTTCGGCCATGGACATGATGGAGAAGATGCTGAGGTTAAAGGGCACGGACGACGACCACTTCATCTTCACCCACATTTTCCTCAGGAACCTTCCGACAGCGGCGAGAGCAGCCCTAGCCAATTCGTCGTTGCTGGCCAAACAGGACTATCATGCGCTAGCCCAAGAGGCAGACCGGATCATCGTCGCCACCAAGGCTTTCGTGACCATTGCGGCAGCGACGGAGCCCGGCACGTCGACACAAGGAGGCGAGGAGCCGCCGACAGCAGCAGCAGAACCACCGACAGCAGCAGCAGCGGGGGCCAAGGAACGTGGAGGTGACACACTTTGCTTCTACCATCGCCGCTTTGCAGAGGGGGCACGCAAATGTATACCACCGTGCCAGTTCAAGCGCTCGGGAAATGCCAAGACCGGGGGTCGGTAGCAGACGCGACCCTCGGGGAGGAGAACAAGCTGCTCTATTTGACGGACGCACGCTCGGGGAGGCATTTCCTCTTGGACACCGGCGCACAGAGGAGTTTCATCCGGCCGACCTATGCTGACCGGCTGGCAGGAGCCAGTGGACCCGAGATGGCAGCAGCAAACGGCTCAGACATTAAGACCTTTGGTGAGAGGACTCTGCTCTTGTCTCTACACGGTCGTACATTTGAATGGACTTTTGTTGTAGCAGCATTGGATTACCATATACTGGGGGCTGATTTTCTATGTGCACATGGGTTGTTGGTAGATATCGCTAACAGGCGCCTGGTTAATGCACTGTCTTTTGACTCTCTCCCCTGTATAGCTCGAGTGACCCGGCCAACAGCACAAGCCAACGTCACAGCAGCATGAGGTAAGTTCCACACACTGCTCGCTCAGTTCCCAGCACTCACAGTCCCGACGTTTTCAGCAGCTATCGCTAAACATGGGGTGGAGCATTTTATCACCACCACCGGGGCGCCCGTTTTTGCAAGACCTCGGCGCTTGGACGCAGCTAAACTGGCCATAGCGCGCGAGGAGTTCGCTAACCTAGAGAGGTTAGGCATCATCAGGCGCTCAAACAGCCCATGGGCTTCCCCGCTACACATGGTCCCTAAAGCTGAAGGTTTGTGGCGACCTTGCGGCGATTTCCGCAGGTTAAACAACGCTACAGCGCATGGCCGCTACCCAATTCCCCACATTCAGGATTTTTCTGCTCACCTCGCAGGAGCGCGCATTTTTTCTAAGATAGATTTGGTCCGTGGTTACCACCAAGTCCCAGTGCGAGCTGAGGACATACCCAAAACAGCGGTAATAACTCAGTTTGGTTTATTTGAGTTCTTGCGCATGCCGTTTGGGCTTAAAGGGGCAGCACAGACGTTCCAACGCATGATGGATGCAGTGCTGCGTGATCTCCCTTTCGTGTTCGTCTACCTGGACGATATCTTGGTAGCCAGCGCGTCCGAAGACGAACACGAAACCCACCTCAGGACGGTTTTCTGTAGGTTGGAAGAGCACGGTTTAATAATCAACCCAGCGAAATGTCAGTTCGGGGTGACGGGGATTGATTTTTTAGGGCACCGCGTCTCTCCCAAAGGAGTGGTTCCGCTGCCTGACAAAGTGCGCGCAGTGACAGATTTTCCCCGACCACAAACGGTCAGGGCGCTACAAGAATTTTTGGGAATGGTGAACTTTTATAACCGTTTCCTTCCCCGCACAGCGCAGCTCATGCAGCCATTGGACGCTGCGCTCAAAAAACAGAAACCTGCGAATAAGGTCGAATGGACCCCGGAACGAGAGCAGACATTCTCGGAAGTTAAAGCAGCCCTGGCAAACGCCGCATTGTTGGCACATCCAGACCCAACAGCCCGCATAGCCCTCACCACTGACGCCTCAGATGTGGCCATAGGGGCTGTTGTGGAGCAGCGTGTCGCCGGGGCTTGGCAGCCACTTGTCTTTTTCAGTAGAACCTTGCGCGACAATGAGCGTAAATACAGCGCGTTCGACAGAGAGTTGCTGGCTCTCCACCTGGCCATTCGCCATTTCCAGTTCTGGCTGGAAGGGCGCAATTTTACTGCGTTCGTTGACCATAAGCCACTAACATTCGCGATGGCCAAAGTTTCAGAACCTTGGTTGGGCCGGCAGCAGAGGCAGCTGGCCGCGATCTCAGAGTTTACTACCAATATTCAGCATGTGTCGGGCAAACTGAATGTAGTGGCAGACTGCCTCTCGCGTGCCGTTGTGGCCCCGGTCTGTGTAGGGTTGGATTACGCAGCCATGGCCGTGGAGCAGGCTAGTGACGCGGACGTGCGCGCACTCCAGTCTGGACCAACAGGGTTAAGGCTGGAGAAGAGGACGCTGCTTAACGGCATTCCCCCCTTAATCTGCAACGTCTCCACGGGTCGCCCACGGCCTGTGGTTCCGGCCGTGTGGCGCCGCCGCGTGTCTGAGTCGGTTCACTCTTTGGCACACCCAGGGGTGTGCGTGTCAGTCAAAATGGTAGGAGAGAAATATGTGTAGCCGGGCCTTCGCAAACAAGTGAAAGAGTGGGCGGCAGCCTGCATGGCAACGAGCCGAGGTTCACAGACACACGAAGGCTCCTTTGGAGCCGTTTCGCATTCCGGCTAAGAGGTTTGACCATGTCCACGTGGACCTCGTAGGCCCCCTTCCGCTATCACAGGGGTACACGTATCTCCTGACAATGGTGGACCGCACCACGCACTGGCCAGAAGCGGTTCCGCTGGCAGCAACCACAGCCGAGGAGGTGGCGCGCGCGTTTTTAACAGCATGGGTGGCATGTTTTGGAGTTCCGTCGGACATTACGTCCGACAGAGGCTCTCAATTTGTTTCTGAACTCTGGTCAACCATGGCCCGCAGCCTAGGTGTCTCAATTCACCGCACAACCGCGTACAACCCGCAGGCAAATGGGTTATGCGAACGTTTTCATAGGTCGTTAAAAGCGGCTCTGAGGGCTTCACTGACGGATGCAAATTGGGCAGACAGGCTACGATGGGTTTTATTGGGGTTACGTTCTGCACCTAAAGAGGATCTGGAAGCTTCCCCAGCAGAACTCGTTTTTGCACAACCACTCCGGCTGCCTGGGGAGTTTCTGCCAGATAATCCTGCGCCGGGCAGCTCCCCGTCTCAGCTGCTGCAGCGTTGCATAGACTCAAGCACGCTGCCGGGCCCTGCCCGCCACAGTTTTCCGCACGTTTTTGTGCCTAAAGCTTTGAAAAACGCGGAGTTCGTGTTTGTCAGACACAACACCCACTGCCCCCCACTGCGCCCACCTTATGATGGACCATTTAGAGTGCTGGAAACAGGAGATAAGCATTTTTTGCTAGATTTGGGGGGTAGGAGGGAAAAAATTGGCATAGACAGACTCAAATCTGCTTTTGTTGTGGCTGATGAGCAAGTGCTGTTGGCGAGGGCCCCTCGGCGTGGAAGACCCCCACGGGGCGCTTCCCAGAGAAAAGATTCTCCAGAGCACCCACACGGACAGTCAAAAAGTTTTCACCCCCAGACATCAGCCCCCCAGCATGGCAGCGCCGCGGAGGCAGCGAATCCTTGCTACAGCAGATACGGCAGAAGACTGAAGCCCAAGCAGCATGCGGACTGATGTTGATGGTTCTACAGCATGTGGACTGATGTTAATGGTTCTATCACAGCATGTGGACTGTTACCCTTTTGTCCTATCTAAGTTGCTGGGGGGCGTGGTGTGGCAACCTGGGGAGTGCATAATGGTTTACCACCTTAGACAGGAACAAAGGACGTGAAGTTAACCTTTTGTGTGTGAGAAGTTTCTAGATGCCCTAGTAAGATAACAGGGAGGTGTCAAGGATGAATGGACTAACTGCAGTCGGGGGAGATTATCTTTTGTGTGTGATGAATGGACTGACTGCAGTCTGGGGAGATTATCTTTTGTGTGTGAGAAGAGTCTAGAAGGATGTCATGTTATTTAAGGGAAGAGTTCCTACTTGTATGCCATTCTATGCTCTTTGTGTGAGTCGTGTAATAAACCGCTTGAACCAAATCAGCCTCATTTTTTACACGCTCCACAATGCAAACACATAAGTCACTAAATTGTTTATTACAATCAGCAGCAAATTCCAGATTATTTAGAATGTGCAAAATTCAAACTGTAAAAAAAAAAAAAAAAAAAAAATTGGAATGGGTCACACACACTGGCCACGCTGCCTCACTGAGCAGCAACTGGATCGGCCCCTCGCACTGGTCCCAGTTCAGCAGATCTTCAGCCTGCATCTCTGTAAATAGTGAGGCAAGGTCCGGTTTGGGTGGATCATTTTCCTCTTGCCTAGAAGAAAAACAGAAATGGGTGGTGGATAATTAAAGCAAGTTTAAGACATATTTAAGAAATAGTACTGTTATCAATAAAAGTTTAGCCACCGCTGTGTTGCCCTGGTTTCAAGTTTGGGTGGTGTTTTGTGCTTGTATTGCTAAAATATAAAAGAAAGCAGTACAGTAGGTCTCAAATATTTGTAATGCATACTCGTCAAGTGATACGGTTTTGCCGTATTTTAATACGGGGAAAATGCAATTTTTTTTTTCCACAATATCTTTATTGAACCTTTTTTTTTTTTTTTTAAACAAACATGACACAAACAATCAAACACTAACACTAAAGTACTACAAAAAAAAAAAATGCACTAAAAACACCAACAACCACCAACAATAATCAAGTCTTCAACAATGCTCCTCTGTTTAGTCTAGACAATCCATTACATAAGTATACATATTATGTTCACCAGTTTGGAATTTACAAGGTCCACACACATCATTCACCTTCTTCTTCAAGAGTTATGTTTAAATTTTTTACATGATCAATAAAAGGTCTCCATATATTCTCAAACACAATTTCCTTTGATTTCAGTATATATGTTATTCTTTCTAATGGAAGGTTTGTTAACATCTGTCTTAACCACTGAGTCACATCTGGTCTATGAGTCTTTTTCCACAGTAGTGCAATACATTTTTTGGCATTAAGCAAACTGAGGTCTATGAATGTTCTTTCACTTTTATTAAAGTTATGCTTTTCTGGGTACAGACCCAACAAAAACAGTTTAGGATTCAAAATGATTTGTTTTGAGATTATTTTTTCAATTGTTACCCTCACCTCTTCCCAAAACATTCTTATTATTCTACATTCCCATACACAATGAAATAGGGTTCCTTTACTTTCCATGCATTTTGTGCATGTATCTGGTATATTTTTGTTATATCTATTTAACTCCTCCGGTGTAACATACATCCGCATTAACCATTTGAAATGTATCAATTTAAGACGTACATTTATTGATTTGGTTTGGGCTTCTGTACAAGCCAAGTCCCATTGTTCCTCTGAAATTTCAATTTGCAGATCTTCTTTCCAGTAGTTTAATCTTTTCTGTGAATTTTCACTTGAGGATAGTGTCAATGAGTTATAAAACTCTGAAATAATACCCTTTCTTTTACTATCTTTCATCAACATTTTTCCAAGGATGAATAAATAGGTCGAGTGAGAGCTTTATTTTGATTTGATCGAATAAAGTTTCTAAGTTGAAGATATTTAAAAAAATGTGTTCTATTAAGATTAAATTTGACCCTCAGCTCTTCAAAAGACATTATGTTATCTGCACATGGCAAATATAAATCTTGAATCTTATGAATCCCTTTTAAATTCCATACTTTAAATACAGCGTCCGCTCTTCCTGGTTTAAAATATTGATTACCCCATATTGGGCTAAATGGTGACAATAACTGTGGTTCTTTTAAATAATTTTTAGCTTCACACCATATTTTGATCATATGCTTTACAAATGGATTTTTAACTTGTTTTTGTAATTTTTTTGCCGAATCTGAGTATATGAATATGGGAAGAGGTAAAGGTAAATTGTATGATTCCATTTCAGTCCAGTGAGGGAGATCATTTAATGAAAAATAATATGTCATAGACCTCAGTTGTGCCGACCAATAATACAACATAAAATTTGGACATTTCAGACCTCCACGATCAAATGGTAAATATAATAAAGACAGATGTAATCTAGCCCTCCTGTTGTTCCATATAAATTCCACTAACTTTTTTTTAATTCTTGAGAATAAATCTAAAGGTGGTGGTAAGGGAATGTATTGAAATAAATAAAGTATTTTAGGTAAAATATTACTTTTAAGTATACTGATTCTCCCGATCATCGACATTGGTAGTGACATCCATCTCTGAATTGACTCATTGATATCTGTCATTAAGGCTTCATAGTTGACACTGGCGACTGATTCTAGCTTAGGCACAATTTGGATTCCTAAATATTTAAACTGATTTACAACATTGAATTGATTTACCTCAGGGTCTGGGTAATTTCTCTGGGTCTCATTTAGCATTAATATTGAAGATTTAGTTTTATTTATTTTATATCCTGATATTTCCCCAAAATTCTTTATTAAATTCAACAAGGTCGGAATTGATTTTTTTAGATTCGACATAAACAAAATTATGTCATCGGCGTACAGGGAGATTTTATGTTCTGTTGGTCCAACTTTAATTCCATATATTTGTGAATGTAAACGTATCGCCATCGCTAAAGGTTCAATTGCCATAGTAAACAGTAAAGGTGAAAGTGGACAGCCTTGTCGACATCCTCTATTGATTTTTATTGATTTTGAAATATTGTTATTTGTTAGGATTTCTGCTGTAGCATTATTGTATATTATCTGAACCCATTTTATGAAATTATTTCCAAGTCCAAACCTTTGTAAGACTTCGAAAAGAAAGGGCCATTCGACTCTATCAAAGGCCTTTTCGGCGTCCAGTGATAGGAGAGCTGTATCCGGTGCTTCTTTATTAAAATAAATAATATTAAATAGTCTTCTTACATTATGGAAGCCTCGTCTTCCCTTTATAAAGCCATTCTGATCTCGATTAATAATATTTGGTAAAATTTCTTGTATTCGTCTTGCTAAAATTTTACAGATTATCTTAAGGTCGGCATTTAATAGGCTTATTGGTCTCATATTTTCACATTTATTAGAGGGCTTACCTGGTTTTGGCAACAGTATAATTAAGGCATTATTCATGTATGATGGTAAATTATTATTTTGAAATGCTTCTAAAACCATTTCCAAAAAAGGTTTTATTAATTTATTCTTAAATTTTTTATAAAGGTCAACTGGAAGACCATCTGGTCCTGCACTTTTTCCTGATTTCATATTATCAATGGCTAGCCCAACTTCTTCTTGACTAATTTTAGACTCCAATATCTCCCTGTTTTTATTTGGAATACACGGTATTGATAGTTCGTTCAAAAACCCATTTAGTTTTGTTAAATCAGATTCATTTTTGGTATCATATAATTTTTCATAGTAATCTCTAAAGGCTCTGTTAATTTCTAAAGGATCTATAACTACCTGTCCGTTACTTATAATACTGGTAATTGGTGTTTTAATTTCTAATTGTTTAATCTGCCATGCCAATAATTTTCCTGATTTTTCACCTTGTTCATTAAAAGATTGTTTCAATCTTAGAAGACTCGAGGCAGCTCTATTCGCTGATTTTTTGTCGTATTCAGCTCTCAAAATCAGTAATTCATTCTCCAACCTTGGATCACTTCCTGCATACACTTTTTCCTGAAGATTTTTTATTTTATGTTCCAATTGGGCTCTCTCCTCTCGAGTCTTCTTAGATTTTGAACCTGTATAACTAATAATATGTCCCCTAATAAAAGCTTTGAAAGCCTCCCACTTTACACATGCTGATGTTTGTGTAGTATTGATATCAAAGAACTCATCTATCTGTTTTTCTATGTACTTGACAAATTCCTCATCCTGAAGCCATTTATGCTGAAATTGCCATCTACCTGATTCCTTTGTCAATTTCTTATCTACATATACTATACAGCAGGGTGCATGATCAGAGATCACGATGTTATCATAAAAGCAGTTTTGAATCTTGGACCTTAATTCTGTGGAAATCAAAAATAATCAATACGTGAGAATGTCTTGTAGGTACTGGAATAACAAGAGTAGGCTTTGATTTGTGGTTTCATTTCTCTCCATATATCTAGCAATCTCAATTCTTTCATAAAATGATTAATGGTCATCCTACATCCATTGTGCGTACAGTCCAGTCCTGTTGATCTATCTATACCGGGATTCAATGTACAATTAAAATCCCCTGCTATTATATGTTGCCCTGTAAGTGATGATAAGATAAGAAATAAATTAGCAAAGAACTTTTGATCATCTATATTGGGACCATATAGGTTCACCAAATTTATATTTTCTAATAGCAAAGATCCTTGAATGATTACATATCTTCCAAATTTGTCTCCAATTACATTTTTCACTTGAAAAGGGACTGATTTATGTATGAGAGTCATAACTCCCCTGGCTCGGGATGAAAATGATGAGGTGAAAACACTTCCTTGCCATCTACTCCTAATTCTTTTTACATCCTCCTCTATTAGACGAGTTTCTTGTAAAAACACAATTTTTGAACCCATGTCTTTTATTTTATTCATAACTTGTTTAAGTTTTTTTAAATTTTGTAGACCTCTGCAATTCCATAAAGTTAAATTAAAATTAACGCTTTGGTTTATGATCAATAGGGAGTTTGGGATTACCTTGCAGTGTAAACATGCTCATACAGAGAAGCAAAAAAATGAGTGGTTGAACATTCATCCTACAAACTACACACAAACAAATTCCCCCTTCCCACACTTGTGGCAAACCCCCCAAAATCAAAAGAAAAATTCTGTCTCCCGATATAGCCATCGACTGCTCCACATCCACGAGGATCAGCCTAAGCCACTCCTTCTTCATCCTCCCAATCACCCTAACTCTACTGCTTTTAATGACGTAACATTAACTCTCCTCTGTAGTTTTCCAACTTAACTCCAAAATTTTTAGCAACTTTGTACATCATAGTTGTTTTTTTTTTTTAATTATATAATGCAATCTATATTTTGTAAACTTGCTATTTGCTTCAAGTCAGTCAGATGCCTGTGCAAATGCTTAATTATTCTACCTTATATTTTGTTCATGCTTAGCTCCCACCAGTCTCTTCTTCTTGGATCTTCTTGATAAACTCCTGCGCCTCCTCTGGGGTCTTGAAGATGTGGGTTCTGCCCCCATACGTGGTCAGCAGTCTCGCAGGATAGATTACACCATGACGAATCCCAAGGTTGCGCAGCTCCTTACGTACGGGATCATACTGCTTCCTCAATTGTTGGATTCCTGTGGCCCAATCTGGGTAGAACCACACCTGCTGATCCTGGTGTTTAATCTCTCCTTTAGCTCGTGCTGCGTTGAAGATCTTCATCCTGTCTCTGTTGCTGACAAACTTCATAATTAAGGTCCTCGGTGGTCCCTTATCTCTCCGTGGGCCAATACGATGCGCGCCCTCCAAAACCACCGCCGGCCGCAGCTCCGCACTGCCCAGCGCCTCCGGAATCCACTTTTCCAGAAAGGAACACGGGTCCCGACCTTCGGATTCTTCCGGTAGACCCACCAGCCTCAAGTTGTTCTGTCTCGACCGGGATTCCAAATCCAGAATGTTTTCTTCCAGACATTTTTTTTTTTTTTCCAAAGTGCGCACCTTTAATTGGAGACAATTGACTTCATCTTCAGCACTGGAAATACGAAGCTCCATCTGCGCCATTCGTTCCACACAGTCACCCAATTCCTTTCTCATTCCTTCCAACGCTGCCATAATCCCATCAAATCTAGAGGAAAAGTCCGCTCTCATTGAACTCATAGCCGCCAGCAACGCACCTGTGCCGCTTCCCGCAGCTCCCGCGCCGTTGTTAGCTTCCTTCGCCATATTTGGTGCTTTCTCTGCTGCGTCACAGACCTGAAAGTCCGTTAATTTGGACTGTTTCTGCGGCTCGCTTTTTCCTCTACTTGGTTTTCCAGCCTTAGGCTTCACCGACATATCCTCGCTCAAACGCTGGGATACGTTCTGTCCCAAATGAGAGAGTTATTTGCCGATTTTTTTTCTCCAGAAGCAGAGCAGAGTGAGACGTGTCCTTCTTACGTGGCAGCCATAACCGGAAGTTGGGAAAATGCAATTTTAGCAAATACGGGCGTATTGCCATTTCTGTACGCCAAAAAGAAAAATATACAGCGAAAAAAAAAAATTATTGAGGGAACCTAAAATCAACTGAACAGTAATTCGATGCCTGGCAAAATTGAGCACACCTAAGCAGTCTTTTTGTGATTTTCAAAATGGCTTCATGCAGCGTGCCGCCGGCAAAGAAAACAAAGCTTGAAGAAAAGGGAAATCGAGGGACTGGACGTCACCGAAAAGAATGGGAGAGTCCGAGCTTCGAGAAGGGAAAATACGCTGGATGGATAAAGGCTTCTCCAGAGGGCCCTACACACTCCTTCTGTGTTCCATGTAGGAAGAGCATAAAAGTGAATGCATCGGGGATTTTCGACCTGAAGTCACACTTCGCTACACAGGGCCACAAAAACTGTGTAGCCAAATCGAAAACGTATCGATCGATGGATGAACATTTTCAGCCAGTGAGAGAACCGACGCCTTCCAAATCCAATGCATCACTAGCAGAGCACAATCTACCCCCATTGGTGGCAGATCACTTCAGTGATTTGGTGTCAACATTGTTTCCTGAAATTGTTTCCTAAGAACTATATTCAGAATTATTCTTATTGTGTACTTTCAAATTAAGCAATCTACCTTGTGCTAATGTAAATTTAGAAAAATATTGTTTTTTTATTTATTTATTTTTATTTATTTATTATTAATATTATCATTTATTTTTTAAAATTAATTTATTTTTTATTTTTTTTATTTTTTTTGTGCTACTTGGCTTATTATTTTCACATTACCAAAAAGTTATGGCTCAAGATTGTGTCCATGTAAGTGTACATTTGAATAAATATGTTTGAAATAGTTGATGTTGCAATTGTTGTTGTTTGGTTGGTTTTTGTTTGGGTTTTTTTGCTTCAGTTTTCTTTCATCTGCCAATAAATACAGTTTTTAAGTACTCAGTACAGGTGTGAAAGCCCCCCCAATAAGGGAGGCATGAGGTATGCCTTGACAGGTATGGTAATGTGTTCTTTTACTGGATGAGCTGAAAGACGAAATACTATAAACTACACATATAAACTAAATTCAAATGGTGGCTGAACAACTTCCATTCCCTAAAGTGCAAGATACACTATTATGAATATAACTCATAAAGGATCAAAGAAGTGATCTGATAAAATAAATAAATAAACAAGTGGTTTATTTTACAGTGGCTAATACTGGATGTGCCATTCATTTTCAATTACTCTGTAATTTATATTCATACAATCAAATAAATCTCAGTTCAGTCCCTTTCATATTAAGTGGAAATTGTGCCACTTTAAATTTGGCACTTTACCTATACTTTAACTGAAAAAGCAAAAGATTTGACTATAAATAAGATGTGCAGCTTACCAGTCAGAACACATTGCTGTGTGGTCCCATTATTCAGAGCAGATGCTGGTCAGACTCTGTAACGAAAATACACACAACTTAAGTACATGCACAGCACGAAAGTACAACATGTAAAAAAACACTTTTTTTTTTTTTAACCAGGATTACAACTAGCTTATTTCATCAGATATTGTCAACACAAAGGCAACATACAAGGACAGACATAGCATTGATGGCAAACTAGTTAGCTCATTGTTTAAACATGAGCAAGTTGTCGTTTGTCCAAACTGGACTTTCCACTGCTGGGATAAATAATGTAAAAGATGCATATCACATCACTCACCGTCCTCTATATCCTAATATCACAGCTTCAACTGCTGCAGTTGGGTGCTCCCACGGCTGTACATTCAATTCAGTTCGGGCAGCTCTGTCTACTTCCCAGGGGGGCTCCGTCTGCTTCCCTCTGGATTCTCTCATCAGCCGAAATGCACAGAAAACTCTGCTGGACTGCGGTGTTGATTTCTGTGAAGCCATTCTATCATTGTTGTTTTTATTATATCACTTGTTAGTTGGCTCACGGACGAATCGTTGCAAATGGCGGATCACGAGCGATTCTGGAAAGTCAGCATTACGCCCACTCTCATGACGTTACGCCCGGACCAATCAGTGGCCTGCAGTGTTTTTACGTCACCGGGACAGTACCCTTGGAACCTCAATTGAGCGGTTCTGAAAAAAAAAGGAACTGTTAAGAAAAAAGAGAACTGAAAGCAGTTACAGTCCCTAATGGAAAAGCGGACAAACCATACCAAACCGTACCATACTGACCCTAGTGGAAAAGGGCCTAAAGTGAGACCAAACAATCTAACAAACTGCTAAAAAGAATCAAAATCCCACCGACACGCTTAGCTGCAGCAGTAATGACAATGATGCCCAACCAGGAAGCGCAGTGCGCACAGAGTATCAGAGAGAGAGCAAACCAGGCAAATCATGTACTCTTTGTTCTTTTAATATTTTGTTTGTGAAGTGAAAACAGAACGACCAAAAATAGCCGTTATATCGTTCTCGCCTTGTCAAAATAAAATCGAAATTGAGCAAAAACGACATAACAGATCTGATTCCGTTTGGTGTCATTTTTCTTTTATTTTGTCAGTCACAGCCTGAAGTGGTGATTGCAGCCACAGAGCGCCGCCATTTTCAAATAAGCCTGGAAGACTAGGCTGCTAAATCTCACTTTAAAATCAGGAAAATGCCCAAAGTTGTAGCATAGACTCATGCAGACATCACCATCTGATGAAAGATGAGAAGGACTGCCAGAAATAGACATCTATAGAATTCCCATCAGCCAGCAAAGGAGGACGTTGTGGACAAATGGATACCGAAGGCCTCGGGACTTAGACTTTCTGAAGTCTGAAGTCCTTCACTGTCCAACAGCCACACAAGTCAGTAAAGGTTGTTTTCTATTGTAAGCATTCAACTGAGCAGAGGAGGTAATATACGTTAATCACTGTGAATTTTTTTAAATCCAGCAAACGTCTGTGTGGCCTGTGACGACTACATCTGACGTGAAGCTGAGAGCTGCAGAGACCAGAGGACCAGTCTGGTGTGAATGGTGTCCACATCCACTGGTTCTGAGATGGAAGC
Organism: Pholidichthys leucotaenia; assembly: GCA_020510985.1. Lineage (NCBI taxonomy): Eukaryota > Metazoa > Chordata > Actinopteri > Cichliformes > Pholidichthyidae > Pholidichthys > Pholidichthys leucotaenia. The sequence continues at coordinate 199,685,985 of CM035843.1, read as the reverse complement.
ACCTTCTCTTTTCTTCTTTAAGACCTACATTGATGTTTTACGTTTACAATTTCAATCCATAAAAAAGTCTAATTTAACTTTAATCTTTTTAAATAACCAGTCATTCACATGTTTACACAACTGTGAGCTGCACCTCAGTTCATGCATTCTTTATGCATTTATTTATGACAAGACATAATCTGGTATTTCCAAAAATTGTTTTTTTTTAATTATTTAAATCAAAAGTTTATCTCAACTACTTTATCTGTATTCACTTATTTCTAATCATTAATACGAGTGCATACCTGTGCATGCCCATTGAAACCAAGTGTAAGCAAGTATTTCTGCATGCCCGTAGAAAGCAGGTGTAAGCAAGCATGGCCCCATGCGTTCAGTGATGCCTGCCTTTGATCTTTGATGTAGCGGAGCCTTTGATCTTTGATGATGTCATAGCGAGTCCTATGATCTATTAGCGAGTCCTATGATCATGACATAGCGAGTCCTATGATCTTTGATAACGTCATAGCGAGTCCTATGATTGTGAGTGGTGCCTGCCTTTGTTCACTGATGATGTCATAGCTCTTTTAACGAGTCCTAATGTCATAGTGAGTCCTATGATCGTGAGTAATGCCTGGCTTTGATCTTTGATGATGTCATAGCAAGTCCTTTGTGAGTTGTACCTACCTTTTTTTTTTTTTTTTTTTTTTTTTTTTTTTTTAAATTTTGTTACTTATTTGTACCCGTAGGTAGACTTGGTTTGCAGTCTGGTGACAAGCCACCGGCTGCTGGTCGCTGTGTGCGCGAGCGCCCTAAACCTACATGTTTTTGGTGTGCGGGAGGAAACTGGAGAAATCCCGGAGTAAACCCGCGCAACACGGGGAGAACATGCAAACTCCACACAGCTCACTGTTGGTCGGGGGCTGGGATCGAACCCACGATCTCATGATCCCCGCGGTCCCCCGGCCGAGGGTAAAACTGTGCTGCCACAGTGCTAAACCACTGCGCCACCGTGCAGCCCACCTTTGTTCGATGATGTCATAGTGAGTCCTATTGTAGAAGATGTGTTTAAAGGATGAGGCTGAGTTTTATTTCTCAGGTTCAGCTTTATTAACAGAACACATCTCTAGCATTCTCAAAGCAGGAAAAAAGAGAAAGAACACTATCACATCACGCTCTTATATCTCTGGAGCATCGAAACTTAAGTCACATGGTGCTTTAGCAAACATACAGTCACATGGTACTTAATCCCAGTCACAATGCAACTCTTTGATCATTCACCATTGTCTCTTATTCTTCGATGATCCGGAAATCCCTCTGGGGCATCTTCTCTGAGACAAAGGCCGAATCTCACACCTCCTCGTTATCTCCTGCAGATCCAGACTTCTTTGTCCCTCGAGACATGAAGCACCCATAAACATACAACCATACATTTGTGGAAAATATGAACCCAACATATGCGCCACATGACACCCCCCCCCCAAACGTCTACTATGGGACAAAACATACTCAGAGATGCATGACATGAAAACATTATCACATATCCAAAAATCAATCCACCCGTTGCCTAGGTCTTAACCTCCTGCCGAATCTGCTGTAAACCCGCTTTGCTACTTCTGCAGCGTCTTCCTGCACCTGTGGATTAGAACTGTTAGCACATCTCTGTGGGGGTTCTGGAGAATGCCTCCTCGGAGGCCTGCCACGGCGGGGGTCCTTGCCAACTGCACGGGTTCATCAGCCAGAACAAAAGCGGGTTTGAGTCTGTTTATGCAAATCAACTCCTTTCTTCCACCTAAATCTAGCAAAAAATGCTCCTCACCTGTTTCTAGCACTCTGAAAGGTCCATCGTAAGGCGGGCACAAACCTGGGCGTTGCGCATCATGTCTAACAAAGACAAACTCCGCATTTTTTAAAGCCTTCGGCACAAAAACTCGTGGGAAACTGTGATGAACCGGACCAGGGAGCGTGTTTGATCCTGTGCCGCTCTGCAACAGCTGAGCGGGGGGGCAATTTGGTGCAGGGTTGTCGGGAAGAAATTCCCCTGGCAAACCGAGAGGTTGTGCAAAAACTAACTCTGCTGGAGAGGCCTGCAAATCCTCCTTAGGTGCAGAACGCAACCCCAATAAAACCCATGGAAGTTTGTCCACCCAATTTGTATCCGTAAGTGACGCTCTGAGGGCTGCTTTCAACGACCTATGAAAGCGTTCACACAAACCGTTAGCCTGTGGGTTATACGCGGTAGTGCAGTGTATCTTCACCCCTAAGCTGCGGGCCATCGACGACCATAATTCGGAAACAAATTGAGGACCTCTGTCGGACGTTATGTCCGACGGAACTCCAAAACGCGCAACCCAAGCTGTCTCCGGGCGTCGTTCCTAGCTCAGCTGCCGCGGCCGAAACCACGCTCCGCTTGTGGGCGTCGACGAGCCGCTGCGCCCCCTTGCTTAACCCATGGTAGTCTCGCTTGGCCAATCGGGGTGAATCTGCCAGGGTCACTCTCACCGCTGGCGGCAGGGTCCAGAGGAAAAGGTGGGCGAAAATAAATTCGCCGTCCTCGGAGTCTTTCAGCCTCAGCATCTTCACCATTAGGTCCGCAGGTCTATCGTTCTCCGACTCCGTCAACATTAGGAGCCCCTCTGCTCGCTGTTGCACAGAAGGGGTGAAATGGCTGATCAGCGCGTCCTTCAATGCGCTGTACTTGTCGCTGTCCGGTGGGTGGTTGACCAGATCTTCCACCCTCTGGACCGTGTGGCTGTCCAGCTTCGCCACCACATGGTAGAATTTTGTGTCGTCCTTCGAGATTCTCCGGAGGTTGAACTGCACTGAACCAGGACCGCGGGCTATGCTGCCAGAAATCGGGCAGCTGGAGCGTGGAGGCAGCCATCAGGCTGGCCGAGCTCCGCTTGGGAGAATCCTCTCTGTTCATTCTTTGTCGTAGGGTCACCAGTGTAGAAGATGTGTTTAAAGGATGAGGCTGAGTTTTATTTCTCAGGTTCAGCTTTATTAACAGAACACATCTCTAGCATTCTCAAAGCAGGAAAAAAGAAAAAGAACACTATCACATCACGCTCTTATATCTCTGGAGCATCGAAACTTAAGTCACATGGTGCTTTAGCAAACATACAGTCACATGGTACTTAATCCCAGTCACAATGCAACTCTTTGATCATTCACCATTGTCTCTTATTCTTCGATGATCCGGAAATCCCTCTGGGGCATCTTCTCTGAGACAAAGGCCGAATCTCACACCTCCTCGTTATCTCCTGCAGATCCAGACTTCTTTGTCCCTCGAGACGTGAAGCACCCAATAAACATGCAACCATACATTTGTAGAAAATATGAACCCAACATATGCGCCACACTATGATCTTTTAGTGAGTCCTATGATCGTGACAGAGATTTCTTGAATTATATATAGAATATCAAATCAAATCAAATCAAATCAAACTTTATTGTTATATTACTGTACATACAACTGTAGTGCAGGCAAGATGAAATTGCGTTTCTCTCGGCATCCATATAAGAAGCAGCTTGATTTAAGACACATTCCCACATAGCTCCCCCCCCACACCCGCATACCCCCATCCATTCACACATCTCCTGAGACATACTTGGGGAAAAAAAAAAGAATAACTAACTATAATATACAAAATGTCCGCTGGTGCAGTAGTGTGTATGAGAGATTCCGGGTCAACTGTTCAGCATCCTGACAGCTTGTGGAAGGAAGCTGTTGATCAGTCTGGTGGTTCTACCTCTGATGCTCCGGAATCGTTTACCAGATGGAAGAAGTTCAAAGTGTTTATGCAGAAGGTGAGAACGGTCCTTGACAATGTTTAGTGCCCTGCTCCTACAACGGTTCTGAAAAAGTTCTTGGACAGAGGGGAGGGAGACTCCAATTACCCTCTCCGCCCCCTTGACTATCCTCTGCAGGGCTTTTTTGTCTGACATACTGCAGCTGGAGTACCATGTAGCAATGCAGTACGTCAGAACACTCTCCACCACACCGCTGTAGAAGGTCCTGAGGATGCAGATGGGGAGAGAGGCCTGTTTGAGTTTCCTCAAGAAGTGCAGTCTCTGCTGAGCCCGCTTCCTGATCTCCAAGGAATTCTTGCTCCAGGTCAGGTCCTGCGAGATCTGCACTCCGAGGAACTTGATGTTCTCTACTCTCTCCACCAAACGGCCGCCGATGCTGAGGGGGGCGTGCTCAGGCTGCGACCACCGGAAGTCGATAATCATCTCCTTCGTTTTGTCCACGCTGAGCACCAGATTGTTCTCCCTGCACCAGCCCTCCAGGTCTCTCACTTCTTCCCTGTACATTGATTCCTCATCCCTCTGGATAAGTCCCACCACCGTGGTGTCATCTGCAAACTTAATAATCTGGTTCCCCTCGTGTCTGGATACACAGTCATGTGTTAGAAGTGTAAACAACAGTGGACTGAGTACACAGCCTTGAGGGGATCCGGTACTCAGCGTGACAGACTTGGAGATGTTGTTTCCAACCCGGACAGACTGAGGTCTCTCAGTCAGAAAATCCAGGATCCAGAGACATGTGGCGGTGTTCAGACCGAGAAGGAGTAATTTCTCCATCAGTCTCTGGGGAATAATGGTGTTGAATGCTGAACTGAAATCAATGTACAGGAGTCTGGCGTAGGTGTCTTTCTGGTCCAGGTGGGTGATGACAGAGTGTAGGGTGTTGACTATAGCATCCTCCGTGGAGCGGTTTGAACGATATGCAAACTGGAGCGGGTCGTGTGATGCAGGGAGGCAGGCTGTAATGTGTGGTTTGACAAGCCGCTCAAAACACTTCATCACAATTGGTGTCAGTGCAACAGGACGATAGTCATTCAAACAGGACACCACTGGTTTCTTTGCCACCGGTACAATGATAGAGGTCTTGAAGCATCTGGGAACGATGGCCTGACTCAGGGAGATGTTATAAATGTCAGTCAGGACATCCGCCAACTCGCTCGCGCAGTCTCGGAGCACACGTCCCGGAATGTTGTCTGGACCTGCAGCTTTGCATGGTTTGACTCTGGTTAGGGTCCTCCGTGTGTCCGTTGTGTTGATGGTAAAAGCTGGTCCGACCGATGGTGGGGGAGGGTCAGCCCTCCCTCTGATTGTCGAGTTTGATGCTTCAAAACGTGCAAAGAAGTCGTTAAGCCTGTCTGGAAGCGAAGTGTCGTCATCATCGACCCCCTGCCTAGGCTTAAAGCCCGTCAGTGTCCGAACTCCCTGCCACATCTGCTTGGTGTTCCTAGTGTCACAGAGGTGTCCCTGGATTTTCTCCGCATAGGCGCGCTTTGCCGCCTTAATTCCCTTAGAAAGCGCAGACCTGGCTGAGCGGAGGGCGATCCTGTCCTTCGCTCTGAAGGCTGCATCTCTGGCTGTGAGCAGCGAGCGCACCTCTGCAGTCATCCAGGGCTTACGATTACCCCGCGTAGTGATGGTCTTCACTGTAGTGAAATCCTCTGTGCACTTCGCGATGTAGCTGGTGACCGAATCAGCATACTCCTCCACATCTGTCCTGTCTTCCTGGGAGGCTGCTATTTTGAAGACCTTCCAGTCTGTGTGCTGAAAACAGTCTTTCAGTGCAGGGGTTGCACTCTCTGGCCAAATCCTGATTTGTTTCACTGCTGGCCTGCTGCGCTTCAATAAAGGTTTGTAGGCAGGCAGCAGCATCACGGATATGTGATCAGAACGGCCGAGATGGGGGCGGGGTATCGCTTTATATGCATGTGTGTTTGTGTACACTAAGTCCAACATATTCTCTCCTCTGGTCTTAAAGTCTACACATTGTTTAAACTTGGGGAGCACAGTCTTTAGGCTGGTGTGGTTAAAATCTCCCGCAACCACCACAAAACTGTCCGGGTGTGAAGTTTGGATTTCACTGATTGCATTGTGCAGTTCCCCGAGTACCTTCTTAGCATTAGCTTTAGCGTTAGCGCTCGGCGCTATGTAAACACCGACTACAAACACGTTGCTGAATTCCCTAGGCAGATAATAAGGCCGACAATTTACAATAAGGAACTCCGCCAACGGAGAGCAGTGTTTAGACACTAACGTGGCATTAACACACCAGTTCTTGTTAACATAGATGCATAGCCCACCCCACCGGCTCTTACTGGAGCTCGCCGTTTCTCTGTCGGCACGGAACATCGCCATATCTTCCAGTTGAATGGCCTCGTCAGGAATGTTGTCGTGGAGCCATGTCTCAGTGAAAACAAACACACAGCAGTCCCTCCACTCTCTCCGGGTTTCTCTCAGCAGACGCAGTTCGTCCACCTTGCTTTCGAGGGCGCGGACGTTTGAGAGAAGAAGCGACGGTACTGCTGGTCTGGAGGGGTTAGCCTTTAGCCTAGCATGGATCCCGGCCCTTTTTCCTCGCTTTTTCCTGCGTTCCCTCCGCTTCCGCTTCCTCCTCTCACGGGTAGCTTCCAACGGGGACTCCGCCAGAATTCCGTGCTGGCGTAGGATGTCCAAATCACAACCGATCGCCGCAATTCTTGCAGCGTGCAGTTTCTTGATGTTTAATAAGGTCTCATGGTTGTAAGTTTTACAGAATGTACGTCTGGAATGATCACAACACTCATATCATCATCATCATCATCACAGCAGTCTGTCGGGGGCAACAATGACTTTCATTTAGGTCTGATCAGATTCCTCCAGGCAGCTCTGTCCTTTGCCTTCCACTACCAGGAACTCCTGACCTTGTTAACCCAGGCGACGTCCGAGCCAGTATGAGTTGCTTTCTGACTGACCATTTCTCTATATAGAATTATATACAGATGTGGACAAAATTGTTGGTACCCCTCTGTTAATGAAAGAAAAATTGTTGGTACCCCTCTGTTAATGAAAGAAAAACCCACAATGGTCACAGAAATAACTTGAATCTGAGAAAAGTGGTAATAAATAAAAATTCTATGAAAATTAACTAATGAAAAACAGATAATGCTTTTGAATTGTGGTTCAACAGAATTATTTTAAAAAACAAACTCATGAAACAGGACTGGACAAAAATTGTGGTACTCCTAGAAAAGATTGAAAATAATGTGACCATAGAGACATGTTCAACCAAGATGTGTCCTCTAATTAACATCACAGGTGTCTACAAACTTGTAATCAGTCAGTCGGCCTATTTAAAGGGTGACACGTAGTCATTGTGCTGTTTGGTGACATGGTGTGTATCACACTAAACATGGACCAGAGGAAGCAAAGGAGAGAGTTGTCTCAGGAGATTAGAAAGAAAATTATAGACAAGCATGTTAAAGGAAAAGCCTATAAGACCATCTCCAAGCAGCTTGATGTTCCCGTGACTACAGTTGCACATATTATTCAGAAATTTAAGATCCACAGGACTGTAGCCAACCTCCCTGGACGTGGCCGCAGCAGGAGATGGATAATACGAATGGTAACAAAAGAGCCCAGAACAACCTCTAAACACATTCATGGTGAACTCCAAGGTCAAGGTACATCAGTGTCAGATCGCACCATCCATTGTTGTTTGAGCCAAAGTGGACTTCATGGGAGACGACCAAGGAGGACACCACTGTTGAAAACAAATCATAAAAAAGCCAGACTGGAATTTGCCAAACTGCATGTTGATGAGCCACAAAGCTTCTGGGAGAATGTCCTATAGACAGACGAGACAAAACTGGAACTTTTTGGCAAGGCACATCAGCTCTATGTTCACAGATGCAAAAATGAAGCATACCAAGAAAAGAACACTGTCCCTACTGTGAAACATGGAGGAGGTTCTGTTATGTTCTGGGGCTGCTTTGCTGCATCTGGCACAGGGTGTCATGGATGGCCCTCACGAGCCATCAAAAGACGCCACATATCGACCGGTGAGTTTGCACAGTTTATTAAAGGAAAGAAAAAGGACAAAATACCCAGCCATGGGGGGCTAAAACACACTATAACTATTACACAGTCTATGACAAGGAGGAACAAAATCACAGTGGAATAAACTTACTACAATAGATGAAGGGTTGTAAACGTCTGACCAGAGGGATGCTCGATGATGTCAGACGAGGGGTTTGTCCGACGAGACTGCCGCACATTTTGCTCTCAGCTGCCCTCTTAAGTAGGGAGCAGCTGATGAGGCGAAATGCAGCTCATTTGTCAGGGCCTCAGCTCTGACAGCTGGAAGCCCCTCCGAACGCTGTCACAATAAAAGCTTGGAGAGCCATAGGAACACACACGTCAGCTGGGAGGAAAATACTGCATGGCCCGAGCGTGGACAAGATCGGCGCTTGAACCACGACACAGGGTGTCTTGAATCTGTGCAAGGTACAATGAAATCTCAAGACTGTCAAGGTATTCTAGAGAGAAATGTGCTGCCCAGTGTCAGCTTGGTCTCAGTTGCAGGTCATGGGTCTTGCAACAGGATAATGACCCAAAACGTACAGCTAAAAACACCCAAGAATGGCTAAGAGCCAAACACTGGACTATTCTAAAGTGGCCTTCTATGAGCCCTGATCTAAATCCTACTGAACATCTGTGGAAGGAGCTGAAACATGCCGTCTGAAGAAGGCACCCTTCAAACCTGAGACAACTGGAGCAGTTTGCTCATGAGGAGTGGGCCAAAATACCTGCTGAGAGGTGCAGAAGTCTCATTGACAGTTACAGAAAACGTTTGATTGCAATGATTGCCTCAAAAGGTTGTACAACAAAATATTAAGTTAAGGATACCATCATTTTTGTCCAGGCCTGTTTCATGAGTTTGTTTAAAATAATTTTGTTGAACCACAATACAAAAGCATTGTCTGATTTTCATTGGTTAATTTTCATAGAATTTTTATTTACCACTTTTGTCAGATTCAAGTTATTTCTGTGACCATTGTGGGTTTTTCTTTCATTAACAGAGGGGTACCAATAATATTGTCCACGTCTGTACTTGAACAATTCCAATAACAGTATTATTACTTGAGAACAATTTCTGGCTTCTCTACCCACCTCTGGTTTTAAGCAAAGATGTAGAAAGAAAATTAACAAATAAGAAAATGTATTTTGCTGTCCTGTTAAATTTTATTATTGTAGAGAAAAGATGTGAGGCGAGGCATGAGCTGGACAACACAGAATCTTTATTCTTTCTCCAACAACATACATGCATAGAGACCGAGGGTTGCGACCATAACCACTGTTGTCTGAACAAAGAGAAGTGTGGCACATTACATTCAGGTTGCCAGACAATGCACACCATTAACATAAAATACACGGCCGCCGCTTTGACACCTTTATTCTCTCTGCGTTAATCTTCCTCTCCTCGGGGGGTGCATAGATCTAACTGTCCCGTTTGATACCCCCTGGATGCTTCCTCCTTCAGTCTATTATTCTCCTCTCCACCCTGCTTTCTGGGTGTGAGGAAAACCCCCAAACATTGTGCCCCCACATTATAACAAAACAGGGAGAAGAGTGCATGGTGGTGGTGATGACAGTCTGAGTCCTGGTCGCTCCTGGTTGGTGTGAAACATCCTGAACAGGATGAAGTGAAGGACCAGGGATCTTCTCTGCTGTCCTCTGGAAACACAAGTAATTTTAGGTCACACCATGGACTCTTTCCTGTACTGTAACTTTAACATTTAACACACTGAATTTCACCTGTGATGGTTGGGGTCATGAACTGGTTCTCATCAGTCTGGGACAAGTGGTCCACACCGTCTTCAGTTTCCACATTATGAAGATCTTTAATCAGACACACAGAGAAATAGAACATTAGACCATAGTACACTATGAAGTCTATTTTTCTGAGTTTATTACTTTGCATGTTAAAGTTTGTGAAGAGACTATAATAAATAAAGCTGTGTACTGTAGAGACAGATAGAAGGTAGTCACATAAAAATGAGTTTCCATCTATCCATCCATCTTCTATCACTTTTCCGGAGGTCCGGGTCGCAGAGGCAGCAGTTCAAGCAGAGAAGCCCAGACTTCCCTCTGCCTAGCCACCTGCTCCAGCTCTTCAGAGAGGATACCGAGGCGTTCCCAGACCAACTGGGAGACACAGTCTCTCCAGTGAGTCCTGGGTCTGCCCCAGGGTCTCCTCCCAGTGGGACGTGCCCGAAACACCTCAAGTGAGAGGCATCCAGGAGGCATCCTGATCAGATGCCCATGCCACCTCAACTGGCTCCTTTCAATGTGGAGGAGCAGCGGTTCTACTCTGAGCCTCTCCTGGATGACTGAGCTCCTCACCCTATCTCTGAGGGTGAGTCCAGGGATCCTGCGGAGAAAGCTCATTTCAGCCGCTTGTATCCGTGATCTTGTTCTTTCGGTCATTACCCAAAGCTCGTGACCATAGGTGAGAGTAGGAACATAGGTTGACTGGTAAATCGACAGCTTTGCCTTAGAACTCAGTTCCCTCTTCACAACAATAGACCGGTACAACGTCCGCATCACTGCAGATGCTACTCCAATCCGTCTGTCAATCTCTCGCTCCATTCTCCCCTCAGTCGTGAATAAGACCCCGAGATACTTAAACTTCTCCACTTGGGACAGGAGTCTGTCCTCAACCCAGAGAGGACAATCCACCTTTGTCCGACTGAGGACCATGGACTCGGACTTGGAGGTGCTGATTCTCATCCCAGCCACTTCACACTCAGCAGCAAACCGTCCCAGCAAGAACTGTAGGTCATTGCTGGATGAAGCCAGCAGGACAACATCATCTGCAAACAGCAGAGATGAGATCCTGTGGTCACCAAGCATGACACCCTTAGTTTCCTGGCTGCACCTAGAAATCCTGACCATAAAAATTATGAACAGGATCAGTGACAAAGGGCAGCCCTGGCGGAGTCCAACTCTCACTGGGAATGAGTCCGATCGAGTGTTGGCAATACGAACCAAACTCTCACAACGGTCGTACAGAGACCAAATAGCTCGTAACAACAAGCCCGATACCCCATACTCCCGAAGCACCCCCCACAAAAAACCACAAGGGATGCGGTCAAATGCCTTCTCCAAGTCCACAAAACACATGTAAACTGGTTGGGCAAACTCCCACGAACCCTCGAGGATTCTCGAGAGCATAAAGAACTGGTCCGATGTGCCACGGCCAGCACGAAAACCACATTGCTCCTCCTGAATCCGAGGTTCAACCAACGGCCGAACTCTCCTCTCCAGTACCTTGGCATAGACCGTCCCAGGGAGGCTGAGGAGTGTGATCCCTCTAAAGTTGGAGCACACTCTCTGGTTCCCTTTTCTGAAGAAAGGAACCACCACCCCGGTTTGCCATGCCAAAGACACTGCCCCCGACCGCCACACAATGTTGCAGAGGCGTGTCAACCATGACAGCCCTACAACATCCAGGGCCTTGAGGTACTCAGGGCGAATTTCGTCTACCCCCGGGGCCCGGCCACCAAAGAGATTTTTAACCACCTTGGCGACCTCAGTCCCCATGATAGGCGAGTCGTCCCCCTTGTCCACAAGCCCTGCTTCCTCTGTGGAAGGCGTATCAGTGGGATTGAGGAGATCCTCAAAGTATTTCTTCGACCGCCCGACGATATCCCCAGTCGAAGTCAACAGCGCCCCATCCACACCATACACAGTGTGGACAGGGAGCTGCTTCCCCCTCCTGAGCCACGGGACAGTTTGCCAGAATCTCTTCGAGGCCGACCGAAAGTCTTGTTACATGGCCTCACCGAACTCCTCCCATACCTGAGTTTTTGCTTTGGCAAAAACCCACCCGAGCTGCACTCCGTGTGGCCTGCCGGTACACCTCAGCTGCTTCGGGAGTCCCACAAGCCAACCAAGCTTGATAGGACTCCTTCTTCAGCTTAATGGCCCCCCTCACCACTGGTGTCCACCACCTGGTTCGGGGGTTGCCACCACGCAATGCCCCGATGACCTTGCGGCCGCAGCTCTGGGCCGCTGCTTCAACAATGGAGGTGGAGAACATGGCCCATTCAGACTCCATGTCTCCAGACTCCCTCAGAATGTAGTTGAAGTTCTTCCAGAGGTGGGAGTTAAAGACCTCCCGGACAGGGGCCTCAGCCAGATGTTCCGAGCACACCCTCACTATACGTTTGGCTCTACCAGGTCTGAATGGCATCCTCCCCTGCCATCGGATCCAACTCACCACCAGGTGGTGATCAGTTGACAGCTCTGCACCTCTCTTTACCTGAGTGTCCAAGACATACGGTGACAGGTCTGATGACACGACAACAAAATTGATCATCGACCTACAACCTAGAGTCTCCTGGTGCCAGGTGCACATATGGACACCCTTATGCTTAAACATGGTGTTCGTTATGGACAAAATGTGGTTAGCACATTAAGTCCAATAACTGAACACCACTCGGGTTCAGATTGGGCAGGCCCTTCCTCCCAATCATCCCCTTCCAGGTTTCACAGTCATTGCCCACGTGCACATTGAAGTCCCCCAGTAAGACAATGGAGTCTCCAAGAGGTGCACCCTCCAGCACCTCAGTCAGAGACTCTAAAAAGGGTGTGTACTCTGAAACGTCATTTGGTGCATAGGCACAAATGATGGTCAGGACCCGTTTCCCAGCCCGAAGGTACAGGGAAACAACCCTTTCATTCACCAGGGAACACTCCAATATAGAAGCAGCAAGGTGGGGGGGATAGAGGAATACCCACCCCTGCTTGTCACCTCTCACCCGGGGCAACTCCAGAGTAGGCCAAGCTCCAGCCCCTCTCCAGGAGACTGGTTCCGGAACTGGAGCTGTGTGTTGAGATGAGGCCGACTATATCTAGCCAGTATCTCTCAACATCGTACACCAGCTCGGGCTCCTTCCCTACCAGAGAGGTGACATTTCACGTACCAAAAGCCAGTTTAGGAAGCTTGGGATCAGTCCACCAAGGTCTCCGCCTTTGACCGCCACCTGATCCACATAGCACCGGACCCCCATGATCCCTCCTGCAGGTGGTGAGCCCACTGGAGGGTGGACCCATGTAACTCCTTCGGGCTGAGCCTGGCCGGGCCCCACGGGTGGAAACCTGGCCACCAGATGCAAATTAGTTTCATGGAAGAAAAAATTTAAAGGTGTAACACTTGGAGGAAAAGGCAAAAAACATCACTTTCTAAAGTGGGACATATTAAAATACAAAAGACAATCAAATACAAATACCTTAGAATCACCCAGAATGCAAATATCAACACTAAATATCATAAAAAATCAAAGAGACTCCAGTTATATTAGAACTGCTGGAAACCTGCATCACCTCAGTAATCAGTGAGCTGACATGTGGAGCCCAAACTAATCCGAAAGGAGAATAAAGTAATAGAAGCATAATTTATGAGTACACCTTACCTATTGTAAAGTGGTCAAAACAGAGGTCACGTCAACCTTTCACGACTCCCCAGGCCTATCAATTTGTCCATAACATTTATTATATTGTGGCACACATATTTGAGTTGCTTAGGCTGCATATGTATATTACTGTTGCCTCACGTCTTAACTAACTAACTAACTAACCTGCACTTATATAGCGCTTTTCTAGTCACAAAGACCACTCAAAGCGCTTTCATTAATACTAACCCTCTATTCTAAGGGCCTATAGGAAACAGATATCTAGGGACAATTTAGAACAGCCAATTAACCTAACATGCATGTCTTTGGCATGTGGGAGGAAACCGGAGAAATCCCGGAGTAAACCCACGCAACACGGGGAGAACATGCAAACTCCACACAGATCACTGTTGGTCGGGGGCTGGGATCGAACCCACGAACCCACGATCCCCACAATCCTCCGGCCAAGGGTAAACTGTGCTGCCGCAGTGCTAACCACTGCGCCACCGTGCAGCTAGAATGAATAATAAGTCTGGGTCTCCTGGGGATAACAGGAGGGTGTGAAATGTGATCTCTAGAGATGGCCTTGAGAGACTTCCTGAGCACCAGGGTTTTAGGTGGAGAGGAGAAGACCTGGGGGGCGATGTATTGTGTCTTGGGATTTAAAGACAATGTGACTCTGTACTTTGATGTCCCAGGTATAAAAAGGGCAGATGTGGGAGGATGGCTCTCTTTTCTGTTTGAGAGGATGTTGGAGATACGTGAATGTTAATAAACCTGAATTGAGAAATAAACTCAGCCTCATCTTTTCACGCTCTCCACAATATAAAGCTTTCCTAAAGAAAAGGACAAAAGAAGCAGAGCAGCGGTATAAAACATACAAAAATAAGTTAACATATATAATAAGATGTAGTAAGAGAGACTATTACAGTAAAGAACTGGAGAAAAACAGAGACTGCAGCGGATGATAAAATAAAGGCAGCGATGGAGTTTTTAGTTGGTTTTATTAAATCATACCGCCATCACGAGCTCCGCTCCCGGCGCCGTGCATGTGCGCCGGGAGCGAGCCCGGCAGCTCTCAGAGAAGGAGGACACAAAGTCTGTGTCCAGCAGCAGCAGTTGAGGAAGTGGAATTGAGAGAGTGAGTTGCAGAACCTGTGCAGTATTTATACCCAACTCAGACAATACATCAAAGCGGATTCACAGCAGTTGGTACGATCAAAGGGACTGCAGAACAGGCATGAGACATTTGCATTTGAAAGACCTACATCACAATAGGCAGATTGCTGTCCTCTGCTCCAGCTTGCAGGACAAAGAGGTTACAAGGCACATCTACATATTGATCTGTCTGTAGGTCACAGTAAGGACAGGACGCATGAACACTATACATGAATGGCACATTACATCACAATACATGAATGGCACATTACATCACAACACATACATGGCACATTACATCACAATACATGAATGGCACATTACATCTCAGTAGTGCAGCGGGAAAAACCAAGAGAAGAGAGCTGACTGTCCTGTGTGTTGTGGGGGGGTTGAATCAACCCGCCACAAGACAATATTAAAAATACATGGACAATACTTAACAGTATTCTTGGAAATAAAAGCAGAAATACAAGCTACCCAACCGATTTTTCAAAAAATAATAAAACGACTCAGAGTGTGAATGCAGCTTCACCTGCAGATGAATTTAATAACTTTTTTGTTAACATTGGTCCTAATTTGGCTCGAGAAATACCCATTACGGCGCCTACAGATGATACAATAAGCAAAAACACTGCTATAAAAGACTCCATTTTCATAAAGAACACAGACGAGAGAGAGGTCATTGAAATTGTTAAATCATTTAAAAGTAAAACATCTACGGGCTGTGATGGTATTGACATGCTCTTAGTCAAAACTGTTATTGAATGCTTAGTGAAACCACTGACGTATATCTGTAACCTGTCTCTCCAAACAGGTATATTTCCCAATGCAATGAAAATAGCTAAAGTAATTCCGATATACAAGACGGGTGACAGCATAAACAGGCACGGCAGTTCTCAATCGGGAGGTCACTTCATTAGACAGTAGTTTCATTGATCAAACTATAGACCAATTTCACTATTGCCGCAATTTTCCAAGATACTTGAAAAAATATTCTATGAGAGAACTGACAACTTCATACTGAAGAATAATTTATTGTGTGAGCAGCAATATGGGTTCAGACACAAGAGGACAACTGCATTTGCTCTAATGGAATTTATAGAAAAAATATCAACTGCCATTGAAAATAAAGAGTATTCAGTTGGGGTACTCCTGGATCTTAAAAAAGCATTTGATACAGTGGATCATAATTTATTATTGAAGAAACTACAAAATTGTGGTATTAGAGGGGCAGCACTGTCCTGGTTATGTAGTTACTTAAAGAATAGATATCAGTATGTATGTGTTGGTAACAAAAACTCACAGTTACTGAAGGTTATTTGTGGAGTCCCACAGGGTTCAGTTTTGGGGCCATTGTTATTCAATATGTATATAAATGATATATGTAAAGTTTCAACAACTTTTGGATACACTCGGAAAGGAATTAGGAAAGCTTAACCTGTGGTTTGATTCAAACAAATTAACGCTCAATTTAAGTAAGACAAAATTTAGTCTTTAACAACCATCATAACAACTTAGTATCTAAACTCAGTGTAAATGGTGTAGAGATTGAAAGGGTATCCGAAACTAAATTTCTTGGAGTAATAATTGACAATAAACTGTGTTGGAAGTCACATATTAATTATATTAAAGGTAAAATATCCAAATCAATTGCAATACTACACAGAGTGAAATATTTGCTGAATCAACCCACATTATATACCTTGTATCATTCATTAATACTCCCATACATGACATATTGTACTGAAATATGGGGAAATACATATAAAACAAACATATATCCAGTCTTTATCCTTCAGAAGAGAGCTATTAGAATAATAAACAAAGCTGCTTACAGGGAACCAACAAACCCATTTTTTCTCAAATTAAAAGCTCTCAAGTTGAAAGATCTGGTTGACTTTAAAACCGCAATAATAATGTTCAAAGTGAAGAATCTATCACTGCCCGCAAATATCCAAAAGTTGTTCCAAATAAGGGAGAAACAATATCATTTCAGAGGAACATGTATATTTCAAAAACCTTCAGTGAGAACTACCACCAAGCAACACTGTGTTTCAGTGCAAGGAGTCAGATTATGGAACGATTTTGGACCTGAATTAAAATCATGTACAACGCTTGGACAATTTAAACAAAAACTAAAGGAAGAAATACTCCAAACATATATACAAGATGACATATAAAGTCACATAAGGACTGTCATATCCAGTCTGCGTTGTGTTGTAGCTTAGTTTTTTGTCACATTTTGTCTTAGCTTTGTTCTGAATTGTAATCGCTCTTGTTTTGTTTTTCTTTTGAATTCTTGGATGGAATATGGGTGGGCAATATAAGCTGCGGCTTCAGCCATCACCCATTTCGGATAACTTATGTTGAACTGTATAATCAGAGGAGTTATTGTCTAATGCTGCCCACTCCCCACTCTACCAACACCCCCCCACTCCCAACACACAGCCCCCCATCCTGACCCTGACCAGGACCCAGGTGAGGACGGAGCTGAGGAAGATCAAGGCGAGGAAGGCGCCGGGACCGGACGGCATCAGCGCAAAGCTCCTCAAGTCCTGTGCAGACCAGCTGTGTGGGATTGTGACGTATATCTTCAACATGAGCCTGAAACTGGGGAGGGTACCACAGCTGTGGAAAACATCTTGTGTGGTACCTGTACCAAAAACTTCCCACCCCAAAGACCTGAACAGCTACAGACCGGTGGCCTTGACGTCCCACTTGATGAAGACCCTGGAGAGACTGCTCCTTGCTCACCTCCGCCCCCTGGTGGAACCAGCGATGGATCCACTCCAGTTCGCCTACCAGCATGGCATTGGGGTGGAGGATGCGGTGATCTTCCTCCTTCACCGTTCTCTGTCCCACCTGGAGAAGCCCGGGAATATGGTGAGGATCATGTTCTTTGACTTCTCCAGTGCTTTCAACACCATCCAACCGATGATCCTGAAGGACAAGCTGCTGCGCGCAGGGGTGGACCAGCACCTGTCATCATGGATCCTGGACTACCTCACGAACCGGCCTCAGTTTGTGAGAACCCGGGACTGTGTGTCCGACACGATCATCAGTAGCACGGGGGCCCCCCAGGGAACGGTGCTGGCTCCCTTCCTGTTCACTCTTTATACTGCGGACTTCTCACACAACACAACACACTGCCATCTACAGAAGTTCTCTGATGACTCTGCGATCGTTGGCCTCATCTCCAATGGAGATGAAGCTGAGTACAGAGGGCTTATCCAGGACTTCGTGGACTGGTGCCATCGGAACTGCCTCCAGATCAACGCGAGGAAAACTAAGGAGCTGGTGGTGGACTGCCGCAGGCATGGGCAGCCCCTCACAGTACCAGTAAATATACAGGGAACAGACATCGAGATGGTGACATCCTATAAGTACCTGGGTATTCATCTGAACAATAAACTAGACTGGTCACACAATACTGATGCACTCTACAAGAAGGGACAGCGCAGGCTGTTCCTGCTGAGGAGACTCAGGTCTTTTGGTGTACAAGGGGCGCTGCTGAAGTCATTCTATGACACGGTGGTGGCATCAGCCATCACTTTTGGAGTGGTCTGCTGGGGCAGTGGCATTACTGCAGCCGATAGGAAGAGACTGAACAAACTGATTAAGAAAGCTAGCTCTGTCCTGGGGCAGCGCCTTGATCCGATGGAGGAGATAGGAGAGAGAAGGACGGTGGCTAAACTGTCATCTCTGCTGGAGTCCGAGTTCCACCCTATGCAGGACATACTGAATGCACTGAGGAGCTCATTTAGCAGCAGACTACATCATCCCAGGTGCACAACCGAGAGGTTTCGTAGGTCCTTCCTACCAACGGCTGTCAGACTGTACAACCTAAGCAGGGCTGCTCGCAGAGATAGCAAAAAAGACGTAACAAACTAATAGTTTTTTGAATGCAGAAGATGCAATAGACTTACACAGTGGTCCTCTCCGGCATACAACTAGGAGCATGCCGGTCGCTATGGAGGGTGAGAGTGTGTATGGGCACATAATCATACCATGCAGGATAGCTGGGTAGACGGTTATGCTGTTTCATTCCATCTAGCGGCAATGCTCTGCACTGTGTGTGTTTATATATTTGCATATTTGTTCCGTCTAGCTGCAATGCTCCGTACTGTGGGTGTTTATATATTTATATATCTACATGTTATTCCATCTAGCTACATTGCTCCGCACTGTGTGTGTTTATATACTTGCATATTTATTCCACCTAGCTGCAATGCTCCGTACTGTGGGTGTTTATATATTTACATATTTATTCCATCTAGCTACAATGCTCTGCACTGTGTGTTCATATATTCATATATTTATTCCATCCAGCTACAATGCTCTGCACTGTGTGTCTGTGTGTGTGTGTATATATATATATTTTATAGTAATACGTACATATGTTTATTAGCTGCTCTTGCTTGCTTGTTTTTTTTTTCTTGCCTTCTGATTGTTGCTCTGAGTGTTGCTATCCCTGTGCTGTTGCAATCCTGGAATTTCCCCGTTGTGGGACTAATAAAGGCTTATCTCTCTCTCTCTTAATTTGACCTTGTTGGATTTTCTTTCCCCCTTTGTTATATTATTCAGTTTCATTTAACCTTTACTTTTAATCTATCCGAAATAAAGATTCATTCATTCATTCAAAAAGAATTTAAAAAAAAATGTCCACAACGTCCTCCTTTCATCGTCTTTGCTGGCTGGTGGGAACTCTATAAACGTCTATTTCTGGCAGTCCTTCTCATCTTTCATCAGATGGCGATGTCCGTATGAATCTATGCTGCAATTTTGAGCATTTTCCCGGGTTTAAAGGGAGATTTAGCAGCTAGTCTTCAGGCTTATTTGAAAATAGCGGCGCTCTGCTGCTGCTGCCATCACCCCTTCCGGCTGTGACCGACAAAATAAAAGGAAACAACATCAAACGGAATCAGATCCGTTATGTTGTTTTTGCTCAATTTCGATTTTATTTTGACAAGGCGAGAACGATATAACGGCTATTTTCGGTCGAACTTTTTTCGCTTCACAAACGAAATATTAAAAGCACGAAGAGTACACGGATTCGGCCGCACGCACCTGCCTTTATAAATCACCCATGAGCGTCTGCAGGTGTCTGCAGAGGGCACAGGGTCTCTGCAGCAATTCCATCCTACTCCAAACACAAACAATTTTTTTTGCATCCAATTACCCAGAAACAAACTTCTAACACTACAGCAGGTATTAGAGACCGAAGGAGGAAAAGGCATTTTGATACTGTGGAGAGTGTTGGAAATGAGGAGGCCGGTTTACGAGCAGACGAAATTTATTAACACTCTCTCATCAGACATACACATAAAAAGCATGAAGCAGCCAAACCAGGTTTCTCCTTATAAACTCAACAGATCATCTCACATCTGCATGACATTTCACATCACACTGCATGACATCTAACCCCACAATACATTTCCCTTAAACCCCCAGCTCCCTCTTCCTGCCAACTCCCCATGACGTCCCTGTCTATTATTCTGTTATGTTTAATCACTGCATCCTGACTGAGACGCCGTCTGCTGACTCCTCTACAATATGCATTGCTACCCCCCCCAGACAGAGTTTTCAGTCACCACGTCTTTTGGGCTTCAGTCTCCTCCCATATCTGCTGTAACGGGGGTCTCTGTGCCGGCGGGGGGCTGCTGGATGTGTGTCTGACTGCGGGTGGGCCAAGGCGAGGGGGGGGGGGGGACTTCGCTCTGCCCGTGTGGCTGTCCTGGTGAATCATTTGCCTGGGGAGTTCTCAGTGGGGGTCTTCCACGCCGAGGGGCCCGAGCCAGCAGCACTTGCTCGTCCGCCACTACAAAGGCAGGCGTAAGTCTGTGTATGCATATTTTCTCCCGACACCCCCCAAGTCTAATAAAAAATGCTTGTCCCCTGTTTCCAGCACTCGGAACGGGCCATCATAGGGTGGGCGCAATGGAGGGTGGGGGGCATCGTGTCTGACGAACACGACCTCCGCGTTCTTCAAAGTTTTTGGCATGAAAGCGTGTGGAAAACAGTAGTGAGCCGGGCCGGGCAGCGTGCCTGTGTCTGCACTACGCTGCAAACGCTGAGATGGGCAGCTGTCCGGTGCGGGATTATCTGGCAAAAATTCCCCGGGCAGCCGCAGTGGCTGAGAAAAAACCAGCTCGGCCAGGGAAGACTCCAAATCCTCTTTTGGCGCAGAACGCAACCCCAATAAAACCCACGGCAACCGGTCAACCCAATTTGCATCCGTCAACGAAGCCCTGAGTGCTGCTTTCAGTGACCTATGAAAATGCTCGCATAACCCATTTGCCTGTGGGTTGTACGCTGTTGTGCGATGAATTGCAACACCCAGGCTGCGGGCCCTCGCGGACCAAAGTTCGGACACAAACTGAGGGCCCCTATTGGACATGATGTCCGACGGGATTCCAAAACGCGCCACCCATGTTGTCAAAAAAGCACGCGCCACGTCTGTGGATGTGGTTGCCGCCAGCGGGACTGCTTCTGGCCAGCGTGTGTTGCGGTCCACCACTGTCAGAAGGTGTGTGCACCCCTGCGACGGCGGGAGGGGGCCCACGAGGTCCACTTGAACATGGTCGAATCTTTTAGCCGGTATACTAAACGGCTCCAAAGGAGCCTTCATGTGTCTGTGTACTTTGGCTCGTTGGCATGCTACGCAGGCTGCCGCCCACTCTTTCACTTGTTTGCACAGGCCTGGCCACACGAATTTCGCTCCCACCATTTTGACTGACGCGCTCACTCCTGGGTGCACCAGAGCGTGAACTGACTCAAACACGCGATGGCGCCACGCGACCGGGACCACCGGGCGCGGGCGTCCTGTGGAGACGTCGCAGATTAGGGGGGGCCTGCCGTCTTACAGTACTCTGCTCTACAGCCTTAACCCTGTTGGTCCAGACTGGAGCGCGCGCACGTCCATATCACTAATCTGCTCTGAGGCCATGGCTGTATAATCTATCCCCATGCAGACCGGGGCCACAACTGCGCGCGAGAGGCAGTCAGCCACCACATTCAGTTTACCCGACACATGCTGAATATCGGTCGTAAACTCCGAGATCGCGGCCAGCTGTCTCTGCTGCCGGCCCGACCATGGTTCAGAAACCTTGGCCATCGCAAACGTCAGCGGCTTGTGGTCCACAAACGCGGTAAAGCTGTGCCCTTCCAGCCAGAACTGGAAGTGGCTTATGGCCAGGTGGAGAGCCAGCAACTCCCTGTCGAACGCGCTGTATTTACGCTCACTGTCGCACAAAGCCCTGCTGAAAAAAGCGAGCGGCTGCCAAGAACCGGTGACGCGTTGCTCCACGACGGCCCCTATCGCCACGTCCGAGGCGTCGGTAGTAAGCGCTATCCGGGCCGCCGGGTCTGGGTGCGCCAACAGTGCGGCGTTTGCCAGGGCTGCTTTAACCTCAGAGAACGCCTGCTCTCGCTCTGGAGTCCATTCGACTCCATCCGCGGGTTTCCGTCTCTTGAGCGTGGCGTACAATGGTTGCATGAATTGAGCTGCGCGGGGGAGGAAACGGTTATAAAAGTTAACCATCCCCCAAAAATTCCCGCAGCGCCCTGACTGTCTGAGGCCGGGGAAAGTTCGCCACAGCGCGCACTTTGTCGGGAAAGGGTATCGCTCCCTCCGGTGAGACGCGGTGCCCCAAAAAATCAATCCCTGTCACGCTGAACTGGCACTTCGCCGGGTTGATTATTAACCCGTGCTCCTCCAACCTCTGGAAAACCGTCCTGAGGTGGGTTGCGTGTTCGTCTTCGGACGTACTGGCTACCAGGATATCATCCAGGTAGACGAACACAAACGGGAGATCGCGCAGCACCGCATCCATCATGCGCTGGAACGTCTGTGCCACTCCTTTTAACCCGAACTGCATGTGCAGAAACTCGAACAAACCGAACGGAGTTATTACCGCTGTTTTGGGTATGTCCTCCACGCGCACTGGGACCTGGTGGTAACCGCAGACCAGGTCTATCTTAGAAAAAATGCGTGCTCTGGCGAGGTGAACGGAAAAATCCTGAATATGGGGAATCGGGTAGCAGTCGTGTGCTGTGGTGTTATTCAACCTGCGGAAATCCCCGCACGGTCGCCACGACCCCTCAGCCTTAGGGACCATGTGTAGCGGGGATGCCCATGGGCTGTTTGATCGCCTGATGATGCCCAACCTTTCCAGGTTGGCAAACTCCTCGCGCGCTATGGCCAGTTTAGCTGCGTCCAAGCGCCGAGGTCGTGCGAAAACGGGCGGCCCGGTGGTGATGATAAAGTGCTCCACCCCGTGTTTAGCGATGGCTGCCGAACACGTCGGGACCGTGAGTGCTGGGAACTGAGTGAGCAGTGTGTGGAACTTACCGCCTGGAGCTGTGACGTTGGCTTGTGTTACTGGCCTGGCCCCTCGAGCTGTACAGGGGAGAGAGTCAAAGGACAGTGCATTAACCAAGCGCCTATTAGCTAACCATGCACACACAGAAAATCAGCTCCCAGGATTGGGAACTTCAGTGCGGCTATGACAAAAGTCCACTCGTATGTACGGCCATGTAGGGATAAAACCAGTGTTCTCTCACCAAAGGTCTTAATGTCCAGAATCAGAATCAGAATCAGAATCAGAAAAGCTTTATTGCCAAGCATGTTAAAAACATGCAAGGAATTTGAGTTGACATTGGCGCGCTTATGTAAGCGCTTCACAATGACACGAGTGCCATGGAAGGCGCCTCATCAAAACAGTGGGGGATAAGAGGGGAAGAGGGAGGGAATGACACATTGGGCAGAGAGAAAAAAAACATCGTTATCAAAATACAGCTCGTTGTATAAGCGGGATTGTGATTACATAGAAAAAAACCTCTCTATTGCACAGAGCAGACAAAACAAATCCACACAAAAACAAAGCAAAGAGAGAGACCAGTGTGTGTATATCAGTTTGTGATATCAGGGTGGGTGCAGTGTGAGTGTATCAGTTACTGGAGTACAACAAAAATCGTCTCCTAGGCAACGGCTAGATGTTATATTCATGTATTGTAAACACAGATAAACATGTCCCAGAGTTTATCTCTCTTCATGCCAGATGGTAAAATTCCATGTTAGTCCCATGACAATGCTGTCCTTGGAGAGTTCTGATTATTGTACAGCAGCAGTTGTTTGGGTTAGCGAACTCTCTTCTGCCTTATCTCTCTCTCCTGGAGGAATGAGTGCAACGGCGCCGAATCAAGGCCAAATGAGCACAGTTCACTTAGAGCAGAAATTTCCTCTCTCATGCGATTCTGAGCATCACAATTACAATTACATAGGCTTTAAAATCATTCCTTGGAGAGCACCAAGCGACTCCAGATGTTTCCCCTTCCACAGTCATTTGCTGCTATCAGTGCTATCCCCAGCTGGTCGAATTGTTGAAGAAGCAGCTACGCCGGGTCCGCATTTTGATTAGCTCTTCCAGTTAAATTTCCGATACACCAGGAAAACTCCAGAGCCAATCAGCAGAAAATCCTGTGATCATGAAGCCAAAACAGGTAGATGTCTTCCACATCTTCAGTCGAATCACGCAGACACATGAGTTCCAATCCATGAGTCTCTCCGTTGGGGCTCCCCCTGGCCCGAATTTTTGTAAAATGGTGTCAATAGTATTAAAGCCCGCTCATCAATTCCATAATTTTCCATTTGGATCGAGATTCAGCCAGAAGAAGAGTGAACATAGACAGGACACAGCAAGCTGGGATAGTGAAGAGGGGAGAGGGAGTGGGGAGAGGGGAGAAATGCATCTGCTCTCTCTGAAAGCCGGAAGAAGAAGTCCGAGCCGTTTACTGCCACCAGCCCGGGGCCACTAGGTCCTGCCAGTTGGTCGGCGTAGGACGGCAGGATGATGCTCTTCTGGGCTCCGGTGTCTACGAGGAACTGTCTCTCCGAGCGCGAGTCCGTCACGTACAGCAGCTTGTTCTCTTCACCGGCGGTCGCAGCTGCTACCGACTGCCGGCTTTGGCGTTTCCCGAGCGCTTGAATTGGCACGGTGGCGCGCATCTGCGTGCGTTCTCTCCGAAGCGGCGGTGGTAGAAGCAGAGCGCGTCTCTCTGGCGCTCCTGGGCCCCCGCTGCCGCTACCGTCGGTGGCTCCTCGCCTCCTCTGGTCGTCTCGCTGGGTACCGCAAGTCGCCGCGCTGACAGCGGGCGCTCTGGTGGTGAGGATGATCCGGTCTGCCTCCTGGGCTAGCGCACAGTAGTCACGCGTGGCCAGCAACGGCGCATTGGCCAGGACCGCTCTCGCCTCTGTTGGAAGGTTCCGGAGGAAAAGGTGGGCAAACAGAAAATGCCCGTCGTCTGTGCCCATTAACGCCAACATCTTCTCCATCAGATCGACGGCCGAACCATCTCCTAACTCGGAACGCCTCAGGAGCCTCTCTGCTCTCTCACAGTCCGAGAGTGTGTAGCGCCGGGTCAGCGCCGCTTTGTGAGTCTCGTATCTGTCGTGGGCTGGGGGCTGGTCGAGCAGGCTCGCTACATGCTGAGCTGTGCGAGCGTCCAGCACTGCGACCACATGGTAAAACTTGAGGGCCTTTTCCACTAGCACGCTTTAGCGCGACACGGGACGGCTCAGCACGCTTTGTACGCTTTTCCACAAGCCCCAACACGGTTTAACAGCCGCGATTCTCAGCCCCGCTCCAGGGCAGGGTACAGCAGTGCTGAGCTGTGCCGTGTTGTGACGTTAACAGACTGGTCGCCGCTGATTGGTCAGGTCGTAACCGGCGCTGATTGGTCAGGTTGGAACCGCCCCTCTCCTCCTCCTCATCTACCAAATCTTCACGACCTTCTCAATAAAGTTTTTGAAAAAAAAAAAAAAAAAGAATCTTCACGACCGTCTTTACTCAGCACGCAACCACTGTTGGCGGTTCCTTTTCAGTGTATTGCTGTGCTATTTTCATTTATTCTCTATCAAAAATGGCTTCGCGTAATAAGGGTGTTCCATGGACCAGTAAGGAGCTGCAGTGTCTGCTCACTGCATTGTCAGACGAACGTATTCAGCGCGAGTTAGACGGAGCCGCCCGGAATGAAAAAATATACCGGGAGGTCTCGACATCGGAGTCCTTTAACGGTGAGTTTTAATTTTTTTTTATTGTGCGTTTTTTCGCAAATATATTCGGTAAGACGCTCAGTTTATTTATGCAATAAAAAAGCTGTTCATTTGTGGATGGATCGCTGCTTTATTGCAGCACACTGCGGACTAAAGCTTTTATTTTAATTATTCATGTGAACAATACGCTGAAATAAGCTTATGTAATCTTGTTAAAAACTATTGTCTTTTCTGTATATATTGCACTTTCGTGCTGTATTTTATTGTGTGCATTTTCCTTGTAGAATCATCCCACGCGTCCGCCGCGACAGCCCGTCCGGATTATTCAACCGAGCCTTCCTGACCCACAGCTGGCAGAGACGGATTAATTCATCCGAGTCTTCGTGACCCAGTTTGGGAAGCTGGTGTAGAGACACTCAGTGGTCGGCGTGTATAAAATGTTGATTAACCTTCATGTTGTGTTGCAAATTTTTTTTTTCTTTTAATATTTTGTATATAATAAAATGGAATTGTTTTGGAAAGTGTGGTTTGTCTGTTATAACACTGAATTATAAAACAGTATAATTACATAGAAATTCCATTGCCTAGTCTGATCAAAATTATGCTGATCTTCCTGTCACGGGTCAACCATTGTAAAGGTAATGTAATTTTTAACTAGACCAAAAAACAAATCTTTTTGTAAGCTTTCTGTTCTTTTTATTGAAATATCATAAAAAATTAGCACCAAGTCAAAGTAGGTACAAGTATATGTAAATTGAATGTTCTATCGGCATTCCAAATTCAGAGATTTACAATACTTTAGAAGGAGTGTAGCATCATCTAAACGGAAAATAATAATACTGTTGTTCCAAACGTTGACCTGAAGGTGAAAAACATGAATTTTTTTAATTCAGTACATCCAAAATGCCCTAGGATGTAAAAAATAATACAATTTGGTGTAGTCCAGTGTGCCACTGTCTCATTATTTAATACGAATAAAAACAAGTTTCAGCTCATTATTTCTAGGTCATTTGGCAGTTAATTCAAAACAAAAGTGACTTGTGTTGTTGCAGCTTAATTATGAGATAAAATTAATTGTGAGATAAAACCACAGAGCGAGCAAGGCAATAATCCTTGGATCCTTTTTTGTCTGGTGTAAATAAGGACTCAGTCGGGTGCGTAACGTCACGGGAGTGTGGCCCCGCCTCGCTGAGAATCTGCTGCCGCCCCGCTTCTAAAACCTCCTAACACAAACCATCACAGCACAAGCACAACACCGTGCTAATGGAGACAGAAGCATTTCGAGCCGTACTGAAGTGAATCGAGACGTACCGAGGTGTGCTGGGCTAGTGGAAAACAGGCTTTGGTGTCGTCTGCCGTTATTCTCCAGAGGGCGAACTGGGCCTCGGTGTGGTGGAACCAAGAGCGCGGGTTGTGCTGCCAAAAGTCCGGTAGCTTGACTGCAACAGCGCACGCGTTGCTGGGGGTTCCCGTCCGGGCCTTCTGTGGGATGCTTGCCGCATTGCTGGGGCTTCCTGTCCGGGCCGACTCCGGGGTTCTTGCCTCGTGTTCCATAATACGTCTAGTGTCACCAATGTGGAGAGTGTTGGAAATGAGGAGGCCGGTTTATGAGCAGACAAAATTTATTAACACTCTCTCATCAGACATACACATAAAAAGCATGAAACAGCCAAACCAGGTTTCTCCTTATAAACTCAACAGATCATCTCACATCTGCATGACATTTCACATCACACTGCATGACATCTAACCCCACAATACATTTCCCTTAAACCCCCAGCTCCCTCTTCCTGCCAACTCCCCATGACGTCCCTGTCTATTATTCTCTTATGTTTAATCACTGCATCCTGACTGAGACGCTGTCTGCTGACTCCTCTACAATATGCATTGCTACAATACGATGGTTACTTAAAGGCCAAATGTCACGTAATTTTTTTTTCTAAATGACAACGAATTTAGATAAAATACACATAGCCTAAACCAAATACTCATACCGGAGACCATATCACCCACCTGTATTTACATAATTGCACAAAATACACCAGGTGAAGGCCCCAACTTGCTTGCTGGCTTGTGACAGCCAGTCCAGACCACGCCCATGTTTTTGACATCACCAGTTGTACCCTGGCTGCCCTGCCTATCCACATTCACACTTATCAACATTGGACAATCATGACGGAAAGTGACAGCGATTGTGAACAAATTAGTTTAGTTTTGTCTTTTTTTTTTTGTCTTTTTTTTTGTCAGTGGTTCAGACAGTGACAGAGGCATAGAACCTTACAGGTTCTAGCCGTCCGAGACAGAATCAGATGCTTTGTCTGATGACAACAGTTCCAACGATGACCAGAGAGCAGAACCAGTGGAAAATGTCATTGAACTGGACATTAATCGCCTCCAGAATTGCGAAGCCGAAGAGGGTCTGTCGAGGGCGCCCCATAAATATTGATTTTTCGGAAGCCATTATTATTACAGTGGAGGAGAGCCGCTGCTGTCAAGAAATTGACCAGATCAATATGAAAATGGAGGCGCATACCTGTCAAGTGAGACGTTTTCGCCGTATTTTGGTGCCAAGCGCGGCTGTGGGGGACAGCGGAGTGGTGGGGGACACTTTTCTGGGAAATGTTTTAAATATAGTCCGTGTTGTTATTGTCAAATATTTTAAGGAAAATACGGGGAAAATGCAATTTTAGCAAAAAGGGGCGTATTGCCATTTCTGTACGCCCAAAAGAAAAATATACGGGAAAAAAAATTGAGTGTGTTGAGGAGCACGTCCTGTGTGTGATCCCCCACAGCTGGTGCTGGCAGATGGCTCGGCGGGAGCTATTATCACTACAATGACAAGTGTGGACTCAATCAGTTTGATGGCCGCGGCGGGCAGATCGCTCAGCGGGAACTATTATCACTACTGTTCGAAGTGTGGACTCAATCATTAGTCTGATTGTCGGGGCGGTCAGATCACTCAGCGGGAGCTATTCTCACTACAATGAGAAGTCATTAGGACAATGGTTTAACACTTTCAGCTGTGCAGCGGTTGCGGAACAGAGAGAGATCGCCTTACAAATACAGAATTCTGCTTTTTTTTTTTATTTTGCGCCGGACGCTGAGTTGTGTTGTTATTGTCAAATATCCATGAATCCTTAAAATATTTGACAATAACAACACGAGTTGCATTTGGGGCATTTCCCAGAGAGGTGTCCCTTGTTGCTCCGCCGTCCCTTATAGCCGCTTTTTACGGTGTTGAAGTATGGCGAAAACGTCTCACTTGACAGGTATGAAAACATTTCCCAGAGAAGTGTCCCTTATTACCCAGCTGTCCCTGATAGTCCCGTTTTAAGGTATGGGTGAAATATCCATTTTTTTCCTTTCTTGTTGCTCACTTCAACCTTCCAGTCTCCATATAAACAATCAATTGAAATACCCCAAGCATCAAACTAGGGTACAATCTATTTCGTCACTTCCGCCTTCTTCCCCAGGCGATTCCAGGGGCCGTGTCAGGCCAAGCGCGGCAGTTTTAAATTAACGAATATTCCGTTGTTACTGAAGCATATGCACCAAGACCCGAACGGATCGGTTCCCTTTTATATCTAGTTTCAAGATATTTAAAGTACCCTGTTACGTGACATTTGGCCTTTAAGTCTGCATAGACAGTAGGGCTGTGAATCTTTAGAAGTCACACGATTCAATTCAATTCCAATTTTGGGGGTCACAGTTCGACTCAGAATCCATTTTTGATTCAAAACAATTTTTTATTCAAATTTGGCTCTCAGTTCAGTACGAAAACCCAATAATCTCAGGGGAAAAAAAGTCCACTGCACTGCAAAAAATGCTGAGGTTGTGGTGACCCACCACAATCTACAGGGACAGTCATCCTCACACTCAGAAGGTCCGGAAGAAGCAGAGGACCATTCACATATGGACAGAGAGCCCCTGGGGGGACAACCAGAACAATGGACTATTGTTTATACATCCCTGGATTAAGGACATGACGTCAGGGCACCAGTTGGTCAGGCTAATAATATGTATTGACCGATATGTATATCAATATGCTAATGTGCCATGCATTCATTCTCTCTGTTTGTATAACATATAAAAGAGCTGACGATACATGCCTCAAACACACAGCACAACATAGCACAGCACAGCACAGCACTGTAGCGCACAGCGCTACAAGTGTGTCTCATTATGATGGAGGAAATAAAACTCTGCAACCTTCCAGCTTGTCATATCTCACCTGAACTTATTCCTCCACACTGGTGACCCGACGTGTCATGGTGCGCCCCTCGCCTGATCTTTTCCCTCCACACTGGTGACCTGACGAGAAAGAATGACCGTCTGCTCCCTCTCACCGTGCTGTGGATCCCACAGGACCAGAGAATGCCTGCAGCCTCTTCATCCTCACCGAAGCGTGCTCCCCGGAGCGGGCAGTGCTTGGACTGACACGCACCATGAACGGCGACACGAGCGAAATGAAGGAAGCAGCCTGAACGGGGACGATCATCGACGCCGTCTGCGTTGATTTCCACCAAGCTCCCCAACTCTGACTAAACTCCCGACAGCGGACCTCCCGCGCACAGAAGCCCCGCACACACACCGCAGGATTACGAGGACAGTGCAACTTCCAGCTATGTGGTCACTGCGCCAAGTGCGCGCCACGCACAGAGACGAACCGGCTCCACAGACTGATACATCGTCCTCCGCCGCTGCACATGCCCGAGAAACATGGCCAATCGCCACCCTCGGAACCTTCAGGGCTGCTCACGCACCTGAAACAGACATGCAGCCCGCACACAGGACATTGTATAGGTTTCTCAGCCACGGCGCACACCGGGAGTTTAGCCGATTGCTGTCCCTGGTGGCTTTTGGGCTGCTTCCGCACCTAAAAGCCAAACCGCCAAGTCCCTCACACAGCTGCAGTTGTTCCACAGCCGCAACGCATCCTCGGGGAATTTGGCCGTTTGCTTTCCCCACATCCTCGCTGGACCGAGTTGCGAGAGGAGTCAGAGACTTAATTTTTTCACATCTGCTGTGGATCACCGCCAGGGTGAATGGGGAAAGTCCCTCACCATCGTGGATCCACACGCAATTTTTGCGCGGCCCGGACACCTTTGATGTCCCGGGCCGGCACTCACTTACTCCCACCCCCTCCCCCTCCTCCTCCACAGCGCTCTTCTCGCACCTCACTCCCTAAAGCCAGCCGATTGCCGTCTTGTTCCATTGCGCACGAAGCGCATTGGCCCGTGCGTCCATGATCCATGGCCGTTCAATGTGCTGGAACCCGGAGGGAGCACACTGTTTTTTTCCACCCCTCCCCCATACCCCCCACAGACTGACATGGGCTCCGACAGTTCTACCAGAGCTGGAGCCCAAACGACGGGGTGGGGGGTGGGGGGTCACAGCCCCTTCTGAGTGTTCTGGGGGGAGCCCCGTGGTGACCCACCACAAACTACAGGGACAGTCATCCTCACACTCAGAAGGTCCGGAAGAAGCAGAGGACCATTCACATACGGACAGAGAGCCCCTGGGGGGGACAACCAGAACAATGGACTACTGTTTATACATCCACGGATTAAGGAGAAGACGTCCGGGCGCCAGTTGGTCAGGCTAATTGTCAGAAGTCTGAAATATAACCTCACAAATACAGAGTATAAAAAGGTATTAGACTGAATCAGAGATCAGACTTAAGACACGCAGAGCCTTTGAAGTTTTTACTTGTACAAGGAGTATCAACACATACCTTTTACAGGGCAAGTGGGACACTAAGGGGTAGTCCGCAGTTGCTTTCTTTATATACATGGAGTATGTGATAAACTCAGCAAAAGCAGAACAAACAGAATTACCACATAAGCAAAAGTACGCTCTGTATGTCTTCAAGTGTGTGTAGGAGATAAATTGCATGAACACTCTTATCGCGGGGAGAACATCTGCTTCTCCACTCAGTAAAGGCAGAGAGGGGGAAACAACTCCATATATGGGCCTGCGATAAACCAGTGCTTCTGGTCATAGTTAACAGATGAAATGGTTAAATGATAACATACAACAGTCTTTTGCAGATAAAATAAGATGCACAGGGTGTACAGGGGACAAGTCTTGATACAGCATATATGTCAACACTCTTTTATCACACATCAGATAAATAAACAGAAGGGTGATGCAGCTTAGTCACCAACAGTGATTATAAGAAGAGGCACAAGTTGTATTTATGACTAATAAGAAAAAGCATCATACATATAAGAATATCAATCTTCATTTCATGAATCATTAATAAAATGATAACTGTTTATATGCATACAGTATATACAATTTTTCCCAACACTAATCATACACACATGGACAAAATTGTTGGTACCCTTCTGTTAATGAAAGAAAAACCCACAATGGTCACAGAAATAACTTGAATCTGACAAAAGTGGTAATAAATAAAAATTCTATGAAAATTAACCAATGAAAATCAGACAATGCTTTTGAATTGTGGTTCAACAGAATTATTTTAAAAAACAAACTCATGAAACAGGCCTGGACAAAAATGATGGTATCCTTAACTTAATATTTTGTTGCACAACCTTTTGAGGCAATCACTGCAATCAAACGATTTCTGCAACTGTCAGTGAAACTTCTGCACCTCTCAGCAGGTATTTTGGCCCACTCCTCATGAGCAAACTGCTCCAGTTGTCTCAGGTTTGAAGGGTGCCTTCTCCAGACGGCATGTTTCAGCTCCTTCCACAGATGTTCAATAGGATTTAGATCAGGGCTCATAGAAGGCCACTTCAGAATAGTCCAATGTTTGGCTCTTAGCCATTCTTGGGTGTTTTTAGCTGTGTGTTTTGGGTCATTATCCTGTTGCAAGACCCATGACCTGCGACTGAGACCAAGCTGTTTGACACTGGGCAGCACATTTCTCTCTAGAATACCTTGATAGTCTTGAGATTTCATTGTACCCTGCACAGATTCAAGACACCCTGTGCCAGATGCAGCAAAGCAGCCCCAGAACATAACAGAACCTCCTCCACGTTTCACAGTAGGGACAGTGTTCTTTTCTTGGTATACTTCATTTTTGCGTCTGTGAACATAGAGCTGATGTGCCTTGCCAAAAAGTTCCAGTTTTGTCTCGTCTGTCCATAGGACTTTCTCCCAGAAGCTTTGTGGCTTGTCAACATGCAGTTTGGCAAAATCCAGTCTGGCATTTTTATGATTTGTTTTCAACAGTGGTGTCCTCCTTGGTCGTCTCCCATGAAGTCCACTTTGGCTCAAACAACAACGGATGGCGTGATTTGACACTGATGTACCTTGACCTTGGAGTTCACCATGAATGTGTTGAGGTTGTTCTGGGCTCTTTTGTTATCATTCGTATTGTCAGTCTTCTCCTGCGGCCACATCCAGGGAGGTTGGCTACAGTCCCGTGGATCTTAAATTTCTGAATAATATGTGCAACTGTAGTCACTGGAACATTAAGCTGCTTGGAGATGGTCTTATAGCCTTTACCTTTAACATGCTTGTCTATAATTTTCTTTCTAATCTCCTGAGACAACTCTCTCCTTTGCTTCCTCTGGTCCATGTTTAGTGTGGTTAACACCATGTCACCAAACAGCACAGTGACTACTTGTCACCCTTTAAATAGGCCGACTGACTGATTACAAGTTTGTAGACACCTGTGATGTTAATTAGAGGACACATCTTGGTTGAACATGTCCCTATGGTCACATTATTTTCGATCTTTTCTAGGGGTACCATCATTTTTGTCCAGGCCTGTTTCATGAGTTTGTTTTTTAACCCCTTGCACTCTGGTCAATTTCCCTAAAAACGCCAAAAAATAACGTACCCAAAGTAAATCAAAAGCTGTTTTTCAACCCTTTGCAGCATCTTCATGGGGTTGGTCTCATTTAAAAGAAAACACTTTGAATTTTTTGGCAAAACAGTCATAATCTCTCTAAGTGCTCCGGCCACTGAGAAACAGTCATCTAAACATACTGAATTTAAAGAAAATAAATTTCGCCTGGGTGTTTTTTGGATACAAATGCTTGCAAATAACACACAGCTGTCAGATCCGGGCTGGAAAATGCAACAGAAATGTAGAACCAAGTGTTATCCAGCTGAGGTCAAAATTTTGTAACAATACCACAAAAAATGAATATATTACACAGCTTTCTTCACAGGTTGTTCCCAGGCGTTTTTGAACTGTGCCAAATTGTGCCAAATGGCACAGTTTGGAAAAACGTCTAACTTTTGAATGATTCAATATAGAAGCTTGATCTTGGGCTCTAATGAAAGGTGACACTCAGGGCTGTGTGTGTGTGTGTGGGGGGGTTTGTTTATTCATTCATGAATGAATGAATGAACAAACAAGCCCCCACACACAAAGAAGCATGCCCCGTAATAAATGTGTGGCTTTTTTTTACAAGAAAAAATAACCTACAGTGCACTAAAAATTATACTAAAATATCTGTAATGTAGAAGATAAGAACTCCCCCCCCACCCACCGCCGCTACAGAGGACGGACATCGCCCGGTGCACCGGGGTCACGGTGCGCCACGGTCTACTACGCACAGTTGTACTAAAATATCTGCAATAATATCTGCAATCCGCTACAGAAGAGTAGCGGGGGGGGGGGCGTTCATGGTCCGGACGCGGCACACGAACCGTGTACCGCGGCGCACGGAGTCCGGTTCGTGCGCCGCGGTCTACTACGCACAGTTGTAATTTACCGATCGGTCAAAAGTCATTTTTGATTACAATTTTCAGGGATAAAGAATAATTTAGCTTAAAACACTTACCTGTCCACAACAGCAGTGTCGCTGGCGAACTTCTCTTCCTCATTGTCAGACGAACATGACGCTGGTCCACTTGTTACGGACTCGAGGTTCTGGTCATGCGACCCGGTCAAACCATAATTCCATTATTGCGGTTTTGCGCTTCCATGATTGCGGTTTTGGTGAACAATTTTTCAAAACAAATAAGAACAGTAGTAAGAAAAAAAGACTGGCGAATGCGTGTGTGTCACCCAGCGGCTAAAAACAAAACAGATTTTGCAAGGGAGGCACGCTTTCGAACTACTGTGCTTCAATTGGCTCGCTGTATTCGCAGCCGTTGGTAGGCGGGTCCTTCTTGCTAGGTTTTCAGTCATTGGTTCTTCAAGGTTTCAGAAACCCAATTCAAGGCTCTTATTAGTCGAATGAGAGGTCAATCACATCTAAACCAATCAAAGCACTCCTTTGGCTTTCTGTTCGCGGTTGTGTCTGTAGTGGAAGAACAGAAATGCAGCTTCTTTTTTTTTTTTTTTTTCAGTGCCTCGTGCGCCCTAGGACACAGACGTGCCCGCCCGCGGTACACCGAAGTGCAAGAGGTTAAAGTAATTCTGTTGAACCACAATTTAAAAGCATTGTCTGATTTTCATTGGTTAATTTTCATAGAATTTTTATTTTTTTACCACTTTTGTCAGATTCAAGTTATTTCTGTGACCTTTGTGGGTTTTTCTTTCATTAACAGAGGGGTACCAACAATTTTGTCCACGGCTGTATGTATTGACTGATATGTATATCAATATGCTATTGTGCCATGCATTCTCTCTGTATAACATATAAAAGAGCTGACGATATATGCCTCAAACACACAGCACAACACAGCACAGCACTGTAGCGCACAGCGCTACAAGTGTGTCTCATTATGATGGAGGAAATAAAACTCTGCAACCTTCCAGCTCATCATATCTCGCCTGAATCTATTCCTCCACAAGGTAAGCTTGAAAGCAGAGCACAGTGTGTTGATGTTTTGGGGGGTTATATTTTTAAAAAATTACATCAACTGATTTGCAATAAAATACTGTTAAATAAAAAAAAGTAGGCTTAGGTTAGTAACTGCTTTTTTTTATTTCTTGAAAACTTGTGAGTTTCCAAAATGAAATTGTACACAAGTGAAATTAATTTTCCTTTTCAGCATATCACAATTCCTAACCGCTTTTACACAGCGTGTAGGTTTGGTCACCCTCCAGCATTCTAGAAATATAGGCTATTCATTAAAAAAACAAAAGTAAATTCTATCACAAATACTTTGAACATCCATTTAAATAGTAGTGCTCCCTGACTGTATGCAGTCAATGCAGTTATCTATACAGTAACTTAATGCAGTGAACAAATTCAATAAGAACTGAATGCAATTGATGCATAAGATAAGCAGCATTAATCTTAAATCTGCATAAATATAATATGGATGGATGGATGGTCCCATATGTGTAAGTAGAGATGTGACTTAGGCTCTCTATTTTACAAGTTGTTATAGAAGTCTGAAAATTAAAACATTAGACACTTAATTCTTGTA
The DNA here is from genome assembly GCA_020510985.1 of Pholidichthys leucotaenia. Lineage (NCBI taxonomy): Eukaryota > Metazoa > Chordata > Actinopteri > Cichliformes > Pholidichthyidae > Pholidichthys > Pholidichthys leucotaenia. Next base: position 199,650,249 of record CM035843.1, on the reverse strand, counting down.
GTTATTTGACAACACAAATAGGATTCACATATGAATGGGAGAAGCCAGATGTTACAAACGTGGATTTATAGGGAGTGTAAAAACTGATTTGGAATCCTGGAAACTGCATCGTGCTGTTTCACTTCATCCTAAAACATCTTTGCTGATATTTTCTTTTTTTTTATCTTATGAATATATGCTTTAAACCACAAACTTTCAAAAGATTGATTTTTTAAAAAATATTTTATACTGTGGTGGCACAGTATGGGGGATTCTCCACCCAGAGTAGCGAGCCGGGGGGAAGAGGGAATAATGGACTGAAGGAAGAAGTGGTATCGGTGTGTGTGTGGGGGGGGGGGGTGTCAAGACGGGACAGAAAGGACTAGTCACCCCCCGGGGAGTTCAGGAGACGCCAGAACTACTGATAGAAGAGAGGGTGTGAGAAGTGGTTCTGGCGTTATGTGATGTTAATGTGCCATGCATGTCTTTGTTCCACTGAATGTATTGTTGTCGGGCTCCCTGGGTCTCAAGGCACAGAATTAAAGGTTATAAAAAGAAGGTGCTCAGAGACTCATTTAGAGATTGACTGTACTTGATGTTGAAGGAATAAAGTTCGTGTGTCGTCTAGCTCGTTGCCTCGCCTGCTTCCCATCTCCACAATACTTTTAATTATACGAACAAAAGCCCACAACCTACAACAAACAACAAAGGAGGCTTTTATCCAGAAGATTCTTGCAGTGATGCAGTAAAACCGATTTAGAGCCTTCCATTACTGTATTTACCCACCACATAAAACTTCAGTTTAATCACACATTTAATCAATAAAGACTCGAAAATTAAAGACTGCTGTTCTGATTGATAATCATTAAAATTACAGTTTACCCAATCTACACTGCTGTGAATAAGTATTTGCCCCTTCCTAAGTTCTTATATTTTTGCATGTTTGTCACAGTTAAACGTTTCAGATCATCAAAACAAATTTTAATATTAGACAAAGACAACTTGAGTAAATACAAAATGAAGTTTTTAAATGATGATCTTACTTACTGAAGGAAAAAAAAAGCTATTCAAACCTAGTTGGACCAATGTGAAAAAGTGATTGCCCCCTTGTTACATCATGAATTAACTGTGATTAACCACATTTTTTGGAAAGTTGAGTTCAGTTTCACTACTCACACCCATGCCTGATGACTGCCAGACCTGTTGAATCAAGAAATTACTTAAATAGAACCTGTCTGACCTCAATTTGATGGTGGCAAACAAGATGGCGGCAGTGGCATTGAGTGGTTTGGATGGCTCCACTCACATGCAAAAATATACTAAATATACTGCCTTTAATCCCATCTACCTAATTATTAAGATATCCTTTTGGATTTTAAGCATTTTATCGCATGTTATTTTGAAATGGTATGGTAAAAACAAGAGAAACCATGATCACTACAACGCTGGTTTGTATCTTCTCGCCTGCTGCCTGCTATTACTGGTGCCTGTGGTCTATATTAATCATATATTCCATAACCTACATATGTTGAAGCATGTGGAAATGTTTAGTAATTACATATGTAAAGGACTTCACACCTCTGAAAGGACAAAGGCTCTCAACCGCCGAGTGAAGAACAAAGACGTTCCCAGAGACGGCGGAGGAGACCGGAGGAGCCACCCTCACCCCCTAAGGCGAGGAGAGGAAATACCAAGACAATGGGGGGATTAAGATAATGAGGGATGTCAGCCTTTGTTATGCATGTCTTTTGTTGTGTGCAAGTATAAAGCCAGTGAGCTGGAGACATTCTGCCTCTTTTCTCCTTCTGCCACTCTGCACAAGATGAGACTTGTTAGAAGCGCTGATTATTAAACTTTGGTTTATAAATCAAATCGCCTCTTCATTTCCAAGCTCTTCTACACTGGTGACCTTGACGCGAGTATGATCCTGAGGCGTACCCCCGCAATCGACTCATCTGTGGCGACCCAGGCAGACGCCAGCGACCACGCAGACGAGGGAACAGATGGACAACTGTTCCCCCCGGCAGAAGAGATTGAGGGGGCTCAACCGAGCACCAGCACCGCCGTGAGAGCCGAGGCAAGGCACTCTCACCCGGCGGGCACAGCAGTGATGGTATGCACGAATGCCGTCGCCGTCAAGCTGCCAGACTTCTGGCAAGAAGACCCCGCCTCTTGGTTTCAGCAGGCTGAAGCCCAGTTTACACTGGCGGGCATCACGGCTGACGATACCAAATTCTACCATATCGTCTCCAAACTCGACGCCGCCACTTCGAAGTGTGTGCGGAGCATGATCCGGCGACCACCGGCCCGGGACAAATATGAGACGCTCAAAGCAACCATTGTGGTGAACTACGTCCCATCAGCGGAAGAGAGAGCCGAGAAGATCCTGGCGGTCTACGGCCACAGAGGGTGCAAACCGAAGGCCCTCATGGAGGATTTGCTACAGCTCAAAGAAGAGGACAATGACAACTTCCTCTTCCAGTTTATATTCCTCAGCACGCTGCCGCCACACATGAGAGGGACGCTCGCCAGCATGAAATGCAACAACCACCAAGACTTCCGCGCACTGGCCAACAAAGCTCATCGGCTCGTCAACGCCTGCAAGGAGCTGACACCCACAGCAGCATCCGCAGACCTCAAAGCTGATGCCCCGAGCCACGAGGAGCCACAACCCACTGAGCAGACCCAGCCCACAGTGACAGCGACACGGCCAAAACGTAACAGACAGAGCGACGTCTGTTATTATCACCACCGCTTCGCCGAGAAGGCCCGCAAATGCGTTCCCCCCTGCAAAATTTGCGATTTCGGGAAACGCCAAAGCCGAGAGCCGTTAACGGCAGCGGTTCTCGGCGAGAAGAATAAGCTGTTGTACGTGACGGATGGACACACAGGCAAGCAGTTCCTCATCGACACAGGAGCCCAGCTGAGTTTCGTCATGCCCTCCCATGCAGATCGAGCCATGGGCACCCGGGGCAACGGAGCCATGGCAGCCAATGGCTCTAGCATCGACACGTTCGGCGAAAAGAGCCTGCACCTCCTCATCCACGGCCGCAGCTACAGATGGACATTTGTTGTAGCGGCGGTGAGTTTTAACTTATTAGGCGCAGATTTTTTGTGTGCACATGGGTTATTAGTGGATCTAGCAAATAGGCGCCTGGTTAATGCACTGTCCTTTGCTTCTATTCCATGCTCAGCCCGAGTTTCTCCACCACCTGTGCAGACCAACGTCACCACGGCAGGAGGTAAGTTTGAGCAACTCCTCACCCAATTTCCAGCGCTCACAATTCCCAAATTCTCAGCCACTGTGGCTAAACACGGGGTTGAACACTTCATTCCCACAACGGGACCACCCGTTTTTGCCAAAGCTCGCCGCTTAGACGCGGCCAAGCTCAACATAGCATGGGACGAGTTTACAACTCTTGAAAAATTGGGCATTGTTAGACGCTCGAAGAGCCCCTGGGCCTCACCACTTCACATGGTTCCGAAATCCGACGGTTCTTGGAGACCGTGCGGAGATTACCGCAGATTAAACAATGCTACAGCGCATGACCGTTACCCAATTCCTCACATTCAAGATTTTTCACTACATCTGGCGGGTGCGTGCATTTTTTCAAAAATAGACTTAGTCCGCGGTTATCACCAAGTCCCAGTCCGAGCAGAAGACATTCCTAAAACAGCGGTAATAACCCCTTTCAGCCTTTTTGAATTTCTGCGAATGCCTTTCGGCCTCAAAGGCGCTGCTCAAACTTTTCAACGAATGATGGACGCGGTCCTACGCGACCTTCCTTTTGTCTTCGTCTACCTCGACGACATGCTGGTAGCCAGCTCGTCTGAGGAAGAACACGAGCAGCACCTCGCTACGGTTTTTCAGAGGCTAGAAGAGCACGGGCTAATAATCAATCCAGCCAAATGCAAATTCGGCGTGTCACAAATTGATTTTTTAGGACACAAAGTCTCTCCGAAGGGGGCAGTTCCACTTCCAGACAAAGTTCACGCGATAGAAAGTTTCCCACGGCCACAAACGGTCAAATCGCTACAGGAATTTTTAGGGATGGTTAATTTTTACAACCGTTTCCTCCCCCACGCAGCTCAGCTCATGCAGCCACTATATGACGCGCTCAAAAAAAAGAAAGCTTCCAACGCGGTCGAATGGACCCTGGAGCGCGAACGCGCTTTCGCGGAAGTAAAAAGCGCCCTAGCTAACGCCACATTGTAAGTTCACCCAGATCCCTTGGCCCGCATCGCGCTAACCACAGACGCTTCAGACCTAGCTATAGGGGCAGTTGTAGAACAACTTGTCAGCTGGGTCTGGCAACCTTTAGCATTCTTCAGCAAATCGCTAAACCAAACTGAGCGTAAATACAGCACTTTTGACAGAGAGCTGCTGGCGCTTCATTTATCCATCCGCCACTTCCAGTTCTGGTTAGAAGGGTGGAGTTTCACGGCTTTTGTAGACCATAAACCGCTCACCTTTGCTATGGCTAAAATTTCAGAACCATGGTCAGGCAGGCAACAAAGACAGCTAGTTGCGATTTCAGAGTTCACCACAGACATTCGACACGTGGCAGGCAAACTTAACGTAGTAGCAGACTGTCTCTCTCGCGCTGTGACACCTCCAGAGCGTGAGGAGACAGATTATACTGCCTCAGCAGCAGAGCTCTTCACTAACACAGACACATACGCAGCACCTATCCATGCAGGGATAGATTATGCAGCCATGGCGGAGGAACAAAGCGGCGACGCGGACGTGCGCGCACTCCTGTCTGGACCAACAGGGTTAAGGCTGGAGAAAAAGGGTTTACGCGATGGCGTACCCCCCCAATATGCGATGTTTCAACCGGCCGACCTCGCCCGTTAGTACCAGCTACATGGCGCCGCCGTATTTTCGACGCAATTCACTCCCTCGCGCACTCAGGTGTGCGCGCCTCGGTTAAAATGGTCGCCGAAAAGTTTGTGTGGCCAGGCCTGCGCAAAAACGTAAAAGAATGGGCAAAAACTTGCATTTCTTGTCAACGTGCCAAAATACCATGGTTAAATAATGAAATAAGAAAACTTATGAAGAGGCGAGACTATGCACTGAAAACATCACTAACCTCCAAACTACAAAATGATCACCTTGTGTACAAAAGTTTAAGAAATAAAGTGGTACATGAGCTGCGAAAATCAAAAATATCTTATTACAATAAACTGATAGATCATGCAAAGGGTAACAACAGTTCCCTATGGAGGCATTTAAATAACTTAACTAATAAAAAAAACGATCAGAAGGGGGTAAAGGAACTTAGAATCAATGGCAAGACCGTCAGTGACAAGGCTACTTTGGCAAATGAATTTAATTCACACTTTGTGGGCTCTGTGGAAGACTTAACAAAAATTTTTGTGCTGCCAAATGTGCTCAACAACACAAATTCCATACTTCCAACAGATACTTTTCACATCGATGAGGTAAATGAGAAGTTAATTGCTGGTATTGTTAAAACACTGTCAAACTCAAAAACTAATGATATCTACAATATGAGCACCTCCTTTCTCAAAATGCACAGCAAAATATTAATCAAACCACTGACTCATCTCATTAATCTCTCCATTAGGTCTAGTACATTTCCATCTGGCTGGAAAAAAGCTGTCGTCATACCAGTTCATAAATCAGGCAGTAAAGACGATATATGCAATTACCGCCCAATCTCTATTTTACCAGTCCTATCTAAGGTTCTTGAAAAAGTTGTAGCTACACAGCTGATAGACTACTTACAAGACAGTCAACTTCTTCATCCACATCAATTTGGTTTTAGACCAGGATACTCAACAGAAACAGCAAATTGTTGCCTTATTGAAAACGTCAAACAGTCCTTGGACAGGGGTAATGTGGTAGGAGCTGTTTTTCTAGATCTCAAAAAGGCTTTCGATACTGTAAACCACAGTTTGCTTTTATCCAAAATGGTATCTTTTAACTTCTCCCCAGATACATTAGAATGGTTTGCATCTTATCTCCAGAATAGAGAACAGTGTGTAAAAGTTCACCAGGATAAATCCTCATTTTTAAACAACCGCATGGGTATCCCACAAGGGTCCATTCTTGGTCCTTTACTTTTCAGCATTTTTATTAATGACTTGCCGTTACACTGCTCAGCTGCAACATGCCAACTTTATGCAGATGATGCAGTTATTTACACAGCTGCCAAGACTCCAGCACAGGCTGCAGATGTACTGTCTACAAGTATGGTTGATGTCCAAGAGTGGCTCCTCAAGAACCATCTATTGCTGAACCTTCAGAAAACAGTCTCAATGTGCTTTTCAATCAAAAAATGTAAACTGCAACATTTTAAAGTTAATATACATGATCATGACATCAGTTTAGCTACAGAATTCAAATACCTTGGCATTGTACTAGATCCTCAACTCAAATTTAATCTTCATATAAAGAAAATTTCAAAAACAGTAAAAAAAAATCTGAACTGCTTTAAATTAATTAGATATTACATACCTTACGAAGCAGCTGCACTGTATATGCATTCTATGGTTTTTTCTCATATATCATACTGTTTGACAGTCTGGGCTCAAGCAGCCCCTTCCACAATAAGACATATAGGTTCATTATATAATCAAACCCTAAAAATCTTGGACAAAAAGCCCATTAGGTGGCATCACTGTAATGTTTTAAAAAAATACAACCTATTGAGTTTTGAGAGCTTCATTGACCTCTGTCTTCTGAAATTAACGTTCAAATGTTTCCATAAATAAGCACCCGAGCCACTTGCTGGTTTCGTCCAAAGACAGGACAGCAGCAGAGCCACCAGGAGTTCTGTTAACAATAACTGTAAAATATTCCACCGCAGAACCACATTTGGACAAACAGCTTTCTCTGTAAAGGGCAGTCACATCTGGAACACAATGCCAAATGAAATTAAAATAATAATGGACTTTAAAACATTCACTAAAAATGTTAAAAACTGGCTGAAAAATAAACAAGAATGTACTCATGTATGAATTATTTGTCTGCAAAGTGAGAGTGAATGAAGGGAAGGAATAAATGTGTTTGTTTATAGTGAGTGACGGAGGGAGGAAGGCCTGAAATAGGCAAATGTGAGTTATGTTATATGTGTTAAATGTGAGTCAGGCTGTTATATTTGTGTATTTATAATATTTATGTTAAATGTGAGTCAGGCTGTTATATTTGTGTATTTATAATATTTATAATATTTATAATTGTGTATTTATAATTTTTCTGCATTGATGTATGTGGTTATTGTGTATATTTTTTATCTTGATTCTTTTTTCTAAAGCCCATCCAGGGACAAGAGTTGCAAATTAGCTAATAGCTATACACTCTATGTGCAACACATCAGATTGATTGTCTTTGATTAATTGTCTATGTTTATTGCACTGTCCCTGTCAAATAAACTAATCTACTACTAATACACAGACACACAAAAGCCCCTCTGGAGCCTTTTCCAATCCCTGCTAGAAGGTTCAACCACGTTCATGTCGACCTCGTGGGGCCGCTACCTTCCTCCCAAGGTTTCACACACCTGTTAACAATGATAGACCACACCACACGCTGGCCAGAGGCAGTCCCTCTAGCGGCAACCACAGCGGAGGAAGTCGCTCGCGTTTTTTTGACAAACTGGGTGGCACATTTCGGCGTCCCATCGGACATCACGTCCGATAGGGGGCCTCAATTTGTCTCAGAGCTCTGGTCAGCCATGTCCAACAGCTGAGGGGCAACAATTCACCGCACCACCGCTTATCACCCTCAGGCTAATGGGTTATGCGAGCGTTTTCACAGGTCTTTTAAGGCTGCCCTCAGAGCCTCACTAACGGACACAAATTGGGTAAATAAACTTCCCTGGGTTTTATTGGGGTTGCGTGCTGCACCTAAAGAGGATCTAGACGCCTCTCCCGCAGAATTAGTCTTTGCACAACCTCTCAGGCTTCCAGGTGAATTTTTACCAGAGAACCCAGAGCCAGGGCACCTTCCAGTCCCAAGGTTTTTAGGCAGCAACGGACCGGACTCTCTCCCCGGTCCAGCTCATCACTCCTTCCCACGGGTTTTTGTCCCTCAAGCTTTAAAAAACGCTGAGTTCGTTTTTGTTAAGCATGAAGCTTTAAAACCAACTTTCCGACCAGCATACGATGGGCCATTCAGAGTGCTGGAACATGGTGATAAACACTTTATGCTTGATTTTGGGGATAGAAAAGAAACAGCATTGACAGACTTAAACCTGCCTTCCTGTTGAAAGACGAGCCTGCACAGTTGGCGAGAGCACCTCGGCGGGGTAGACCCCCCAAGAGAAAAGACTCAGCCCCCCGGCAGGGAACAGTTAACCTCTCTCCTTCCCACACTGCAGATTCCTCACAAGAAGGTCCCAGCAGGGCACCTAAACCAACCTACAGCAGTTTTGGGAGAAGATTGAAACCCAGACAGCACAGGGACTGATACCAACCACTCCACAATTGTTCACTAATTGTGCTGCAACAGTTTAGAACTGACTTATGATTTTACTATGCTGTTATGATTACCACTGAACTCTCTTAGAAGCATGGCTGCTAGAAAGTTTCTTCCGTGGCAAGAGATGTAACACTTAGTATGTCATAGTAACTATCCTAGACTGTGAACCGTTCTATTGTCCTTTCTTAGTTGTTTGGGGGGCCTGTGGTCTATATTAATCATATATTCCATAACCTACATATGTTGAAGCATGTGGAAATGTTTAGTAATTACATATGTAATTACGCGGGAGTTTGCTTCTTTCATACTCATCGCTGTGTACGCCCCTCCCGACGCGGATACGCGCGAAGCTCAGCGCGTGCTCGCGGATCACATTCAACACACAGAGCGGAGTTTTCCAGACTCGCTGATTATTGTGGCTGGCGACTTTAATCAGTGCAATCTGAGCCACGATCTCCCCCGCTACAAACAGTTTATTAAATGCCCCACCAGAGGATTAAACACACTGGATCACTGTTACACCACAGTGAAAGACGCATATCGCGCTGTTCCTCGCGCTGCGCTGGGATTATCTGATCACGTGATGGTTCACCTCATTCCCACATACAGACAGAGATTGAAGCTCACTAAACCTGTTGTGAGCACTACGAAGATACGGACCAGTGATGCTGAGGAGAAGCTGGAAACGTGCATGGAAATATCTGACTGGGGCATGCTTAAAGGAGCCACGCATGATCTGGATGAGTACACGGACACTGTGAACTCATATATCCACTTTTGTGAAGAGAACATTCTTCCATCACGCACCAGGGTGAGTTACTCTAATGACAAACCCTGGTTCACAGCTAAGCTCAGACAGATCAGGAAGGAGAAGGAAGCAGCGCTGAAAAGTGGAGACAGGGACTGCTACAGGGAGGTTAAATACCGGTTTAACAGAGAGCTGAAGAGGGCTAAATCTCTATACTCAGAGAGACTCCAGCAGCAGTTCACTGCTAATGATTCGGCTTCCGTGTGGAGAGGACTGAGGCAAATCACCAACTATCGACCTAAGGCTCCTAAAGGTCAGGATGACAAAGCCCTTTGTCAGAGACTGTCCCAACACTATGCCCGTTTTGACACCTCGTCATCTGTGTCCAACTCCCCCCCTCCCTCCAGCTCCACAGCCTCCACATTCCCTACTTCATTTAAGGCACCCCCCCCTCCCCTTATCATCAGTGAGCAGGATGTGCTCAAACAGTTCTCCAGACTGAACCCGCACAAGGCCCCCGGCCCAGACGGCGTGTCTCCCTCCACCCTGAGACTCTGTGCGAAACAGCTGGCTCCTGTATTCACAGACATTTTTAACACCTCCCTTAAGTTATGCCACGTGCCGTCCTGCCTCAAATCCTCCACCATCATCCCTGTCCCCAAGAAGCCACGGATCACTGGACTTAATGACTACAGACCTGTAGCGCTCACCTCTGTAGTCATGAAGTCCTTTGAGCGCCTGGTCCTGTCCCACCTCAAGTCCATCACCACCCCTCTCCTGGACCCGCTGCAGTTTGTCTACCGAGCCAACAGGTCTGTAGACGATGCAGTCAACCTGGCCCTTCACTCCATCCTGCAGCACCTGGACTCCCCGGGAACCTACGCCAGGATCCTGTTTGTGCACTTCAGCTCCGCATTCAACACCATCCGCCCCGCTCTGCTCCGGGACAAGCTGTCCCTGCTCAACGTGCCTGACTCCCTCTGCAGGTGGATCATCGACTTCCTGATGGACCGGAGGCAGCATGTGCGGCTGGGAAAGACTGTCTCAGACTATACTAGCATCAGCACCGGATCACCCCAGGGCTGTGTACTTTCCCCCCTACTCTTCTCCCTTTACACCAACTCCTGCACCTCCAGCCACCAGTCTGTCAAGTTGATCAAGTTTGCGGACGACACCACCCTCATCGGGCTCATCTCCAACGGCGACGAGTCCGCCTACAGGAGAGAGGTGGCCCAGCTGGCGTCCTGGTGCAACAATAACAACCTGCAGCTGAACGCTCTGAAGACAGTGGAGATGATTGTAGACTTCAGGAAAGTCACAACCCCTCTGCCCTCCCTCACCCTCTCAGGCTCTCCCATCACCACTGCTGATTCCTTCCGCTTCCTAGGCACTACCATCACCAGGGACCTCAAATGGGAGCTGACCATCAGCTCACTCATCAAAAAAGCCCAGCAGAGGATGTTCTTCCTGCGGCAGCTGAGGAAGCTCAAGCTACCCACCAAGATGTTAGTGCAGTTCTACACAGCCATCATCGAGTCCATCCTCACCACCTCCATAACCGTGTGGTACGCAGGAGCCACTGCCAGGGACAGACTAAGGCTGCAGCGCGTCGTGCGCACTGCTGAGAAGGTGATCGGCTGCAAGCTCCCATCTCTCCAGGATCTGTACATCTCCAGGACCCGGAGGCGTGCTGGCCGGATCATAGCCGATCCCTCACACCCTGGTCACGTACTGTTTGCCCCCCTCCCCTCTGGTAGAAGACTTCGGTCCATCCAGACTAAAACCTCCCGTCACATGAACAGCTTCTTCCCCTCTGCCATTAGACTGCTGAACACTAAGTGACTCTCGTGCACCATGTACAGCAGCTCAACCAGACTCATGTTAATCATCACTGTTTTCTTCCTGCATTACCGACTGCACTATATAGTTCTCCACAGTATCTGCTGCTGGCTAATATATATTTTAACTGTTGACCAGTATCACTTAATCTTATCCTACACTTTATTACATGTATAGTTTATTTCTCTTATCTTATCATGTTTAATGTTGCAGCACTGTACCGAGACAAATTCCTAGTTTGTGTACTACATGAACAATGGCAATAAACCTGATTCTGATTCTGATTCTGATGTAAAGGACTTCACACCTCTGAAAGGACAAAGGCTCTCAACCACCAAGTGAAGAACAAAGACGTTCCCAGAGACGGCGGAGGAGACCGGAGGAGCCACCCTCACCCCCTAAGGCGAGGAGAGGAAATACCAAGACAATGGGGGGATTAAGATAATGAGAGATGTCAGCCTTTGTTATGCATGTCTTTTGTTGTGTGCAAGTATAAAGCCAGTGAGCTGGAGACATTCTGCCTCTTTTCTCCTTCTGCCACTCTGCACAAGATGAGACTTGTTAGAAGCGCTGATTATTAAACTTTGGTTTATAAATCGAATCGCCTCTTCATTTCCAAGCTCTTCTACAGTGCCTGTCTTATCCACCTGCGACACACTGGTGAAGGTGGCCGTCAAAGTGCAACATCGCATGGATTATATTATCGAGGATCCACTTGGTATTCTATCAGAAAAACAACAACTGAATTGGTTAGGATATGGCTACGCTGCAATCTTTGCACATGTACTCTATGATGGCCGAGTTCAGATTTTCAAGCCATCACGCAAAACTACCGGTACAAGTAGACGAACAATCAACTGGCACATACGGCATATAGCCCAAACTCAATTACTACTGTTACTTCTAGCAGGGGACGTTCATCTCAACCCTGGGCCTATCTATCAACAAGCGATTTCTGCAACCATGCAAATCTCCACCCCGAGCATGGAGTTTTTGACTCCGAGGTTGTTAGAATCGCCAACTGGTCCCCTTCAACCAACATCATCATCCCCGCAACTTACTCGGGCTTTGGTGCCGGGTGTCATCTGTGGGGCCCCTGCGGACGCTGCCTGTGGTGGTCGACTGGCAGAAGAGGAGTTCTGTCGGAGGGACTTGGAGGAAGAAGTATGGATGGATGATCAGCCCTATTCCACCACCGTTGCTGGAATTAACGTATTGAACCATCTGAACTCTAACGCTACAGCTGCTTCAGAGACTGCTGCGAAATGACCAATGTTACATCCCGGAGGAATGCCGATGAAAATGTCATCCAGTGAATCCTGCATATTTGCAGGGTTGGAAGAATCCAGGGTCGCTGCCTCTGTCACTGGGGTGAGTCCTGAGGTTCGCATTCATGTATTATCAGACAGTAATCACATTGACTCATCTGGGGCAGAATGTAAACAACAACGGAATCCCGCGAGGGACAAAAGGACTTTCTATCAACGCGCATCATTAAAACAGAGAGAGCACAAGCTCTTCCAAACGGTAAATCACGCACAAGTTATTTGGAACCCAGAATCCAAATCTAAAGGTTTGCTAGGAGGTCATTTAAATATTAGAAGCATATTACCAAAAATGGATCAGATACGGAATATGCTCATTGAGTCTAATTTGGATTTTCTATGTATCTCTGAAAGTTGGCTGAATTGTAATGTATCAAATGATCTAGTTAGTATATCAGGATACTTATGTTATAGAAATAATAGAACCACAAGTAAAGGAGGGGGTGTCCTAATTTATATAAGGGAATGTCTTAAATGTGTTGAACTCGAACTGAATATAAATTTGGAGTGCCTGGGACTTAATGTAATTCTATCACCAAATATGAATTTTAACATTGTTGTAGTCTATAATCCCATCTCATGGTGCTGAGTTTTACAATGAATTCAAGAGTCTTCTTTCCATCTTTGATAAATGTAATGAATGTATTGTATTCAGTGATTTTAACATTAATTGGATGGATAAAAGTGCCAAAGGCAAATTGAAATCAGCTACGGGGAAATTTAGATATGTACAATTGATTGATAAACCCACTCGTATCACAAGGAAATCTGAAACTCTTATTGACTTGATTCTCACTAATAGGCCAGAGAGAGTCGTGAAAACATATCATTTGATTACTGGACTTTCAGATCACAACATGACGCTGGTTGTAAGAAAGCTATCAAAACAACGCCTTGTCCACCATATTAAAAATGAAAATCAAACTAGGTTCACAACAGGAATTTCTAAATTAAACATGGCTCACTTCGAACAGGACTTAATGAATGCAAATTGGGAGAATGTAACCAAAGTGTCGAACTTAAAGAGTAGTGTCAGTAATTTTATGTCAGCCTTAAGCAACTTACTTAGTAAATACACAAGAACTTGGAAAAGCAGACCTAAGAAATGCTCCCTCCCATGGTTTAATAAGGACATTCTCCAGCTTATGAAAAAGAGAGATCTTGCTCTCAAAAGGTCTCTGGTCACTAAAACCAATGCTGACCATTTCACTTTCACTAGTCGTGTCTGAGCTTCGAAAGGCTAAGACTAATTACTTCCTTAAACTAATTGAGGAGGCCAGTGGGAGCAGTTCTAAACTCTGGCAACACATTAATAGATTAACAAATTTGAGTAAACAAAAGCATCCAAAAATAAGTAGTCTCAAGGTAGATGATAACCTCATCGATAGTAATGAGTCCATGGCCAATGTCTTTAACTGTTTTTTCACTGAATCCGTTCATAAACTGGCAAGTTATTTTAGACCACCTGAGTTATCCTCTAAGGAACATGTTAATGTTCACAACAGTTTTCGCATCAAAGAGGTATCCAGTGACGCAGTTAAAGAGATTATTGGGAAAATGAATAACTCTATGGCAAAGGATGTTGATAACTTAAATGCTGCCTTAATTAAGAAACACCAGAATAGTCTGTTGGAGCCTATTACTCACTTAGTTAACTTGTCAATAAGAACAAATACCTTTCCAGAGAGTTGGAAGACAGCAGTAATCACCCCGGTCTATAAGTCGGGAGACAAAGACCTAGCAAGCAACTACAGGCCAATTGCCATATTGCCCGTAGTTTCAAAAATTCTGGAGAAGATTGTTGCTGCTCAATTGATAGAACATTTAGAGTCCAACCAATTACTTTATCCACAGCAATTTGGGTTTAGACCTAAGTATTCCACAGAAATAGCTAACTCTTATTTTATCGAGAAGGTCAAGGCTTTATTGGTTAAGGGGCATGTTGTGGGGACCGTGTTTCTGGATCTAAAAAAGGCCTTTGACACGGTAAACCATACTGTCCTACTATCGAAGTTAAAAGACCTCAAGATTTCAACTGAGGCAATACAGTGGTTTAGGTCATACCTGGAGGGGAGAGAACAATGTGTCAAGGTCAATGGGGAGAAATCTGGGTTGCTCACCAATAACATTGGAGTATCACAAGGATCTATACTAGGGCCATTGTTGTTCACAATATACATCAACGACTTGCCCGATAGTTGCCCAGGTGCCAGCTGCCAGATGTATGCTGATGACACCGTAATCTATCTGTCTGCCAAAACGGCTAGCATGGCAGCTGAGCACCTGACCCAGGTTTTACAGAACATCTCTAAATGGCTTGTGTTGTCGCATTTAACCTTGAATGTTTAAAAAAAACTGTTGCTATGTGTATCTCTACTAGAAACAGGCCCATGAATGATGTTTTTGATGTTAAAATTGGAAATGAGGTGCTTACTGAAGTGAATGAGGTCAAGTATCTAGGGATCATTCTAGACAGGAACCTGCGATTCGACAAGCAGGTGCATTACATTTGTAAGAAGGTCAAACCCAATTTAAATTGCTTCCGTCTAAATTAGAAGGGATTTGTCATTCAGAACTGCTCATATACTGTATATATGCACGCGATGATTCTTTCACATCTGTCATACTGTATCACATCTTGGTCACAAACATTTCAAATTACACTAAAACCCATAACTGCAATATATAAACAGGCTATAAAAATCTTGGACCACAAACCAATGCGGTGGCATCACTGTGGTATTTTAGTCAAGTACAATCTTTTTACTTTTGAAAATTTTATTATCTTCTGTAATATCAGACTGGTTTTTAAATGTCTATACAATCTTGTTTCACCTCCTTTTTCTGGTTTGGTGGATAGACGCTCGAGCTCTAGCAGAGCAAGCACACGAGCTTCCATCAATGGTGACTGCATTGTCACCATGTCTAGAACTTCATTTGGTCAGTCTGCTTTCTCCATAAAAGGGACAAACTTATGGAACTCTCTGCCAACTCACTTAAAATTGGAGGCAAATGCCAACCTCTTCGACAGAGGCGTTAAAGATTGGCTAAAATCCCACCAGCAATGTGTACATATCTAGTCTGAATTATTATGTTTGTTGTGATCATGGATCTCTTGCTCTATTTATAATTTGTAATGTATTTGTAATTTTAATTAGCTTATAAATTTTGTATGTATAGGCTAACTTATGACCTATATAAACCACCTATGGACTGGTGTTGAGAATTAGCACTTGTGCTATATACACCTATGCAAAACATCTGGTCTCTCCTTGTGATTGTACTAATGTAATTTGTTATGTCCATATTAAATAAAGAGTAAAAAAAAAAAAATTCACCCAAACTATTACTTCTGCATTATTTACCTTTACCCCCAAATATAAAAGATCTTCAAAATCTGTATCAAGATCAAAAATAAAATTCTACTGGGGACAAAGGAAAACAAAAATTCAAGTATCAGCTCTAATAAGGGGATGACATGTTAGGAAATGTCAGAGTTGTTCAAAGAATCTGCAACAAAATCCCCACAAACATCAACAAATCATCAATGATCAGAAGTGAAAGCAACAGTCATGAAGAGACTGACAGCTGATCTCTGAGCTGTGAAGAAGCGACACAATGAGATCTGAGCAGTAGTGGTGGGCGATCAACCCAAATATCGATAATATCGATACCAACGTTGATATTGATCAATACCAACGTTGTGAGACGGATACTTTGTGTCTAAGGGCCGCTCCCATCACAGCACGGAGCAGGCACACTTTGCTCCACTTCTTCTTGTGGTTTTACAGCAGCATTTAGGTGCATTACCACCACAACCAGCATTTACACCACCACAACCAGCATTTAGGTGCATTACCACCACCTGCTCCTTACTTCCTCCTCCTTCCTCTTGTTTTCTTCTTCTTCTTTTAGATTTGATTGGCAGTTGGCAACCAGCTTACAGGTGCATTACCACCACGTCTCCTCTTGTGTTTTTATGTTGTACCATCACGTAACTCAGCAGTACCAGGTAAACAAGCTAGTAAGCAGCAGCCATCTGCTGCACACACACACACGAGCAGTACAGAGACAGAGCAGAAGAATGGCAGAGAGGAAGAGGAGTGCCACGTGGCCATATTTTCAAATAAAGGGAGACATTTTATTTGTGTATAGTTTCTTAACAGTGTATATCAAAAAAGAATTTTTGTTTTAATTTGTTCTTGAGTGATAATTTTGTGCTGTTGGTTTATTTAAGCAAAAAATACAGACATGACAATGTATGGGGAAAAACTGTTAATGTTCTATTGTTTCTGAACAAAAAGTTTTATTATGATAATAAAGTAAAAATGGTAAATGGCATTCATTTATATAGCGCTTTTATTTCTCATCTCTAGATGACCAAAGCACTTTACAGATCCTGCTATCCACTCATTCATTCACACACTCACACATTGATGGCGGCGTTGTACTATTTACCTCTAAACTTTGCCCAAATTCTGTCCTGGGTTTTAACTAATTAATAATCCAAAGGGGAAAATCACAAAACACTTAAAGGTCATGAAAATTCATTCAGATTTAGTAATTTGATGATGCATCCATCTTAATTACTAAAAAGTATTGGTAAGGGATCGATACCAAATCTTGCAGTATCGCACACCAGTACTGAGCAGCAAACTGTTGCGTGCATAATCCTTGTTACAATAACCAGGCTGGAGGTGCAATGAACCTAGCTTTATTAGACAGACCAGTTATATACAAGGCGGGACGGCGCTCCTGCTTGCCAAGGGTCGATAGCAGAAAGACCAGATGGTTGCCTCTCACCGTGCCCTTTATATCCCAGGTGATGTCACCACCGGAAAGGTAGGCCGCCACCCCCCTCTATTCCCCGGTAGCCCCAGCCACCATATTGGTGCTGTATTTCCATACGTAACATCCCTCCTCCCGCAGAAAAAAAAAATGTCAAACACACCAATTAGACCATCCTGTGGGGAGCGTGAAATGAAGAAGCTGAATAGTTTCATAATTCAGGTTTTATTCTTGAAGTCACATCCCCATCAAATCTCTCAGAAAACATAAGAGGCTGAGCGCAGTCAGGACCTCTCTATTTATACCAGTGACAACAAAGACTTAATCACACATCCTTGTTACATCCCCCTCTTGCCTCTAACCCCCCTCCGTGTCCTCCAGTCTGCCACCTGGCCCCAGGGGGTCAGGAAGTCCTTTCAGGCCTCTGCCGCCTCGTCTCCATGTCCAGGTGTTCTCCGCAGGCGGTCCAGGCCCTTCTAGGGCGTGAGGTCAGCCACGTATGTAATCTCAAACGTGTCTTTGCGCTTACACATATGCAGGTATGAATATATAAGCCACACCTCCCAAAATTTACAACCCAACTCACGCACTAAGCAATAAAACCATATGTACAAAAAGGAATAAATAAACCTATCCATTCACACAACAGAAACTAGAAGGGCCAGGTAGACTACTGGCGCCCCCTACATGGCCAGGCGGGTTATTGTTTTTTTTTTTTAATTTAAGTTTTTGTAAAGGGTATACAGGTCATTACAGCATTGCATTGTTTACATTTTCATCACATGTTCCCTTACTTTTTGCTATTTGACAACATTGGAAGAATAATTATTACAACACCTTTTTTTTTTTTTTTTAAGGTGAAAGAAAAAGTGAAATTAAAGAGAATAAAAAAAAAAAAAAAAGAGCAAAAACAAACAGACAGAAAAATAAAAACAAATAGTTAAAAATAAAAGAGCATCTGAGTAGCGTTGGAATAAAGAGCAGAGCCATTATTGAAATGGTATTTGTCAAAGATTAGATCTAATGGAAGACACATATGTGATCCAGGGTTGCCAAAATTTCAAGAACCCATCCATATCCTGTCTCAGTGCGAATGTCAACTTTTCCATCGAGTAAATGTCTTGGATCACGTTAATCCAATCTTCAGGTGTAGGACAGTCCTTCAACATCCATTTTTTAGTTAGGGCTTTTTTACTTGCCAATATTAAAACAGTGAATAAGTATTTTTCTCCTCGTCTTTCCAGTGAGTCCGGGAGTAAACCCAAATACAAAGTTACAAAAGAAAAGGGGACTGTTATTTTGAATATTTTCCCCAATATTGTCTGTACATTGGTCCAATATTGGTGGATAACTGGGCATGACCAAAACACATGAAAATGATTTGCAGTCTCTTCACCACACAAGCGCCAGCAATTCAACCCCTTATGAGTAAATTTGTTTTGTGCAGGTGTTCTGAAAAATCTTACCAAATTTTTCCATCCAAATTCTCTCCACTGCAGGGATGAGGTACTTTTCCTTTGCTGTTTATTTAGCTTTTCCCATATTTCCAGTTGTAAAGTGAAATTCCCCTCTTTTTCCCATCTCTCTTTTATATATGATGTGTTGTCTCCTTTCAAGTCTTGAAGACCTTGGTATATTTTAGAAATGTATCTGATCCCTGGGATCCCTTTATATGCCATTAAGAAGACATTCAGAACACCTGACTGGGCCCTTTCCACATCCTCCTTTTTAAGTATATTGTTTATGTGGTGTCTAAGCTGAAAGAACCTGAAAAGGTCTTGATTTATTAGACCTTGTTTTTTCAAATCTTCAAAACTTCTTAAAATTTGCCCTTTAAAAAAATCATAATATTTTATCAGTCCATTCTCTTTCCACTTTTTAAATCTAGTGTCTGTTTTATTAGGAGTAAAGTCCTGATCATAGGCAATTCATTGCAGAAATCGATAGGGCTTTTTAGTTTGATTCTCTCTGACTATCTTAAACCAAATTTTTAGCGGGGTCTCTATCCACGGGTTAGTGCTATTCTAAAGTTTAGGTAAGGCATTGTTCCCTATTATTGCCTGTAGGGGGATGTCACTTGTTATTTGGCAATCGATCTCCTTCCATTGTGCAGTGTAGACTGAGTTACACATCTCTACTAAAGTTTTAATTTGTGCGGCTTTAAAATAGTCCCTGATATTTGGCAGCGCAAGCCCACCTTTGTCTTTGTTTAGCTGTAAAGTTCTATATCTGATTCTAGGTCTCTTGCCCTGCCATATGAATCTTGAGATCATTCTGTCCAGCTCCTGCCATGTTTTTTTGGGAGGTTCTACCGGTATTGTTTGGAAAAGTTATAGAAGACGTGGAAGTATATTCATTTTGACTGCATCATTTCTTTGTGCAGTACCCAAGAATGGTATCATATTCCATCTTGCTAGGTCAGATTTTATTTTTGCCACCAGTGGATCATAGTTTAGTGTTATAATTTTGTTGAGTTGTTTCGGGATATTGACCCCCAGATATTTCATAGATTCCAATTCCCAGTTAGTTTTGAGTTTGCTTAGTGAATAATGATTTGGGTCATAGTTGAATGTTAAAACTTGGGTTTTATGCATGTTTAATTTGTACCCCGATAAATCTCCATACTCTGAAAAAACTGAGATTAGTTCTGGTAAAGAGGTGTCCGGCTGCCCCAGGTATATTAAAATGTCATCAGCAAAGAGTGCTATTTTATGTTCCTTCTGACCAAGTGTAATACCCTGAATTTTTTGACTCTGTCTTATCCATTGGCTCAGAGGTTCTATGAAGATTGCAAAGAGCAGTGGAGACAAGGGGCAGCCCTGACGACATCCTCTTTCCAGCTCAAAAGATGATGATAAATTACCGTTAATCCTTATTTTAGCTGTTGGTTTTTTATATAGTGCCTGGATAGTTCTAATGAAGTTGTTATGAAAATTGAAACTGGATAAGATTCTATATAGGAAAGACCAGTCAACCAAATTGAATGCTTTCTCAGCATCTAATCCCAATATGACTGTATTTAAGTTATATTTTTTTATATGATGAATTATGTGTAAAGTGCGTCTAATGTTGTCTTGTGTCTGTCTTTGTCTTATAAAACCTGTTTGGTCTAAATGAATTAAGTCTGTCAGTATATTTTCTAACCTTTTGGCAAGGATAGTGGTAAAAAGCTTATAGTCCTGATTTAATACACTGATTGGTCTGTAGTTGGAGCAATCTCGTTTATCCTTTTCAGGTTTAGGTATAACTGCAATGACCCCTTCTCTCCAGGAGGGGGGGATTTCCCCTGTGTGGAGGACATAGTTAAATGTTTTCAGGAGGAGAGGAGATAGTTGCTGTTTAAAGGTTTTGTACCACTCTGCTGTATAGCCATCTGCTCCTGGGGATTTGTTAGCTTTAAGTTTCATAATTGCTTTTTCCAATTCTTTAGGTTGTATTTCTGACAGTAGTGTTTTATTTTGAGACTCCGTAAGTTGGGGAAGGTTTAATGTGTTTAGGAATGCTTCGGATGTGTTTTTGTTTTTTGAGGGAGTATAAGTTCTTATAGTAGTTCTCGAAGCTTTTAAGAATATCCTGAATTCTGAATTTTATTTCCTTTGATACTGGGTCTCTGATTTTGTAGATTGCTCTTTCTGTTTGTTGTTTCCTCAATTTATAGGCTAGTAATTTTGCCGATTTACTGCCTGCTTCATAGAATTTTTGTTTCAGAAATGTAAGTTTCTTCTGGATTTCAATTGTGTAGATCTCATTTATTTGATTTTTAATTTCCTTAATCTTGAGCGAGTCATTAGAATGAGTGTTGCCTTTGTGTTCTTTTTCTAGGTTCTTAAGTTCTGACTCTAAAGTGATTAGTTTTTCTTGTCTCAGTTTCTTTTGGATTGCCAGTTTTGCAATAATTTTTCCCCTTATTACAGCTTTGCATGCATCCCATAGTATTAAAGGGGATACGTCTCCATTATCGTTTTCTTCCAAATATCTGAGAATATCTGATTCCAATTCATCTTTCAGTGGTCCTTTCAGGACATTTGAATTCAACCTCCAAGAAAATGTATTATTTGTGTAATTTTGGATACTTAAGTCCATATAGATCGGACTGTGGTCAGAGAGATCCATCAGTCCTATTTTACATGTTTTTACTCTTCCAATGTCTCTATTAAACATAAAAAAGTAATCAATCCTTGAGTAAGATGAATGTGGCGTTGAATAAAATGTATAATCTTTTACACTGGGGTTGAATTCCCTCCACACATCACAGATTCCCATTTCTTTTAGTAGCATCCGAGTTTTCCTACTTTGAGTGTTATTTTGATGTGGAGAATTACCTGATGCATCCCAGTATGGATTCAGTCTTAGATTGAAGTCTCCACCACATATCACTAAACCTTGGGCTTTAGTTATCATTCGGTCAAATACATTTTTATAAAATTTCCAGTTAGCCCCTGGAGGTGCATATACATTCAGCAGGGTGATATCTTCTCCCTCTAGCCGCCCAATTACCAAACTGTATCTCCCTTTTTTATCTTTGTGTTCTGATTTTTTTTCAAATGTAATTTTGGTTGAAATCAATGTCGCTACTCCCCTCCTCCTCCCTGACTTATATGAAGATGAAGAGATCATTTTAAACCCTTGTATATTGAGTTTAGTGTGCTCCACCTCTGTTAGGTGGGTTTCTTGTAAAAATATTATTTCTGCTTTGTCTTTTTTCATTTTGCCTAGAATCTTGGATCTTTTAACTGGAATCAGGATCCCTTTTACACTATATGAGACTATTTTGGTTACACCCTGTTTCTCCATTGTATTGTCTTATTTAGTATAACAGTGTGGTGGCCCTCTTTTATGCTACTCAGAAACTGAAAGAACATTAAGAACATGAAAAACATTAAGAACATAGTGTACAAAACTTTAAAACAAAAAACTGACAAAAGAACTTCCTGAGCTGAGGTCTTTTTAAAGACCCTGGAAGAGCCTTGATGGAGTGTAGGCTCTGAGGGAAATTCCTCAAACTCTGTTACGTGTTGAGGGCCCTCTCTTACCCCTGTAAGTTGTCCCATGTTTTTAACGTGAATTTCAGATCCCAATCCGAACTTGTAATGATTTTTTTTTTTTTTTTAATGCCTATACCCTATGAAATTGTGTGCACCCTCCCACCCCCATCACAGCAAACATTCACGCTAATACAGTATTTGTTAGTGTGGGGAGAACATGTGGCTCATTGTCACATTTCTATTTTAACAAGTTTGTTTTTTTTTTTGTTTTTTTTTAATTAAAAAGACTTATTTGTTTCTAATGCTATGACTGATCCATGAAATGTTTTACCACATGCTGATTCTGCATCTCCTTTAATGTTTGTTACCTTGTAGGAGGGGGGTTGGATGTGCAGAATGACTAAGAAAGAAAAAAAAGAAAAAAGGTTGCTATTCCCTCCTGAAAACGGCAAGCTTATCCTTGGAGCTCTGGCGCTGGGTTTCCCGTTGCTGGCCCGTGGATTTTGAAGGTCTCTGTGTGGACCACGTTTGAGCCTTGATCCTATCGCTCGGGTCTGCTGCGGGTTTAAACACCGTTACCGGGAGCCCTCTTCTCGCCATGTCAATTGTAGCTTCTTCCGCCAAATTATAGAGACATGTCTGTTCACTGTAGAAGACCCTTAACTTCACAGGAAATGGCGTCTGAAAGTGCAGTTTTTTCTCTCGTAGCACCTTTTTAGCGTCATTGTATTCCGGGCGCTTTTTAAGAACCTCCGGGGCGTAATTGTGTTCCACGAAGACTTTTCTCTTTTGGTGCATAAATCCTTTTTTCTGCCAAGCCAGTCTTACAACCTCTTGTTTTATTTTGA
This sequence comes from Pholidichthys leucotaenia, assembly GCA_020510985.1. Taxonomy (NCBI): domain Eukaryota; kingdom Metazoa; phylum Chordata; class Actinopteri; order Cichliformes; family Pholidichthyidae; genus Pholidichthys; species Pholidichthys leucotaenia. The sequence goes on along the minus strand of CM035843.1, from coordinate 199,627,288 downwards.
AATTGGAGAATCTCACCACCACAGAACGTGGGGGCACTTCCGCCGCTGGCTTAGCGGCTAATGTACGATGGGCCTTTTCTATCTTCAAATCAGTGGTTTGGGGAATATCCAACTTCTCTCTCAGTAAAGATTCCACACATTCCGCCATTGTGTTGAAACCATCTTCGGCTCCTTCTTTCAGGCCGTGAATTCTAATGTTGTCTCTTCTCAGCCTTCCTTCTTGGTCGGTTAGCTTAGCTTCTAATCTTGACTGTCTTTTGTGTAGATCCAGCACGGAATCTTCAAGCACTTTTATTCTTTCTTCAGCTTCCAAGATTCGGTTCTCGGCCTGGTCCACTCTGCTGTTTGTCCTTTTTAATTCATCTCTGAATTCACGAAATTCGGCCCAAACCTCTCGGCGAAATCGTCGTAATTCTTCAAATAACGTTTTCAAGCTAACCTTCTTGTTAGCTACGTTCAGCTCCTCGTCTTCTGAACGGAGATCCTCCGGTTCAGTTTCTTCGGCCGATGCGTGTCCTGGCCTGGGAAATGTCAGTTTCTTCTGTTTTTGTTTAGGCATGATGTTTTGGTCTTTTGATTTTTACTCTTCCAAAAATCCGTTAAGTCTGATTTTCAAGATGTTTTCCTGGATTGGTTCTGGGAGCTTCAGCGTTAAGCTGCTATCACCATGGTGTCCAGACTGGAAGTCGGCCAGGCGGGTTATTCTGACGCCTAATCCTAAACAGTCCACACTAAAAACAGCCGTGTTTCTAAAACAAAATAATTCCAAAACAAACTGTATATATACATAGAACAGACAACAATAACATACTTCCCTACTGGCGGCCCCCACCCCCAACACACCCACCTCACACTCAATGCATCACACAATTTAAAATAACAGTGTTGGGCATTATAAATCACGCACATTTTATATTTCCCATTCATCCGGAATGTCAAACTAATTCTTTCTTTATCCAGTATATTATTAACACAACTGAGTGTTTTGGGTTTTTTTTTTTACATGATTCAATTCAAAGTTTTCAAAACACACACTTATTCTTTGTACCAATTCACGATAAAATTTCAAACCACTCAATTTAACCATTTCTTCAATTTAAAAATTACTCAAGTGACCATATACTTTTGCCTTCAAATTTAAACACACACACTGGGCACTACCAAAAGCCAGTTTAGAAAGCTTGGGATCAGTCCGCCAAGGTCTCCGCCTTTGACCGCCATCTAATCCACATAGCACCGGACCCCCATGTTGGCTTCATCCAGCAATGACCTACAGCTCTTGCTGGGACGGTTTGCCGCTGAGTGTGAAGCGGCTGGGATGAGAATCAGCACCTCCAAGTCCGAGTCCATGGTCCTCAGCTGGAAAAAGGTGGATTGCCCTCTCTGGGTTGGGGACAGGCTCCTGCCCCAAGTGGAGGAGTTTAAGTATCTTGGGGTCTTGTTCACGAGTGAGGGGAAAATGGAGCAAGAGATTCACAGACGGACTGGAGAAGCATCTGCAGTGATGCGGACGTTGTACCGGTCTGTTGTGGTGAAGAGGGAGCTTAGTTCTAAGGCAAAGCTGTCAATTTACCAGTCAATCTACGTTCCTACTCTCACCTATGGTCACGAGCTTTGGGTAATGACCGAAAGAACAAGATCGCGGATACAAGCGGCTGAAATGAGCTTTCTCTGTAGGATTGCTGGACTCACCCTCAGAGATAGGGTGAGGAGCTCAGTCATCCGGGAGAGGCTCAGAGTAGAACCGCTGCTCCTCCACATTGAAAGGAGTCAGTTGAGGTAGTATGGGCATCTGATAAGGATGCCTCCTGGACGCCTCCCACTTAAGGTGTTTCAAGCACGTCCCACTGGGAGGAGACCCCGAGGCAGACCCAGGACTCGGTGGAGAGACTATGTCTCCCAGCTGGTCTGGGAACGCCTTGGTATCCTCTCTGAAGAGCTGGAGCAGGTGGCTGGGGAGAGGGAAGTCTGGGCTTCTCTGCTTGAACTGCTGCCTCCGCGACCCGGACCTCCGGAAAAGCGGTAGAAGATGGATGGATAGATGGATGGATGGACTGGGCACTACCCAGTAAGTCCACTCAAAACTATATACAATATGACATGGGGAGATACTATAGAATAAACATACTTAAACACATCCCAGTCACTTTACCACACCTGTGGAGCCCCCCCCCCCCCCTTAGATTGCCATCTGGTGGTTCCCACCCAGAGCACCTCCTTCTCTTGGCCTCTGGGGATGGACTACGCCGCCTCCTCTTCTCCATGACGTGGCGCAGTTCGTTAGGGTGCCTCCACGACTCATCCGACAAGCCCAAATAGCCGTCGCTCCGGCCACCCCTGGTCATCATTCAGCTTGCGACGTTCATGGGTCCCTCTTCGCCGAGCTTCAACCCTTAGGCGGACCTCATCGCCAATACGCAGGGGATCTCTGATATCCTTCCTTGGACCACTGTGCTGCGAGCTGACCTCCCATTTAGAGCTGGTCATTTTTCCATCCCGGCCTGAGGTCCTTTTCGAAGGCCGTCGGTTGGTGTGTTTTAAAACTCCACCAGCTGGTCTCACCCTGGATTCTTCCAGCGCTCTCACCTCGGTCCTACCTGCCACCCCGGGAGGTCCCATCATGCCGTCCAGTTCCCACACCAAGGGCACCCTGGACGCTGGCATCGGGTCCGTCCCGGGACTGCGTACGGTGGTGTTCAAATTGCACTCCATCTGTAATACCAGACCAGTCATAGTCCCACACTTGACTATCATCCACATACGGAGCAGGTCGGTCCCACAATCTGCAGCCCAACCACTCCTCACTGGTGTCGCTGGTGATTGAGAAGCCCAAGCCATAAAACATGTCGCACCCCATGATGTTGGATCCCGCTGCGGTCACCACCACCTGGACGTTCGCCACTATTCGTGACTTGTACACCGCTGACAGCACCACAGACCTCACAACAGCCAATTTGTTCCTCCCATAGCCGTAGTAGGGCACGGACACTCTGCTTATGTGATAGTGGGGAAATAGACTCTTCACCGTCGCCAAATTCAACACCGAGGCCACCAATCCTGTGTCGACCAGTAAGGATACCTTGGCGCTATCCAGCGAAACAGTACAATAAATATGTCCATCCGTCTCCGGGGAAACTGTGTGGATGACTGTTGGAGTCTTCGCTGAGGAGCCTGTTCCCTGTCCCCGGTCTCCTTGCTCAAAATTCTTACAGGTCCTGGCAAAGTGGTGCAAGAAGCCACATTTTCCACAGCGCCTGCCTTTCGCCAGACACTCACTGGACTTATAGCAATATCTGGTGGACCTACGGCCGTAACAGTTCAGCGTCCCAGGGGCAGAAATAATCTTGACAACGGAGGTGTATTCTTCACCTTCAACATCGTCCTCACTTTCAGGGTCCAATGTCAGCACCTTTACACGAGGCTTGTCCAGGGTCGGAGTGGACCTCCCGCTAAGGTCCCTTGCTATGACTTCCGCAGTTTCAAACTGCTGTGCTATCTTGATAGCTGTGGCTAGTGTTAGCTTGCCCGAATATGCCAGGAGGCTTGACCGAGTCGCCGTGCAGCACATGTGCTCCGCTAGCTTGTCCCGGATCATTTCATCCTCCAGAGCCCCAAAACGGCACCCACCAGCCAACTGGCACAAGTCTGCAATGTATTTCTTAACAGAATCACCCGCCCACTGGTGGCGCTGCCAAAACTGGATGCATCAATGATGTTCTCAGGGCGCGAAAATAGTGCGCCATTAGCTCCACCACTCCATCAAAACTATCCACACCTCCCAGCATCTCGAGGATCCTTTGGCCCTCCATGTCCAAATTATGGACCAAAATTGCCCTTGCACACACTTTCTCAAGCTTACCGAGGTTTAAGGTCACCAGGTAGTTGTTGAAGGCAGCAAACCATCTAGGCCAGGGCACAGGCAGCTTGCCCGGGGCCTCCAGAAACAGCCGAAGTGTGGTAACAAGCTCGCTCCATCAGTGTTCTCCTTGTCGCCAAATGTTGCATCCATAATCCTTGTTACAATAACCAGGCTGGAGGTGCAGTGAACGTAGCTTTTATTATACAGACCAATTACATACAGTATATACAAGGCAGTACAGCGCTCCTGCTTGCCAAGGGTCGACGAAAGACCAGATGGTTGCCTCTCACTGTGCCCTTTATATCTCGGGTGATGTCACCACCGGAAAGGTGGGCCACCACCCCCCTCTATTCCCTGGTAGCCCCGGCCGCCATATTGGTTATGTATGGAAATACATAGTTTCAGAGACTCTGTAGAAGGACAGAATACCTGCTCTGTGATCCAGAAACACTCCTATTCTGGAGAAAACAGGACCTGAGATGGAAGCTTGGACTTGGTTGTAGCAAAATAGATATTTGTCTGTACCAAGATTTGCCATTGAATTCAAATCCACAATCATCTGACCAGCCTGGTCTGCAGATGTTCTTATATGCAACTGCTACATAAACTCCTCCCCACCTCCCAGTAACACCATCCAGTCAGACTGTCTGTACCCAGGATTTGATAATGATGGGTGAATCTGTCTGGATGACTAGAATAAGACTGAGCTTGTCTGACGTTACTTTTCTGTTCTCCTTAGAGAGAGAGAGAGAGAGAGAGAGAGAGAGAGAGAGAGAGAGAGAGAGAGAGAGAGAGAGAGAGAGAGAGAGAGAGAGAGAGAGAGAGAGAGAGAGAGAGAGAGAGAGAGAGAGAGAGAGAGAGAGAGAGAGAGAGAGAGAGAGAGATTTTTTTTGATTTTTCAACACACCTTTATTGTCACAAATTCAACAGAAAAACACAACAACTAAAACAACTAAAAGAAGCAATGGAAAAGAAAAATGTCTCACTGACAAGAAATCAAAGACACAAGTAACCAAACAAGGAAAACTAAAACAAAAAACTTGCTTCTTACATCAGGATTATACCATAGGTAATTTTCCCCTCCTTAACACAACACAGGATGTGCTTAAAGCACCACATAGCCTCAAAGGTTTCAACATTCTGCATCAGATGATAGTAATTGTAATCAATCATTATTCGAGCCTTAATCATGCCAACCAGCATGTCTTTTACATTACAATCCAGTATTTGTTCAATTTTTCTTTTTCTACTAACATAAATAGCCATTTTAGCCTGACCCAGGATGAAATTTAAAAGTTCACTCTTTTTCTTAGTTCTCTGCCTATATGGAAAACCCAAGATAAAAATCTTCAGGGAAAAGACTTCTCCAAACAGATAAAACAGTTTCCCCAAAAAAACAAACAACAAATGCAGTCTGTTACAGTCCAGAAAACAATGAAACACAGTCTCTTTTTGAGGACAAAAAGGACAAACCTCAACAACATTTGGGTTTAAAATGGAGATAAAAGCATTTACAGCCACAGCACCATGTAAAACTCGCCATTGTAGGTCTCCAACCTTCTTAGTTAATGGTGGTTTATAGAGTGCTCTCCAGGCAGGCCTCACCTCTGAACCCAAGCCCAAGTGTTTCCTCCATGGTGTATCAGCTCGACCTTTTAACTTATTTACATTTAAAACTTTCACCAAGAGTCCATACATTTTTTTACCCAGAGAGTCACAAATGTTAATGTGTTCAGAGTTTAAAAACACACCAGTGCCATCTTTAAAATCAGGAGATAAAACAGTAAAAGGAAAAGGATCATCAGAAGTTCGCACAGAGTTTTTGCAGTGTAAAACAATAGCAGAGTGTTCTTCTGCCGACAGGCAGTCTCTCCAGTCTTTCAGCAAATTCATTATAGTTCTGACTGAAGAAACGCCAAGAGCAGAGCACAGGGCAACAGCATTGTCCAAGTTAGGACCACATAAATTTACCAAGTGTCCCAGCGTTGTGACCTTTGCAGAAATGAACTTTTTTAAAAACAGAAGGTCCTAAAGCATTGCCCACATCAAAACGGGTCCCGAACACAAGTGGTTCCTTTAAAAGCCAGAAAGGTGACAAGGAAGCCTGGGGAGAGTTCTTTTTAAAAAGTCCCCAGATTTTAAAAGCACTTTGGTAAAACTGGGGAAGTTCTGGGAGTTTTTGGCTCCTTAAGTCCATTAAAAACAGCGACTCCTCTAGTCCAAGCCCTCCACAGCGAGCCAGGACAGCCCTGGCAATAGGTCTCCACACAAGGTCCGGGGGGCCACTCAGCAGTCGCTGAATGAAGTGCAGGCGGAAGACAGCCCCCCTGCTGGCCAGATGGATGAGCCCTTGACCACCTTCTTCCCTCGGTAAAAACAGGATGCTCTGTGGAACCCAGTGAAGACGGTCCCAGAAAAAGTCCATGACTATAGACTGCACTCTGGCCAGCAAATTGGGTGGAGGGTCCAGACAAGACAGTCGATGCCACAGCATCGAAGCAATCAAATTGCTGATGATTAAAACACGACCTCTGAAGGACAAGTTTGGCAGAATCCATTTCCATTTTTTCAGTCTTCCTTCAACTTTTTCTAAAAAACACTCCCAATTTTTCCCAGTAAAAGTCTGATTCCCTAAGAACACACCAAGATATTTAAAACCACCTTGTGTCCACGAGAGGCCACCAGGTAGGGCAATTTTTTGTGGTCTCCCCCCCACCACAACAGCTTCACTCTTACCCCAATTCACTCTCGCTGAGGAGCATTCACCAAAAAGATTGACAGTTCTTAAAAGGTAGTCTACATCATTTTGATTTCTTGTAAAAACAACAACGTCATCAGCATAGGCAGACACTTTAAAAACAGAGTCAGAGTTGGGGACTTTAAAACCAGTGAGGCCTTGCCTTAGTTTACAAAGGAGGGGCTCAATGGCAAGAGAGTACAGCATACCTGAGAGGGGGCAGCCCTGTCGGACACCCCTCTCAACTTTGAAAGGAGCACTCAAACCACCATTAATCTTAAGAATACTCTCAATGTCTCTATACAAAGCCTGGATCATGGCGATGAACCCTGAGCTGAAACCAAAGGCCTCTAATGTCTGCCAAAGGTATGGATGTTCAACTCGGTCAAACGCCTTTTCTTGGTCTATTGAAATAAGACCAAGTTCTTTGACCAATGAGCTGGAGAGGTCCAAAACATCACGAATTAAAAAAATGTTGTCTGTAACCAACCTACCAGGTACACAGTAGGTCTGGTCTACATGTATGACCTGCTCCATCGCCTTCCTCAGTCTGGTAGCCAACACTTTGGAGAGAATTTTGTAGTCAGTACAGAGGAGGGCCACCGGACGCCAGTTCTTAATGTCTTTCAAGTCGCCTTTTTTTGGAAGGAGGGTGAGGACTGCTCTCCTACAACTTAGGGGCAGGTGACCCTTCCGCAGACTGTCAGACAGTACTTCCAGCAAGTCCTCACAGATCTCAGACCAGAACGCCTTGTAGAACTCCGCTGGTAGGCCATCTATCCCTGGGGCTTTTCCACACTGAAGAGACTGGACAGCCACTGCCAGTTCTTGCAGAGTGATCCCGCTCTCCAGCTCTGCATTCACGCTAGCCATCACCTTTGGCAAGTCCGTCAAAAAATGACTCAGTGCATGTGGATTCTCAACAAATTCTTTCTTAAAGAGATCCTTGTAGAAAGCAACTGCAAAGCGACGGATCTCCGCAGACTCATGGATCGGCCGCCCGTCCTCGGAGCTAAGAGAGTGGATCATCCTCCTCTGACCATTCTTCCTCTCCAGACCAAAGAAAAAATGAGATGGAGCGTCCATTAGTGCGATGTTCTGGAACCTACTGCGTACCACAGCGCCCCTGGCAGCCACACCCAGTAGGTCAGTTAAAACAGACTTTTTGCCATTGAGGGCCTCAAAATGTCCTCTTTCTCCTGTGGAGCCTGCCAAAGACTGCAGCTCCACTACTTCTCTCTCCAGGTCCCTGACAGACCTGGCCAAGTCTCCAGAGACATTGCGAGTATACTGTAGGCACAGATTCTTTATTTGGCTCTTCCCTACATCCCACCACTGCTGCAAAGAACTAAAATTTGATTTTGTTAATTTAAAATTACTCCAAAAAAACATAAAAGCAGTTTTAAAACTGTTATCCGATAAAAGTGACGTGTTAAAATGCCAGTATGCACTACTGCACTTTATATTCTTGATAAAAACACAACACTGAACCAGGGAATGATCTGTGAAGCCAACAGGGACTATAAAAGCACTTTTAAAAATGCTAAAATGGTGCTTAAAACTGTAAACCCTATCCAGTCTAGCTAAGGACAGAATATTGTCCTTTCTATGGCTCCATGTGTATTGTCTAGCCTTGCCATGAAAATTTCTCCACACATCACACAGATCATGAGCTTCTATGAGACCTTTTAAAACTCTTTTGGATGCAGCATGTGGCTCTGGGTGATTCCTATCCATAAGAGGATTTTCTGTACAATTAAAATCACCCCCCACAAATAAAAAGTCACCATTACTGCAATTTTTGATCGTGTCATCTAAAATATTTAAAAAGGCCAATCTTTCTGTGCCTACGGTTGGAGCAGACACATTTATAAAAACAACTTTCACATTCTCAAAAACAGCTCGAACTTTTAAAATGTGGCCTGCAATTATCTCATCAATGTCATAAGAAAGTGGAATAAAATCTCGAGAAAATAAAATACCCACTCCACCACTACTGCTGTTTTTATGACTAAGAATAATTTCACCCCGAAATTCCCTCCTCCAGTCAGCAGCATTGTCCTCAGAACTATGAGTCTCCTGAACAAACAGAACATTAATTTTCTTGCATTCTGCAAGAGTAAAAACACTCGCTCGCTTGGACATTTCTCTTGCCCCATTGATGTTGAGTGTGCCAAAATTAAAACTGCACATGCATATAAAAGGGTAAAACCAATACAAAAACAGAAAAGAAAGAATGAGCGATAAAAGACTAATCATCCTGGGCAATTTGGTTCTTAACTTTTAGTACAAGCTTTTTTAGTCTGTAGATCTCCTGATCAGTAAAACTTTCCTGCTCAAGCTCTCCCCTATTTTTCATGTAGGCCCGAGCAGAGTCAACAAAACGTTTTAGATCGGGGAAGAAATTTTCAACTTTAACCAGTCTGGATCCCTTAGTGTCCTGCAAAAACTTCTGTATTTTTGTGAAGGGGTAACCGCCTCCACTGGCCACATCATCACTGCTTTCACCATCACTCTCTATCTCAGACCCAGCATAAGAATCTGGCTGAGACAGAGAAACCTCAGAACTGTCTTTGACAACCCTTTTTACTTTGCTCCTCTGCTGTTTGGTTTCCAAATTCTTCCGCTTGATTGAGATTTTACATAACTCTTCATCTAATTCGATGTCATCCTCGTCCTCCAACACTGACTCAGCCACCCTGGTAGCTGTTTCTTCCTGTCTTTCGCTCACCCTGTGCTGTGCTTTTATATTCATTTTTCTAGTCCCACCATCTACCTGGGCCTCATTTGGCTCATCTGTCTGATCCTCAGCGTGATCCCTCTCGGTAATCTCACCCTTGTCCACAATGTTGGTCTGTGCAGCAGCCCTGCGATGTGCTTTAACTTTCGCTGCTGTTTCATTTATGATCGACAGGCTGGCTGCGGAGGGCAGCAAAGCCGCCCCGCCGCCTCGGCTGAAGCGCCCGACGGCGCGATAGCGCCGTCAGCGTCGGAGAGCGGCGAAGCCGCTCCGCCGCCAGACGGCCCCGAGGCCGCACTAGCGGCCTCCCCCGAGTGATCACCCCCCACTCCCTGAGGGCATGATCGAATCAAGTGTCCCTCCATTCCGCAGCCGAAACACTTCATATTATCAGAGGTGACGTGGATGGTGTAATCAAAACCGTCAATCCGGTATTTAAATACAAGGTTGAGGCTTTCCTCGCTATTCTTTAAAATCATGAGCACCTGCCGCCTAAAAGACATGACATGCTTTAAACGCGGGGACTTACAACCGAGAGGGATGTGCTTAATGGGGGACAAAAGCTGCCCGTGTCTCGACAGCTCCTTCTCCAACAGCTCTTCGCGGGATTCACCAGAGACAGAACAGGAACCAGTGTGTCTTTAATCACAACCCTGCTCTCCACTACCTGGTTAACTTTTTCAATACTATCCAGGAAAATCACTACGGCACTATTCATTCTAGAAGCTGATCTAATGCTTTCATAACCGACCAGCTCCCCCACAGCCAGACTACATTCCTCCACCGAGCAGCTGACAGCCGGTGTCAGTTTGACAGCATGTCGGCGTGTCAGCTGCTCAAAACCGGAGCCTCGCTCCAAAACCATGCTGACCAGCAGAGACCCCCCTCCCAAAACGCCTACCCCACCCCAGCTACAGAAGACAACAAAAATTAAGATTATTTAACAAAAAAACACCTTAAACACCAAAAGATAGAGAAAAGTTTGAAATAATTCACTCACGCTGTCACACGCTCTCAGCTCGCACTCACGACCACACCCACTCAGAGAGAGAGAGAGAGAGAGAGAGATCTATAGACTTTATTGATCCCAAACTGGGAAATTACAATGTAAAGCAGCATGACAGTAGACAATCAAACGACAGAAACACACACACAGCCTAACAGACAAAGGGATTACCCACAGAAAGTAAAAACTACTAAAAAGGCTTATCTACATCATAGATGAATAGATGGTGATGCATATAGATCATGAATCATACCCGCCGTACAATGCAGGACAATCAGGCATAGGTGCCAAGTCCGCTTATTATAAGCAACTTTGGCCTTGTTTTTCTCTAGAGACGCTTGCAAATCTTGTCAGTCGCAGGTTGCGGGTTTTTGGGCTTGTTTTTAAACGTGCAGTTGCCTTATTTGGGCTTACTTTGCTGTCTGTGTGACAGTTCTCCCAGCTCCCCACAATACAGGAGCGCAATAGTTTGTTTACAGGACCCAGCCACACCCCGTTTCCTGGTTACCGCGCCCACCCCACTGAGCTCTGTACAGACTAGACAGATCAATGGCCGCCAGAAGTGAAGCCACCTGGCCGCCATATTAGTACTCCCAAAACACTAGTACTATGGTGACCCACCACAACCTACGGGACAGGCAAAGCGCTCAGCTTGAGCAATTAGCAGAACAATGCGATGTATGGACTGATATCAATATGTAGATGTGCCTTGCAGCCTCCTTTGTCCTACAGCCCCGGAGCAGAGAGGAATTCCGGCGCCAGTAATCCTGCTATTGATATGTGTGACTCTCATGTAAATGTCCCATGCATTCCTGCTGTACTGTGATGCTAATATGCCATGCATGCATTGTCTGTGGCTGAGTATATAAGAGCTCTCTCTCTTCGACAACTCTAGTGCTTGTTGCTGACTTAGAGACGCAGGGCTCACTCCGGCGCGCTTCCACAGCGCTGAGTGAGCCTCGTGATGGAGGATGAATAAAGCACCCTTTTAACCTTCAGTTCGCCATGTCTGCCTGCACTTATTTGATCCTTGCCTCCACACTGGTGACCCTTATTCGTATCCTCCACAGTACATCCAAATCGACGGCCACTAAACATAATGTCAACTCAATTTCTATAGTTCACCGGTTGCGCAAGATTATAAACTGTGCCTTCATACCAAGAAGTTCAAAATCTGTTAATTTCTGGGGAAGTTATTGAGGTAAAAGCAGCCGGCCAGAGACTTCACTTCTGGCCGCCAATGATTTATCCAGTTTTTCTATAGAATACAGTGGCCCTCCCGACTCCACTCGGCTCTGTGCTCGCTAATGGGGTGTGAGCTATCCAGGGTTTTTTTTATATATAGAATAGAATAGAATAGACTTTATTTGTCATTATAACAAGTACAACGAAATTAAAATGCAAACCAGTCAGTGAATTAAAAGTAAAAAGAATTTTAAATATCACACACACTCAGTTTCACAGTTTCAAACCTCATGTTCTGCTAGAGTTCAGGGAGGTAATTGCGGTCGGATAAAAACTGTTTTTGAATCTGTTTGTCTTTGTTTTAATTGCTCTAAACCGCCTTCCTGATGGTAGTAGTTGGAAGAGAGCGTGACCGGGATGAAAGGGGTCCTTCGAGATTTTTTGTGCCTTTTTAAGGCAGCGGGCGTGGTGCAGATCTTCAAGGCTGAGGAGAGAGCAACCAACAATTTTTTGGGCTGTGTTGATGACAGTCTGAAGAGCTTTCTTCTGAGCTACCGTGCAGCTGCTGAACCAAATACAAATACAATAAGTTAGAATGCTCTCAATAGAGCAACGATAAAAAGACAACAGCAGTCTCTGGCAGATGATGTTTCCTCTCAACACCCTGAGGAAATGTAGTCTCTGCTGGGCTTTTTTCAGCAGCTCAGTTGTGTTCACCCCCCATGTCATGTCCTCCTGAATATGGACCCCCAGGAAGCGGAAAACCTCGACCCTCTCCACACCAGTTCCACTAATGGTCAGAGGTTGAATGTCTGTTTTATTTCTTCTGAAGTCTATGATGACCTCCTTTGTTTTTGTGACATTTAAAAGAAGGTTGTTGTCCCCACACCACTCTGTCAACTGCTGCTGCTATATATATATATATATATATACACATCCATCCATCCATCCATCTTCTACCGCTTTTCCGGAGGTCCGGGTCGCGGAGGCAGCAGTTCAAGCAGAGAAGCCCAGACTTCCCTCTCCCCAGCCACCTGCTCCAGCTCTTCAGAGAAGATACCAAGGCGTTCCCAGACCAGCTGGGAGACATAGTCTCTCCACCGAGTCCTGGGTCTGCCCCGGGGTCTCCTCCCAGTGGGACGTGCCTGAAACACCTCAAGTGGGAGGCGTCCAGGAGGCATCCTAATCAGATGCCCATACCACCTCAACTGACTCCTTTCAATGTGGAGGAGCAGCGGATCTACTCTGAGCCTCTCCCGGATGACTGAGCGCCTCACCCTATCTCTGAGGGTGAGTCCAGCAATCCTACGGAGAAAGCTCATTTCAGCCGCTTGTATCCGCGATCTCGTTCTTTCGGTCATTACCCAAAGCTCGTGACCATAGGTGAGAGTAGGAACGTAGATTGACTGGTAAATCGACAGCTTTGCCTTAGAACTAAGCTCCCTCTTCACCACAACAGACCGGTACAACGTCCGCATCACTGTATATCACTGTACATATACAGTATATACGTATATATACAGTATATATATAAAGTATATATATATATTGTGGAGAGTGCAAATAAACAGAGGCAGACTTATGCAGCAGACTGTTATGACCCGAGCGCCGGTTCTGATCGCGCTCGGGTTAAAGTTATGTCTCGCTGCCGGCCTTGACAGCTGCGGGCTGTATTCTGGCCTCACCGGGCTCTTATTGTGAAGGTGCTTGGTGGGGTTTCCGCCTGTCAACGGTCGGCCAGCTGAGTGTCATTTCCGTCGTTAGTGTTTCGCCATATAAGCCCAGCACTGGCGACGGTAAGACGCAGCAGTGTCAGTCGTTATACGTCTGAGCTACGGATGACTTGGACTATCATCTACCTTGTCTGCTTGTGGTTGACCGTCACTTCTCCGGCACCAGTAAGTGAGCTATTAGCCTTACCCCTTCCGGTGAAAGTAGACCTTTGTGTGTCTTTGCTTCAGCAGCCTGTGTAGCCAATTATTTAAACAACCTTTGCCTGTGTTTGACTGTCTCTTCCTATGGACTCGTAAATGAGCTGTCTAGCCTTACGCCTCCGGAAGTGTGTAGACTCATGTGTCATTGCCCCTGCATCTTGTGTTGTTCACTTCTCACCGTAATAAAACTCACTGTAAACTCACTGGTGACTCTGTGCGTCTTATGCTGGCTCGTGAGGGCCAGCGCATGACAGTACACTGCTGCCAAAACAGCGTTACGGTGACGCCAAACCGAGACGCTATTCACCAGTGGGTTTGAGTTTTTTGGACATTTGCTTTTTCCTGTCTGGGTACCGTGTATGTGAAGAATGCCGTCGCGGAGGAACCGTGTGTGGAGTCCGAGCCACGAGCTGACTGATGTGCTGGAAGTGGTGGATGAGCTGCTTATCTCCGCTTCTCTGCTAGATTATGACCACGGCATACACTGGTACCTGGACGCCGCCGAGGATATACTTTGTCATCTCTCTCCCCGCTACGCTGACCACCCGGAAGTCAACGCGAGGAGGGAGGACATCGCTACGCAACGCGAGATCTACCTGATGATGGAGGAGGAACGCGGCATGAAGCAGGAGAAGAGGCACTCCTGCTCTTTGCTCATGGATCCTGATCCTTTCCTCGATCCGTTCCGGGAGTTCGCACCGTCTGGGGGCCGGCGAAAGCGTCGGCGCCGCGGCCGGGCACATCCTCGGCAAGCTCCTGCTCCGGATCCAGTTCCGGGCCGCCGGGATGACCCCCTCAACCAGCTGGCTGCTGTGAGTGAGCTGAGTCCTGTGCCGGTGGGCTCCGTCCATGGGTCCGTTTCTGCCATCCAGCGAGCGAGGGAAGGAGCGATGTCCACTACAGCTGATACCATCCTCCCCCCGGGAGACAGGCAAGTTCAAGTTCACTTACCTATCGATCATAGTGATCTGTCTTGTCTGACTCCTGGGGGTGAAGCTCGGGGTTCGCAGCTCCCTGAGTTTCTTTCCCCAGCTATAGCCTTTTATATTAAACCTGCTGCCTCTGTGTCTCCTCCTGCTGAGCGGTCCTCGGCGTCAGTCCCACGCCATCGAACGAGGGGGAGGCCTGCAGCTCTGGGAAATATCCCGGCCCTGCAGCCTAGCATTGGACAGAGAAGAACGGACTGCAGTGAGGAGCCAGAGCCGACGAGAGAGCGTCCCCAGGGTTCCTCAGGGATGCAGCCCGAGTCAGCAGGTCCAGGGTCCTCTGCCCCCACGCCATACGGGTTATTGGCGTGGACGCCTGCGCGTGAGGATCCAGCTGCAGAGACCATCAGGCCGGCTGTGGAACCCGACGCAGCCGAGTGGGAGCCCGACGACGAGCTTCTCCTTGAACCTGGATCGGCGAAGTCCTGGACCGCTCCAGAGCCTGAGTGCAGGCAAGTGCTCTTTCTTGTTTTCTTGTATGGTGTATTAGAGCATTTTTGCCTGCCTCATGGGGAGACGAGTGAGGGGCAGCCGTCTGCTGCACCCGAGCTCGTCTCGCTGGGCTCTGGCGCTGCCGGTGGTACTGATCCCGGTCCTCTCTTGTTTTCTGAGCACCTCCACAGCATTACCGGTCCGGAGCAAGTCAAGGTCACGGTACTGGGGGTTCCAGGTTCGGAGATGGAGGTCGTCGCCGGAGCAGTCCTGACCCAGTCGGGGTCCGACGTGTGGGTGGAGATGACCCAGTCGGGGTCCGACGTGTGGGCGGAGGTGACCCAGTCGGGGTCCGACGCGTGGGTCGAGGTGACCCAGTCGGGGTCCGACGCGTGGGTCGAGGTGACCCAGTCGGGGTCCAACGTGGGTGCAGCGGTGACCCAGTCAGGGTCCAACGTGGGTGCAGCGGTGACCCAATCGGGGCCCGTCCTGACCCAGTCGGGGTCCGACGCATGGGCTGAGGTGACCCAGTCGGGGTCCAACGTGGGTGCAGCGGTGACCCAATCGGGGCCCGTCCTGACCCAGTCAGGGTCCGACGCATGGGCTGAGGTGACCCAGTCGGGGTCCAACGTGGGTGCAGCGATTACCCAATCGGGGTCCGACGAGGTTCAGTCGGGGTCCGACTCAGGTGTGGCTGTAACTCAATCGGGGTCCGACGAGGTCCAGTGGGGGTCCAGCGCAGGTGCGGCTGTGACCCAATCAGGATTCGAGGGGGTCCAAGTTTTTGGTTGCCCCCCTCTCAGGAGCCACCAGCTGGGGGCCGTGAGAGGGCTTTGTTTGACGGTCTGGCGCTCCCCTGTCTTGTTGTGTTCAGGTGAGCGGCTGCATGCAATCCCTCCACGGTCCTGGTGGTTGTGGGATGTGGGTCGGCCACCTGAGGAACTGCTTGGAGCGTTCAGCGTCTTGGGTTGGCCACCCAATAAACTGCGTGTGTTACGGGGTGACCTGGTTCGGCCACCAGAGGACTTGTTTCTGGGGGCATGGGACTGGGGCAGGCCACCTGATTATCATGTAATGTGGGACTATCTGTGGGCCCATACGGGGCCTGGTCATGTTAAGTAGGTCTAGAGATTTTTTTTGTTGTTTCTTTGTAAATCGAAGTCATAGTCTGAGTCAAGTCTGAGCAATTTTTAGATTGCCTCTTGTTTCCTTGTAAGTCGAAGTCATAGTCTTAGTCAAGTCTGAGCAATTTTTGATTGCCTCTTGTTTCCTTGTAAGTCGAAGTCATAGTCTTAGTCAAGTCTGAGCAATTTTTAGATTGCCTCTTGTTTTTTTTCTCTTGTAAGCCAAAGTCATAGTCACAGTCAAGTCTGAGCAATTTTTGATTGCCTCTTATTTTTTTTTTCTTCTTTGTAAGCCACAGTCTTAGTCACAGTCTAGTTCTGAGCAATTTTTGATTGCCTCTTGTTCTTGTTCTTTTGGAAAACCATAGTCATTGTCATAGCCAAAGCAAAGCAATTTTAGATTGCTCCCTGTGTGTTGGTGTGTTTTTTTGTTTTGTTCGTGTTTTGAAAGCCATAGTCAGGTAAAGCAATCTATATTGCCTTTTGCGTTTTGTATCCATAGTTTGGTCTTGTTTTGCTATTGTTTTTTTTTCTCCCCTCTTTTTTGAGGGGCTATGGTCAAGTCTTGTCTTTGTTTTTGTTTTCCCCTCTTTCCTTGAGGGGCCATTGTATGGGGATTTTGTTTTTTGTTTCCATAGTTTTCGTATGTTTTTTTTGGTCTGGTCATGGTCTTGTTCAGGGGTTGGTTTCTCTCCCTCCGCACCTGTCCTCCCACCCTGGGGGGGCGGGGGGGGCAGGGTGGTACCTTGGGGCGTTCAGAGTCCGCCCATGGAGGGAGGGTACTGTTATGACCCGAGCGCCGGTTCTGATCGCGCTCGGGTTAAAGTTATGTCTCGCTGCCGGCCTTGACAGCTGCGGGGTGTATTCTGGCCTCACCGGGCTCTTATTGTGAAGGTGCTTGGTGGGGTTTCCGCCTGTCAACGGTCGGCCAGCTGAGTGTCATTACCGTCGTTAGTGTTTCGCCATATAAGCCCAGCACTGGCGACGGTAAGACGCAGCAGTGTCAGTCGTTATACGTCTGAGCTACGGATGACTTGGACTATCATCTACCTTGTCTGCTTGTGGTTGACCGTCACTTCTCCGGCACCAGTAAGTGAGCTATTAGCCTTACCCCTTCCGGTGAAAGTAGACCTTTGTGTGTCTTTGCTTCAGCAGCCTGTGTAGCCAATTATTTAAACAACCTTTGCCTGTGTATGACTGTCTCCTCCTATGGACTCGTAAGTGAGCTGTCTAGCCTTACGCCTCCGGAAGTGTGTAGACTCATGTGTCATTGCCCCTGCATCTTGTGTTGTTCACTTCTCACCATAATAAAACTCACTGTAAACTCACTGGTGACTCTGTGCGTCTTATGCTGGCTCGTGAGGGCCAGCGCATGACACAGACGACTTTATTCACTAGTAGTGGCTTTATAAGTGACTTTATTTTATGAGCAGTGACTTTATTCACTAGTATTGCGCAAGATGACGCCCACAGTGGTCGCCATGGTGCTTCGCTGCGCCCTTTGTTTGTTTTTGTTTGTCAATTGTGTGTCTGCCAGCTCTTATACCCGTGAAGAGCTTCTAAATATCAGGACTTTCACTCCCACGGACCTACTCCCAGTTTTTTTAGCTCCTGGCGCCGATCTGGTTCATTGCTTAGCTCGAAAAGTGAGACGGCGAAAGAGAGGAAGACGAGCGGGCGCTCTCGTCCGGCTCCGTAGGAGAGGCATGCGCACAGCTTTGCCTGGCATATTTCTGTCCAATGCCAATTCTCTCTCTAACAAGGTAGATGAACTGAGACTGCTGATGCGTTTTAAGGACCTCTCTTCCTCGGCTGCCCTCTGTTTTACCGAGACCTGGCTCAGGGAAAATACACCGGACAGCGTGCTGCGCCTCGAGGGATTTCAGCTGTTTCGTGCTGATCGAGACACAGAGCTCTCCAGTAAATCCTCAGGAGAAGGAGTCTGCTTCTACATCAACAGCAGCTGGTGCTCTGATGTAACGGTAATTTCCAAACACTTTTCTCCCGCCCTGGAATTTCTTTTTATTAACTGCAAGCCACTTTATTCCCCGCGGGAGTTCGCCTCATTCATCCTCGTCGCTGTGTACGTCCCTCCCGACGCGGACACGCGCGAAGCTCAGCGCGTGCTCGCGGATCACATCCAACACACGGAGTGGATTTTTCCAGACTCTCTGGTTATTGTGGTTGGCGACTTTAACCAGAGCAATCTGAGCCACGATCTCCCCCGCTACAAACAGTTTATTAAATGCCCCACCAGAGGAATAAACACGCTGGATCACTGTTACACTACAGTTAAGGATGCGTATCGCGCTGTTCCCCGCGCTGCGCTCGGACTATCTGATCACGTGATGGTCCACCTCATTCCCACATACAGACAGAGATTGAAGCTCACTAAACCTGTTGTGAGCACTACGAAGAAATGGACCAGTGAAGCTGAGGAGAAGCTGGAAACGTGCATGGAAATAACTGATTGGGGCATGTTTAAAGGAGCCACGCATGATCTGGATGAGTACACGGACACTGTGAACTCATATATCCACTTTTGTGAGGAGAGCATTCTTCCATCCCGCACCAGGGTGAGGTACTCTAATGATAAGCCCTGGTTCACTGCTAAGCTCAGACAGATCAGGAAGGAGAAGGAAGCAGCGCTGAAAAGTGGAGACAGGGGCTGCTACAGGGAGGTTAAATATCGGTTTAACAGAGAGCTGAGGAGAGCTAAATCTGTGTATTCTGAGAGACTCCAGCAGCAGTTCACTGCTAACGACTCAGCTTCTGTGTGGAGAGGACTGAGGCAAATCACCAATTATCGGCCTCAGGCTCCTAAAGGTCAGGATGACAAAGCCCTTTGTCAAAGACTGTCCCAACACTATGCCCGTTTTGACACCTCGTCATCTGTGTCCAACTCCCCCCCTCCCTCCAGCTCCACAGCCTCCACGATCCCTACTTCATCAAAGGCAGCCCCCCCCTCCTCCCCCCCTGCCCTTGTCATCAGTGAGCAAGACGTGCTCAAACAGTTCTCCAGACTGAACCCGCGCAAGGCCCCCGGTCCGGACGGCGTGTCTCCCTCCACCCTGAGACACTGTGCGAAAGAGCTGGCTCCTGTCTTCACAGACATTTTTAACACCTCCCTTAAGTTATGCCACGTGCCGTCCTGCCTCAAATCCTCCACCATCATCCCTGTCCCCAAGAAGCCACGGATCAGTGGACTTAACGACTACAGACCTGTAGCGCTCACCTCTGTAGTCATGAAGTCCTTTGAGCGCCTGGTCCTGCCCCACCTCAAGTCCATCACCACCCCCCTCCTGGACCCGCTGCAGTTTGCCTACCGAGCCAACAGGTCTGTAGACGACGCAGTCAACCTGGCCCTCCACTCCATCCTGCAGCACCTGGACTCCCCGGGAACCTACTCCAGGATCCTGTTTGTGGACTTCAGCTCCGCATTCAACACCATCCGCCCCGCTCTGCTCCGGAACAAGCTGTCCCTGCTCAACGTGCCTGACTCCCTCTGCAGGTGGATCACCGACTTCCTGACGGACCGGAGGCGGCTGGGAAAGACTGTCTCAGACTCTGCTAGCATCAGCACCGGATCACCCCAGGGCTGTGTACTTTCCCCCCTACTCTTCTCCCTTTATACCAACTCCTGCACCTCCAGCCACCAGTCTGTCAAGTTGATCAAGTTTGCGGACGACACCACCCTCATCGGGCTCATCTCCAATGGCGACGAGTCCGCCTACAGGAGAGAGGTGGCCCAGCTGGCGTCCTGGTGCAACAACAACCTGCAGCTGAACGCTCTGAAGACAGTGGAGATGATTGTGGACTTCAGGAAAGTCACAACCCCTCTGCCCCCCCTCACCCTCACAGGCTCTCCCATCACCACTGCTGATTCCTTCCGCTTCCTAGGCACCACCATCACCAGGGACCTCAAGTGGGAGCCGACCATCAGCTCCCTCATCAAAAAGGCCCAGCAGAGGATGTTCTTCCTGCGGCAGCTGAGGAAGCTCAAGCTACCCACCAAGATGTTAGTGCAGTTCTACACAGCCATCATCGAGTCCATCCTCACCACCTCCATAACCGTGTGGTACGCAGGAGCCACTGCCAGGGACAGACTAAGGCTGCAGCGCGTCGTGTGCACTGCTGAGAAGGTGATCGGCTGCAAGCTCCCATCTCTCCAGGATCTGTACATCTCCAGGACCCGGAGGCGTGCTGGCCGGATCATAGCCGATCCCTCACACCCTGGTCACGTACTGTTTGCCCCTCTCCCCTCAGGTAGAAGACTTCGGTCCATCCAGACTAAAACCTCCCGTCACATGAACAGCTTCTTCCCCTCTGTCATCAGACTGCTGAACACTAAGTGACTTATTGACTCTCGTGCACTATGTACAGCAGCTCAACCAGACTCATGTCATTCATCACTGTTTTCTTCCTGCATTACCGACTGCACTATATGGTTCTCCACATTATCCGCTGCTCACTAATATATTTAAACTGCTGACTAGTATTACTCACTCTTATTCTACACTTTATTGCATGTATAGTTTATTTCTTTTATTTTATCATGTTTAATGTTGCAGCATTGCACTGAGACAAATTCCTAGTTTGTGTACTACATGAACAATGGCAATAAATCTGATTCTGATTCTGATTCTGATTCACTCTCACATCAGTCATACACAGAAAAAGCATATCTCAATACACCAGGGTCTCTCCTTTTATATCCTCCAGCCCTCACACATCTGCATGACATCTCGCATCACAATACATTCAACCCTTCTCCCCCCACTGCTTCTTCCTGCTACCTCACCATAATCTCTCTCATCTCAATACCTATTGTCCTTCTCTGTTTACCCTCTGCATCCAGTCTGAGATGATTAACCCAGCTTCTACAATATATACAGATCAGTGCATCGTCGGCCTCCGTCGGTCTATGATGACCATGGAAGAGAATCCTAAACGTCTACTCTGCTGGAACAGCACCGCCTGTGGCTGAACAGGCCGATGCGCGAATGACAGTCCCTGTCACACAGGTCACACTTGTGGGTGGTCTCTGTGCTGCTGGGTCTGTGGCGGTTCTTCCTGCGGGTCCTTTTTTCATCTGCTGCAGCAGTCAGTCTCTCTTCACCCGCCCTGAGCTGTCTGGTCAGGGTGCCTCTCCATTTGGAGCGGTCCGTTGCAAGGTCCTCCCAGCGCTCTGTGTTGATATCCAGGGCCTTCATGTCTCTCTTGCAGACATCTCTAAAGCACAGCTGTGGGCGGCCAACATCTCTCCTGCCAGTTGCCAGTTCTCCATAGAGGACGTCTTTGGGGATTCTGCCATCGTCCATACGGTGAACGTGGCCTAGCCAGCGGAGCCTGCGCTGCCTGAGTAGAGTGAACATGGAGGGAAGGCCGGCGCGGGACAGAACTTCTGTGTTGGGCACTTTGTCCTGCCAGGATATGTCCAGGATGTGGCGAATGCAGCGCAAGTGGAAGGAGTTCAGTCTCTTTTGCTGCCGGGCGTATGTTGTCCACGTTTCACTCCCATAGAGCAGTGTGCTGATGACGCAGGCGTTGTACACTGCCATCTTCGTCTTGACAGAGAGTTTGGGATTCTCCCACACTCGTGTGGTGAGGCGAGCGAGTGTGAAGGCTGATTTTCCAATCCTCTTGTTGATCTCTGTATCAAGGGAGAGGTTGTTGCTGATCGTGGACCCCAGGTACGTGAACTGATTCACGACCTCCAGCTTGTAGTCATCAATGGTGATGGTTGGTGGTGCTTCCGTGCCTTGCGCCAAGACGTTAGTCTTCTTCAGGCTGATGGTAAGCCCGAAGTCCTTGCATGCCTAGGAGAAGCGGTCCATCAGGGTCTGAAGCTCCTGCTGTGTGTGGGTTGCGACTGCAGCGTCGTCTGCGAACAGCATGTCGCTGATTAGAGCCTCGCGTACTTTGGTTCTGGCTTTCAGGCGGGCGAGGTTGAAAAGCCTGCCGTCAGATCTTGTGTGCAGGTAGATTCCCTCTGTTGCTGTGCTGAAGGCATGCCTCAGGAGCATAGCAAAGAAAATCCCAAAGAGGGTTGGCGCAAGTACACAGCCCTGTTTCACTCCGCTGCGTATGTTGAATGGCTCTGAGACGTTGCCATCGTGCTGCACTATCCCCTGCATGTTGGTGTGAAACGATTCGATGAGGCTTTGCAACTTTGGTGGGCATCCTATCTTTGGCAGGATCTTGAAAAGGCCCTCTCTGCTGACCAGATCGAACGCTTTGGTGAGGTCGATGAAGGCGATGTACAGAGGCATGTTCTGTTCTCTGCATTTCTCCTGGAGTTGGCGGATGGAGAATATCATGTCTACCGTCGATCGCTCAGCACGGAAGCCACACTGAGACTCGGGGTAGACACGTTCGGCAAGCTTCTGTAGACGAACGAGAACAACTCGTGCGTAGACTTTGCCAACAACGCTGAGGAGGGAAATGCCCCTGTAGTTGTTGCAGTCGCTTCTCTCCCCTTTGTTTTTGTAGAGGGTGATGATCTTGGCGTCCATCATGTCCTGTGGTACGGCACCTTCCTTCCAGCACTGGCAAAGGACGTCATGCAATGGCAGCAGTAGGGCGGTCTTGCAGTGCTTGATCAGGTCAGGGGGTATGCCGTCGTTGCCGGGTGCCTTGCCAGCGGCCAAGCTATCAATGGCCTTACTGAGTTCGTTGATGGTTGGCTCGGCGTCAAGTTCGTCCATGGATGGCAGGCAGTCGATGGCATCAAGGGCTGACGGTGTCACGGTGTTCTGTCTAGAGTAGAGGTCGGAGTAGTGTTCCACCCATCTCTCCATCTGCTTGTTCTTCTCTGTGATCATCTCCCCAGTGGAAGATTTGAGGGGGGCCGTCTTGCTCTGAGCCGGACCAAGTGCTTTCTTGATGCCATCGTACATACCACAGATGTTCCCTGTTATGGCAGCGGTTTGAATGTCTTGGCTGAGCTGAGTCCAGTACTCGTTGGCACAGCGCCGAGCAGTCTGCTGAACTTTGCTTCTCGCAGCCCTGAGAATCTGGAGATTCTTCTCGTTTGGGTACTTCTTGTACTCAGCAAGTGCTGAGCGCTTGGCTTCAATGACGGGGGTCATCTCGGTCAACTTGGCATCAAACCAGTCCTGTGACTTCGAGGTCTTCCTCCCAAAGGTAGCCAAGGCTGTGCGGTAGATGGTGTTTCGCAGCTCTTCCCACTTCTGCTCTGCAGATTCTCCTCCTTGTGGTACACCAAGTTCCTTCTCAAAGGTGGAGGCAAACTGCTCAACAAGTTCTGGTTGGGCCATCTTGCTGGTGTCAATCCGTGCCTTTCCAGGTTTTTTTTTTTTTTGTTACTTATTTGTACCCGTAGGTAGATTTGGTTTGCAGTCTGGTGACAAGCCACCGGCTGCTGGTCGCTGCGTGCGCGAGTGCCCTAAACCTACATGTTTTTGGTATGCGGGAGGAAACCGGAGAAATCCCGGAGTAAACCCACGCAACACGGGGAGAACATGCAAACTCCACACAGCTCACTGTTGGTCAGGGGCTGGGATCGAACCCACGACCTCATGATCCCCGCGATCCCCCGGCCAAGGGTAAAACTGTGCTGCCACAGTGCTAAACCACTGCACCACCGTGCAGCCTAGCATGATGGAATTTCTTCAGCTGCAGCTTGACCTTGCAACACACCAATGAATGGTCTGTGTCGCAATCTGCACTCTGGAACGTACGGGTGATTAGCACGTTCTTCAGTGAGGTGCGCCTGGTCAGGATCAAGTCTAGCTGGTGCCAGTGCTTTGAGCGCGGATGTTGCCAGGAAACCTTGTGTTGGGGCTTGGTCTTGAAGAACGAGTTTGTGATGCACAGATCGTGATATGTGCAGAACTCGAGCAGCCGCTGTCCGTTGTCGTTCATTCTGCCCACGCCAAAAGGTCCAAGACAGGAGGGCCAGGAGTCGTGGTCAGCACCCACTCTGGCATTGAAGTCTCCAAGGAGAATGAGTTGTTCAGAGTTGGGGATGATCCTGACAGTTGTTGCGAGATTCTCGTAGAACTCGTCTTTTGCCTCTGGTGTGGCTGTCTGTGTTGGGGCATACACACTGATGAGGGTGACTGGGCCTTCAGTGGTGTTCAGGCGGAGGGTGAGGAGTCATGCAGAGCCAGTGCTGCCCGGTTCCACCATCTTCAGCAAAGTGTTCTTCACTGCGAAGCCCACTCCGTGTTCCCTGTGTTCGTCACTGCCCTTTCCCTGCCAGTAGAACGTGTAGTCCTTCTCTCTCAGTGTGCCTGCATCAGCTAACCGTGTTTCCTGGAGAGTGGCGATATCCACTCCCAGTCTCTTCAGCTCATTATTGATGATGGCAGTCTTCCTGGTGTCGTTGATGTCCTTTAGGTTAGCAGCGAGTCCTGTCATCATAGTGCGGACGTTCCAAGTTCCCAGTTTTAGAGTTGGTCTCTTTTGTTTTATTGTCTTGCCTGGTGCGAAGGTTCTCAGCCTGCTGTTTGGATTTCTCCTTATCCCCATGCACCCAATGAGGAAAGCAAGCTGTGGCGGGACAACACCTTATTGGCTGGGGGCTGCCCAGCTTGAGGCGGGCGGTAGCTGTCCAGTGAGATCTGATGATCCCTCCCACCGTCGGGAACAACCCCTGGCGCCACGCTCTACGCCAATTGAGCGGTGGCTTATAACCGGTAACTGTCATTCCCCGTGTTTTGTCTACGCCAAAGGCGAAGCTGGAGTGTCCTCTCCAGTGATCCGGTGTTCTACCTTCCAGCGTTGGGCGTTGGTAGGATTCAAGCCTGGGCAGGAAGATATGGAGGACAAGATGTTGCCCATGCAGCATGTCCCCCCTCTCCACGTCACTGATGAATCCAAAGGAACAGCAGGGCTGCTACAGTTTGGCACCAGCGCCGTTGCAGTAAATCTGATTCTGATTCTGATTCACTCTCACATCAGTCATACACAGAAAAAGCATATCTCAATACACCAGGGTCTCTCCTTTTATATCCTCCAGCCCTCACACATCTGCATGACATCTCGCATTCACAATACATTCAACCCTTCTCCCCCCACTGCTTCTTCCTGCTACCTCACCATAATCTCTCTCATCTCAATACCTATTGTCCTTCTCTGTTTACCCTCTGCATCCAGTCTGAGATGATTAACCCAGCTTCTACAATATATACAGATCAGTGCATATGAGACCTGAAACCAACAACAACAACAACAACAAAACCTCTCCACTGAAATGAATGGTAAGAGCAAAATTATCTTTTGATCCCAATCAAATTTGCCACCAGATACACATGATGTTTGTCAGTTTAAAAGATAATTTTCCACATAGTTGTCAGCTGTGGTATAATAACAGAGTAATATTTAGTTTTTGTTTTAAGACTAGCAGACAACAACTCCCATCATCCCACATCACTAAACTGTAATTGTGTTTAGTGGTGTTACTTATGCGGGATGCACGTCTTTTCTCTTGATCAGAGTTTAAAAATTTAGTTTATTCAAAGTTTTTATGTTGACTGTTTACTATAAATTTGCTGTTGCTTATGCAGAATGCATTTGTATTTTCCTTTAGAGTTTTTAAAATTCCATTATTTAATGCTGACTGTGTTTACAGTCAATTCACTACAAAAAAATAAATCTATATATTAATATATGTTATCAAGCAGCCTCTCCTTTACACAATGTGTTAAGTTTCCTGTTGGGCTTTTTTGGGGCTTTTTTCCATAGAGCTGGTTGTTTCTCTCATGAAACCTGGCAACACTGCTATCAGGTGCAGAGTGAAATGTGAGGTACCAATTAGACTGTAAAGTGCAGTATGGCAGCACAGTTATGACCAGAATACAACATCAGAGTGTTATTGTACAGTGAAATGGCATGTGGCAGGAAAGATTTCCTGTACCTAACCGTTCGGCAGCGAAGCTGAAGCAGTCTGCAGGAGAAAGTGAATGTGAATTCACATTTCCTGTGAATATCTTAAGAATTCCTCTCTGGCTCTGGTGGTGTCAGTAGAACTTCCACTTCAGTCACTGTCTCTGAGAGGTTTGTCCATGTCTCTGTCAGAATGCCCTTTAGTTTGTCTCTGACCTCTGACACAGCTGCTGTCACATCCTCAAAGTACCTCAGAAGACGGACATGGATGCTGGGTGAGTGTGGAGACTGAGTGTGGACAGTGAGGGGTAGCTGTGGAGAAACTGGTTGTGAGCCTCTGTGTGTGAGCCGCTCCAGCTTGCCGTCGTTCCTCATCAGCTCACCGATCTCCTGCTCCAGCTTCTCCGAAAGATCTTTGACTCAGCTACTTCAGTTTCCTGGTGGGATCTAACCTGCTGCTTCACATCAGAGCTTCTTTTCTGGATCAGCTCAGTGAACATCTTCTCACTGTCCTCCACTGTTTTAATAGCAGACCAACTGATGGCCTCCGCCTCGTGTTGAAGACCCTTGACATCTTTCTTTCTGTCCTGGATTCTCTGCTGGATCTTTAATTGATTCCCCTCCAGCTCCTTCTGCCTCTTAGTACTTTCTGCTGCAGCTGGGACTGTCATGGCCTTCATGTTGGTCCATGGTGCAGAGATAATAGATGCTCTCCTGGAGATTCTTGGAGGGCTCCACCAGCTTGTGTTTAATGGAGCTGCATCATAGCGGGGTTGGAGGTGATTCTCATAGAAAAAGGCCCGACTGTCCAGACAGGACCTGACAGTTTTCAGCTTCCTCCCAGTGCAGACATCACAGACAACATCTTCAGGTCCAGCATAGCGTAGCTTGGAGTCCAGTCTTCTTCAGCTTCTCCACTAACATAAAGAGTCAGATTTTTATGATCAACTGAAACTTGCTTTTAATAATGATAATCTACAGAAAGAAATAATTGTAATGTAGGGGGCGGCTGTGGCGCAGGTGCAGTGTGGCCAACTACTGATTGGAGGGTCAGGGGTTCAATTCCTGCTCTGTCTGCAGTCTGCATGTCCTTGAGCAAGACACTGAAGCCACAGTTGCTCCTGGTGGGTCAGGCCAGCAGCTGTGTATGGCAGCTCTGCCGCCATCAGTGTGTGAATGTATGGATAGCAGGATCTGTAAAGCGCTTTGGTTATCCAGAGATGAATAAAAAGTGCTATATAAGTAAACGCCATTTAGCATTTATAAAGAACAGATGTGAAGGAGGAAACAGAGGGAGGAGTTATCAGACTTCAGGAAGAGGAGCAGGTTGGAGCGCTCACTGTTCAACCCTTACAGTCCCCTCATAAAATAATCTCTGCTGTAAACTCTCATGTTGTTATTATTAGAATAATGAACAAAGCTGCTTACAGGGAACCAACAAACCCACTTTTTCTTAAATTAAAAGCTCTCAAGTTGAAAGATCTGGTTGAATTTAAAACTGCAGTAATAATGTTTAAAGTGAAGAATCTATCACTGCCCGCAAATATCCAAAAGCTGTTCCAAATAAGGGAGAAACAATATCATTTCAGAAGAACATGTATATTTCAAAAACCCTCATTGAGAACTACCACCAAGCAACACTGTGTTTCAGTGCAAGGAATCAGATTATGGAACGATTTTGGACCTGAATTAAAATCATGTACAACACTTGGACAATTTGAACAAAAACTAAAGGAAGAAATACTCCAAACATATATACAAGATGACATGTAAAATCACATAAGGATTGTCATATCCAGTCTGCGTTGTGTTGTTGCTTTTTTTTTGTCACATTTTGTCTTGGCTTTGTTCTGAATTGTAATCGCTCTTGTTTGTTTTTCTTTTGAATTCTTGGATGGAATATGGGTGGGCAATATAAGCTGCGGCTTCAGCCATCACCCATTTCGGATAACTTATGTTGAACTATATAATCAGAGGAGTTATTGTCTAATTTGACCTTGTTGGATTTTCTTTCCCCCTTTGTTATATTATTCTGTTTCTTTTAATCTTGTGGTCTATATTAATCATATATTCCATAACCTACATATGTTGAAGCATGTGGAAATGTTTGGTAATTACATATGTAAAGCAACTTCACACCTCTGAAAGGACAAAGGCTCTCAACCGCCAAGTGAAGAACAAAGACGTTCCCAGACACTGCGGTGGAAACCGGAGGAGCTACCCTCACCCCCCCAGGGCAAAGAGAGGAAATACCAAGACAATGGGGGGATTAAGATAATGAGGGATGTCAGCCTTTGTTATGTGCAAGTATAAAGTCAGTGAGCCGGAGATATTCGGCCTCTTTTCCTTCTACCACCTCTGCACTGAATGAGACTTGTTAGGAGAGCTGATAAATAAACTTTGGTTTATATATCAAATCGCCTCATCATTTCAAGCTCTTCTACACTGGTGACCCTGACGCGAGTATGGACCTGAGGCGTTCCCCTGCAATCGACTCATCCGTGGCGACCCAGGCAGACGCCAGCGCCCACGCAGACAGGGGAACAGATGGACGTCTTTCCCCCCCCGGCAGAAGGAATTGAGAGGGCTCAACCGAGCACCAGCACCGCTGTGAGAGCCGAAGCAAGGCATTCTCACCCTGCGGACACAGCAGTGATGGTATACACGAATGCCGTCGCTGTCCAGCTGCCAGACTTCTGGCAAGAAGACCCCGCCTCGTGGTTTCAGCAAGCTGAAGCCCAGTTTGCACTGGCGGGCATCACGGCTGACGATACGAAATTCTATCATATCGTCTCCAAACTCGACGCCGCCACTTCGAGGTGTGTGCGGAGCATGATCCAGCGGCCACCGGCCCAAGACAAGTATGAAATACTGAAAGCAACCATCGTGGCAAATTACGCCCCCTCAGCTGAAGAGAGAGCCGAGAAGATCCTGGCGGTCTACGGCCACAGAGGGTGCAAGCCTAAAGCCCTCATGGAGGATTTGCTGCAGCTTAAAGAAGAGGACAACGACAACTTCCTCCTCCAATTCATATTCCTCAGCACGCTGCCGCCACACATGAGAGGGACACTCGCCAACACAAGATGCAGCACCCAGCAAGACTTCCGCGTGCTCGCCAACGAAGCTCAATGGCTTGTCAACACCTGCAAGGAGCTGACACCCACAGCAGCATCCGCAGACCTCAACGATGACGCCTAGAACCACGAAGAGCCACAACCCACTGAGCAGACCCAGCCCGCGGTGACAGCGACACGGCCAAAACTTAACAGACAGAGCGACGTCTGTTATTATCACCACCGTTTCGCCGAGAAGGCTCACAAATGTGTTCCCCCCTGCAAATTTAAACGCCAAAGCCAAGAGCCGTTAACGGCAGCGGTTCTCGGCGAGAAGAATAAGCTGTTGTATGTGACGGATGGACACACCGGCAAGCAGTTCCTCATCGACACAGGAGCTCAGCTGAGTTTCGTCACGCCCTCCCATGCAGATCGAGCCATGGGCACCCGAGGCAACGGAGCGGTGGCAGCCAACGGCTCTAACATCGACACTTTCGGCGAAAAGAGCCTGCACCTCCACATCCACGGCCGCAACTACAGATGGACATTTGTTGTAGCTGCGGTGAGGTTTAACTTGTTAGGCGCAGATTTTTTGTGTGCACATGGGTTATTAGTGGATCTAGCAAATAGGCGCTTGGTTAATGCACTGTCCTTTGCTTCTATTCCATGCTCAGCTCGAGTTTCTCCACCACCTGTGCAGGCTAACGTCACCACAGCAGGAGGTAAGTTTGAGCAACTCCTCACCCAATTTCCAGCACTCACAATTCCCAAATTCTCAGCCACTGTGGCTAAACACGGGATTGAACACTTTATTCCCACAACGGGCCCACCCGTATTTGCCAAAGCTTGCCGCTTAGACGCGGCCAAGCTCAACATAGCACGGGACGAGTTTACGACCCTTGAAAAATTGGGCATTGTTAGACGCTCGAAGAGCCCTTGGGCCTCGCCACTTCACATGGTTCCGAAATCCGACGGTTCTTGGAGACCGTGCGGAGATTACCGCAGATTAAACAATGCTACAGCGCATGACCGCTACCCAATTCCTCACATTCAAGATTTTTCACTACATCTGGCGGGCGCCCGCATTTTTTCAAAAATAGACTTAGTCCGCGGTTATCATCAAGTCCCAGTCCGAGCGGAGGACATTCCTAAAACAGCTGTAATAACCCCTTTCGGTCTTTTTGAATTTCTGTGAATGCCTTTTGGCCTCAAAGGCGCTGCTCAAACTTTTCAACGAATGATGGACGCAGTATTACGCGACCTTCCTTTTGTCTTCGTCTACCTCAACGACATGCTGGTAGCCAGCTCGTCTGAGGAAGAACACGAGCAGCACCTCACTACGGTTTTTCAGAGGCTAGAAGAGCACGGGCTAATAATCAATCCAGCCAAATGCAAATTCGGCGTGTCACAAATTGATTTTTTAGGACATAAAGTCTCTCCGAAGGGGGCAGTTCCACTTCCAGACAAAGTTCACGCGATAAAAAGTTTCCCACGGCCACAGACGGCCAAATCGCTACAAGAATTTTTAGGAATGGTTAATTTTTACAACCGTTTCCTCCCCCACGCAGCTCAGCTCATGCAGCCACTATATGACACGCTCAAAAAAAAGAAAGCTTCCAATGCGGTCGAATGGACCCCGGAGCGCGAACACGCCTTCGCGGAAGTAAAGAGCGCTCTAGCTAACGCCACATTGTTAGTTCACCCAGATCCCTCGGCCCGCATCGCGCTAACCACAGACGCTTCGGACCTAGCTATAGGGGCAGTTGTAGAACAGCATGTCACCGGGATCTGGCAACCTTTAGCATTCTTCAGCAAATCGCTAAACCAAACTGAGCGTAAATACAGCACTTTTGACAGGGAGCTGCTAGCGCTTCATTTATGCATCCTCCACTTCCAGTTCTGGTTAGAAGGGCGGAGTTTCACGGCTTTTGTAGACCATAAACCGCTCACCTTTGCTATGGCTAAAATTTCAGAACCATGGTCAGGCAGGCAACAAAGACAGCTGGCTGCGATTTCAGAGTTCACCACAGACATTCGACACGTGGCAGGCAAACTTAACGTGGTAGCAGACTGCCTCTCTCACGCTGTGACATCACCAGAGCGCGAGGAGACAGATTATACTGCCTCAGCAGCAGAACTCTTCACTAACGCAGACACATACGCAGCACCTATCCATGCAGGGATAGATTATGCAGCCATGGCAGAGGAACAAAGCAGTGACGCGGACGTGCGCGCACTCCTGTCTGGACCAACAGGGTTAAGGCTGGAGAAAAAGGGTTTACGCGACGGCGTGCCCCCCCTAATATGCGATGTTTCAACCGGCCGACCTCGCCCGTTAGTACCAGCTACGTGGCGCCGCCGTATTTTCGACGCAATTCACTCCCTCGCGCACCCAGGTGTGCGCACCTCGGTTAAAATGGTCGCCGAAAAGTTTGTGTGGCCAGGCCTGCGCAAAAACGTAAAAGAATGAACAAAAACTTGCATTTCTTGTCAGCGCGCCAAAATACACAGACACACAAAAGCCCCTCTGGAGCCTTTTCCAATCCCTGCTAGAAGGTTCGACCACGTTCATGTCGACCTCGTGGGACCACTACCTTCCTCCCAGGGTTTCACACACCTGTTAACAATGATAGACCGCACCACACGCTGGCCAGAGGCAGTCCCTCTAGCGGCAACCACAGCGGAGGAAGTCGCTCGCGTCTTTTTGACAAACTGGGTAGCACGGTTCGGCGCCCCATCGGACATCACGTCAGATAGGGGGCCTCAATTTGTCTCAGAGCTTTGGTCAGCCATGTCCAGCAGCTTAGGGGCAACAATTCATCGCACCACTGCTTATCACCCTCAGGCTAATGGGTTATGCAAGCGTTTTCACAGGTCTTTAAAGGCTGCCCTCAGAGCCTCACTAACGGATACAAATTGGGTAAATAAACTTCCCTGGGTTTTATTGGGGTTGCGTGCTGCGCCTAAAGAGGATCTAGACGCCTCTCCTGCAGAACTAGTTTTTGCACAACCTCTCAGGCTCCCAGGTGAATTTTTACCAGAGAACCCAGAGCCAGGGCACCTTCCAGTCCCAAGGTTTTTAGGCAGCAACGGACCGGACTCTCTCCCCGGTCCAGCTCATCACTCCTTCCCACGGGTTTTTGTCCCTCAAGCTTTAAAAAACGCTGAGTTCGTTTTTGTTAGGCATGAAGCTTTAAAACCAACTTTCCGCCCAGTATACGATGGGCCATTCAGAGTGCTGGAACATGGTGATAAACACTTTGTGCTTGATTTTGGGGATAGAAAAGAAACAGTCAGCATTGACAGACTTAAACCTGCCTTCTTGTTGAAAGACGAGCCTGCACAGTTGGCGAGAGCACCTCGGCGGGGTAGACCCCCCAAGAGAAAAGACTCAGCCCCCCGGCAGGGAACAATTAACCACTCTCCTTCCCACACTGCAGATTCCTCACAAGAAGGTTCCCAGCAGGACGCCTAAACCAA
Organism: Pholidichthys leucotaenia; assembly: GCA_020510985.1. Classification (NCBI taxonomy): domain Eukaryota; kingdom Metazoa; phylum Chordata; class Actinopteri; order Cichliformes; family Pholidichthyidae; genus Pholidichthys; species Pholidichthys leucotaenia. Next base: position 199,594,900 of record CM035843.1, on the reverse strand, counting down.
CCTACAGCAGTTTTGGGAGAAGATTAAAACCCAGACAGCACAGGGACTGATGCAAACCACTCCACAATTGTTCACTAATTGTGCTGCAACAGTTTAGGACTGACTTATGATTTTACTATGCTGTTATGATTACCACTGAACTCTCTTAGGAGCATGGCTGCTGGAAAGTTTCTTCTGTGGCAAGAGATGTAACACTTAGTATGTCATAGTAATTATCTTAGACTGTGAACCTTTCTATTGTCCTTTCTTAGTTGTTTGGGGGGCCTGTGGTCTATATTAATCATATATTCCATAACCTACATATGTTGAAGCATGTGGAAATGTTTGGTAATTACATATGTAAAGCAACTTCACACCTCTGAAAGGACAAAGGCTCTCAACCGCCAAGTGAAGAACAAAGACGTTCCCAGACACTGCGGTGGAGACCGGAGGAGCTACCCTCACCCCCTGGGCGAGGAGAGGAAATACCAAGACAATGGGGGGATTAAGATAATGAGGGATGTCAGCCTTTGTTATGCATGTCTTTTGTTATGTGCAAGTATAAAGTCAGTGAGCCGGAGATATTCGGCCTCTTTTCCTTCTACCACCTCTGCACTGAATGAGACTTGTTAGGAGAGCTGATAAATAAACTTTGGTTTATATATCAAATCGCCTCGTCATTTCAAGCTCTTCTACAAATCTGTACTTTTAATCTATCCAAAATAAAGATTGATTGATTGATTGATTGATTGATTGATTGATTGATTGATTGATTGATTGATTGACCTTGTTGATAACAAAAATCACGTGGCCCAGAGCCTTCATGAGTGGTTAAAAAGTTGATTTGGAGGGGGGGGGGGACTAATTTGCGACAAGTTACAAATTTATGATAAAACGTTTTCTTCTTTATTTTGTTTTTTTCAGTCAAAGTCAGTCAAAACTGTACTTTAACAAAAAAAAATTTTGAATTTGAAAGAAAATGGCCAGAAGCCTAAAAAAAAAAAAAAAAGTGAGAGAATAAAGTCCTAGTTGTAACCCAGTGTTAAAAACGTGGATTAAATTATAAATATTGATGCCGCTTTTAGAAAAGAAAAACACCCATTTCACAATGGGAATAAATAATTTGAATATGAATATTTAAATAAATATATGTTCATAAATAGTTAAGAACATTTTCTGGAAAGTTTTGATAACGTTCCCGATATTTTCATTGGGTATACTGAGCGATAAATGGCTGCGTCTTTTGTTGGGCAGCAACAGCCAATGGGGTCACGCCAGCCAATGGGGTAACGCCAGCCAATAGGGTCACGCGCTCCCTCGCTCAGTTTTGGTGTGATCTGCAGAACGATTTCAGTCACGGCAGAGACACCGACGAGGAAGCGTGACTCCTTACTGAGACGGTGAGCTAATGTGATAGTAGCAGCCTTTGTCCGGACAAAACCCTTGAGATTGATTTAAACTCAAAGGCTGTGAACTCACGTTAGTGCGGGAATTCCATTGACGCACGTGTCACCTAGCTTGGTCAGGTCTTTTTGTTTGGACTGGTTGGACCAGAAGAACGGATTTTCCAGATCTGGATGGCGAGCCGAAGCCCGAATCCTAGAAACTGCTAGAGGTGACCCAACTGGTCACCTGGAACTGATACAACAGGACTGTGAATATTGTAAATATATCTTAGGGTATTTTATTTTTATTTTTTTTTCTTTCTTTATTATTGTGACAATCGCTGTGTTTTTGTTTATGTGTACATAATTTTGAAATATATATAGTTGCAAGTTCTATACGGCTGTGTGTGTGTGATCTGTTGTTGCACCCCCCAGGCTCCTACGAACCTAGGGTCTACCTGATCTGGCCCAATTATCCCTTTGCCCAGGTAGAACCAAGGGGGGGTACTACCCCTAGGGTGAGTGGGTGTTACACAAAAATTTGGCGAGGGCAGCCAGGAGCCTGGAGTGTGGCACAACAGATCAGGATTCTGTTTTGACCCCTGACTAAACAGTTGATATACTGCCAAAATGGATTTTGTGGAAAAGTATGGTGTTAAAATTCCTAACGCAGTCATTGTCAGTGGTGTTGTTGATAAAGAAAGAGGCACAGATGTTTTTGAGTTTCTAGAGCAACATGGCACTATCCGTAGGGTGCTCAGTGTTAATGATAACTCATCTGACTTTGACAAAAGTCATATTGTAGAGTTTGAGTCTGGATTAAGCATTGAAGTATTAGCACCTACGTTGCCGTGCTCCTTTCCATCCACTGACAATCCTGAGGTTAAGTACTGCATTCAAGCTCTAACCGATGTCTACACTAAAACTGTAGGGGGCAGTGTTACTGAGGCTTATCTTAGCAACCTGAGGGGTTTAGCTAAGCTAAGTGGAAAAGGTTTTGAAGAGGTGTTGCGGGAGGTTATGTCCACAATAGGGAAGTCTATTGAAGCTGCTGAGACAGCTGAAACGGTCGCTGCTGACGTTAATCCTGCTTCCCTTACTGTAGAACCCACACAAAGTGGAGTCTCTCCTCCGCTCCAAGTTGAAGTGCCTCCCACCCCTAAAACCACTCAAGCGCTCTTTCAAAGCCCTCTTAGACCAAACTTAACACCTCAGGTGTTGAGCCCAGCTGATCTTAACCCACCCGAGGTTCAGAAAATCGTAGTCGAGCATGCCATTAAAAATGCAGAGAAGCCGTCAAACGCCCATTCCTCCTTGAGAATCAGAGCTTTCTCTGGCAAAATGCCAAGACCGTATACTGAAGCTGATTATGAAACATGGCGTTCACATGTTGACCTGATGATGGAAGATACTTCTTTGTCTGACTTGGAAAAATCTCGCAAGATCTTTGAAAGTCTTCTTGCTCCTGCGTCTGATGTTATTCGCCCTCTTGGGCCTGAAGCCACCTCTGCCGACTATCTTAAGCTTTTGGACTCAGCTTTCGGGACTGTTGAAGACGGTGAAGAACTGCTTGTGCGATTCATGAACACTTTCCAAAATTATGGAGAAAAACCCTCTGCATATCTGCATCGTTTGCAGGTGGCGCTCAATCTCACAGTGCGCAGAGGCGGTCTAGAGCCCCAGGAAGTGGACAAACAGCTTCTCAAGCAGTTTAACAGAGGCTGCTGGGATGATAATCTGCTAAAAGAGCTACAGCTGGAACTAAAAGATAAACATCCACCTGCGTATGCAGAGTTATTGCTTCACCTTCGCACTGCTGAAAACAGACAAGAAGTTAAAAACACCCGCATGAAAAAACACTTGGGCACCACAAAACCAAAAGCAGCCTCCTACGAACAAACAGTCACCGAAACAAGTACAAATAGTGAAGTGGAGTCGGACAGTCTGAAAGAACTGAAAAAGCAAGTCGCTGATCTAAAAAGCCAATTAGCTGCTGTTGTGAAACAAAAGAAACAAGCACCACCGAAGAAAGACCCAACTAAGAAATCTGGAAATAAAAAACCTGACCGTTGCCAAACCTGAAAACTTACCTTCGTCCAGCCGTCCCAGCACTAGGCCCAAACCATGGTACTGCTTCTGCTGTGGCGAAGATGGGCATATTGCAGCCACTTGTGAGTCAGAGCCAAACCCTGCGCTTGTGCCTGCAAAACGCAAAGAACTAAGAGTAAAAAGACAGATTTGGGACAGTCGGAACCCCACATCCTCTTTAAAACTGAAGTCTGCCCCTGTTGCGGGACAAACAGAGGCTAGTTCAGAGATGACCCGTCCCAAACCAATAGCTCCATTCAAGGCACGTGCTAAACTGAAGTCACTACAAAACAGACCCCTTTAACTTTCCTAATGGTCTAATTGGTACCAAAAGTACAGCCCAAGTGAAAGTGAATGGCTGTACTGTGAGCTGTTTGTTAGATACAGGCTCCCAGGTGACTACTGTCCCTGAGTCCTATTACAGACGGTACTTATCCAACCATGAGATTAAGCCACTTTTTGAGCTGTTAGAAGTGGAGGGAGCTAACGATCAGAGTGTACCTTACTTAGGCTACATTGAAATGCATGTCACTTTCCCAAAAGACTTTTTCGGTATTGAAGCCCAAGTGCCAACACTTGCCTTAGTGGTCCCTGATGTACGTGCAGCTGATCAGTCCTTAGTGTTAATAGGGACAAACACATTAGATGTACTTTACGAGCTGTACTCTGATGCATGTTCTGAACTGCAGCCAACCATGTCACTTGGTTATAAGGCAGTGTTAAAAGTCCTTGAGCTACGGCACAGACAGTCCAAAGACACTAGCCTTAGTTTAGTGACCATGTGCAACAAAGAGCCATAGTTAGTTCCTGCAGGCCAAACAGTTGTTCTAGATGGCGCTGTAGCTGTGTCAGCCGGCAACAGTGAAAAATCTGTTTCGTTAGAACACCCGGTAATGTCAGCTTTACCTGGTGGTATCCCAGTAAAGCCATGTCTCATAAACTTACCTTAAAGAGTACCTTACCTTGTTCCAGTTATACTCACCAATGAATCGGAACATGACGTGACAATCCCTCAGAAGTGTGTCATTGGAGAAATCTGTGCATATCGAGTCCTATCGCAAGAACACTCCGTGGAAGTTACAAAGTCCAAAACTGAACAAAAGTCCACTCTGAAGTTCAACTTTGACTCTTCCCCCATTAGCGCTGAATGGAAAGAGCGCCTAACAGAAAGACTCAGTCAAATGCCCGAAGTATTTGCACAAAATGATCTTGACTTTGGCAAAACGGATCAAATGAAACACACAATCAAATTATCAGATGAAACACCGTTCAAACACAGAGCACGTCCCATACATCCAAATGACATGGAAGCGGTCCGTAAGCATCTCAAAGAACTCCAACAAGCAGGCGTGATAAGAGAGTCCACTTCCCCATTTTCTTCGCCTATTGTAGTGGTGTGAAAGAAAAATGGCGATGTCCGCCTTTGTATTGATTACAGGAAGCTTAACATGCAGACTGTAAAAGATGCTTATGCCCTCCCCAACTTGGAGGAAACGTTTTCCACCTTGACCGGTTCGCAGTGGTTCTCTGTTCTCGATTTAAAGTCGGGGTATTACCAAATTGAGGTAGAGGAGCTGGACAAACCAAAGACGGCGTTCGTATGTCCCATGGGCTTTTGGGAATTCAGTAGAATGCCCCAAGGCATTACAAACGCCCCCAGCACGTTCCAGCGCCTCATGGAGAAATGTATGGGTGACATGAATCTGCATGAGGTGATTGTGTTCCTCGATGACATCATTGTATTCTCCAAGACGCCCGAAGAACATGAGGCTCACTTAATGAAAGTTCTTAATTGCCTAAAAGAGTACGGGCTTAAACTCTCCCCTGAGAAATGCAGATTTTTTCAAACTTCTGTCAGATACCTCGGTCACATTGTGTCCAGTAAAGGAGTTGACACCGACCCCGAAAAAGTGAAAGCCCTAAGTACCTGGCCTGTGCCCCGTGATCTCAAACAGCTCCGCTCATTCTTAGGCTTTTCAGGGTACTATAGGCGGTTCATTAAGAACTATTCCAGCATCGTTAAGCCCCTCACTGACTTAACAGCAGGCTACCCTCCTTTGCGAAAAAGCCCAAAGCCCAAAGCTAAGCCTGCCCAGTACCATGACCCAAAGACACCGTTTGGCGAGCGATGGACTTCTTCCTGTGATCTTACATTCAAAACCATCATTGAAAAGCTCAGTACTGCGCCTGTCCTGGGTTTCGCTGACCCTCAGTTGCCATATACACTCCATACTGACGCCAGTACTACAGGGCTTGGCGCCGCCCTCTATTAAGAGCAGGAGGGCCAGACTAGGGTCATAGCTTATGTAACCCTTGCCTTATGTTAATTAGGTAAGGGAAATTATTAAGTGTAGACCAGTTGCTAGGTTCGTAAGGGTTACAATAGGGAATTAAAATGAGTGTGGAATGAAATAGCTGGAGGCAAGGAATGAGCAATTCATATCTGTTATTATTAAAGATAAAAGGAACAAAATATACAAACAATTTACAAATATACAAATATAACAACGGCCGGCATGAAATAAAACCCCAAAAATGTCCTACTGAGCTCAGTGTTTGTTTGTCTTTTTGTTTTAGTCATTTGACCAGTCAAGATATCTTGTATTTCCAGACTCAGGTTTCTTTTCCTCTTTTAAAGCGACGGCTTGAGTTGTTACCACTTTGAATTTTGGGCACTGGAGAGAGGAAGGATGTTCTTCAACTGAGATCTTGGTTCAGATCTTGGTTCAGTCTCGGTTCAGGTCTCGGGTCAGGCTCGCCATCTCCATTCGGAGAGAATCCAGGATCCAGAAGGTTCTTAATCGGCAACCAAAAAAACCTAGCCTGCACAACAATAATGGTATTATTGTTTACAGCTAGAGTAATTCATTTTCCAATCTCTTCTTATATAACACTATAGCTTAGTGTTTAAATTCTTCTCATATTACTATTGTTACAATCCAGTAATATAGTAATATCTTACAATTCACATTTCACATCTTACATCTTACATGAATGTGTTCTTTTCTCACAATCTCTCTGGTAGTACATGAAATACTTTTTTTTCCTCATGTAACCAATTAAATGAATTTCTCTTTTTATCTCTACATCATTTAACCATGAAATTATGATTAATCCTTTTTAACCTTGTCTTTGTAAATCATGAAATGAATTACAATTAATTTATCACATGACCAGGGAATATACTATCCCATTACTTCCAATATTCCCTTTTAAAATCAGTAAAACCCTGTCTGAGCTACTGGGTTTAGCATAACCTATGAATTTACATAGGAGACCAACACAATGTGCTTTTAGCATCAAACTACACATTACATTCGACAGAAATAGTGCATAAGAACTAAAAATACTTCAGCATACTGTTGGGTACTGAAATCACATTTAGGAAAACCATACAGACACAAAAATAGCCTTTCCCATTGCTTTTAAACAGAAAAAAATCCACTCGCGATTAGCATTAGCATAGTGCTAACATTAGCATGTATTGTTTAGTACACACTCGGTTTTCACTCACCAAGATGAGGTATCAGTGTGAACACAGCAAAAGTCACAGCCTCACGGCCTCTCAAGCTCATGCTCCCATCAACTTAAGACAATAAAGGTTTCAAATTAGCGTTTGGACAGTGTTTAGATTTATTTATAGTGTGGGTAACCCCCACAACATACTGGGACAAGCAGAGTGCTCAGCTGGAGCAATTAGCAGAACAATGAGATGTGTGTATTGAGATCAATAGGCAGCTTCTCTTTGTCTAGCTCCTTCCTGCCAGTATCCTGCTGCTATGTGTGACTCAAATGCAGGTGTTCATGACTTCCTGCTCTGTACTGTGATGCAAATGTCCCATGCCTTACTGCAGTTACTGTGACGTTAATGTGCCATTCATGCATTGTCTGTAGTGGGGTATTTAAACTGCATATCACTCTGTAACTCTCTCTCTCTGACCACTGCTTCTGACTACACGCATTGCCTGAGAGCCTGAGGGCTTGCTCTAGCCCGCACCCACAGGGCTGGAGTGAGTTCTGTGATGGCGGAATGAAATAAAACTCTCTTTTAAACCACAGTTCGCTGCTTATTATTTCATGCCGCCACACTGGTGACCCCGAGAAAGCACACGATTTGTGCAACGCAACCTTCTGGTCTGGACAGCCACACTGGTGACCCGACCAAGAAAAGAACACGCTGGCAGCCCCCGGCGGTGACTCTCCGACGACAAGCGAATGCAGCAGCCTGACGCAAATGGACTGCCCTCCCTTCGGCTACAGGGAGACCTCGACGCAGAACCAACACCAGGCAAACTCTCCGGAGATCATCCACGACCGGGAAAGCCGCAGAAAGCTTCATGGTGCGACCCTCGCCTGAGATCGGGACATCCACGCTGGACCGGCCGAGGGACACAGAACGTCTTCTCCCTCTCACCGCTCCTCCTCCCTCTCACTGCTCCTATGCATCTACGCGAGCCCGAGGGACAAAGATCGTCTACTCCCTCTCACCGTTACTACGCATCTACACGAGCCCGAGGGACAAAGATCGTCTACTCCCTCTCACCGCTCCTAAGCATCTACACGAGCCCGAGGGACAAAGATCGTCTCCTCCCTCTCACCGCTCCTACGCATCTGCACGAGCCTGAGGGACAAAGATCGTCTACTTCCTCTCACCGCTCCAACGCACCACGAGCGAACAACGCAACAGCTACAACAGGGATGACCATCGGCGCCGATGACGCTGATCTCCAGCAAGCTCGCTGACTCGCCTCTACAGCGGTCCTGCCACGCACCGAACCCCACACGCACACCGGGGGGTTACGAGGACAGCGCACCACGCACGGGACAATTACAGCTCCACAGACCACCATCGTCCTTCGCCGCTGCACACAGAACCTTCAGGGCTGCTCACACACCTGAAGCACACACGCAGCTCGCTCACAGGATTTTGTATGGGTCTCAGCCACGGCGCACAAAGGGAATTCAGCCGTCAGCTGTCCCCGAGGGCTTTAGGGCTGCGCGCGCACCTAAAGCCAACACGATAAGTCCCTCACACTGCTGCAGCTCCTGTTTTTCTTCATAGCCATGAGAGGAGACAGAGACAAGTTTTTCTTCTCATAGCTGCTGTGGACCTCCGCACGTTCAACGGGACAGCCCCTCAACATCGCGGATCCACAGGCAATTTTTGCGCGGCCCAGACAATTTCGCCGTCCCGGGCCGGCACTTGCTACCCCCACCCTCCTCCCTCCCCCTCCTCCGGTACGGAACTTTCACCGCAGCTCGCTCCCAAAGCCGGACGATCGACGCCTCAGCCCCCAGCTGAGCCCTCTGGGGGGGAGTAGTGTGGGTAACCCCCACAACATACTGGGACAAGCAGAGCGCTCAGCTGGAGCGATTAGCAGAACAATGAGATGTGTGTATTGAGATCAATAGGCAGCTTCTCTTTGTCTAGCTCCTTCCTGCCAGTATCCTGCTGCTGATATGTGTGACTCAAATGCAGGTGTTCATGACTTCCTGCTCTGTACTGTGATGCAAATGTCCCATGCCTTCCTGCAGTTACTGTGACGTTAATGTGCCATTCATGCATTGTCTGTAGTGGGGTATTTAAACTGCATATCGCTCTGTAACTCTCTCTCTCTGACCACTGTTTCTGACTACACGCATTGCCTGAGAGCCTGAGGGCTCGCTCTAGCCCGCACCCACAGGGCTGGAGTGAGTTCTGTGATGGCGGAATGAAATAAAACTCTCTTTTAAACCACAGTTTGCCGCTTATTATTTCATGCCGCCACAATAGCACCTTTCTGTATTAACTCACCAAAAAGATCCACAGGTTTTTACACGGACCGTCTCCAACCTCTCTCGTTCGTTCTCAAAGCGCAAAAGACTGGGAAATGGATGCGTGCCTCGGCACTCTGCTCGGAAGGCGGGACTAATATCGCTCCCAACGAATGAAAAGACCCAGATCACCCAACATAACTGTAATGAAATGGCGACAAGGAGGCTCTTCAAATCAATTTTCCAATTTTATTTCACAAACTTACAGGTAATAAAACGACACCGACATCAATAATCCAATGGCACGATCTTCAGTGATCCACACTGAAAATCTCTCAGCCATCTCATCCATGTTAACAATCAACCACCACCTGTTACATACTATCAGAGATAATTAGCGTTAATTAGGACAATACCATATCCCAGGTAAAACAATAACATTTTCCTTTTTCCCCACACATACCCATTAATATCTAAAAGTCCATAATATTTCCCCCAGCTATAAACAGAATAAATATACTGTAAATAACACAGAATAAATACTATAAATAATTCACTAAATATTTTAATCCCCTATTCACAAATTTTAAATCTCCCCTATGACTCACCATCGTATGCTTCCTTCCTGCTGGTGTCCTTTAAAAGGCATTCAACCTCTGACAGAGTCTTTTGCCAGGACACCCTCAGGAAGCATGTTGGCAAAGGTATGTGAATTAATAATTATCAATTGTTTACCCCAAATAATTAACCCAACAATTATCTCACAAAGGCATTCAATTAGTCAAAGACAGATACAATAATGTGCACTTTAGAAACAATCAAATTAACATTTACAATACTACACAAATAATACAGTTACACATACAAGAAATCATAACAGTGGTGACACCCCGTCATCACATTTCCTCCCCCCTTTCCCGAGAGTACAGTACTCTAAGAGTCATGTACTCTTGAGAGGCTATCTGCCACAAGGGTGGTCTTCCCTGCCACATACCGAACAGTAAAAGCATACGGTTGAAGGGACACATACCACCCTGTGAGACGACTATTTACGTCCTTCATCCTGTCCAACCACTGTAAGGCCCGATGATCTGTCTCCAACACAAAATGACGCCCCAATAAATAGTATCTCAGAGACCCTATTGCCCATTTCATGGCAAGACATTCTTTTTCTATTGTAGAGTATCTTGTCTCCCAGTCCAACAACTTGCGGCTCAAGAACAGTACTGGGTGTCTCTCTCCCCTCTCCTCCTGGAGAAGTACTGCTCCAATGCCAACTCCTGAAGCATCTGTCTGTAAAATAAATGGACGAGCAAAATCTGGACTGTAGAGAACCTTCTCCCCAGAAATAGCCCTCTTCAGATCCTCAAAAGCTCTGTCACATTCCTCTGTCCATTTTACCCTATTAGGTGCTGAAGCCTTAGTGAGGTCAGTCAAAACTGCTGCTCTTTCAGCAAAGTGAGGAATAAACTTGCTGTACCATCCTACCATTCCCATAAATGATCGTATCTTCTTCTTAGTGGTGGGCACAGGATAGGTCCGGATGGCAACCACTTTACCTACTCGTGGTCTAATGACCCCCTGACCAACCACATGTCCCAAGTACTCCACCTGCTGCTGTCCAAATGCACATTTGCATGGATTGATCGTCAGTCCTGCCCTCTTAATCAACTGAAGGACCTGCCTAAGGTGAACCAAATGTTCTTCCCAGGTTTGACTATAGATGACTACATCATCCAAATAGGCAGCTGCAAAATTTGATACCCTTCTTAACACTTGGTCCATAAGCCGCTGAAAAGTTGCAGGTGCCCCCTGAAGGCCAAATGGCATGACCCTGAATTGGAAACTGCCATAAGGTGTTTTAAAGGCTGTAAGTTCTTTGGTTTCCGGTGCCAATGCCACCTGCCAATACCCCTTGCATAGGTCCAGTGTAGAAATAAATCTAGCCCTGCCCACTTTCTCTAACAGTTCATCAATCCGGGGCATGGGGTATGACTCAAACTTGGACACTGAATTGAGATATCTGAAGTCAATACAGAATCTCAAAGAGCCGTCCTTTTTGGGTACCAGCACAATCGGGCTACACCACTCACTGACTGACTCCTCGATCACTCCCAGCTGCAACATCAGATCAATCTCCTGCTTCATCTTTGGAACCAATCGCTCCGGGATCCTGTAAGATTTCCTACGTGGAACAGCTTCTTCTTTCAAATAAACTCTATGACGTACCAATGTAGTGAAACCAGGTCTCTTCTGAAACAATTCTGGATCTAACAGTGCCTCTAATTCTCTCTGCTGATCCACCTGCAAATGAGACACTTGAAATAAGCACGGCTCTGACACATTTGTGGGAAAAGACTGTTCTCTCTCGTCATCCACTTCCGTCGCACAAATGAGGAGCTGATGTATCTCCTGAAGAACAGGTTGCTGCTGCTGATGACCAGGCTGCTGAAACTCTTTCAACAAGTTAATGTGGAAGGTCTGATATTTTACTTTCCTGTCAGGCATATATAGTTCGTATGTCACTGAACTTAGTTTCTTAGAGATTTCATATGGCCCCTGCCATTGAGCCAACAGCTTACTGTCACACGAGGGCAGCAATAACAGAACCTGCTGACCTGGGTGAAAAACCCTTTTTCTGGCCTTCTTGTCATACCAAGTTTTTTGTTTGGCCTGCGTCGTCCTCATGTGCTCCTGAGCCAAAGCAGTCATTCAATCCAGTTTCTCTCTCATCTTAATAACGTATGAGACCACACTGTCCTGATCACTCGGTGGACTCTCCCAGTGCTCCTTTAATAAGTCCAGTGGGCCCCTCACCTGACGGCCATACAGCAGTTCAAAAGGTGAGAACCCTGTTGAAGCCTGGGGCACCTCCCGATAAGCAAACAATAAGTATGGCACCCATTGATCCCAATCCGAGCCCGTTTCAGAAACAAATTTCCGCAGCATGTTTTTGAGAGTCTGATTGAATCGTTCCACTAGTCCATCAGTCTGAGGGTGATATGGGGTGGTCTTAATACCCTTAATACCCAACAGCTTATATACTTGCTGCAACAATTTTGATAAGAAATTTGTTCCACAGTCTGTTAAAATTTCTCTGGGTATGCCTACCCTCGAAAACAACTGGATAAGGCAGTTGGCAACCTGCCTAGCCTTGATAGATTTCAGGGGGAAGGCTTCTGGGTACTGAGTAGCATAGTCACATATCACCAGAATGTATTTATTACCAGCAGAACTTCTCTCTAGGGGGCCAACTACATCCATCCCTATTCTGTCAAAAGGTGTTCCAATGATTGGTAGTGGGTGTAGTTGGGCACGGGCTACTCCCCTAAGGTGATGTAATCTGACATATTGGGCATGTTGTGCAGAAGTCCTTTATCTGGGTATACATTCCCGGCCACACAAACCTTCTAGCAATTCTCTGCAGAGTTTTTTGAAATGCTAGATGACCTTCCCAAGGGATAACATGTCCCAGTTCCATAATCTTTGGTGTGAGGTCCTGTGGTAAAGCTATGACCATAACTTCACCTTGCTGTTGGTATAAAATGCCCTTTTTAATGACATACACTACCGTTCAAAAGTTTGGGGTCACCCAGACAATTATTTTGTGTTTTCCATGAAAAGTCACACTTATTTACCACCAAGAGTTGTAAAATGAATAGAAAATATAGTCAAGACATTGACAAGGTTAGAAATAATGATTTGTATTTGAAATAATAATTTTTTCCTTCAAACTTTGCTTTCGTCAAAGAATCCTCCATTTGCAGCAATTACAGCATTGCAGACCTAACATGATTGCACAAGGGTTTTCTAATCATCCATTAGCCTTCTGACACAATGAGCAAACACATTGTACCATTAGAACACTGGAGTGATAGTTGCTGGAAATGGGCCTCTATACACCTATGTAGATATTGCACCAAAAACCAGACATTTGCAGCTAGAATAGTCATTTACCACATTAGCAATGTACAGAGTGTATTTCTGATTAGTTTTAAGTTATCTTCATTGAAAAAAGTGCTTTTCTTTCAAAAATAAGGAAATTTCTAAGTGACCCCAAACTTTTGAACGGTAGTGTACATGGCCTCAGCCAAACAATCCGTTCTACCCTGTTTCACACCCTCAATCTCTGAGACTTTATTAAACCATGGTCTAAGTGCTGGGTCAGCTTTCTGTAATTCAGCTATGTCAGGAGGGATGTCAAACTCTACTGACTGACTTAGTTGTGGTGTTTCTTCACCCAAGTTCTTTACAGAAGCTAACACCTTATCTCTTCTCCTCTGAGCCTTGGATTTAGGATGTTTAATAGGACCTGCCTCTATCTCAGAATCAAAAAAAGGCAGCTCCTGAAGAACATTGGCAGCCCTCTGCGCCCTCTGCGCCCTGGTTGTCACCATATTACAAATTTTTTCAACAGGTGCATTAAGCCTCTGCTCAATAGCGCCACCTGCCTGTCCCTCAGTTTGTTCATCTCTAATCTGTTGTATGATGTCCAACAAAGTTGGAACATCATTGGCAAGAATAACTGGATAAGGTAAATCAGGCACAAGAGCTACAGGAAGGAGATAAGTTTGCCCCCCCACTGTTAAATAGACCTCAGCAGTCGGGTACAACTTCTTATCCCCATGAACACAACTAATATTCACTGTAGTCTCACTCCATGAGTCTCTAGGGACTAAGCTGGGCAAAATAACAGTCTGGAAACAACCAGAGTCTAACAAGGCCTCTTCACACTGACCATTAAGCAGAATGGTAGTTTTATATATTTCATTATGAATTGGTGCTGACAGAGTAGGTCTTGGAACTGAACATAATAATGACGGTTTCTCATTTTTTATGGCAGGACAAGAATACTGGGTGTGACCGATTTTATTACACTGATAACAGCGTATATCTTTATTTGAAACAACACGTGACTTCTTGCTACTATTATATCTGCTATTTGTGATCTGACTGGACCTGGAATACAGCCTGTTTTGAGCTGGACCACCCCTTTCACCCTCATTAGACTTACTCCACCATCAGTGTGCCACCATCAGTGTGTGAATGTGTGTGTGAATGGGTGGATAGCAGGATCTGTAAAGCGCTTTGGTCATCAAGAGATGAGAATAAAAGCGCTATATAAGTGAATGCCATTTACCATTTACCATTTTACTCCGTGTGGTGAAAGAGCTGTCACGGCCGAGAGCAGGTCTCCTGCTCCCAGACCTGGCTGAGAGAAAGACCTCCGCCAGACGAGCAGCGCCCTCTGCAGTCTTCGGGTCCCGCTCTTGTATCCAGATTCCCAGTTCCGGGTTCACCATCCGCAGAAACTGCTCCAAAATCAATTGTTCCATAATGTCTTTTATAGTTGAGGTCTCTGGTTTAATCCATTTACAGAACAGGTCTTTCAAATGTACATACAATTCACGAGGGGTTTCGTCCTGATAAACGTCCAGGTGAAGAGGATGATGGAATAAAGGCAGCGTTGGATTTTTAAATAGCTTTATTATCACCCGCCTTCATCAGAACTCGGCTGCAGCCCATGGCTTGAGCAGGCTGCAGCTTCATTCCTCCAGCTCTCAAAGAGGAGACACGTGTGTGTGTCTACAGCATTACAGGAATCAGGATCAGGTAGTGAGAGAGAATGAGAGGCAGAATCACAACTTGGCACAGCATTTATACCCAACTCAAACAATAGATCAAAGGACCTTCACAGCAGTCAATCTGGCATTTGCATATCAAAGGAACAGACAGGATGCATGAGCACAATGCATGGATAACACATGGATGATACATTAACTCAAAGCAGTGACATGCATAACTGGCAGACTGTAGCAGAAACAACCAGAATGTGAGGTGATTGACTTTAGCCTGTTGTGGGGGTTAAATCAAACCGCTACACAGGGACCGAAACCTCCTCCTATATGTGTCGGGCGTTATCTCATATTTATTAAGAATTTCTTCCTTTACTTTTCCATAGTTGTCCGTGTCAGCAATATCCATCAATACATATGCACTCCGTGCTCTACCTGTAAGCAGAGGAGCTAGCTGGATAGCCCACTCTTCTTCCCGCCAGCGGCAGACTGTAGCGATCCTCTCGAATGTCGCCAGGTAATGCTCGATGTCATCCTCGGGAGAGAGAGGATTCAGCCTGGGCTCGTGGTGCGCTCGTGTCCTCCTCGGCTGCACCTGCAGCTGCAAATCATCCTCCTGCGGGCCAACCCGACTGGCCGTCACCCTGGGGTCCTCCCCCGAAGCGCCGTCGTCACCACTGTGTTCAGCCCGGCTCCCATACTCCTCTCTCAGCTCCGCAACCCGCGACTCCATCCGACGAATTTGATCATCCACAGTCCGCCACCTTTGGTCCTGAAGAGCGGCCTCTTCCTCCATTCGACGATCCCTGACAGTCAGCGAACGAACTAAAAACTTCACCAAGCACGTTAGCTCCTCGAGCTCGCCCAGTCCGCTGACTCCCGGCTCCTCAGGTGCCATAGCTGCGTCCAGGTCAGACTGCTCCTCTTGTTTCGTCACTTTCCTTCTGGCCATCGCTCCTTCCGTCCCATGCTCTATCCACCACTTCCACCAAACGTTACGTCTCGTCCTGGGAACGGACCACCGCTGCCACCAAATGTAACGAAATGGCGACAAGGAAGCTCTTCAAATCAATTTTCCAATTTTATTTCACAAACTTACAGGTAATAAAACGACACCAACATCAATAATCCAATGACACGATCTTCAGTGATCCACACTGAAAATCTCTCAGCCATCTCATCCATGTTAACAATCAACCACCACCTGTTATATACTATCAGAGATAATTAGCGTTAATTAGGACAATACCATATCCCAGGTAAAACAATAACATTTTCCTTTTTCCCCACACATACCCATTAATATCTAAAAGTCCATAATACTTCCCCCAGCTATAAACAGAATAAATATAAATAACACAGAATAAATACTATAAATAATTCACTAAATATTTTAATCCCCTATTTACAAATTTTAAATCTCCCCTATGACTCACCATCGTATACTTCCTTCCTGCTGGTGTCCTATAAAAGGCATTCAACCTCTGACAGAGTCTTTTGCCCGGACACCCTCAGGAAGCATGTTGGCAAAGGTATGTGAATTAATAATTATCAATTGTTTACCCCAAATAATTAACCCAACAATTATCTCACAAAGGCATTCAATTAGTCAAAGACAGATACAATAATGTGCACTTTAGAAACAATCAAATTAACATTTACAATACTACACAAATAATACAGTTACACATACAAGAAATCATAACAGTGGTGACACCCCGTCGTCACAGTGACCATGAAACAGGAATTTAAAAGTTGGATAATGAGGATCACACTTCCTCTTCCCAAAATAATCGTTTTTCAAATTAAAATCACACAATTGTATTAATACAATTGACATCTGAGAAAAAAAAAGGGTCATTTTCTCAGCTGGGTTACACCCTCCCGCGCTAAATATCATGCACGTTCCGTTGCATGTGTAACCAAGACTGTCCATCGTCAGTATTTAGAAACTCTGAGAAGGCTGTATTCAAACCTTGAAAAAGGGACTTAACAACAGTCACTACAGGATTTCCTAATTCAGGATACTCTAGTCTTTTTGGAAGTTGTCTGATTCTTTCAGATCGTCATATTGGTTGAATTGTAATGTGATCATTTTTGTCCATTTCATCAGGTAAATCATTTGATTGGTGTTCTTGTCCCTCGACTGAATTGTCAGAAGGTTCTTCTAGTATTGTTGCTGTTTCATTTTCCACAGGTTTGTCATTCTCAGTATTGTCTCCATCCGGTATCATTTCCACAGGTGAATTATAGGAAAGTTCAGTCTCATTTGCATTATGCCTCCTATCCGGTTCTGCATTGGTAGTGGTTTCAGGTAAGTCACAATCAGGTGGGTTTGTTATTTCCGGTGTTTGCAAAGGTTTTGGATAATCATGTACAGTAGTAAATCTGGTTATCTCCTCACGTGGGGAATCCTCAACCCACGGAATCAAAAATTCATTTTCAATTTCAGTTAACTCTTCGTGATCATTGTTCTCTGCAACAGTTGTTTGGCGTGTCTTAGGACGGTGAATAGGCTCTGGCTCAGGTGTTTCTGCTGTGGCAACAGGGAGGAAACTGCAGGGAAGCAAAAGGTCTCTGTGTAGAGTTCTTGAGGGACCTTGCTTTGACTCGGGTTCAACCGTGTAAACGGGTAAATTACCTGCACGTTTGACTACCACATGAATGTTGGCCTCCCATTTATCAACAAGCTTATTTTTTCCACGCAGTCTCACATTTCTAACTAAAACCCTATCCCCAGGTTCAAGTTCAGAAACAGTGATTTTGCGGCCAAATCTGGCCTTGTTCTTGTCTGCAATCTTTTGTGCATTTTGTGAAGCTAACTTGTAGCTTTCTTCAAGCCTTTTCTTGAGATTTTCAATGTATTGCAAGTGAGTAACTTTCTGATCTTTGTTGAGAGGAAGTCCAAACGCTAGATCAACTGCCAATCTGGGTTTTCTACCAAACATTAATTCGTAGGGAGTAAATCCGGTTACATCACTGCGTGTGCAGTTGTATGCATGTACTAACGGCATAACATAGTCTTTCCAGTGGGACTTTTGTTTGGACTCAAGCGTTCCTAACATACTCAGTAGCGTTCGGTTGAATCTTTCAGTGGGGTTACCCCTGGGGTGGTATGGGGTTGTTCTTATTTTCTTTATGCCTGAGATCTCACAAAGGTCTTTTATTAGTTTTGCCTCAAAATCAGGACCCTGATCACTGTGCAGGCGCTCAGGTATACCGTAGTGAACGATGAATTGATCCCACAGGCACCTGGCAACCGTTTTGGACCTTTGATTTGAGGTAGGCAACGCAAGGGCAAATTTAGTAAAATGATCAGTTTTTACGAGAATATTGCTGATATTGCTACTGTCTGGTTCCAGACTGAGAAAGTCCATGCAGACTAGCTCTAAAGGTCGTGTGGTGGTTATGTTGACCAGGCTAGCCGCCTTTCAGGAGGACTCTTCCTTCGTATGCACTGATCACATGTTTTTACCTTTTGCTCGACATCTGTTGCCATACGTGGCCAATAGAATCGTGTTCTGACCAGATCAAGGGTTCTGTCAATACTTAAGTGGCCCATATCATTGTGCAGACTTTGGAGTACAGGAGCGCTGAGCTCCTCGGGAAGAACGAGCTGGTGGGTCACTTGGTCTCCATTTTGTCTTTTTCTGTACAACACTTCATTGTACATCTCCAATTTATGGAGTTCTCTGAATAAAAGAGGGAGATCTGGGAGTTCTTCTCTAGCAGTCGGTGGAGGTGTTTGGCCATGTTCGATTTGTTCAATAACTTGTCTGATTGTTGAGTCCGCTCTTTGTCTTTGATTTCTGTTTGAGACAAGACAGGGATAGTGGGTAAGCCATTGTCTTGCTCCAAGACATACAAGTCTGGGATTGCGTCAGCTGAGATGGTAAGTGACTCTACAAGTGTAACACCACTATCCTGATTGTTATCACGAATCTTAACAAGGTGGTTTTGACAGATGGCTTGAACAGCTTCATCATTTACCATCTCTGTGGTGTCGCTGTCAGCTAGGTGACGCTCTACAAAGCAGCTTACACGCTCCTGCTCTTTCCTGGACTGGACATCGTTAACGAGTTCACCATGAGGACGTCTAGACAACCCATCTGCGTCTAGGTTTTGCTTGCCTGCTCTATACTGTAACTTAAAGTTGTAGTTAGACAAAGCTGCAAGCTAACTGTAGCTTGTGGCGTCTAATTTAGCAGAGGTCAATATGTAGGTGAGTGGGTTGCTATCTGTAACTACCGTGAACTGACCACCATACAAACAGTCGTGAAACTTTTCAGTTACTGACCATTTTAGAGCTAAAAACTCTAGCTTGTGAGCTGGATAACGTGCTTCACTCCTTGATAACCCGCGACTGGCAAAAGCTATGGCCCTAAGCTGACCGTCCTGCTCCTGATAGAGTGCTGCACCTAAGCCAGTGGTACTAGCATCGGTATGGAGTACGTAAGGCAGCTTCGGGTCTGCAAAGCCTAAGATAGGAGCTGATGTTAACTTTTCGATGATGGAGTCGAAAGCTTTTTGACAGTCTGTGGTCCATCAACTCTCAAATGGCAGTTTGGGATCAAAGTAGGTTTGGTCAGTGACTTTGGATTTTGACCTTTTGTTGAGTGGCGGGTAACCGTGTGTGAGGTCATTAAGGGGGCGTACTATAGACGAGTACCCTTCAATGAAGCGTCTGTAGTACCCTGAGAACCCTAAAAAGGATCTCAGTTCCTTGAGATTCTTAGGCTGTGGCCAGGTCTTAAGGGCCTGAATCTTTTCGGGATCTGTCTCGACACCACTTTCGGAGACTACATGACCTAGGTACCGGACTGTTGTTTGAAAAAATTTACATTTTTCCGGCGATAACTTTAGCCCGTACTCTTTAAGACGATGGAGTACCCGCATGAGTCGCCGTTCATGTTCTTCCAAACTATTTGAAAAGATGATGAGATCATCTAGAAAGACTAGTACCTCATTTAAGTTCATGTCACCGACGCAGCGCTCCATGAGCCGCTGGAAAGTGCTTGGGGCATTGGTTATGCCCTGCGGCATGCAGTTGAACTCCCAGAATCCAAGGGGTGTTACAAAAGCGGTCTTTTCTTTGTCTGCTTCTTCTACCTCAATCTGGTAATATCCAGACTTAAGATCGAAGACTGTAAACCACTTGGATCCTGTGAGCGCCGAGAACATCTCCTCTAGATTTGGGAGAGCGTAAGAGTCTTTTCTTGTTTGCAAATTGAGTTTGCGAAAGTCTATACATAGATGCACATCATTGTTTCGCTTCCTCACCACGACAATGGGGGACGAGTAGGGAGACTGGGACTCTCTTATCACGCCTGCAGCGAGCAGCTCTTGAAGGTGTTTACGCACTGCCTCAAGGTCTTGAGGGTGTATAGGGCGTGCACGGTGCTTAAAGGGAGTCAGATCGTGAAGACTGATGGAGTGTTTCACTTTGCTCGTACACCCAAAGTCCAAATCATGGAAAGCGAATACTTCCGGGATGTCATTTAATTGTTTGGTGATTCGCTCTTTCCACTCCTGTGGAATCAGTGAGTCACCAAAGTTGAAACTCAGTTGTGTCTTGTTTGCGGCCGACTCATTTGCACTGACGACATTGTGCTGGGACAGGATACAATGGAAAGCTCCAAGTTCTGCGATGACACACGTGGACGGAATAGTGACATCTTGCTCTGTTTCGTTTGTAATCATTACAGGCACTTTGTGTGGAACTCGGGAAGGAAGTGTTATCAGGCAAGTTTTAACACAAAGGCCACCAGGCAAGGAAGACTGAGAGGGGTGTTCAACTATAGCACAAGTGTCTGAGGTACAGTGAACGTTGGCAGACCCCTCTAAAACTACAGTTTTGCCTGCTGGAACTACAGCTGGAGCTTTGCTTGACAAGGTAACTAATCCAATATTCCCATCTTTGTTCTTGGTATGTCTTAGTTCGAGAATTTTCAACAGTGTCCTAAAACCGTAAGGGCTAGGTAAGTAATCAGGAGTCTTCATGTGTAAATACTTTCCATAAAGAACATCAAGTGCGTTTGTTCCCACTAACACTGGTGTCTGACTATTAGGATTGGCATCTGGAACAACAAGAGCTAAGGTTGGTATGTCAATCTCTGTGCATAAGAAGTCTTTTGGAAAGGTAATACACATCTCTATATATCCTAAATAGGGGACAGGCTGACCTGCAGCGCCCTCTACTTCTAAAAGGTCATAGAGTGGTTTAAGGTTTTGATCGGGAAAGTTCTGTTTGTAAAATGACTCGGTGACTGTAGTCACTTGTGACCCTGAGTCAAGAAGACAATGCACATTAACATCAGAAATGCTAACTACAGCTGTGCATTTGGAGCCAACTAACCCTTTTGATAGACTATACTTAGGTGGGTTAGTAACAGATTGCTTAAGGCTAGCGCGTTGCTTGTACTTAGTGGGACATGAGTGTCTGGCTACAGTCTCCATTTGCCCCATAATAGAGACTGTTCTTAGTTTAACCGGTCTTTATTAGCTGCGGGATTTTCAGACTCCCATCTCTTTTGTTTTTCTTTAAACAGCTTACGCTTTTCGGTAACTAAAGCTGGGTTTGGTTCGTTTTCGCAGCTCGGCTTGATGTGGCCATCCTCTCCACACTGGAAACAGTACCACGGTTTGGGTGGGGTACTTCGAGTTCTGACCGTTTGTTCTGTGGGTTCCTTTGTCACTTTATTCGGCTTTCGTTTCTCTTTTGGCTTTGTACTGGGTGTACTTTTTGAGTTTTGAGCTTTTGGTTTTGCAGTTAGTTTTACTAGTTTTTCCACAATATCTTTATTGAACCTTTTTTTTTTTTTTTAACAAACATGATACAAACAATCAAACACTAACACTAAAGTACTACAAAAAAAAAAAATGCACTAAAAACACCAACAACCACCAACAAAATCAAGTCTTCAACAATGCTCCTCTGTTTAGTCTAGACAATCCAATACATAAGTATACATATTATGTTCACCAGTTTGGAATTTACAAGGTCCACACACATCATTCACCTTCTTCTTCAAGAGTTATGTTTAAATTTTTTACATAATCAATAAAAGGTCTCCATATATTCTCAAACACAATTTCCTTTGATTTTAGTATATATGTTATTCTTTCTAATGGAAGATTTGTTAACATCTGTCTTAACCACTGAGTCACATCTGGTCTATGAGTCTTTTTCCATAATAGTGCAATACATTTTTTGGCATTAAGCAAACTGAGGTCTATGAATGTTCTTTCACTTTTATTAAAATTATGCTTTTCTGGGTACAGACCCAACAAAAACAGTTTAGGATTCAATATGATTTGTTTTGAGATTATTTTTTCAATTGTTACCCTCACCTCTTCCCAAAACATTCTTATTAATCTACATTCCCATAAACAATGAAATAGGGTTCCTTTACTTTCCATGCATTTTGTGCATGTATCTGGTATATTTTTGTTATATCTATTTAACTCCTCCGGTGTAACATACATCCGCATTAACCATTTGAAATGTATCAATTTAAGGCGTGCATTTATTGATTTGGTTTGAGCTTCTGTACAAGCCAATTCCCATTGTTCCTCTGAAATTTCAATTTGCAGATCTTCTTTCCAGTAGTTTAATCTTTTCAGTGAATTTTCACTTGAAGATAGTGTCAATGAGTTATAAAACTCTGAAATAATACCCTTTCTTTTACTATCTTTCATCATCATTTTTTCCAAGGATGAATAAATAGGTCGAGTGAGAGCTTTATTTTGATTTGATCGAATAAAGTTTCTAAGTTGAAGATATTTAAAAAAATGTGTTCTATTGAGATTAAATTTGATCCTCAGCTCTTCAAAAGACATTATGTTGTCTGCACATGGCAAATATAAATCCTGAATCTTTTGTATCCCTTTTAAATTCCATACTTTAAATACAGCGTCCGCTCTCCCTGGTTTAAAATATTGATTACCCCATATTGGACTAAATTGTGACAATAACTGTGGTTCTTTTAAATAGTTTTTAGCTTCACACCATATTTTGATCATATGCTTTACAAATGGATTTTTAACTTGTTTTTGTAATTTTTTTGCCGAATCTGAGTATATGAATATGGGAAGAGGTAAAGGTAAATTGTATGATTCCATTTCAGTCCAGTGAGGGAGATCATTTGATGAAAAATAATATGTCATAGACCTCAGTTGTGCCGACCAATAATACAACATAAAATTTGGACATTTCAGACCTCCACGATCAAATGGTAAATATAATAAAGACAAACGTAATCTAGCCCTCCTGTTGTTCCATATAAATTCCACTAACTTTTTTTTTATTCTTGAGAATAGATCTAAAGGTGGTGTCCCACCTGGAGAAGCCCGGGAATATGGTGAGGATCATGTTCTTTGACTTCTCCAGTGCTTTCAACACCATCCAACCGATGATCCTGAAGGACAAGCTGCTGCGCGCAGGGGTGGACCAGCACCTGTCATCATGGATCCTGGACTACCTCACGAACCGGCCTCAGTTTGTGAGAACCCGGGACTGTGTGTCCGACACGATCATCAGTAGCACGGGGGCCCCCCAGGGAACGGTGCTGGCTCCCTTCCTGTTCACTCTTTATACTGCGGACTTCTCACACAACACAACACACTGCCATCTACAGAAGTTCTCTGATGACTCTGCGATCGTTGGCCTCATCTCCAATGGAGATGAAGCTGAGTACAGAGGGCTTATCCAGGACTTCGTGGACTGGTGCCATCGGAACTGCCTCCAGATCAACGCGAGGAAAACTAAGGAGCTGGTGGTGGACTGCCGCAGGCATGGGCAGCCCCTCACAGTACCAGTAAATATACAGGGAACAGACATCGAGATGGTGACATCCTATAAGTACCTGGGTATTCATCTGAACAATAAACTAGACTGGTCACACAATACTGATGCACTCTACAAGAAGGGACAGCGCAGGCTGTTCCTGCTGAGGAGACTCAGGTCTTTTGGTGTACAAGGGGCGCTGCTGAAGTCATTCTATGACACGGTGGTGGCATCAGCCATCACTTTTGGAGTGGTCTGCTGGGGCAGTGGCATTACTGCAGCCGATAGGAAGAGACTGAACAAACTGATTAAGAAAGCTAGCTCTGTCCTGGGGCAGCGCCTTGATCCGATGGAGGAGATAGGAGAGAGAAGGACGGTGGCTAAACTGTCATCTCTGCTGGAGTCCGAGTTCCACCCTATGCAGGACATACTGAATGCACTGAGGAGCTCATTTAGCAGCAGACTACATCATCCCAGGTGCACAACTGAGAGGTTTCGTAGGTCCTTCCTACCAACGGCTGTCAGACTGTACAACCTAAGCAGGGCTGCTCGCAGAGATAGCAAAAAGACGTAACAAACTAATAGTTTTTTGAATGCAAAAGATGCAATAGACTTACACAATGGTCCTCTCCGGCATACAACTAGGAACATACCGGTCGCTATGGAGGGTGAGAATATGTATGGGCACATAATCATACCATGTAGGATAACTAAGTAGACGGTTATGCTGTTTCATTCCATCTAGCAACAATGCTCTGCACTGTGTGTGTTTATATATTTGCATATTTATTCCATCTAGCTACAATGCTCCGTACTGTGGGTGTTTATATATTTATATATCTACATATTATTCCATCTAGCTACATTGCTCCGCACTGTGTGTGTTTATATACTTGCATATTTATTCCACCTAGCTGCAATGCTCCGTACTGTGGGTGTTTATATATTTACATATTTATTCCATCTAGCTACAATGCTCTGCACTGTGTGTTCATATATTCATATATTTATTCCATCCAGCTACAATGCTCTGCACTGTGTGTCTGTGTGTGTGTGTATATATATATATTTTATAGTAATACGTACATATGTTTATTAGCTGCTCTTGCTTGCTTGTTTTTTTTCTTGCCTTCTGATTGTTGCTCTGAGTGTTGCTATCCCTGTGCTGTTGCAATCCTGGAATTTCCCCGTTGTGGGACTAATAAAGGCTTATCTTATCTTATCTTATCTTATCTTAAGGGAATGTATTGAAATAAATAAAGTATTTTAGGTAAAATATTACTTTTAAGTATATTGATTCTCCCGATCATCGACATTGGTAGTGACATCCATCTCTGAGTTAACTCATTGATATCTGACATTAAGGCTTCATAGTTGACACTGGCGACTGATTCTAGCTTAGGCATAATTTGGATTCCTAAATATTTAAACTGATTTACAACATTGAATTGATTTACCTCAGGGGCTGGGTAATTTCTCTGGGTCTCATTTAGCATTAATATTGAAGATTTAGTTTTATTTATTTTATATCCTGATATTTCCCCAAAATTCTTTATTAAATTCAACAAGGTTGGAATTGATTTTTTTAGATTCGACATAAACAAAATTATGTCATCGGCGTACAGGGAGATTTTATGTTCTGTTGGTCCAACTTTAATTCCATATATTTGTGAATGTAAACGTATCGCTATCGCTAAAGGTTCAATTGCCATAGTAAACAGTAAAGGTGAAAGTGGACAGCCTTGTCGACATCCTCTATTGATTTTTATTGGTTTTGAAATATTGTTATTTGTTAGGATTTCTGCTGTAGCATTATTGTATATTATTTGAACCCATTTTATGAAATTATTTCCAAGTCCAAACCTTTGTAAGACTTCAAAAAGAAAGGGCCATTCAACTCTATCAAAGGCCTTTTCGGCGTCCAATGATAGGAGAGCTGTATCCGGTGCTTCTTTATTAAAATAAATAATATTAAATAGTCTTCTTACATTATGGAAGCCTTGTCTACCCTTTATAAAGCCATTCTGATCTCGATTAATAATATTTGGTAAAATTTCTTGTATTCGTCTTGCTAAAATTTTACAGATTATCTTAAGGTCGGCGTTTAATAGGCTTATTGGTCTCATATTTTCACATTTATTAGAGGGCTTACCTGGTTTTGGCAGCAGTATAATTAAGGCATTATTTATGTATGATGGTAAATTATTATTTTGAAATGCTTCTAAAACCATTTCCAAAAAAGGTTTTATTAATTTATTCTTAAATTTTTTATAAAGGTCAACTGGAAGACCATCTGGTCCTGCACTTTTTCCTGATTTCATATTATCAATGGCTAGCCCAACTTCTTCTTGACTAATTTTAGAATCCAATATCTCCCTGTTTTCATTTGGAATACACGGTATAGATAGTTCGTTCAAAAACCCATTTAGTTTTGTTAAATCAGGTTCATTTTTGGTATCATATAATTTTTCATAGTAATCTCTAAAGGCTCTATTAATTTCTAAAGGATCTATAACTACCTGTCCATTACTTATAATACTGGTAATTGGTGTTTTAATTTCCAATTGTTTAATCTGCCATGCTAATAATTTTCCCGATTTTTCACCTTGTTCATAAAAAGATTGTTTCAATCTTAGAAGACTCGAGGCAGCTCTATTCGCTGATTTTTTGTCGTATTCAGCTCTCAAAATCAGTAATTCATTCTCCAACCTTGGGTCACTTCCTGCATACACTTTTTCCTGAAGATTTTTTATTTTATGTTCCAATTTAGCTCTCTCCTCTCGAGTCTTCTTAGATTTTGATCCTGTATAACTAATAATATGTCCCCTAATAAAAGCTTTGAAAGCCTCCCACTTTACACATGCTGATGTTTGTGTAGTATTGATGTCAAAGAACTCGTCTATCTGTTTTTCTATATACTTGACAAATTCCTCATCCTGAAGCCATTTATGCTGAAATTGCCATCTACCTGATTCCTTTGTCAATTTTTTATCTACATATATTAGACAACAGGGTGCATGATCAGAGATCACGATGTTATCATAAAAGCAGTTTTGAATCTTGGACCTTAATTCTGTGGAAATCAAAAAATAATCAATACGTGAGAATGTCTTGTAGGTACTGGAATAACAAGAATAGGCTTTAACTTGTGGTTTCATCTCTCTCCATATATCTAACAATCTCAATTCTTTCATAAAATGATTAATAGTCATCCTACATCCAATGTGCGTACAATCCAGTCCTGTTGATCTATCCACACCTGGATTCAATGTACAATTAAAATCCCCTGCTATTATATGTTGCCCTGTAAGTGATGATAAGATGAGAAATAAATTAGCAAAGAACTTCTGATCATCTATATTGGGACCATATAAGTTCACAAGATTTATATTTTCTAATAGCAAAGAACCTTGAATGATTACATATCTTCCAAATTTGTCTCCAATTACATTTTTCACTTGAAAAGGAACTGATTTATGTATGAGAGTCATAACTCCCCTGGCTCGGGATGAAAATGAAGAGGTGAATACACTTCCCTGCCATCTACTCCTAATTCTTTTAACATCCTCCTCTATCAGATGAGTTTCTTGTAAAAACACAATTCTTGAACCCATGTCCTTTATTTTATTCATAACTTGTTTAAGTTTTTTTAAATTTTGTAGACCTCTGCAATTCCATGAAGTTAAATTAAGGTTAACACTTTGGTCCATGATCAATAGAGAGTTTGGGATTACCTTGCAGTGTAAACATGCTCATACAGAGAAGCAAAAACATGAGTGGTTGAACATTCATCCTACAAACTACACACAAACAAATTTCCCCTTCCCACACTTGTGGCAAACCCCCCAAAATCAAAAGAAAAATTCTGTCTCCCGATATAGCCATCGACCGTTCCACACCCACGGGGAACAGCCTAAGCCACTCCTTCTTCATCCTCCCAATCACCCTAACTCTACTGCTTTTAATGACGTAACATTAACTCTCCTCTGTAGTTTTCCAACTTAACTCCAAAATTTTTAACAACTTTGTACATCATAGTTTTTTTTTTGTGTTTGTTTTGTTTTTGTTTTGTTTTTTTAATATATAATACAATCTATATTTTGTAAACTTACTATTTACTTCAAGTCAGTCAGATGCCTGTGCAAATGCTTAATTATTCTACCTTATATTTTGTTCATGCTTAGCTCCCACCAGTCTCTTCTTCTTCTTTGATCTTCTTGATGAACTCCTGCGCCTCCTCTGGGGTCTTGAAGATGTGGGTTCTGCCCTCATACGTGGTCAGCAGTCTCGCAGGATAGATTACACCATGACGAATCCCAAGGTTGCGCAGCTCCTTACGTACGGGATCAAACTGCTTCCTCAATTGCTGGATTCCTGTGGCCAAATCTGGGTAGAACCGCACCTGCTGGTCCTGGTGTTTAATCTCTCCTTTAGCACGTGCAGCGTTGAAGATCTTCATCCTGTCTCTGTTGCTAAGAAACTTCATAATTAAGGTCCTCGGCGGTCCCTTATCTCTCCGTGGGCCAATACGATGTGCTTTTTCCAGAACCACTGCTGATTGCAACTCCTCGCTGCCCAGCACCTCCGGAATCCACTTTTCCAGAAAGGAACATACGTCCCGACCTTCTGATTCCTCTGGAAGACCCACCAGCCTCAAATTATTCTGTCTCGACCGAGATTCCAAATCCAAAATATTATCTTCCAGAGATTTATTTTTTTTTTCCAAAGTGCGCACCTTTAATTGAAGACGGGTGACGTCATCTTCAGCACTAGCGAGACGGAGCTCCATCTGCGCCGTTCGTTCTACACAGTCACCCAATTCCTTTCTTATTCCTTCCAACGCTGTCATAATCCCATCAAATCTAGAGGAAAAGTCCGCTCTCATTGAACTCATGGCAGCCATCAGCGCATCTGCGCCATTCCCCGCAGAAATCGCACCGCCGCCAGCTTCCTCCGCCATATATGGAGCCTTGTTTGCTGCGTCACAGACCTGAAAGTCCGTTAATTTGGACTGTTTCGGCGGCTCGCTTTTTCCTTTTCCTGGTTTTCCAGCCTTAGGCTTCGCCGACATATCCTCGCCCAAATGCTGGGATACGTTCTGTCCCAAATGAGAGAGTTATTTGCCGATTTTTTTTCTCCAGGAGCAGAGCAGAGCGAGACACGTCCGTCCTACGTGGCAGCCATAACCGGAAGTCTAGTTTTACTAGTTGATTTTGAATTTCTGCAACTTGTTTTGAGAGCTCTTGAATTGAGTTTAACGTGATTTTGTCCTCATTTTCATCTGAACTACATTGCACAGTTTGCACGTGGGATGTCACTTTTTGTTTTGAACTGCTCAAATGTCTCATTCGCAAGGTTTTGGCAGCATTTTGGTCTTCTTCAGTACGTAGCAAGAGAAGCAAATCAGGAAAAGTTGGGGGATTTGTTCATTTTTGTTTTAACTGGAGTGCAGTTAAAAGGGAATCATCCCAACAACCTCGACAAAACTGTGTGACAAGCAGCCTGTCAAAATCCTGGCTTGAAGCACCACCACGCTTCACAGTGTGAGCCAAAGCTACTTGAAGACATTGTAGATATGATGAGGGTTTCTCACCTGTGTTTTGGAAGGTGTCAATAAACTTGGCGTAAAGCTCTCCGCCATCTTGAACTGTACCATAAGCAGAATCTAACAGCTGAAGGTATTCTGATGGTGAGCTGTTGGGGTTCAAGTATTTGACTACATCAGCTGCTGGGGGTAAAAGAGACTCAATGATCTTTTGGGATTTTTGCAATTTGGACATAGCAGGATCAGTCAAGATTAATTCTACACTGGAGCGCCAAGTATCATAATCTAGCTCATAAGTTGGTCGGAGGTCTTTGCCAGAAAAAGCTCCGAGCTTTTGTGAAAACGCCCGCACAGAAAAATCTTCCCTTTTTACAATGTGCTCAACTACCACACGTTGCACTTCTGGGGGATTTAAATCATGTGCAGAAATGGTGGGCATACTTCGAGCTGGGGTGCTCGCAGTGTGATTTGACTGGTTAGTTGGCTGTGCACCTTGAATACTGGACTCAGCTGCAGAAGGCTGAGGTTGAGGTTCATCCAAGAAAGCTTCAGGTAAGTTATCAGGTAACTTAACTTGCTCTGATTGATCATTTTCAGATTCTTTGATTGACTCAGAAATCTGTGACATCATGTCTTTCGGGACATCTGCAAAATCTCTGCTACTCATCTTCGCTAGGTTTTTAATGCCAGTGAGATATGACTTGGTCGTATCGTTCCCTACACGGTGCGTGTAAACACTGGCAAGAGGTTGTATCATATAGCTGGCTCCACTATCAGATACATGGGTACATGGCAATGGGTCAACAGCTTCAACAGCAATACCCGAGTTATACTCAAAAATAGCACTCTGGGAAAACTCAGACTTACTATCTGCTACTTTTATGACCCTTGAAATCGATCCATATTGTTTCAAAAACTCAGTCACTTCACCAAATTGCTCATCTCCAGCGATTTCACTCACTATCACTGCATTTGGAACTTTCACAGATTCACGCTCAACAATATCCATTTTGGGTACATTATAGGCTTGAAATAACGTAAGGGAAAGAAGAAAAAGGCTCCTGGCTGGGCTCACCACTTCTTATTGTAACCCTTGTCTTATGTTAATTAGGTAAGGGAAATTATTAAGTGTAGACCAGTTGCTAGGTTCATAAGGGTTACAATAGGGAATTAAAATGAGTGTGGAATGAAATAGCTGGAGGCAAGGAATGAGCAATTCATATTTGTTATTATTAAAGATAAAAGGAACAAAATATACAAACAATTTACAAATATACAAATATAACAATGGCCAGCATGAAATAAAACCCCAAAAATGTCCTACTGAGCTCAGTGTTTGTTTGTCTTTTTGTTTAAGTCGCTTGACCAGTCAAGATATCTTGTATTTCCAGACTCAGGTTTCTTTTCCTCTTTTAAAGCGGCGGCTTGAGTTGTTACCACTTTGAATTTTGGGCACTAGAAAGAGGAAGGATGCTCTTCAACCGAGATCTTGGTTCAGATCTCGGTTCAGTCTCGGTTCAGGTCTCGGGTCAGGCTCGCCATCTCCATTCGGAGAGAATCCAGGATCCAGAAGGTTCTTAATCGGCAACCAAAAAAACCTAGCCTGCACAACAATAATGGTATTATTGTTTACAGCTAGAGTAATTCATTTTCCAATCTCTTCTTATATAACACTATAGCTTAGTGTTTAAATTCTTTTCTCATATTACTATTGTTACAATCCAGTAATATAGTAATATCTTACAATTCACATTTCACATCTTACATCTTACATGAATGTGTTCTTTTCTCACAATCTCTCTGGTAGTACATGAAATACTTTTTTTTCTCATGTAACCAATTAAATGAATTTCTCTTTTTATCTCTACATCATTTAACCATGAAATTATGATTAATCCTTTTTAACCTTGTCTTTATAAATCATGAAATGAATTACAATTAATTTATCACATGACCAGGGAATATACTATCCCATTACTTCCAATATTCCCTTTTAAAATCAGTAAAACCCTGTCTGAGCTACTGGGTTTAGCATAACCTATGAATTTACATAGGAGACCAACACAATGTGCTTTTAGCATCAAACTACACATTACATTCGACAGAAATAGTGCATAAGAACTAAAAGTACTTCAGCATACTGTTGGGAACTGAAATCACATTTAGGAAAACCATACAGACACAAAAATAGCCTTTTCCATTGCTTTTAAACAGAAAAAAATCCACTCGCGATTAGCATTAGCATAGCGCTAACATTAGCATGTATTGTTTAGTACACACTCGGTTTTCGCTCACCAAGATGAGGTATCAGTGTGAACACAGCAAAAGTCACAGCCTCATGGCCTCTCAAGCTCATGCTCCCATCAACTTAAGACAATAAAGGTTTCAAATTAGCGTTTGGACAGTGTTTAGATTTATTTATAGCACCTTTCTGTATTAACTCACCAAAAAGATCCACAGGTTTTTACACGGACCGTCTCCAACCTCTCTCGTTCGTTCTCAAAGCGCAAAAGACTGGGAAATGGATGCGTGCCTCGGCACTCAGCTTGGAAGGCGGGACTAATATCGCTCCCAACGACTGAAAAGACCCAGATCACCCAACATGACCATGAAACGGGAATTTAAAAGTTGGATAACAAGGATCACACTTCCTCTTCCCAAAATAATCATTTTTCAAAATAAAATCACACAATTGTATTAATACAATTGACATCTGAGAAAAAAAAGGGTCATTTTCTCAGCTGGGTTACACTTATGCAAGCCGGGGGTTGTCTGGAAGTGAGTCCCATTACCCCGCCCATAAATTAGAATTTTTAGCTCTAAAGTGGGCAGTAACGGAGAAGTTTGCAGACTATCTATATGGCAATCACTTTACTGTCATGACAGACAGTAACCCCTTGACGTACATTTTGACTACTGCTAAGATGGATGCCATGAGTTATAGGTGGCTAGCTGCTCTGTCGACGTTTAACTTTAAGCTCCAATACAGAGCAGGCAAGCTTATCTCAGATGCAGACGGCCTCTCTAGACGGCCACATGGCGAGTTACTTAATAACGCAGTGTCCCAAAAGGAGTTCAACCGCATACAGCAGTTCACTCAAACTCACTTGTCTCTTCCTGAAAGCAGTTTAAGTTCCGAGGTAGTGTCTGCTATATGTAAAAAACACTTTGTCTGTAGCTCTCCAGACAACACCTTCCCTTTGGTTCACTCATTAGCCCTCTCTGTAGCCGCCATTCTAGATGGCTACGCTGATGAAGATGGCTGTGGTGGTCTTCCAGTTGTACTCCACATGACTCCTGAACAGATCAAAAACGAACAAAGAACTGATCCCTGTTTAAGAGAAGTGATTGCACAAATTGAAACTGGGCTAAAAGTTCCACCAACGGTACAAACTGAACTTCCTGATATCAACTTGTTACTCCGAGAGCTCAGTCGACTTGAAATGTGCAATAACATCCTCTACCGCACTCGTCAAGACGGAGGAAGTGTTACTTAGAATCAGAATCAGAATGAGATTTATTGCCACTGTTCATGTAGTACACAAACTAGGAATTTGTCTTGGTGCAATGCTGCAACATTAAACATGGAGTAGCACTAAAGATAAAAATAAAAAACTGTGCATGTAATAAAAGGTAGAATATGAATAAGTAATACTAATCTGTGCAATTTTTAAATATATTAACAAGCAGCAGATATTGTGGAGTTCCACATAGTGCAGTCGGTAGTGCAAAAAGAAAACAGTGATAATTGTCATGAGTCCGGTTGAGCTGCTGTACGTAGTGCACGAGAGTCTAATAAGTCACTTAGTGTTCAGCAGTCTGATGGCAGAGGGGAAGAAGCTGTTCATGTAGCGGGAGGTTTTAGTCTGAATGGATCGAAGTCTTCTGCCTGAGGGGAGGGGGGCAAACAGTGCGTGTCCAGGGTGTGAAGGGTCGGCTATGATCCGACCTGCACGCCTCCGGGTCCTGGAGATGTACAGGTCCTGGAAGGATGGGAGCTTGCAGCCGATCACCTTCTCAGCAGCGCGCACAACGCGCTACTTACCAGCTCGTCTTACCTGAACAACTCTGCGATTCAGTCTTTCAAAGCCTCCACTGTGACATGGGCCATTTAGGCACAGAGCGTACTTTGGATCTCGTCAGAACAAGGTTCTATTGGCCTTGCATGGCGGCAGACATTGAAAAGAAGATCAAGACATGTAATCGCTGCGTAAGACGTAAAACCGCTCCAGAACGAGCTGCTCCGCTTGTCAACATCAAGTCTACCCAACCACTCAAACTTGTCTGTATGGATTTCCTGTCCATTGAGCCCGATCAAAGTAACACAAAGGTTGTGCTCTTGTTAACTGACCATTTCACGAAATACGCTATAGCCATCCCTACCAGCAATCAGAAAGCTCAGACCGTTGCAAAGGCACTTTGGGACAACTTTATCGTCCACTACGGGATACCCAAACGGTTACATAGTGATCAGGGTCCCGATTTTGAGTCCAATATTATAAAAGAACTTTGCAAAATCATGGGCATTCGCAAAATCCGGACGACACCCTATCATCCCAGAGGTAACCCGGTAAAACATTTCAATAGAACGCTATTGAGCATGCTGGGTACTCTGGAGGAAAAGAACAAAACTCATTGGCACAACTATGTGAAACCACTTGTACATGCGTACAATTGTACGAAGAATGACACTACTGGTTTTGCCCCGTATGAGTTAATGTTCGGTCGTCAGCCGAGATTGCCAATCGACCTTGCATTTGGGCTCCCGTTTCACAACAAAAGTTTCAAGTCACATTCCCAGTACATTGAAAAACTGAAGACAATTCTACAAGAAAGCTACAAACTAGCAACAGAAAATGCCAACAAGATGGCTGAAAGAAACAAAACAAGATTTGATATGTGAGTGAAACCCTCAAAACTCGAACCAGGCGACAGAGTTTTGGTACGTGCAGTCCGCCACAGAGGAAAGCACAAACTAGCAGACAGGTGGGAAGCTGAAATTCATATTGTGGTGAGCCAAGCAGGTGACTTGCCTGTTTACACTATAAAACCTGAGACAAAAGATGGTCCTGTTCGCACCGTTCACCGCGACCTCTTGCTTCCCTGTGGTTTTCTTGCCCCTGTTGAAGAAGAACCTGTCCAACCAAAACATGTCCGCCAACGTAAGACAAGACACTCACCTGAACAAAGTGAGGAATGTGAGAATTCAGAACCGGAAAATGAAGATGTCTATTGGTACAGAGAAGAACCAATCCAAACGCCCATAAAGCTCACTCGAGTTTATAAAATTCCCCATCCAAAGACATTCTTTAAAGGAGACATTCCTGCTGAAACTCACTTACCTGAGAATGACAACCAAATAGAAAATGTCACTTCACCTAGATGTGACAACTTACCAAATGCTGGGAACCTGGAGGAAACTGAAACAAATGTGGAACCATCAAACAATGAGAATGGAACTGAAAGTGAAACCAACTCACCTGACATGAACCTGTGGAAGAAAAAGAACCTGAAAAAGAAGTCCCACAGACTGTGAGACGCTCCGAGAGGACAACCTCCCAGCCAGAAAGACTACAGTATAGTCAGTTGGGAAACCCTCTCATAACTGTTGCCCAGTCCCTGTTTCAAGGACTAAACCTGGCTTTTACCAGAGCCTTAACAGAGACAGATCCTAAGATTACTCAAACCTGGCTTTTACCAGAGCTTTAACAGAGTCAGATCTTAGGAATATTCCCATGAACACTAGTTCTTCCGTCAGTACCATTTAGCTAATCCCATGCAAAGGGACTTGCATGATTCTAAGGAGGGATAGTGTAACCCAGTGTTAAAAACGTGGATTAAATTATAAATATTGATGCCGCTTTTAGAAAAGAAAAACACCCATTTCACAATGGGAATAAATAATTTGAATATGAATATTTAAATAAATATATGTTCATAAATAGTTAAGAACATTTTCTGGAAAGTTTTGATAACGTTCCCGATATTTTCATTGGGTATACTGAGCGATAAATGGCTGTGTCTTTTGTTGGGCAGCAACAGCCAATGGGGTCACGCCAGCCAATGGGATAACGCCAGCCAATAGGGTCACACGCTCCCTCGCTCGGTTTTGGTGTGATCTGCAGAACGATTTCAGTCACGGCAGAGACACCGACGAGGAAGCGCAACTCCTTACTGAGACGGTGAGCTAATGTGATAGTAGCAGCCTTTGCTTGGACAAAACCCTTGAGATTGATTTAAACTCAAAGGCTGTGAACTCACGTGAGCGCGGGAACCCCATTGACGCACGTGTCACCTAGCTTGGTCAGGTTTTTTTGTTTGGACTGGTTGGACCAGAAGAACAGATTTTCCAGATCTGGATGGCGAGCCGAAGCCCGAATCCTAGAACCTGCTAGAGGTGACCCAACTGGTCACCTGGAACTGATACAACAGGACTGTGAATATTGTAAATATATCTTAGGGTATTTTATTTTTATTTTTTTCTTTCTTTATTATTGTGACAAGCGCTGTGTTTTTGTTTATCAGTACATAATTTTGAAATATATATAGTTGCAAGTTCTATACGGCTGTGTGTGTGTGATCTGTTGTTGCACCCCCCAGGCTCCTACGAACCTAGGGTCTACCTGATCTGGCCCAATTATCCCTTTGCCCAGGTAGAACCAAGGGGGGGTACTACCCCTAGGGTGAGTGGGTGTTACATAGTTCTAGTAACTTCTTTGTCAAAAATTTCTGGGTATTTCTTTAGTTACTATTCTTACTGACACTTGAGTTATAATATAATAAGGTAATCATATTTTTACTGGAGTTTAATTTCCAGAGACTCTACCCACCTCTGGTTTCCATAGTGACATAACAGGTAAAATGTTAAACACCTCTGTAAGCAGGAGGTGATTTATTTTTTAACAAGGGGGATGGGGGGTATTCACAAATTTATCCATCCATTCATTCATATTCTGCTGCTTTTCCAGAGGTCCAGGTCGCGGAGGCAGCAGCTCAACCACAGAAGCTCAGACTTCCCTCTCCCCAGCCACCTGCTCCAGCTCTTCAGAGAGGATACAAAGACATTCCCAGACCAGCTGGGAGACAATTTATCATGAGGTACAGATGTATAAATGTAAAATATGTACAAATTTGCAAGAATAAAGGAGCAAAGATATGGTAAAAGATCTTCTCTTTGGCTGCTCCCTTTAGGGATTGCCACAGTGGATCATCTGTCTCCATCTCACCCTATCCCTTGCATCTTCCTCTGTAACACCAACCCTCTCCATGTCCTCCTTCACTACATCCATGAATCTTCTCTGTGGTCTTCCTCTTTTCCTCCTGCCTGGCAGCTCCATCTTCAACGTCCTTTGTCCAGTATATCCACTATCCCTCCTCTGCACATGTCCAGACCATCTCAGCCTTGCCTCTTTTACTTTGTGTCCAAACCACTCAACCTGAGCTGTCCCTCTGATAGACTCATTTCTAATCTTGTCCCTCCTAGTCACTCCAAATGAAAATCTTAGCATCTTCAACTCTGCCACCTCCAGCTCCACCTCCTGTCTTTTTGTCAGCGCCACGCCTCCAAACCATGCATCATAGCAGGTCTCACTACCATCTTGTAAATATTCCCTTTCACTCTTGCTGCTACCCTTCTGTCACAAATCACCCCAACACTTGTCTTCACCCATTCCACCCTGCCTGCACTCTCTTCTTCACCTCTCTTGTATATTTTCCATTGCTTTGGAAGGTTGATCCCAGGTATTTAAACTCATCTACCTTCACAACCTCTACTCCTTCCATCTTCACTGTTGCACCTGCCTCCCTCTCATTCACACTCATGTATTCTCTCTTGCTTCTACTGCCTTTCATTCCTTTTCTCTCCAGAGCATACCGCCACCTCTCCAGGTTCTCTTCTACCTGCTCCCTACTCTCACTGCATATGTAACTGAGTCAAAAATGTACTTTAAGTATTTCTTTTTCTCAGTTATGTTTTTATTTATATTGTTGTGAATTTTATTTTACTTGAGTACTTTTATTTTGGCAGTACACTTCTCACATCCGCTCTTCCTGTACCTCCGAGGTTCCGGTAGTTTAGTCTTTCCCCACAGTATCGCGTTGCTTTGC
Source organism: Pholidichthys leucotaenia (assembly GCA_020510985.1). NCBI lineage: Eukaryota > Metazoa > Chordata > Actinopteri > Cichliformes > Pholidichthyidae > Pholidichthys > Pholidichthys leucotaenia. The sequence goes on along the minus strand of CM035843.1, from coordinate 199,557,682 downwards.
TGTGGGTAAGTTGTGTTCAAAACGCTGCTGGCACTAAATGATCGTATCGTTCGTTAGTTTTATCATTTGGACTGTAACCTTAGTTTGTAATTGTTCTTTATTAATTTGACATGTCACTGTACTGTATTTTTTTTTGTTATTTGTGTTATAAATAAGAGTTTTATAGATGTTTTGGCGCACATTGGGGGTCCGGTGGGCGCCATTTTAGGGTTTTGCGCCAATATAGGCTCTATGGTGACTCCAGCAGCTTATGTCATGTGTAACCCATATTTTTGTTAATGTAGGAGCCTGTGTGGGATCGAGGTACAGACAGAGCGTGATACAGTTTGTTTTATTTCATTAACAGGAGAAATAAATTGTGGAAACAGCAGTCTGGTGTCATCGTGGTCCCTATGCCGTACATACGCTTGTATTGATGTTCCCGATCATGGCCGCTTAAGGGTGTCCCAAAAGAAGAACCATTACACTTGTGACGAGATCCGTTACACTGGTGCCAGTGACCCTTGGAACTTCAGATCAGCTGGACGCCGGTCACCGTGGATGCTGCATCGCCATACTGGGTCTACGCTGGGACGTATATGTGGTCAGGCATATACAGGACTATTGTAATACGTTTTAACTGATATATGCCACCTTATTTTGGAGTTAGTCACAACGAGGAAAAAAAAAGCAAAACAGAATTTTCACTGTGTGAAGTAGTTCAAGAAAAAAAAAAACGACAAAAAAGACATGGATAATTATAAAACACCTGTTTTGCCAAAAGGGAGAGGTATCTGGCGCAGTGATATTGCTATTAGTAGAGATGTGGGACATTCAAAATTTATGAACAGTGGTGGGGATACAGGGTTAGGTCAGAGCCCAGGTTGTATTTCTGTTGGTGAGTTCATGAGTGAAGGTCCTCATGTTTCCACACCCTGCAGTAATGTTGGTGCGATTGAAAATTTTACAGACATGGTGGGGCAGCTTTGTGCTCAAATTGGTGAGTCTATAGTCACTAAATTAACGTCTGCTGGTGTTGTGAATATGACCAATGACAACCAGACTTCTCCTACTGATCGAACAGCACATTGTGATGTTACCAAATGTGACCCCCCACATGTGACTGTTCATGTTATGTCAGACAGAGAACTACGTATATTTAGAGGTGACGGTACTGACAAATATTCAGTTCGGGACTGGATTGACTTGACTAAGACTGAACTCAAGAAGAGAGAGATTCCTGTGTGTGAGCAAGCAGGAGAGATAATGGGTCATTTATTGGGCAAAGCTAAAGACGTTGTGAAAGTTGCCCTGCGTAGTGACCTGGAGCTAGATGCTAAAAAAGAACCTGAAATAATTTACGATGTTCTTCTCCGTTACTTCTGTGATGCCTCCTCATGTCTTCCGCTCGCAGATTTTTATGCAACCCTGCCCAGGCACAGAGAAAAACCGGTGGACTACTGGATAAGGCTGAACAAAGCAGCAGACCTGGCTCTCGAGGGCCTGCGTAGACAAGGCAAGCAGACTGAGGACATGAGCAAAGAGGTTGCTATCATGTTCGTCAAAAATTGTCCTGATCCCAATCTGTCTTGCACCTTGAAGTGGAAACCACCTCATGAATGGACCTCACGTGATGTTCAGTTGAGAATTGACGATTATCAGAGAGAGGTTAGAGCTAGTGCCAGAGCACCTGATGGTCCACAGCTAATGAGTCACACAGCCGCTGTAACATCTGACAAACCCAGGTTGCCATCCTCAGCCGTGACCATGCCAGAACAGTGCCACACCCCAGTCATTCCCTCTCCACTTCCTCAAACCCGACAGTTTACATGTCAGGGCCTCACTCCATTCCCCATTTCTGACCCTACCCCAAACACACTCAGCTCAGATTGTGCTAGTGTGCCGGTTGTTGCTCAAAATCTCCAACAGTCAGAGGAGAGGCTCCTTGGTCGCATGGTTAATATGTTTCAGGAAATGATGGAGAAGTTGCAGCAGTGTACATTTCCTCACCCGACTGAGAGCAACAGATTTAAACATGCCCCCCGTCAGAGACGCCCCAGAGAAGCAACTTGTATGGTCTGTAATGACACACGTCACTCCACCATTTCACATTGCATGTCTGAGAAACTGTGTTTTACCTGTCTTTCCCCTGGTCATACCAGACTGGCCTGTCCAAACAACAACTGCCAGCCTCCTTCTCAGTCTCAGGGAAACTAACTGACCTGTACTTGGAGGGAGGCAGTGCAGGTCTCACCTCAAGCTCCCACTGTAGTGACACATATGATGCTGAGTCAATCTTTGCACGGTGAGAAGCTCGTGCGATGATGTAGTTGTTGTGTATCAGAACATTCACATAATTGGCAATAGTTCCAGCCTTTTCTACACACCAGTTGCTTTTGGTGGTACAGTGATAATTGATGGCATGCTGGACAGTGGCTCCATGGCCTGCAGTATCAACGAGGATGCAGAGAAGAAACTGAGAACTGCTGGAGTGATAACAAATGAGAACCAGATTGATGTGAATGTGATACTGGTTGGGTGTGGTGGACAGCGTGTCAGGCCAAGGAGTGCTTTTGACATTGTGATGGAGGTGTATGGTTGTAAAATGCTGGTCCCCACTCTGGTTGTCTGTGGTCAGCATGATGAGTTGATTATTGGTACCAATGTAATAAAGCACATCCTACACCATTCAAAACAATGCAAGTCCTATTGGAAAACAGTGTCTGGCCCCTGCCCAACTGCAGAACCAGAAGCTGAGCAGTTCTTGTCTATGCTCACTGGTTTGAACCCCTGGAAAGGAAATGACATTCCTGACAAAGTTGGTACTGTCAGATGTAACTCAGCCACCTACCTTGAACCTGGGCATGAGTACCTTGTTTGGGGTAAATTGCCTAAAGACACTGTTGTATCTCCAGGCAGTACAGTCATGACAGAGCCCGCATCTTCTCGTTCAGCTCCTAGGGGTGTCCTAGTAGCTAAGATTGTAACTCCTATGTGGGGTGACAGGTGAGTCCCGCTCAAACTCATCAACACGTCCAACAAGCCTGTGTTGTTACGGCGCAATGCGAAGCTAGCTGACGTCTACACATGTGTAGCCCTTGAAGACATGGACGCAGCTGAGCAGTCTAGTGTACCAGTGACCTGCTACACACAGTCTACAACGGCATGTGATGCTGGTATGGAGTCTGTAAAAGAAAAACTCAAGTCAGTGGGGCTTTGTGACATAGACATTAATTCATGCCAAGTGTCAGAGGACTGCAAAAAGAGAATGGCTGACTTGGTACTTCAGTACGAGGATGTCTTTTCACGCCACCACCTAGACTGTGGAGAGGCTAAGGGCTTTGTACACCGCATACATTTATCTGATGATAAACCATTCAGACTCCCATACAGGCGTGTACCCCCTAGTCAGTATCAGAAATTAAGATGGGTGCTAAATGAAATGGAGGAAAAAGACATTATCAGGAAATCGACTAGCGAGTATGCATCTCCCTTGGTTCTTGTGTGGAAAAAGAATGGCGACCTCCGCATCTGCACGGATTTTCGCTGGCTGAATAAGAGGACTCTGAAAGATGCTCACCCTCTCCCTCACCAGGCAGATTGTCTGGCAGCACTGGGAGGTAACTGCCTCTCCAGCACAGTGGATTTAACGTCCGGCTTCTACAACATGCCGCTTCATGAGGATGACAGGAAGTATTCTGCTTTTACCACTCCGATGGGCTTGTATAAGTACAATCGCCTGCCCCAGGGATTATGCAATAGTCCTGCTAGTTTTATGCGCATGATGACTGCCATTTTTGGTGACCAGAATTACTTGACTTTGTTGTGCTATTTGGATGATCTGCTGATTTTTGCATCTGATGAGGAGAGTGCATTGCAGCGCCTTGAGATGGTGTTCAGCAAGCTGCGTAGGCACAACTTGAAGTTGGCACCCAAAAAGTGTTTTTTCCTCAGGAGATCTGTGAGGTTTCTTGGTCACGTAATTGATGAGAATGGTGTTTCAACCGACCCTAGTAAGGTTGAAAACATCGCAAAAATGACTTGTGCTGACCTTATGGACACTGATGGTGTGACACCATCCCAAAAAAAGACTTAGATCCTTCTTGGGGATGGTTAATTATTATCAGCATTTTGTGCCAGGATATTCTGCCATTGCCAAGCCATTGTTCAGCCTGTTGAAAGGTGGAAAATTTAAAGGCAGATGTAGGAAAACCAAGATGGCTTGCAGAAAGCTTTGTGCTTCTGATTGGACCCAAGAGCACATACATGCCTTTGAAAGTTTCAAATCTGCACTTGTTAACACTGTGGTCTTGGCTCATCCTAACTTTGACCGTCCCTTCATGCTTTCAACTGATGCATCTCTGGATGGGATAGGTGCCGTTCTGTCTCAAGTTCAGGAAGGTGAAAGTCATGCCAGACCTATTGCTTTTGCCACTAAGTCACTGACACAGTCTCAGAAAAACTATCCAGCACATCGACTGGAATTTCTGGCTTTGAAATGGTCCATCACTGACAAGTTTAATCATTGGCTAAAGGGTCACAAATTCACTGTTTGGACTGACAACAATCCTTTGACTCACATATTGACAAAGCCCAAGTTGGACTGTTGTGAGCAACGCTGGGTAGCCAAGTTGGCTGCGTATGACTTTGACATAAAGTATGTTCCAGAGCGGCAGAACGTTGTGGCTGATGCATTAAGCCGTGTGCCTTTTGTCAAGGAAAATATTGGTCACAGACTGTTCAATGAGCCATATGTAAAACTCCTCAGTGAAGTCAAAAATGTGTCTACTGCCTCTGTTCAGGATGTTTTTCGTTCATCCAGTGGTCACGTGGATGCGATGTGTGACGATGATCATACCTCCCGGGCACACACTCAGATTGTGAATTCAGAAGAAATGTCTACTGTGATGCAGTCACACATTGAGTGGGATGCTGGTCCGAGGGCCCGGGCAATTGAAGCCTTGCAGTTTTTGCCCCAGTTAGTTCCACCAGGTCAAGACCCGTTGCCTGCCTATTCTGAAAAGGCTTTGCGTGACAAACAGTTGGAGGATGGAACTCTTTCTCGCGTCCTGTTTTATGTTGAAAGACATCGGAGACCCTCAAGGAGAGAAAGGGTGAAAAAATCATTTTCAGTGATTAAATATCTGAAACACTGGGATAAGTTATCTGTGAGCAATGGTGTTCTGTACAGAGTTTCAAGGGACCAGAGAACCAAGTCCAAACGGCTTCAGTATGTTGTCCCAGACTCACTCAAGGATGAGGTCTTGAAAGGCGTGCATGATGATGCTGGTCATCAAGCCCAGTCGCGAACCCTCAGTTTATCCAGACAGAGATTTTTCTGGCTAACCCTTGAGAGAGATGTTAGAGACCATGTCAGACACTGCCAGCGTTGTGTCCTCAGCAAGTCAGCTGAACCTGAGGGACGAGCTCCCTTAGAGAGCATCTTGTCATCTAGACTGCTGGAGCTGGTCTGTATTGACTTTTGGTCAGCTGAAGACTCTAGGAACAAGTCTATTGATGTCCTAGTGATAACAGATCACTTTACCAGGATGGCTCAGGCCTTTCCTTGTAAGGATCAAACAGCTAAGCAAGTGGCAAATGTTCTGTGGAACAAGTACTTTTGTGTCTTTGGATTCCCAGAAAGAATCCACAGTGACCAAGGTCCTAATTTTGAAAGTCAATTAATCAGTGAACTCCTCAAAGTGTCCGGTGTCAGGAAATCTCACACTACCCCTTACCACCCAATGGGAAATGGGAGTGTTGAACGGTTTAACAGGACACTGGGTGGGATGATTCGTGCACTGTCCCCTGAGGTGAAAGCTAACTGGCCACGACGGTTACAGACTTTGACATTTATGTACAACTGTACAGCCCATGAGACGACTGGCTTTCCTTCTTTTTACCTCATGTATGGTCGTGTGCCCCGTTTGCCAGTAGATGTCATGTTTCGTTCTGTTCTTCGCGATGCTGATGTAACCAGTTATGACAAGTATGTGGCAACTCTCACCTGTGAGCTAAAAGAAGCAATGATGGTTGCTCAGGACCGTGCTGCTAAGGAGCAACACAGACATGCTAATCTTTACAACAGGAAAGTGACAGGATCCAAGATTGAGATTGGTGACAGGGTGCTTTTGGCCAACAGAAAGGAGAGAGGCAAAAAGAAAACTGCTGATAAGTGGGAATCAACTGTTTACACTGTAATGGATGTGAACCCACAGACCCATACATACAGAATTTGTGACACTCTTACTGGACAGACAAAAGTGGTCCACAGGAATCTGTTGATGCTGGTAAATTTTCTTCCTGTGGTGAATGTGTGCAATGTGTCCAACCATGGTTCATCCACCTTACTTCCAGAAACTTTAGCTACAGACGTTGGTGATGAGGGAGACACATCTGTGGACCTCTTTGAGGGAGAGAGTGAGGCTGGTACAGATGATCCGTCTTCATGTGGAGAAACACGTCAACCATTAGTTGATCCAGAACCTGTTGACTCTGAAAGGACAACTGTTGAGTGGATCACGCAGCTCACTGATCCATCTGTGTCACAGGTAGACGTTTCTGATGTGACAAGTGTGTCCTCTGACTCTAGACCTGTGACTACAGCTGATACTGATATTCATGGTGGACGAACACTTGACAGTCAAATAGTTTCGTTTCCTGACTCCGAGAGACAGACAGACACTCCCCTTGTTCGCTGTACTGTTGACCAGACGTCACGTACACATTGTGACCGTCCAAATGCACAACCTCAAATCAGGTCAAGATTTGGTCGCCTGATTAAACTAGTGCAGACAATGTCCAGGCAAGATGTGATTCGTGACAAGTTTAATGTTAAGGCTGTTTGTAGGTCTGTGTTTCAGACCCTGACTGATTAAATGTTACATGTGTGGACTATACTTTTGTGGACTTAGCTTTGTTTTCTAATGTTCGGTTATTTTATTTTATTTTATTATTCAAGAGCATTTGCTACACTGATAGTTGGAGTTTTTGGTGGGGTGCACAAGGCACTCCATTACCAGTGGTTGGGTTGAGAGATAAGTGCTGCTCTCATGCCACTTCGTCCTTGTGTGGGACTCTCTTTCAGGTGGTATTCTTTAACTAACCCCGGGTGTTTGTATATTGTTATGAGTCCTGTGTAGCTGTGGCTCAAGTTTAGTAAAATTCAGTGGGGTGGGTGTAACGGAGTCAAAAATGTACTTTAAGTATTTCTTTTTCTCAGTTATGTTTTTATTTATATTGTTGTGAATTTTATTTTACTTGAGTACTTTTATTTTGGCAGTACGCTTCTCGCATCCGCTCTTCCTGTACCTCCGAGGCTCCGGTAGTTTAGTCCTTCCCCACAGTATCGCGTTGCTTTGCTGTGGGTAAGTTGTGTTCAAAACGCTGCTGGCACTAAATGATTGTATCGTTCGTTAGTTTTATCATTTGGACTGTAACCTTAGTTTGTAATTGTTCTTTATTAATTTGACATGTCACTGTACTGTATTTTTTTTTATTATTTGTGTTATAAATAAGAGTTTTATAGATGTTTCGGCGCACATTGGGGGCCCGGTGGGCGCCATTTTAGGGGTTTGCGCCAATATAGGCTCTATGGTGACTCCAGCAGCTTATGTCATGTGTAACCCATATTTTTGTTAATGTAGGAGCCTGTGTGGGATCGAGGTACAGACGGAGCGTGATACAGTTTGTTTTATTTCATTAACAGGTATGTTTGTTTTTGAAAAATCTTATTTGAAATGTGATTTATTTTTATTTTTTGTTTGTATTGTGGAATTATTTTAGAGCTCCTTTCCACACAGTATCGCGTTGCTTTGCTGTGGGAGCCTGTGTGGGATCAAGGTACAGACGGAGTGTGATACAGTTTGTTTTATTTCATTAACAGGAGAAATAAATTGTGGAAACAGCAGTCTGGTGTCATCGTGGTCCCTATGCCGCACATACGCTTGCATTAATGTTCCCGATCACAGCCGCTTAAGGGTGTCCCAAAAGAAGAACCATTACACTTGTGACGAGATCCGTTACATGAGGCTCTGCTGAATTTCATGGTGAAGGACTGCCAGCCCCTCAGCACTGTGGAGAGTGAAGGGTTCAGGGAACTGATTCAGGCCCTTCAGCCCTCATGTTTTGCCAACCAGAAAGGTTTGTGGAAATTATCTAAAGTAGTAGTTGATATATCCAATTTATTTAATCTTTAATTTAAATATATGGATTTGCTTTTGGTTTGACTTGGTGTAATTTTCAGACCATCAAACAAATGGTGGCCAAAAAGTACGAGGAGGAACGGGAACGAGTGAAAATGCAAGTACAGCAAGATGTGGCAGTGAGTATAACAGCTGACATGTGGACATCTGTGAACATGGAGGCGTACTTGGCTCTTACCTGTCACTACATTAATGAGAATTTGCAGTTGTGTACGTCTGTGTTGGGAGTGCAATACTTTCCACAAAGTCACACTGCTGACAATTTGGCCCAAGTCAAAAGGGGCATGATGGAGAACTGGGCCATAACCAATAAAGTAAAGTGTTTTGTGACCGACGCAGCACCAAACATGATTGCATCCACTAGACAGCTCCAAATTCGGCACTCAATTTGCATTGCACATAGTCTCAATTTAGACGGGACCATCTTCACAACAGCTGTCTGCACCCACTTCAGCCATGTTATTCAGCATTATTTGTTTGTTGTTGTTTGGAAATCATGTACTAAAATGCCATTTTGTTGTTTTTTTAGCTAACCTTTGGCAACATCTCAACATCGAAGTGGGCAGGCAGACCAAAAGTGCCACAGCTGATGCCATCCAGGAGGTGCAGAGATACCTGGCAGAAGGCAATATTGCCAGGTCCCAGGATCCTATGAGATACTGGGACAACCAAAAGACCATCTATCCAAACCTCTTTCAGCTTGCCTTACAATTTCTCTGCACTCCAGCCTCATCTGTGCCGTGTGAGCGGGTGTTTTCTACAGCTGGAGAAGTTGTATCAAAAAAGCGTAACAGACTCAATTTCAAAACGTTGGAAAAGCTTTTGTTTTTAATAAAAATTTGTAAAAAAAAAAAAAATCCCAGTCCACAAGCATCCTCATTCACAACACGTTCACTTAGATTTTCACGTTATGATACATGTTCACATTATTTATTGACTGTATCTAAAAATATCAACGATATTTGAAATTAAAATGAAGATATGAAATAATACAATATAAAATACAATGACTTAAATTATATACTGCTCAAAAAAATAAAGGGAACACAAAACATCCTGGGTCTGCCCCAGGGTCAAGTTTTTCTCCCAGCTGGTCTGGGAACGCCTTGGTATCCCCTCTGAAGAGCTGGAGCAGGTGGCTGGGGAGAGGGAAGTCTGGGCTTCTCTGCTTGAACTGCTGCCTCCACGACCCGGACCTCCGGAAAAGCGGTAGAAGATGGATGGATGGATGGATGGACTAAACATCCTAGATTTGAATGAAATATTCTTATTAAATACTTTGTTCTTTACATAGTTGAATGTGCTGACAACAAAATCACACAACAGCAGGTGAAATTGATTGTCAGTGTTGCTTCCTAAGTGGACACTTTGAGGGACAGTGTTCCCTTTATTTTTTTGGAGCAGTATATTATTGTATATTACTAGGTCATCAAATCAGTGTCAGTTGAGTCTGTCAACTAGGTTGCCTGTAGGAATTTTTAAGGTCCAGCAGGTGTCAGTATTCAGTGACACAGTATCAACACAGTATCAATACAGTTTTGCAATGTGTTGAAACGCATCATGACGCCTCATGGACCCATCACTACCAAAAATCTTTGCAAGTCAGAAAATAAACATGGCACACTAAACAGAGCTGACCATGAAAGTAACAAAAGACAACTTACAAAATTGGCAACCCAGGGTAGGGCATGCTCTAGGGGAGAGAGAGGGGAAAAGTCCACGTGAGTTTGTTTCACTGCCACAGTGAAACAATGAACTAGCAGAGCTTAAATAGTGGTAAGACAAACGAGCAGCAGGTGTGGCTGAGCAGGCAGGGTGACCTAATTAACAATCATTCACAGCTGAGAACTGAGGTAGGCTGCAAGTGAATAGTGGGTGCCTGGGAGAGGAAGAGGCTCATCTCACACTACCAGAATAAACAGAACCAAACAAGAAAATACTAACAGACCGGAAAATACTCAAAAAATACATAAAGAGTTTGAGCAGAGCTCAGACACATGACACTGAGACCTGCACAAGAACAGAAAATGCTGTCAACATAAATTTCAAACCAATGATGACAAGAATAATGATACAGAACATAAACCCATGATACAAATAACAAAAAGCACAAAGAAATACAGAAATAAACTCAAAGAGTGGGCATGACCTGACGGTCATCCCCCAGACCATGACAATCACCTCTGTTCCCTTCACCTACATGCTGGTGTTATGTCATGTTAATGTGCCACACAGGCCTTTGTTCCAAACAATGTATTATGGCCGGAAGTTCTGGGTCTCAGTGGGGATAAAGGATAAGGACCTGTACTTATATAATGCTTTTCGCTATGTAAGTTCGCTTTCAATGCATGGAATTAAAGGTGTATAAGAGGAATGCACAGAGACCTGGGAGCTCTTTTACTGTAATTGATGTTGGAGAAAGAATAAAGTTTGTGTGTCGTCTAGCTCGCTGCCTCGCCTGTTTCCTTTCTCCACATTGGTGACCCCAAGACGTGCCATGGAAAGCGAGCCAAGCACCGTCCCAGAGACTACCTGGAGGGAGAGCACCAGTGCTGCGTGCGCTGTCTCAGTCAAGCTCCCAGATGTCTGGCTTCACAACACGACTGCGTGGTTCTTGCGCAAAGAAGCTCAGTCCGCACACCGCAGGATAACAACGGACGATACCAAGTATTACTACGTGGTCGCCACGCTGGATGAGCGCGCTATGCAGCAGGTGACAAGCCTGCTCCAGGAGCCGCCGGCCCAGGGAAAATATGAAGCGCTCAAGAGGATGCTACTCCAGTGCTATACCCTTTCTGACAGTGAGAGAGTGCAGGTATATCCAAATTTCATTGTGCAGCCTTCACTGTACGACAATACAGAAATTATCTTCTATTCTTTTATTCCATCTGTGTGCACCTTCCTCCACTCCCATAAGTCACCCTATGTTCCTCTCTCTTCTTGAAGTATGTGTTCACCACAGCCACTTCCATCCTCTTAGCAAAATCCACAACCACCTGTCCTTCCACATATCTCTCCTTAAGACCATACCTACCCAGTACCTCCTCATCACCTCTGTTCCCTTCACCTACACGTCTATTAAAGTCCGCTCCAACCAACACTCTCTCCCCCCGGGAACACTCTCTACCACTTCATCCAACTTACTCCAGAATTCCTCTTCTTCTTCTACCTGGCATCCAACTTGTGGGGCATACGCACTGACAACATTCAACATCACACCTTTGACTTCTAGCTTCAAACTCATGATCCTGTCTGACTCCCTCTTTACCTCCTGAACAGTCTTCACATACTCTACCTTCAAGATTACTCCTACTCCATATAACCCAATTATGTGACTAAAATAAAAACACAAGTTTCCTGTTCATCTTTCTGTACAGTTTATTGCTTATTATCAGTTTGCAATGGCAACCAGCAAACAGACTCTTTTTAAACCCAACAATAGTTCTATAATGAGCTTTAACACGCACTTAATATTTAAATATTAACAATCTAAATACAATTTTAAGCAAAGTATTTCCGTATGCGGACAAACAATTAAACTGTGGTCCAACATGTTGCAACATTCAAGTATATGTTTCCCTTTTCTCATTATTTTTCCAGTATCCTGTTTCCCTTTACCTTCACACGTTATAATCATGTAAAACTGTGCATGCAGGCAAAGTTAATGGTTGGCTCGTCGCTTCCTCCTGACTAAATCTGAGGTATTTCAGTTCATCGACAGCCAGTTTATTTATCAATCACAGGTGCTCATGAAGCTGCAGCTTTCTTGTCCTTGTAAGTGGCCATCATTTTCTTGATCTCTGCGATGGCCTTTCCTGGATTGAGTCCCTGTGGAGCAGCAGAGAGACGGTTACCAATGGTCACCATTTTTAATGCATCCGTGAATGTGTGTATGTGTATAAACTGACGGTGAAATACCTTGGGGCACGTCTTGGTGCAGTTCATGATAGTGTGGCAGCGGTAGAGTGAAAACGGGTCCTGGAGCTTAGACAGACGCTCCTCTGTGAATTCGTCACGGGAGTCGATCATCCACCGGTACGCCTGTGGGAGGACACTGCATCACAAAATGTGCTGCATGTTGAATAAATTTTACAAACAAACTCCATGTTCTAGAGTGGCCTTGTATGATTCACAGTTCAAAACAATCCTTATTTGTCTCATGCTGGGCCCTGGTGCAGCCCCTCTGTTTGCTGAGATTACTTTCTTCTGATTGGCTGCCCCTCACACACAGAAGACGCCAGTGTCCACAGTCAATGCTCTGCACCGCAAAAAATGAAATCTTAGTGTTATGTATGAGGAATGAGCAGGCAGGAGTCCAGTCTTCATGCAGCTAACTCTCTCAACGTTATTACAGAACAGGGGTTTATATACAGAGTGGGCCGTGCCCACCTGGCGTCACCCTGGGGGCGGGCACGGCATCACATACACACACATTTCCATACACAACATTCTCTCCCCCTTTAGAAAAATGCAAAGCCATACACACCATTGAAAACCTCCCAAATTTAGAACCTGAATCACACACTAAGAACATGGGGAATAATATATTGTACTAAAACAACCTATCACGTTCACACAAAGAATAACTAAAATGGACCTTGTCTCTTGAAAATACAAAATAATCCCATATTATTCACACTCACTCCCATGCACACCAGCAATCAATATAAACAAAACACATATTCACGTATATATACACAAACATTTACACAAGAAGGATTATTCCGGTAACCCCAATGTCTCTGGGCAGCCACCATCTTCCACACTGCCACGGAGGACCTGGGCAGCCCCACGGCATCTGTGCCCTTAGCCGCTGTCTGCCCCCAGGGTCAAAGCCCCCTCCCTGGCGAAAATGTCTTTACCCGCCATTTGGCACTTTTTCCCTCTGGGCCTGCCGTGCCGCTGTTCGGTGCGCCACCTCTCCGTGCCCGACGAGCTGCTCCCGACTGCCTTACGCACCGCCATCATGGCTCCATACCCTCTGGTCCCCAGTGGCTGCAATTCGGGAAGAACTGAAGCCTGCTCAGCAGCGGTGTCCGCCACCTCGGGCGCCTCACCATACCGCCCAGCGCCCTCGTCCAAGGCACATTGAGCTACGGCACTGAGGCACTGCCCGACCTCCATGGCACACGGCTGCTGCTGCTCACTCCCGGTGTTCACCACAACGCCCTCGCCAATGTCATTCTCCGACCCAGGCACCTCGCCGCTGCATCCAGCACTCATGTACCAGGCGCCCTGCTACGTCGTCACCATACCAGGCTGTGGCTGTTCTCCCTCTGGGCTCTCAGCATCACTCCCATTGGTCCCACTGTCCGACTCGGGCGCCTTGTCGCTGCTCCCAATGCCCTCGACCTAGGCATTCTGCTGCGTCGTCTCCACGCCCACCAGTCGCTGCACTTCCCCGGGGTCCTCAGCCTCCAGCTGCGGAGTTGACTCCTGCTGCCTCTCCTCTCTGCCATCCTCGTGCACCGTGCCATCCAACCCATCAGCGCTGTGGTCCTGCGTCAGGCTGGGCTCCACGGCAGGCTCGCCGTCCTCAGTGATCGGAGACTTTTCTACTCGTGGTCCCAGTTCTGCCTCGAGGTCCAGCTTGCCGCTTGCTGCCAGGTTTTGGCGCGAAGTTTGCTCCTCAGTTAGCACGTCCACAGACTTAGAATGGGTTGTTAGCTTCCTGAGGCTAACTAGCTCAGATGCACCTGGCGCCATTATTTCCAGCACCTGCAGCTTCACGGTCCACGTATGCTCTTCAAAGTATTCACCCAGTCGCTCAACGGCATCCTCATAACACTCCGTTGTGCCCAGAGCACCGAGGATTCACCAGCCCTCTGCGCCAAGGTTGTGAGCCAGGAGTGCCCGCTGCCATCTCCCATCCAGCCCATGCAGGCCCAGCGCCCTAATGTAAACCTTTCAGCCACAGGTTCACTGGCTCTCCAGCTCGTTCCAGAAACGGCAGCAGTGGTGAAGATAGCCAGCACGCTTCCATTTGTCTCCTTGTCGCCATTGTTATGTATGAGGAATGAGCAGGCGGGAGTCCAGTCTTCATGCAGCTAACTCTCCCAACTTTATTACAGAACAGGGGTTTATATACAGAGTGGGCTGTACCCGCCTGGCGTCACCCTGGGGGTGGGCACGGCATCACATACACACACATTCCCATACACAACACTTAGTAAGAAAAAATATCTTAAATCAAGTATATAATTCTTGTTTTTTGTCCAAGATGTTTTTTTCTTGTCATGCAGTTTTCTGTAAGAAAATGTTATAAGATTTTTGTTTACTTGTTTTAAGCAAATTAATCTGGTTTTAAGTAAAAAATTTCTGCCAATAGAGCAAAAAAATTTTACTTATCAAACTGCTTAAAACAAGTATATTTTTTTGCCAGGAAATTTTTACTTGCTTCAAGCAATTTGATCAGTAAAATGTTCTTGTTCTTTACTCCTGTTTGTTTTTGTTGTTTGTTTTTTGTTTGGGTTTAAACTGTTTTATAGCAACAGTCACAAAGATTGAGACTGTCATTTATTTTGATATACAGCAGGGAAAATAAGTATTGAACACATTAACGTTTTTCTCATTTAACATATTTCCGATGGAGCCATTGACCTGAGATTTTCACCAGATATCAGTAACAACCCAAGTAATCCATACATGCAAAGAAATCATGGCAACTGTGTTCACAAAACAAGTTATATTTAATAAAGTGGAATGGCACAGGGAATAAGTATTGAACACATGAAGAAAAAGAGGTGCAAAAAGGCACAGAAAGCCAAGAAACCAGCTGAAATCCATCAGAATACAGGAAGCCATCCCATCCCCCATCAGTGCAAATTAATTTCAGCTGGTTAAGTCCTGACTGATAGCCTTTAAAAAGGTCTGTGAATATCAAATTGTAACACCACAAAGAACTCATGATGGGTAGAAGCAAATAGCTCTCTTTAGACCTCTGCAACCTTATTGTTGCAAAACATAATGATGGCATTGGTTACAAGCACATTTCTAAACTGCTAAATGTTCCAGTGAGCACTGTTGGAGTCATCATTCGAAAGTGGAAAGAACATCATTTTACCATAAACCAGCCACAGCCAGGAGCTCCACGCAAGATTTCTAACAGAGCAGTCAAAAGAATTATCAGAAAAGTTATCCAAGAGCCAAAGATCACTTGTGGAGAGCTCCAGAAAGACCTGGAGTTAGCAGGTACTGCTGTTTCAAAGAAAACAATAAGTAATGCATTCAACCGACATGGGCTCTATGCCCGCTCACCTCGCAAGACCCCATTGCTGAAGAAAAAGCATGTTGAAGCTAATTTAATGTTTGCTGCACAACAAGTGGGCAAGCCAGTAAAATACTGGGAGAATATAGTCTGGTCAGATAAGACCAAAACTGAACTTTTTGGATGCCACAACACACAGCATGTTTGGAAGAAAAATGGCACTGCACATCAGCCCCAAAACACCATACCAACAGTGAAGTTTGGAGGTGAGAGCATCATGGTGTGGGGGTGGTACAGGCAGACTTCATATAATTGAAGGAAAGATGGATGGACAAATGTACAGAGACATCCTCGATAAGAACCTGTTGCCATCTGCCAAGATGCTGAAGATGAAAAGAGGGTGGACATTTCAGCAAGACAATGATCCCAAACACACAGCCAAGGAAACTCTCAACTGGCTCCAGAGAACGAAAATAAAGCTGCGAGAATGGCCCAGTCAGTCAGCTGACCTGAATCCAACTGAAAATCTATGTAATGAACTGAAGATTAAAGTTCACAGAAGACACCCACGGAACTTTCAAGATTTGAAGACAGTTTGTGTGGAAGAATGGGCTAAAATCACTCCTGAGCAATGCGTGCACCTAGTTTCTCCATACAAGAGGCATCTGGAAGCTGTTACTACCAACAAAGGCTTTTCTACTAAATATTAAATGTATTTGACCAAGCGTGTTCAATACTTATTCTCTGTGTCACTCCACTTTATTAAATATTACTTGTTTTGTGAGCACAGTTGCTTTGATTTCTTTGTATGTACGGATTACTTGAGTTGTTACTGATATCTGGTGAAAATCTCAGGTCAATGGCTCCAACAGAAATACGTTTAAAAAGAAAAATGTTGACGTGTTAAATATTTATTTTCCCCGCTGCATGTCATTTTTGAAAACATAAAAAAGTGGTCAAATCAGCTGATAATAATGTAACATAATATAGTGACGTGGTGATGTGGGGTGTTGTAAATATACTGTATAAATGCAATCAAAATCTCTTTACACAAGAGGGGAATAGTCTGGCCTGGAGGGGTATAGTCTGGCCGAGGCTATTTTACACCCCGGGTACAGTTTGGCTGAGGACAGTTGATAGTATACTCTGGCCTGGACCAAACTATACCCAGGTTTAATCTGGGCAAGGGTTAATTTGGCCTGTTACACTGGGACACCGGCACACACCTATCAGGGGAGGGGCAGGACTGATGGTATGAGGAGCTTTGCTGAATGTGACAAAATATAAATGTTTTTGCTATAATGAGGAATGTAACGTTCATATTTGAACCTATCAAACCTGGTTAAGTCAATGAATATGAAACACTGCTTAACATCACATACTACTGAGTGACCAACGGCAAGGAAGCAGGAGAGAACAGGCTGGGTGAAACCAAATCTTCGGCAGCAGAGGGAGGAAGTGCATTGTCAGGTTATGAAAAATATTACCTTTCGTTGCTTGCATATGAAATTAAATCAATAAAAATGACGTTATTCATACCAGCTTGTAGATAATTTTATTCATCACCATTATATGATTATTGGGGTGGGGGGTATATTGGTTGGATTTGATTTTTGAGGGGGTTGCAACCCCCAACCCCCAACCCCCGTAAATTACGTCTATAGGTTATGGCATTGCCACCTAATACCTGAAATTACGAGGTGGATTTTTATTTATATTCATCAAAAAGTAATATCTGAAAATAATTTAAGGAGAGTTGAATCTAGAAAAATTAAAAAATTATGTTGAAATTCCCCCCATCGATCGTCACCTTATCGTGGTGGGGGGTTTGCATCCTTGAGTGATCCCAGGATGTATGTTGTCTAGGCAATTTGCCTCTGGTAGGGTCACTCAAGATCAACCAGTCCTAGGCAAAGGGTCAGACTAAGAACGATCCAAAAGACTCTCATGATGAAGGCTACAACAAGGATTCAGTGTACCCTGCCCAGCATGGGGTTACCGGGGCCCCACCCTGGAGCCAGGCCTGGGGGAGGGGCTCGATGGTGAGCATCTGGTGGCTGAGTTTCTGCCCATGGGACCTGGCCGAACTCAGCCCGACAAAGCTATGTGGGTTTGCCCTCCAGCGGACTCACCACCAGCAGAAGGGACCATAGGGGTCCGGTGCTAAGCGGGTCAGGTGGTGGGCAAAGGCAGAGACCTTGGGGTCTGATCCCTGGCTTCCTAAACTGGCTTTTGGGACGTGGAATGTCACCACTCTGGTGGGGAAGGAGCCTAAGCTGGTGCACGAGGTTGAGAGATACTGGCTAGATATAGTTGGGCTCACCTCAACACACAGCTCTGGTTCTGGAACCAGTCTCCTGGAGAGGGGCTGGAGCTTGGCCTACTCTGGAATTGCCCCAGATGACAGGCGGTGAGCAGGGGTGGGTATTTTTGTATCCCCCCCACCTTGCTGCCTCTACTTTGGAGTTTTCCCTGGTGGACGAAAAGGTTGTTTCCCTGTGCCTTCAAGTTGGGAAATGGGTCCTGACCATCATTTGTGCCTATGCACCAAATGATGGTTCAGAGTACTCACGCTTTTTGGAGTCTCTGACTGGGATGCTGGAGAGTGCTCCTCTTGGAGACTCCATTGTACTAGTGGGGGACTTCAATGCACACGTGGGCAATGACAGCGAAACCTGGAGGGATGTGATTGGGAGGAGCAGCTTGCCCAATCTGAACCCGAGCGGTGTCCAGTTATTGGACTTCTGCGCCAATCACAGTTTGTCCATAACGAACACCATGTTCAAGCATAAGGGTGTCCATATGTGCCCCTGGAACCAGGACACCCTAGGTCGCAGGTTGATGATCAGTTTTGTTATAGTGTCATCAGATCTGCGACCGTATGTCTTGGACACTCGGGTAAAGAGAGGAGCAGAGCTGTCAACTGATCACCACCTGGTGGTGAGTTGGATCTGATAGCAGGGGTGGATGCCATTCAGACCTGGTAGACCCAAACGTATAGTGAAGGTGTGCTGGGAACATCTAGCTGAGGCCCCTGTCCGGGAGGTCTTCAACTTCCACCTCCGGAAGAACTTGGACCACATTCTGAGGGAGTCTGGAGACATGGAGTCTGAATGGGCTATGTCAGGGGTGGGCAATCATGTGCCATGGAGGGCCATTCCACTGCAGGTTTTCTACTCCACCCAGTCTCTTCAGCAGGTGTTTTCACTGATTAGCAATCCTTGAAGCTGATTAGAGCAAACACCTGCTGAAGAGAATGAGTGGAACAGAAAACCTGCAGTGGAATGGCCCTCACTGCCCACCCCTGGGCTATGTTCTCCACCTCCATTGTTGAAGCGGCTGCTCAGAGCTGCAGCTGCAAGGTTGTTGGTGCATCTCGTGGTGGAAATCCTCAAACCAAGTGGTGGGCACCAGTGGTGTATGGGGGGGGGGGCATCAAGCTTAAGAACGAGTTCTATTAAGCTTGGTTGGTTTGTGGGACTCCCGAAGCAGCTGAGGTGTACTGGCAGGCCAAGCAGAGTGCAACTCGGGTGGTTGCTGGAGCAAAAACTCAGGTGTGGGAGGAGTTTGGTAAGACTATGGAACAAGACTTTCAGTTGGCCTCAAAGAGATTCTGGCAAACTGTCCGGTGACTCAGGAGAGGGAAACAGCTCCCTGTCCACACTGTGTATGGTGCGGATGGGGCACTGCTGACTTCGACTGGGGATATCTTCAGGTGGTGGAGGGAATACTTTGAGGATCTCCTCAATCCATCTATGCCAGAGTACTGGAGAGGAGAGTCCGGCCGTGGGTCAAACCTCAGATTCAGGAAGAGCAATGTGGTTTTCGTCCTGGCCATGGCACATTGGACCTACTCTTTACCCTCTCAAGAATCCTTGAGGGTTTGTGGGAGTTTGCCCAACCAGTCTACATGTGTTTTGTGGACTTGGAGAAAGCATTCAACCGTGTCCCTCATGTTTTTTTTGTCGGGGGTGCTTCGCGAGTATGGGGTATAAGGCTTGTTGCTACGAGCTATCCAGTCTCTATACGACTGTTGTGAGAGTTTGGTTCATATTGCCAACACTTAGTCGGACTTATTTCCAGTGAGAGTTGGACTCCGTCATGGCTGCCCTTTGTCACCGATCCTTTTATTATGGACAGAATTTCTAGGTGCAGCCAAGGAACGGAGGGTGTCATGCTTGGTGACCACAGGATCTCATCTCTGTTGTTTGCAGATGATGTTGTCCTGCTGGCTTCATCCAGCAATGACCTACAGGTCTTGCTGGGACAGTTTGCTACTGAGTGTGAAGCGGCTGGGATGAGAATCAGTACCCCCAAGTCCGAGCCCATGGGCCTCAGCCGGAAAAGGGTGGAGTGTCTTCTCTGGGTTGGGGACAAGCTCCTGCCTCAAGTGGAGGAGTTTAAGTATCTCAGGATCTTATTCATGAGTGAGGGGAGAATGGAGTGGGAGATTGACAGATGGATCGGAGCAGCATCTGCAGTGATGCGGATGTTGTACCGTTCTGTTGTGGTGAAGAGGGAGCTGAGCTCTAAGGCAAAGCTGTTGATTTACCATTCAATCTATGTTCCTACCCTCTCCTATGGTCATGAGCTTTGGGTAATGACCGAAAGAAAGAGATCACTTATACAAGCAGCTGAAGTGAGCTTTCTCCGTAGGATTGCTGGACTCACCCTTAGAGACAGGTTGAGGAGCTCAGTCATCCGGGAGAGGCTCAGAGTAGAACTGTTGCTCCTCCACATTGAAAGGAGCCAGTTGAGGTGGTATGGGCGTCTTATCAGGATGGATGCCTCCCACTTGAGGTGTTCCGGGCACGTCCCCCTGGCAGGAGACCCCAGGGCAGACCCAGGACACGTTGGAGAGACTATGTCTCCCAGCTAGCCTGGGAATGTCTTGGTATCCTCTCCAAAGAGCTGGAGCAGGTGGCTGGGGATAGGGAAGTCTGGGCTTTTCTGCTTGAACTGCTGCCTCCGTGACCCGGACCGCCGAAAAAGCAATAATTCAATTCAATTCAATTCAACTTTATTTATATAGCGCCATTTCACAACAACAGTCATCTCATAGCACTATCAACTGTAGGGGGGACCCCCACAGTTGCAGAAAGACCCCAGCAATCAGGCGATCCCCTGTGAGCAAGCACTTGGCGACGGTGGAGAGGAAAAACTCCCTTTTAACAGGAAGAAACCTCCAGCAGAACCAGGCTCAGGGAGGGGCAGTCATCTGCTGCGACTGGCTGGGGGGTGAGGGGATAGAGAAGAAGAAAAGAACAGACATGTGGAGAGCAAACAGCACGATGGGGACTCAATCTATGGGAGAGAACAAACAAATGTTAATGACCAGCAAAAAAAAAATATTTCATAGAGAGTGAGGAAAGGAGTGAGGCCCAGTGCATTACTGGAGGTCCCCCGGCTGACTAAACCTATTAGCAGCATAACTAAGGGAGGGTTCAGAAACACATGATCCCTCCCTAATTGTAGGCTATATCAAAAAGGTAGGTTTTAGCCCTATTCTTAAAAACAGAGATCGAGTCTGACTCCCGAATCCAGATTGGCAGCTGATTCCACAGGAGAGGAGCTTGATAACTGAAGGCTCTGCCTCCCATTGTACTTTTGGAGATTCTAGGTATTACAAGTAATCCTGCATTTTGGGAGCGTAGTGCTCTGTTAGGATAATACGGTAGTATCAGATCTTTTAAATAAAAAGGAGCCTGATTGTTTAGAGCTTTGTAAGTGAGAAGAAGGATTTTAAACTTAATTCTAAACTCTATGGGAAGCCAATGAAGGGAGGCCAGAACCGGAGAGATATGATCTCTCTTTCTAGTACCTGTTAAAACTCTTGCTGCAGCATTTTGGATCAGCTGAAGACTTTTTAAAGATGTTTTAGGACAGCCTGATAATAAAGAATTACAATAATCTAATCTCGAGCTAACAAAAGCGTGGATCAGCTTCTCAGCATCACTCTGAGACAAGATGCTCCTAATCTTGGCAATATTACGCAAATGATAGAAGGCAGTCTTAGAAACAAATTTAATATGTGAATTGAAGGACAAATCCTGATCAAAAATAACTCCAAGGTTCCTCACAGAGCTATTAAGAGAAAGAGTAACTGCGTCCAAACTGAAAGTTTGATTTGGAAAGGAATTTCTAAGGTTTTTTGGACCAACAAGAATGACTTCAGTCTTATCTGAATTTAATAGCAGGAAATTACAAGTCATCCAAGCTTTGATTTCCTTAAGACAGGCTTCTAACTTGGCTAATTGACTAGTATCATCTGGCTTCATTGACAGGTATAATTGTGTGTCATCTGCATAACAATGAAAATGTATACAGTGCTTTCTAATGATGTTGCCTAACGGAAGCATATATAAACTAAAAAGAGTAGGGCCTAGCACAGATCCCTGTGGAACTCCATGACTAAGCTTTGAGCTGAAAGAAAACTCATCATTTACTTGAACAAACTGGAACCTATCAGATAAATAAGATCTAAACCACTGCAACGAAGTTCCATTAAGTCCAACATAGTGTTCTAATCTATCAAGTAGAATATTATGATCAATAGTATCAAAAGCTGCACTAAGATCTAAAAGGACAAGTACAGAAACTAGTCCATTATCAGATGCAATGAGGAGGTCGTTAGTGACCTTCGCTAAGGCTGTTTCAGTACTATGATGGATTCTAAACCCAGATTGAAACTCTTCAAGTAAACCATTTCCCTGCAGGTGGTCAAATAATTGCGTAGCAACAACTCTTTCTAAGATTTTTGAAATGAAAGGGAGATTAGAGATTGGTCTATAGTTAGCTAAAGCTCCTGGATCTAGCGTTGGCTTTTTGAGTAAGGGTTTAATTACAGCCGTTTTAAAAGCCTGCGGTACATGGCCTAAAGTTAATGAAGAATTGATTATATGAAGAATAGAGCTACCAATAAGTGGGAAGACTTCTTTAAATAACCTAGTAGGAACAGGATCTAAAAGACAAGTTGAAGGTTTGGATGAGGAAACTACTTTGTCTAACTCACAAAGGTCGATTGGAGTAAACTCATCAAGACAGACATCAATAGAAGGAGTTGTAGTAGTTACAGTATTTAAGTTAACTGTGGGAAGAATCTGATTGATTTTATCTCTGATGGATGAAATTTTATTATTGAAAAAGTTCATAAAGTCCTGACTAGTAAGCTCTAAGGGGATGCTAGGATTGACAGAGTCCTGACTCTTTGTCAACCTGGCTACAGTACTGAAAAGAAACCTGGGATTATTCTTGTTCTCTTCTATTAATGCAGAGTAATAACTCGTTCTAGCTTTTCTAAGAGATTTTTTATAAATTAAAAGATGATTTCTCCAAGCTAAATAGATTTCATCTAAATTAGTAGAGCGCCATTTTCTTTCTAACTGACGAGTCTTCTGTTTTAAGGTACGAGTTTCTGTGTTGAACCAAGGAGTTAAAAATCTCTGATTAGACTTTTTCTTTTTTAAGGGGGCCACCAAGTCTAGAGCCTGATGCAGAGAAGCTGAAACACTATCCACCATGTTATCAATTACAGAAGGAGCAAGCTGTCTATAGCTTATTTCCGTTGTGTTGACACATGGCATAGAGGAAACAATCTGCATAAATTTGGAAACAGCATCATCTGAGAGGCATCTACTGTGATAATATTTTTCTTTAGGAGCCAAATAGTCAGAAATAGTAAAATCAAAGGTTAACAGACAATGGTCTGACAGTACAGGGTTATGAGGAGACACTACAAGATTTTCTATTTCTATGCCATATGTCAGAACAAGGTCCAATGTATGGTGGAGGTAATGAGTAGAATTTCCTACTTTCTGAGAAAACCCAATCGAGTCTAATATTGAATTAAAAGCCACATTAAGGCAGTCACTATCTACATCCACATGTATATTAAAGTCCCCTACTATAATTATTCTATCAGATTTCAACACTAAATCAGCTAAGAAATCAGCAAATTCGGATAAAAATTCTGAATAGGTTGATGGGGGACGATAAACAATGGCAAATAAAATTGGGTTTAACCTGAAATTGCTAAAGTGCCCAATACTGAGGACCAGGCCCTCAAAGGAATTATAACATGTTTTTTGCTTTACATTAACTAGTAATTTGGAATGGTAAATTGTTGCTACTCCTCCTCCACGACCAGAACTTCTGGGATTTTGACAGTTTAAATAACCAGAGGGGGTTGATTCATTTAAACCAACATAATCCTCTTGTCCTAACCAAGTCTCTGTAAGGGAAATTAAATCAATCTGATGATCAATTAACAGATCATGGACTAACAGAGACTTGGGAGTTAGAGACCTAATATTTAACAAACCACATTTAATTTTTAAATTATGAGGAGGAACAGAGGCCAAATCATTCAATTTAGAGGCTTTATGTTTAATTTGAGTTTTACCAATATTTTGCTTTATCACTTTGGGATGCTTATACATTATATTTTTATTCACTTTGGAGGGAGCAGACAACGATTCTCTGATGGGGAAGACAGGGGCTAAGCTGAGGGGTAGCGGATGAAGAGGAGCTGCAGAGAGGCGTGTAAGACTGCGACTCTGCTTCCTGGTCCCAACTCTGAGTAGTCATGGTTTTGGAAATTTGGATAAAAAAGATGCCAGATTGTTAGATAAATGAGAAGCACCATCCAAAGTGGGATGAATGCTGTCTCGTCTCATAAGACCAGGTTTTCCCCAAAAAGAGCTCCAATTGTCAATGTAGCCCACGTCATTTTTAGGACACCACACAGACAGCCAGCGGTTCAAGGATGACGAGCGACTAAACATGTCATCACTGGTCAGATTGGGGAGGGGTCCAGAGAATACTACAGTGGCAGACATCGTTTTGGCAAACTCACACACCGATTCTATATTAAGTTTTGTGACTTCCGACTGCCGGAGACGGATGTCATTAATGCCGGCGTGAATAACAATTGTGGAATATTTACAGTTACTTTTAGCCAGCATTTTCAAATTTGACTCGATGTCGCCTGCTCTGGCCCCAGGAATACATTGGACTATGACCGCTGGAGTCTCTAGGTTCACGTTTCTGACTACAGAGTCGCCAATGATCAGAGTTTTTTCCTCAGCGGGTGTGTCGCTGAGCGGGGAAAAACGATTAGAAACGTGAACAGGTTGGTGGTGTACCGGGGCTTTGCGACTAGGCTTCCTTCTCACCGTCACCCACCCAGTCTCCTCGCTGCTGAGGAGAGCCGGGGAACCGCTGACAGGGGGGCCTAAGCTAGCTAGCTCCGCTGCAGCTAATGGGCGTCCGTCGAGATTAACTGGCGCAGTGTTTCAATGCAGCGGAGCCGGGATTCCAAATCAGACAACCTCGCCTCGAGCGCCTCAAAAAGACAACATTTATTACATTTACCGTTATCACTAAAAGAGGCAGAGGTGTAGCTAAACATCTGACAGAGAGAGCACACCAGAGGAGAGGAAAGAGAGGTAGTAGCCATAGCTAGTGGCTAGAGAGCTGGAGAGCAAACCACACAGGCAGACAGCAAAACAGGAAGTGACGATACGTTACCACAAGGAAGTGACGATCCCTCACCCAATGCACTAAACACAATGTTTGGCAATCATGTTTGGCAATAGAAGATAAATGGATGGATGGATGGATGGATGGATGGATGGATGGATGTTAAAATTGCATGGCCTCGAGCTGGCCTCAGCCTGAGTTACTGGGGCCATAGGTCTCGAGGCCAAGGCCAAGTCATTACCCTCCGAGGCCAAGGCCGGTTTGGCCTCCAACACTATCCTCCAACACTGATGCTTGCGGCCAACATCTTGCATAGTTCTTTTGTTGTTCCTATGGCATTCGTATGGCTGCCCTATGATGAGGTATTTTCATGGGGCGTTCGTAGAAATCTTGGACAAGACCATCGACCTGGCCACGAACTAACAAAAGGTCTACGAATGCTGGATTCTCCTATGGTCACCTTAAGAAGGCTGTACGAAATGGTCCAAAAATTGTTTGTACAGTGTTCACAGCCGTTCGTACGGGTATTTGTGACTGCAGCTTTATGTGCCATCTACACACAAGCTCATTTATAATTAATTTTCAAATCTGTGAAATCAAAAGTAACTCAAAGAGCATGGCCAAATGTACTTAAGGGTGCTTTCACACCTAAATTTGTTTACTTTGGACTGAATCAGTTGATAAGTTTGTTACTTTGTATCATTTTTTCCTTGGTTCGGTTCCCTTTCACACAGGCAAAAAGTCAAACGGACCAAATTGCGTCACATTAAATCCCACGAGACTTAATGCCAAAACGTTCTCTGCTCTTATTGGTCAGATTTTTTTGCCACAAGAACAGGAAATGTAAATACAGAAAGTAGGATGACTACTGTGCATTTATGCATTTCTGGGGAGAAAATAATACAAATCGTAGCATAATCTACGGGGGGGTTTTATCGCCCTGGTTATCGTTTATTACATTACATGCATATACCACTTTCGGCAAATCATCCATCCATCCATCCATCCATCTTCTGCCGCTTAATCCTTTCGGGTCGCAGGGGGGCTGGAGCCTATCCCAGTATCTTTGGGCGAGAGGCAGGGTACACCCTGGACAGATTGCCAGTCCATCGCAGAGCCAACACAGAGAGACAGTCAACCATTCACTCTCACATCCATACCTAAGGACAATTTAGAATCCCCAGTTGATGCCAATTAACCTAACCTGCATGTCTTTGGCATGTGGGAGGAAACTGGAGTACCCGGAGAAAACCCACGCAGACACGGGGAGAACATGCAAACTCCACACAGAAGGGTCATCGATGGTCTGGGGGTGGGATTGAACCCACGATGGTCAAGGGTGGAATCGATCCCATGACCTTCTTGCTGTGCTGCCACTGTGCTAACTACTGCGCCACCGTGCTGCCCACGTGCTCGGCAAATCATACAGTTTGAAAATGAAGCATGGCAATGGATAGAAAATAACATGTTAATAGTCATTAATCCTCCAGAACAGTGACATGCTCAGCCACAGATATTGTTGAAGATCCTTCAGGTATGTACAGTGGCATAAAATGTTTTACCGTTTGCCGCTGGTCCTGTTTTAGTGCGGTGCCTTTCTCACATGCAGGACTCTACCAGAGTTCACCAGTTGATTCAAATCAACACGGTTGTTTTGGTGCGTACCTGAGTGCAATTACTGTGTTCTCACCAGAAAAAACGAACTGCACTCACGGAGAAAACGAACGAAAAGTAAAAATGATCTAACAATAAATTTCCTCATGAAAGTATTATTCTGTGAAATACTTCAGTACTTGAGTCAATGTGACCAGTTACTACCCCCTCTGGTCTTTACCCACCTGCATGAGTACAGCAGGTCCCAGATATTTGTCTCCATTCCACCAGTAGCTGGGACAGCTGGTGCTGCAGCAGGCACACAGGATGCACTCATACAGGCCGTCCTGTTGAAGGAAACATTGTCATTTATTTAGGAATTTAACAACTGAAACCTTCAGCAGTGGCTGAGTGTTGTCGGCGACTGCAGTGAGCTGACTCTCTCTGGCTGTCTTTATGTTGATTCTCAGTCTCTTGTTTACACTACCGGCTCCACCCACTTTTCTAGGTTCTCACTTTAAACCACTGTTGTTTGGCAACATGGCATTGAGCGCCATCAAGTCGCAAGGACTAATGGTTGTCATGTTGCCCAGCGAGGTTGTTGTTTACTCAAGTTATTTCACATACCACTGCATGGGCTTTAATGATATCATCAGGCTTATTTTAGGTGTGTAGTGTCTGATGATTATCGTTTGTTAGTCTGGATAGCATTGCATAGTGTAATTGTTGCTTTTATTTACATCTCTTATCAAATGCTTACCTATTCCAAACAACAATGCATGAGCACTAATAAACACGTAAATCACACCTAAATATATATCTGATTCCTAGTGGTCATATAGCTTCTTTTATTATTATGTGCACATCCATCCGTTAGTGCTGCTATCATTACTGTTAGCTTTCCCTCCTCCAATAGCTGCCTATTGGCACCTCAGGAGGTTCCACTGGTAGCGAGCTTGTGTGCTCTTTTCGGGCCTCTGCCGTTTCTCATTTTCAGTCTGCGGGTCTCTCAAGGTTTTTTTCTGGCATCTGTTGCACACAGACCTCCAGGGGTAGGAGCAGGTTGGATGGTGGGAGCAGGCGTGTGGCCCACAGTGAGCATGCTCTTGGGGGCCCTTTTGACAGGTGTCCATTGGAGGCCGCAAAGGAACCAGAGAAGACTCACTGGCTGGGATGAGATTGGCAAAAGGGTAACAGAAATGTGCGGGGAGCTGACACACTGTCAACAGGGTTGTGGTTAGACTTGAGCATAAAATCTGCGAGCAGAGAATTAGAAGATAAAAGAGGAGGCAGTGATGGGCAGTGTTAGGAGGCGTGGCCAAGTCACAGATTTGTTTTGATTTGAGAGCGGAGCTCTGGTGCAACATCTAGCAGTGGATAAAAATCCTGACTGCTCCTATAAACTTAGTACACCTCTGTGGTCTTTAGTGATTCTACAGCTAAAGCACAAGTGTTATTCTTCTCAAAATGGATACAATACTGAGGGGTACAGTGCTAATGAAATGATCTGTGCATTTTGTGACAATACTGTGTGTGTAGTGTGATCCATCACAGGAGGAAGTTGGTTTATTCACCAGCTTCTGTCTGTCCTCCACTGACTGGTAATACTGCTCTTTCCCTTCCTGAGACTCATCCCTCTTCTTCAGGTAGGGCTCGATGGATTTGTACTGTGCATAGAAGTTGCTCATATCCTAAAAAAAATGATACCCATTCTCAGTTTACAGTGCATCTCTTTTCACTCTTGATCACAAACATCTCCTCTACACGTGCTGTACTTACAGGCACCAGGTCCTTGACCACGTACATGTGTGGGAGCGGGTAGATTTTTGTGGCTTTGCTGGTGTTGGTGTCGATTCTGTTCAGGCACGCCAGTGTGTTTCCCCCATTTATGTTCATGGCGCACGAGCCGCAGATGCCTGCAGAAATTTACAGACATGATTGCACCAAAATCTGGCAGAAAGGTTTCTATGGTTCGATGTGGAAGTCCCTCTTACCCTCACGGCAGGAGCGTCTGAAGGTAAGCGTGGGGTCGACCTCATTCTTGATCTTAATGAGGGCGTCCAGAACCATGGGACCGCAGCTATGTATACAAAAATAAACTTTAATAAACATTATTAAATAAACTTTAATAATGGAGCACATTTCAAAACTTTTCTTGCAGAGA
Organism: Pholidichthys leucotaenia; assembly: GCA_020510985.1. Taxonomy (NCBI): domain Eukaryota; kingdom Metazoa; phylum Chordata; class Actinopteri; order Cichliformes; family Pholidichthyidae; genus Pholidichthys; species Pholidichthys leucotaenia. The sequence goes on along the minus strand of CM035843.1, from coordinate 199,529,055 downwards.
GAAATACTTTGGGGGCCCTATGCAAGATTTTGTTTGCCCCTTCCCCGCCCCGACACCCCCCATATGTTTGCGAGTATACATTTGCAGACAGCACACACGACATCTAGTGTATATATATATATATATATATATATATATATATATATATATACACACACACACACACACACACACACACACTACCGTTCAAAAGTTTGGGGTCACTTAGAAATTTCCTTATTTTTGAAAGAAAAACACTGTTTTTTTCAATGAAGGTAACTTTAAACTAATCAGAAATACACTCTAATATCTAATATACATTGCTAATGTGGTAAATGACTATTCTAGCTGCAAATGTCTGGTTTTTGGTGCAATATCTACATAGGTGTATAGAGGCCCATTTCCAGCAACTATCACTCCAGTGTTCTAATGATACAATGCTCATTGCATCAGAAGGCTAATGGATGATTAGAAAACCCTTGTGCAATCATGTTAGCACAGCTGTAAACAGTTTAGCTGGTTAGAGAAGCTAGAAAACTGACCTTCCTTTGAGCAGGTTGAGTATCTGGAAAAAATTATTATTTCAAATACAAATCATGCTGCCTCCGCGACCCGGACCTCCGGAAAAGCGGTAGACGATGGATGGATGGATGGATGGATGGATGGATGGACAAATCATTATTTCTAACCTTGTCAATGTCTTGACTATATTTTCTATTCATTTTACAACTCATGGTGGTACATAAGTGTGACTTTTCATGGAAAACATAAAATAATTGTCTGGGTGACCCCAAACTTTTGAACGTTAGTGTATATATATATATATATCATCATAGCAGTCTGTCGTGGGCGACAATGACTGTTTCATTTAGGTCTGATCAGATTCCTCCACACAGCTCTGTCCTTAGCCTTCCACTGCCAGGAACTCCTGTCTATATCCAGCTTCTTCAAGTTTCTTTTTACAGCGTCTTTAAATCTGAGCCTTGGTCTACCCTGATTGCGTTTGCCCTCGCATAACTGTGAGTAGAGTAACTGCCGAGGGAGATGCTGGTGGTTCATCCTTTCAACATGTCCGAGCCATCTCAGGTTCATCTGTATTAGCATGTCCTCCATTGATGGTAGACCAGCTCGTTTCAACACTTCTATGTTGGTTATCTTGTCTTTCCATGAGATGTTCATAATGGCTCGAAGGTGTCTCATCATGTACGTGTGGAGTTTTTTTTACCTGTACTCTGTAGACAGTCCAAGTTTCAGCACCGTACAATACAGTAGCCAGTACTGTCACTCTGTACACTTTGCATTTCACACGGATAGACACATGTCGATTGTTCCACAGTCTCTCCCTCAAGTTTCCAAACACAGCGCTCGCTCTTCCCATTCTGAGAGATAGTTCATCCTCCAGCCTAGCATTCTCTGAAACAGTACTCCCTAGATACTTGAAAGTCTTGCACTTGACTAGTGGCTCTGTACCAATGCTGATCTCTTCTGGTAGTGATGTTGATAATTGGAACTTTGATGGTTGATAAAGGCACTCTGTCTTCTTGATGTTGATTTGGAGGCTGAATTGGCTAGCTGCTCTTGCAAATTTCTCCACTAAAGATTGCATATCTTCCACACTGTGTGCAACTAGAGCACTGTCGTTGGCAAAGAGCATTTCTCTTACTACTGGCTTTAAACTGTACCACATTGAACAAGTCTGCTTCTTTCCTTGTTTGAATGTATGCTCCTTCTGAAGTGTCTTTGAAGGCCACCTCAAGCATGGCTGCCAGATATAGCGAGAAGAATGTAGGCACCAGCACACACCCTTGTTTCACCCCGTTGCTTACTGAAAAGTCTTTAGATACTGAACCACTCATTGCCACGTTTGCTTGCATACCTGCATGGAGTGCCTCGATCAGGCTGACAAACTTCACTGTACAGCCATATTTCTTGAGTACAGGGATGGCAACAGGAAATTCTGATTTCAGCTGAAATCTAATTTGGTCAATTGACTTATGGGGGGGCCGGGGGGCGCAGCCCCCTTGAAGCTGGGAGGATTTCAGTAAAACAGAAGTAATTTAGACTGAAAAAAAATGATTAAAAAAAATGAAATACTAGACTTAGATAAATCATTAAATTTAATGAAAAGTTAACTCACTTTTTCTTCAATGTTGCCTCACTGTCTTTAGTCCAACATATTTAACAGTTCTATAAGAGTTTATTACACTATTTACACTGGTCACCAAGTCACTTCTAATGTGAAACTTTCTTCCTTTTGGCAGCAAGCTGTGTCAGTCTCTGAACTTTGAACTTCATCTCCTTTTCTGGTTTCTTCAGAAACTGTCCGAGTGTTTCTGTTACCTCGTCGAACTCTGAGCCAATTTTCACTTTTACCGTCACTTTTCTCTCAAGCCAATTCCATCGGAACTTATTTTTGACACTTTTGTCTATTTCTAGCACTGATGACTCCTGATCCTTCGATAAAAATCTCATAATTCTGCTGAAAACAATACCAAAAGCTCAGAATTCCAACACGAACCAGGGATGTGATTTGGGGTTGGGGAAATTATCTGAAAATTCAGCAGAGGGTCTGGGGGACGCAGACCCCCAGCGGAGTCCGGGGCAGAGCCCCGTTGGGAGGGCAAGGGGGGCGAAGCCCCCTGAAGCTCCTGGGTTTTTATGATTTTTAAGTACCAGAACTGTGCTTAAAATGCCACTGTGAATGCCACTTATTACTGTATAATATTGACTTATGTTCCAAGAAGATAGCATTCCTAAAATATTCCAACAAGCATTATCCATCACATGCTTTAACACTTGATCAAATCAAAATCAGTTAATTTTATCTATTCCATAATAGAAATAAAATTCCAACATACCATTACTTTTTATAATTTCAGCATTCATTTCAGATCACCAGTTTCAATCTCCACTGAGTCTTGAGCAGTTCATTTTGCACAATCACTGATGTAGCCAAGTCTTAGAAATATTCAAAAGTTATGAGTCAATGTCCACTGTGCACTGTCAATTTCAAACTGTTTGGAATCATAAAAGTAATCTAACTAAATTGTTTTGCTATTTTTTTCTCCTCAACATCAATGTCAGGGCGCTGCGGGAGTTTTGGGGGATGGTTAACTTTTATTACCGTTTCCTCCCCTGCGCAGCCCAGCTCATACAGCCGTTGTACGCCGCAGTCAAGAAACGGAAACCGGCGGACAGAGTCGACTGGACTCCTGAGCGGGAGCAGGCGTTCTGACGTTAAAACAGCTCTGGCAAACGCTGCAGTACTGGCGCACCCAGACCCGGTGGCTCGGATAGCGCTCACTACCGACGCCTCGAACATGGCCATAGCGGCCGTCGTGGAGCAATGCGTTGCCAGCTCTTGGCAGCCGCTCACCTTTTTTAGCAGGTCTTTGCACGACAGTGAGCGTAAATACAGCGTGTTCGACAGAGAGTTAATGGCTCTCCACCTGGCCATACGCCACTTCCAGTTCTGCCTGAAAGGGCGCACCTTCACTGCATTCGTGGACCACAAGCCGCTAACGTACTTAACGTACTTTATCTTCCTGGAAGATAAAATAAAGCGGAATTCGGCGAATTAGCAGAAAATCACATCCCTGAGAACACGCCGCCATGAATTTTTGACAAAGCATACAACGAGCCATTTGATTGGTCTAATCGTTTGCAACTATCCAATCGCAGGGCTGTTTACAATAGAGCAGTAGCTTGAACACAACACATCCGGGTTATTGCGGGAGACTTGACCCGGGGAAGCGCCGAGCGCTTATGTAATCGTGTTGATTTTCGCTAAAATCGGTAACAATAAGGTACCTTACCCCCCTAAAATTTTCTCAACGGATTTAGACGATTCACAGAAATGATCAATTTGAAAATAAATCAGCGGAAATCAGCGGATTGGCGGAAAATTGCCATCCCTGTGAGTACCTGTGAAAGTCCTTGTCGTGAAACAGTATCGAAGGCTTTACTGAAGTCTATGAAGACTACATAAAGCGGCATGTTCTGTTCGATACACTTTTCTTGAACTTGTTTCAAGCAGAAAATCATGTCCATTGTGCTTCTTCCACTTCTAAAGCCGCACTGGGTTTCCGGTAGTACATTCTATGAGATGTATTCATTGAGTCTGTTCAGTAGTACACGTGAGAGAACTTTACCAGCAGTGGCTAGCAGTGATATACCTGGGTAATTTCCACAATCTTTCCTGTCACCTTTCTTGAACAAAGGCACAATACTTGCATCCTTCCAGTCTTGAGGTACTTTCTGGGCATCCCATATCTCTTGGATGAGCTTGTGCAGACAGTTGGTCAGCTAAACACCACCAAATTTCTACACTTCTGCTGGAATTCCATCCCTTCCTGGAGCTTTACCATCCTGTGTTGTCCTGATAGCTGCCATTAGTTCATCAAAATTTGGTGGTTCATCCAGACTTCATACAGCTGGTCGTTGCACTAGAGCAGGGGTCACCAACGCGGTGCCCGCGGGCACCATGTCGCCCGCAGGGACCACATGAGTCGCCCGCAGGCCTGTTCTAAAAATAGCACAACTCGCAAGTGAGCTGCGTCTAAGATGTAATTTTTTCTGCCGCTATTTTTTAAAATCATACTTGCATTTATATAGATTTTAAAATGACAATGTCTTAAAAATAAAAAAAATGAAAATATGTTTATTATACGTAAAGTTAAGTGAACTCTGACCTAGTTCAAAGGTCAGTATTGTGTGCATGACAAAACCTTCGCGCTGGAGCATAAGCTAGCGGCCAGTGAAGATGGTGAACGCAGTGCTGTTTCCTAGCCCCCAAAAAAAGACAGAAAATTTATCATTTTCAAAGTGAGCGGGAGGAAGAGTTCTTTTTTACTACCGTGAAAGGAAGCTGCGTGTGCTTCATTTGCGGGGCGACGGCGAAGCGGCACTTCAACGCATCATGAAACTGCTGCCCACTCTTTTTTTTTTTTGTATACGTAGGTAGATTTGTTCTGCAGTCCGGTGACAAGCCACCAGCTGCCGGTCGCAAGCGCCCCTTAACTCCCTAACCTGCATGTTTTTGGCATGTGGGAGGAAACCCACGCAAACACGGGGAGAACATGCAAACTCCACGCAGATCACTGTTGACCGGGGGCAGGGATCGAACCCACGATCCCCGCGATCCCCTGGCCGAGGGTAAACTGTGCTGCCGCGGTGCTAACCACTGCGCCACCGTGCATATAAGCACTCTCAGTGCTTGTTTAGCTTCTTCTCATGAAAGGACAGTGCTGGTTATTACTCCAGCATGACTCTTGGCAAGAACTGTATGGATATAATTCCAGTGAAGAAGAACACACAAAAGTGTGTTTATTAAATGTAACAGATTTTGAGCAGAATTGCAGCAGATTTGTTCAGTTAAAAATGTGATAAGATTTATTTAATATGAAAGTTGATTTTTCTTAAATGTTGCATAACTTTTTCAAACATGGTTCAACATAGTTCATGAATTAAAAGGGTTTAGTTTTTTATGGTTAAAAGGGACTGGTGAAAACTGGACATTTTTTTAATGAAATGTAGAAGTGATCATCTGAACAATTGCTGAGATTAATAAAAATAAAATGTTGAATATTGATCTTGTCTGTTACCCACTCTTAAGTTATTGATAATTATTTATTTATGTGTATATATATATATATATATATACTATATATATATATATATATATATATATATATATATATATATATATATATATATATATATATATATATATATACACAATTTGTTATTTTAGAGGAGTGTGTCAAGCTGGTGCCCTTCACATGACTCGATACCCATGAAGTAGCTCTTGGTTTCAAAAAGGTTGGTGACCCCTGCACTAGAGCTTCTTTAGCCTCTTCAGTGAGATCTCCAGGGTTGTTTAGTAGTTGGCCAAAGTGGTCTGCAAATCTGTCCAGGATCTTGTCTTTCTCCTGCAAAACCATTTCACCATCCATAGCCTTTAGTTGGATCAATCCTCTTGGTTTAGGGCCATAGATTTCTCTCATACCTGTGAAGAATGTCTTCATGTCCTTCCTGTCTGCTGCAGTTTGAAGTTCCTCCACTTTTTCATCCCACCAGTTGGACTTCATCTTTCTGGTGTACTTCTGTAGCTCACTCTGAGCCTTTGAGTATTTCTTCTTCTTCGACCTTGTGTTACACTGTAGGTTTTCCTGCCTAGCTGTATTCCTCGCTTCTAGTAGTTTCTTCAGGTGTTCATCATGCTCATCAAACCAATCTTGATGTTTCCTCTCAGGGTGGCCTAATGCATCGCTCGCAGTCTGATACACCGTATCCTTCAGTGTTGCCCATTTCTCTTCTATGTCATTCTCTGAGTTGTTGCTGTCCCAGTCTTTCAAGTTTTCATCCATTTCCTGTGTAAGTTCTTCCTGCTTCTTTTGGCCTTTCAGTGCACTAGTGTTTAGCTTCTGTGATGGCTTTGCACCCGTCCTGCAGTGCTGTGTTCGTCTCCAAATCCTTAATCTAGATCTCAGCATAACATGATCAGTGCCACAGTCCACGCCTCTCATTGCTCTGGTGTCCAATACATCCCTTCTGTCTCTCTGCCTGACTATGATGTAGTCTAACAAGTGCCAGTGCTTGGATTTTGGGTGCATCCATGTCTTCTTGTGTGTGTCCTTGTGCTTAAATAGAGTGTTGGTTATCACAAGGTTGTACTCTGAACATTGTGCAAGTAGAAGTTCTCCATTAGCATTGTACTTGCCTACTCCATGACTGCCTAGCACTCCTTTCCATTTCTCAGTGTCCGAACCAACTCTGGCATTAAAATCTCCAACGAGTATCAGCCTGTCATCAGTCGGTACACGCCTGATAGTCTCATGTAAATCACTGTAGAACTTTTCCTTCACCTCCTCTGTGTTGGTCATTGTTGGGGCATATACACTCATGAGTGTGGCATACATCTTCCACTGTAGTGGGAGTCTCATGGTCATTATCCTGTCGTTGATTGGCACCGGTTCCTCATCAAGCATTGCTGCTATCTCCTTTCTAACTGCAAAGCCCACTCCTGCTTCTCTCCTTTCTTGAGTTGATCTCCCACTCCAAAAGAAGATGTACCCATGGTTTTCCATGCTGTCATATCCAGGCAATCTTGTTTCACTAAGTGCAGCTACTGCATGTCTACATTGTACCTGTTCATTTCCAGGGCCACAAGCGCGGTCTGTCTTTCTGGGTGCTGTGATGTTGTTCTGTCCAACAGAGTGTGTACATTCCATTCTGCTACACACAAGGCTGCTGTTTTCCTCTTCTTTTGTCTTCCTGCTCCTAGCTTACTTTTTGCTGCCTGTCGGAGTGTGAACAGATCAGCGCGGACCTTGTAAGTCCGGGCGACGCCCGAGCCAGTATAAGTTGCTTTCTGATTGACCATTTCATGAAACTGCTTGCAAAGTATTTGAGCACCGCTAGCTTTTGCTGGACTAGCAGCACATTCTTGGCAGATAGAGGTATTATCAGTGGCAAGTACAAGCCTAGACAAACTGACTCCAGTATCTGTTGCAGTGACTGACCAGATGATAGGTTTGTTTATCTCTGCTCTTTGTGTAGTGCATGTCATGATGCACCGACTGGCAGTCCACCACAGACCTTGCGACAGATGTGTTTATCTGCCAGGATGTCCAGTCTCACCCCGTGTAACTGGGAGTGGTCCACCACAGACCTGTGGCAGATATTGTTTTTACTTCTGCCACGATGCCCTGTTTTACCCTCCACGCCCTCAGAAGGGTGGGGATGCCGGTTGAGTCGCCGACGGCCCGACCCATGAGACAGGTAGTACCGGTTTTCATAGTTATCAGGTAGCAAGCAAGTCAATGCCTGACCTGACAAAAAAAGGGGGGGGGGGGTGTAAGTCTCAGTTAAAAGCTGCCAATTTCTGACCAAAAAAAAGTGGAATTTTGTGGGTAAGAAGCTGCAACTTTAGCAAAAAGACAAAAAAAGTGGAAATTTCCAACTGTTTACAACCTAAAATGCTACAAATATAAGATTTGAGTAAAACGCTGCAAATTTAAGCTTTTTTTTTTAAACTGCAAATTCAAGAGTAAGAAAAGTTCTAAATTCATGAGGAAAAAGCTGCAAAATTATGAATAATAAAAAGCTGAAAATTTTCAAGTAAGAAGCTGCACATTTCTGAGTAAAATGGCTGTAACTCTGCAGGAAAATCCTGCAAATTTATGACAAAAATCCTCACATTTACAAAAGAATATTTCTAATTTACATGAAAAAGGATATGATAAATTGGCGTGTGTTGGCCATTTTTTTAAATGACAGCTGTGAGGAGGAACTAAACGGTGGTGTTCGGTGTTGTTAAATTCTGCAGATCTGCAGATATAATATATACATACTTATATACAATATAAATATAGTATAATACGATATAAAATTAAAAATGTCAAGAACAATTGCTGTTTTATGCAAAGTAAAGGACTTTCTAAATGATAATACACTCAGGATGTTGTACAAGACTATGATTGTTCCATATCTCAATTATCGTGTTGAAGTAATGTAGGGAAAACAATCATACAGTCAATTTTCATTCATTCATTCATTCATTCATCTTCCGCTTAATCCTTAGGTTAACTGGCATCAAAAAACTGGGGATTCTAAATTGTCCTTAGGTATGACTGTGAGAGTGAATGGTTGTCTTTCTGTGGTGGCCCTGCGATGGACTGGCAATCTGTCCAGGGTGTACCCTGCCTCTCACCCAAAGACACTGGGATAGGCTCCAGCCCCCCCGCGACAGTCAATTTTCATTTTTCAAAAAAGAGCCATTAGAGTAATCAGTACAAAACTATATAAAGAGCCAACAAACCCCCAATTTCACCAACTAAAACTGTTAAAATTTCAGGACTTAGTAGAATACTACATATTACAAATTATGTTTAAAACTCATTAACACTCATTACCAAATAATCTTCAAGGTAGATTTGAAAAGAGAGAAAGCTGTTATAACCTAAAAGGAACAGAGATGTTGAACACACCAAGATTTAGAACTAAATTTAGTGTCATGAGCAAAAGGACGAGGATTTAATTGCAGGGTTACACCAAACACACATTTATTAACATACCAGTGAACAGTTACTGTGACAAGTGATATGATGGCTGCACTCGGGGAAACAGGGAAAACAGCGGGTTGCTCACCACCCCTGCGGGAAACGTAAACTGGGCTAAGCCTAAGCGTAACGATGGTGCTGCAGGGAGAAACACTGCCAGAAGTGAAATGGGATTGAACCGGGAACAGGAACGCTTCTGGCACAGCGTAAAGGCAACACAGAGAAACGCTAACAGTTTACTCACAAGGGGAGCAGTCCCAAAAAGTCCAGCTATCCAGGCGAGCGCAAGCAGTCCTTCAATGAAGGTTAGATGGTGAAGCACAGTCATCCAACACGTACAATGATTCAGTGGCGCCTGTCTAGCGAAGAGCTCCTTTAATACAGATGCCGCTGGTGTGACAAATAGGAATCACCTGGGCGAGTGCAGGAAAGACGATTACCAGGGCAAACAGCTGGCTGTCAGAAAGAGGGGTGTGTGGCCGGATAGGCCAGAGTGGCAGCTACAGGCAGGAACAGAAACGGTGCGCAGAAATGAAAACAACAAGAAATTAAAACACAGCTCCACATAATAAATCCACTGCCTGAGCCACCAGGATCGATCAGAACCGAGCCCACAGGAAACACGGGCTCAGTTCATGACATTTAGGGAACGCTGTGTTACTGTGAAAGGAATCAGTTTGTGGAATAATCTGACCAAGGAAGCCAAAACAATACAAACTGGGAGAGCATCCAAAAAAAATTATAAAACAACTGTGCAATAAGAAAATATAATGAATTGTTCATCAGGGATCAAGTTATTGAAATCGAGAAAATGTGAATCTGAGACAAAAGTGTTCTCTTTTTTGTTATTTGTTTTACTTTGGTAATTTCTGTCTCCTTAAATTTTTCTATTGTTAATATAGAATAATAGTCTATGTGTGATAAAGGGGCAGATGTTATAAGATTTTTTTCTTCTTTCTGCTCCCTTTCATTCATGGATATTTTGTTAGCTTTGTTTTTAAATTGCTGTTTTATTTTTCTGAAAAAACAAAACAAAAAAAAACTTAATTAACTAGTACATCTTGCATAATACAAAATAAATGAACACAACACCAGATAGAAAACGATTTGTCATGAACCGGGCTTGGGATCCTCCCGAGCTCGGCTTCATGGCTTTTTCCTCTTTCTTACTTATCTGTGTTCAAGTTACCTTTTGAGTTCCATTTTATGTTTCATTTCTGCCTTGTCATTGTCTAGCCTGTTACCATGCTCTGTTATATGTTGATGCCTGTTATTTGTCTTTTTGTGGATTATTTGATTATCTTTTGCAGTTTCTCCTTAGTCTGCTTTTGGTTTGTTTATATTCATTTTGTGACTGACAGCGGTCAGGGGCTTGGTCTTGTTGGCCTCCTGTCTGCTGACAGCCATGCCTCCCTCTCCTGTCAGTGCAGGACAGCTGATTCCAATCTCTAATAAGCGACTTTCGCATCTCGGCTCGCGCAAAGCATCATGGGAACATGGCTACCAAACATGCTCTATCGATACATTTAATTTATGGAAAGTTCCTGCCGGGTTTCTGACTTTCCGGTTGTACCTGCAAATGCAAGGATCAACTAGCTGCGCTTACATTCAAGCGCAGCTTGAATGCAATGCAGCTTGAAGCGCAGCGCATGGGCTGCACAGTGGCGCAGTGGTTAGCGCTGCGGCAGCACAGTTTTACCCTCGGCCGGGGGATCGCGGGGATCATGAGATTGTGGGTTCGATCCCCGCCCCCGGCCAACAGTGATCTGTGTGGAGTTTGCATGTTCTCCCCGTGTTGCGTGGGTTTACTCCGGGATTTCTCCGGTTCCCTCCCACATGCTAAAAACATGCAGGTTAGGGATACGGGGCGCTTGCACACGCAGCGACCGGCAGCTGGTGGCTTGTCACCAGACTGCAAAACAAATCTAACTACGGGTACAAAATAAGTACAAAAAAAAAAAAAAAATTTGTGGCCACGTTGCAGAAATTGGCCAAAATGGCCCCCCTGTATGTATGCTGACACAGCAGATTTTTTGTTGTCAAAGGACCAAGCACCCTTACTTGTGAGACTCCAAAATGACTACAAAGAAGGTAAGCGAGTGGTTTGACAGCTCAACTTTGGTTTTGTCATTTTGAGTAAATTTTACTACAAGGCATAGCCTGCTTACTTAGATCTATAGGTCGATACTGCTATAGTTTAAGTACCACACGTTTTCAATGATTTGCAATTTTATTTTATACCAGCCTACTTATCAATGGCCTTAATTACATGTGTGTGTAGATCAAGCTTCATTACCAATATACAAAGAACTATATCCTAGATCCAGGCCTGCCAGTCCGTACCTACTACTTCAGGGTTTAGACTCGTGTCAATTAGGCTAGAACTTGAACAATACACAACACTATTTAATTATGTTATAATATAGACTTACTGCTTTAATCCAACAATTATGTCCGTCCGGATCCTTCAGCTCCGTGGGGAATGTATATGACGTGAATAGCAGCGGACATGTACACACACTGGTCCCGAAGTTACACGCATGTATGCTGCAAGTTTGCTTTTTCCACTGCTCTAGATGATACATGCAGTTCGACACTTCACTACAGCACAATGTGCACCTGGCATAACGGCGATTTAAAGCTTGAAGCAGACTTTAAACGGCAGTTGTTCAGGTGTGACAGTACTGTCTCTATACAAAAGCAAGGCGGCTACCGGAATGTTTGGTAGTCGTGAACTTTGAACTCACATAGTCAGCACATGCGCACTCGTAATGGGAAAGTTGCTTATTGCTCCACCCTCTCTGCTCAGGTCTGCCCCCCCCCCCACACACACACACACATGTACACACACACACACACACACACACACACACACACACACATACAGTATGTACACACACACACACACACTCACACACACTCTCAGCACACACACACCTGGTTTCACTCTGTTTAATATGTCTGGTATTATTTAAGCTCTGTCTTTGCACTTGTGATTTGTCAGTTCATTGCATTGTCTCTGGTCGCCAGAGCACGTTTTCTTCTCTGTAAGTACCAACACCTGTCAGTTGTTCACAGTGTTTGGTTTTCTCTGTTTTTCCCCGGCATTACCTTGGTACAGCCTGTAGAGTTTTGGGTTGCCCGACTCCAGCCTGTATTTTTGTTTCAGGAGCGTTCTGGGCTTATTTATCTCTTTCCCCCTGCTCGCCATTTTTTTATGGGTGCGTTTGAGTTCATTTGTTGCATTTTTGTCCATTACCATTTTGTTTGGGGACAGTGTGCATATCCCTCTGACTGTTAACACTCACCTGGTTGTTCATTTGTATCATTGTTTGGACACTTATGTTAATAAACACTACATCCACTTGTACTTGGGTTTTTCTTGTCTCTGCTGCCTCAGAGAGGCAGCAAATTGTGACACAATTAAACACACTATGAAATACATAGACAAATGAAGACATTAATTAGGCAGCCAAAGTACTAAATTTTCCTACTAAATAAACCCAAACAACACCATTTTAAAAATCAGAGCAAAATTTATAAAAACAGTAAAATTTCATCTTACCTTCATGCTTATTCATCCTAAATCAGGTCATTAATTATTCACAGAGCCCTCAACTTAATTTCTCCTGGGTTTTTTTTCTGTTTTTGCTCTCCTTTTTTTTTAAATGTGACCTTCTTTTTCTGTGACATGTCACCACTTTGAAAGAAACACAGCTAACATGCAAAGATGAAGTGGCCTCAAGTCCTTCAAGTCCTCCAAGCTCTGTGTATATATCAGATAGAGCTTCATTATCACTGCAGTGCAGCTTTGTTTATATTTTACATTAAGTTCTAAAAAGCTTCACTAAGTATGTGAGGTGCTTAGCTGATACAAATGAAGACAGCTACTTTTAATTCTCTCAAATGTTGTAGCCTTCTGCGTGAATGCAGCCGGAAGGGCCGATGGGAAATGTTAAAAAATTAACAAGTTCTTCTTAGTTAGACTGTCATTTTACTGTGTTACTACTGTGCATATGTCAGAGCGGTTTCTGTTGGGATATTTGTAACTTTTATCTTTGTCACCACCATCAGTGTGCATGGTATCGTGAGGATAGACCACCCTTCATTGCAGCGCTATGGGAGACTGGCGTTGCCCCGTAGTGAAACATGAATGATAGTTTAAGTTTAGAGATATTACTAAATCAGTGACTACAGCTCTTAATGCTATGATGTTGAGATTCACCTTATAACTTGGGGGCCCTTAGCATTTTCTTACTTTGCTTAATTGAGGAAACTGCTATGGATTTACACCAGACACGAAACAAGCAAGTCACCAAATTAAATAAAAGAATGACATGCACATGATTGAGTCATTTCATTGTGTTTGCAGTCATTCATTCATCTTCACCGCTTAATCCTTTTTGGGTCATGGGGGTGCTGGAACCTATCCCAGCATCTCTGGGCGAGAGGCTGGGTAAACCCTGGACAGATCGCCAGTCCATTGCAGGGCCAACACAGAGAGACAGACAACCATTCACTCTCACAGTCATACCTAAGGACAATTTAGAATCCCCAGTTGTTGCCAGTTAACGTAACCTGCATGTCTTTGGCCTGTGGGAGGAAACTGGAGTACCCGGAGAAAACCCATGCAGACACACATACAAACTCCATACAGAAGGGTCACGATGGTCAGGGGTGGGATCAAACCCACGATGGTCAAGGATCGGATTGAACCCATGACCTCCTTGCTGTGCTGCCACAGTGCTAACCACTGCGATTATGTTAAATTTAAAACATGATTGTGTCCAGACGGGCTGTTACCAGTCCTCCATATTTCCATTCAGTGCGTGATTTTTTTTCTTTTGATGCCACTACTTTTAGGTACATAGAGTATAAGGTTTGTTGTTTGTCAGAAGAATCTCTGTTATTCCTTCTTGCAAAACTTCCAAAGTCTCTCATTGAAATGTGACAAGGCCTCATTTGCATACAGTATAGGGCAAAAATATGGTCTGTGATAAAGTGCTACAAAGTGTTTTGAATATCCCTACAAATTAAATCAACAACCAAATTTCTGAGGGGAATGTACATAAAGAGAAAAATTGCTCTTCCTAACTAAACATCAACAAGGCATATGAAGTTATTTAGCTGTCACCAAATTTTTCAACATTCTATTAAAAAACAATGCTGTTATTCTGATCTAAAAATCTGGGATGCAACAATCCAGTATCGATATTGGATATCGGTTCAGATGTGACTCATATCACTGGATCTCTATCAGAAAGGGAACTGTGGATTCAGTATTAGATCCATTCTATTTCATCATCTCAGTACTAATGCTGCTATAGTCCTGCAGTGTGGATGACCCTCCAGTACACCGACCAAAGATTTAAAGACAGAAATAATTAATTAATTTATAAATAACTACATGTATGGAGACTGGTAAGTAGTTCCATTTATTGAGAATATAAAGTAGTAGTTCTGCAATAAGGCTGTATGGGCACAGACAGCATATTTTTCCACTGAAAGCATTATTTTTTTTTTTCAATAAAATGCTTAAGCACCCTGAAAAAAAATGTCCAGAGTGGATGCAGCAGAAGAAATGTTGCCTGTGGACATGCATCCTAATACAGTGCAGCTACTGTATATGTGAAATGGAATCGTTGCTCATTTTAAAAAATTGTTAACAAAGTTACACCCCGTACAATAATTTTCCTGAAAATGTGTTCTTGATTTATATTACAAAGTTAGATTAGAATTTTTTTTAAACTGAGGTCAGATGCTGATGGATCCCCAGCCTCTTCCTCAAAATGAGGAGTAATTTAATCATTTGATTTTACACCGATATCAACAGATATCAGAGTCAGGATATACAGTAGGTATTGGATCGGCCACCAAAAAAGCTGGTTTGGTGCATCCCTACTAAAAATACTGAAATTGTGTGTTGCATTTTTATTATCTATCAACATTAAATTCAAGACAATTTAATAGTTTTTAAAGCTTTGAATTTATAAAGGTGCATTTGACATGTTTGACAAGATTTTTAACAACCAACAGTTATATTAAATTTAAATAGAAAAGGAGTAACATTTAATTAAAACAAATTTACAGCCAAAAATGTGTAATCTCTGACTCAGTGATGACTTACGTATTCAGATCGAGTTCGTATGTCTGCATTCGTGGCTTGTCTCCGGGGGTGTCTGGGTCCCATCGGTAAATCTGGAACTTCTTGGTCCTGGGTTCGGAGGCCAGAGCAGCTGCAGTCTGAGCGTAACGAACCATCTGTACAACAGGTAATAAAAAACAGATATAGGAAATGTTTAAAAAATAATAACAAAGTTTGATATGGAAATAATCTAATAGAGACTCATTTTCCTACTTCATCAATATTATTAATGCAGTACTTCGCAACATGTACTATAGAAAATTTCAGCCATTTGTGACAAAATATATATACATCTGCACGAAGTTACAAAGTATTTGAGCCTTTAAACAAAAGTACAACCGTTTAGCTGTAACTTTAAGCAAGTCTGTTAATGTTAGGCAAAGGGAAGTTCTTTCTGCTTAAATGTGCATAATTTTCTCATGAACAATTGGCATTTACTTGTAATTTTCACCTTTTTACTGGCATTTTTCATTTGTAAATTTGCAACTTTTATCTTGAAAATTTGCATCTTTTTTCTTTGTAAATGTGCAACTTTTTCCTTGTAAATCTGCGACTTTTGTTTTCATATATTTGTAACTCTTTTCTCACAAAATTCCAGATCTTTTTCCTACAAAATTCCAAATCTTTTTCTCACAAAATTCCAAATCTTTTTCTCACAAAATTACACAATTTTACAAATAAAATTCAGATTTTTTTCTCATAAATTTGCAACCTTTTTGCACTCTAAATTTGAAACTTTTTTCTTCTAAATTTGCAATTTTTTTCTTGTAATTTGCAACTTTTTCCCTTGTAAAGTTGACACGTTTTTCCTTGTAAATTTGCCACTTTTTCCTTATAAATAGCAACTTTTTTTGTTGTAAATTTGCCACTTTTCTTTTAATAAATTTGCAACTTTTTTCTCACAAAATTCCAGATCTTTTTCTCATAAAATTGCAAAGTTTGGGGGCGCTGTCGAGCATGGATATGGAGTAGACGCGGCCTTACCAGCTCCGACATATCTTTTCATAAATGTTATTTTAAACGCCAGTTTATCTTGTTATATTTCTTTTTCATATTGGGACCACTTAAGAAACCCGCTGACATGTCTGGGAAGAACTCTTCTTGTCAGGAATGCTCTACCCGAGCCCCTAACCGTCAAGCTAGCAAGAAAGCTAACTACCCATCTCCTACACATGGAGTTGATGAGGACACAGAGGAGCCGTCATTTCCAGACCTGGTAAAGTTAATTGAAAGTTTCCGAGCTGAAACGCAGGACTCATTAGGCACACTGCAGACTTCTATGGACTCGTTTGGGACACGCCTGACCGAGGTTGAAACTTCTCCGCAGGAGTGTGATGACAGGATTACGGTGCTCGAAGCCAGGTGTGAAACGCTGGAGAATTGCAACATGCTGCTAATGGCTAAAACGGAGGACCTTGAATCGAGGAGCAGACGCCAAAATCTTCGTGTGGTTGGTCTACCGGAAAACATAGAGGGGCCACAAGTCACAACATTTATGACCGACTTCTTTGCTGAGATGCTGGGTATGGAGGTTCTTGACAGGCCTGAAATGTTGGACTGAGTGCACCACCTTGCTTCCCAGCCTGCCTGGGGTCAAAATGTTCCCCCGAGACCCATGATTGCAAAGGTGCACCATTTCAGAGTGAAACAGCGCATCACTCCAGCTCACCAGAGAGAAGGACCTCCTTATTTTCTGCGGTCACAAAGTCTACATTTTCCCGAATTTTACTGCAGATGTCACCAAACGGAGGGCATCTTTCATTAACATCAAGCAAAAGCTCCGTGCTGCAGATGTCAGAGTACGGCTTGGTGTTCCCTGCCCAACTCCAAGTGTCATTCAACGGCAGCAAATATAGCTTTGGTACAACGGAGGAGACGGAGAAATTCTACTCGGAGACCATAGCCCCATCCCTCTGAGCGGTCCATGCAGATGACACCAATGGTTAACTTCTCACTAGCCCTTTGGGGCAGTTTCCAGCCATACATAAACTAAGCAGTCTAATAAGTACTTTTTCTTGTCACTTTATGGACTTTTTACTCCACTATAAGCGGCTTCACTGTGCGGGTTTGAATTTGGTGAGTCAAGGTAATAATGCTCATGTTACCATTTATTGTTTAAAAAAAAAGGAGTATTTTGTTTTAAAAGTTTCCCTGATGTTTAAACTACACATTTGCATATGGAGCACTGGTTCAGTGCAAAGTTACGATGTACTATGTAGGGTGTAGACGCTCAGTTCAGGGAAGCGTTCAAAGTACGAGGGTGGTCTTTTGTTTGTTTTTTTACCCCTTTTTCTCCACACTCCCCTTTTTTTTGGTTTTTGTTGTTGTACTGCTGTATTTGTCAGGAGGTCTTATACACAGACTCTCATAATGTACAAACTTCTAAATAAAACTATTATTCGTATCCATCCATCCATCTTCTTCTGCTTAATCCTTTTTGGGTCACGGGGTTTCCTCCCACATGCCAAAAACATGCAAGTTAGGTTAATTGGCATCAAACTGGGGATTCTAAATTGTCCTTAGGTATGGATGTGAGAGTGAATGGTTGTCTGTCTCTCTGTGTTGGCCCTGTGATGGACTGGCGATCTGTCCAGGGTGTACCCTGCCTCTCACCCAAAGGTGCTGGGATAGGCTATTATTCGTATCATTTGGAATAATGGCTAGCAGTGCAGAAATTGAACTGTGTTCTTGGAATGTACATAGGATCCAGACCCCTATTAAACGTTAAAAAAAATTCTTAACTATTTAAAAAAAGAGAGGGTACAGATAGCATTCCTTCAAGAGACCCATCTAAACAACGATGAACACCCAAAGTTAAGAAGGGAATGGGTGGTCCAGATCTACTATTCCTCCTTCACTACTAACAGCAGAAGGGTAGCCATTTTGGTTCATAAATCCCTTCCTCCGGCAGGGGTGGAGATTAAGGCCGATACTGCAGGAAGGTATGTCATGATTAGAGGGACACTCTTTGGGGACATGGTGTCCTGTTTAAATGTGTATGCCCCCTGATTCACTCAACTGATTTTTATACTAAGGTATTGTTGTTAGAGTTTGGACCTTTATTTATGTGGTACAGGTGGCGGCTCCACCTTCCAGTTCCGCCACCACCCGCAGCTATAAGAGGGCAGTGGGCAGGAGGGGCGGTCTCTTTGCCTCCTCTGTGCCTGACGGCTGCGCCTGTGTGCTGTGAGTGCCTCTCAATAAACAGGTGTTTAGTTCAACACCTGACCTCGTCCTTGTCTCCTGATTACCGACATAACAGGTATTTTCTCCGT
The DNA here is from genome assembly GCA_020510985.1 of Pholidichthys leucotaenia. Lineage (NCBI taxonomy): Eukaryota > Metazoa > Chordata > Actinopteri > Cichliformes > Pholidichthyidae > Pholidichthys > Pholidichthys leucotaenia. The sequence continues at coordinate 199,510,594 of CM035843.1, read as the reverse complement.
TTTCTGAGCGGGCTGTTGAGTCCTCTGTGATAGCGGGCGACTTCAACTGTTGCCTATACAGTATCCACGTCTAGATAGGTCCTCAAACGGTAGAGACTAATGTTGGACAAGCTCATTCTTCACTCGGCTGCTGCGCTGATATTCACTTTGATACTTGGAGGACCCTTCACCCCACTGATCGGCAGTATAAATTTTACTCAGAAGTGCATAAAACATCCTCTAGAATTGATTATTTTTTTACTCCTAAATATGCCTTTCAAAGAGTACTCTCTTGCTCCATTGGTAATATTATTATCAGTGACCACTCACCCATATTTTTGGTCATGTCCAGCAAGACTCAAAGCACTAGGGGGCAATGGCGCTTTCCAAATTACCTTCTTAAAAATCCCAATTTTAAAACATACCTAAGAGAACAGTTTAATCATTTTATTGTTGAAAATAATATCTCTGATGTGTCACCTAATTTACTTTAAGAAACTGGTAAAGCTGCTATTCGAGGCTTTACTATATCATTCTTGGCAAACCTTAAAAAAAAACAGAGGGCAGAGCAACAGCTTCTTGAAGGTAAACTAAGCGAACTACAGCGTGAATTCAACCTTAAGCCTTCAGACAGCCTCAGATCTCAAATTGATGCCACCACAGCAGCTCTAGATAATAATAATAATAATGCATCAGTCTTGTCTAGATGCACTTTTATCTAAAGAAGCTCAGAGATCTATACTGTTTGGTAAGCATAAGTTATATGAATTCAGCAATAAGCCAAGCAAGTATTTGGCAAATCTAATAAAAGTTAATACCGGCTCCCAGGCTATTCCAGGCATAAAGGATAGTTCTGGTAAAAGAGTTTATAACAACAAAGAGATTAACAACTCTTTCCTTTCCTTCTATGAAGGCTTGTACACTTCTGAGTCAGACCACAATTCGGAGACTGATGCATAATTTTTAATCATTTGTCAAACTACCTCAAGCATCTAACACACAAAAAGAGCTGCTGCTGGCGATTAACAGCTTACAAAATAATAAGACCCTGGGGCCTCATGGTCTGACCTCAGAATTTCATAAGGCTTTTAAGGATTTGCTGATTGACCCCCTTCTCAACATGTTGTCTTACTCCTTTGACTCTGGGGCTCTCATGGATGCAAATATTGACATGTTTCAGGACCCAGGAGACAGACACTGACACGAGTAGATAGTGACAATAATCCCTTTATTGTAAGGTGAGAGTGTGAAGTGCGTGAGTGAATGCAAGTATGGAATTCTGGTCGCTGGAACTGAGCAGTCCGGATGGAGACCTGGCAACCCTGTAACACACAAGCAGATACAATTACCGCTGTTCAGTACTCGTGAGTAATTGTAGATGAAGGGGCTTACTTGGGTGATCCACAGGTAGCGTCCTGCTGACTTCCAGCGGCCGTGCAGCGTGGAGGTGAATGTGCTCGTGGCCGTGGTAGCGAATACACCTGTTGCTGTGACGATGACAGTTCCTGTGGTGGTGACGGCAGTGACTCCGCAGACTGTGACGATGACAGTTCCGGTGATGGTGATGGCAGTGATTCCACTGACCGTGACGATGACAGTTCCTGTAACTGAGACAATAACAGCTCTTGCAGCTGTGGTGCTAGACGTACCCGTAGCAGAGGTGGTAGCGAGGAGCTACGTGGCTGAGATGGCAACGCCCCGTTGGCTGGGGAAGTTGGTCCGCCGCCTGGGAGGTCCACCTGTGCACAGGGGTAAAGGCAAGGAGTTGAGTAACAAACAGTTCTCTTACGTGGCAGTTCCTGACGAGATGTCCTTGACAAAGCTTGGGAACGAAGTTCTGGTTCATGCTCCGATGAGGAGGACAGACGACTCCGTGACGGGCTGTCAGCAACACTGGCTTTTAACAGCCGCTGATTGGCACCTGTTGGTCTGTGCGCAGCTGGGACTGATGAAGCCGATGACGGCCCAGAGGCCGCCATGACAGTACTCCCCCCTCTAGCAGTGCCTCCAGGCACCTGCCCAATTCTACCTGGATTCGCCCGATGGAAGTCGCGGATCAGCTGCTTATCCAGGATCAACGCTGGGCGAATCCAAGAACGATCCTCCGGTCCAAAGCCCTCCCAGTCCACCAAATACTGAAGGCCACGACCTCGCCTGCGAACGTCCAGGATGGCAGTCACCGCCCAGGCCGGATGGCCATCGATCATCCTCGGGGGGGCGGGGGCCGGGGGAGGCGGGCACAGGGGGTCAGAGATGTACGGTTTGACCTGGGAGACATGAAAGGTGGGGCAGATGCGCATCGAAGAGGGGAGAGACAGGCGCACAGACACAGGATTAATAATACGAGAGATGGTGTAAGGACCAATGAAGCGCTTAGTAAGCTTACGCTTCTCAGCCGGTACACCAATATTCCGGGTTGACAACCAAACCTTCTGACCCACCTTGTAGTCCGGGGCGGGTCTCCTATGCCGGTTGGCCACCTGGATGTTGCGTTTAGTGGTCTTTAACAGGGCTCGGCGGGCGATGAGCCAAACTCGCCGACAGCGCTTGATGTGGGCTTGGACCGAGGGAACCGCTACCTCCCTCTCCTCTTCCGGGAACAGCGGTGGATCAAAACCAGATGACGCCTTGAAAGGGGAGACGCCCGTAGCCGTAGAGACCGTGGTGTTATGGGCGTACTCAATCCAAGGAAGATGCTTGCTCCAGGAGGATGAGCAGGAGGAGATGACACAACACAACGCGGCCTCAAGCTCTTGGTTAGCCCGCTCACACTGGCCATTACTCTGGGGATGATAACCAGAGGAGAGGCTGGCTGTGGCTCCCAGCGCCGCGCCGAAAGCCTTCCAGACCTGCGAGACAAACTGTGGTCCCCGGTCCAACACTATGTCGGCGGGGATGCCATGGAGACGGACCACATGCTGAACGAGGAGGTCCGCTGTTTCCTGAGCTGAAGGCAAACCCCGAAGAGGCACAAAATGGGCTGCCTTCGAGAGACGGTCCACTATGGTCAAAACTGTGGTGAAGTTATCCGAGGAGGGCAAACCAGTCACAAAATCCATAGCAACGTGGGACCAGGGACGAGAAGGGACCGGCAACGGATGTAACAGGCCCGCCGGGGGGGATGATGTCGTCTTCCCGGTGGCGCACTGAGCGCAAGCCCGGATGTAACCTACAACGTCCTTCCGTAGCCCTGGCCACCAGAAGGTCCTCTGGAGAAGGTCCACAGTCCGACCCACCCCTGGATGACAAGCCAACTTGGAGGCGTGACCCCACTCAATCACTCGGCCCCGAATGGCACGTGGAACAAACAGGCGGCCCGGGGGACCCCCCCCCCCCCCCGGGTCCGGCTCAGTCCTCAGAGCCCTGCGAACCGTTTTGCAAATACCCCAGGACAGAGCGCCCACGACGCAGGAGGGCGGCAGGATGGGAGTTTCCTGATCCTCAGAGGATGGTGCGTCAAACTGCTGCAAGAGGGCATCCGGCTTACCGTTCTTGCTTCCCGGCCGGTAAGTGATGGAAAAATTGAACCGGCCGAAGAAGAGGAACCAACGAGCCTGGCATGCATTCAGGCGCTTCGCCGTCCTGAGGTACTCCAGGTTACGATGATCAGTCCATACCACGAACGGCTGAGCAGCCCCCTCCAGCCAGTGTCTCCACTCCTCCAAAGTGAGCTTCACTGCCAGCAGCTCCCTGTCTCCTATGCTGTAATTTCTCTCTGCCGGGGACAGACGATGAGAGAAGTAAGCACATGGGCGAATCTTACCATCCTCGGGAGAGCGTTGGGAGAGCACCGCTCCCACCCCCGAATCAGAGGCGTCCACTTCCACCAAACACTGCAGCTTCGGGTCCACCTGAGTTAGGACACGGGCCGAAGCAAACTCCTTCTTCAGTCTCTCAAACACCCCGGCTGCCTACTCACTCCAGCAAAACGGGGTCTTAGGGGAGGTGAGCGCAGTCAGAGGGCGAGCAATATTACCAAAGTTGGGCACAAACCTCCTATAGAAATTAGCAAAACCCAAGAATCCTTGAAGCTGCTTCCTAGAGGTGGGTGCAGGCCGATCCACTACTGCCTTGACCTTGGCCGGGTCGGGAAGCACTTGGTTCCGGGCTATTATGAACCCAAGGAAAGAGGTCCGGTCAGTATGGAACTCACATTTCTCTGCCTTGACGAACAGTTGATTCTCCAGGAGGCGCTGTAGTACTTTGCGGACATGCACCTGGTGCTCTTCTAGTGTGCGAGAGAAGATCAGTATGTCATCAAGATATACAAACACAAACGAGTTCAGGAAGTCCCGCAAAACGTCGTTTATTAACCGCTGGAAGACGGCCGGAGCGTTGGTTAACCCAAACGGCATTACAAGGTACTCAAAATGCCCGCTTGGGGTCCGGAACGCCATCTTCCACTCGTCACCTTCTCTAATGCGCACTAGGTGATAAGCATTCCTGAGATCTATCTTAGTAAACCAGGATGCCCCCTGGAGGGAGTCAAAGGCGGTGTTCATCAAGGGCAGAGTGTATTTGTCTTTTACCGTAATCTCGTTGAGACCCCGGAAGTCGATGCAGGGGCGTAAAGAGCCGTCCTTCTTCCCTACGAAGAAGAACCCGGCACCTACAGCCGAGGACGACGGGCTGATGATTCCAGAGGCCAGGGACTCCTTGATGTATGTGTCCATAGCCTCGCGCTCCGGGGCTGATAGGCTGTATAGGCGGCTAGCAGGAAGAGGGGCCCCAGCCTTCAGATTAATTGCGCAGTCGTAAGGGCGATGGGGGGGGAGAAGACAACGCCCTAGACTTGCTGAAAACTAACCCCAAGTCATGGTAAACCTCTGGTACCTTGGACAGGTCCGATGGTGACGAAGGGGGTGGAGGCACCACGACAGATGGGGCGCACGCCGCAGATTGGAGACAGGCACTCAAGCAGAACATACTCCATGCTGAAATGCTCCCCGCTTGCCAGTCAATGGTGGGGTTATGCAGCCGAAGCCAGGGGTACCCCAGGATGACGGGCGAAGAAGAGACGGGCAGGACTAGGAACCTAATCTCCTCCCTGTGATTTCCTGACACAATTACAGATACTGGGGCCGTCTGATGGGCGACGGTGGTCAGTGACGCCTTGGACAGGGTGATGAGTTTGACAGGGGGATCTAGAGTCTGACAGCTGAGGCCCATCTGGGTTGCCAGGTCTCTAGAAACAAAATTCTGCTCAGCTCCTGAGTCTATTAATGCCAATGTGGAGTGTTCTGTATGTGCATGGATCAGTCTAATGGGTACACAGCAACTAGTAAGGGGTTCTTCTGAATTCTTGCCCGTGAATCCCCCTACTGCGATCCACGGGCCTTCCCTTTTAACCTACTGGGACATTCGAAAACCCCATGTGACTCTTTCCCACAGTAGAAACAAAGGCCAAGATCCCTGCGGCGCTGTCTCTCAGCTGCAGACACTTTAGACTGACCTACAACCATAGCCTCTTGATCCAGGGATTCCTCTGACGCGGGTAGAGCGAGTAGAGGAGAGCTAGTGATGCGAGGGCGGGGTTTAACTGAACGGGAAGTAGCTCGCCGTTCGGCCGCCCGCTCCCTTAATCTACTATCTAGGCTAACCGTTAGGGCAATCAAATCACGCAAGTTGTCCGGTTTATCCCGTGCCGCTAATTCATCCTTTAACTCATCATTAAGACTGCGGAGGAAAATACCACACAGTGATGGCTCCCCCCACCCAATCTCTGCGGCCAGGACCCGGAAGTCAATAGCGTAGTCAGCAGCTGATCTCTTTCCCTGCTGCAGACTCAACAGCCGTTCTGTCAACACCTCACCCCTATCTGTATGATCAAACACGGACATGAATTCTGCCACGAACTCCTGGTAAGTTAACATGGGGTAGCTTGGTTTAGCCATGATGGAATATGCCCAATCTAAAGCTCTACCCCCCAACAAATTAATGACATAACCAATCCTGTTTGAGTCTATGGCGAAATCTCCCGGAACGCGGAGAAAAACTGATTCACATTGTAAGATGAATCCTCGGGCTTCCCCGAGTTTTCCGCTGAACCGGGCAGGCGTGGGAACAGGGGTGAGGCGAGGGGTCGATGAGGTGTTAGCTTGACCTGACGCTAAGCCTGCAAGGGCTGAAATATTTGCGGTCGGGGAGAACGTCTGGTGTCCTTCCAGACGATCCAGCCGACTGTTAATTAGGGTTAATTGATTAAGGATTACCGTCTGCTGGTGTGATAACAAATCTACCCGAGCGCTAAGTGTGTTCAGTTTGCGCGGCAGTGAACTGTCCGCTGGGTCAACGTGACGGAGTCGTACTGACATGTTTCAGGACCCAGGAGACAGACACTGACACGAGTAGATAGTGACAATAATCCCTTTATTGTAAAGTGAGAGTGTGAAGTGCGTGAGTGAGTGCAAGTATGGAATTCTGGTCGCTGGAACTGAGCAGTCCGGATGGAGACCTGGCAACCCTGTAACACACAAGCAGATACAATTACCGCTGTTCAGTACTCGTGAGTAATTGTAGATGAAGGGGCTTACTTGGGTGATCCACAGGTAGCGTCCTGCTGACTTCCAGCGGCCGTGCAGCGTGGAGGTGAATGTGCTCGTGGCCGTGGTAGCGAATACACCTGTTGCTGTGACGATGACAGTTCCTGTGGTGGTGACGGCAGTGACTCCGCAGACTGTGACGATGACAGTTCCGGTGATGGTGATGGCAGTGATTCCACTGACCGTGACGATGACAGTTCCTGTAACTGAGACAATAACAGCTCTTGCAGCTGTGGTGCTAGACGTACCCATAGCAGAGGTGGTAGCGAGGAGCTACGTGGCTGAGATGGCAACGCCCCGTCAGCTGGGGAAGTTGGTCCGCCGCCTGGGAGGTCCACCTGTGCACAGGGGTAAAGGCAAGGAGTTGAGTAACAAACAGTTCTCTTACGTGGCAGTTCCTGATGAGACGTCCTTGACAAAGCTTGGGAACGAAGTTCTGGTTCATGCTCCGATGAGGAGGACAGACGACTCCGTGACGGGCTGTCAGCAACACTGGCTTTTAACAGCCGCTGATTGGCACCTGTTGGTCTGTGCGCAGCTGGGACTGATGAAGCCGATGACGGCCCAGAGGTCGCCATGACAAATATTTCTCTAATCCTAAAGCAGGGCAAACCTGCAGATGAATGCACATCCTACAGGCCGATTGCCTTGCTGGATGTTGACTGAAAATTATTGACTAAAATATTGGTGAAGAGACTTGAAGGTGGCATGCCAGATTTAATTTCACCAGACCAAACTGGATTTATATTGGGTTGTAATTCCCTTCATAATGTAAGGAGACTCTGAAATCTTATTCAGAATGGCTCAAGGTCGAATCTCTTGTTGTCTCCCTTGATGCAGAAAAGGCTTTTGATAGGACTGAGTGGCCTTATCTCCTAGGTGTCCTCTCAAAATTCAATCTTGGTGACAACTTTATTAGGTGGATATCTCTGCTATATGCTGCCCCCCTTGCCTCTGTTATTACAAACGGCCTGAGGTCCTCCGCATTCACAGTGAGACACGGCTCTAGACAGGGCTGCCCAGCCTCACCACTTCTGTTTGCCCTCGCTATGGAGCCCTTGGCAGAGGCCATTAGATGTGATTCCTTGGTAACAGGCATAGATGTGGGTTCCACAAACCATAAAATTTCCCTTTATTGGGATGACGTCCTCCTCTAAGTAACCCAGAATCTTCTATTACAAGAGTTGTTGAAATAATTCTTCTGGCCATTTCTCAGGTTACAAGATTAATTACTCTAAATCTGAAGCCATGCCCCTTACCCCTCAGGTATCTTGGTCTCTACTATGCTCTACCCTCTTCCGCTGGTCCCCATTAGGTTTTTGTCTATCTGGGCATACGCATTACTCCCTCTCTTTCTGGCCTATACAAAGCCAACTTTGTCCCTGCAATTCATAGAGTCAAGGAGGACTTGGTCCGCTGGACGGCCTTGCCGCTGTCTCTCTTAGGAAGGGTCAACCTTGTCAAAATGGTTATCTTCCTCGGTTATTGTATCCCTTCCAGATGATCCCAGTTCTCTTAACAAGAAAATCACTTATTACTCTTAACAGTTCCTTAACACCTTTTCTGTGGAGGAACAAGTGAGCCAGATTAAAACTCAGTATATTACAGCACCCACTGGATGAAGGAGGCCTGGCAGTGCCAGATTTTAGGCACTATCAAATTGCTTCCCTCTCTATTTACATTTGGCACTGGTTTAAAAATGACCCGACATCCACCTGGCTTAATATAGAGGCGGCTCCAGCGGCCCCTATTCCTCTTAGTCACATATTATATGCATCTAAGAAATGGGTTTGTCTCAAATTAAAGGGGAATTTTATTCTACAGAATACTTTAAAAGTTTGGAGGATGGTGAAGAAGCTTGGAAATCAGGATGGCTCCTTTCCTCTCCTCACACCTATTTATTTAAACCCTGATTTTCCTCCTGGTCTGGACGACCAAGCCTTCTTGTGGTTTGATAGGGGCGTAAAAACTGTAGGTGACTTGATGACAGAGGGCACTCTGCTGTCTTTCGAGCAGCTCAGAGAGAAGTATAGTCTCCCACAGAATAACTTTTTTAGGTATCTGCAAATCCATATTTTTATTTCTTCATCCATTAAGCTGCACCCTAATGGGTTCTCTCTTTCACCTATGGAGGAGGTGATTCAGAAGCCAGACACTAGAAGACTAATCACTAGGTTCTACAAGACCCTCCCAGTTCCATCCAGTGATTGCACAGCTCATGTCAGATCTCTTTGGGAAGTGGATTTTGGAGAATCATTCTCACCTGATATATGGGATGAGGTGCGGTCAGGTAGGACAAATTACCTATTTACTAACAATGCTAGAGAGTTACAATTCAAGATCATGCACAGGCTCCACATCACTCCAGTGAAACGCAATAAGTTTAACCCTCTATTCTCAAAATTTTGTAATAAGTGTAAAATTTATGAAGGTTCATATTTTCATTGTTTATTTGAATGTCCTCTTATTAATGACTCCTGGGCAAAATTTTGTAAAGAAATTGATATTATATTTAAGAAAAAACTAGCCCTCACTCCTCTCAGCTGCATTCTAGGAGTAAATCCTGCCTCGCTGAATCGCCGCTCCTCTGCACTCAAACTGCTGCAGGTGCTTCTCTTCAGTGCAAGAAATGCATTCTTCTTTTATGGACCTCAGACTCTGCTCCAACAGTTGCATATTGGATTTGGGGTGTGATGGAACTCATCCCGTTAGAAGCTATTAGCTTCTGGCTCAAAGACAAACCTTTTCATTTTTTTGATATATGGGACCCCTTTTTGAACTATATAGGAGGAGATGGTGCCCAGGCCCTCCGGACTGGCCTCTATGGTCTTGCATGGACTGAGATGTAAAATGCATTGCCAAATAGAGCACCATTATTTCCGATTGTGTTCTAAAAATGCAAATCTTCTGCTTCTGACAAGTTTGTATTGTTGTATTTATTATTATTCATGCATCCCCCCCCCCCTTGTGTGAAGATGGGGTAGGAGTTCGGGGGTTGAAAAAGGGGGTTATTTCTTGTTGTTTGCTATTTTTTTTTACTGCTTGTGACCCTCAAAAGTGCAATAAACATTTATAAAAAAAATTGCACATTTTTGCAAATAAAATTCTGATTTTTTTCTCATAAATTTGCAACTTCTTTTCCTTGTAAATTTGCAGCTTTTTTCCTTGTAAATTTGTAACTTTTCCTTTCATAAATTGGTTACTTTTTCTCACAAAATTCAAAATCTTTTTCCTCATAATACTGCACTGTTTTTAACAAGTAAAAATTCAGATTTTTTTCCTCATAAAACTTTTTTGTAAATTTGCAGTTTCTTCATAAATGTGTGAATCTTTTTTCATAAATTGTACTGTATCTTTTTCATAAATCTGCAAATCCTTTTCTCATAAATTCACTACATTTCCTCTCATAAAATTACAACTTTCTTTCATAAATTTGCAACTTGTTTTCTCATAAAGTCGAAACTTTTTCCTCACTCTTTCCCCCACAGAATTACTGCTTTTCTTCTAAATTTGTGACTTTCCCCCCACTACATGTCCAAGTGAGTGATTAAATGATTGATTATTGAAGAAACAAGGAGCCACCAGTTATATTCACAAGAGCCACACGGGGCTCCAGAGCCGCAGATTGCAGACCCTTGAAATAAGGCAAACAGCAATTTTCATGCGATAGAAACATTCAGGCAACATTTGCTTTATAACTGTAGTAAAGTATTGAAGCGCCTCCTAGTGGAAGCTTGGATGATCTACAACGGCTGTGTTACGTCACTGTATAGCTTTGGTTACCTAACTGACTCTTCTGGACAATGACAGATTATTTTTGTAGCTTAATAAACCCAATATCAAAGTATATTTATGAAGCAAAAAGTGATACTGATGCACAGTAACAGCTACAAACATTCAGACGCCATTATAAGGCATTTAAAAGTATAGAGTTATTGTTTCAGTAACTCTAGTCATCCAGTAAGATTGCACTATAAAGTAGTAATTACAGTACACTGACTAGTCTAATATATTTTGCTGCATTTATTCACAGTTGAAGATGGAGCATTTATTACTGTTCTGTGATAGTTTGCAAATTATGGAAACACAAGGAGCGTAGTGTTTAGCGATGTCAGTAAGATAATAATAATAATAATAATAATAATAATAATAATAATAATAACAGAGCATACTGCATTATCTTAAATTTGCCGTCACGTTTTTAAAATTATATGAGTTAAATCTGTTGTAAATGCGAAATAAAATAATTTTTACTCACCATCATCATACCAGAGTTCCTCACAGCCGAAACATTTCGACTCAAACAAACCACGGACATTTTCACGGCTGATAAATTACAGATTATTAATCAGAAACTCGACAGGCACAGCTCGATGTTTGAAGTCAGTGGCGATACTCAACGAAGGACACGCCCCCTGCGTAGTTACGTAAGGAGGTGCGCAGCGCCGTGTTATACGTATGCGTATTACGTATGTGTGTGCGTAATATGTTGCCTTTATGTGTCTCTTTAAAACTCTTCCAACAGTAAGGCAAACTACTAGAGATATATTTCTGTCTATGTTTTTCATATTGTACATGGGTGAAACTAAACTAAAATACAAATAAATGAACAAATGATATCTGACTCAAAACTGAAACAAATGACGCAAAACTGGCCAGAAATACACTCAACACCAATATGGTATTTACTATTCCGGTTGTCTCCGAGAGCGCTTGAAGGCAACATATTCATAACCCTCTCACAGCTGAGGACAGTTATATAGACACTATTTATATGGACGATTACAGTGTATTGTAGGATGCCTTTTACTGTAATTTGAGAACATTTTTTAAACAGCAATGTATTATTACCAGAGGTGGGATATCCAGGATTTACACACAAGGATTTATACACGGGTAATAAGTAACAAGTTATGAATGAAATTATTTGAGTAAGAAAGTATCTGCTAAAACAGCTAATAGCGAGTAACGACTGACTACTCTCACCAGTTTTTCTTGTAAAGTTGTGATATTTTTCTTGAAGTTGCTACCTTTTAAAAACAAAAATTAAATGTAAAAAAGTATTGTGGAGTTGTGGGACTCACATATGCACATATGTATATCATTGTATGATTCATACGTATACCACCTTAGGCTTCACATCTGAGATGGAACAAAGGACTGAGCCGCTCTGGAGATAACACGAGGATGTGAAAGTCTAGTCTTTGGCAGGCAAGGAGACAGCCTGGGGGTTTTCGCCCAGCGGCCAGAGACTGAAGGTGGGGGGTGTTAAGATCAGGAGGAAGTTACATTGTTACTGGGGATTAAGTGCCATGTGACTGTGTGTTTTGATGTCCTGTTATAAAGGGGACAGTTGTTGGGGGATTCACTCTCTCCTTCTGTTTTTTGGATGATGTTGGAGAATGTGAATAAACCTGACTTGTGAAATAAACTCAGCCTCGTCCTTTCACATTCTCTACACTGGTGACCCTAAGACGTATCATGAGCGGAGGAGATTCCCCCGAGCTGGGCTCGTCAGGATCCAGCCAGGCGAACGCAGCCACAGTCAAGCTACCAGACTTCTGGCAAGATAGCCCGTGCTCCTGGTTCCACTTGGCCGAAGCACAGTTCGCCCTCCGGGGGATAACGGCAGATGACACGAAATTCTACCACGTCATTGCCAAGCTCGACAACCGCATGGCTCGACATGTGCAGAGCCTTTTGTAGCGCCCACCGGCCGACGACAAATACGGCGGGTTGAAGGCTGCGCTCATCCAGCGTTTCACTCCCTCAGTCCAGGAGAGAGCTGAGAGGCCTGGCTCTGAACGACTTGGGAGATAGCAAGCCCGTCGACCTGATGGAGGACATGCTGAGGCTGAGGGGCTCAGACGACGTCGACTTCCTTTTCACCCACATTTTCCTGAGAACCCTACCGTCGGCCACGAGAGCGACCCTGGCCGGTTCACCGTTGTTGGCCCAGCGAGACTTCCGCGCGTTGGCCCAGGAGGCACAGCGGATTCTCAACGCCAGCAGACAGCGCGCGGCCACCGCAGCAGCGATGGAACTCGGCGTGACAGCCAGAGATTGCAGGGGGCCAGAGGCGGCGGTAGCAAACTCACCGACAATGGCGGCGGCGAGGGCCAGGGATCGCAGATGAGACGACCTCTGTTTCTACCATCGCCGCTTCGCAGAGAGGATGTTGGAGAATGTGAATAAACCTAACTTGTGAAATAAACTCAGCCTCGTCCTTCCACATTCTCTACAGAGTGTGTGAAATAAGAGGCTGATTCATGGCAGATGGTTTATTACACACTTCACATCTCTCAAGCACAGAACGGAATGACACATTTCAGCAGGCACTCTTCTTTTACCCAAATCTCTCCTCACAAGTTTCATGGCATTTCTCCACACACAACATGACATTTGCATTACACTGCATTCAACCCCCTACGTCCTTGACTCCTTCCTGCTATCTCGCCAGGAACCTCCAGAGCATTGTTCTCCCATGCTTATCCACTGTCTCTTGTCTGAGATGCTAAATAATCTGACTCCCCCAAGGTGCTACACTTCTCCCCCCCCCCCACCAGCATCTTAGATAGAACAATAGAACATCAGTCCACATGCTGTTTGGGCTTCCGTCTCCTCCCATATCTGCTGTAACTGGGGTTTACTGCCTCTGTGGCGCTGCTGTGCTGGTGGGGGGCTGCTGGGAGTGTGTCTGAATGCGGGTGGGCCGTGACGAGGGGGGAGGGGGGCCACTTCGGTCTGTCTGTGTGGCTGCTCTGGTGAATTGTTTCCCTGGGGAGCTCTCCGTGGGGGTCTTCCACGCCGAGGGGCCCTAGTCAACAGCACTTGCTCATCCGCCACAACGAAAGTGGGTTTGAGTCTGTCTATGCCAATTTTTTCCTGCCTTCCCCCCAAGTCTAGCAAAAAATGCTTATCCCCTGTTTCCAACACTCTGAACGGTCCATCATAGGGTGGGCACAATGGAGGGCGGTGGGTGTCGTGTCTGACGAACACTAACTCCGTGCTCTTCAAAGTTTTAGGCATGAAAACACGCAGAAAACAGTGGTGGGCAGGGCCCGGCAGCATGCCTGTGTTTGCGCTACGCTGCAAAAGCTGAGACGGGGAGCTGCCCGGCGCGGGATTATCTGACAGAAATTCCCCGGGCAGCCGTAGGGGCTGCGCAAAAACCAGCTCTGCCGGGGAAGCTTCCAGATCCTCTTTTGGCGCGGAGCGCAACCCCAATAAAACCCACGGCAGCCTGTCTACCCAATTTGCATCCGTCAGTGAAGCCCTGAGCGCTGCTTTCAGTGATCTATGAAAACGCTCGCATAACCCATTGGCCTGTGGGATGGCTGTCGCCTCGCTGGAGCTTCCTGACTGGGCCGTCTCCGGGGTTCTTGCCTCGTGTTCCATAATACGTCTTGGGTCACCAGTGTGGAGTGTGTGAAATAAGAGGCTGATTCATGGCAGACGGTTTATTACACACTTCACATCTCTCAAGCACAGAACGGAATGACACATTTCAGCAGGCACTCTTCTTTTACCCAAATCTCTCCTCACAAGTTTCATGGCATTTCTCCACACACAACATGACATTTGCATTACACTGCATTCAACCCCCTACGTCCTTGACGCCTTCCTGCTATCTTGCCAGGAACCTCCAGAGCATTGTTCTCCCATGCTTATTCACTGTCTCTTGTCTGAGATGCTAAATAATCTGACTCCCCCAAGGTGCTACTGTATCTTTTTTTCTAATACATTAATTTGCAACTTTTTGTGATATATTTGTAACAATTTTTGCATAATTACAACTTTTTACTCGTGATTTTGTTGCATTTTCAAAATAAATGTTCAGCTTTTTTCTTGTACATTTTGCAGTGTGTTTATTCGTTTAGTTATGCACCAGGACTGCTCATTGAAGATTTCCCGTGACTCATCTCCCATGGACTGAGAGGAACCAAACTTGTCACAATTATCAGTCTTTCTTTACATAGGTACCACCAAGGCTCACACACTTCTCCCATCACTTTATGCAGCTGTGGAGACCTCACCAGTGGAAGTCTGCAGGTTGTGTCAGAAGCCACGACTTGACCTCAGAAATCAGTGTTTTGTCATCTTGGAAGCACGTTCCCTTCAAAAATGTGTTATGGATGTTTTTTTATCATTGCACATTCATTCTGTCTAATATAATCATAAATGACATTACTGTTATATCTGATAATAGGACAGCAGAGGCTGAAGTTGTACTGAACCTGAACTTTATTACAAGACACAAAGATGTTACCTGTGTCAGGGTTTGGTAGTTAATAAGCTACCAAGCTCCTACAGGTTGTGGTCGGCTTGAAGGCGAGGCACGAAAGAGGACGACTGCCGCCAACAGTCCCCCTAAGTAGGCACGGCGTGATGATGTCACCCTGCCTGCGTCCTCACATCCCTGTTGCCCATCTTCCAATATATCTATATCTAACATCTACCTCCCACTTGAAAAAAAAAAAAACTTCACAGACATATAGAACCTAGAGCTCATAGCAGCTCTCACTTTTTTTTTTTGTTTTGACACAGAACCTGGGCCACCGGGTAGACCACGGGCAGAGCCTGCACAACTATGTGCCACTGTGAACCAGTCGTGCTCTGCTAAACACATCAAAACAGAGTCACTGTTGTGGTTTGAGTTCAGGGGGCCTCTGGTGAGCCCACAGTGGGCGTGGCCCTGGAGGCACCAGCTGCAGCAGGCCTGGGTGCCAACTTGAACCATTGGTCACCTGGAAAGTGGCTGGCCCCAACCGCACGGTGATCTGCATCGGCGGGAAGAGGAACATCTGCAGGCCATCTGGGCATTCGGATCGGCGGATCCAAACCCAATCGAGCACTGCAAGCAGCGATCTGCTCTGCCGCACTCGGCACCGCTGCCCTCCCATCCCTGATGCTGGCTGCTGCCATGGTGGTGTGACTGTCATGCTGATGGCAGGATGTGCCCCTGGTTGGCATTGTCCCGCTGCATCCTGCTGGGCCACAAACTCTCTATCCCGCAGCACTGCGGTGGCTCCCTGCTGCTGACGCTGGGCGCGGATAACGGATGAGTCCGATTTCTGCCCTTTTTCCTCGCTGTCCTCTCCTTGCGGTGTCAAGCTCGAAGTGGCTGTATCCCCTTCCAGGTGTGTTGCACTCCCAACATTAGCGTTCCCACAGAGCCCCTGGAAAACGAACACCGGGAGGACTCTTGACCCAGAGTGAACCACCAGCAACCCGGTCCCTACTACGCTGATGTGTGTGTGCCTGTAGCCACACAGCCCCGCTGGATTCTTCTCAACAGGATGGTTGGAAAAGAATTTCTCTACTGTAACCCAGTTCATCACTGACCTCACAATGGCAGTGTCCTGCAGCAACGGTAAGCCGACATTGTGTAACATTGCATCATTTCCTCCTCTAGTTACCCAAACCTGCACCTACTCGCCAGACAGCGGAGTGTGGCTCGTCCAGCCACGTCACTCTCCGACCGGGGTGCCAGACACGCGTCCATCTTCAGGAAAAATGTTGTTTTCCTCCAGAAGACCAATTGTTCTCCTCTTTGTCATTTGTCATGTCTGGAAATAGGACAGCGGAGGCTGGAGTTGTACTGAACCAGAACTCTATTACAAGACGCAAAGATATTACTCGTGTCGGGGTTTGGTGGCTAATACACTAACGCTAAGCTCCTACAGGTTGTGGAAGGCAAGGCACCAAAGAGGACGACTCCCACCAACACTTCCCCTAAGTAGGTACAATGTGATGACATCACCCTGCCTGTGTCCTCATGTCCATGCTACCCATCTGCCAATATATCTATATCTAACAATTAAACTCAGTACTTTTCCCATAAGATGAGGATCCAGTCCCAGCCTTGAACACTGCTGACTCAGCATTCTCAAAACAATGCTTATCTTATTGGTCTATTGCAGGGGTCAGCAACCTTTACCACTCAAAGAGCCATTTGGACCCGTTTCCCACAGAAAAGAAAACACTGGGAGCCACAAAAACCCTTTTGACACTTAAAATGAAATAACACTGCATATAACTTTTTTTCCCTTTATGCTATGTATAAACAAACTATAATGTGTTGCATTTATGAAATCAGGGAACTCCTGCAGAGAAAACAAAATTACATTTCTGCATGCAACAAAAACATTTTGAACTCCGAAAAAAAAAAAGACATTGGGTTGAAGGTTGACATTGGGTTGAAAGGAGAGTGCTATTTCTAGCACTGATGACTCCTGATCCTTCAATAAAAATCTCATAATTCCGCTGAAAACAATACCGAAAGCTCAGAATTCCAACACGAACCAGCGATGTGATTTGGGGTTGGGGAAATTATCTGAAAATTCAGCAGGGGGTCTGGGGGACATAGCCCTCCAGCGGGGTGCGGGGCAGAGTCCTGGTGGGGGGGGGGCAAGAAGGGCAAAACCCCCCGAAGCTCCTGGGTTTTTATTATTTTTAAGTACCAGAACTGTGCTTAAATGACATAAAACAAACAGCTGAATGCCACTTATTAATGTATAATATTGACTTATCTTCCAAGAAGATAGCATTCCTAAAATATTCCAACAAGCATTATCCATCACATGCTTTAACACTTGATCAATTCAATTCAATTCAATTCAACTTTATTTATATAGCGCCATTTCACAACAACAGTCATCTCATAGCACTATCAACTGTAGGGGGGGGACCCCCACAGTTGCAGAAAGACCCCAGCAATCAGGCGATCCCCTGTGAGCAAGCACTTGGCGACGGTGGAGAGGAAAAACTCCCTTTTAACAGGAAGAAACCTCCAGCAGAACCAGGCTCAGGGAGGGGCAGTCATCTGCTGCGACTGGCTGGGGGGTGAGGGGATAGAGAAGAAGAAAAGAACAGACATGTAGAGAGCAAACAGCACGATGGGGACTCAATCTATGGGAGAGAACAAACAGATGTTAATGACCAGCAAAAAAAAATATTTCATAGAGAGTGAGGAAAGGAGTGAGGCCCAGTGCATTACTGGAGGTCCCCCGGCTGACTAAACCTATTAGCAGCATAACTAAGGGAGGGTTCAGAAAACACATGATCCCTCCCTAATTGTAGGCTATATCAAAAAGGTAGGTTTTAGCCCTATTCTTAAAAACAGAGATTGAGTCTGACTCCCGAATCCAGATTGGCAGCTGATTCCACAGGAGAGGAGCTTGATAACTGAAGGCTCTGCCTCCCATTGTACTTTTGGAGATTCTAGGTATTACAAGTAATCCTGCATTTTGGGAGCGTAGTGCTCTGTTAGGATAATACAGTAGTATCAGATCTTTTAAATAAAAAGGAGCCTGATTGTTTAGAGCTTTGTAAGTAAGAAGAAGGATTTTAAACTTAATTCTAAACTCTATGGGAAGCCAATGAAGGGAGGCCAGAACTGGAGAGATATGATCTCTCTTTCTAGTACCTGTTAAAACTCTTGCTGCAGCATTTTGGATCAGCTGAAGACTTTTTAAAGATGTTTTAGGACAGCCTGATAATAAAGAATTACAATAATCTAATCTCGAGCTAACAAAAGCGTGGATCAGTTTCTCAGCATCACTCTGAGACAAGATGCTCCTAATCTTGGCAATATTACGCAAATGATAGAAAGCAGTCTTAGAAACAAATTTAATATGTGAATTGAAGGACAAATCCTGATCAAAAATAACTCCAAGGTTCCTCACAGAGCTATTAAGAGAAAGAGAAACCGCATCCAAACTGAAAGTTTGATTTGGAAAGGAATTTCTAAGGTTTTTTGGACCAACAAGAATGACTTCAGTCTTATCTGAATTTAATAGCAGGAAATTACAAGTCATCCAAGCTTTGATTTCCCTAAGACAGGCTTCTAACTTGGCTAATTGATTACTATCATCTGGCTTCATTGACAGATATAATTGTGTGTCATCTGCATAACAATGAAAATGTATACAGTGCTTTCTAATAATGTTGCCTAACGGAAGCATATATAAACTAAAAAGAGTAGGGCCTAGCACAGATCCCTGTGGAACTCCATAACTAAGCTTTGAGTTGAAAGAAAACTCATTATTTACATGAACAAACTGGAACCTATCAGATAAATAAGATCTAAACCATTGCAACGAAGTTCCATTAAGTCCAACATAGTGTTCTAATCTATCAAGTAGAATATTATGATCGATAGTATCAAAAGCTGCACTAAGGTCTAAAAGGACAAGTACAGAAACTAGTCCATTATCAGATGCAATGAGGAGGTCGTTAGTGACCTTCGCTAAGGCTGTTTCAGTACTATGATGGATTCTAAACCCAGATTGAAACTCTTCAAGTAAACCATTTCCCTGCAGGTGGTCAAATAATTGCGTAGCAACAACCCTTTCTAAGATTTTTGAAATGAAAGGGAGATTAGAGATTGGTCTATAGTTAGCTAAAGCTCCTGGATCTAGCGTTGGCTTTTTGAGTAAGGGTTTAATTACAGCCGTTTTAAAAGCCTGCGGTACATGGCCTAAAGTTAATGAAGAATTGATTATATGAAGAATAAAGCTACCAATAAGTGGGAAGACTTCTTTAAATAACCTGGTAGGAATAGGGTCTAAAAGACAAGTTGAAGGTTTGGATGAGGAAACTATTTTGTCTAACTCACAAAGGTCGATTGGAGTAAACTCATCAAGACAGACATCAAAAGAAGGAGTTGTAGTAGTTACAGTATTTAAGTTAACTGTGGGAAGAATCTGATTGATTTTATCTCTGATGGATGAAATTTTATTATTGAAAAAGTTCATAAAGTCCTGACTAGTAAGCTCTAAGGGAATGCTAGGATTGACAGAGTCCTGACTCTTTGTCAACCTGGCTACAGTACTGAAAAGAAACCTGGGATTATTCTTGTTCTCTTCTATTAATGCAGAGTAATAACTTGTTCTAGCTTTTCTAAGAGATTTTTTATAAATTAAAAGATGATTTCTCCAAGCTAAATAGATTTCATCTAAATTAGTAGAGCGCCATTTTCTTTCTAATTGATGAGTCTTCTGTTTTAAGGTACGAGTTTCTGTGTTGAACCAAGGAGTTAGAAATCTCTGATTAGACTTTTTCTTTTTTAAGGGGGCCACCAAGTCTAGAGTCTGATGCAGAGAAGCTGAAACACTATCCACCATGTTATCAATTACAGAAGGAGCAAGCTGTCTATAGCTTATTTTCGTTGTGTTGACACATGGCATAGAGGAAACAATCTGCATAAATTTGGAAACAGCATCATCTGAGAGGCATCTACTGTAATAATATTTTTCTTTAGGAGCCAAATAGTCAGAAATAGTAAAATCAAAGGTTAACAGACAATGGTCTGACAGTACAGGGTTATGAGGAGACACTACAAGATTTTCTATTTCTATGCCATATGTCAAAACAAGGTCCAATGTATGGTGGAGGTAATGAGTAGAATTTCCTACTTTCTGAGAAAACCCAATTGAATCTAATATTGAATTGAATGCCACATTAAGGCAGTCACTATCTACATCCACATGTATATTAAAGTCCCCTACTATAATTATTCTATCAGATTTCAGCACTAAATCAGCTAAGAAATCAGCAAATTCGGATAAAAATTCTGAGTAGGTTGATGGGGGACGATAAACTATGGCAAATAAAATTGGGTTTAACCTAAAATTGCTAAAGTGCCCAATACTGAGGACCAGGCCCTCAAAGGAATTATAACATGTTTTTTGCTTTACATTAACTAGTAATTTGGAATGGTAAATTGTTGCTACTCCTCCTCCACGACCAGAACTTCTGGGATTTTGACAGTTTAAATAACCAGAGGGAGTTGATTCATTTAAACCAACATAATCCTCTTGTCCTAACCAAGTCTCTGTAAGGGAAATTAAATCAATCTGATGATCAATTAACAAATCATGGACTAACAGAGACTTGGGAGTTAGAGACCTAATATTTAATAAACCACATTTAATTTTTAAATTATGAGGAGGAACAGAGGCCAAATCATTCAATTTAGAGGCTTTATGTTTATGGCTCCCTTCCTGTTCACTCTTTATACTGCGGACTTCTCACACAACACAACACACTGCCATCTACAGAAGTTCTCTGATGACTCTGCGATCGTTGGCCTCATCTCCAATGGAGATGAAGCTGAGTACAGAGGGCTTATCCAGGACTTCGTGGACTGGTGCCATCGGAACTGCCTCCAGATCAACGCGAGGAAAACTAAGGAGCTGGTGGTGGACTGCCGCAGGCATGGGCAGCCCCTCACAGTACCAGTAAATATACAGGGAACAGACATCGAGATGGTGACATCCTATAAGTACCTGGGTATTCATCTGAACAATAAACTAGACTGGTCACACAATACTGATGCACTCTACAAGAAGGGACAGCGCAGGCTGTTCCTGCTGAGGAGACTCAGGTCTTTTGGTGTACAAGGGGCGCTGCTGAAGTCATTCTATGACACGGTGGTGGCATCAGCCATCACTTTTGGAGTGGTCTGCTGGGGCAGTGGCATTACTGCAGCCGATAGGAAGAGACTGAACAAACTGATTAAGAAAGCTAGCTCTGTCCTGGGGCAGCGCCTTGATCCGATGGAGGAGATAGGAGAGAGAAGGACGGTGGCTAAACTGTCATCTCTGCTGGAGTCCGAGTTCCACCCTATGCAGGACATACTGAATGCACTGAGGAGCTCATTTAGCAGCAGACTACATCATCCCAGGTGCACAACCGAGAGGTTTCGTAGGTCCTTCCTACCAACGGCTGTCAGACTGTACAACCTAAGCAGGGCTGCTCGCAGAGATAGCAAAAAGACGTAACAAACTAATAGTTTTTTGAATGCAAAAGATGCAACAGACTTACACAATGGTCCCCTCCGGCATACAACTAGGAACATACCGGTCGCTATGGAGGGTGAGAATATGTATGGGCACATAATCATACCATGTAGGATAACTAAGTAGACGGTTATGCTGTTTCATTCCATCTAGCAACAATGCTCTGCACTGTGTGTGTTTATATATTTGCATATTTATTCCATCTAGCTACAATGCTCAGCACTGGGTGTGTTTATATATTTATATATCTACATATTATTCCATCTAGCTACATTGCTCCGCACTGTGTGTGTTTATATACTTGCATATTTATTCCACCTAGCTGCAATGCTCCGTACTGTGGGTGTTTATATATTTACATATTTATTCCATCTAGCTACAATGCTCTGCACTGTGTGTTCATATATTCATATATTTATTCCATCCAGCTACAATGCTCTGCACTGTGTGTCTGTGTGTGTGTGTATATATATATATTTTATAGTAATACGTACATATGTTTATTAGCTGCTCTTGCTTGCTTGTTTTTTTTCTTGCCTTCTGATTGTTGCTCTGAGTGTTGCTATCCCTGTGCTGTTGCAATCCTGGAATTTCCCCGTTGTGGGACTAATAAAGGCTTATCTTATCTTATCTTATCTTAATTTGAGTTTTACCAATATTTTGCTTTATCACTTTGGGATGCTTATACATTATATTTTTATTCACTTTGGAGGGAGCAGACAATGATTCTCTGATGGGGAAGACAGGGGCTAAGCTGAGGGGTGGTGGATGAAGAGGAGCTGCAGAGAGGCGTGTAAGACTGCGACTCTGCTTCCTGGTCCCAACTCTGAGTAGTCATGGTTTTGGAAATTTGGATAAAAAAGATGCCAGATTGTTAGATAAATGAGAAGCACCATCCAAAGTGGGATGAATGCTGTCTCGTCTCATAAGACCAGGTTTTCCCCAAAAAGAACTCCAATTGTCAATATAGCCCACGTCATTTTTAGGACACCACACAGACAGCCAGCGGTTCAAGGATGACGAGCGGCTAAACATGTCATCACTGGTCAGATTGGGGAGGGGCCCAGAGAATACTACAGTGGCAGACATCGTTTTTGCAAAGTCAAATCAAATCAAAATCAGTTAATTTTATCTGTTCCATAATAGAAATAAAATTCCAACATACCATTACTTTTTATAATTTCAGCATTCATTTCAGATCACCAGTTTCAATCTCCATTGAGACTTGAGCAGTTCATTTTGCACAATCACTGATGCAGCCAAGTCTTAGAAATATTCAAAAGTTATGAGTCAATGTCCACTGTGCACTGTCAATTTCAAACTGTTTGGAATCATAAAAGGGGATGGTTAACTTTTATTACAGTTTCCTCCCTCGCACAGCCCAGCTCATACAGCCGTTGTTCGCCGCCAGTAACAGAGTTAATGATTCTTCACCAGGCCATACCGATTACCGGAAGTGGCCATACGCCACTTCCAGTCCTGCCTGAAAGGGCGCAGCTTCACTGCATTCGTTAATGTATTTCATAAAGAACTCTGCCTTTTTTTCTCATCACTGAAACACATGAAGAAGCGGAATGCTGTGAAACTCCACTGTTTGGTCGATGATCGGAAACTCGTGGAAAACCCCTAGTGCTCTGGACACTCTGGACTGAAAAGAACCCCCCCGTTTCTCTCTTTGTCTACTCTTATTATGTTTTTATTTACTTTATCTTATTATTATTTACTACTCTTACTATTTTATTTTATCCTTCGTACCTCTTGTACGACTGTTGACTGAACTACACAATTAAGAAAAAAAAACTGCCATGTTTACCACCATCTATGTCATAATTCTGTACCTTTACCTTGTTCTCAATAAAGTTTTTGAAAAAAAAAAAGCTTCACTGCGTTCGTGGACCACAAGCCGCTAACGTGCTTAACGTACTTTATCTTCCTGGAAGATAAAATAAAGCGGAATTCGGCGAATTAGCAGAAAATCACATCCCTGAGAACACGCCGCCATGAATCTTTGAAAAAGCATACAACGAGCCATTTGATTGGTCCAATCGTTTGCAACTATCCAATCGCAGGGCTGTCAAGCTACTGCAATACAGCAGTAGCTTGAACACAACACATCCGGGTTATCGCGGGAGACGACTTCCGGGGAAGCGCCAAGCGCTAATGTAATCGTGTTGATTTTCGCTGACAGTGATTAAACTTTAACACATTTTTTTTTAGATTTTACAAGATCACCATAATCTTCAAATTTAGAAATACATTTTAAAAACTAATGAACTAAAATAAAATACATTTTAATTAAATACTCATTATTTATTTTCCAAAGCCACAGGGAGCCGCAGCAGAGGGATGAAAGAGCCGCATGCGGCTCCGGAGCCGCGGGTTGCCGACCCCTGGTCTATTGCATTAAAACTTTCTGCTCTGTTCTGAGACTTTGAGTCTCTCATGGTATTTGCCTGAGTGCGAGAAATGACATTTTCCCTTCTTGGCCAAGATGTAATAATAAATATCCAGAAAAGGCATCTTTGACTCTGCACTCTATTTTATTCACCAGATCTACAAGGGACATTTATTAATATAAAGAAAGTTAGTTAGAAAGAGGTGGAAGTCAGATGATGCAAGGTCAGGTAGGTAAGGTAAGGGGGTGAGGAAGGATTACATAGCCACAGGACCGTGCTTCCATCTTGGTAATGTGCGAGATGTGAACTATGGTGTAGTCTTACAGGAGGCAGACATCTTTGGTCAGCATGCTATGCCTCTCAGTTTTGATGGCCTTCTGCAATTTCCGCAGCAGTGAAGTGTAGTAAGTCCCAGCAATTGTGGTACCCTTTGTCAGGAAATCCATCATCAATACTCCATGCTGGTCCCAAAAGACCGTGAGCTTGACCTTGCCCACTGAAGGTTGGGCACGTGCCTTCTTCAGAGGTGGTGAGTCATAAGGCTGCATGTCCACCAAATGTGTTTTTTTTTTTTTTTTCTGCTGTGGGCGACTATTTTCTGTTAATTTTGTATGCAGTCCGGTGTTTAATGCGCATAAGCATATTTTGTCACTGTTTTTTTTTTTTTTTTCAATCAATCAATCTTTATTTCGGATAGATTAAAAGTACAGATTAAAAAAAACAGAATAATATAACAAAGGGGGAAGAAAATCCAACAAGGTCAAATTAGACAATAACTCCTCTGATTATACAGTTCAACATAAGTTATCCGAAATGGGTGATGGCTGAAGCCGCAGCTTATATTGCCCACCCATATTCCATCCAAGAATTCAAAAGAAAAACAAAACAAGAGCGATTACATTTCAGAACAAAGCTAAGACAAAATGTGACAAAAAAAACTAGGCAGCAACACAACGCAGACTGGATATGACAAATCTTATGTGATTTTATATGTCATCTTGTATATATGTTTGGAGTATTTCTTCCTTTAGTTTTTGTTTAAATTGTCCAAGCGTTGTACATGATTTTAATTCAGGTCCAAAATTGTTCCATAATCTGACTCTTTGCACTGACACACAGTGTTGCTTGGTGGTAGTTCTCACTGAAGGTTTTTGAAATATACATGTTCCTCTGAAATGATATTGTTTCTCCCTTATTTGGAACAGCTTTTGGATATTTGCGGGCAGTGATAGATTCTTCACTTTAAACATTACTACTGCAGTTTTAAAGTCAACCAGATCTTTCAACCTGAGAGCTTTTAATTTAAGAAAAAGTGGGTTTGTTGGTTCCTTGTAAGCAGCTTTGTTTATTATTCTAATAGCTCTCTTCTGAAGCATAAAGACTGGATATATGTTTGTTTTATATGTATTTCCCCATACTTCAGTACAATATGTCATGTATGGGAGTATTAATGAATGATACAAGGTATATAGTGTGGGTTGATTCAGCAAATATTTCACTCTGTGTAGTATTGCAATTGATTTGGATATTTTACCTTTAGTATAATTAATATGTGACTTCCAACACAGTTTATTATCAATTATTACACCAAGAAATTTAGTTTCGGATACCCTTTCAATCTCTACACCATTTACACTGAGTTTAAGTACTAAGTTGTTGTGATGGTTGTTAAAAACTATAAATTTTGTCTTACTTAAATTGAGCGTTAATTTGTTTGAATCAAACCACAGTTTAAGTTTTCCTAATTCCTTTCCGAGTGTATCCAAAAGTTGTTCCAAATTGCATCCACTGCATAATAAATTAGTGTCATCGGCAAACAATATTAAATCCATTTTTTCTGAAACTTTACATATATCATTTATATACATATTGAATAACAATGGCCCCAAAACTGAACCCTGTGGGACTCCACAAGTAACCTTCAGTAACTGAGTTTTTGTTACCAATACATACATACTGATATCTATTCTTTAACCTCTTGCACTCTGGTGTACCGCGGGCGGGCACGTCTCTGCGTCCTAGAGTGCACTAGGGAGCACGAGGGCGCTGCGTCCTAGAGCGCGCTGAAAAAAAAAGCTGCATTTCCGTTCTTCCACTACAGACACAGCCGCGAACAGATTAGATATGATTGACCTCTCATTCGACTAATAAGAGCCTTGAATTAGGTTTCTGAAACCTTGAAGAACCAATGACTGAAAACCTAGCAAGAAGGACCCGCCTACCAACGGCTGGGAACACAGCCAGCCATTTGAAGCACAGAAGTTCGAAAGCTGTTTTGTGTAAGGCTGGGTGAAGAGAGACTGACTGCTGCAGCAGATGAAAAAAGGACCCGCAGGAAGAACCGCCACAGACCCAGCAGCACGGAGACCACCCACAAGTGCGACCTGTGTGACAGGGACTGCCATTCGCGCATCGGCCTGTTCAGCCACAGGCGGTGCTGTCCCAGCAGAGTAGACGTTTAGGATTCTCTTCCATGGTCATCATAGACCGACGGAGGCCGACCACGAAGGCTGGGTGACACACACGCGTTCGCCAGTCTTTTTTTATTACTACTGTTATTTGTTTTGAAAAATTGTTCGCCAAAACCGCAATCATGGAAGCGCAAAACCGCAATAATGGAATTATGTTTTGACCGGGTCGCGTGACCAGAACCACGAGTCCGTAACAAGCGGACCAGCTTCATGTTCGTCTGACAATGAGGAAGAGAAGTTCGCCAGCTACGCTGCTGTTGTGAACAGGTAAGTGTTATAAGCTAAATTATTCTTTATCCCTGAAAATTGTAATCAAAAATGACTTTTGACCGATCAGTAAATTACAACTGTGCTTAGTAGACCGCGGCGCACGAAGTCCGAAGTCCGTGTGCCGCGGTACACGGTTCGTGCGCCACGTCCGGACCGTGAATGCCCCCCCCCGCTACTCTTCTGTAGTGGGGAAGGGGGGGGGAACCGCAGGGACTGTGCGCCGCGGCCGCCACATGACTCTTCCGTCATGTAGCAATGGGCGATGTCCGTCCTCTGTAGCGGGGGGTGGGGGGGGGTGGCAGTTGTTATCTTCTACATTACAAATATTTTAGAATTATTTTTAGTGCACTGTAGGTTATTTTTTCTTGTAAAAAAAAGCCACACATTTTTTACGTGGCATGCTTCTTTGTGTGTGGGGGCTTGTTTGTTCATTCATTCATGAATGAATGAATAAACAACCCCCCCCCCCCCACACACACACAAACACAGCCCTGAGTGTCACCTTTCATTAGAGCCCAAGATGAAGCTTCTATATTGAATCATTCAAAAGTTACAGACGTTTTTCCAAACTGTGCCATTTGGCACAATTTGGCACAGTTCAAAAACGCCTGGGAACTACCTGAGAACAAAGCTGTGTAATATATTCATTTTTTGTGGTATTGTTACAAAATTTTGACCTCAGCTGGATAACACTTGGTTCTACATTTCTGTTGCATTTTCCAGCCCGGATCTGAAGCTGTGTGTTATTTGCAAGCATTTGTATCCAAAAAAACACCCAGGCGAAATTTATTTTCTTCAAGTTCAGTACGTTTAGATGACTGTTACTCAGTGGCAGGAGCACTTAGAGAGATTATGACTGTTTTGCCCAAAAATTCAAAGTGTTTTCTTTTAAACGAGACCAACCCCATGAAGATGCTGCAAAGGGTTGAAGAACAGCTTTTGATTTACTTTGGGCACGTTATTTTTTGGCGTTTTTAGGGAAATTGACCAGAGTGCAAGGGGTTAAGTAACTACATAACCAGGACAATGCTACCTCCCAATACCACAATTTTGTAGTTTCTTTAATAATAAATTATGATCCACTGTATCAATTGCTTTTTTAAGATCCAGGAATACCCCAACTGAATACTCTTTATTTTCAACGGCAGTTGATATTTTTTCTATAAATTCCATTAGAGCAAATGCAGTTGTCCTCTTGTGTCTGAACCCATATTGCTGCTCACACAATAAATTATTCTTCAGTATGAAGTTGTCAATTCTCTCATAATGTGGCACATATGTTGGGTTCATATTTCCCACAAATGTATTGCTGTATGTGTATTGGGTGCTTCACCTCTCGCGGGACAAAGAAGGTCTGGATCGGCAGAGATCTGCAGGAGATAACGAGGAGGTGTGAGATTTGGCCTTTTGTCTCAGAGAAGATGCCCCAGAAGGATTTCCGGATCATTGAAGAATGAGAGACAATGGTGACAGATCAAAGAGTTGCATTGTGACTGGGATTAAGTACCATGTGACTGTATGTTTGCTAAAGCACCATGTGACTTAGGTTTCGATGCTCCAGGAGTATAAAAGTGTGATGTTACATTGATCAGCCTCTTTTCTTGTTGAGAGGATGATAGAACATGTGTTCTGACAATAAAGCTGAACCTGAGAAATAAACTCATCCTTGAGCACATCCTCTACAATAGAATATTTTTTCAAGTATCTTGGAAAATTGCAGCAATAGTGAAATTGGTCTATAGTTTGAAAGTTCCCCTCTGTCACCCGTCTTGTATATCAGAATTACTTTAGCTATTTTCATTGCATTGGGAAATATACCTGTTTGGAGAGACAGGTTACAAATATACGTCAGTGGTTTCACTAAGTATTCAATAATAGTTTTGACTAAGAGCATGTCAATACCATCACAGTCCGTAGATGTTTTACTTTTAAACGATTTAACAATTTCAATGACCTCTCTCTCGTCTGTGTTCTCATGGTGCTGAAAGCTGAAAAAATGTTCAACTTGCGGAGCGCTGTAGCACTCATCAGCTGCATACCTCTCTCACCAGCTGATCATAATCAACCTAAAAGTACATTATGAGCAATATTTAACAACCAAAGCTTGGAAGGATGTGTATTTTCTTACCAGTTTGATGTGATTTATTCCAGTGAGTGAAGCATTTCAGAGCAAAACATGTGAAATCCCCGGGACACTTTGAGTGACAGGTCAAGTGGTTGCCAGGATACCAGGCAGAGTGCTTTTTTTTTTAATAAGGGCATGAAAAGCACTCAGGAAAACAGGTTGTGTTTTTACTTTTCCTGCGGACACGAAGCCTAATGTTTTCATTGCTTCTACTGGGCTTTAGCCTCTGGATCAGTGATGGGCAACTTTGGTGCTAGTGAGGGCCACAAAATTTTTTCCTCACTTTCTGAGGGCCAGATTTATATGTAAGCCGACCGTTGGCGGGGGTGTATTATTTTCTGCAAAGTTAAAAGTTTCATAATTAAAACTGAAAATGCAATTGAAAGTAAAAGCTACTCAGTGTTTTATCATATTAGAATTAAAATTATTGACAAAATTATATCTGCCCTATAATGTTATGTTCAGGTGAACACGCTCCCCCTCCCTTTTTGTGGGAGGTTCTCCATCTAGACCCCAGCTCCGCAGGTGATCAGCACACCTGCATGAGTGGATGCACCTGCTGTCTCTTCCCTGCCAGCGCTTAAAAGGACCAGTTCATGAACGCTCCAGCACTGGCTCGTTGGGTATAGCTGCCTTCAGAGTGTAGTAAGTCATTGCACGTATTATTAAAGAACTCAGCCTTAAACTCCTTTGCTCCTCCTCTCCCTCAGGTTGCTGCCATCTCTGTGGTGCATCTCCGGGGGTTGCTGTGCGCTCACCTATTCTATCACTATCATCATCACTCCAGGCTGCCTTCTCCACCCAGTCAGACTCTCCTCCCAGCTCCACTCTTCCTCAACTCCCTTCCAGCTCCACCTCGCTGGTTCCTCTGCTGGGCTGTCTGCTCATAATTCGTAAGCTCATTTGTCCCCAGTCTCCCTTCTCATTGCTAACCTGCTCTCGTCTCCCTCTTTTACAGGCTGTGTATTCCTCTGGCGAGTGGCGCTTTTCCTTAGCTTTGAGTTTATTTTTGTTCAATAAAATTGTGTTTAAATGTTGCTTCCCTGTGCTGTGTGCATTCACTGGTGTAACATCCTGCACGTGAGCTGATCTTTCTCTCAATCATGACATACAATGGACTGGCGATCTGTCCAGCATGTACCCCGAGGTTCCTACTCACACATG